>CM059013.1:16414558-17782429 GCA_030272315.1 Paspalum vaginatum | reverse complement strand
CTTTGCACAACTTTTATGTTCTCATATTTCTTGATATGTTTGCAGGAGAAGAGGCAGCTAATTCTTAATGAGATGAGAACCTTATGTGAAGCATGTTGCTATCCTGGTTTAGTTGAGTTCCATGGTGCATTTTACATGCCTGATTCTGGACAAATAAGCATTGCCCTTGAATACATGGATGGTGGTTCCTTGGCAGATGTTATAAGGGTCAAGACATCTATACCAGAATCAATTCTTTCACATGTGCTACATAAAGTCTTGTTTGTATGGATCGTCCACATCTACTCCGTATCTTATTTTCTATGTTAGCATTAGTAAAAATCAAGATGTGACTCTGTGAATTTGACTTAGTATGTTCTTCTGCATATAATTCTAAAGGGTCTGCGATATTTGCATGAAGTAAGGCATCTAGTGCATAGAGATATAAAGCCAGCGAATTTACTGGTAAATCTTAAGGGTGATGTGAAGATTACAGACTTTGGTGTGAGTGCTGGTTTGGACAATACAATGGCTATGGTATGCTACTTCTTGATGACAGACATCACAATTTTCTTAGTAGCGTCGCTTAATGTATGATAATTCTTTTAGTAATAATACTGAACATGAAATTATATAGATTGAATCAGCAATATATTTTCCTGCTAAATAAACATGTTCCAGTGTGCGACCTTTGTAGGCACGATCACATATATGTCACCTGAGAGAATTCGTAATGAGAACTATTCCTATGCTGCTGATATTTGGAGCCTTGGACTAACAATGTTGGAATGTGCTACTGGAAAGTTCCCATATGATGTAAATGAAGGTCCAGTCGATCTCATGCTGCAGGTGAGGTGTTTATCAGTTGGCTATTCAGTTGTTTGTTTCTTATTATAGAATTATAATTATTCTTGATTTTTGTTTGGATGCAACATCATCCTCTCTACAGTCTGACTTCAAATACTACTACCCTCAGATATTTGGCTGATAGGTTCCTTTATTTGATATGCTGGTATGGGAGAAATGGCTCATCTGTACTAGCCCTCTAGGTCATGTTTGTTTTTAATGACACTCTTCGTTTTCCTTAGAAATAGCTAGTTGAATGTGTGGATTTTGGGTTCCCCGCTTCCCCTATAATTTTTCTTGAACATAACTGGCAGGAGCACTGCCTTTCAATTAAGAAGAAAAGGTGTTGGACCAGTTTTTAAAGAAAACCGGGCTAAAAAACTTAACATCCCGAGCGGTTGGATTGGATCATCAACACGCACCGCACAACATACAACACTGGCCTGTTGGATTGGGACATTAACACATGCCAGCACAACGCAAACACCCCACACGAAACACTTCAGCGGTGCCTACAGGCTGGCGTAAGTCGTCGTTGCTGAGCTCAGCTATAGGCCAAGCAGCTCTGATTTCTACCACCGGACCTCCACCATCTACAACGAAACCAATAGCAGCCGAAGGAGTGCACCGAGTGTCATCGTTGCCGAGCTATGTTGCGTAGAATGTAGTAGCTCCGACTTCACCGCAGCGCACGCCTCCAAACGTGCCAGCCACCGCAAACAGCAGCTCCGACCTCCAAGGCGAGCACTGGCCAGAACCACGGGGGCCTTCCCACCTACACACAACGAGCGCCAACCCACCTAGCCAAAGAGCCACAGCATGGCATCGTCGCCCAGCTTCGCCGACCCTATAGGAAGCAGCTCCGACTTCGACCAAGGATCCGTAGCCCAGAGAGAGTGGCGCTCGTGAGCTCGGCAGTAGAGCCAGAAGGCACGACCACAAGCCCACAGCGGAAGTCGAACACCGCCAGAGGCGCCGTGGGGCTCCAAAGCGACGCCTCCAAGGAGGAAAACGACGCAGTACGCCGTCGCCGCCGGCCTGGGCTGATCCGGACCTGAGAGAGTTTCCCATGGAGAATCCCCACGGAGAGGGTTCCCCTATAAATTTTCAATGTATAAATCATCCGAAAGTATAGTAAAGATGTTCTTTGCTAATACCAGCTGGTATCATGTTTCCTGTTCGAACAACAATTTGCTGGTCGATGTGACCAGGTTACTTGTTAAGGTTATTTCAATACACAATGATTGTGAGAGAACTTAATTTGAGTAAGCAGACTAAACCTTTTACTCCTTTTTTTTCATAATTGTTTTTTTCCATAGTAGCTTAAGAAAAATAAGCACAGCCAACTCAATGCAACAACGACAACTAACCTGTGCTTTGTGCTGTTGGCCATAATGATGGCACCATATTGCAATTTGTCACGTTATGCCGTGAGGCATGAGCATTTTTTTTTAAATTATGTTTGAATTTTTTTTGGCACTTCTCTGCCAGGCTCCTTAACTTGATATCTTGTAATTCAGATACTAGATGATCCCTCGCCAACTCCACCAGAAGATGTTTATTCATCAGAGTTTTGCTCGTTCATCAATGACTGCTTGCAGAAAGATGCTAATGCAAGACCCACGTGTGAGCAGGTAAAGAGACTTTGCAAATGATGATTTTCATATAATTTGAGTTTTGTAGGTTAGGATTTCAGTGTATACATTTGTCATAATTCTTTTGGTCTATTTCGGTGTTGTCAGTGTTTGTAAGCACAGTGCAAGTGGTGATTACGATCATTTTGATTTATTCATAGCAGTTTAAAATGTCATTTTTGCCACTAACTTCAGCATGTCAGTGAACTCAAGTGGATTATGTTTCATTCCGTTATTTCTTTGACTACATTGGACACATTTTGCAGCTTTGGTCACACCCATTCATCAAGATGTATCTGGAAGCCGATGTGGACTTGGCAGCATATGTCAAAAGTACTGTTGATCCAACAGAAAGATTAAAGCAAATAGCTGAGGTGAGTCCTCGTAACATATTCAGATTTGTTCTTTCTTACCGTAGTTTAATCTCGGTTTGACTATAATTTTTGCCCCTCAACCCTTCGGCTAAAATTCTTCCTTTATTCTTCTGGAGGATCAATCTGATCCCTCGGCCTCAAGTTACATATTTGACTGAAATTAATCACTAACTGATTTGGCACGTTGACACATATCTTTAAATCTAATTTGACTCTCCCAGGCTATAAAAATCTTGAATGTACATAGTATGTTATGTGGACATTAACAGTGGTCTGTTTAAATTTAGTTGGACTCACCCAGGTTGAAAACTTGGGAATAAAATTATGTTTCCAATCGACTGCATAATAATTGGTTGGGGACCCTGATATTGGAATATATGGAAGGCATTTTCATCTTTGCGGCATGGGGGACAAAAGTTATTCGATTAAGAGTAAAATACACCTGCGCTCCAACTTGTTCCATGGTGTCATCTAGGGCAGGTTTGGTTGAATGCCTGTGACAGCCTGGCCAAAATTCAGCGGTTGACTTCAGGCAGAGCTGCCATTTAAACGGGTGCCATGATTTGTCTTGGCCAAAGTTTGTGTGACCATAGCGGTTCATTTTGTATCCTATCTCCAGCCGATACACTGGCGGCCTATTTGCCGCCAAAGCTTGGCCGGCTGATGCTTTTGGCAGGGCATGCACGGACCAAAACCGATGTGTACCCCTAGGCCCTTAAACTTAGAAGAGTAAAATCCATCTCCGGTCCCTAAACTTGTTTTGGTGTGTCAACCCGGTCTCTAAAGTTTCAAAATGACCATCCCGGTCTCTAAACTTGTCTTGATGTGTCAACCGGGTCCCTAAAGTCTCAAAGTGACAATCTCGGTCCTCTAAACTTATCTGTGTATGTCAACCCGATCTCTAAACTTGTCTTGGTGTCTCAATCCGGTCTCTAAACTTGTCTTGGTTTTTCAACCCGGTCTCAGTACAAATGGTCATTTTGAGAATTTAAGGACCGGGTTGACACACCAAGACAAGTTTAGAGACCGGGATGATCATTTTGAGACTTTAGGGACCCGGTTGACACAGCAAGACAAGTTTAGGAACCGAGATGGTCACTTTGAGACTTCAGGGACCGGATTGACATACCAAAACAAGTTTAGGGACCGGAGATGGATTTTACTCAAATTAGAAAATTCAGATTCCTACCCCTAAAACTTGTTAAGTGGTTCACACAGAATCCAGAGAGGCACCCGCTTACCTATGTGGCACGTTCATCTCGTCTTGTTCTGCCCTCACTCTCTCTAGACCATAGTGCCATCACTCCACCTCCGCTCCACTCTTTCTGTTCCATTATCTTTGGCTGCAACCCACGGTGTCAGTGTAGCACTACAAGGGGCATGGGCTAGGCCTAGGGAAAGCCCTCACTGTGCTGGAGTGTCCATGGGATAGTCGTGACATCAATTGCCCCATGCCACTGTATTGCTACTAGGGGTGGTAAAGGATCCTCAAATTTTGTCTAGAAATTTTAGGAATTGTGCTCAAAACGGATTGGATCATATATCTATTCATTTTTGAGCTAAAAATCACTAAGGGCTCATTTGGATTGTGAAGAAGCATTTGAATCATGACCCATTACCCATCCTAATTGCTACGATTAACTGGTGGACAGACTAGCTGATATGGCTGCTCAACAATGTCCCACGCAAAGCTCTCCATCTCATCATGTCCAAGAGGAGAGGCACTGAAATCTGTAAGTTCAGTACATTCCATCTGATCCAAGAAGGCAGCAACCATATACCTGCACATGCGTCCAAGTTAATGTGTGCCCGAGAACACATGATCACCAAGTCTCGTCTATCTGAACTTGCTCAATCTAACCTGGTCAAAGCCAATTTGGTACCTGAGGTCTTGAGGTACCACATGTTGAAATGGCATGCCATGAGTTGGCATGTATAGAGTCAATAAATAAAGTACTTATTTACCCTTTTTACCAAACAATGATGTTGCAAGCTATAGTAATTCAGGGCAGCTTGGTTTTATGAAAAAGTTTGTCTTAATGTAGGGGTGTTGAATGAATTTCATTTTTCTCCTAAAAACTCAAAATAGTTAACAGAACAGAATGGGCAAAATTTGTGAAAGAATTGAGCCAGTAAACTGAACAAATAAAACATACATGTCTTACTCTTTACTGATCGGACTTGGAGAACATTATTCCACTGGTAATGCTCAACTAGTATGTTCCTAGCAATTACAAAATGGTGGGAGTTTAATAGCTGGACCTGCGAATAACCAACTACCATCATGGCAATGATTGTTTCCATTTGTGCATGAATATGCATGGCTTTGATTAAGTGGCGTACAACACGTGAGGAGAAAAACGAGAAACATGTTGACTCTATGGAAAGAAGGATATGTCGGGCATCATGTCTATTGTGCATAAATAATCTTCTTTCCTTAATTCCAGATGCTTGCTATACATTACTACCTCTTGTTTAATGGATCTGATGAGATTTGGCATCATATGAAGACATTCTACATGGAAGAATCCACTTTCAGGTACCTTGAGACATGCTGCTAGAACTCTAAGCATAGTGACTAACCACATGTGGCTTCAATACCAGATTCATTGTCTTTAAAACTGGTTTTGTATGATTAAATGGCGTGGAAATCCGTCTCTTAGCACATAGTACATGATATGCTTTCTTACCAATCCTGTTTTGGCAGTTTCTCGGGCAAGGTTTATGTTGGCCAAAATGATATTTTTGATAGTTTGTCAAATATAAGGAGGAAGCTAAAAGGTGATAGGCCTCAAGAGAAAATTGTTCATGTTGTTGAGAAGCTACATTGCCATGCGGACGGTGGAACTGGAATTGCAATTGGTGTATCAGGATCACTGATTGTGGGAAACCAGTTTCTTGTATGTGGCGACGGTGTAAAAGCTGAAGGGATGCCCACCTTGGATGAGCTTTCCATTGACATTCCAAGCAAACGTGTAGGCCAATTCAGGGAGCAGTTTACCATGCAGCTGGGGAATTTAAGGTCATCCCATTACATATCAAATCAAGATCTCCACATGATCCAGTCCTGAATGCACAAATATAGCTTGTAACATCACTCTGAACCTCGTTTTCCTATGAACTCTGGTTTCGAACCTCATTCCCTATTTGTCTGTTTGGATTGAGCCTCACCTGCCTCGCTGCTAAATGCGACATGACACGGAAAACTCGCGTCCTGTTTGGTTTCGACGCTTAGATGGCGGCGCAGGTCATTCTATGCCGTTGGGCGCCGAACTTGTGGCGCTCGGTTTCGGCGATCTACGCCACGATCCAAGCCCACGGAGCAAGGATAATACAGTCCACTATGTGCTATGATGGTGCTATGTTATATGTAGCTAACTAAAAGTTTATTTATATAATAGTTTTCTTTTGGTGAAACATGTACATTTAATACTTGACCAATCTCTTTCTCTCATAGCGTGTTTTGGAGTCCAGTGAGCAGTCTAGTTTGAACTAGCCAAGCCAAGCAGCTCGTTTTTCTTATTTCTTCACTTTTCTTTCTTCCATGTCACCATAAATATGATGTATTTGTCTTCCAGTTTACCTATATCACTTGTTATACTTGCTCTTATCCCATTGGCTAAAAGATCATGGAGCAACCAAGCAAATAATAAACAGAGCTAGGAGCTCCAAGCGTTTTCCGTTAGTGCTAGACGACGGCGTTGAGCTGAGCACCGGACCATTTATGTAAATGGTGTTTGGTTTGGAGAATGAAGTGATCCATCATTTTTCATTCTTCTTCTTGTTTGGTTTATGGAATGAAATTGCTCACAAGATAATAATTAGTATAGAGTAATAAATTGACTCATCCCGCTTCCATTCATTCTTTTTTTTATTTGACGCGATTGAGTTTTTTTTCCAAAACCTTAATCTTTTGTCTCATTCAAAAAGTTTACGTAAACATATAAAATCTTATACTTAAAATATATCTAATGATGAATCAAATAACAACAAAATAAATGAAGTGGTGATTTTTTTTTAAATAATGACAAAGAGTCAAAGTTTTGGAAAAAGAAAAACCAACCGTGTCAAATAAAAAATAATGCTTCCTTCGTGAGTTGGTTACCTCTGACCAAACCTCTACCGTCCATTCCGCAGAAAAAAAAGATCGCCAAACTAAACCTACGTCCATCCATCATCGGACACCGGAGGACCCGCAAGCCTGAACCTAAAATTCATCCGGCTTGGGCGCTGGCGGGAGCCAAGAGTCCACAGGAGGACCACAGTATAATAAAGCATATCTCTGCTCCTAAAAAATACGGAGTGTTTCCCCACTCTGCCCCTCGCGTGTTCCGCTCTCTCGCCCTCACACCCTTGCCCCGCCCGCGCTCCTCCCGGCCGCCTCGCGCCCTACCCCCGCCCCCACGACCGCCATTGCCGCGCCGCGGGGAGCGCCCAACTGCCTACTGCGTTTCTCGCCCCGGCCTCACCGCCCACGCCGCCATTCCAGCGCGCGCGGTGGCCTCGCGCCCCCACTCGGCCTCGCCCGCCGCCCCGCTCGTGCCCCATCCCCGCCTGCTCCCCGACGCAGGCCGTGCCCTCCATCACTGCCCCGTCCGCGCCGCCCGCACGTGTCCCGAAGCGAGACGCGTAGAGGCATCGCCAACCAACCAGGACTCCAATAGGGGGGAAAACGTGCGTGTGGAGAGGGGCAGCGCGGTCTCGCCGTTCTGTGACGCCACACCATGGAGCTCGCCGACGCCGCACTCCGGAGGTCCGCGCTGCTGTCGGCAGCCTCGGTGGACGCGAGGGGGAGTGAGAGGAGGAGGGCGCCGGGCAGGGTGGCCTGCGTCGGGGGGGTCACGGAGGAAGGGCACATCAAGTACTACGACGCGGCCCCGGCGCGGCGGTGGAAGGCGGTGGAGGCTGTGGCGAGGGATTTGTCCAAGCTCTGCACCTTGGGGCTTGTCGCCGGGGACGCGGCCAAGGAGAAGGACCTCTCTGTGAGCCCTCTGTTACTTCCACCTCGCCTTCTGTTCTTGATTCTGTTTCGGATGAATTGGATGTGAGATCTGAATGAACCGAGTAGTCTGGCGATACGCTATTGCTTGCTGCGATTAATTTTGTTCCTGTGGTGGAGGGATCCTGCGGGTTTTGATTTGAGGATAACGGCGACAGTGATGCAAATATGGTGGTCGATTTGGTCTTGAATGATACATTGATAACAATCTGACGTATATTGTCAGTGCGTGGTGCTTCGATTTTACATGTTTCGCTGCTAATTAGCAGTTAATTGATGGTCCTGTGCTGTGAATTTGAGTTGATTTCAAACTGTATCTGAATTCTGATTTCAGATTGCTGTGCTATTGGGAAAGCAGCAATCCACGGATCTGCTGCTGCAGGAGTTGAACCAGATGGACGAGGAGTGCAAGACGAAGGAGGTCTAGAAAGAGAAGGCTGCCAATGAAAGCACTCAAGAAGCAGCAGCAGGAGGAGACGGCGATGCTCCTCGTAAGAACCTAAGGGAGGCTTCATGAGCTTATCACTGATTCATTTTAGAAATTTCACTCTATGAGTACTTTTCATTGATTCCTGTAATATTTATCTTATTTTGGCTGTGATGGCACTAAAATTAGTAATGGTGTTCATTGTGATCGTTGCGAGGACATATAAATGGCCAAACAACAGTAGTAATGGCGGTAGTGCCAGCAACAGTGGAAGACGACAATGACTGGCTGAGGAAGCGACCTCAACCCCACGCTCACGACTTCCTCTGCACCCCACCTCGCACGCCTCAGTGGAGGTGCAAGCAGAGAATTCATCTATGTTGGTGGACGTTGCGATGGTCTAGGCCAAGATGCTCATCAAGTAATGTGTGCGTGTTTTCTTTTTACCACATTTTATAATTCCTAATTTCAGCCCTGTTTTTAATTGTCTTATAACATTCATATGCTCTGACAAAGGGATAAAAATGCTCCTTAACATCCTGGTCGCACTCGTGCTAGGCAGATGGAAAAGGTATTCTATCGATAGTAAAAATCGATCTCCACCATACCCTCTTGCATGCATCGTCTTTAAAAGGAAAGAATAGGCGATAAGTTGGCTCCGGCGTATTTTCTTCAGTTTGAAGATCTGATCAGTCCAGAAGCTGCAAAACCAAAACTAGAGGAGGTACAATCTTGGAATAAAATAAAGTCAAGTCATTCCAATGCAACCTGAGAATACGAGCTGAGTTATGGCCTATGTACTAAATGTGAGGCACACCCTTTAATCTTGGGTTGAGCAGAGTGGAAAAGCAGATGAAACAACTAACGGTTGACCTTTAACCATTACTTTTGCTTGTATGTAGATGGTGTTGATCTTTTTTGTTCCTTTGGCACTATGTTTTTTTTTCATACCCGAGGATTTCTGTACATGGATGGTTAACTTACACCTGTAGGATCTTTTTGCTCTTTTGCCACTATATTTTATCGTGCTCAAAAGAGTTCCTTCTACATGGATGATTAACTTACTACACCAGCACAAGCTTATCTTAATTTTTCTTTGTAATCTAGAGTCATGATGCTCTGCATGTGTTCTGCATTGATCAACTAGAGTTGTTGTCAGTGGTCCGTTTATTGAGTAGCTTGATCCGAGCTCTATTGTATTGCTTCTTCGATGAATTTTTCCATTCGCCGCTGTGACCTACGGTAGTTCAATTTAATTACAATTTGGTCAAAAATAACATTGATGATAGTAAACATCTACAAATATATGTTGGGCAAGTACTTTTGATTTCTTTTCTAGGTCTCATAGAAACCGTGAATGTGTTCCTAAGAAAAAACATAGTTGTATCAGGTTTATTTTTTTATTTTCGAAACTCTCACAGCTCAATATCTTCTCTGTGCATAAATCTTTTGCTTCCCTCAAGCACTGCGTTTATCTTAACATCGTTCTAATGATTTTGACTGCATGCAGAATCAACACTCATACGAAAAGCCATTTAGTGTTTACATGGTGAAGACTCATACGAGAAGCTGCCGGTCCTGAATTTACACACCGATGACACCCGGCTCTATTGTAAGAAGTGCAGATCAGGCATGTTTTCTGGTTGGAGAAGCTTTATTTGGTTTAATTAATTATATAACAAAATTAGATTGATGTTGACTGCCTAGATATGTGAACAGTGGCTCCAGATCTCTTTGCTCAGATGAATCGCTTCGGCTGATTCTTAAGTGAGATGTATCTGCTTGCTGCATGTAATAATTATATAAAGCTCCGTTTAGATGTTGGCATTGAGAGGCATGGAATTGAATTGGCCCCAATGCCAAATCTGAATCTATAATGATTCAATTACATAAGGTGCTATAGTTAAATTGTGATTATATATATTCAATTTACTCATTCTGAATTTTAGATAGACCATTGTAATGATCAGATTACACCATTATAATGATTGACCCGCTTTTTAATAGATAGAAAATATGTTTATAATGATTAGGAGGTTTGTTTGCTCTCAGCAACATATGAACATGTTTTTTGCAATGAAATTATGTTTTGCATAGCAACGCACGAGCATGCTATACGAAAGTGTTTCCCACTCGGCGCTCTCGCGTTCTGGCCTCCCGTTCCACCCCATGCCCCCGCGGGCCCGCTCGACCCTGCCCCGGGCCCACCGCATGCGACCCGACGACGCCCGCCGACTGGTCACGGACACGGATCACGTCTCCCCTGGCCGGCTCTCTCCGCCTAGCCCCCAACCCCTGCCGCGGCACCGGCACGGCATGGTGGCTGCCGGGCGGCGGCCACCGCGCCAGATCCGACCCACCTCGCGCGCCTGCCGCTCATGCCGGCCCTCGACAAGCCCAACTCCGCCGCCACGCGGAGGAACTCGCGCCCCAACTCCAACAAGCCGTCTCCTCGAGGTACCTCTCCGCCGCCGCGTCCCCGGCCTCCTCCACTTCATCCTCCAAGTCGTCGTCTTCCTCGGCCTCCACCCACTGCTCGCTGTCCGCGCAGCGCACCCGGGCATCCACTCCGCCGCAGCAGCGCTCCACGTCGCCCACCACCATCGCCACCGCGGCCGCGACCATGATGCAGAGCCTCTCCTTGTCCTTCCAGGGGGAGTCCTTCAACAAGACGTCAAGCGGCCTCGTCGCCGTCCTCCCGGCCGCGCGTCGCGGCCCCACTCTGGAGCGCCGGAAGAGCGTCTCCTCCTTGCCGGAGGCCGAGAACGCGCGGCCGCACGGGCGATGGCCGGCCGCCAAGCCCAAGGGGTCTGACCCGCTCGCGCGGAGCCTCGACTCCAGCCTCGACCACAAGGACTCCATCCTCGCCACCGTTCACCTCCTCGGACGCTCCATGGCCTTCGACTCCACCATGTCCCTCTCCCCGTCCGACCCGGCAGCTGCGGCCGCTCCAGACCTCTCCGCGTCCTGGGACAGCGTCTCGTCTGGTAGCAACTCCGGCGCTGGTGATCCCCCGCGCCGAGGCATCAGCGTGCCCGCGAGGATCTGGCAGGAAACCCAACAGCCGCCTGCGCCGACTTCCGTAGCCCGAGCTGCCACTACCGTCGTCTGGCAGGAGGTCCTTTTCGGACAGTCCAATGTCGCCACGGCTGCCGGGCCGGTCTCCATCGCCTTGCCGAGGAAGCAGGGGTGTTGCGAGTCCATCAAGAGGGCGTGGTGGGCAGCCGTCGCCAAATAATGGGCATATGGTGCAGGCTCCAGCAAAGGCGCCATCTATCATCAGCTTTGCGGCAGAGGTGAGAATGGCGAAGAACGGAGATAATAGAATCAAAGGAGGCACACAGATTACGGCTGCTGGACAATTGACATTTGCAGTGGCGGTGCATCAATGCTCGGACAGATGCAGCACTTCTGGTACAGAGCTTCAGTGCTGAGGTAAATCTAACCTTGATGTTGATCTTATTTATATTCACGTGTTTCACTTAAATATCATGAAAATAGTCTTTTGTTGTGGTAGCCTGGTAGGGAAGTATGAACTAAATCACAAAACCCAAAATCTGCTTGTAGGACAAAATGAATTCCACATGTTTATAGGACAAATATTGGAGCTAAGAAAATTAGGACAAATACCGAAATTAGATTAAGCTAACAAAATTATCAAATGCTGCAGCTAATGGATGCATGGGCACTTCCTGATCATAAGTTAATAGAATTGGTGCTCATCCAATTTTGAAAGTTCAATTGTCTTGGTTTCGCTACAAAAGATGACAGAAGTTATAAAGCCAAATCGATTTTAGATGCTACGATAAACTCTTCAAACCATGGCTCGTACTGAAGAGTTGGTTTGCTTCACTATGACTGTATGAGCATCCGTAAATAACGAGTTGCATGCCACTATCATCCAGTCCAATCCCTACACGAATTCAAAGCTCCTATCACTTGTTCGGTTCAGTTTCCATGTTTGGTTAGCCAGGCTAGGCATGTAATATACTGACATGATCATTATTGGGTCCTGTTTGCAGGGTGGTGCTGTGTGAGGGTGTATCACAAGCGTAAACAAAATTCTAGAGCCAAGTTCGCTTCTCTTTGTTTCTGTTCTTACTTTATGAGGTACTGAGGTGGAATGAGAAATATACAGAATTGTAGCAATATTTTTGGTTTGCATTCTGTATGGAGATATGTACTAACTACTGTTCTACTAACTGCAGTACTATTTCCATCGCTGTCAGGCGCCAGAACCATTCTCATGGACTGTACTGTTGTGCATAGAGTACTTTGTAACCGCTGTCACATACCTCAATACTGGCCTCCCTACATGATATTTTTAGGCTTTTAGCTATGAAATGGTAAAATAGATGTGGGTGCACCTAGAAGTCGGAATAAGTGAATCATTAATTTAACTTATATCCGTGTTAATAGCATCCAATCTTTTGTTGTTGTATGATCTAGCTTTGGCATTTTTCCTTAATATATTTACTCTCAATCTGATCGCCAAACAATGTAATGTTATCGAGTGAGGTGGGGACATGCGACCAGCTATGCATTTGCTTCACATTTACTATATTACTTTAGCTAGCCCATTATTGGTGATACTATTTGCTACATATGTATGTATTAAACAATTTACATGTTTTACCATAGATGGAGCTGGAGGCAAATAAAGGTGACCACACACCATTGTGAGACTTAACCAAAATCACCAATTAAGGTGGCTATTGATACATAACCAAAATCGCCAATTAAGGTGGCTATTGATACATACATCTATATTATGAATGACATTTAGTCGTAAAGTAGGACAACAAAGACTTTAAGAAAATTATTGATTTTGAGGACACAAGTCGAAAATGCGAAGGAAGAAAAAGTAGGCAAAAGAATGGTATATGCACTAAGCCACTAACGTTGAGATTTCTATTGTTTTGTTCTAAACTAAATTGTGGGAAAATTTAATGGCTTTCTAAAGTTTAGAAAGGTTGAAATTTTGTCGGCTCCTGTGGTGATAATTTTGCCCACTTAATATTCAATATACCGCCTTCATTATTTTTAGTTGAGCAATCGCATTTAATTCAGAAAACCTTTTTCATGAGAAGTTTAGCTAACATGTTTTCCATGCAGTTTGCTAATTAATCTTAGAATTCTTTTAAAGTCCATTGCCAAACATCCCTCTACAAAAAACGGACAAGGCAGAGTGCCAAGTGGTAGACTAATCTTCTTTAGGACTCATAGCATAGGGCTTACAGATATTGATGTACAGTTCAAATTTTGCTTTAAACGATTGCATTATATAGGATCTTTAGAACATCATTGATGATACTTGAAGATATGCCTTCGATTTGTTGGCAAAACTCAAACTTATCATTAATCTTTGTACAGTTACTTGCAGATATGCTTGTAAATATGAAGTTTGAGAACTACATTTATTTTATTTAGAGTTATTGTCTATTGTACGCTTCTTCCACTGCTGAATGATTGTCCACACGTATCGCCAAATATAAGATGCCCGTAGCAATGTACGGGCCATTGCTAGCGTATAATAAAGCCTGAAGACGCTTCGGCCCCTGACGTCTCCGCCGTCCGCCCCCGGTACGCTGATTCTGAACGCCTCCACTCCACGGCTCGTCGGCTCCTCCCCCTGCCACCTCGCCGCCGCCCCCGAACCATGGATTCGCCGAGGGGACCCGCGAGCTTCGCGACGCAGGCCAACGCGCTCCTGCGCAAGAACCTCTGCGTCCAGGTCCAGGCACCGCCTCTCTCTCTTTCCACATCTACCTTTCCCTGCTCCCTTTTTCAGTGAAAATCTGTAGACGTTGCTCCGCTCGTCGCTGCCTTCTAGGTGTTCGTGGATTTGCCTTACAGGTTCTTCAGAGGCAAGAAGCACTTCGTATGATCTGGAAAGTGTTGCTCGACTGTGACGTGCTTTGGTTTCTGAGGATCTTAGTGTCGGAATTTGTGGAGTTTGCCTCTAGTTTGGTTCCAATCTGTGTGCACGGTGCTTTTGGTTAGCCGAGGCGGGTAGGTAGCCTTGGCGTGTGAGCCTTTCTTGCTCTTGAGAATAACAGGGCAGCGGCATGATAAATGCCAAAAAATTATACAAGTTATTCTGGTTAAATTTTAGTTTGGTTTCATCCATTGACAGCTATCCAGTACAGACGCATGCTCCGAATTCATAAAGGTTTCATAAAAAGCACGTGCAATATACTAATATGTCTGTTTACAATTTTACATGAGCCAACGCCAAAGCTTATTATTTCCCCAAACAACATATGGCAGCTCCACTAGCAGCACCTGATTTATCTTGTCCGCATTGCAGAAACGGAACCTCAAGACAAACATAGGCATCACCTTCTTCCCGGTCCTCATCTGCGTGCTGCTCATTGTGCTCCAGAACGTCATCAACAGTGAGCTTGACAAACCCAAGTACAAATGTGGCTGTGTCTGCCTCGAGACAAGTGAGGATGGAAGGTGCACTAGGAAAGAGTGTGGCATCCAGCACTCGACGCTGGAGCAGGTTGGGAGCTGCCCAATTCCCAGCCCGCCACAGTGGCCAGCCCTGATTCAGGTTCCTCGTGCTGATTTCCGGGCTGTAAGGACAGTCTCCCAACCGTTTGATGATTTGCCTGATCCGTTTTGCCGTGACTCCTGGTCTTGCCCCGCAACTGTCCTTGTCACTGGAAAGGACAAAGTGGTTGCACAAGGCATGTGTTGTCATAGTACAATTAAAACACACTTTGAACTGCTTAAGTTTTGGTGAGTATGTTTGTAATCCTCGAGTGGATGTTTTCCAATTTTCAGCTATATCAAGAGGGCTGTTTCCTGTCCTTTCTCCGTCTTTGAATGCAACGGATTTCCTGGATATCCTCTCCAAGATAGTTGCCGTAAGTTCGCTCAATGACCAACCAAGTGTCTTGCATGCCAATTTTTCTGATTCATGTTTTGCTTTATCGGTTATCATTGGCTTGATTTGTCCTAGGGTTCAGACACACAGCCATGGTATACACAATTGCTCGAGCCTGCATTTTTCTCTGGCCACACTTTGTATCTGGTCCAGCCTGAGTGTGTACCCTTCATGTCACAAACCATTTCATATAGTACCGGGGGCATACCATTTCAGCTCAGTAAGTATAACTATCCATCCTTAAAATGTTCAATTGATGGTTTTGTGTTGGAAAAAACTTAAGTTAGTTTGCAGTCATGCAGCTTCAGTCTAGGGACCAGTGCAGTTTGTGTATTTATTAAAAATGCCTGAATTTCAAACTTTGATCTTGAACTGTCACTATTTTATATTATACGATGGATCTTACTTTGACGTACTTGTAATTAGGTTAAATTTATCTACGCCCCTTTTTTGTACGTTGACAAAGAACATTAACAATTACATGTTATACTTGTAGAAAATATCATCATTCTAAATACATGTGCTGCACTTTCTTGTTACCACGTTATTTTCTCTGGTTTATAGTTTTAATATGATTAAATAGAAACAAAATAAATCAGTTTGTTACCACTTGCCAGTTCAAAAAGTGGTTCTCATTTATATATGATTATAATCCATGCCATATGGTCATATGGATAATTTCTGAAGTGTTTGACAGCAACAGTTAAGCAATTGTTGTCTCTGATTTTGAAACTTTATGCTGCAGCTCTAACACCCTTTTGAAATTAACCAGATATACAATGTGTTGAAGGTTTCCCATTATGGCGTGAAAGTGCATCAATTATCAACCATGAATTGTTCAAGGGTTACAAACAAAGAGGAGAAATAAACGAATTTATTGCAGGTTATATATATCTTGATGTTACAATTTCTCTCAAGTTCGAAGGACTTCACATGTCAATGTTAATTAAGAAAACATTTTGTGAGACCCAGCTGACCAATGGACCCTTAGATATATCAATGTTATCAGTTATCTTATTGGCTGCCTATCAGTTTCTGTTACAAACGAGATACAAAAAATTCATTCATAGATACATGGCTCTCCTTTGCATTGGCATACTTTATGATTGCATTCATGTTTTCAGGCTATGACTTCTTGGGCACAACACAGTATGGCCTTGGTCTAAATGTTTGGTACAATTCTACTTATAACGAGAACACTGCATATGGATTTATCGCAACATTACGGGTTCCACGCTTGGTGAATGCAGTATGTGCTTTGTTTTCTGTAATCTTATCTCATAAAGTATCTTTTGAAATATTGGTCTTGTTCTGATAGGCTTATGGTTTGTTTCCTACAGGTATCCAACGCTTATCTCAAATTTATTAAAGGAACTTGGGTAGAAATGCTACTTGAATATGTAAAAGATATGCCCAAAGTTGGGACAAATTTTCAGTTGGATCTATCTTCTCTTCTTAGTGCGCTATTCTTCACATGGATCATTCGAACTTCTTTTCCCAGTGAGTATGATGAGATGTATCGATGTTCTATAAGTACGGTGGAAAAATTGTATTGAACATGCTAACCATCAGTAGTATTCAGTATAGCTTGCAAACTGACTCCTTTTCTTAGGTTATGTTGACAGTATCTGGTGTACGAGAAGCAGCAGAAGCTAAAAGTTATGATGAAAATGCATGGTCTGAAGGATGGGCCTTATTGGCTGATATCTTATTCTTATTTCCTTGCTCTATCAGTTGTCTACATGTTATTCTTTGTGATTTTTGGCTCCTTGATAGGTAATTGTATTATAATTTACTGATGAAGATGCTGTTGTGGCAAATATATCTGCAATGTCAAATTTGACTAGCCTTCTTCTGTTCAGGTCTCAATTTTTTCAGAGTCAATGCATACAGTATACAAGTTGTCTTTTTCGTCGTCTGTACAAATTTACAGATTGCACTTGCTTTCTTTGTGGCATCTTTCTTTTTGTCTGTCAAGATGGCCACAGGTTAGTAGATCAAACCTGTAATCTCCATGTCAAAACTTTGCCTTTTGAAAGTGATAACGGACAAAATTCATTTGCCTTCTGCTACAGTGATTGGCTACATGTATGTATTTGGCTCTGGCTTACTTGGTGCATTTCTTTTCCGCTTTTTTGTTGAGGACAAAATGTTTCCATGTAAGTTGCCAGCTTAATGTAATTTATGTCTATATAACGTTAGTTAGAGCTTACAAGCTTTGTCTTCTAAACTCAGATGGTTGGATATTAATCATGGAGATTGTCCCAGGATTTTCCCTCTATCGAGGGCTATATGAACTTGGTCAATATGCATTCTCGGGAAGCAGTATGGGAGCCACTGGTATGACCTGGAGAAATCTGAAAGATCCCGTCAATGGAATGCGCGATGTCTTGATCATAATGAGTGTAGAATGGGCATTACTGCTCATATTGGCATTCTACTTAGATCAAGCCTCATTGTTATGCGGTGGTGTCAGAAAAAATCTGTTTTCCTGCTTCAGATGTTTACAGAATAAAAGTTCATTGCATGAACCTAGATTTGCCCAACAAGGATTCCAGAGTCATTCTCGATATGGAGAAATCTGATGTTGCTCTAGAAGTAGGTTACTCTTCATACTTTGGTATCTTCTGTACTTCTCTACAGTGCATATTGACACTTATTCGTTGACAAATTCTTTTCAGAGAAAGGTAGTCGAGCAACTTCTGATAGATCCCAATGCAAACCAAGCTATCATCTGTGATAACCTCAGAAAAGTTTACCCTGGAAGGGATGGAAACCCTGAAAAGGTGGCAGTTCGAGGATTATCTCTTGTCCTTCAGAAGGGCCAGTGTTTTGGAATGCTTGGCCCAAATGGAGCTGGGAAAACATCTTTCATTAACATGGTATGGTACAATGGAAAAAAATGGATGCATCTTCATTATTTGACAAAAGTTGCATATAGCCTTATATCTTACAATGCCCCTTGATAAAATTCCTTTCGTTTTCCCTTAGATGATTGGACTCATTAAACCTACATCTGGTACTGCGTATGTCCACGGAATGGATATAAATACGGACATGGGTAACATCTATACAAATATGGGCGTGTGTCCACAACATAAGTATTTGCTTGTAACTAGTATTAATCTGGCCAGAAGCTTTTCTTCTTGGATGAAATTATTTAATCGTGGTAATTGGTGTTGTCTTAAATGCAGCTTGCTTTGGGAAACATTGACAGGAAAAGAACATCTTTTCTTTTATGGAAGGTTGAAGAATCTTACAGGTGCTGAATTAGTGAAGGTACTGCCGATCCGGATACTGCTCAGTGATACTTGAACATAATATTCACATTTTGCTGTTTTCTAATTGCTATATAATTTGTACTTCAGTTTTCTTTTTGGAAATATCCAGCTATCTCAGAGCATGTACAATCATAGTTTGTCCAAACTTTTTTCCACTGCCAGGCTGTTGACCACTCTCTGAAGAGTGTAAATCTATCTCATGGTAATGTTGGCAATAAGCAAGTGAAGAAATACAGCGGAGGCATGAAAAGAAGGCTGAGCGTGGCAATCTCATTGATTGGGGATCCTAAGGTATTTTTCTTTTTCTTGTTTCTATACTGTTTGGTCCATTTTCTATACTTTTTGGTCCATTCATGTAATGCTGTCCAAACACAAATGGGTTAGGTTGTCTTCATGGATGAGCCAAGCACAGGTCTGGACCCAGCATCAAGAAATAACCTGTGGAATGTTGTGAAGGAGGCCAAGAGAAACCGTGCGATTATTCTGACTAGTACGATTTTTTACTGTCCACTGACCTATCTAAATCCTAGACTCTTACTCCATTTATTTATTGCATCTGAAAGTCACAAGATTTATTAGTGAATATGCAAGTAATCAAATGTGATGCTGCCAGCACACTCTATGGAAGAGGCAGAGGTTCTGTGCGACAGGCTTGGCATCTTTGTTGATGGTGATTTCCAATGCCTTGGAAACCCTAAAGAGGTACCCTACCTTCTTGAGTCACAAAACGTCACTCTAAATTCCAGTTCCTAAAGTCCTTGTTACTTCAACGCAATGCAGCTAAAGGCTAGATATGGGGGCACATACATATTCACAGTGACAACATCCGCAGACCAAGAGCAGGAGGTTGAACGGCTAGTGCATCAATTCTCGCCCAGTGCAAACAAGATCTACCATCTATCTGGAACTCAGAAGTTTGAGCTGCCAAAGCAGGAGGTGAAAATATCCCATGTTTTTTACGCAGTCGAGAAAGCAAAGCGCCAGCTCACAATACATGCCTGGGGCCTAGTTGACACTACCTTAGAGGATGTCTTCATCAAGGTCGCCAAAGGAGCACAAGCGTTCAACGAGTTCGCGTAGATAATACCTTGAAGCCTTGCATAGATAATCTTGTGATTTCGTAGGTGGTTATTCTTTCATTAGTTAGAAGCATTCTTCTTTGGTAACATGTATAGCTTTGGTTTACGTGGTTGTACAGAAATACATTCTTGATGGTACAATTGCAGAAAAGAATAATTGTCCAGCTGTGTCCATTTTTTTCATAGATGTGTGGTGAAAAAAAAAATCTGGTGGTCAATTCCTACGTCGGAGCTGTTAATACTTTATCCATGTAGCCTTCGCTAAAAGCTCAGTGTCCCCTGTTAATTGCACATATGAAGACTTGTCAGACATTTCTGAGCTCTTGGATTGTGAAATCAGGAATTTCCGTTGCACCTACCTGGGATACCTCTTACTACGGAAACCAACCAAGACTGGCCTGCTGCCTTTGATTGATAAAATATCATCTAGACTCCCAAAATGGAAGGCTTCTCTCATAAGCCGAGCCGAACGGCTTGTGGTGGTCCGTGTTGTTTTCTCAGTCATTCCTATCCATGTTGTGCTTGTCTGGATCTCCCTAAATGGGTGATCAAAGCTATTGATAAGCTTCGATGGGGTTTCTTATGTGCAGGTCGTCAAAATGCTGATGGAGGTAATTGCCTTGTCTCTTGGGAGAAGGTTCAAAGGCCGTTACAATATGGTGAGCTGGGAAGCTCAACCTCGAAACAATGGGTAGGGCCTTACGCATCCAATGGCTTTGGCTATAAAAAACCGATTCTTCTCGAGCTTGGGAAGGGCTGCCTATTCAGGTACCCCCCTAATGGCTAAGCTCTCTTTCACGTGACTGTGGAAACAAAGGTTGAAAATGGTGATGATACTAAATTTTGGCCTAATCGGTGACTGCATGGTAGCACAGTTAGCGAGTTGGCGCCTAATCTTTTTCAGTTAATTCCTAAGAGACCAAGAAGGCAACGCACTATATCTCAAGCTTTAATTAACAAAAGATGGGTTGCTGACATCTAGGGAGCTCTCACAATCTAGGTGATTGTCGAATACCCGGAACTTTGGGAGTTGGTTGAGGACTTTACCTTGCAGCCAACCCTATCTAATCAACCTATTTGGAATATTACAATTCAGGGCGCTACACTGGTAAATCTGCTTATAACGCCTTCTTTTTGGGATATGTTAAGTTTGCACCTTGGAAAAGGACTTGAAAACCTTAGCCCCCCCCCCCTCCGGTGCAAGTTCTCCCTATGGTTGGCAATCAAGAATAGAGTTTGGACGGCGGATCGCTTGCTGAAACATGGACGACCACATCCTTGTGTTCGCCTCCTTTGTGACCAGGAAGACAAGTCAATTCAACACATTCTAGTGTCTTGCGTCTCGATCAAAATCCCCTCTTATGTTGGGCTGCAGGCCGTTGCCCCCCAAGTTGATGTGAGAAGTTTCACTAAATGGTGGGGACGTGCAGTCAGCAGAGTGCCAAAGGAGAAAAAAAAGATAGGATTTAATTCCCTTGTCATTCTTGTTTCTTAGACACTTTGGAAACATAGAAACACGTGCGTTTTTCAGTCGTAGTCCTAGTGTTCCCTTGGTGTATGGCCGGAAACACGGCCCTCCATTAGTTGCTTGGTAGGGAACTAACGTTGGAAGCCTGAGCTATCCTGAGTGGTTGTTCGTTTTCTTTTTTGTGTGTGGCACGCTTGTAACCACACCTTAGTGATGGTGTGGGGAGGGGGGGGGGGGCTTCGTGTCTCCCCTCGGGTGTTGCATTTTTCTTCTACTTAACGAAATGACATGCAACTCTCCTGCGCTGTTCGAAAAAGTTAACACATCTAAACTTGTCTCTTTTAGATATTTTTTTTCTGAATTTGAACAAATTGGCTTATGGATTATGGTTACTTATATAAATGTAGAAGACTTGGATTACTTAATCTAAAGGAAAACTGCATTAATTTCTGGAAATTTGCATAGATGAAGTGACTGAAGGCCAGTCAGGACCCCCCCCCCCCCTAAAAAAAATTATATCATGTTCCTTTTTTACTTTTGTATAAGGTACATCATTAGGTGGTTTTCTTTTGCTTTATTTGCAAAGTTGCTGTTGTACTCATTGATGTTCAGCCTGTAAAAAATGCAGTGCGTAGTAGATAATTCGCGGTAATGAATGTTTCTGGCTTTCTGCAATCTACCTACGGCCCATTGTATTTCTGTAGGGCCACTTGTGCATCAGAATCTTCTGTTCATGTGACTATGTGAGTGATGAAATACATGCTTATATCGTTCCAAAGAATACAATACCTAGTCTGTCGGTTATCCGCTCTCTTTCTTCTTATAGCAATACCGTACCTAAAAAAACAAAAAGTAAAGTAAATATATTAGTAGTTACGTAACTTAAGCAATCAAGCTTACCATACCATAGAAATCAAATCTTTTCTGGTAATAGGGCAGCCGCTGGTGAGAGGGAGTGACTAGTTAGGTTAGTTGGCAGCCATTGACATTTTAATCATACCATACACATGCGCCATCTGACCATATAAAATCTGTGCAAATTTATAATCCCTTTGACGGTGGTTAGCGCTAGATCGTCAGCATGCGAGCCTTTGAATTCCTCTCACCCGTCTAGCATAATAAAGATTTGCCACCACCTGAGTTGATGGGACACGAGAACCAAAACAGATGACAAAGCTGTTCATGCCGGTGCATGTGAGAGTCCATGTTACCTGGGTCAACGCAAGTATATATAGTTCCTACAAGCAGTACTTATACTGTACTTATATTTCAAGGAGAAAAATTCTTTTTGTTTGCAAGAGTCAGAGGGGTGTTAGGATTACAAAAATGAGACACTAGGCCCATCAATCGTTGTCATTGACTTGGGATGAGTTGGAGAAGTAGAGTACATAGCCTACCGGCTGCTAGTACATTGCATGTTGCATGGTTTCTAACTTGCAAAGTACGCATATCCGATTGCTAGCATAGGGCTAAAAACACTAAACCAGTTGAACTTGGGCTCTTAAGTTTTTCGATCAATGGTGGAAAGTGTGATATGATCTCTAGCGATCGCATATTCGTGAGTCTCGGGTATTTTTCTTGGCTTTAGTTATATTTGTATAGTGCACAAAACTCCCGTGGGGACGCCAAGCGTACCCAGCTCGAAATAGAAATTTAAAATACAGACACATCTTGCTACAATTCTAACGTTCCTATGAACTGATGAACCGTGCACAAAATCCACGTGGGGCGCTATCCGAAACAGAAATTTTGAATACAGACACGCTTTGTTACGATTCCGACGTACCCTGTCAGTTAATGAATCGCACCGGTTACTTCTCGGTTGGAATAGCATGGCATCCTTGCCTTTTTGCTTGTCGGAACTTGAGTCCAACAAACTATAAATTCTTGTTTGTGCGTGCGGCCGCATAGGTAGGAGATTTTCCGTTTTCTAAAAAAAAAACAAACTAGAAATACTTAGTGAAAAGAGATTTAGTGCGCGATTTCCTCTTCGTGATGAACCATTTCCGATAGGCGTCGACGAGGCACTCGATAACTGGATACCTTGGGAGGCAGCCAGGCAGGGATAGACACGGAAGCAACGAAATCGCGCTGCCCGCGTGGCTGCCACATCAGCCTGGTGTGGCCCCCCACAGCGCCAGTGCCGCCGCACGCGGGAAAAGGGCCGGCCACGTCGGCCACGTGCTTCCGAAAGAAGAAAAAGGGGGCGAGGAACATTTGTGCCTTCCTGCCTGCCCTGCCTTGACACAATCCATTATTCCTTCCCCTTCGCTTCGCTTATTCCCCACTCACCCCACCCCACCCCACCCCTCCTCGCCCCGCTCGCTCTTCCACGCCGCCGCCGCCGCCGCCGGAGGAGGAGGGGACCCCACGGCGGCGTCTCTTCTCCGGGAGGCGCTCGGCTCAGCCTGGCTCTCCTGCTCGGCGGCGCTGCCCCCGGCCGGTGGCCTTGCTCCCCCGGTGCTGGGAGGCTCCGCGTGAGGTGTTCCGCCCGCGGGAGACGCGCCCGATGCGGCTGGATCGCGCGGCCGGCGCCCGGGGCCCCGCGTGATTCGGCGGGGAGGCTGGATCCCGGCGCTTCCGTGGGCGGGGATAGGCGGGGTTTTCCGCGGCGGCCTTGAGGCCGCTTGGTGCTCTTCGGCGCGGGAGGGCGGAGGGCGTCTGGGCGCCGATCTGGTGCTCTCGTGGCGCGGGAGTGCAGGCGGCTCCGAGTGGACCATCGCCAGGCTCTGCTTAGCACCCATGGGGCTCGCGCCGCCGGAGCTGGGTCAGTTCGACGGGTGGGAGAGCTCCGGGGAGGAGGAGCGCGAGCGCTGGGGCTGGTGCCGCCGCAGCCGCCGCGGCAGCAGCAGGCGGCGCGCGGCCCCCCAAGGGCGGCGGCAGGCGCCGGCGCCGACGACGACACCACGGTCGCCACCGGCTGCTGCATCCGGCTCTGGCCGGTCGGGGGGTGCCCGCCGCCGCCGCGGCGCTCCAAGGTCGACACCTCCACCAGCAGCGCCAGCACGCACGGCGGTAAACGTCTTGTCCTGTGCATACTCGCATCGTGCTCTGCTGCTGCCTGTTCGCGGGGTAGATGGGGTATTGTGACGCCGTACTGTCACGCCATGACTTGGTTCTGGGCGATGATGCAACGCACGTCGCAGCTTCTCACCTGATGCTGAGGTTGCAGCTGATTGATTCTAAATGCTGAGGGGGCGTGTGCAGTTTTCGGTTGTTAGTATGCTGGTGTTGAGGGAGATATGTGTGACTGCAGCCGGGTGCGACAACTCTTTCGGTTATATCCCTGTATGGAGCATTGAATTTGTGGATGGACTGGTAGTGATTGCTTTCAACATATAGGACACGTAAGGATCGCCTAACTGTTGGCAAATCCTGTAAAATTAGCTTCTAGCTGAGCAGCAGCGCACGTGATAGTTTGCGTCGTTTAGCGGTTTCCTGAGTATCTATTTTTGGAATAGCATGTGCCGTTTTTGGCTCCATACTGTTCGCACTAGATGTATCGCAAACTTACAGTTACAGCCGCAGGGAAAGAATGCTACTGGGTTCTCCCTCGGAAATGGTTGCTGCTGCGTTAGGCTCATCCATCTGACTCTGATTTTGATGCTGTAATGTTGCAGCACATGCGATGTTTGAAATCGATGTGGATTCGTCAAGTCGATTTTGTCATCTAGGTGCAGATGTAATAGAGTAAGGTTCACAAGGGCTGTGGGTGTTAGCGTGTTTGTCAAGACATTTGACTACAACTTAGTTGCTAGTTTCTGTTTTTACTTTTTATGCTCCATATGGTACTAGACACATATAGAAATACAATCCTATTTTGCCAATTGATGCGTTGTGTATGTGTTGCACTATGCCATGGAGCCTACCTAGATACACCCAGTGATATGTTTCTGTTATGGACCTACATAAGGGTCATGCTAATTAGTAAAAAGGATATATTGGTTAGTTAATATTTACAAAAGTATAATAAGAAAATTGATATAAAAATCACTTAAAAGACAAACTCACCTCTTGAAGGTTCATCACCATCTGCAAAACAGATGGTCTGACAGCTGTTTTTGCATCAAGAAACTTGAATAGTACACAAAGAAACGGAGAAAATTTTCTAAGGAGTTCATTTAGCAATTAATTTCCGCTAGTATGAGTCGAAACACTTTTTCATGGTCGTGGTTCAGAATTAAATGACTGATGACCTAAAAGGTATGGAAGGTATGTGATGAAATGATGCCAGCTAGCAGTTTGATACGTTAAGTAGGAAGAGAGCGTTATCATCTTTGTATTTACTATAGGGAGTGAAAAGAAAAATAATGAATCACTGCACCTCTTGTAGGCCAGAGTCCGGACTAAGCCATTGATTGATGTTATCTTTAGCTAAAAGATTTACAGCATCAATTGGACGCTGCATAAGTCATTAAGTCATTATTGGCATGGGCTGCCCAGTCGTGTGACGTTCTTGTGGTTTCTTCTTCTTTTTATATATTTTGCTTTGGTTTTTAGCAAGACACAATGTAGGTTTTGATTCTTGCTGTGGTTATAGACTTCAGTGATCTTTGCGAGATGTTTTCAAGGAAGCGGAATAAAGCATGTTTTCAGCCATGCTCAAACTGAGCAGATTGAACTTTTGTTTTCTTTGTTCAGATCATTGTTGTAGGGAGTTAGCATACTGTTCAGAAGACTCTTATTTGTTAATATGGCAATACTAAGCTGTTATATATTTCATGGAACAGCAGAGAAGTCAACGGAAAACGGTAGCAGGAACCAACCAGTTGCATTAGTTGTCTCAGGTTCTACAACTACTAGTAACGCTGAGAGCAGTTCATCTGCGTCTAAAGTTGGAGAGGACATGAAAGTTGCCTCTCAGCTGCGCAAGTTTGCATTCAATGATCTAAAATGTGCCACACGGAACTTCAGGCCTGAGAGTCTTCTTGGAGAAGGGGGGTTTGGATGTGTTTTTAAAGGGTGGATTGAAGAGAATGGAACTGCACCTGTGAAACCTGGTACAGGTCTCACAGTTGCTGTCAAGACGCTCAACCATGATGGGCTTCAAGGGCATAAAGAATGGGTGGTATGTGCCCTTTTTTGCCTATTTCATGTTTATATATCATCTTGTTTACATAGTTTCGGGTTTAAATTCATGATGATTGCATCTAATACTCTGTTTTAATTGATTATTTCCAGGCTGAAGTTGATTTTCTTGGAAATCTTCACCATCCCAATTTGGTCAGGTTGATTGGATATTGTGTTGAAGATGACCAAAGATTGCTGGTGTATGAATTCATGCCTCGTGGCAGCTTGGATAACCATCTTTTCCGGAGTATGTAACTAGCTTATTCCCAGTCCTGTTGAAGCGTTAAATTCTCTTTAGGATCCAGCTTTTTTATAAGAATAAGGAAATTACTGTGTATCGTATTAGGGCACCTGTTTTCCTGCTATATTTATTTGTTTAGCCTTGACATATTTTAAAATAATAAGGTGGAAATGCTGAACCCTAAGTAAATCATTGTGCTTTCATCTATAGGGTCTCTTCCTCTCCCATGGGCCATCAGAATGAAGGTTGCTCTCGGAGCAGCAAAGGGTTTGGCTTTCCTTCATGAAGAAGCAGAAAGACCAGTAATTTATCGTGATTTTAAAACATCTAATATATTGCTGGATGCGGTAAGTAAATGAATTGAAGCATGCAATGTGCCACATGATTTGCGTACTGTTGCGTCATATGTTTACATTGCTCGTGCAGGAGTATAACGCAAAGCTCTCAGATTTTGGACTTGCCAAAGATGGTCCTGTAGGCGATAAAACTCATGTCTCTACTCGAGTAATGGGAACCTATGGGTATGCAGCACCGGAGTATGTCATGACAGGTGAGTGCATCATCAGATTCAACCTACCTGTCATATTGTAGGATATGGTTGACCCCAGCAATTGCTGACTCTTAACAAAATGTGATTATGTAACTTGACTATCTTGTATTGTCTTCACAAATTTTGAAGGAGTAACTTGGCTATCTTGTTCTCTTCGGTCTAAACACCCTTTTCCACTACTGGTTACACATTTTATTGTTTGTTTGACATGCTTTTTTGTCTTTGTGACCCACTTTCAGGTCATTTGACATCAAAGAGTGATGTCTATAGCTTCGGGGTTGTGCTTCTTGAGATGATGTCAGGGCGCAGGTCAATGGACAAGAACCGCCCCAACGGCGAGCACAACCTCGTCGAATGGGCACGCCCCCTCCTAGGAGAGAGGCAGCGCTTTTACAAGCTAATTGACCCTCGCCTGGAGGGCAATTTCTCAGTGAAGGGTGCCCAGAAGGCCGCACAGCTAGCACGTGCCTGCCTCAGCCGGGACCCCAAGGCGCGGCCCCTGATGAGCCAGGTGGTGGAGGTCCTCAAGCCGCTGCTGAACCTCAAGGACATGGCGAGCTCCTCCTACTTCTACCAGACGATGCAAGCAGAGCGGATGGGGCACTCGAGCAGCATGAACGGGAGGAGCAGCCATGGGCTCAAGACGCAGGGCCCGTTCGCGCGGAACGGGCAGCAGCCCCTGAGGAGTCTCTCTGATGGCCCCCGTGCCTCCCCGTTCCGCTACTCACCAAAGCCAAACATGAAATGACTAGAGACACATGGTTGCGGTCTGTGCTGCTGGTTAAAGCCCCCTGGAGTAGTTCTGGTGATTGAAGCTGGTTGTTGGGGCTGTTGATTTCAGGCTGGGCATTGGGTGTTGAACCTGAGTTGATGTGTGTTGTAGATTGACATGTGCACAAAGGATATAGGCGAAAAGGAGGTGTAGGTATCAGAGTTTCCTTCTGTCGATGTTTGCACCGAGGTTTTAACTCAATTGCTGGTTTCTATATATTTTCTTTTTGCCCCAAACTCCCAAGTAAGGTTAGCTTTGGGTGATTTACTTGCATGCGGCGCCTCTTGAATCTTGATAGTTGCTCAGAAGGTGATTTACTTGCATGCGGCGCCTCTTGAATCTTGATAGTTGCTCAGAAATCCTTGAGTCCTGCCTTTATATAAGCAAACGAATGAGAAACCATTGTTCTGGTCTCGTTTTCTTGCTACATCATTATCATTCTTGTTTCCTCGCGAAAGCTTTGTTTTCTTTTTGACTACTGCATAGAAGTTGGAACAATGAGATTTGCCGATTTTGACGTCATCGTCTATATCTGAAACCATGAATTCATTGGCAATTCCTCAATGATATTTCTCGTGTATCCAGGGTGACTTGTGGCCAAACATTTATTGTTGCGAGCAAGTGTTCGTGCAGCGAAACGCGCCCGTGGCCTACCTGCACGGTTTCATTGAACCTTCGACGACCATTCTGCGCGAGGCAACCAACGTGATGGTTGCTGCTGCACTGTCTGCTCCGTTTTCGTGACAAGAATTAACTCCTAATTAGCTAGGTTGTTTGGACACTCTATAGAATAACTTTTAGCACTTAATTTTTAGATGGGTGTATCCAAACAGGATCTTATGTAGTTTGCAGTGGAATTTTCATCCTAGCACGTGACATATCAATATTTTTAGTGATACGAAGGTTTTATGATATTTAAACAAAAGCTGATTCGTCGATCTTGATTCTCGTCCCGACGAGTACAGATTGTTGCTTCGCAACTCTCTCTCTCTCCCTCGCGTTCAACCAAAATACCAAAACGACCTTGATCAGTGGAACCGCTGCATTCTGCAGAATCTCCGCCGTTCACCAACCAAAACCATGGGGGCAAAGCAGGTGACGGAGCAAACCGGGGCGGGCTGTACCATCGGGACACGCACCGTCGATTCCTGGCCCGTGAGGCGATCTGGACCGTAGGCTGGACCCGGGCCCGCGGGTCAGGCAGGAGGCCCTGCCCCGGGGGGGGGGGGGTGGGCGCTGCTGCTCGTGCCGTGCCGTACGGCGCGTGTCTGATCTATATATGCGCCATCCCCGCCCCTGAAGTCGGGCACCTGCAAAACCCCAATCGCGTCGGCTCTCTCCAGCTCCTCCATCTCCGGTTCGCTGCCACCAAGGATCGGCCGGTCGATCGGCTAGGGTAACACACCTCTCTCCTGGCTCCTTGCTCGCACACCCATTCCTACAGTACTAGTACTACGGAGTAGTGAATCTTGGATGGGTGCATTGCCGATCCTGCGTTACATGGCGCAGGGCGCGTTCTTGGGGATCTTCCCGCGTTTTCCCCCTACCCCAGTTCTTTCGCGCTCTGGTAGGGGACTTCCTCTTTTTTTTTTTTCTTTCTTCGCCATTTGATAATGGCGTCCTGCTCACTCAATAATTTGCTTTTGCCAGCTCTAGCTGGCTACTTTGCTTGTGTTTCCCCAATGCAGTTGTTTTTGTGTCGGTAGAGGGGGAAAACGTTTTGACGAAAGCTAAAGATTTTGGGAGTGATGCGTCCGAAATCTCGGTCTCGTTTAGTCACTTAAGCACATACCTTTTTCGTGATGTATCCAACCAATAATTTTCCATGCTTAAAAAAACTTCTTTTCCAAACAGTTCTAGGTGAAAGTGAAGTGCACTGCGTATCTGAAAATGTCGCGGGCTAATCGATTTACATAATTTATTTATTTATTTATTTTAGCGCAAGGCATCAAGTTGCTTAGTTTATCTTTCTAGACCACAAGGCGTCAAATTGCGTAGTTTATCTGCAGTTTGTAGTCAGGTTCCTCTGGCCGTGAGACTCTACACTTTGTGATTCCTGTGGTTGGCTTGATGTGACTAGTATCTTACGCTTGTCTGCTCATGCAGCATGCCTATACCATTCTGTCCATTTTTTTATCTATGGGCTATGATCAAAGTAATTTAGGTGAACATAAGTTATTCTCTTCTCTGTCTGTTGATCTTACCTAGTTCATATAGTACGTCCTACTTGCCTTTGCTCAAAGTTTTCTTCAGCTGCTACTTTTGTTCTTCAGTGGATATGAGTAAGTATTAGACAGTGAGTTTATGTTTTCATTTATTTATTTATTTGAAAGAGTTATGGTGCATCACGTGTCTTTTAGTTGGCCTTGTCTTAGGAGATTTCTGATTGGGCATGGTTGTTAATCTCTATCCATTCAGGTTATACATATCAGTCTTTGTGGTGACCTTATCCTATTTAGCGGTATCTTCTTTGACTTATGTGCCATATTTTTGGCTTCTTTTATGATGACAAAACGTGTTGTACCATAGCTTCATCCAAGAAGTACTAGTAATTGATACCATAACTGCTGTTTTCATATCTGAGCTACCTATAAAGTATTTGCTCTTGGAGCCAGGATATGCTCGGACGACAAATGAATGGCCTTGCCTTTGCACTCTTGTCCTTTGGTATGCATTATTGGACTGATGGCACCATACCTAACAGACATCTTATTATGTGCAGACGAGACATGGGTCAGATTTTGGGTTTAGTGCAGGTTGATCAGTCAACTGTGGCCATCAAAGAAAGCTTTGGAAAGTTCAGTGAAGTCCTGGAGCCTGGTTGCCACTTCCTACCCTGGTGCATAGGGCAGCGGATTGCTGGTTACCTCTCGTTGCGTGTGCGGCAGCTGGATGTCCGCTGTGAAACAAAGACAAAGGTTCTCTCCAATGCCATATTTTTGTGTCTGATTTGTTCTTTGTTGAAGCTAATGGCATGATCAAACAACAATGCTATGAGGCTCCAGCATGAGAGATAACTTTTCTAAACTCTGTTGACTGGATTTTATCTGTGCAGGACAATGTCTTTGTCACTGTTGTTGCATCTGTCCAATACTGTGCCCTTGCTGAGAAGGCATCTGATGCCTTCTACAAGCTGAGCAACACCAGGGAGCAAATTCAGTCATATGTATTTGATGGTAATTGTCACCTCTGTTTGAAATCGTACTTTATGTGTTCATTGTCTCCATGGCTGCATCCTATCTTATGCTTGTACTTGTCCTACCACCTCATCTACCTGAAGTCTCTGGTATTTGGTCTCCTCAAGTTCTTGCATAGCCCATGTCAATCAACGATTTTCTATACTTGTTAACGTAATGAGATAAATTGCATCTTCTGTATTATGCCTCCTAACATACTTATTTAGTTTTTTTTTCTTAGTACAAGGAGAGGCAGTTATGTTTCGATACCACCCAAGTCACACATTGAATGAACCATTTCTCAGTATTTCATTGCTTATTGCAGTCATTAGAGCTACTGTCCCAAAGCTGGAGTTGGATGATGCATTTGAGCAGAAGAATGACATCGCAAAAGCTGTTGAAGAGGAGCTCGAAAAGGTTTTTTTTTTCATGCATTTGTTTTTGTTTACTCGTTATGCTAAATTTGCTTGGAGGTATGTAGATTTTTTTTACTGGCCTGGCTTGCTGTGTAGGCAATGTCTATGTATGGCTATGAGATCGTGCAAACGCTGATTGTTGATATCGAGCCTGACGACCATGTCAAGAGAGCAATGAACGAGATCAATGCAGGCAAGTACTTTACCTTTCACTGGAGTATTGCATCGGATTGAATTTGAAATACAGCATATGCTCAGCCACAACAAGCATCTACTGGCTGTATTTATTAATCTTACATTGTACCTTTCTGGCTGTATGGTACAGCTGCTAGAATGAGGGAGGCAGCCAGTGAGAAAGCTGAGGCTGAGAAGATACTCCAGATCAAGAAAGCCGAAGGAGAGGCGGAGTCCAAGTACCTGGCTGGTGTGGGTATTGCAAGGCAGCGTCAGGCCATTGTGGATGGGCTGAGGGACAGTGTGCTCGCCTTCTCAGAGAACGTTCCAGGCACCACTGCCAAGGACATCATGGACATGGTCCTAGTCACACAATACTTCGATACCATGAGGGATATTGGAGCTTCCTCCAAGGCATCTTCAGTGTTCATCCCCCACGGTCCTGGAGCGGTCAAGGATGTCGCAGCGCAGATAAGAGATGGCCTCCTGCAGGCTAATCTGCAGTGAGAGGACACAGAAAAGGGACTGGTTTGATTCGCAGAGTGGTGCTGAGAACATCGGTTCTATGGTGGTGCTAGTATATGATATAGCTAGAGTGCAGACTTGCATGGCTTACTAGGCTTTATATTCATTGGAGCTACTTGGGAGTGAGTCTGGGTAACAAACCTGTCAGCAATTTGGTGATTTTCTATCTATGCTATATGTTGTGTGTGGAAAATCCTATTTGGATCAGACTTTTAATATTGAAAGTGCAACTTTTGAGAATTCGCTGTGTTTTGCCAAAGAGTTGTTCTTCTGCAAATTCTGCATCGCTGTCTTGTTGGCTGAATGCATTTTGGTAGGTCCATTCTGATGGACAGTTAACAGTGTAGCTGAATTTGTTGTTTAAGACTTTTCGAAAAAGAAAAATCATATTACTACGAAGCAATCTGCTGCCCAAACTTTAGCAGGTTTTCTTGCATAGCGTTAAGTATACATCAAATCACAGCAACAAACATGTACATTTGCACACCCACAATTATGCACCATGTGTAACTAGGAAATGTACATACACAGCGACGGAGCTCAATACAAGTAGCGTTGAAACAAGGCGCTGTTGAGTCCGCACAGCTCTCCATTTTTTATGACCCCCACAGCGCCCTTTGAAACAAGGCTAGCAATGGCCATGAGGGCACGATCCTGCCTGGTTAAAATGGCAGGTGAGCAGATACAGAGAGCAGCAAGGTCAAGGGCACAGACTACGCAGGCTTCTGGTTGCGCAATTAGGGCATAGCGGTTGCGGCTCGCGCGGCGCGGACAATCCGAACTGGTTCCATGCATCCAGGTACTCCTTCCTCCATTCCTCTCTTAGCTCTGCGGAGTCGCGGTACCATTGCCTGGTAGTCCACAAAACGAGCAGCCAATTTGAGCACATAAGCATGGGCTAGTCAACATTTACCTAGTTCATTTCATTTGCAGGAAAAGGGAATATAACAGATCAGGATTTGGATTGCCAAGCGATCCAATTCTAGGTAAACATAAACTATACGTCACAGCTACACTGCCGTCAGTATATTGTGAAAAGCAGGAACACATGTTCACTCACCACATAGCCAGCCAGTTTAACAGATACTCAAGTCATGCCTTTCGAATTGATCAATCATGAAAGGAAGGTTCAGGATTCGCCTCACAAGCCACAACTGGTCATGGAGGCACGTCAAACTCAGTGAAAAAGAGTGGCATAAACGAACACCAGTTCATCTCATATAGTGGAAGAAAGCTACATAATCTACATAAAAGAGGCCAAATCAAAATAGCAAGACCAACGGGTGGTTTTTATATACAAAAAAAAAAAATTCAGGGCAATTGGAGAGTATTGGCTGGCTGGGATTAGCAAGAGTTGAGTGGTAGGCACTAGGCAGCACGAACAGCAACTGAGCCCAGGGCAGAGGGAAGAAGAATCCTTGCTCTGGTTCCGTTCGATCGACGTTCTACTAATTTCCTTTTGCAGGGCTGGCTGCCCACCGCCTGACACCAGCCAGGACGGCCAGGCGAATGGATTTGATTAATTGATCATCTACTTGCTGTTGAGCGATGTCAACGTGCGATCGGATCCCCAAAACCTGCGGACACACAAGACAAAAGTGCTCGGAGGCATTCCGTCGACCACCTCGCAGGCGCGCCAGAGAGAGAGGGAGAGGAGGGTCGAGGGCGACTCACTTGCAGACGAGGGAGCAGCTGAGGACGTCGACGCAGTCGAGCTGCGAGAACACCCGCGCCATCACGTGCGCCGGCGGCCGCAGCGCCGGCGCCGGATCGCCTCCAACCCCCTGCGCCTCCCCTCGCCGCGGCGCCGCCATGGCCAGTCCGCCCGCCCCGGCCCCAGAATTGGATTCAACTCGGGGAGCCAGCGATTTTTATCGGGGTTTCGCCGCGGATCGAAACGCGACGCGACGAGGGTGGAAAAGAAGGCCATCTCGTGTAGATTCTGACGCCACCAGATGCTGATTGTTTGTCTGGACAGAAATACAGAATAGATGAGGTGATCCGTGGATAAAACCGATGAAACCGTGCTTAGTTACGCAGTGCGACGTGATAACATTTTTTTTTTCTTCTTTCTTTGTCTTCCTCCTTTTAACAAGAAGGATAACGTAGTTTTCTTGGCTCAAGGGAAGATGACATTATTTTTCTTTTTTGGACACGCCTGATGTCCAGCTTGATACGTTAGGCCGATTATTTATCGGTCAACTCTGGGAGCCTGTTTTTTCGAGAAAGCGCTAGTTTTTTTTAAAAAAAATTATTTATTTCAGTTTTGTAAAAAGGTAATTTCTCTAGACAAGAAATTGTGAAATATACTCATGGGCAACTGCAAATAGTAAGGTTTAAAATTTTGCTTTCGAAACACAGTACAATGTAAGCGTGTGTGACGTACGGCACCATCGATAATTTGTAGAATGAAAATAAAATTTATACGAAGAATATAGATCTCATAGAGGTCAACTTTTTTTGCAAAACAAGCAGTACAAACATGGACACTCATAAACATTTACGCATCATCTGTCACTAAAAGAATAGTGGCATTAAAGCCTGAATAAATCCAAAAAAATATTATCATCCATGCTAAGCCTGAGGTTTGAACCTAGATAAATATATTTCGTTACAATGGACCTAACCGACTAAGTTCGCTCGTAACCTATCCATTTGAAGCCATCTTTATTCCTGATGCTGAAGTGTTTGTGTCTAAAATATTACATGGATTATTCTAGCTACAGGATTTCTTCAAACTAGAAATGTGTTGAACTACAGAGACGTAGATCTTGATACAACGTTAAGATTTATTAACTTACAAAGTTGTAGATCTTGTCGAACTCTAAGATTTTTCGTATAATTCGAGCACACGTAAAGATGTGTTTCAGATTTGTGTATAAAAGGGAAATTTGCTTGTTGAGTTGGCATAAAATAAATCATGATAATTGAATTGGTGAGATACAAAAGGAAGATATTTCTGTAAATTTTAATTAGGATACCCAAAACAAAATTTAAAAAATAAAAAGGGCTAGATATCGTTGGGGGCCTTGGAGTGTGCTCAAAGCCTATGGCCCTGGTAGCCGAAAGTGGTTCCGCCTCGTTGGGGGCCTTGGAGTGTGCTCAAAGCCTATGGCCCTGGTAGCCGAAAGTGGTTCCGCTAACTTTAAGGCAATGGGACTTTATGGCTGAAATGTGGGCCACGCTCACATGGGCTCTCTCGTCAGTTACAGAAGTCTCGCTAACTTAGGTTAGCGGAGACTCATCCCGGGTAGCCAAGGGCCACCGCTATCTAGCAAAACAGTGACATGAGACATATGGTCTAGGTCGTATGAGATAGAAGAAGCTATTCTTTTATATAGTGTTTTACAATATTTCAATTAGGTGCTAACTGTGGCAAGTTTTTTATGTCACGTGACAGGAACGAAAGCAGACTACACCAGGATAGCTTGGGTAGGATACGCGTGCATGTGTTCATATGGGTGACTGCATGTGCATGTGAGCTTCTGCACTCTGTAATTTGAAAAAAATAGCTTGGGAGGTAACTTGGACTTCTTTTTTGAAAAGGAAAGGAATTCGTCTCTAAACAAACTAAAATAAAACGTGGGCCACAGGAGAAGATATGGTTGTTTCCAACGCCATGGAATCATGACTTCAAGTTCGAAATTGCTCAGGTGCTCTGTGTTCACTGTGCATAACTTGCTCTAACCTCGGTCCTCCCACCTCACGCACCTTCTTACTTTTTTATGCTTTACTCTCTGTTTTTTTTTCTAATACATCTCCAAATATTTTGCGCAGTGCATGTTCTCTACAAGTATCTGATTCATAAGTATATATCATCTAATTTTGTTTCTCAAGTAAGCACAATTCGTCAATTAATAAAACAGAATCAAGCTGCCCAGCTCAACAGAATGAGTGATAATATGATTAAACATTTAAACCCAATCACACATCCAACATATTAGGTCCTATCATGATCCACGTTGAGGTCCATTAAGACTTTGCACATGCAGCACATGCCCGGAAAAGAATAAACCTTTGGGATCCTTGACAACTTTTCAAAATGCTAACTGCACCAACGAAGTAACGCATGATATGTCCACTTAGACAATTTATCCAGTGAGCCATTTTCTTTGATGGTTTTGATGAAAAATATAGCCAGACAGGAAAAAAGAACTTGTATTTGAGCACTATCATGTTATTAAATTTTATTCATATTTGATGCAAGGCTATATTGGTAACACATAATATTGTTGCAATGATGTTATCAACATTGAAAGTGTATTTTAAACATCCCTGCATAAAAATGTTGTTATCGTTTGGTACATTTTGCTCTAAAAACAACACGACTCACTAACCCAAGATAATTTGCAATGATGATATGCGACAATATGTCCATGAAAGGGTTGTCAAGGTTATTCATATATTCGAAGATAGATACACTTTCAAACCGAGCATAACTTAGTTGTTTTAGGTTTCTTGTGATTGAGTCTGCTCACCTGGATTCATGTCTCTACCTTGCCATGAGTGCTTTTATATTTATATTTATTATTATTGTTGTTGTTGTTGTTGTTGTTGTTGTTGTTGTTGTTATTATTATTATTCATTATTGATAGCTAAGATGTAGAACAAAGTTCACATACCGTGACTTCATCAATCTAAGGGCATGTTTGGGAGGGCTTTTACCGGCTCCGTCATTGTAGCACGGAGGAACCGAAGCTGGAGCCGGAGAAGCCACTCTCCACCGGTTCTTCGCTGACCCAAATGGCTCTATGAGAGGCATGAGAGAGAAACTAGGGAAACAACTCTTGCTACAGTGTCGCGTCAGGTGATGGTCGGTCTGCGTCAGATGTTTGTCAGCTGCTATAGGCCCTTGTCAGCTAGAGCCATGCGACTCTTTTGCCAAACGGGGCGTAAATTTACTAGCAGTCATTTAGAATTTCGTACGCATGAATGTCATGTGTTATGTTCACTAGACAATATAGAATGTTGTCTTTCTATTTTATTCTAGAGTGCTATCAAGTGGGGGGTAGCATTCCATGGACTACAAATGCTTAATACATATCTTTAGTGTTTGCCTCTCACTATAAACTCTAAAGATAGAATGAATTACGATATAGATCTCTCTAAAAAGAACTTCACTTTTCATGCTGCGTTGCAATCTATAACATAATCCTCATGCTAAACTATAATTTAAAAAAATATCAAAGACTCAACTAATATGTCACCATAAGATGGTGAATACTTAAATGGCCGCAAAATAGTGTAAAAAGGAAGTCGTGGCCCTTTCGTTAGACTCTAGAGAACGTGGAAAAGGATATAAAAAATAGAAGCTAAAATAAAACTAGGGTTTAACCGGGCCCACACGGCAGCCGCCGCGCCGTGGTTGCCTCCGTCTTTATTCTCCACTCCTCTCCTCCAACTAGCCGCCGCCTCCCAATCATCCTCCCCCAATCTCCCACACCGCCGCGCCGCAGCCGCCACACCTCGTCACCGGCGAGAAGATGGTCGGGCCAGGCCTCTACACCGAGATCGGGAAGAAGACCAGAGGTGGGTGTGGGTGCCCGTCCCGTCCACCCCTTCCGTGCCCCCTCCCCTCGGATTCCTTTCAAGCTAGGGATCGGGCTCGTTGGCTATTGTTTTTGGTTGGTTTGCTGATTGTTTCCGGTGCGCTCTCTCCGCAGATCTGTTGTACAAGGACTACCAGACCGACCACAAGTTCACTCTCACCACCTACACCTCCAATGGCGTCGTAAGTGCCGCATCCGCTTCCCGAGCCCTCCCTCGTTTTTCCCCTCCTTGGTGCTAGCACGTTTATAATCGATGAAGCTGTGGTGGATGGGTTGCTTGCTAGGGGGATTTAGGCAGGCGCGGCGCCAGCACTGTAGACTGTCTCCTGCGTATAGTCCTCCTTACCAGTTGTGATTTGCGTTTACCTTATCGTTCACTTTGCGCTGTAGGATTCGTCAACGTGTGTTTTGCTTGTGATGCTCTTTTACTGCTTGTTTAAAAATGTACGTGGAATTGATAGAGAAACACTCGTGGCCGGGGAGGAAAAGGTTTGAATGAAAAAGGAAGAATCAATACTTCTGAAAACCGGGAGGTCATGTGAAATAGCAGCAAGCTTGATATAAGTAATTGGTGTCAGGCTCAGTTTTCAAGGGACGCAGTACACGCTAGCAGTATGTTGGTGCGAGGAAAGTGGTTTGGATTGCCAGTTGTTGAGTGCCCTATACACTGAATAAATGACAAGGTAACTGAGGGCTGTCATGCATGGTGTATTGTAGTGTGGTTCGGTGGGCATGTAAATATACTCACAGCTTCTGATGAAAATGTGTCTGTTCTCAACCGAAGAAATTATGGATAACTGAACTGCAGTTGAAGTACCGCACCTGACAAGAGCCTTTTCCTGACCCAGAAGGCCAATGCAGATGGTATTGAATTCCATGTATGCCGTTACCATAATTGTGTTCTTCAAGTTACAGTATCTTTTTCACCTTGTAATTTTTCATGGATGAACCTGGACTTATGTCCACTGTTTCTACATCTAAAATAATGTGGTCTAAACAGTAAACTTAACAATTAAAACTTTTTGTGCGTTTGTTTATTTGATTGTTCTCTTAATGCTGCTTACGTGCTTATATAGTACTGAATATTGTTATCTTGTTAGAATTATTTGTGTCCTGTGTGTGTGCTTTTATTGAAAATTTTATGTGCTCTGGCATCATTCCGTGTCTTCATGGCTATCATATTGTTTCTCACTATTTTAATGTTCTCTATTATTTATGCAGGCTGTCACAGCTACTAGCACAAAGAAAGCTGACCTGATTTTTGGTGAGATCCAATCACAGATAAAGAACAAGAATATCACTGTAGATGTGAAAGCAAACTCAGCCTCAAATGTAAATCTTTGTCTCTATCCTCTTCCCTTTCTATGTAAATATGCCCGAAATTGCATGCCATGCCCGAAAAAAACCAATATTCATTTGTTATGATATCATTAGGAGTAATAATTGCAGTCTGACAAACTAGAGTTAAGCATTCTGTTTGTGGTTGGTCAACAAACTGTTCTCTAACTAATTAATTCCTCTGCCATATTCCCCTATTTTGATATGTCCTGTTGATTGCTTTATTTGATGTTTCGTTCAGGTCCTTACTACTGTTACTGTTGATGAGATTGCAACACCAGGACTGAAGACCATCTTGAGCTTTGCAGTTCCTGATCAGAGATCTGGAAAGGTAATCATCTCATCATCAGTTAATAATTTTCTTAATTGGATGATTATTGTTTAATTTATTATTTGTTTTTATTTCTGGTTGCAGTTTGAGCTTCAGTACTTGCATGATTATGCTGGAGTTAATGCAAGCATTGGTCTGACAGCCAACCCTGTAGTGAACCTCTCTGGTGCCTTTGGAACCAAGGCTTTGGCAGTTGGTGCAGATGTCTCACTTGATACTGCTACTGGGAACTTCACCAAATACAATGCTGGACTGAGCTTCACTCATGAGGACCTCATCGCATCCTTGAACCTGTGAGTTTTCAAAGTGCAGTAACCCTATGCATTTGTTTGCTAGATTCAACTGTAATTTGACATCAATCAAAGCTTATTTGGTACTTGTATGATCTTTATGGGTAAGGGCAAATCCCTTTTTGATGTGTCTCAAGTTCCCCTTGAGCTGGGTTTAGTGCACAAAAGGTAGTAAAAATGTTAAGATACTGGTCATCATGATTTCGTCATATCTCATAGACATTTCTCAAATGAATATCTTGAGAGAAGCAACGTTCGCATATTTCCTTTGCAACTAACATGTTTCTAACACACTCACATTATCGCATGCACAAAGAATTTTGGGCAAAGCAACAGAGTTTGCCGTGTGCTTTTTATTTAATTGCAAAAGCAAATTGGGAGTCTTCCAATAACCAGATAGTAATATAGCTAATATTTGGCAATGCCTCTGAAATGTGGCCAACACTGAGCAATTTGTTTTTGTATTAAGTATTAACCAAAGAAATGTCCTACGTATAATTGTTTTTTGAATGAAACAAATGTCCTATGTGTGCCGGTCTATCATAGCTTCCACAACAGATTTAACTAGTACTGTTTGGTTAAGGACATTTACTGCCCCAGTGCAGTTTGTGCCAGTAACTGATCCAACCTATTTTGCAGGAACAACAAGGGAGACAGCCTTACTGCAGCCTACTACCACTATGTGAACCAATTAAGCAGCACGGCTGTTGGGGCGGAGCTGACCCACTGCTTCTCAACCAACGAAAACACCCTCACCTTCGGCACACAGCACGCTCTGGACCCACTAACTGTTGTGAAGGCCCGCTTCAACAACTCTGGCAAGGCCAGCGCGCTGATCCAGCATGAGTGGAGGCCAAAGTCGCTGGTTACCATCTCGGCCGAGGTCGACACCAAGACCATCGAGAAGAGCTCAAAGGTCGGGATCGCCGTGGCCCTCAAGCCCTGATTATCAAGTCCTTTTTTACTCTCTAAGCTCCCAGCATGTACTTCGTTCCCAGCTGAAATTGGGGTCAGGTCAGCTGGGAAAAACAATAGTGTTTGGATTCCTGGCCTCTTTTTGGTCGTTGCAGTCTGTTGATTTCATGAACTGCGAATGTGCCCTGGAGGAATTTTTTCGGTCGTCAGTGTAGCACTGTTGAATGAGCAACCTTCACAATAATTCAAGCTCGGTAGATTCTGAACTTGTTTTACTTGCATTTTGGTATCAGTTTCCACTCTTAACCAATGGCGCATTGTGACTGTTAAACTGTTAATAAAGGTTGGCGAGGTTTTGTTTTTTTGCATGTGTTTTTGTGGTTCTTCAGAGTCACCATATGTAGTCCTTTTGTTTGTGCTGAGTGCTGCCCTGCATTCCTGTCCGGTACTCTGGAAGTCCTGTCAGTTCATGGTGAAGATCTTATTATTGCTGAATGCGAGTTGATTGTTAGACGTCAACCATGGTTAGTGTGCCAAACTTGTTAATCGTTGATGGTTCGTCGTTTGGTTACATTTTCACGTCTATCTTGTGAATAGTCGAATAGATCAGACTGGTTTGTCGTTTGCTTCGTTGGGCACCCAGCTATGTCAAGCAAGCCAAAGTTAAACCTCTGTTTTTGTGGTTCCTACCTCGCTGGATCTGAGCCCATGGAGGAGGCGGTGGGGTGGAGCTGCTCTTCCACCGAGGCGGAGGGGACAGGTGGGAGGGGGAGGAGGCAGCAGCGGACATGGACGGCGAGCGCAGAGGAGCAGCGGCGGTTCAGTGGCGGAGAGGGAGGGAGCGGGAGCTAGGAGCTGGCCTGGGAGGGCGGTGTGCCCCGGTTCACATTTTCGTTCTAGTGTAGCAAAATTTTATTTTTAACCAAAGTTTGACTTTTGTATTTTTTGAATTTTGAACAGGAATCCATCAAATTTTGGACCGAAAAGTGCTTTCTTTTCGTATAGCGCCGAAAAGAAAAATTTTGTCGAAATTTGGTATTTCTCGTTCAGGATTTCGAACCCTGGCGGACGCTGGGAGAAGAGAGGCGCGGTAAGGGTGTGGACGACTTAGTAGGTTAGGATGAGTGGGGAAAACGAGAAATGTGAGGGGAGAAGGGGATAAATTTGTGCATATGAGGAAGAAAAAACACGCACACCCATAATGAAGTGTGCGTACCAAAACACGCACGCCTATGACGAAGTCTTCACTTTCAAATAAATGTCGAATTTTTTGACGGTACTATACTACTGGGATTCATGGATCAACGTTGAACTGCTAATTTCCTCACAAATACGGAGGGGCGAAGCCAACGCTCAACATTGGGAGGGACATATTGCTTCTTGTGTTAACAAAATTACTAAAATTTCTTGAATCATTAGAATTTTTATTAATAAGCACAAAATTACTAAAGTTTCTTGAATCATTAGAATTTTTATTAACAAAATCACCTTCATTGGGGGGAGGTTGCCCCCCTTCCGTCGCCCTGCAAATACGTGAGCAGACAATTAAAAGGCGTGGGGGTGGGGCTATTGTTTATCTAGCACTTCGACGACGATTATAGTGACATAGGTGGTGGTCCTTTGTATTTAAATATAAGTTGCTGTTTAATTTTTTTAAAATTTTGATCTTTCATCTTATTCAAAAAATCTGTGTAAACATATAAGGAAACTAGTCATGGTTAAATTGTAATAAAACAAATCACAACCAATTAAATAATAAACTATAATTTTTAATAAAACGAGCGATTGAAGTTGTAAAATAAAATCCACCGCGACTTATATTTAAATACGGAGGGAATATCTTTTAACTTTAGATCACACTGATTGATTATTCATTGTATAGATTATTCATTTTACAGATAGGGCTATTAAATACCGAAAAATGATCAAATGCCGTGTCAGAAAATAAACTAACATAAAAGTTTTTAGCAAATATTAGAACTGACAATTATTTGTAGACTGATTAAAACCCTATTATGAGTAGACATGCAAGTGGGTGTACTCGTGAACATTAGTATATTAAGAGTAAAGATGTAACGACATCAACTTGCGGGCATCATGAACTGCGAATGTGCCCTGGAGGAATTTTTTCGGTCGTCAGTGTAGCACTGTTGAATGAGCAACCTTCACAATAATTCAAGCTCGGTAGATTCTGAACTTGTTTTAATTACGTTTTGGTATCAGTTTCCGCTCTTAACCAATGGCGCAGTGTGACTGTTGAACTGTTAATAAAGGTTAGCGATGTTTTGTTTTCTGCATGTGTTTTTGTGGTTCTTCAGAGTCACCATATGTAGTCCTTTTGTTTGTGCTAAGTGCTGCCCTGCATTCCTGTCTGGTACTCCGGAAGTCCTGTCAGTTCATGGTGAAGATCTTATCATTGCTGAATGCGAGTTGATTGTTAGACGTCAACCATGGTTAGTATGTGGAATTTGGTAGTTAATCGTTGACGGTTCATCGTTTGGTTACATTTGAGCGTCTTTCACATCTATCTTGTGAATAGTCGAATAGATCAATAGACTGGTCTGTCGTTTGCTTCGTAGGGGCACCCAGCTATGTCAAGCAAGCCAAAGTTCAACCTCTGTTTTTGTGGTTCCTACATTTGTTTTTTCCAGCCGCTTCCTTGCCGGATCCGGCCGCCACTGGGAGATCGGGAGCCCATGGAGGAGGCAACGGGGCGGAGCTACTCCTCCGCCGAGGCGGGGGAGGAGGGGATAGGTGGGAGGAGGCAGCGGCGGCCATGGATGGCGAGCAGCAGAGGAGGAGGCGGCGGTCGGTGGCAGAGAGGGAGGGAGCGAGAGCTGGCCTAGGAAGGTGGTGAGGGCCAGGGTTTACCTTTTCGTTCTGCTATAGTGAAATTTTGTTTTTTTACTAAAGTTTGACTTTTGTATTTTTGAATTTTGAACCAGAATCCACCAAATTTCGGACCGAAAAGTGCTTTTCGTATAGCATCCGAAAACGAAATTTTTTACCAAAATTTGGTATTTTTCGTTAGGGGTTTCGAACCCTAGCAGGCGCTGGGAGAGGAGAGGAGGCGATAGGGGTGCGGACGACGCAGTAGGTGAGGACGAGTAGGGAAAAAAGAGATAAATGTGAGAGGGGAGAAGGGGATAAATGTATGCATATCTGGAAGAAAAAATACGCACACCTATAACGAAGTGTACGTACCTAGAAGGAAAAATATTGCATGCCCCATGACAAATCTTTACTTCCAAATAAATGGCGAAACTTTTGCTTCATGGAACAACAGTCGAGCTGCTAACCCTTCGGTCGCCCTGCAAATACGTGAGCAGACAATTGCTAGCGTGGGGGGTGGGGCTATTGTTTATCTAGCACTTTGACAACCATTATATTGACATAGCTAATGGTTCTCTGTATTTAAATATAAGTCGTGGTTATTTTTTTAATTTTGATCTTTTGTCTTATTTAAAAAATTCGTATAATCATATAAAAAACTAGTCATCCTTAAACTTTCTATAATGATAAAACAAATCACAATCAATTAAATAATAAATTATAATTTTTAAATAAGACGAACAATTGAAGTTTTATAAAAAAAATCCACCGCTGACTTATATTTAAATACGGATGGAGTATATTTTAACTTTAGTTCACAATGATTGATTATTCATTGTATATATTATTTATTTTACAGAAAAGGCTATTAAATACCGAAAATTGATCAAATGTCGTGTCAAAAATAAACTGACTATTAAAAAGTTTTAAATAAATATTAGAACTGATAATTATCTGTAGACTGATTAAAACCCTATTTGGAAAAAAAATATTAGGAGTAAACATGCAAGTGGGTGCACTCCGTCCATGAATGATCTTTATATTTGTAGATTGCATTAAGACCAAGGTGAAATGAGCACCTACTCATATTTTCATTAAATATGTATAGTAGGAAGGATTATTAAATGCATAGAGTTGCATGCAACCAACGACACCTACATACATGAGCACAATGGCTATATACGAGGTGCATTAACAAACTCTTCTGTAAATACGTAGATCATTTCTAAACATCTTTTCTTCCCCAAATATATAAATCATCTATGGATAGAGGGAGTATATTAAGAATAAAGATGTGAAGACATCAACTTGCGAACATTATGAACATGTTATCATAAACGAAAATGGTAAATAGTCAGCCACTCTCTGTTTAGTGGCTAATCGGACTGTACAATTACTTAAAAGAGCTAAAAAATGGATTGCATGAAATTAAACGGATTAAATGGTCAACGGAGTTGATGGCATACCGTCCTCACGAATATGCATATGCACAAGCATCGTATGCACGAGCATTTGCACAAACCGTTGGATTCGGTCTTAGGAGAAAAATAGTGAAAACACATAAAAATCAATGCTTGTGCGGCATAAATAATTCGGAAGTCATGCCCTTGGTAACCCATGTGCCCGTGCCATCATGAGGGAATTACGATTGTGCCACTTATCTCCACTTATCTCTTCTCGCGACTCACCAGGGGCACGACGTGCGCGCGCCACTGTGCTGCACCGCCGTGTGCCGCGCTGTCCGGCCTCCGTCACCGTCCTCGCGCTAGACGCGAGCGCGACGCGCAGCGACGTCGCGGCCGAGCCACGCGCGCGCGCCGCCGATGCCGCCGCCATCTTCCTCGCTCTGCTCCCCTGGCCGGCTGCTGCCCGCGCGCCCGACGTCGTCCTCGACAACGGCACGTTTCCTCGCTTCTGCTCGGCCTCTTCTTGGTCACCTTGCGCAGGAGGCCCGTGCGCTCACGTTTCTTGCGCGATACGATGCACCTGTGCAGGTGGGGAGATGGACACGCCTGTCGTGCTCGCTGTCCATGAACGGCTGCGCGCCGGCCGCCGGGGACCGCGGCGCCGTGTGCGTGCGCGAGGCGCGGGCGCTGCCGGCCGCGTCGGCGCCGCACGACGCCGTGGGGCAGCTCAGGGCCGCCGTGGACGCGCTCTGGGCGGACGCGCCGCCGGCCGCGCCATCCGGCATCATTCGCATCGAGGTGCCCATCAGGCAGCGGGTGGACGCCATCGAGTGGCTGCACGCGCAGACCGCGCTGCCCCGCTGCTTCTTCTCCGCGCGGGCGCCGTTGCCCGACACGCCTGCGCTCCCCGGCAGCAGCAGCGGCGGCAACGGCAACGGCAACGGCGTGGCCAACGAGCGTCGGCAGCAGCCGGTGAGCGTTGCGGGCGTGGGCTCGGCGGTCTTCTTCCGCGGGACCGAGCCCTTTTCCCTCGCTGATTGGCGCGCAATCAAGAGGTAATCAGTGTTGTCAACTCATCAGCATCGATAGCGAATTCACAGTGACACTAACGTACGTTTCATTTCTAGATGACTCCATGTTATTTCTAGATGACTCAATCTCTGTATTTAAACAAAAAAGGCATGGTTTTTTCTATTTTGTGTAGTATTTTGTTTTTGGGTATGGTCGATATTGAACCTGGCTTCTTGTGTTTGCAAACTCTTCTGTCTCTGAAGGTTCCTTTCAAGCGACTGCCCACTGATTCGTGCATATGGCGCCATCCGTTTTGACGCGACAAGAGATGCTTCGGTTGAATGGGAGGACTATGGCTCATTCTACTTCATTGTTCCTCAAGTAAGTTGGTCTGCAACTGCCGGCTAGGAGATGGAAAATGGGACGCTGTAATGGTTCTCTGAATTTTGTGAAGTGTCTGAACTTTGTTGTAGGTTGAGTTCAATGAGTTCGAGGAAAGCTCAGTCCTCGCGACGACTATTGCGTGGGATGATTCGCTTTCATGGTCATGGCAGAACGCTGTGAAGGAGCTCCAGTCAACGCTGCAGAAGGTGCACATTTCTCTCCACCCTGTTTTTACAATCTGGAAGATAGTGACTGCTTGTACTTTCGTCAGATATCACCCTGTTCGGATCAAGTTAACACGTCCAGCCTACAAACAACCATCAGAAGTCTCAATCATGCCCCAACCAAGGCATCTTGGGATCTTGCAGTTACTAAAGCTCTTCAGATGATCAAAGGGAGGCAAAGAGAAATGGTAAAGGTAAACCATTTTTTTGACTTCACTCCCTATGCCATAGAGAAAATAGAGCAGCACAATCGAACTTTTTTTTTTTTTGAAAGAGCAGCAAAAGATTTGCTGCAAAAATATTTAGAAGAAACAACGAGAGGCCAGCCTGAATTTCTTATGGGGAAAAATTCGACATCAGTCTTCACATGCTATGATTACAATCGAACTTTTAGTCTTAAAAAAATCGACATAGTGCTAAATGTGCTCCCATGATAAAGAGTAAACAGACAAGTATGGTCGACATAGTGACTAGGGTCATTTCTTGTTTCTAGCCAATATGTTTCAAGTCGGACAACCTTACCAATACACTATTCATGTATGATTTATGTAACTCCACGATGAGACTTTATCTCTATTGAATTAAGTTATTATTTCTATTTCTACTTTTCTTTTCCGTGGTGTGTTTAGAGCTTATCAGAAAAAAATTGAGTTACCAATCTTTAGTGCAGGTTGTACTGGCAAGGTGTAGCAGATACATTACGGATACTTGCATTGACCCTGTGGAACTGCTAGCTTGCTTGAAGGTATGTATGTTTCTTTCCTCTACTTTGTTGTTTCCAAATCGATTTTATTCCATGAGAGGGTCACTCTGTAACTCAACAATGCAGGTTGAGGGCCAAAATGCTTATCAATTCTGCATACAGCCACCAGATGCTCCCGCTTTTGTTGGAAATAGCGTATGTCTACTATATTCTATTATTCTTGAAAATATAAAAAAATCATCACACTATACTTGATTTTTTTTGTTCTTCTATTTGTTAACAAGAAAATAGTCAGACATATTTCCTAGTTATGTTGCAGCAATGCTAAATACCTGTTTTCTAACTAATGTTAATTTCATGCAAACATTCTGAATAGCCAGAGCAACTGTTTCACCGGAAATATTTGGGCATTTCCAGTGAGGCATTAGCTGGTACTCGAGCAAGAGGAAAAACAAGGGCAGATGACTTCCAAATTGGTCAGGATTTGCTACTAAGGTTCCTTTCCCTCCTTAAAATTTGTAACTGCATTTAAGATTGATGAATTCAGGGTGAAACCCAGCACCTTGTACTAAAATTGCGTTAGTAGTGATACAAAATTTTCTTGCAGTAGCAAAGAGGATATCGAATTCACCATAGTGCGGGACAGCATAAAGAAGAAGTTAGAGGCAAGTTGAGTTCTAGAAATACTGGCGCTTGACATAGACATAATACTTTCTTTTGGAGGGGATGATCCCTGCAATTTGCTGAACCATCGTCTGTAATCTGATCTGCAGATGATCTGTGATGAGGTGGTTGTCCATCCCAGCAAAGCTCTTCGGAAACTTCCAAGAGTTCAGCATTTGTCAGCACAGTTAGCTGCTAGAATAAGGAACGAAGATGATGAGGTAACCTGTGACGGCCCTTCTACTAGTTGGGGCAATATGTTTGTATGTGATTGTTGACAAACATGAACCACTCCTCATAGAGTACAATAAAATAATTATTTGGTGTCCTGGTCTTGCAGTTTGAAATTCTAAGTACTCTTCATCCAAGTCCAGCTGTTTGTGGTTTGCCCACTGAAGAGGCACGCCGATTTATACGTGATTATGGTATGTTTAAATTTATTTGGATTGTATTTTTTAATTCAAATTAGGCTGTTGCATGTGTATTTACTGCTATTGAATATGCAATTTCGTTCTGAAATAAGAGTAATGCAGTAAATAAGTACGGTGATTTGCAAATGCTAAATTGTGATATCCTCACAGAAATTTTTGACCGTGGAATGTATGCTGGTCCTGTTGGTTGGTTTGGAGGAGCTGAAAGTGAGTTTGCTGTTGGGATTAGGTCAGCGTTACTTGGAAAAGTAAGGAAGTCATGAATATGTTGCAGTTCACTATACAATTTCCATCTGGGATTCTAAATTGCTTTTACCAGACTTGCATAGTTGTCGCTTCTCGCAGTTAAGCACATCCTCTCTGGTTTCAGGGTCACAGCACTTTAGTGTATGCTGGTGCGGGGATTGTTGAAGGTACAAATCCATCTTTTGAATGGGATGAACTTGATCTCAAAGCATCTCAGGTACCACTCTGTCCAACTCATGACAAACACTGTGCTGAGTTTAAGTTGAAAGGCTAATGCATTTTTGGTTTACTTTCAGTTCACAAAGTTGTTGCAGTACCAAGAACAACATATTCGCTACCAAGAGGCTGAAAATATGGGAACGGTGATATGAATACAGAAGTAGTAAGTAGTAGGTAAAATCACAAAGTTCACCATCAATTTAGCTAGTTATTGTACATTTATTTGTTTGATAGTAAACTACAAGGAACTCAGTTGAAATTGTGTGATTCTGGAATTCAGAATAGCATTTTTGCTGAAAATACATTGACTGAATCAGCATGTGAATGTAATAGAACATATTTACATCATAACCTTCCTGGCAAATGAAATATTCCAAATTCCTCCCTCCATTTTGCAATATTTATCTGATCCGCATACGTAGGTGGCATAGTATTTGATCCATATCTTGTGAAATATGTAAGCATTAGATTGACCAATAGTAAAAGTTATCTAATAAGATCAATAATGGTATCATTCTGTACAGACATTGTGAAACAAAGGTAGTAACAATCTCCAAGCTATCTGTATTAATAGTAATCATGCTAGTGTGCTGATTATCACAAACAAGTCCATGCCTCGAAGATCTTCTTACACTCCTACAGGGATATTTTGATTTGAAGATTCCAAGACGAAAGATTTGGTCTCGTATACACAATTACTTTGTTTCAAATTGCTTAGCCAGCAAATCACATATTTTGATATATAATTCCAAAAGGGGGCGCCACCAAGAAACTGTTGGTTGAAGCAGTGTGATGATTCGGGAGTTGCAACACGTAAAGAGAATAAGAGATCCATAGAAAGCATTCAACATCAGTATATGTACAACAACTGTGAGTTGTAACAAACCCAGCTAGTGTTAGTGTACACTGTATGTATATCTCGAACCCTCCAGCCTTACTGGGTGTTCAGGCAGGGTGCTTATACATGGATGCATGCAAACATACAGCCATATTTATGAACACACACAGCTTTGTACTCAAACACATGTAGCCTCCAAAACCAAGATAAAACTAGGCACTAGGCAGGAAAATGAAACCAGCAAGAACTAAAGTACAAGTCACATGGTAGGCAACCTTGACATGCTCCTCATGTTTGAGAGTAATTAGTATGCCGTTTTGGCTGGCTGTGGCTAGTCTCTCTTCTGGATCCCAGGCAGAGCACCATAGAACAGCAGCACCAGCATGAGGAGGTATCCGACGGCGACAAGCGCGACCAAACTGGCGTCGTCCCTCGCCAGGTACGCGGAGAAGGCCGAGTGGGCGGTGAGCACAGCGAAAGCCGTCAGCCGGAGCCATGGCGATGGAGGGCGATCGCCATGACCATGAGCTGCATCGGAGGAGGAAGAGGAGGCACCACCAGCTCTTCTGGCGTTCTTGGGTTTCTTGGCCATGGACGGTGGGAGGAGAGCGTTGCTCTGGAGAGTGGTGGAGGGGAAAGGGGAGCTCGACTTAATTGCCGGGAAGTTTCCGGCCGTTCCCGGGACGAGTAGCTTTCACGCTTGCTTGTCCCCACGTCAGAGGATCAGGCCTAGCTATGTGACCACTGACTAGGGACAAGTTCCTTGTGACTTGTGAGATCCCATACATGGCGACATCTTTTGACTATATGGACACACGAAGTATTGGAATCGGAGATGCTGGACACAAGAATCCATACGCATCAACGTCGCGACTCATGAAACCCGGGGAGACACTATCACAACGTCTCAAGTTGTTAGTAGCAGTTGGGGAGAGGTAATCTAGTACTGGTGTGCTCACTGGCCTCGCCTCACTAGGTAATTGGACCAGAAAGTAATTTTTTTTGTACAACAGTGGTGTAATTTGGAATTCATAACAACGGTACTTCCCAGAATTATAAACTAATGCAACACCTGAATTTAACTTTACTAGTAATTTTTTACTACATAATAAACTATTTGATATCTGCACCTTAGGAAAATTTTAGTGATGGCGATGTATTGATCAAATTAACTTTGCTAAATTGTTGGTTAATACAAGCATGTTCTTACCTCTGAAGCTGTTCTTCTACGATCATCTATGGGGATATATCTATTCAAGTTTGGAGATTGTGGATGTTTTTTCTTCTTCTGTCGACTTGAAAGGATTGTTTGTTCGAGTGGCTGTACATAAAACTGGGCATTGGTAACAATTGAATGCCTCCTGCACATGCAGCCATCAAACTTCAGGCTCAAGGCTGACAACAAAACAAAATGTTTGAAAGACAGGCACTTCAGATTGGTGTGCTTACAATAGTCATGAATCCTCAACTTCACATAGTACCCGGATATTCACAAATGAATATGTTTGAGACAATTTTGCTGGTCACGAAGTGGAAAGCACAAAGCTCATAAGAAAAAAAAAAAGAAGGTGCAAGAGTTCTTACAGTTCGAGCTCCCTAGACTAGAAGGATGTAAAAGATGTCCATCATTTGTTGATCTCCCTGTAGCAAGTAGCAACACAGGCCTTGCCTTGCTGCTGCGAGCGATGTCAATATCGAGACCCATGAAACCCTAACACTATTGGAAAACAGTACCATCTAGAAACCCTTTTACTCAAAAAAAAGCTCTGCCAAAGGCAAAGCCATCGATGAGACACCATTCTTCAACATGAACAGCTACACAGCTGATCATATCCTCAATTCTTCCAATGTTTTCAGATAGTAAGCAGGATAGACCATTCTAGCCCTAGAAAATTATGCTTGCAAGTGTCAGCTCAAACTTTTCAAGAGTTACATAATCCAGGTACCACGCAAGTGTCAAGATACAAGGAATTTCTAGTTCATCTACCAAGATTCCCTATATTTTGAATGGATGAAGTCAAACATGGCGTGTGGTTAGCAAGAGACTATCACTTTGTAGCTCCTTGTTCAGAGGGAGGATCAGCCTCAGGCCTGGCATAAAACGCAGAAGTTTCTGCGTCCAGTAGGATTTGCCTCAGATGCTTATCTTCCAGGTGTTCCTGCAAACAAGTTAAAATGTGGAGCAGTCAGCCATTATGAGCAAAAAAAAAAAAAAAGAGGAAATAAAGAATGGAACACAGATTCAGAGGTTATGTGATGAGAGGAAGTGTTCATGTAAAATCTGTGGGAAACTTAGGACATGTTTAGCACGATTCATATTACAATCACCCTCCGATTAAACTTCCGCCAGAGTGTAGATATTTTATACTACCTCCGGATTTTTATATGGCATGGGCCGAGTAAATTTTGACTTGACGGACGGCATATAAAGAAAATCTGAGGGAGTAACAACAAAAGCATCCTCACATGAAAGTCATTTCCAACACAGGATAACAAGTACCGCTTTTGTATCATAAAGAACGTATATTTCTATGCTAATTGAATATATAAGAATTACAAAGTTCAGTGGGAGTAGACAATATATGTATATAGAATTACATCAATTCCACTGCCAAGAACATTCGACGCCAATGATTGGTTGGTGGTATATCAATCTGTAACTGAAAATATAAATTGAGAATATAGTTTGCTGTGGTATAACCATCTAGTTTGTGGAATCAATAAACAGCACAGATATTTTCAGCAGTGTTATCAGATGATGAACATTGTTTGCTCTAACACTTTTTCAATAGTATGCAAACTACTGGACATAGTTCTTTCTCAGTTTCTTTGACTAAAACAGAAGGACATTGTCCTTTCATAGTTACCTATTTGTTTATGTTGAAAATTTTGCTTGCTCACTAATTAATCATTCAACTAAACTCATGTTTCTATAATCAATTTTATCCCCTGGACCCATTTGAGAATACGTACAGAAAGGTCTCTGTTGATTCACAAAAAGGTTGTTTGGAACTGAAATAGTGACGACGATGCCCCGGTTGCAGAAACTACATGACCAACTAGATCTATCTACACAGAAACACCCTCCTCTAGATCTTGCCACCAAAACCAAAGTCTCCTAGAAGAATTCCAGTCAAACCTACACGAACAGCGCCGATTGCGCAACCCATTCCACCAACAAGTGCACCCACAATCCAGTGAGGCTCCCCCATTGGAGCACCATCGCATCCAAGAACAGCGCCATCCACGAAACGAGGGGAACAAAACTGCGATCTCTGAACGAGGATCCGGCGGCTGAATCGCAGCGAGGCTGGGGCGGGTTACCTCGAGGCAGGCACGGTACTTGTGCCAGTGGTCGGCGCACTCGTCGCTCTGCCACTGCCCCTTGGCGAACTTGTCGGCGTACCACCGGTTGAAGCACTCGTGGTACGCCGCGCGCAGCTCCGAGCACGCAGCCGCCGCCTTCGAGGGGGCTGAAGCGGACGACGGCGTCGTCGACGAAGACGACTTGCTCCGGCCGAACACCATGCTACCTGCTGCCTCGGCGGCGCCGCTTCTACGCGTGGGGCTGGGGGCTGTCTTTCCGCGGAGTTCTTGGCGAGCGGAAGCAGGAAGCCCGGAAGGACCGAACGAGGCCAGTTTGACGTTAGCCTATCGCGGAGGCGGAGACGTGTTTACAGAGTGGACACGTACTTCTGCTGTCTGGGTAAACTGGCAGAAGACGGAGTCATTCAGGTAGCCAGGGAGGCTAACATCTGTTTGCGGCCTTTGTCGCAAGGTAGTGGCAAAGCTGCCGCAAATCAGCGCAGCCGTTAGATCTGCCAATTGTACGGCTTCAAAGGGGATGCGGCCGCGTTAACGCTGCGGTAACTTTGGAACCGAACACTCTCAAAGTTGGAAAAACGAGACTGGTACTTACCGGATTCAAATAACTTTGGGTCCACTCATTCTCAGTTGATGGAATAATATCTTTGATTATGAAAGAATTTTGAAGTTAGATCCATTAGAATGTGATACTTTCACCATTCTAGATTATAGGACATTTTTATTTTGGCCTAAGCAAACATCAAATTATTATTTTTAAATCTATCATGAAACATGTCTTGGGAGTCCCTTTTCTTCATATCATGGTCGTTGATATTTTTTTTTTAAAATAAAATTGTACCCACCATAAAAACTTGTTTTTTTGTGTTGTATCACTCTAGTATAAGAACTTGCAAAATGTGCAAAGACCGGACGCATTAAGTTGGCGAATGTGTGCACTTAACCCCTTGTGTTTATTATCCCGGTTAATCAGTTTGTTGGTGCCTATCATGAGTCTGTGGTGGTCACAGTCTGAGGGTAGCTTTTAGCTGGTGCTCAGCGGATGGAGGTGGTTGTGGGACACACGGTGCAAGCTCCCGGCCTTCCCCTCTAGCAACGTTGAATGTCGATGGAACAATGGCGACATGCACCAAGAGTCCTTTCTCTTGACTACGTTCAATCCTTGTTCCCCTTCGCCCTTCCAAGATGCCTCAAGTGGTCTCTCTCACAAATCAGATTGTTCGATCCTCTAATCTCGCTTTCATTCATCCACTTTGTAAACCAAATTCAATCTATGTGCTCAAGACATGCAGTACCGGCTGCAGGTAGGATCCCTACTCACGTGTAATGTTATCTCCATCCTTGTTGCACCATCCCTTTAGCACCATTAACGACTTGCTCACACATATCCGCCTCCCAAAAAATAAAGCCATCCATATATAGTGGTACGGACCATGGGTACAATGAAGTATAAAACAATGACGAAGACTCGAAGAGGACTAGGAGGCAGTTGCGGAGCTAGAACTACAATGTGGATCTAGATAACACAAATTAAAATGTATGCAAAACCCACATAAATCATAATATGATACAATGGAAGCATAAAGCAGACAAAAGCAACAAGCAAGCTAGCAATTGTGTGGTTCTCTTCTAACTTTCTTGGGTGGAATCGGAAAGGCCAAGAAAGCAACAAGGGGCTATCACAAATAAAAAGTAAGAAGCAAAATATCACTTGGATGAATCTAGGAGGATAGGAGTCATGGCCCTGTTTGGCCATTCATCTAAGAGGGTGGGAGTCGTGGTCCTGTTTGGCCAACATGTAGCTTCGTCAGGAGCTAGGAGGAGAATATTAGGTTTTCTAGGCACAGGGTAGCCTAGCTACCCGCTATGTCATAGGCGAAGGGGTTGCCAGGCATGGCTTGGGCACAGTGGATTGCCGAACAGGGTTTCGATAGCCATGGCTTAGGTGCACGGGATTGCTGAGTGCCATAAGCGCCGGGATGGATTGGATCGAGCGCATGGCCATGCAAGCCAACGGCAAAGATAGATTTTTAGAGATGCGCCGGCAAATACATACTCTCTCTGGTTTTGTTTGTTTGACGCTTCTTAGTTCAAAAATGAATTAGCCCAGTGACAAACATTCAAGGACGTAGTTATTATATAAGTCGATGCATGCGGCAAACCTTATAATGTGCTCATCTCACCTTATTATACTTGCTCTAAGGCACCCACTGCCTCTCCCCCTCTCGTTGCTAGTAGAGCTGCTGCCCGGCAGCTGTGAGTACTTCTCCCTGTTCTTCTTCAATTCACGCCGTAGCACGCGGTGGACGGTCGGCCAAGGAGTCGGGGGCGGCGACGCTACCGTGGCGTGGCCGGAGATAGGGCGTGGCATGTGCAGACTCTAGATGAACGAAATGCCAATGATGGACTAATTAAGGTGACACATCTGTGGGCTCGCTGCCAAGCAAATGGCGGACGGAAGGAAGCCAAATGCGCGAGGCAATTGAAACTAAATCGGTGATTTGGGAGCTTGGAGATCGACGTGTCGTGAAAATCTGCCTGTAATCATCCTAGATCGAGCTTCTTGGGCGTGCGAATGAATAGACGAGACGACGATGCTTTTGGGAACTGCTGGACCCATGGTTTTTATTTGTTGGTTATTAATCAGGTTTTTGGGTTCGACACTGAGAACTGTCGGAGACGCTTTTATGATAAGTTGATAACACCATCCATAGCCTAGCCCGTGCACAGGCGGCTTGCAGAGTCTGGTACTACATCCGGCTGTCGTCCGAGGAAATGTCAAAGCAGCAATTCAGAGGCAGGAACAACGAACGACGATGATTTCACTGCGCACTAACTAATCTCATATAGTAATATATATGGAGCTAGCTCGTAGCATGTCATGACAACAACACAGGGGAGAGACATCCCAAGAAGCACAACACAAAGCCGAAGTTGTATAGATGCTGTTGGATGGAACGAGCGATCGATCGAATCTTTGAAACATCAAATAGCAGCATCGATCCGAAGTTCCGAACCAACAAACGAAACGAAAGCGCAACAATAATTTGTATGTGTTAGTAGTAGAGTAATAACCGAGGCCATGTGTTGCGCGACCCTGCCAAGACGGATGTATAGAGCGCATCGCGTCGTACGTACCCCCTAGCCGTCGCCGGCCGGCGGCGAGCTAGGCGGGGACCTCTGGCCTGCGACAAAAGGCGGGCGAGATGGATCCGCCGAGCAGCCAACAAATTTAAAAGCAGCATCCCAGGTGGCCAGGTCCCAGTATATACCAGCATGCGTGCATCGAGTCAAGCCACTGGAATACTGGATCATCTATCAGATTAAGTCTATACGGCATATTTGGATCCATAGAGATAATGATAATCTGCTAAATTTTAGTACTTTGGATTGAAATAGATCCAGATAATGTGAGATAATGATTAGTTAGACATCATATTCTCATTATCTACTCGATGCTAGATAATATCGGTTAATGTGGGATAATTGGATTTTTCCTTCCTTACTCTACCTATTTTCTAATCTATTAGCCGTTGATTCAAATACTACAGCCTATTATCTATGAAGGTAACCATTATCTAGCTGATATTGGCTATGAAAATCTGCTGTGAATCCAAACAGAAACATATTCGTTTATAGTCAAAAATAGCATTATAGCTGTACTGTAGATAAAATAGAATTTGAATACAAACAAGTATGATGGATCTAGGCTTAGACTGAGTCCAGCAAATCGTGTAAATTATCATATATATTTACAAAACAATACTGCAGTAATACTGTTTATAGTAGGAGAAGCAGTCAGAACAGTGAATCGAAGAATACGATACACAGCTGAACTCTGCCTCGGTGGACTGGCAGTGCGGTGCAGGCCATCAGTCGCCTCGGTGGCTGGTGGCATTGACAGGAATGGCCCTCGTCTCACCTCCACGTCTCGCAGCGCATGCATGCTGGCCTGCCATCACCTCATCACCTGCCATCAGCTCGCGGCCCCTGGCTGGCCTAGCTCGGACAGTTCGACAGGCGCGCCCGCTCCCGCTAGCACAGCAGCAGGTCCCGTCCAGCCACCAGCCCACCACACCACCCGCCACCACCACCCCCGCAGCCAGCCTGCCGAGGCGTTCCCGTCCAGAGAGCCCGACGCGGACGCCTGTCGCAATCCATGGCGCCTTCCCCCTGTCGTGGCGCGCGTCCACGCCGCGGTCAACGTGGTGGCCGGCGCCGCGGCCTGCCCGCGCGCACCGTGGTAGGTGCTACCGCTCCCTAGCTAGTAGAGTAGTAGCTACATATATATACGTCGCCTCGGCGGCCTGCCGGACGACGGGTGGTGTGGAGCGCCGCGCCTCCACCACAGACAGCCGGGGGCAGCGATTGAGACACCGCCGCGCGCGCGCGAGGCTTATTTGCTTGCTTGCCCACTTGGGAGACGAGACGAGAAGAGCGCGCGCGCCGCGATGGCCGGAACGACGGCGGCGGGGCTGCTGCTGCTGCCGCTCCTCGTGACGTCGGTCGCCGGCCACGGCGGCGGCGGCGGGCACAGGCTGGAGGAGGCCGCCGCCAACGGGTCCGGGTGCGCCACCAAGGTAAACTTCACTTCTTCTTCTTCAGATCAGCTTCAAGGTTTTTGATTACTACGGTAGTAGTATTAATTACGACGTGGGTCAGTCACGGCTGGTTGTGCCGTGGTCCATAGCAGTACAGCACACACCGATTAACACTGCAGATTATACCATCTCGCTGCTTAGTAAGTGTTTGGTCACTAGGATGAAATTAGATAAATTAGATGGGATGCGAGGAACTCATTTTTTATAGCGTTTGATTCGGAGACAAAGAGCAATAGAATATCCCTTTAACATATCGTCCTTTGCAGAAAGAGGGATCACACCGTCTCTCTTTGGGTGCTCGCTCTCCTGCTTGACGCAGCCGCTTGCTCACCCGCCTGCCGCAACCCGGCCGCTACCGACTAGTGGGCCGTTGCCATGTTGGCTGCTTATGTGGCTAAAAACTGGGATCACATGGTTGCAAACTGGGGTCAAGGGGGCTCAGAGTTGATTCTTAGACGGTATTGACGTTACACGTGCGTGGATTGTCTGGTTTTGTTGTTTTGGGTTGCAGAGCAGACAACCATAACAAATAAAGGGTTGTAAAATAGATTTTTCCTAAAATAAAAAAAATGGTACCAAATTTAAAGCGACTTAGGTTGACTCTAACAGATCATCTATCTCATTGCCTATATTCAAATTACACTACAGTGTCATAAATTTTGAGAATCAGTACTACTACTCCGTACCATTGGTGAAGCTGACGGACCACAGATAGAGAAATGTCGTGTAGGAAATGATATACGAGGATGCATTAGGCGGAGTTGAGCAGCTTTACTTATCTTCTCGACTATCTTGTATAGTGTGATACCTCGCTTTCTGCACGCTGTCACAATATATATATATCCACGATTTAGTATGTGTTTGGATAGATGGAGGAGGATGGGATCAATGTTATCAGATCGAGCGATTAATCGCGATTAATCGACCTTAACGGTCCCATGACATCGATTAGGACCCTCGATTCGATGAGTCCGATTAGATTTCTGATCATATAATTAATCGCGATCAGAGACCGATTAATCGGTCGATTAGGTTAGCTGACCGATTAGCTGGACGGGCCAAGAAACAAGGAGATTTCGGCCAGGCCCAAGAGAACTGGGCTCTTCTATTTGGCCCATTAGGTTTTGGTATACAGCCTCTCCTTTCCTCCACGTCTCTTCCTCCACACGCGCTCCCCCTCTCCAGAAATCTTCCACGCGCGCTCGCCGCCGCCGGAGAGGAAGAAGCACGTGCCTCCTAGAGCACCTGCGCCGCCGCCTAGAGCCCGCGTGCCTCCGGCTGGACCTTGGAGCCCGCGTGCCGCCGCTTGGAGGAGCCGCGCGCTGCCTCCCCTCCTCCCCGCGCCACCAGAGCTCCTTCTCCCCGTCAAGATGAGCAACTCTTCGTCATCCTCTTATGGTTAGTGAACATCCTTGGCTTGGATTCTCATAGACTCAGTCATACTCTGCTCTCTGGCTTGGATTCTCATAGACTCAGTCATGCTGTTCTTTGCTCGTGAGTAGTGAACTAGTGACCTAGACCTACTGAACTTGCTGTTTATGTGCAGATTTCAACCACGAGAGGCAGCTGGCTGTTGAAGTATTGATACCTGAAAGTCATATTGATACCTCAATTTATAGCATTGTGTATTTATGTTCAGCCAAAAATTACTATATACATATTGTATATATACAAGCATATAGGCAGGAAGATAACCTGCCGATCAACCGATTAGTAACCGATTAATCAGACCGATCAGACGATTTCCTCATACGATCGGCGTCGATCAGCCGATCTGTTAACATTGGATGGGATGTGATGATCTTTTTCGTGGTGTCTGGTTGGATGGGAACCATCCTCATGGAGGAATATTCCCTCCAAATGGGGATGCCCCATCCCTTAAATCGAGCCTATGGGACGTCCCCCATTTCTCTCCATCTCCCTCTGCGCTAGCTGGGCAAGCACGTGGCGATGGAGTGCACGCGGTGGTGGCATTGTAGGTCGGGAGGCATGGGGAGGCGAAGCGCACCTCGCAATGGCAGCGACGATAGTGCGCGGCCCGAGGAAGCGCACAGCAGCACAGCACGGGGGTACCAGGGAGACACAGTGGGGGCGAAGTTCCGGGAGTGGCGGATTCGGATCTCTAGGGGCTGGGGTAGGTGCGGCGGAGGCGGCAAAGGTAGAATGCGGTGTGGCCGGATCTCCGAGCAACTTGGGTAGGCGCAGTGGCAGTGATGGCAGCAATGGCGACTTTGCGAGGACGAGGTCAACGAGGGGAGATGTGGAGGAATGAGGGGAGAAATAGAGGAATACGTGTAGGCCATATCAACGGTGGCTTAACTTCGTGGCAACGTAGGTAACGGCCTTTGTCCAATCCCTCCGACCAAACATGGAACTAGAATGGCTCCTCCTTTCCAATCAAACGTCCCATAAAAAAGTTTTATTACATTATTCAACTGTGCTCATGTTTTCGATGCGATGCGATGCGAGGGCTGATCGGAAAAATATATTAACTTAGACTTTGCACGCAGCCTGGGACGAGTAAAGGGGTCGTGATTGGTGGATCGGATCTGTATAGCTACGACCACACGATCGAGTGGAGACAGGGCACGATCCATCTGCCCCCTGTCGGCATGCCGTCCCATGCGGCGCGATGCGAGATCCTTCCGCCTCTCGTGCATGCCTGCCCCGAAACGCGTCGGTTCACAGGCTCCAATTCTTGTGCGCGACCCGCGGGCTTCTTCTGCGACCTCTTCCCCCTCGTCGTCCTTGTCCCCAGTCAACGCGCCGCCTGTGTATAGTATGCGTCGGTTACTTACCACACTACAGACCTAGAGTGGCGTCCCATCACACACTCGCTCGCCACTCGCAAGTCACAACTGACTCGCTTGCAGATCGAGTGTGACGCCCCCCCGGCCCTGCCTGCTGCCGGCGGATAGATCGCAAGAGAGAGAAAGGGAGATCGAGACTCGAGAGTGAAGCTAGCAGCATGCAGAGGCTGCCCGCGGCGACGGTCGCCGGCGCCGTGCTGGTGCTGCTCGTCTCCGTCGTCTTGCCGGGCGCCAGCGGTGCCGACGACGCGGGGCCGCGCGGCGCCAGGAAGATGGCCTTGTTCGGCTCCGGCGGGGAGGCCGCAGGTGCTGTTGCCCGCTACTTCAGCAACAAGGTACTCATAGCTCGGCGTCGTCGCCATGCACGTTTATCACCGTTGCTACTGTTCGCTTTGCGGGTCCTACGTACAGGAGTACTATATATCATTAGGGCATATATATACTATAGGTTTAGGGATCGGTTTCAGATGCTGGATCATGCTGTTCTCATCAATCCAATCAAATCAAAAGATTCTGAATTTGAAACCACGAGGTACAGCACAGGATTTAGCGCGATCGGTCGGTCGGTCGATGGGCCTGTCGTTTGCGTCTGGGTCCACACCCTTTTCATGCGTTCTGAAGCTGCGCATGGCCCAATAGGCCGTCTTGGGCCTCTTTCACCGTTCGATGGGCCAACCACCTGATCCTCTCGCCACGCGACGCAGGGCGCCGAGGCGGCCGCGGCGCCGGCGGTGCCCGGCGGCTCGCCGGACCAGTTCCGCCGGCAGGCGCGCCTCCCGCGCTTCGCCGCGCCGCGACGCTACGACCTGCGCCTCCGCCCCGACCTCGTCGCCTGCACCTTCACGGGCGCCGCCAGCGTCGCCGTCGCCGTCTCCGCGCCCACGCGCTTCCTCGTCTTCAACGCCGCCGACCTCACCATCGACCGCGCATCCATCCGTTTCCGGGTACGCACACGACCCTCTCCCACAAAAAGCGCTCCGAGGGACCATATACTGTAGTATGTTTTTGCACCTCTCTTGGCGCCAAAAAAAAAAGCATGCTGCCGCCACTTGCAGGATTTGGCGCCCAAGGACGTGGTGTTTTTCGAGGACGACGAGATCGTCGTGCTGGGCTTCTCCAAGGATCTGCCACTCGGCGAGGGCGTGCTCAGCATCAAGTTTAATGGCACGCTCAACGACCAGCTGATGGGGTTCTACCGGAGGTATGCCCTTCCCTATCAACTTCTACCGGGTGTTGCTGAAATGGCGAAATTACTCACTTTTTTCGATACATTGGATCTGTAGTGATTTATCTGATCCTTTGAATACTGTTTCCTCCTAAAATTCATAATATCGTTGGCAAAAGTTTTGCAGTACATGCAGTTCGGGAAGCTGTGCTTAAAACGAGCTACTAATTACTAATTGGGAGTTCCTTTAAAATCTTGAGTGTTTGATTCGTATCCATTTTGTCCATACCTTTTCTCCATTCTTTGAAGCGCTACTAAATTCAAATTTTGTTTGGTTGCAGCAAGTATCAATATAGGGGGAAGCAGAAGAATATGGCTGTGACACAGTTTGAGTCTGTCTATGCTCGGCGGTGCTTCCCATGCTGGGATGAACCTGCATTCAAGGTGATTATACAATGAAATATCCAATGATCTGTTTCTAGGGACAAAAATCCAAAACATCCCGATATCTGTATCCACTAAAACGTCAATTTGGATATCCATATTTGTATTCGATTCTAGTATGGATACTAAATGGATGAATCCAAATCCGGTTTTCATCGTCCAAATCTAGATCTGTATTCGAAAGATTGTGAAATATCCTATATTATCCGTATTCGTGAATTAAGTACCTGGTGAACCCACGAGTTATCTCTACGACTACTAACTAATGACAAATTATATTAATTTTAATATTACTAATGATGTTTATCACTTAAACTGTTTAAAAGGTATCTCTATGGTAAATGGCTAATGACATTAATAATCTTACTAATGGTGTATCCATCGAAACTATTTAGAAGTTATCTCTGTGGCTAATGACTGATGTCATTGTTTTTTTAGTATTACTGATTATATACGATAATTGCGTTTAATAAGATTCAATATAATTGATGACATTCATTTCAATATGGCTAATTATATTAATTTCAAAACTTTACTTTATTTATTTGTTGAAAGCTGTTTTGTGATAAGTAATTATATATTTATTAAGGAAATTTCCATTCTACATGCGCATGTAGCTACACCCACCACCTATGTATCTCAAGACTAAGGGCATATCTAGCCAAACAATATTTATTTATTTATTTATAGTTTCCTTATTTTTGATATATTTAATCATTGAAATACTTAATTATTAGTATGTTATTTTTGATGAGCTATCTTTGTGTACATGTGTTATTCACTCGTACTTTAATCCCTTCTTGTATAATGATTTTTTTTGTCGAAGAGAGCTGCGCATCTTTATATTAGAGAGACAGAGAGAGGGACTCATGAAACGATCCCCTGCTATAAAGAGAAAAAACATCCCAACCTCGCCTGCTTAGGAAAGCCTAATGGCATGGACTAACTCCAGCCCTTGGAGCTTTCTGGCTCCTGCCAGACACCACCAACCAAACCATCCCTGGAAAAATGCTTAGCATCCATGAGAGAAGGTGAAGACCATCAAACGAACATTTATTTCTATGTAGCCAAATGGTCCAAGCTCCTAATATTACTGCACTCTTAAAATCAAAAACCCTTTCGCTGGACCTTGTCCTTCGACCCGCCTTAGTATGAGCAAGGTGTAGGAGACCCTGCTCACAGTAGGCTAACAGAGGGTTGAGGTCTTTGCTTTGGCTGCTCTATTGCTTGAAGAGATTAGAGGGAAGATAATAGATTGATATTGCTTAAACAAAACAGTACAAGTGCCCCTTATATTGGCCTGGCTTGTTACAGATCAACTAACTCGAGTTGATCTCTAAAAAACTAATATTTAACAAACTCTATTTCTAAGTTTAACCCTCTGCCACTTCATTCATGGCCAGATGGCCTGATCCTTCCAAGGCTGGTGCGTATAGGTGTGCTCCCACATAACACGCCTTCCTCCACCAACCCCTTATGACCAATAGGAGCCAAAATATCATGCCAAAATTGGTGAGAAAAAAAAACACAAGCGGTCAGGAGATGTTGTGCTGTTTCTGCTTCTTGATCACAGAGCACACAGGCCTCAGGGTGTGGAACGTGGAAGTCGTTTCTGATCCAGCACCTGATGGACAGCCATAGAAATGCCTTGCATTTTGCAGGAGCCCACGATTTCGACAAACAGAATAGAACTGGTGTAAAACGCCCTATAAGTGGATTTTGTTATACTAAAATTGCTGATAAAGCAAATGGATACTTGCTATTGTCCAAATTGAGTAGATATATGAGTGTGAATCCTAATTCGAGGTATCTGTTTTGTATTAGCATCTGATAATATTTGAATGCGAATGCGAATGAGAATATGGTAAATAGTGCTATCCGAATTTTATTCCACCATTCCATTCATATTTGATCCGAGTCCAACCCTACTAGTTTTGCTCCTTCAAGTAATCAAGTGATCCATCTATTATGCTTTTGTGCTCTGAGCAACATTTTTGTTGCACTTAAAAGACGGCATATATGGTAGAAGGCACTACTCCAACCTGTAGCTTTATTCTCCTCGCTTTGTACATACACCTAAAATATCAAAGATGTGACCAATTTTCTTACAACTTCATTTTTTTCAATTTCCATTTTCAGGCGAAGTTCAAGCTTACACTTGAAGTATCATCTGGGATGGTGGCATTGTCCAATATGCCAATAGCTAATCAGACAATTGCTGGTCCTATCAAGACTGTCTATTATGAGGAATCACCTCTTATGTCAACTTATTTAGTGGCTATAGTAGTTGGTTTGCTTGAATATGTAGAGGGTGTAACACCAGAAGGTATCAAATCTATTTTTCTAGCATTACTTTGACCTCTTCTATTGAGATTTTTGGTATCATCTTCCCTTTTCCCTTTCCCTTTCCCTTTCCGTTTTCTTAGACTTGTCTAATAATTGCATAAAGGCACAAAAGTTCGTGTGTACACTCAAGTTGGCAAGAGTAAACAAGGGAAGTTTGCATTGGATGTTGGAGTGAAGTCACTGCATCTCTATAAAGAGTAAGATCAACCACACTCTTGCTTGGAAACAAGCTTGTAGAGAACATAAAAATGTTTGTGGATAGTCTGTGTACCCATGGTTGCTATAGGATAGAACCGCTAATATAATGTTCATTTTCGCTTTTTAGTTACTTTGGTACTCCTTACCCGCTTCCCAAGTTGGATATGGTTGCTATCCCTGATTTTGCTGCTGGAGCCATGGAGAACTATGGGCTGGTTACTTTCCGTGAAGTAGCTTTGCTTTTTGATGAGGGGTCTTCATCAGAAACCAGCAAACAGAATGTACCTTTCATAACTCAGAGTTATTTGTTACATAACTTTTTCACCATCTAGCTTTCACTTCTTATAAATGACAAGTTACTTTCATACTTGAGAATCAGATTATATTTTTTATCAATCAAATACAGATCAATCGATTTTGCATTGATTCATAGTTAGACCCATCACTTTGGATGATCCAATAGGACCAATACCATCTGCAGAGTTGTGTTTGCTTTAATGATCTGAACATTTCTGTGTTTTAGATTGCAATTACCGTGGCACATGAGCTGGCTCATCAGTGGTTTGGCAATCTTGTAACCATGGAATGGTGGACTCACTTGTGGCTAAACGAAGGTTTTGCTACATGGGTAATCAATTTGAGAACCTAACATTCCAAAATTTCAGTTCTCAGTCTGCCAATTTATATTTAGTAAATATACTTTTTTATAACAGATGAGCCATCTAGCTGTAGATTCTTTTTTCCCGCAATGGAATATCTGGACACAATTCCTTGATGACACAACTGCTGGCCTCAAATTGGATTCACTTGAAGAGTCTCACCCTATTGAGGTAATCTCCTTGAGATTTACTCTGATCTATGGCCCTGGTCCAGTGGTTTGAAAAATAGCTGTGTTTCATATCACTTGTTCATTGCTTTGTGTACAACTAAAGACATTGCATAAGTATGACCACAATCTTATGGTAGACGTTTACTGGATCGCACTAGAAATATGAGTACATTTTGGAGCACAATTGTTGATAATTCAAATAGGAACAATATATATGATATATTCCAGACATGTCACCCCCCTAGTTAGTGCTAGTGTTACCTGGACATGGACACGTGATCAACTTGGGATCAGGTGTCTGGCTTGATAAACTACTTTGAACATGGCAAATAGCACTTGAACCTGACACCAGTGTCAGGAATGTGATGCAGGTGTTTAACATCAGGCTTGGTAAAAATTTATGTGCCTAGGTGTTGTGGTAATTTTTTGCCTTTTATAGTTTATTTTCCTTTTAGTTAGAATTTTGGAAACAAATCCATCCTTTATTTATTTATTTTTCGAGTGGGACTAAACCCTGTTACCTGGGATTGAAACTTGAGCTAAGGGATCACAGGCTTTTTGCTGGCCAGGAACCCATTCCAATCTCACTCTTGAACTGTATTTGGAATATGAATTAAAGCATAAACTGAACTGCAACTTTTTAAATTCGAAACTTAGTGACCATCAGTGATCAACTCCATGGCTTAGCTGTTGGCGTTGGCGCTCACTTTTTCACTTGTTTAGGTAACTGGCCTTTGGTTCATTTTTGCTATCAATATTCCCTTTTTATCAGGTTGAAATACATCATGCTAGTGAAGTTGATGAAATTTTTGATGCCATAAGCTACGATAAGGGTGCTTCTGTTATTCGCATGCTACAAAATTACCTTGGTGCAGAGCGTTTTCAGGTTTGGATTGGCTCTCCTTGAAAATCTATTTCTCTATTTGAGACTTAATATTCTATAACACCTTGAGTCAGCATCTTCTGATTTATTATGCTGTTTAAAATTGAATGGATCACCCTGATCCCTTTACCTTTTGTTCTGATATCAATTAGCGATGGTCTCATCTCATCTATTCATTTAGTTGCCACAGCAGATGCATATGTGATTATCCAGTAGTGTGTGAATTGTCTTGAACCATACTGTTTTTTCTCTTGTTTTCGAATAGTGGTGTTTTATAGACAAAAGTTTGATCCTTTATAAGTTAGGGACCATGCTTAGTCCAAACCCGGGGTGCAATCATGCCAGCCATTTTGGTTTCAGCACTCAAAAATCATTCTTACTGTATGTCTTATATTCTATGTTTCTCGAGGGTGCAGTATATATCCGTTTCTTCTGAGTTGCCCTACCTGTATTTGACACAATCAGTTGTGCAGAACCTATGAACTGGTTTAGTGCCATACTGCCATGTAGTCTTGTTTATTGGTTGAATAGACCAAGTGTGGATGATTGGTAGATAAAAAGCATGTAGATAAATTGGTTATTAAAAGCCAATAATCCATGAATTAGGAAGACACTGAAAGGAATTTTCATATTATATCTATTATGAAAGATCTTGTTTTTTTAAAAAAAAAGCCTTTGGATTTGTAACAGGAGTCTCATGTAAAAACTAAAAAGTATGTGTTTAGTACAGGTTTTGAAGTCTTACTGTATTATTGTAGTCTGCATAAGGCTAAAACCCCAAACTGTTAGTTAAAAAATGGCCGAGTAAAGTTTAGCCGTCTTTCACTCCTTTTATCTTGAGTTGTCTTTGATTTGTTATCAGATTGCGTATATATTTGTATCTACTTATATTGTTTATTGATATTTCAATTATGCAGTGATTACTGATTTTTGCCTGCACTTTTACTGTCCAGTTTTATTTGCTTTTACTCTCTGGTTTCTTGAGTATTTCTCCTAGTACATCTTATTGTGCTAAATATGGGGAAAAAATTTTCTACTCTTTCAGAAAGCGTTGGCTGCATATATAAGAAAATTTGCCTACTCAAATGCTAAAACTGAGGATCTGTGGGCTGTTCTTGAAGAGAAATCTGGTGAACCTGTCAAGAATATGATGAGTATATGGACAAAGCAACAAGGGTATCCTGTTATTAATGCAAGGCTTAGAGGGAATTACCTAGAACTTGAACAGGTTTTTATAAGACTTGTCCTTTCCTATGTAATCTTTGCTTTTGTCAACATGTGAACTGCCGGATTGAGTGTAAAAACATGATGGCTTATTTTCTAAATGGAAAATGTAGCATGCTAGTTCGTTGCATAGATCTGTATATTTCTTTTGTATGTTCTTTTGCTTCTGACTTTACGAAGTTGCTATTTCTTCTGTTGCAGGCACAGTTTCTGTTAGATGGGTCTGCTGGCCCTGGAACGTGGATAGTCCCTATATCTGCAGGCTGTGGCTCATATGATATGCAGAAAAGATTTCTATTGAGAGAAAAAAGTGATAGGGTGGATATAAGAGACATCGCTTCACAGTGTGGTAACCAAGAGAAGGGTGGAAACTTTTGGATTAAGTTGAATGTTAATCAAACAGGATTTTATAGAGTTCAATATGATAATAAACTTTCGGCTGCACTTCAAAATGCATTGCAGGCCAAGAAGCTCTCTGTAATGGATAAAATTGGTAGGCACCACATGTGATACTGTTAATTTTCTTATCGCTGTGTGACAAGTATCATAACATTAACACCGCAGGCATTGTGGAAGATTCATTTGCCTTATCTATGGCCTGCAAGCAAACCTTGACATCGTTGCTACGCTTACTGTATGCTTATCGTGAAGAGACAGACTATAGTGTCCTTTCACACATAAATTCTGTATGTAGATCTTCCATAACCCATCAATTGTGCAATCTTGGATATTTTTATTTGAAAATAATTTTCTATGCAATTTCCTTTCTCTTCACAGGTGAGTTTAGGTGTTGCTAAAATATCGTTTGATGCTACTCCTGGATTGGTCAGTGACATCAAACAACTTCTGATCAAGCTTCTTCTGCCACCTGCTGTGTATGCTAAACTACATCTTAGTCACTTTAATTATCATTTCCTTGAGAAATCATCTTGTTTCTCCTTTGCATGTTTGCTATCATGCCTTGTTAATTGTTATGCAGTCACATGCAGCCTTTCAGTACTGGTTGTTATGACTTGTCTTCTGTTTTCCCCCACTTTGGCCATATGACTGTTCCTTTTTCTATCCTCAGGAAATTAGGCTGGGACCCGAAGAATAGTGAGAGCCACCTGGATGCATTGCTTAGACCTGTGCTCTTGGTTGCTCTTGTCAAACTTGGGCATGATAAGACTATAAATGAGGGAGTTAGGCGTTTCGGTACCTTTGTGCATGATCGCAACACTTCTCTTCTTCCTCCTGATACCAGAAAGGTCATGCCATTTTCCTTACTTTACATGACATGATGATCTTGCATTTACTTACCTCATGCATATCTTGGGATGGTCTACAGGCTGCATACCTCGCTGCAATGCAGAATGTTACTACTTCGTACAGATCTGCTTATAATGATCTTCTGAAAGTCTACACGGAGACAGATGAAGCAGAAGAAAGGGCGCGTGTCTTAAGTATGTGGCTTTTCAACATCTCATAATTTTAAAAAACTTGCTGATGTTGTTCTGAATGCTGTTCGTCCTTGTTCCAGGCACATTGTGTTATTCCAAAGATAAGAGTATTGTTCTTGAGTCATTGAATCTCCTTTTTACCAATGAGGTATGAAAGTAGGGTAATCGAATAGATTGATTGGTAGATCAGGGGTACATGTACATATATATGTACATATATATACACCGAAGGAGGAGAGTCCTATCCCTATTGGACTGGAGTCCATGGTCTAATCTACCAGGGGGCGGCGCCCATACTGGGCCTGCCAGCCACGCCATACCCTAAGACCAAGAGGGCGGTCAGAATACAAAGGCCTTAAGCCATACAAATAGCTATTACCCCCTCCCCCCCGCGCAGTCGGAACAGCATCACGTCAAACGTTCTAGACCTGAACTCCGTGAACACTGAAGCGACGTGGGAACTTGCAGAACCCGGACTTCACCTAGAGCTACCCGCTCTCGGATGAAGTGAAGATTAGTCTCAATGTGCTTTGTGCGCTGATGTTGTACGGGGTTCGAGGCCATGTATACGGTGCTGATGTTGTCGCAGTAGACAAGAGTGGACCGCCGAAGAGGTGCATGAAGTTCCAGGAGCAATTGCCGCGGCCAAGAGGCTTCTGCTATTGCATTAGCAACGACGCGGTATTCTGCCTCGGCACTCGATCTGGAGACAGTCATCTGACACTTGGAGGACCAGGAGACGAGGTTGTCACCAAGAAACACAGCATAGCCGGATGTAGACTTGCGCATATCTGGACATCTAGCCCAATCGGCATCAGAGTATACCACCAAATCAGAAGTAGTCGACGGTCGCAGCAACAATCCCAGGTCAAGCGTGCCGCGGATATATAGAAGAATGCGCTTCAAGGCTGCAAGGTGGGGCTGGCATGGATCGTGCATATGCAGACATACCTGCTGCACGGCATACGCAATATCCGGCCTGGTGAAGGTAAGATACTGCAAGGCACCAGCAAGGCTGCAAAAATCCGTGGCATCCTCAACATGAGAGCGCCCTCTGTCCCAGAAAGCTTGGGGTTGGTGTCCACTGGCGTAACGCACGGCTTGCAGTCCAACATTCCTGCGCGGGCCAAGATATCAAGCATGTACTGGCGCTGGGACAGAAACATGCCGCCGTCAAGCTGCTGTACATGCATCCCTAGGAAGTGATGAAGCGAACCAAGATCTGACATGGAGATTCCCGCTGTAGAGCACGTACCGTCCCTTGAAGGAGAGCTGTAGACGATGTTGTGAGCACAGTATCATCCACATATACCAGCAAGTAGGCGCTGTCTGATCCGCGCCGGTAGACGAACAAGGATGTGTCCGACTTGGTTTCCACAAACCCCAAAGAGATGAGATAGGCAGAAAAACAACTGTACCAAGCTTGAGGTGTCTGCTTCAAGCCCTACAAGGACTTGTTCAGCCGGCAGACGTAGTTGGGATGCGCCGGATCCTCAAACCCACAAGGCTGAACACAGTAGATAGTCCCAAAAAGTGTCCCGTGAAGGAACGCGTTCTTGACGCCTAACTGATGAATCGGCCAATGCCGAGAGAGGGCCAGGGATAACACCATGCGGACAGTGGCTGGCTTGACGATAAGATTGAAGGTGTTGGTGTAGTCGATGCCTAGAACCCATCTAGTTTTATAGCGCTCGAGTGATCCGTCGGCCTGGAACTTGTGCTTGAAGATCCACTTGCGGGACACCACATTGGCACGTGGTGGTCATGGCACAAGGTCCCAGGTGGAGTCCCGTAGGAGAGCAGCATGCTCGTCCTCCATGGGGGCCCGCCAATTTGGATCGGCGAGGGCAGCCCTGTAGGATGACGGCACCGGGGATAGCTGCGCCGTGTGAAAGACGGCCGGCTGTCGGAACCCCAATTTCCGTGAGTCGTCATCCGGTATTTATTGACAACCGGAGAGACAGGAAGTGAACTGGGAGGAGCTCCTAGAGGCAAAATATGTCGTAGAGTGGTGTCGGGGGGAACACCCTGCATGGGACGAGGCGTCGAAGCTGGCGGCCGGAGATGTGACGGCTCTGGACGTTGAGCAGACCTGGCGTGTGTATGGTGGCGGAACGGGGCCGCCGGGCATACACAATGCCGAAGTGTCTAGGAGGCAGTGGTGGCCCAGCAGGTCCGTGGGCCGCACACGAAGCGTAGGCGGTGGAGACGTGGCCGCGCATGACGCAGCGAAGACCGGCGTGGTCGCGCAAGGCACGGTCGCAGGTGGTGAGGTTGTTGTTGAGGTCGCTGCACTGGGCGCTGGGGATGCCGCACCCGTCGCAGGCGAAGCTGCGCGCAGCACAGGCGATGCCGCGCCCGCTGCAGGCGATGTTGTGCCTGCCGCAGACGGTGCCGCTCATGGCGCGAGCGAGGGGGAGGGCCGACCGGGGGGAGGACCTATAGAGGAGGAAACAGCAACGTGCCAATGTGGCCTAGCTGCGAGTCAAAGTAATCCAAAAACTGGAGGTCGCTGGTGGTGCAAGTGTCACGGCGATCAGCAAAGGGAAAGCTGGCCTCATCAAACACCACATGACGAGACAGAATGACTCAGTTGGAGATTAGGTCAAGACAGCGATACCCTTTGTGATGGGGGGAGAAGCCGAGTAAGACGCAGCGTATGGAGCGAGGTGCAAGCTTATGGGGGGCGGTCGAGGTTGTGTTGGGGTAGCAAAGGCAACCGAAAACACAGAGGTGCTCATAGGAAGGAGGGAAACCGAAGAGAGCCTCGTGAGGGGTGGAGTGGTGAAGGGTCTTAGTAGGAAGAACGTTGAGAAGTGTCGACATGTGCAGCGCTTCAACCCAGTAGGAGGGAAGCATGGCGGCCTGGAAAAGGAGTGAGCGCTTGATATTGTTAACAGAACGAATCACGCGTTCGGCTCGACCGTTCTGGACCGATGTGTAAGGATACGGCATGAGAAGGTGAACACCGCGAGAGGCAAAGAAGGCGCGGAATGTAGAGTTATCAAACTCACGCCCGTTATCGCACTGAATGGCCTTAATTGAAGTGTTGAACTGGGTGAGGGCGTACTGGAAGAAGGTAGAAAGAGAGGTAAAAGTATAAGACTTGAGGCGTAGAGGGAAAGTCCAAAGAAAGTGGGTGCAATCATCGAGAACGACCAAATAATATTTATAACCCGAAACACTAAGAATAGGAGATGTCCAAAGGTCACAATGTATGAGATCGAACGGACGACTTGCACGAGAACTAGAACTAGGAAACGGCAGCAGACAATGGCGCCCTAATTGACAAGCATGACACAGTAGCAGTAGCAGCAGCGAGCGGTATGGATGAAGATCGAGCAAGCTAGCCAAGCGCTTCGCGTCCAGGGTGACCAAGGCGATGATGCCATAGGGAAGCAGTATCAACATTGGCCGCGGCGACGAAGGAGCTAGCCGGGGCAGCGGGAAGACGAAACATGTACATGGGTCCAGTGCTATTGCACCTGATAATTTCCCTCCGAGACCGAAGATCCTTCACAGAGCAACCAAACGGGTCAAATTCGACGAAACAATTATTGTCGATGGTAAACTGACAAATAGAAATAAAGCTATTAATGAGATGTGGAGACACAAGCACATTAGAGAGATGAAGATCGCCAGGTAAAGAGGCAGAGCCTTGGGTTGTGACAGGAAGCAATGAACCGTTACCAACAATAATGGAAGAGTCGAGATTGTGACTGGAGGGGGTAGTGTGAGGGAGGGTACCAGGATGAGAAGTCATGTGGGAGGTAGCACCTGAATCAAAGAACCATTCATACTGCTGGGGCTGCTGCAGAGAGACGGTGTTGAAGGCGGACGCGAGGGACTGTTGATCCTAGGAAAGCGGAGCAGAAGATGCACCATAGGGTGGCGCGCCCCAGCCTGCTAGAGGACCAACAGCAGGGGGCGGCGTATGCTACTGGGCCACGTACGCCTGGTGATGTGGAGACGGCGTCACTGGTCGAGGGATCGGGAGGGCCGCGAGAGGCGGCCGAGGCCGGGCCACATCTGGATGGACCCGGTCCACGAGTTGTAGATGGAGGGCTAGGCTCCTGTCCTGAGTTCGGACCGCCGCTGCTGCAGCAACAGGAGGAGCCGGGGGTGCAGCAGGAGCTTGAGAGGTTGGCGGCTACGGCGGGGAGGAGGTGGCCGAAGTGGTGGCGGCCGCCAAGGCGGTGGCCGATGTCGTTGGGGTTCTGAAGGTGGTTAGTTCCTCGAGGAGAAGCTCGGAGCGTGCCTTGAGGAACGTGGGGAAGGGGCGGCTGCGGTGGAGGTGACGACCGATGTCGGTGAAGCGTTCGTTGAGGCCACGGATGACGTTGAGGATGAAGGTGCGATCGGTGACCTTTTCGCCAAGGTCATCGAGGGCATTGGCCATGCCCTCGAGGTGGTGGCAGTACTTGGTGATGGAGAGATCGCCCTGAACGAAGGTGTGGAACTGGGCGTCGAGGAGGAGCGCGCGATGTTCCTTGTTGCCCAGAAACTGTGTTTCTACGGCAAGCCAGATCGAGCGCGCGGTAGACGCCCGCTCCATCACGGTGTTGACGAGGTTGGTGTAGAGGGTGCCGTAGATCTAGGACTTGACCACGCAATCCATGCGAGTCCAGTCGGGGGAGGAAGGCGCCTTCTTGTTGGTGAGAAGGTGGTTGCTGAGGGAGAATTTGCCGAGGTTGAGCAGCATCTGCTCACGCCAGCGGGTGTAGTCGTCCGAGCCGACATCGAGAACAACGGTGATATGAGCCATGATGTTCTGGACAGCCACCGCCTGGGAGTGCAGGCTGAGAAGGGCGGCGGCTTCGTGAAACTCCAAAGGATCGGGCTCGGGCGACTCGGTGGAGGAGGCATCTTTGTCCTCAGCGTCGGTGTCCTTGTCGCCAGCAGCCTTGTCATCGCCGTCCGGGGAGGGGGGGATCGCCGTCGGAGGCGCCACCGGCTATGCCTTGTGGGCGCGTGCAGCCTGCGCGAGGGCGTCGCAGGCGTGGGTGATGGCTGCGTCGCGCTCCTGGACGTCCTGATCGGTCTGCTCTGCTGCAGTGATAGCGGCGTTGCGTTGCTGGACGCACCTGGTCGTCACGCTGCTGGTGGCAGACTGGGCATCGGAGGGCTTCGGGGTGCCCATCATGGCTGCTGTGCGGAGAGCGCACGCGCACAGGGGGGCACCAGAGAGGCAGCGGCTGGGCGCAGCCGATGAAAGCGCGTCTGCGCTGCTGGGGTGGCGACTGGGCGCAGCCGAGGGGGGAGGGCGTGCCCGCGCGCAAAAGGAAGCGGAAGCGGAAACTAGGGTAAAACCCAGTCTCGTGATACCATGAAAGTAGGGTAATCGAATAGATTGATTGGTAGATCAGGGGTACATATACCTATATATATACACCGAAGGAGAGTTCTATCCTTATTGGACTGGAGTCCTTGGCCCTTGGCCTAATCTACAGGGGGACGGCGCCCATACTAGGCCTGCCAGCCACGCCATACCCTAAACCCAAGAGGGCGGTTAGAATACAAAGGTCTAAGCCATACAAATTGCTATTAAAGTAGACCTTTTTTTCTTTTACTTTCTTTTTTTCCTGTGATGAAGGCGCAGTGGTAAAGCTGTTGCTTTGTGACCAGGAGGTCGCAGGTTAAGTTGTGGAAACAACCTCTTGCAAAAATGCTGGGAAAGACTACGTACAATAGACCCCAAGTGGTCTGACCCCTCCCCGGACCCCGTGCAAGCGGGAGCTCATGCACCGGGCTGCCCTTTTTTCCCGTGATGACAGTAGAAGCTCAGTAAGATGAGCTTGTCTTCTTATGCTGACTACTGTAAGATGCAATGAGGTCTCATTCTCCACTGTTTGTCAGGTTCGCAATCAAGATGCATATTATCTACTTAAAGGTATCGGTGTGGAGACACGTGAAACCGCTTGGCTGTGGCTGAAGGTAAATCTCTTTAGTTGATACTGAAAGGTAGAAGCCCTCAGTTTTGTTTTTCTTTTAAACAATCCCCCAATTTTACTTTTCTTTTGAACAAATAGCCTAATTTTGTTTTGGTTCCAACATTATAAGCTGGAACTCTTGGTTATGTCTGCTGCTCGATCTTCATGCACTTTTGTCATAGCTAAATTTTGAAATTGCGCCTATTTTCCTTTTTCCTTACATTGGAGGGGGGGGGGGGGGACTGTCACCTTAGAAAATGGCCAGTTCTAACTTTGAACCATGAAATGTTTGAAATCATGTTGCTTACGGGACACTTGTTCTATATGGATGCAGGGCAACTGGGATCGTATCACAAGAAAATTCGGGGACACACAGGGAGGAGGTTCAATCAGATATGTCGTCACATTGGTATGTTCAAACTTCAAATTTCGGCGCCACTTACTGTTTTCAAACTTTGCGTGCTTCTTATACCCACCGATTAATTGAGCTCCATTTCTGGCCATCAGTTCACCTCCAACGAGAAGGCAGCAGAGTTCTCCCGCTTCTTTGCCACCCGCAAGAAACCGGAATTCGAGAGGGCACTGAAGCAGAGCCTTGAGACAGTCCGGATCAGCGCAAGGTGGATCCAGGGCATCAGGAGCGAGCCCAGACTCGCTCAGACGGTTCAGGAGCTGCTGCATAGACCCTGATCCGCCTTGGGTTGCGTTGTAGGTGTGGTTGGTAATAAGGTGCCGGCAGATGGCATGCGTTTGTGTACATGATTAGCGTGAAAAGGTTGTCTCGTAGGGTTCACTGCATCATGCAAATGTAGGCTATTCGGTTCAAATTTGTATACCAAGCATGTTTCAGTGATCTGGTCCTAATTTGAGAAGCATATGGAGGTTATTAGAGATTAAAAAGAATAGAGTAGGGTTCTCTTTGCCCCCTACGGATGGTTGCTTGGCCCGGGATTTAGCATCTGCAACTAAATTTGCGTGCCTTTGAGGACTTTATAGTCGTATATAGTAGTAAATCGTGGGGTCACTTGGAGCCAAAAACATTGGGATATCTCCTCCCATATCTTCCTTATCTTTCAAGGATTTGGCGTTCATCCGGCGGCACAGCGTGTCCCGTCTGATGTGTGGCTCCCACCCCGCGCTGGCGCCCATCGCGAGCTCGTTAATATAATAAAAGGCCTGCAAATTTGATGATAAAATATTGGTTATCTCTCTAAATGCGTAAGATGGTAAATAGTATAGTACTACTATACAACGGAGGTGGAAAGCGCGGACGCCGGGCGCGTCCGGCTGGCCTCCTTCTCCCCTCGCCGCCACGTCGCCGGCGGGCCCCCCACGCGCCCGCTGTTTCGCCGGCGCGGTGCCGTGCGCGTCCGATGGGGCCCGTGGACGTGCCGCGGTTTCTCCGCTGCAGAGGCGTGCTTGGCCTGCCTTCCTCCCCCGCCCGCGCCGCACCGCCCTCGCCCCCGTCACCTCTCATGCGCCTTCTCCGCATCCGCGGCTCCCGCCGCTTGCGCCACACCGCGCGGTGTCCGCCGGTCTGTTCCCTGCGGGTGCCTCGCCGCCGCCGCTTTTGGCCGGATCTGGGCCTGATCCGCACCTTGGCAGCCAGGCGGCTCGATCATGGCCATGGCGATCGGATCCTGGCCGGCGTAGCGCTCCAACTTCCCCGGCTCCGATGGCAGCAGCTATCTGCAGCCCCGGGGACGGCAACGCAAGGCCACGCTGAAACCCGGCCGCCGCACGCGCTAGGCCCTGCCGAATCCCGGGAGCCGTCCCCGCCGAACTCGCGCGAGACCCCCCTGATCTCGGCTGCCGTCAGCGCGAGGACGCGCCGGCCACAACAAGCCGCTGCCCTCCATCTCCTTGCCCACTCGCGCCGCCGCACTTCGGCTGCTCCTCGGCCGCTCGCGCCACTCCGCGGCGGAGAGGGACGCGGCCGCCGCACGGAGGGAGAGCGCGGGAATCGGCGACGAGAACGGGGCGCTGCATCGCGCGGGAGTGCGCGGGCAAGCAAGTCGGTTCGGCGGCGGCGGCGGCGAAGGGTCCCTGCACTTGCCGATGGCCAATGGGTCCACCACCGCGTCCCTCTCAGCCTTCCTCCGCATCGTCAGGCACGCCGCCCTCACATCCAAGCGCGGCTTGGGCGACGGGCGTGGCATAGGCGCGCCGCCCGTCGCTTCTCCGCCCATCCCGGCCGCTGCCGTCGCCTTCCCGCGGACGACCCCGGTCGCTGCTAACTCCACTGTTGTCTGCTGCTCCGTACGCTACCTCAGGTCAGGATTGGACCATTTATAAAGCGTCCAATCTTAAGTTTCTTATAGTGATGTAAATTTTGTGATACCTATGTATGCCTACTCTGTTCTGTTCACTGTGTTCTATATCTAAGTTACCATGGATGAAGCTCTGGTCTGTGAAAATAGATGAGCATGCACTGCTATTCAGGGTTCATTGCACGTTATCGTTAGTCCTACAAAGTAAACAGTTAAGTTAAGGTCTGTTTGGAAGCAAAGTTTTCAATACCATGGTTTTAGTATACCGTAGTTTTATATTGGTCATGACATAATCATAATATTTCTTTTCCCTATCAAAAATATAATATTCTAAAAAGTGTTTGGTTTCATAGCCATACCATAGTTTTACTGGTATTTTGCTCACTTGATGAGAAATTTTAGTATGGAGTGGGTTTACGGTACTTCAAAAATACCGTAGTATTGACAATACTATAGTTTTAAATATATAGAGTTTACAAACACTTTTTTTCAAATACCGTGGTATTCCCAAATATTATAGTATTGTCTTGAAAATCATAAAAATACTTTGTTCTTAAACAGACCTTTAGGTTTGGTCTCAATTGCTCCTCATCTAACTTACACAGCCAACGTGAACCGCAAGCCTCAGTGAGGTAAAGGTTCAGTTCATATGTTACTCAGATAGGTCCTGCTTTGTTTAATTTGGTGATCGACTGACTTTATACATGCCATTGCTGGTAGCTTGACTGATGGTAAAAAAAACTGTTGGTTGCCACTGGAATTCTAGGTTTACTTATTGCTTAATTCATTGTACATCTGAGTTCATAGTAGAATCTTGGGTATTGCTCAATTCTACGACTGTTGTTGCACTAATAAAACAAGAATCGTTCTCTGCACTCAGGTCATCCGTAGATTGCTGCGCTGTGTTTCTTTGCTTGCTCCGTTTGCATCGTGCTGGTTCATCTTCCTCATCTTGTGCCGTCTTCCCCAGGCGCATCTTCCTTTTTTTTCCTAGTAGTAAATGGTGAGGCTGGAACCACCCATAAACACTTAGTTTTTCTTATGTTCAACATGCAGCATTAATACGTTTGACCTTTTGTGGTCGAAAATTTAATCAGATCTGCCTATGAATGCAATAATCTCATCGTAGATTGACAAATGTTTGCGCTATCGCATTTCCTACTGCGCTGATGTTGCCTGCTCAGGCCAATCAATCCAACACCATGGATGACTACTTCCAATTTGTAATTTCTGCCTGTAGGTTATAAATTAATATTGTTTTATGTATGTAAATAGACGAAAATGCATGCTCTCTTCAGATGATGCCTAATTACCCGCACATACGGTTCATGCATATATCAATACACTGTTAACATTTCGAACACTGCTAGCAGCCTAGCACAATACCGGTAAATATACTGAAAGTTTTGTACAGCAACACAGTCCACAGAGGATAATATACGAATCACAGCATTGGTATTCATATCATATACTATACACAAACCTAGGCACTGCCAAAAAAAATGTTTTATTTATCGTTCAGCCTGCTACATATTGTTTTCTGTTTCGTGCCGGTGCCTGTACACAGCCAGAGGCTAAACGTCCTATTCGGCTGCGCATCGACACTAGCAGGTATAAAAAAGAACCAGGGTACGAGTACTTCATCTTCATTTACCAACGCAGGTTACTATCTACTCTAAAAATTAATCATCCGATTTCCTATTTACATATCAAACATCCAAGGTATATTTTATCTTCAAACACAGCGAAGGGAACGTCCGGTTTGCCCTGGCATTTTGTTCCCCGCCAAGATCCTCATCCAACTGAGATACATGCAGCTATAACTAACAGGGTACCATATTTTGCACGGCCTAAATACCGAAGTCGGAGGACGCATCTCGGGTATATGTATATTAAGCGTTGGTACCAACAACACTATAAATTATACATTCAAAACCTGACGATGACGCTCCCGGGTGCTGCTACTGCCGTTATTAGCCCAAAATACATGTATCTCCAATAAAGATGTAAAAAAGATTATGTAATCTATATATCTACGTGTTTCCACGGGCGCGGCAACGCGCGCCTTTCGTGCTAGTATTACTGAATGCCGATGCAATACGAGTGCGGAGAGTTATTACATGTGTTCGGCAGCGCTACTGCAATAGCCAGCCTGCTAGCACAATCGAGAGTAGCAAGCACATATTTTTGAGGTAATGGCGAATGCGTGTCCATGGCTCCAGACATGGGCCCGAGGCCCGAGCCATGAGAACACAGAGCACTGTTTATTTGATGTACTCTTTACATTTCATATGATAGGTAGAAAATTTTTTCTACTGTAAAGACAGAAGTGAGTGTGAATAGTTCAAGTGTTCTCTACTAGAAAAATGACAGTATGTTCATACTTCATACGGGTATAATCTAGCCACAATGTGGTATGCACGCCTCGTGCTGAGTGGTGCTTTTCAAATGTGTTGGTTGGTTCAATGTGTTTTTCTAATTTTGATGACTACGCTTTGGTCCAATGTGTGTCCAAAGAGAAGTCATCATTAATTAAAGAACATGCAATGGGCTGGGGCTTCTGGAGCGCTGGCGCTCCGCCCGCTCCCCGACCGCTGCCGCCCGATGCGGCGATGTGCGGCCGCCCGTGCGCGGGGAGCCACTCCAGTCGGAAGCGGGGGCGCGGCGCTCCACCCTGGAGCCGCTTTGCCTGGGGCACCGTCGCTGGTGCCGGCCGTGGCTGCGCCGGTCTCGTCGTCGCCGGCTGACGCGTGGCCACGTGGGTCCCGTTGCGCCGCGCCGCTCTGCTGTGCCGTCGCCTCGGCGACATGGGAGAGCCGGTTCGTGTGCCCCCCCCCCGGCCGTCTCCAACCGCGCCCGCACCAGGCCTCGGTGGCGACGCCCGACGCGTGGCTCGGTGGGCCCCTAGTGCCGGAGCCCGTTGGCGTGGCGACGTTGCGTTGGCGGGGGGAGCTGGTTGCCTTGGCGCCCGGCGTTGTTGCCACAGTGCCGTCGTCCTCTGCCGTCGTCCTCGATGCACTGTGGCCACAACGGAGTGGTTAGGGAGGGGGCTATAGGATCCTCGCCGGCCGCTACGTCCTCCCTCCCTCGCTCGACACCTGCGCGCAGGTAGGGTTCGGTTTTCCCCTCTTCTTTCGCTCTCCGCGGTCTTGGCGCTCTTCGCCGCTGCCTAGGGTTACCAGCGTGGCACCCATGGTGGGTCTTCGGCCCCACCACCGCTGCCTAGGGTTAGCTCACCGGCGCGGGTGAGGCGAGCCTGCAGTAGTGGATTTGCTCTCCCAGACGTGGATCTAGCCCACGGCAGTGGCAGCCACGCCACCGCTACACTTTCCGCGAGCCGGCGTGGCCAAGCGGTGTGGCCTGGTATGGCGTGGTGGCGACGGCACGGCGAGGCTTCTCGTTGGCCGAGAAGGAGCCCCGGGCCCCCGCTGCTGTGGTTGGGCCGTGGATGAAGGACGCTGGCCAGCGCCGCTACCCTCGTCGTCCCCTCCTCGGCGCCGCTCCGCCCTCGTGCCTCCGCTCCCGTCCCCACCTGCCACCGCGCCTGCCGTCGCCCATCCTGAGCCCGACGCCGACACCGCCTCGTCAACCGGCGTCCGCCCAACGCCGGTTTCCCGGCCTCCACCTGACGCCGACCCTACCCGACCGCCACCTCTTTCTCCTTCCCCACTCTCCAAAACGTCCGCACTAGCAAGCAGCAGAGGATGCGCTGTCCGGTCCCTCTCGGCTGCGGGTCGCCGGAGCCTGGCAGTGTGCCGGCGCAGCGCTGCGGTGGAAGAGGCACGCGCGGAACTGGGGGCGCGGCCCTGCAGACCAGAGGCGCGGGACGCGGTCCCGGTGGTCATGCTCCTCGCCATCTTCAGCTACGTGTGCTATGGTAGGGAAGGCGAAGGCCGCCCCTGTCCACTCCTACCTCCTGCTTCTGATAAGCTCCTCTCCCTTCTCTGCTTGCTCTATTTGATGCCAATAGGGATCGATGAGCATTTCTTGCTTGGTTTTAGTTTTGGTGGTTTGCTGTTCAGATTGGGAAGCTCCGTTAGTTGCCACCGGCACTGATAGAGAGATAGCACATCATTCACATTGCTTCTGTGTTGTCCTTGCTTTATCATTCACATTGCTTCTTGTTGTTCTTGCTTTTTTTCCACTGACAGAGAGATGACAGAGAGATAGCACAGCTCTCTACTGCTTTGATTCTCTGGTGCTATCTACTGCCTTGATGGAGAAATGATCTTAAGGTAATACAAAGTTCTGGAACAATGCCCAGACTAAATTCATTTCATGTGCAGATTAGTCAACTGATTGTTGCGTGTCCATGTAAACCATAGACCCTCCTGTCACATATCTAGATTACAAGGTGCATAGTTGCGATGCCTAAATTTTGCTTGATCTGTACAAGAGGTGTGCCACTGGAATGCTGGATGTGTGCTCTGTTTATTTGTCGCACAGAGCAGAGAATGGTTTATTTTAATTTCCATTTTGGACCGCAACTAAAGTGTTGAGATGACTCGGTCTAGACGCTAGATCAAGTTGCTGGTACAAAATGGTGTGGATTCAAACCCCACTGACATATGTTTTTTTCCCAGTTTAGTCATGCATACAGATATGGCTACAAAAAAAGTTGTTTGCCTCTTAATTGAGTTCGAAGCTGATTATAATCGTTTATTTTTTGGGTGCTATCAAATGATATTCAAAGAAAATTGAACACTCTACCCACGGAACAGCATGATGGCATAAAGAAATAAATGTCAGATGCTTTTGTTTAGGTGACTATTAATATGGAATTACCCTATGTCAGTGTGCTCCATTCTTTAGGAATTTGATTGGAGAGTGAGTAATGCCCTTACCGAAGAATGGTTAACCTTTTTAGAAACCATGTTGCTCTTGTATTTTAGCACGCTTAATGTTTTCTTAAGTTTGTTGTTTCCATATTCAGTCCTTGTAATTGTAGATTGCCTAACCGGTGTGCAAAATCTTGTCGATTTCTATACAACGATGAAATTCTGAGTAAATTGACAGTATCTTCTACTGTGTTGTTGTCGTAAATGCTTCGTTTATCAATCCTATTTTTTATATATTCGTTCAATCACCTCCATCTAATTCTTGTTTTTTTTGTACAACTCATCATTGCGCTGTGTCTGAAAGCTCGATCCTGTTTTTTCCTTACCTCGGATGGCATGTGGTCGTTTGCGTTTATGACGCCTTGTGTCTTGTTCTTGTTTTCTGCTACCCTTGAATGGCTATGATGATTTACCTTTTCATTAGACAAATTCCGCCCTCTAGCATCTTCTGAACCGGTGCGTTAGATATGTTATTCTATGTGCTGCTTAACTTGGATGATTTGTGTGTGATGCCCCCGACATCTCAAAAGCCTTAACACGCGATTAGATTAGCGATAATCAGGGATTTGGCTTAACCATGCTTAGAAAAGAGCAACAACTAGACTATTAAACCACTAAGTCAAAAATTTTCAAGGTGGATATGCTAAACTCCTCGTAGTTTGGTTGAGTAGTTGAACGCTTACACATTTTCGTGCAAGACATCCAATACGAAAGTTTTAATTCAAGATGTTGCCTTCAAATATACTATTTTGACCATTTTAAAAATCAGATGTTAAGGGGCTCAAAAATTCGAACTCATCCCAGTTAACCTACACTCAGGAAATTTTGCTAAGTCTAGGGTTGACACTCTTTCCCAAACTTCATTCTGAAATTACTTTCGATTTGACTATACAACTTCAAAATCTTCCTTTCTATGAAATGAAATTAAACTTATCACCTTTCAAATGCATCTGACTTCAAAATGATTGGACTTTATTTGATGCTTCAAAAGTTAAAAACAAGAAATACTCTACATGGAGTAAACCTGCATTTTGACCAAACCTCTGAACACATCTGTGGTTGTATTTCAAAATCTATTATGATTTAAGCTAAATTTTATATACCAAACTTGTAGAAAATTTCATGGGGAACAACTTTGGTATTTTGTGTGTTGACATGCATAAAGGTTTGCGAGGTGTTTTAGCTTATTTTCTGTCTTCCAGTGAATTCTGTCCAAATAGACCTGAATAGAAAATTCAAATTTTGAGCAAACAACAGACATGATCATGCAAAACTTTGAATATAAAAGTTGTAGAAAATGAAATTATGAACAACATTGGTATAGAAAAGTTTTCATGAAAGTGCACCTAAAATGGACTTATGGAATTTTCAAATTGGAAGGTGTTGATGGTCAAACTGGGGTCACAGCTTTTGAATTCAAATTTCTCCTAAAATTTGAATATAACATGGTGACACAAATTAAAACAAAGTTGTAGATCATGAAGTTTAGATCACTTCTGGTATTTTGAGTTTTATCTAATTCGTCCTCTAGGGTGATCAAAAATGTGAATTTCAAATATGTCTCCAGCTGGTCAAACCTCCTTCTTTCCATTTTCGAGATTTTCCTTTTTCTTCTGTGACAATGACACGCGGGCCCCACTGGTCAGCTCGCTTTGAGTCCGCGTGGGGACGACAGCTCCGTGGGCCCCACTTTGTCCCCTCATCTATTTCTCCATGCACTCGGTCCATAGTTTCCTTCTATTTCCCTCGCGTGGGTCCCGACTGTCAATGGGCCTTGGTCCAGTGGACTCGGTCCGCGCCGCGTCGCCCTTCTCTCTCCCTGCTCGACCGCGCCCACGCGGCACCGGCCCCTGGCCTCCATGGCCACGCGCCGCCCTGGCCGCCCTGCCCGTGCCCCGGCCTGCCGTCTGGGAGAAGCAAGGCGCTGCTCGCCACCCCCTGCGCACCACACTCGCCCTCACTCCCTCCCTCGTGGCTCCCTGCCACTAGGCCTGGGCGTTCGGTCTGACCGAACATTTCGGTTCGGTTACTTCGGTCTTCGGTTAGTTCGGTCTTCGTAAACTTGGAACCGAACTAGCATTCCAGAAAAATGGAGACCGAGCACTTCGGTCTTCGGTTAGTTCGGTTCGGTCTTCGGTTAGACCGAACTAACCGAACTGGAATGTCACAGACTCAGGCATACCAAGCAGCAGATAATTAAATGAAATAGCAGGAAAATTGGGCAGCATAACCCCTATTTCAGGCACATAAAACCATACAGGCAATACATCAAAGTTTCCACAAATACATCAAAGTTTCCACAAACACTTGAACATGACCAAGATAAATAAAAGAGTGGTTCAGGTTCAGCCTTCAAGAACAGCAAGCCGCCAGCCAAGTCCACAAGGACAGCAAGAACAGCAACAGCAAGTCCAACTCCCAAACAGCAAGCCTGAAATAGAGTTTGTACAAGTCAATAATTACTAGACAACCCATATAACAAATAACATCATATAGAATGAGATAAATGTACTCACAAAATCAGGAAGGTTTTGAGTTGGACACTTTGCTTCTGCATGATTTGGAAGATTTGCTGGTCTTGGTCTTGGCGGTGGTTGTGGTGGTAGCCTTGCTTCCCTCTACTTGTGCCTTGGAAGCATTGTTTTCAGTGATTGCTTTCTCTTTAAACTCTTTAATCAGCTCTATAATGGCAGAAATGCAAGGTTGTAAATATTTTTTTCACGATCATATATAAGAAATACAACATTACTTATTGAGTTACCTTCTTCTAGCTTAGTTAGTTCTTCAGTATTCTCAGCAATATTGGTGGGTGTAGCCCTTCTAAGCCAATCTTGGGTGCAAACGAGAGCTTCCACCATAAAAGGAGCAAGTGAAGTTCTGAAATCATCCATTATACGTCCACATGTGCTAAATGCAGATTCACTTGCAACTGTTGAGACTGGAATAGACAGCACATCACGAGCCAACCTAGATAGTATGGGGAATCTAGAGGACTGCCCCTTCCACCAAGCTAGAATGTCAAATTTTTTTGTATCATCTTCACACTCCTCAGCTAGGTACTTCTCCAGTTCTGTCCTGCTGCCTTTATTATAGGAGGAGCTTGAGCCATTGTTCAGCCTCATCCTCTTGGCAACAATAGTCTTCATCATTCTTCTAGACCCTCCCACTTGTTTAGATTGTGGTGACTCACTTTCAGTTGATTGGGGTGTGCCATCACTTGGAGTTGGAGCAAAGGTGGCCCTATATTCCTCAAAAAGGCCATGCAAGCCTTTGTTCACTGCTGCCCACACCTTCTCTCCAGTACTCTCACCATAAATTTCCTGAATGGCAAGTTCTGTATATTCTGAAAGCTTGTACCTAGGATCAAGAGCTACAGCCACAAAAATCAGCAAGTTGATGTTCTCCTTCTCCTTCTCCTTTCCTTTTGCCTTCTCATTCTCATTCTCTACAATGTCATGCCACTGTCCCCAATACTTGTCAAACTTTTCTTTCATTCTCTTCCCCATTGCTGCTTGGACAGGATCATCGCTGTTCAGCCAGTTGTTCACCAAAATGTTTACCTCTCCAATCTCATGGAAGTAGGTGTGAGCAGTTACACTTAATGATGCTGAAACCCTTTTAGTGATTTCAGCAAAATGGCCTAGAAATTCAGACATTTTCCTCGCATTCTCCCAATCTCTCATCGGGAACACCCGGACCCTTGTCACTAATCAATTCAATTGTAAAGTATGGATCCTCCTCTGCATACCTTGCAAACACCTTTTCATAAGCGCATGCAGCTTTCAACATATCATAGGTTGAGTTCCACCTGGTGCAAACATCAAGGCTCAAGAATGCCTTGGTGTCGACCTTCTCCAAAACAGCACACTCTTTAAATTTGACTAACCTAGATGTGCCATTCTTCACAAATCTCACTGCTGCACGAACACGTTTGACAGATTCTAGTACCTCTTTCAAACACTCTTGCACAATCAAATTAACTATATGGGCAGCACATCTCATTTGAAGGTACTTCCCTTGGGCTATGCTGGTTTTTAAACTATTCATCTGTCTCCTCAAATAACTAACACCACTATCATTTGCACTGGCATTATCAACAGTCACTGTCATTACTTTATCTAACCCCCAATCATGCAATACTTTCTGCAAGTGTTTGCCAATATCATCCCCCTTTTTGCCTTTCACCTTGAAAAAACTAATTATTTTCTTATGCAAGCACCAATTATTATCAATAAAGTGGGCTGTCACAGTCATGTAACTATCTTGCTGTTGTGATGTCCAACCATCTGTTGTGAGGGACACTCTTTGACAATTTTCTTGCAAAAACATTTTCAGTTTTGCCTTTTGTTCAAAGTAAATCTTTACTGTGTCCCTAGTGCATGTCCTTCTAGAAGGCAAAGTGAACCGTGGGCAAGCAAGATCCATAAACTTTTTGAAACCAAATTTTTCACCATGGGCAAATGGGAGCTCATCTTCTATGATCATTTCACAAAAAGCAGCCCTAAGCAGTTCAGGGTCAAACTTCCAAGTGGCTACACTATTTCCATCTTTTACTTGCAGAACACCTTGATGCGCTCTAAAAGGATTAAGCTTGCAAGTATTAAAATGTCTACGCATTGCATACGTACCATTGTTCACTGGATGTGCCGCGATGTCATGTTTGCAGTACTTGCACCTGCCCTTCGCCACCACACCGTCTTCATCCTTTATTTCGGTGAAGTGCTGCCATATATCGCTTCTTTTTGGAATCTCCCTTTTCTTCTTCACTTCATCAGCATCAACGTCAATGATCACCTTCTCTTTGCCCTTTTCCACAGCAGCCTTGTCTGCAGCTTCCTTGTCCGCAGCAAACTCCTCCTCCCTTGCAGCAGCTGCAGCCTCCTTGTCGGCAGCCACAACAGCCGCAACAATGTCGGGGTCTTCGTCAGCCCAGGAACAATTCTGTTCATCTATATCCTCCTCAGACTGAGACATCTGAGATAGAACTAAAATAAATTAGAATATGCTTTCTACACTATAAGTGTAACTAACTAACTATATGACAGAAGAAGAATGAAGCAAATACCGCAAACCTACAGTCTACAACTACAAGACTACAGATATACCCTAATACCCTAAATGCCTAAACAGTAGCACGAATCAACCCCACAGGCCACAGCTCGTACAGATCTACCCTAATACACTAATACTAATGATGTTTGTAACCACTTACACTGCAAGATGCTACTGATGTAGCCGTGGGAGCCACCGAGGACGAGTCGACGACGGCGACTCAGCGACAGGCGAGCTCGTGGCCAGCAGGGAGAGTGGAGGCGCTGGAGGCGAGCAGGTGGAGTGGAGGCGCTGCTGCGCTGGAGGGCGCCGCCGAGCGGGGGAGTGGCCGGCACCGCCGCGCCGGGCGGGACTTGGGGCCGGCGGGGGTCGGGGAAGCGCCTGTCGCGGTGCCGCACTGCCGCCTGGAGGCGCTACCGCGGGCGTCGCCGAGCGGGGGAGTGGCCGGCGCCGCCGCGCCGGGCGGGAGTTGGGGCCGGCGGGGCTCGGGGCCGGCGGGGCTCGGGGAAGCGCCTGCCGCGGTGCCGCACTGCCACCTGGGCGGCGCCTGGCGAGCTCGGGCGTCGGCCGTCGGGGGCCGGCGGGCGGCGGCCTGGCCGCCTGGGAGGGTTGAGGTGGCCGGGGCGGGGTGGATGCGTCTGGGTCTGGCTGCCGGCTCGGGGTCTCGGGGATGGTTCGGGCCTTCGGGGCAGTGGAATGAAAGGGAAGGTTTATATACGTAGGGTTTGAGGTGGGCTGGGCCGCGGCTGTTGGGCTGGGCCTCGTAAAATTTCGGTTAGTTCGGTTACCTCGGTTATTTCTCGGTTCGGTTAATTCGGTTTCGGTTAGTTCGGTCATTTGAAAACCTCTGACCGAACTTAACTTCGGTTCAACTCGGTTCGGTTATTTCGGTTTCGGTCTCGGTCTTTTCGGTTCGGTTCCTCGGTTTCGGTTATTTTTGCCCAGCCCTGCCTGCCACTCCTCTCCGCCGCCCTGAGCTGCGAGCTCGTCGCCCGCCATGGCTGCCAGTCGAGCTCCGGCGGCGAGCTCACGGAACTGCCGCCCCGAGCCTTCCCCGGTCGCGATAGCTCGAGCACCGACCCCGCCGCTCCCTTCCCTTCAGTTTCCCCAAGGGGCCAAGACCCATTGCCGCTCCGAGCGCCACCCCACACGCAGCGCTGCTCGCCACCCCCATGGCCACCGACGGCCACCGTGAAGCACCACCTTCTGGCGTTCCCCCTGCCTCTAGAACCCGTTCTCCCTATGCGTCACCTTCCGGCGCAGCTCGAGTGCCCTTTCACGGCTCCTCCCGCCACCGGTGACGTCGGATCGAGTCACCGCCACCCCCAAGCTCTACACCCGGTTCATCGCCAGTTCACCAGCCGTTCCCCGCTTCTGCGTGCCTCCCCGCCGATCAAGACCTGGGGGGAACGAATCCCCTCCACCGGGAACGCATTCTCAGACCGCCGCGATGTGGCGGAACCGCCGATTTAATCCGAACTAAGCACACCTGCCACCTCTGGCTTGCAGTGTGATTAGGCCGAACTAAACCCGGTCGTCCGTCGAGCTACCCAAAAGGGCACTCGATGCAACCATCACCCAGGGATGCCGACATCACACACGTTAAGCCCTCGAAAGAGCCACAACAATTACAACAACCCATCATTTCATACAAACATAGATTGATTTGTTTAAAAATATTTACTCAAAATGGGGTACAATCATACTGAAATAGAGTTCCAAAATAACCTCGCAGCGGAAACCGTAACGTAATACCGATATACTCTTGCAGCGGAAAATAAAACATCGAGCCATGACATTGAGCCCACCATTCTCATTCTCGATCATGGAGTTCCTGAAATAAAAATATCAACAACGTAGGGGTGAGTACGTGAGGTACTCGTAGGACTTACCCGTGGGCGGTTTCAACCCGACACATTTGAGAGTATGCAAGGCTCTTTGTGGACTGGACTCTAACCCGCGCAAGCTTACTAGAAGTGTGTCCTTACTTTCAAGTATCATTTATTTTTAAAGTTTAAGCCTCATTTGATTCATTATAGTTATTATCATCATCCATAACTCATATATCATCATCCCAACACATATTTCATCATAAAGGAGTTTGCCGAAATGTAAACATACAAGTACAAACATGTAATATAAACAGTATGATTAAATGAACAAGACATTAAAGTTATTACTACGTTGCCCGTGTGCGATACTGGCATTCTCACACCTGGTGAGCATCAGCGATTCGAATCGATTTTTAATTCCCGGGAATAACTATCATGCCAGGGGTATATGGTTACTAGCCATCGCGTTCCCACATATAGCCCCGATCTTAACCTGCCTCGTCCCAAGTTCGATTCACTCCCGCCTAGCCCCCGGGTTATGCCCCCATGACGAGCTTGCCGACATCTCGGTCTCCCCGCCATGAGTACCAAGCTCGCCCGGGCCACCTTCCTCTCAACCAGCGGGTAGGAACGTGTTTCTGTGCTTCGGACGAGTCCAGGAAAGACTTTTCCGGTCCCATATCCCGGATAAGCACTCTAGCAATGTTATGCCAATCAGCAGGCGAACAGCGGACGGGCCTTAATCGACTCGGGCGGAGTTTACCAGACTATCCATGTCATTTCTCATCGTCATTTACTCATATCTCCGCCCGGTCTCATTTTTTCATCACGTCATATCATATTTCTCTCCTATTAAATTTTTGTGAAACATTTTGAGTCATATCATCTCGCGAGTGAATATCTTCACTCGACTTCTACCGTCTAAGCATGGCTAAGCATAGACTTCGGCCTATCCATTCTAATTAGGATATCAAGTATTTATGCAGGTGGGGTTTTAAACAACTCCTGAACGTAAATACACAACCAAATAAAGGGTGGTGAGATTCCCTAGGTAGGTGTATATGCCTAAGGGGCCTACCTTTGTTGTTGATAACTTGAACAAACTAAACTAAAGTTAGTTTGCCGGGTTGTGAGGCTCTGCCCCAAGCAACCCCTTGATCACTTGGACAGCTCCTCCTTCCAAATACCACTTCAGGGGCCTCCAGGTGGTATTTGGGCCTTAGTTGGTCTTTTGGACACCGTTGCTTGAAGTAGTTCCACGCACTTGCTTCTCGATCACGTATCTGCAGTAAGCGTCGCTATATGAATGATATACATGATGCAGCGAATGAGATGCCTGAATGTCAAGCACCCGTATGAATAACCATATTTCACATAGCTAACTTAGAATTCCTAGCGTGCATATCTCAACAGTAGTGAAGACCTATATTGCATTACAGAAACAGTGGCTAAGTCTTACATATTCTTATGTTTCAAATATGGTTCATTGTGGCATTTATTGGATATACTAGTCTCACATTTTCTATTATTTACGTAACTATGCACTATTTCTACCATTTTCAAATCAGAGCCAAAGCCTTACATACACCACCTCCTATGCTAGCAGTGAGTTATGTTCGTAATCTAGAGCTCATATCAAGTCCCTAAAGTCACATGGAACATTTTTCACCATAGCAAACTTTTTTTAAATTAAATATATGCTTAAATATAAGACAAGGGCAAAATAGTAATTAAACAGCCAATGCTAGGGGTACCAAAATTTATACAGAGCCTACACATGTTAATATGGCCTCTGCCCAAATTTCATAGTTTTTGAAGCTCATTTTACCCATCTTTTCCATTTATGTTGGTTTAATATGCATGTACAAAATCAGGGGCAAAAATGTCTTTTCCTACTCAACCATCATACCTAGCAGATAGATCTTTTAACAAGGATAAAAATGCAACTTAGTTTGTATTTTTCTGATTTTTATTTGATTTATTACGAATTTCCAAAGTTTAAACCGAGAGAAATGAATTTAAATAGAAAAGCCCACTGGTGGGGACTAGATCGGAAATATTCTTAGCCTCCAGGGTCCTGCGTGAAATATGTCTAAGACTCAGTGCACAGTAATCAAACAGGGCGCATAAAAATGAAATATGACAGGGGGATTTTTGTAAAACAACCATCTTCTTCCTCCAGACAGGGCAGGGGGCGCGCGGCGGGCCGGCTTCCCGCGTATGGCGCGTCGCGCAGGGGCGCACGCTTGGAGCTGAGCGGGTCCGGGAAGGTGTTCCTGGCGACGGGGCTTCTTTCCCCCAAGACGGTGTCGCGCGAGGTCGCGACAGTGGCCGAGGAACGCCGGTGAACTGGGCGGCGGTGGCGCACGGCGCTCGGGGCGGCGCGGGGCGATTCCGGCCGGAGGGGAGGCGGATCGAGGAAGGGAAGAACGCCTGAGCTGCGCGGGGTGGTGGCGGTTCTGATGGTGGAGCCATGGGGGTAAGGGGATGGCCCGGAGGGGGTTCTTCACGGTGGCCGTCGGCAGCCATGGGGGTGGCGAGCAGCGCTGCGTGTGGGGTGGCGCTCCGAGCGGCTACGGGTCTTGGCCCCTTAGGGAAACTAAAGGGAAGGGAGCAGCGCGGTGGGTGCTCGAGCTATCGTGACTGGGGAAGGCTCGGGGCGGCAGTTCCGTGAGCTCGCCGCCGGAGCTCCCATGGCGGATGCGCTCTGTCGCGCAGGGACGAGCAGGGGGAGGGAGAGCGAGGGCAGCGAGAGGGAGGGGCGTGTGAGAGAGAGAGGCGCGGGCTCGATTCCACCCGAAGGAGCACCAGGGGCACGGCAGGGCGGGGGGAGGGCGGCGCGTGGCCACGGCGTGGCGCGCTGGCGCCCCTCGCCCGCCGCGTGGGCGCAGGGGAGGGAAGGAGGAAGCGAGCGTCGCGCGGGTGGACGCGGTCCATGGACCGGGCGAGGCCGACAGGTGGGGTCGGGGTGAGGAGGAGGGTGAGGGGTCTACGGACCGGGTGCATGAGGTGAGGAGGGCAGTGGGACCCACCCGAGTACCGGCGCAGGAGACCCGACAGGTGGGGCCCGCTCGTCAGCAACTCATGAAGAAGACAAAATTCGAAAAAAATAAAAACCCCCGTTGACTGCAGGGAGTCCGAATTTGAAAAGGACACAATTGAATGAAACGTTTTACCTTTTAGGATCTACAACTTTGTCAAAAGGAGTAATATCAGATTCCAAGTTTAAATATGATTAAATTTGAATTTAACCTGCTGACTCCAGTTTGACCAAGGTTTAATGCAAACTTAGAAATTCCTAAAGTCTATTTTATGCTCATTTTCAGAGAAAGAGTATTATACCAATGTTGTGTAGTTTTTAATTATCTACAACTTTCTTATATGATGTTTTGCATGATAGGGACTTTTGTTCCTTTGAAATTTGAATTTTCCTTACCGATCAAGTTTAGGCAGATTTCTGCTTTTTCATTAATCGACTCAAAACTCCACCTAAACCTTTGTGCATGTTACCACACTCAATAACAAAGTTGATCTACATAAAATTGTCTACAAGTTTGTTATAGAGAGTTTGGTCACAATCACATTATATTTTGAACTATAGTCACAACCGCACTCAGGGGTTTTGCATATTTGACTAGAAAATTTTTGACTTCGTGATTTACTAGCCTAGGTGTTGCTCTTCTCTAAACATCATTAAGCCAAATCCTTGACTACCGCTAATCTAATCGCGTGTTAAGACTTTCGAGATGCCGGGGGCATCACACGCGACGCCCATCCCGGCCCCCACGATGCGGCACAACCGCCGTCTCCCCCTCCCTGCGCGTCGGTCGAACGAGGAAGAAGAAGGCTGAAGAAGATGGTTGTTTTACAAAAATCCCCATGTCATATTTCATTTTTATGCGCCCTGTTTGATTACTGTGCATTGAGTCTTGCGGATCTTGCGTTCTAGCCGTTGAAAGTTAGGGCTATTCACGGATTAGTCCTGGACCTAGTTTTTTTTTCGATTTAACTTTGGTAATTCGGCTGAAACTTTGGAAATTCGCAATAAATCAAATAAAAATCAGAAAAATACAAACTTTGTTGCAGTGTACTCCTATTAAGTAGATCTATAGAATCGATATGATGGTTGGGTATGAAAAGACCTTTTTGCCCCTGTTATTGTGCATGCATGAAAAACCCTGATAAATAGGAAATGTGGGTAAGATGAGCTTCAAAAATTATGAAATTTGGGCAGAGGCCTTGTTAACATGTGTAGGCTCTGTATAAATTTTGGTAGCCCTAGCATTTACTGTTTAATTACTATTTTGCCCTTGTCTTGTATTTAAGCGTATATTTAATTTAAGAAAAGGTTGCTATGGTAAAAAATGCTCCAAGTGACTTTAGGGGCTTGGTATGAGCTCTAAGTTATGAACATGACTCACTGCTAGAGTAGGAGGTGGTGCATGTAAGGTTTTGGCTCTGATTTGAAAATGGTAGAAATAATGCATATTTACGTAAATAATAGAAAATGTGAAACTTGTATATCCAATAAAAACCACCACACTTACCATAGTAATCTTAATGACTAAATAACTATTGCATGTTTTATCGGCTCACATTAGCTTTATGATTGACAACTTGATTTTTGTATATGTGTTCTTGTGAGATTGCACATACACGCTTGCTTTGGGTCCATAAAAGTAATATTAATGCTAGTGCCAGTCGGGATGTTTTGATTGAGCTAGTAATCCATTACATGCGTAACTAGATGTTTGCCTCATATTTTGCTTAATCAGTTGTTTGCTTGATGATCGTGCATCTCATTCACTGTGTCATGCATAGCATTCATATAGCAACGCTTATTGCAGATACGTGATTGAAAAGCAATTGAGAGGAACTACTTCGAGCAACGGTGGTCCAGAGGGTCAAGTAAGCCCCAGACACGACCTGGAGAGCCCATCAGTCGTGTTTGGAAGGAGGAGTTGTCTAAGTGATCAAGGGGTTGCCTGGGGCAAAGCCCCACAACCCGGCAAACTAACGTAGTATAGTTTGTTGGTTTCGTGAAACATAAGAAAGGTAGGCAGGACCATGATTTCTCCCAGCTAATATGATAATTGATTGTTTCCTTACGCATCCGCATTAGAAGTTGATTGAAAACAATTGCATTAGATCTCCTGACCACCCTGGCCCTAGCACCTATACCTAGAGTCCGTAGGACGAGTTGCCTAGAGTTGCTAGGTGCAAGTAGACACGAGTGAAAGGAGTCACTCGTCGCGTAGGTGGTTTCAAAAATCACAAAACTTTTACCATCGAAGAATTAATATTATGCTCATGACTTAAATGGAGACCGGGCAGAGAATAATTTTATTATGTGGTGTGCGTTTGGCTCTGCCCGAGTCGTTTAAGGCCCGTCCGTTGTTCGCCCATTGGTCGGCATAACATTGCTAGAATGCTTATCCGGGGAATGGGACCAGTAAAGTCTTACCTGGGTTTGTCCGAAGTTTTCGAGGCTCCGCCCATCCACTTGCTGGAGGCCGATGGGCCCGGGGGCGCTTGTACTCGAAGGAGGGTTGACCCAGAGCACTGTGGTATCGCTCCTGAGAGGGTACAACCCGGGGGTTAGGCGGGGGCGTTTTGAATCTTGGGACAAGACAGGTGGAGATCGGGGCTATATGTGGGAACGCGATGGCTAGTAAGCATATACCCCTGGCATGATAGTTATTCCCGGGAATTAAAATCGATTCGAATCGCTGATGCCCACCAGGTGTGGGAATGCCAATACCATTGTCGTTCAACGCAGTAACTACTTGAATATATCATATTTATTACTCATGTTTTCAAGGACTACATGTATATATTGTATTGCTTACATTTCTGCAAGTTATTATCATGGAGTTATATGAAAAAGATGAATCTTGATACTCTATGTTGATATACCACTGTTTAAAATCAATGGCTAAGGATCCACATGCTAGTAAGCAAGCTTTGCGTCAGCCGTAAGCCAATCCATTAAGCCCTACTGAGTAATTAGTACTCAGGGTTTGTCCCCACCTTTTGAGAACAGGTACCGGTGACATCTGGACAACTACTTGGAGGAGGGTAGTACCGGTGGGCTCGGTGCTGCTCGTCTCGATCAACGTTGCATGAAGACTAGTAAAGTATTTCGTTCCGCTGTGAGATGTTTTCAAATTCGCTTCCGCTATCTGATTCAAACTTGCCTTTCGTATGGTAATAAGTTGAAACTTGTATTTTTATTTCGAACCGGTTTGTAAAATAAGTTTATATATGCTATATTCAACTGCCTGAGATGATGTATCTGTTGTGGCTCCATTGTGGGCTGGATGTGTATGATGTCGGTTCCTCTGGGAAAAGATAATATCGGGAGCCGAATGACTCTCGACGGACGACCGGGTTTAGTTCGGTCTAATCGCATTGCAAACCAAAGGTGGCAGGTGTGCTTAGTCCGGATTAAATCGGCGGTTCCGCCACATTGTGCCTAAGCAAGCAACCACCTATGTGGTTAGTTGCAGAAATTTCCTATATGAAGTTGCCATCTTAAAGAGTAATGGACAATGCTATTTTATTGTTTGTTTTGGTGTAGGGGGCAGGGAGATTGCATTGTGCTTCCACTTTAAATAGCAGCGTTAACGCTGGTGGTTGATAAATCTGAGCCATTCAGGGGCTTTTCCCCCTTCTCATTGTCTTGTTATCTACCTAACCCCTCGAAAGCACACGCGTGTTCTCGTTCTGGGTGGCTGTCAGCTACGCGTTTCTTTCCTCTTGCTCGCTCTCGGTCTCACGCAGGTACACATCTATCCTCTCAAGCACTTTTGTCTTTGCTTTTCATTTGTGAGCCCACTGTCTAATTATTTTCACTCTAGCTGCCAATTTGGATACGCTTTAAATCCCCGGCAAGTTCTGCTTATTCCCCTTCCAAAGTAAGATTTATGAAATTAGCTTGCTCCTTTAAACATTGATTAGTTCGTTACTAAGATGCATCTCTAGATGTGTGCAGTTAACATTTCTTTACTGATTTATGGTATTCAGATTCTGCCGTTTGCGCAAATTTCTTTATCTCTATCGATGTTTCCTATTCTTCAGCCAAATGTGCGAAATATCCGATTACCGTGCTTCACATCGTTGCTTTCACTTTTTCCTTCTCGTTTTTCTGCAGGTTCGCTTTAGAAAGGGCCAAAAGAGAGTGGACAGCCCCACCAATGGCGGGATGGGAAGGGAAACGCCGACAAGGAAATCTACGACTCTGTTATTGCGGTGAGTTTTGTTCGTATTGGTCCTTTCGCAGATGATAGCCACTTTCAGCTTACAATTACTTACTTTACTCACGTGGCATCACATATTTACTCTTCTTTGGTGATTATCCTAGGAAAGCCTTCTTCCTTAAGAAGGTCCTGGTTCTAATCTAATTACTGCTACCTACAGACATTGTGCCTCATGTATTTGTTCTGTATGCAGTCTATTGGCTACATTGGATATACTTCATGACCGTGCAACTATAATTGTGATCAATTTTTAACAAATTATCTCTAGGAAACCATTGCTTCCCCATCTGGAATAAAAAAAACAGAGAACACAGAAAAGGTATGCATCACTTCAAACAAAGGAAGACCCTGACCAATCAGGGAAAAGGTTTCTACATTTTTTTTTTGCTAAATAGCTCACCTTCGCATGCATCATTACTATCGTTTAGCTTTGTTTCTCGCAGGACAAGATGCCTACATGCTGGTCGCGATCCTGATGAGGCATTCTTTCCTGGATATGACACAGGTAGCAGCTTCACCTGAACACTCATACACATATATAGATATACATTATCATGAACAATAGCAGTGCGTATAATTGATAACCAATTACAGATCTACACGGTAGCCAAGGTTGGGAATCAGATCGAAGCTGACACCTATGTTGAAACATCACCGTTTCCATCATATCTTCTACCAGTCTTATCTAAAGAAGCTACGTTACCCTATCAATAGCTGTTTCAGCAACGGGTTTGCCCCAAGTGTAAAAACAATGTTTAATGGTCACATGGAGATTCAGCAGTAACCTTCCTAATGTGCTATGACTACTCAATCTATCGCAATATTCGTTTGTTCTTGTTTAACTGAATACTATCCATCAGCTATCCATCGGGGTCTCTCTATTAACAATCTGCGGCTGCTATATACATCGCTCCATAATTAGAGTATGTGACCAGCTGTATTGTAACAACCCTTATTTATAACACCGTCCAATAACATATATCCTACATGAAGCCCAAACTCACAACTTCATACAATACTAAATTGCGGTATACGCGCGCGGAGCGCGCGCCACTACACTAGTAGATAAGAATAGAGCTGGGACACAATTGCATGTGGTGACACACCAAACCTTCGCCCAAAGAAGCATTCCTCTCTTTTGATGACATCTTATTTGAACGATTCCCATCCACTCCGAACAATTTTTTGGTGGTGCTAGTTGGGTTATAAAGTCTATTCCTGCTTTATTTTGATATATAGAAAAAAAACGAAGGCATTATATGCAACTCAGGCTTATTTTCATTTGGCCTCTCTTGCAGCACCGCGACACATTATTTATGTTATTTTCATTCCATAATTCTAGTCAACTCCGAGCAAATTTTGGGTGGTGCCGCGTTGGGTTGGAAAGTTATCTATTTAGCCTTCCATTGATATAGAATCCGTATGGGACATAGGCATCCATTTTTGTGTGGTTTACTCCTACGGTTTGAATCGGACTCACAAATAAATTCAAATTTAATTTAGATTCAGACTATACTGATAGCATCAGTTTGTCTGTGGATGGATATAGTCTTTTGGTAGAAAAAATACCTTCTTTCTTTATTATTAGGTATAGATATAAAATTATGGTTTGGAAATTATTTTTTATTTTATTGTCATCTAATTATTTACTACTTTTATTTCAAATGTGCTTCTAATATTTTTTCTAGTGTTAGAAATTCCACATGAACTCTTATAAAGCTATAATTTTCTCGTAAGGTGTCGGGAAATTTTTCGCCTAAACTTGGAGAAATTTTCTCAAGGAATAGAATTTTTTTAGGACAATTATTTTTCGCAAAGATGGAACATTTTTTTCTAAGCATGGAACTTTTTCCCCATGAACATAGAACATTATTCCGGACCACTAAAAGAAATATTTTCACTTTATATTAATCCCAAGACATTCAATACACTCAAATGCGGTCTTGTTGAAAATCTTTTATCTTAAGAAACATGACGACATGGTCAGACTTTAATCTGCATCCTACAGTTTGAAAACTATTTTTATTTTTCAAATTTTTACTAATTTCTTTTGCCTCCCCACTTAAGATTGCATCAAACATCATATGAAACCATCCACAATTTCATTTAGTGCTATATCGGTGGCTTACATACACCAACCACTATGAATCCAAAGTGGGGCGTTCTCTTATGTAGATCTAGGCCCAAAAGAAAAGGATGGCAAGGATAGTCGGTGACTACAGGAGAAACAAAAAATAGCACCACTTGACCTCTTAGGTAGACTCGACCAATAAAGAAGGCCTAAAGCAGCCCAATGGAGAATACATAAGTGCTGGATTAGCCCAAGAAGGCGACAAAAGGGCATGCATAGGCTAGCCCACACCTACCATACACCCGTATAAAAAAACCTTACCACGCTAGGGTTACATCTCTTCATCCCCACTTTCCGCCGCCTTAGTCCATTCTAGCAATCCCCTACCTCATCTCTCTCATCTCTGACCTAGTGCTCGCAATCTAATCTCCACACACTTCGTTTGGTGAGTGCGATTTGGCCTCCAATTGATGGTGCTTTGTTGGAGGGGATTTCTTCATGCAGTATGCGTGATCTTACTTGTTAGAATGCGGTGTTTTCTCGAGAAGGGTTTGTCTATCCAGTAACTGGTATGTGAGATCCAACCTCCTTGGTGATGATGTTTTCTTTTGCCTTTTTTCCATTCAGTGTGCAAGATCTTACCTCAAATCAGTGATGTTTGGTGACGGGTCTTTTTAATCCATTGGGTAGAGCCATGGTAGACCTAATAATGTAGTTATGACCTATTGATAAGTGTTGTTCTGTTCATGTCTCTTTTTTCTCTTTTATATTTCTGTGTTATAACTCCGTATTGCGTGCTAGATGCATCCTTTGTTGTTGTGGCAAGCGTGACTTCTACAGATCTGCTAGTTGCCTTTTTGTTGATTTACTCAAGAGATTGTCAAAGAAAGTTTAGATCTCTTATGTAGTATCAAAGACACATGCACACACACATTCTTTTCACCTATGTGAATTTAACACATTAGACGGCTACGAGGTAAGGCCTTGTGTTGGAGGTACGTAGAGAGCCCTAGGCTATATTCGATCCGTCCTCTTTAGTCCTTATCCTCTACATCCCCGCTACCCCTCACTCGAGAATCTTCTCAAACAGTTGGTAACACCTCATCGCCTTGCCATAATGCTTAGAATCATGAATGCCTCCCTAGTAGGTTGTGTCATCCCTTAACCACTCTAACAAGACTATCTTTTTTGCCAACCTTTCTCAAGAACCATACTCAACAACCATAAACAAGCGACACGCTAACCACCGCCTCGTCGCCTTTATTTGTTGCCCATCATTACTCTGAGAGCAAGCCACCTCCTTTGGTTTTCTTTCTAGACATGATATCCATCAAATTAGCCCTCTACCTAAACCCCCTAACCCTTGAACCTTTTCCAATCTTGCCATAGTTGAAGCTACCGTAAGAGAAAGATGTGGCCGTCAAATAAGAAAGAGAAGGCCGATGGAGTTGGCATCTCGATTTGTTTTCCTTTTTTTTTGGCTTCTGATATTCCTTTTACTTAAAGTTAAGACCCCGATGGAGATGTTTTATGGATCTCTCTCGTACTTAAGACCTAGAGAAACGTAACCTACTTTATGAAAAAAAAACTGAATCTATCTCCTTCCAAAAAGTTTTGTAACTATAAACAGATGATAAAAGTTTTGGCAACCTTTCCAAATACGCGCGCACACCCTAAGAAATAGCGAATATTTTACTAACTACCTTCCGTTAAAGCATCTATCAACCTTGCAATTTCCAGATTCCTTCCAGGCTCACCGAGGGCAACAGTCGCGCTGCACCTCTGCCTCCATCTCCTCTGCAGCAACTGCGCGACGCCACGGCCCACGAACCGAAGCGTCCGAGGCGCGCGCGCCCGTGCGTGCTTGGGCGGGCACCTGCTTCTCGCTCTCGTCACGGCTCCTCGGTCGTCATCTCCCTGCAGTCCCAAGCTCTCCATTGCCGGAGTCCGCTCCCCCCCACCTCCTCCTCCGCCCAGACTCTCCCGCGCGCATCGGAATAAAAGGTGAACCTTCCCCCCCCCCTCCCCCCTGCTTTGGCTGTCCTGTCCGGATCCCCGCCGCGTCGTGCGGGGGATGCGGAGTTGTTGCCGGGGGTGCGAATTCTAGGGTTTGGTTGCGGGTATTTACTATCCGAATGCCATTGCTCCCCCTGATTCGATGTCGATTTTGCAGGTTTTTCGGATGGTGGGGGTCGGGGTGGAGCCGCCCGCGGACGCCGCCGCCGCGGCGGCGGCGGGGCTGAGGCCTAGGAGGCCCTCCGCCAAGCGGTCCTGGCCGCCCGGGTGCGGCCGGTCCCCCGCGCCCGCGGCAGGTCATAGGGAGAAGAGGGCGGATACCGGCGCCGGCGTCCTCAGCGGCGCAGCGGATGAGGCCGTTGCCCAAGCTGCCATTTCACCTCCGGTTCAGAACGGTGCCCTGGCTCAGCAGCAGGGACCAGACAAGGTGGCGGAGGCGGCTGCCCCCGCGGCCGTTTCACCTGTGGCTCAGAACGGCGCCCTGCCTCAGCAGCAGCAGGGGCTGGATAAGGTGGAGGAGGCCGCCACCCTTGTGGCTGTTTCACCTGTGGCTCAGAACGGCGCCCTGCCTCCTCAGGTGGTAGCCCCAGTCGCCATTTTACCTGTGCTGCAGAATGGCGACTCTCAGAAGGAGGAAAATAAGGCGGAGGAGGTGGTTGCTCTCTCAGCTGTTTCGGATGCAGTGCACAGCAGCGCTCTCCCGTGTGCCCTGCCTCATTTAGGGCCCGAGAGGCCAGGGGAGAATGGAGATCCACAGTTGCTATGTGATGCAGGCGAGCAGTCGTTGGATCGCCAGGAGGGGAACAGGGTGGTGGAAGTGCCGGCGCCAACAGTAGCAGTACTGGAGAGCTGTGGCATTGTTGGTGCTGCTAGTTCCGTGCAGAATGGTGAGGTTGGGAGGGAGGTGGTTGCTATTGATGGTGCCCTGCCTCATTTAGGGCCCGAGAGGCCAGGGGAGAATGGAGAGCCACAGTTGCTACATGATGCAGGCGAGCAGTCGTTGGATCGCCAGGAGGGGAACAGGGTGGTGGAAGTGCCGGCGCCAACGGTAGCAGTACTGGAGAGCTGTGGCATTGTTGGTGCTGCTAGTTCCTTGCAGAATGGTGAGGTTGGGAGGGAGGAGGTTGCTATTGATGAGGATGTCATGGAGATGGGAATGAAAACAGGTGGTGGTGAGTTAGATAAAAAGGAGAATGGAGTTTCAGGAAGCAGACCGAAGCGATGGTTAAGATCCGTTTTGAATCCACCGCCTAAGAAGAGGGCGGTCTCAGCTGTACGCAAATTTCCACCTGGTTGTGGGAGGACTGCCGTCGTCACCGAGGGCAGTGGAGTTTTGGAGGTGTCACCCATACGCAGTTTTCCTCATGCCACAAACAGTGGAGTTTTGGAGGTCTCACCTGTATGCCCATTACCACCAGGCTATGAGAGGTCTGCTGTTAATACCACAGACAATGGAGATGCAGCAGGGCTGTCAGTTAGAAGATGCACCTGTCAACAATGGTGATTCCTTGGGGGATGATCTAGGTTTAGGAGGGCCTGCTTGGGCCTCTAATGAGAAATTTCAAGGCAAGAGAATGGTGGATGAAGGACATAGCAAGTCTCCCAATGGGGTCCAAGTTCTAGATGATTTTGTAGGTACCAAACAAGATAGTGGACAGCGGAATGATGTTGCAAAAGCTACGCTGATGAATGTTTCCCGTGAGAAGATGGAGGGGAAACTTTCACCCCATGAAGGGAAGAAGTTAGCACGAGCAATGGTTGATGAAAAGATGAAGAATAAACCTGAAGGAAGCTTGCAGAGAATTGATGCCATTGATGCAAAGACAAAAGGAAAGAGATTGGAGAGTGACAAGAGGAATACGGCATTGCTTGGTAATCTAGATGCCTCTGTTGTGGGGAAGATGCGATGTAAGACTTTGAGCACTAAAAAAGAAGTTTGTTCGAATGAGAACGTAAAGCAAAAGAAGATTGCTCATAAGTTGAAGGTCGATGATGGCATCGACAAGGACAATTTGCATAGGCCCCCCAAGGAATCCAAAAGCGGAAAACATGTTGCAACCAATCAAACTGAAGAAAGTGATGATACAAACCTTGTCCCTAATCAAATAATTGTTTTGGGATTGATGGCTCCTGACAAATGCCCTTGGTCACGAGGAAGAAAGTCTATTGCTAGTGCTTCCAAGTCTCTTGCTTCTAGGAAGAAGTCGAAGGGAAAAGATGCTATTAAAAGAAACTTCCATATAGAAAAAGTGGCCTCCCATGCCATGATGACGAGACAATGGAGAACAATGATGATTCTAACCTAGAAGACAACTCCAAGGCTCTAGTTGTGTATGGAGAAAAGCGAGAAATATGTGTCACAGTTCTTCCATCTGTTCCCCCTGGGTTACACCATATGCAACCTGGGGACCATGATATTAGATGCTCGAAGCAAAGTTAAGAAGTTGCTCCGATTGTTTCAAGCGACATACCGAAAGCTTATGCAAGTTGAGGAACAAGGTGTTCGCAAAGTTGGAAATGGAAGGGTTGACCTCGAAGCTGCTAAGGCTTTAAAGAATGACCCTATCTATAAAAACCTCGGGGCCGTTGTAGGAAATATTCCTGGTGTTGAAGTTGGTGATGAATTTCATTTTAGAGTTGAATTGCATATAGTTGGTCTCCATCGCTCGTTACAAGCAGGCATTGACACTTCTAAGGTGAATGGTGTTCTAGTGGCTATTAGTATCGTTGCCTCCGGAGGCTATCCCGATGAGTTGTCAAGCTCCAATGAACTAATATACACTGGCTCCGGAGGGAAAGCTGGCGGCAATAAAGAAGGAGGTGATCAAAAGCTTGAGCGGGGTAATCTCGCCTTGAAAAATTGCATTAAAACCAAGACCCCGGTTCGAGTGATTCATGGGTTCAAAGGTCAAAATAGAAGTGAAGTTGGTCATTCGAAAGGCAAGCAAACTTCGACATTTACTTATGACTGGGTTGTACGAGGTGGTGGAATGCTGGCAAGAAGGCCCCGTAGGCGAGAAGGTGTTCAAGTACAAGTTACAAAGGATCGCAGGGCAACCAGAATTAGCCCTACATGCAGTCAAGGCGACTAGGAAGTCCAAAGTTCGTGAAGGTCTATGTTTGCCTGATATATCTCAAGGAATTGAGAGGATACCCATATGTGTCATCAACACAATTGATGACATGAGGCCAGCACCATTTAAATACATCACCAAAGTCATATATCCTACTTGGTATGAAAAAGAACCTCCAAAGGGTTGCAACTGCACAAACGGCTGCTCAGACTCTGTTAGTTGTGCTTGTGCTGTGAAGAATTTAGGGGAAATCCCATTTAATTTCGATGGTGCGATCGTCGAGGCTAGGCCTCTCATATATGAGTGCGGTCCATCATGCAGGTATACCTATGCAAAAACTTAAGTCATCCAAATAATTGTCAAGCTGACAATATTCATTTCTTGTTATTTAGTTCTATTGAGTTGTTCGAAGTTACCATATTTAAATTTCAAAACAGTTGATAATGCTCCTATTCTGTTGGAACTTATTTGTGATGTCACATTAAGGCTTACTGTTGGTTATATATCCAGATGATAAGATGACATATGCCTTAGGAACAGCAGAAGGTGTTTGTGGCACATGAAAAATTGGCTCGCAAAGTTTAGCCTGTTACCCTAAAGCTAGTAACATCTTGACAAGCAAACATATTGATGCACACCAGACAATTAACTTAAAACTGAGATAATAATCAAGCTTTATATTCAAGTGAGCTAACCAATTTTTAACCACTGCTTGCAGGTGCCCGCCAACATGTCACAACAGGGTGAGTCAGCATGGTATCAAAATTCCACTAGAAATATTCAAGACAGGTAAGACAGGTTGGGGTGTAAGATCCCTCAGTTCTATATCTTCAGGCAGTTTCGTGTGCGAGTATACTGGTGAGCTCTTGGAAGACAAAGAAGCTGAAAAGAGAGAGAATGACGAGTATTTATTTGATATTGGTAGTAACTACCACGATGAAGAACTTTGGGGAGGGCTAAAGTCTGTGGTTGGTGCACAATCTTCTGCCTCATCCTCCAAGATAATGGAAGGCTTCACAATAGATGCAGCTGAGTGTGGCAATGTGGGAAGATTCATCAACCATAGTTGCTCACCCAACCTGTATGCTCAAAATGTTCTTTGGGACCATGATGACATAAGGAGGCCTCATGTCATGTTTTTTGCTGTTGAGAACATCCCACCACTACAGGAGCTGACCTACCATTACAATTATAAGGTAGGCACGGTCCTTGACAAGAATGGCGAGGAGAAGGTTAAACATTGCTACTGTGGTGCCTCAGATTGCTGTGGCAGGCTCTACTAAGACATTGCTGACTGGAGTTAGTTTTCTATGTGAACACTTTCCGTGCCATTGCTGTACAAAGATGGTTCATCTGGTACTCGGCATTATAATGTTTACATGTTAGCATCCTATAGATAAAAATGTGACCAGATTTTGATTTGATCGAGGGACATTTGCTCTTGGTATCATTTTGTAGATAATGCTCTGGTCCGCATTGGGTCCTAAACTTTTAATGAGCATGGAGCTCCTTTTTGCATTGATTTCTTTTCGGCAGAATGAAGCATATGCTGTTGTTTGTTGGAATATTCAAAAACATGAATCTGCGAGGTGGAAATGTACAATTATGTTTTGTGTCAATATGGTGTAGTGTTTTTTTTTATCGAACAGATTGGTGGTATTGCAAGTCTTTACATATAACCGATTAAATATTGTGACAGACTTCAATCAATTTGCAACTCGGTTGTGTTCAGCTTATCTTCTTACCAAATCTGCAACTCAAGAAAAAAAAGTTTGGTTAAAACTTGAGTCAAGGATTTGATGAACAAATTTTGCCACTAGATTAACTAATAAATTTATAACCCAAACGCGTTTTTTCTTTTCAAGCATATTATTATATCCCAAACTTGTGCTCGTAAATTATTTGTTTTGAAATAACTTTTTACCAGTCATTGTCCTCCGTTAATGAAAAGAACGGTGAGGCCGGTGTGCTGTGTGCACGCGGCTGCAGCGGAGCCCAGAGCTTTGGGTTGGGCTCACTCTGATCTGGGCCTCGGTTGGCAGTCCCGGGGCCCCTCTGCCTAGAGGGAGGTGCTCGGAACGTGCGGTAGCCCGGTTGGCTAGTCCTGCCGGCGGCGTGCAGGCAGCCGGCGGCGGCCGATCGAACCGCGTCTCTCACCAGCGTACAGTGTCTGACGCGTGGAGCTACGAAGGTACAGTCTCTCGTGCGTGGAGCCACGGAGGAATATAATGCGCTCGTCGCCTACAGAGTTTTGGAGGGTCCTGATGATTTTTTTCGAAGGACGCGGTCTGTAGTTATAGATCTAGTTGTATACGTGTGGTGTGTGTAGAATGTGCGTGTGTAGTGTGTGGCGTGAATTGTATATGAATAGATATTACAACTGTATCAGATGAGATGTTTAAAAAAAAAGAGAGAGCTGTTTAGAATGCCTTATTGCCTTGTCGTGACTGGCCGGCCATCTTATGAGTGGGTCTTAGGCTTGAGCGTTCTCCCAAAATGCGTTGCGCAGTAAATTGCAGTTTTACATATTTAACTTTGATCTTTTCTTCTCGTTTGACATGACTAGTCGGCCTATCTTACGAGTCGGTCTTCGGCTTGGAGCATCTCCCAAAATGTGTTGTACGTACATTGCAGTTTTACATATTTAGCCTTAATCTTTCCTTCTCGTGGCACTGTTTCTCGATGCTTCTTCTAACCTCTTGAAGTAACATTTAGTTTTGTTAAGTCTTTGCAAATTTTAAAAGTTATCGTAATGTTAAAAAATCATTAAAGATATATTGAAGATCACAATAACCATTTTATATATACACGTGGGACACACTATGCATTTTTACTAAGTCTTTCTAAAAAGTCCTATAAACGGATGATAAAAGATTGGTAACCCTTCCAACTATGCAGTGTACGCCCTCCATATTAATGAATGTTACCTTGTGTCAAACTTTTTTAAAGGTAGTGTTTTGGTTTGCCTCCTGTAATGTAATTAGATTATGGAGTGTTAATGATTACGTTAAATGCGATGGGTTCCATATAGCATGTAATCAATTCCTCGTCAGACTGACTCCAGCAAACCGTCTATCATACTCTTCTATCCACTATTTTAACTACTTTCTTCTCTATAAACAGTGTCGCTACAGTGCCATTTTATACTATGCACAACAGTTTACATGATCTGCTGGACTCAGTCTAATCAGATATCAGTATATTCAAACTTGATACACCTCGCTGTCCACGGTAATCATTTCCCACTGCCCTGCCTGCCATCTGAAACAGTCAGTGTTGAGACAAAACAAAGCTCAATTATCCATCTTGCATTCTTCAGATTACCGGGCGGGCTCTTGCCACTTGCCAGACGGCAGACACTGGGCACAGACACAGAGGCTGCTCGTTATAGTCGGTGCAAAAACGAGTGGAAGGTGGTTGGGCCGGGCTCTGCCAGACGGAAGATACTGGGCCGCGAGCGTTCTGTGCCTGTGCCTCTGTGTCTGCGTCAACTGCCCCGGCGCAGCGGCCCACGAGGCCACGAACCGAGGCGTCCGGGGCGCGCGCGCGCGTGCGTGCGTGGGGGACTGGGGGTGGCCGCGCACACCTGACACCTGCCCCTCGTCTCGTCCCCGCTCGCCGCTCCAACCCCCCACCCCGGAGTTCCGCTCCGCTCCGCTCCGCAGTCTCCCACCACCTCCTCCTCCGTCCAAAGTTGCCGCGGCAGCTGGCGGCCGCGCCGCCCCCGGGCACATCGAGAGAGAAAAAGGTGAGCCCTCCGTCGCGCGCCCGCTCCTCCTGGTCTGGTCGTCCTGCCGGGATACCCGCCGCGTTTCCGGGCGTGCCGGGTTCGGATTTGTTGGTGGGGGTGCGGATTCTTCTAGGGTTCGGCTGCGGGTATCTGATTCGATGTGGATTTTGCAGGTTCTGGAATGGTGGGGGTCCGGCTGGAGCCGCCGGGGCCGCCCGCGGAGGCGGGGCTGAGGCCTGGGAGGGCCCCCGCCAAGCGGTCCTGGCCGTCCGGGTGCAGCCGGTCCCCCGCGCCCGCGGCGGCGGGTCATGCGGATACCTGCGCCGGCGTCCTCGGCGGCGGAGCGGATGAGGCGATTGCCCCCGGGACCGTTTCACCTGTTGCTCAGAACGGCTCCCTGCCTCGGCAGCACGGGCTGGACAAGGTGGAGGAGGCTGCCGCCCTTGTGGTACAGAACGGCGCCCTGCCTCAGCTGGTGATCACCCCCGTCGCCGTTGTACCTGTGGTGCAGAACGGCGCCACTCCTCTGCAGGAGGAAAATAAAGTGGATGAGTCGGTTGCTCTTGCAGCTGCTTCAGATGCAACGCACAACGGCGCCCTGCCTCGGTCAGGTCCAGAGAGGGCAGGGGAGAATGGAGAAGCACAAAATTGTGAGGTTGGGAGGAAGGAGGTTGCCATTGATGGGGATGCCATGGAGATGAGAAACAAAACAGGTGGTGCTGAGTTAGAGAAAAAGGAGAATGGAGTTGCAGGAAGCAAAGCGAAGCGATGGTTGGGATCCGTTTTGAATCCACCGCCTAAGAAGAGGGCGGTCTCAGCCGTACGCAAATTTCCACCTGGTTGTGGGAGGACTGCTGTCGTCACCACGGGCAGCGGAGTTTCTGAGGTCTCACCCATACGCAGTTTCCCACCTGGCTGTGGGAGGACTGCTGTTACCACCACAAACAGTGGAGTTTTGGAGGTCTCACCTGTATGCCCATTACCACCTGGCTGTGGCGCAGACAATGGAGATGTGCTGGGGAGGTCATTAGAAGCTGCACCTGTCAACAATGGTGATTCCTTGGGGGAAGTTATAGGTTTAGGAGGGGTTGCTTCTCCGACGTTAGCACTAGAGGCCTCTAATGAGAAATTGGAAGGACATAGCAAGGCTCACAATGGGGTCCAAGTTCTAGATGATTTTGTAGGTACCAAACAAGATAGAGGACAGCCAGATGTGGTCGCAAAAGCTACGCTGATGGATGTTTCCCATGAGAAGAATGAGTGGAAACTTTCGCCCCATGAAGGGAAGCAGGTAGCGCGAGCCGTGGTTGATGAAAAGATGAAGAATAAACCTGATGGAAGCTTGCAGAGAAGTGACGCCATTGATGCAAAGACAAAAGGAAAGAGGCTGGAGAGTGACAAGGGGAATACATCATTGCTTGGTAATATAAATGCCTCTGTCGAGGGGAAGATGCAAGGTAAGATTCTGAGCGCTAAAAAAGAAGTGTGTTCTAATGAGAATATAAAGCAAAAGAAGATTGCTTGCAAGTTGAAGGTCGATGATGGCATCGGCATGGACAATGTGCATAGGCCCCGGGAGGAATCCAAGTTCGGAATACATGTTGCAACCAATCAAATTGAAGAAAGTGATGGTACAAACCTTGCCCCTGACCAACTAATTGTTCTAGGATTGATGGCTCCTGACAAATGCCCTTGGCCACGAGGAAGAAGGTCTATGCTAGTGCTTCCAAGTCCCTTACTTCTAGGAAGAAGTCGATGGGGAAAGATGCTATTAAAAGAGAATTCCATATAGAAAAAGTGGTGCCCCATGAATTGTTCAACAATGAGACAATGGAGAACAAGGATGATTCTAACCTAGAAGATAACTCCAAGGATCTAGTTGTTTATGGGTAGCGAGAAATATGTGTCACAATTATTCCATCTATCCCCTCTGGGTTACACCATATGAAACCTGGGGACCATGATGTAGATGCTCGAAACAAAGTTAAGAAGTTGCTCCGATTGTTCCAAGTGACATATCGAAAGCTTATACAAGTTGAGGAACAAGGTGCTCGCAAAGTTGGGAATGGAAGGGTTGACCTTAAAGCATATAACACTATAAAGAACGACCCTATCTATGAAAAGCCTAAGGCCGTTGTAGGAAATATTCCCGGTGTTGAGGTTGGTGATGAATTTCATTTTAGATGCGAATTGTCGTTAGTTGGTCTTCACCGCACACCTCAAGCAGGCATTGATGACTCTAAGGTGAATGGTGTTGTAGTTGCTTTAAGTATCGTTGCCTCTGGAGGCTATCCTGATGAATTGTCAAGCTCTGATGAACTAATATACACTGGCTCTGGAGGGAAGGCTGGCGGCAATAAAGATGGAGGCGATCAAAAGCTTGAGCGGGGCAATCTTGCCTTGAAGAATTGCATTAAAACCAAGACCCCGGTTCGTGTGATTCATGGGTTCAAGGGTCAAAGTAGAAGTGAAGTTGGTCATTCTAAAGGCAAGCAAACTTCGACATTTACTTATGATGGGCTGTATGAGGTGGTTGAATGCTGGAAAGAAGGCCCGGAAGGTGAGAGGGTGTTCAAGTACAGGTTACAAAGGATCGCAGGGCAACCAGAATTATCCCTACATGCTGTCAAGGCAACTAGAAAGTCCAAAGTTCGTGAAGGCCTATGTTTGCCTGATATATCTCAAGGAAGTGAGAGGATACCCATATGTGTCATCAACAGCAATTGATGACATGAGACCAGCACCATTTAAGTACGTCACCAAAGTCATATAATCCTACTTGGTATGAAAGAGAACCTCCAAAGGGTTGTAACTGCACAAACGGATGCTCCGACTCTGTTAGTTGTGCTTGTGCTGTGAAGAATTTAGGGGAAATCCCATTCAATTTCAATGGTGCGATTATCGAGGCCAGGTCTCTCATATATGAGTGTGGTCCATCGTGCAGGTATGACTGAGCGAACACTATTCAAATAACTGTCAAACTGAAAATACTCATTTATTGTTATTTAGTTCTTTTGAGTTGTTGGAGTTACCATATTTAAATATCAAACCAGGAGAAAAATTTCCTATTCCGCTGGAACTTCTTTGTGATGTCACATTAAGACCTACAGTTGGTTGTAGATCCAGATGATAAAATAATAGACACCTTAGGAACAGCACAGGGTGTTTGTGGCATATGAAATATCGGCTCGCAAAGTTTAGCTGGTCTGTATGATCTTGACAACAAGCAAACATAATGCACACCAGACAATAACTTGAAACTGAGATAATGGTCAAGCTTGATCTGCAAGTGAGCTAACCAATTTAACCTCTTGCAGGTGCCCACCAACATGTCACAATAGAGTGAGTCAGCATGGCATCAAAATTCCACTAGAAATATTTAAGACAGGTAAGACAGGTTGGGGTGTAAGATCCCTCAGTTCAATATCTTCAGGCATGTTTCATATGCGAGTATACTGGTGAGCTCTTGGAAGACACAGAAAGCTGAAAAGAGACAGAATGACGAGTATCTATTTGATATTGGTAGTAACTACCATGATAATGAACTTTGGGAAGGGCTAAAGCCTGTGGTTGGTGCACAATCTTCTGCCTCATCCTCCAAGATAATGGAAGGCTTCACAATAGATGCAGCTGAGTGCGGCAATGTGGGAAGATTCATCAATCATAGCTGTTCACCCAACCTCTATGCCCAAAATGTTCTCTGGGACCATGATGACATAAGGAGGCCACATGTCATGTTTTTCGCTGCTGAGAATATCCCGCCACTACAGGAGCTGACTTACCATTACAATTATAAGGTAGGTGAGGTCTTTGACGAGAATGGTGAGGAGAAGGTTAAACATTGCTACTGTGGTGCCTCAGATTGCTGTGGCAGGCTCTACTAAGACATTGCTGACTGGAGTTATCTTTCTATGTGGTGAACACTTCTGCCGTGCCATTCCTGTACAATGATAGTTCATCATGGTACTCTTTGACATCATAATGTTTAGAAGTCAATATTCTATAGACAAAAATGTGACCAAATTTTAAAGAGATCGAGATGCATTTGCTCTCGCTATCGTTATGTAGAGAATGTTCTGGTCCGTTGCACTGGGTTTTAAGTTTTTAATGAAATTGACTTGGAGCTCCTTTTTGCGTTGATTTTTCTTTTTGGCAGAATGAAGTATGCTGTTGTCTGTCGAAATTTTCAGAAACATGAATCTGCAAAGTTGAAATGTAGAATGATGGATTGTGTCAGCATGCTGTAGTGTTTTTTTTTTATCGAACTGATTGGTGGTATTGCAAGTCTGTTTATTACATATAACTGATGATATATTGTGGCAGACCTGAACAAGTTTACCACTCATCTTGCTCTGTTTATCTTATTGCCAAAAAATGTGCTCATGGGGGAAAAAGGGGTTTGTCAATACTTGAGTCAAGGATTTGATGAGCAAATTCTGGCACTTCTGCACATCGGTAGGAACACAACCTTACGGCTCGTTTAGAAACCCAAATTCACTTCAGCTTTAACAAAAGTCAACTCTTTATTTCAGTTTAAACAGGCTCCAGAGAACGGTTTGTTATGACTACGGTAGAAGTAGCCAGGCAGGGGAAGGACCGGTGCAGGACCCTTTGCTTCGCAGCTGGTAGCGGTGATCGTCGTCCGGCGGCCGACGATCTATGGTGACGAGCAGGAGGGAGACTAGAGAGCAGGAGGGAGACCAGAGAAGATATAGGAGAGATACTTATTGATTCTTAACTTAACCTCCAATACATCTGCCAGTTCGGCTTACATAGGCCTCGGCCAACAACCAAATCCCTAAATTAACTCAACTAACCAAAGGTAGTAACCTAATTCTATAACTAAAGATATCTATCCGGACCCTTTCTGGTCTGGCCTGGACCTACGACGACGTCTATAGGTCTTTTCCCCACATAACATCTCTCCCCCCATTGGAAAGCAGCTCGTCCTCGAGCTGGAACTGTGGGTATCGACGCCTGAAGCTGTCCACGTCCTCCCAAGATGCGGCGGAGCTAGGGAGACCCTCCCACTGGATCAACACCTGCTGAACGCCCCTAGCGAGGCGAGCTTTCACCACGCGCGTCGGTGTAGGCTGCACAAGCGCCGAATTGGACCGGCAGGAAGAGGCAGTGGTGTCACTTGAGGGGTGCCCACGAATTTCTTTAGGAGCCCTGACTGTGAAACACATCGTGCAACCGAGCGCCTGCTGGCAGAGCTAGCCTGTACGCCACCTCATTGACAACTGCAGTGATTTGATACGGCCCATAATAGCGCGGCCGAAGCTTGCCCTTCACCGTCGCTGCAAGGGAGGCAGCCGCTCGATGGCGGATGCGCAGCCACACCCAGTCGCCGACTGCAAATGAAAGTGCGCGATGTCCCTTGTCATAGGCGCGCTTAGCTACTGCCTGAGCTTGCTGCAGTCTTGCACGGACATCGTCCTAGGAACGCGTCACGCTCTTCCATGGCTTGCGCTACTGGCCAGCAGCCTGCAGTCCCCTGGTTCATATGTCCTGATGGTGGGTGGATCACGGCCGTAGACCACTTCTGAACAGTGTGTCCCGAAGCACTGTATGGTAGGAGGTTGTAGACAAACTCCGCCCACGGCAGCCACCGGAGCCATTGGCGCGGACGATCCCCAGGTCCATACAGCGGAGGTACATCCCGATGGCCTTGTTCATCGCCTCAGTCCGCCCGTCCGACTGCAGGGTGGAACGCCAAGCTCATGTGAAGCTTGGTGCCACCCAACTTGAAGAGAGCCTGCCAGAATGTGGACGTGAACACCGGGTCCCGGTCGGAGACGATGGACGTCAGGAATCCCATGGAGGCGCACGATTTCTACGAAGAACATGGAAGCCACCGATTCCGCCGTGTATGGATGCGCCAATGGCAGAAAGTGGGCGTACTTGGAGAACCGATCGACGACCGTCAGAATCACCGATTTGCCACCCACCTTAGGCAGACCCGTCCACGAAATCCATGGAGATGTCCGACCACACGGATGTAGTCACCGGAAGCGGCTGCAGCAATCCTGCTGGCTGGAGGTGCTCCGTCTTGTTCCGTTGGCACGTGAGGTAGTGGCGCACCAATTGCTGGATCACCACGCGGGCGTGTGGAGTGTGGAAATCTCGGCGGAAGCGTTGCAGGGTCTTGTCAGGCGCCTTCATGCCCCACGTCATGCACTGCCGCCGCAACCGTCCTGAAGAATGGCGGAGTCCGGTGGGAGGTAGGCTTTGTTGTCGTAGAGCACCACCCTCGTCCACCACGGACCATGGCGCCTAGAGTGTACCCAGCTGTGATCTGGTCACGCTAAGGCCACCAGTGCCGGCAGAGTCATGGCCGCGCGTCAAAGTTCGGCCAGAGCAGCAAACGACAGGTCCTGTGATGGCGAACAAGCGCATCCGTCCGGGGTGTCCCGCCCAGACAAGGCGTCGACCACCACGTTCGTGCGGCCTGGGCGATATTCCACAGTGAAATCAAAGCCCAAAAGCTTACTCACCCAATGATGCTGAGGTATTGTTGCAAGCCGCTGGTCGAGAAGAAACTTGAGGCTATAATGGTCGGTGAGGATGGCAAAAGGGCGTCCTCAGAGATACGGCCGCTAATGCCGGACGGCTTGGACCAAGCCGATGAGTTCACGTTTGTAGGCCGCGAGGCCGCGGTGTCGTGGAGCCAGCGCCCGACTAAAGAAGACCACCGCGCCCATGCCTTGGTGCAGCACCGCCCCGCAGCCTGCGCTCGACGCGTCACATTCCACTAATGAATGCCCTGGTGAAGTCGGGAAGAGCAAGAATGGGCGCCGTCGTGAGGATCTTCTTTAGTTGTCGAAACGCCTACATCAGGCCGCAATGGACCAGGAAAACCCGTCCTTCTTGAGAAGCTGGGTCATGGGCGGGGCGAGCTCGCCGTAGCCGTGCACAAATTTGCGATAATACCCGGAGAGGCCGAGGAAGTCCCGTAGTGCCCTGAGCCGAGCGGGGTGTAGGCCAATCCACCACGGCCTGTACCTTGCTGGCATCCATGGCCACTGCCTGCCTCACGTGATGACATGCCCTAGGTATGCGACTGATGTGGCGCCAAAGGAGCACTTGGAGCAGCTTGAGGGCGAGGCCGTTGTCGCGGAGGGTGGTGAGGATGATGCGTACATGCTGCAGATGCTCGGACCAAGAAAAGCTGTAGATCAAAATGTCATCGAAGAAGACGAGGACGAAGCGACGGAGATATGGCCGTAGAATGTCATTCATTAGGGCCTGGAAGGTCGCCGGCGCATTGGAGAGACCGAACGGCATCACGACAAACTCAGTAGAGGCCGTCATGCATGCGGAACGCCATTTTGTCGATGTCGTCCGCGTGCATCCAGGACCTAGGTGGTACCCCGAGCACAGATCGAGTTTGGTGAAGAACTTGGCACCCGGAGTTCATCGGAGCAGTTCGTCCATGATGGGAATGGGAAACACGTCTTTCACCATGCAGGCGTTGAGAGCACAGTAATCTTACACAGAATTGCCATGAGCCATCGATCTTCTTGACAAGCAGGACTGGCGAGGAGAATGCGGAGGTACTCCGCCTGAATGAGTCCGCGCTGCCAGCATGTCGCGGCACTGACGCTTGAGCTCGTCCTTCTGGAGGGCCGGGTAACGATACTGGCCGGACCACCACGGGTGGGATGCCTGGCAGGAGATGAATGCGGTGGATCGCAGTGGCGCGGAGGATGGCAGCGTGCGGGGTTCCTCGAACTAGGTCATGCAAAACTGTTCAGGAGCACCTGGTAGTACGTCATCGGCGGCGATGGTGTTGATGGTTGGAACGGCCGGCTCGGCCAGGACTGCGCCACACCACGTGAGCGGTTGATGTGCCAGAATGCCATGGTCAGCTAGCCAAAGTCCCACAGTATGGGCCCCAGGCTTGCGAGCCACTGGGTGCCTGAGCACGACGTCATAGCCGGCCAGCGGTAGCACGAAGAGGTCCCCCTTGAAAGCCCTCACCGTGGATAGTGAATGCGGCCTAGCGGAAGACAGCCGAGATAGGGCAGGCGCTCGCCGTTGGCCACGGTCACGTGCATGCCTGCTCGAGGGAAGGAACTGGAGCCTGGACCTGGTGTCTGCCGTCTCGGAGATGAAGTTGTGCGTCGAGCCCGAGTCGAGGAGAGCCAGACATGCTATTGCCGTGAGGGTCATAGACACGTGCATGGTCTCCCACGCATGAACTCCCGCAATGGCATGGAGTGAGATGATCAGCTCAGTGGGAGCGGTGTCCTCTGGTGCCACCTCCTCGTCCCTGGTGTCTGCGTCGTCGCCTCCGCCAGATCTAGTAGGAACAGGTGCTTACAGACTCGGTTGTGGCCCCGGTCGTATGGTTCATCGCAGTTGAAGCAGAGGCCGAGGTGGCAGGCGTTCCTCCATCTCAGTCAGGCGATAGGCACTTAATCGGGCGCCCAGCTGTTGTTGTGGACCGCTGGAGGGGCGGACGAGGCGCTGGCGACCTCAGATTTCTGTGACGGCACCGGAGGCGGGGCCGTGAGAGATGGCATTGGTAGGATGCCACGCCAGGAATTGGCGAGGGGGTGGCGGCAGGGTGGCGGCAGGTAACCTGCTCGCGGCGCTCGTAGGATCGAGCCAGATTCATCGCGACTTCGAGACTGAGTGGGTTCATCAGTTGGACAGTCGATGCTGAGTAGGCTCCTTGGAGGCCCGCCGTGTAGAGTTGGACCTGCTGTGGCTCAGAGAGGGGACCCGCGCGTGCCTAGGAGTTCGACGAAGCGCTCAGAGTAGTCTGACACCGACCTCGGTGCGGCAGGCAGGCTGCCAGCTCGCCCAGGGGGCACGCACGCAGGGGCGGCCCGAAACTAAGGTTGAGGAGCTCCGTGAAGCGCCTCCAGGGTGGGGTGCCTTCCTCACGCTGCACGCGTATGTACCATTGCTGAGCGACGCCCTCCAAGTGGAAAGACGCTAGCCAGACTTGTTCCTCGGCCAAGATCCATTGTTGGTGGAAGAAGGATTCGCATTTGTTGATGAAGAGCAGCGGATCGGCCTTGCCATCGAACCTGGGGAAATCGATCCGATGGAGCTTAGGTGGTCGATCCTCGTGGCCGCCCGGAGGTGGTGGTCGGCGACCGCCGTCATTGCCGCCCGAGGGGTGGGGGCGAACTCGCGATTTTCTAGGCACTGGATAGCCACCTGTTGGGCATGTTGCTGCTACTCGAGGCGTGTAACTGCGGCTTGGATGTCGTCGATGGTGTCGAGCTTGGCGAGCTAGTTCATGGCGTCAAGGGTGCATGATGGCGTCGTTGGTGTTCTGCGTCATGGTGGTGGTGGCGGCAGGATCGTGGTCGTCTGATACCAAGATGTTACGACTACGGTAGAAGTAGGCGGGCAGGGGAAGGACCGGTGCAGGCCCTTTGCTTCGCAGCTGGTAGCGGCGATCATCGTCCGACGGCCGACGATCTATGGTGACGAGCAGGAGGGAGATTAGAGAGCAGGAGGGAGACTAGAGAAGATATAGGAGGGATACTTTATTGATTCTTAACTTAACCTCCAATACATCTGCCGTTCGGCTTACATAGGCCTCGGCCAACAACCAAATCCCTAAATTAACTCAACTAACCAAAGGTAGTAACCTAATTCTATAACTAAAGATATCTATCCAGACCCTTCCTGGTCCGGCCTGGACCTACGGCGACGTCTGTAGGTCTTTCTCCACATAACACGGTTACTCTTGTTCACTTAATCTGTTTTGCACTTTATTACTTTCTGTACCTAGGGACCATAATTCAAAATTATATTGTTGATATAACTGCAGATCAAAGATACCGTACATGCGCAAAGAAAGAATTGAGTTTTGTATTCTTTTATGCTTGTTAAATCAGTCAATTATGCACTTAGGATATTCTCAATCCATTGTTTTTGTCACAATATCTAAAGTTGTCATGTCATATGTTACTATAAATGATACAATTATCTCAATGCATAGTATCATATGTATTTTCGTAGTCCCTACAAAATAATTAAATGCTAGATATGTATGAGTGTATGAATTGTGGACCACTTCGATGGTTCATGTTCCAATGTCTATGATCTCGTGTCCAAACGGTATCTCTCTCAAGATATTGCTTTATTCTCTCCCCTCTTAACTCATACGCCACATTAGCTTTCCATCCTACGTGGCACTGGGAATAGCCTTATGCTCCGCTCCGACTAGAAAATCAATTGGATTTGTGCCTATTTATATTTGTATTCACGACTGTCTGGGCCAAGAGCTCTAATTGAATTTTGGTCTCGATTTGGTTTACCTTTTATCAATCAATCAGGAATTGTGATATGTATGTAATTTATAAGTTTATTATATTCTCTACTATTTCTGGTTAATATTTAAATAAAATGCTCAGTATCTAAATCTGAACGGTTAATATTCGATTGTATCAATATTGGAGTTTCAAAGTTGGATAGTAGTATGTCGATAGGGTTATATCAATATATGGTACATTTCAACACTATATTTATCTAAATCTAGATAAAAATAATTATCTGTATTTATCTCTGTATATACATATCTATCCTGGTTTGGAGAAATATGGGGAAAATATGCAGAAAGGAAGCACAAGGTATTCTAAAGCCTTCAAGAATGTTTTATAAATATTCACCAAGGAATATAAAAAACACCAAATATTATCTTTTGACACTCACACTTTCCTTTACCTATAGCTAGATGAGACATTAATTATCAAGACACATCAACAATTTTTAGTAGTCAAAGCAAATATAGACTCAAAATACTCCATCCGTCCCAATTGATAGGTCGTTTGACTTTTCTGGTATCAAGTTTGACCGGCTCGTCTTCATAGTTCAAGTATATTGTATGCTGAACTAAATCACAATGAAAATAAATGGCAATTGTGAAATAAAACGAGCAAGTTAAACCTATAAAGTAGTACGGAGGTCGGAGGTAATGCAAGCTAATACTATCAAAAAAATCTCTTTTTACCGACCATCATAGATCAGATAGCAACTGCTATGCCATTAGATCTTTAATGCAATCATGCAGTCAAACGTCGCAGCACCATAGATCCGCGTCAATACAATGAGTTTCCGTTTCACATATATCTGTTTGGTTGTCGGCCTAGTGTGGCCTGGCTAGCCTCCGTAGGCCAGGCTAGACATGGTCCGGCTACAACTGGTTCTGTACGACGTTGGTTTGTGTTTGGTTGTAGATGGCTAGAAAGGGTGTACAAAATTAATTTGTGTTTGGTTGCTCTCCCCCTGTCCGCCGCCTCCCGCCCTCCCCTCACTTTGCCGCCTCCTACCCTCCCCTCACCTTGCTGCTGTCGACGCCATCGAGGATGAAGACGAGGTCAGCTGCCGCAGCCGACACCCCGGCCACCTCCCTCCCTACTGCAGTCGCCGCGGAGGAGGAGAAGGATGCGGTGGCGACGAGGAGTGACCGGATTTGGCGGGAGGACGTGGCTGCCATGCAAGGCTGGCAGCAGCAAGATCCGGCGGTCCCGCGTGCTCTTCCTCCACCTCCACCATGGCAATAGCGAGATCCGGCGGCCCGTCCTCTTCCTCCACCTCCACCGCGGCAGCAGCGAGATCCGGCGGCCCGTCCTCTTCCTCCACCTCCACCGCGGCAGCAGCGAGATCTAACGGCCCCTTCTCTTCCTCCACCTCCACCGCGGCAGCAGCGAGATCCGACAGCCCGTCCTCTTCCTCCACTTCCACCGCAGCAGCGAGATCTGGCGGCCCATCGTCTTCCTCTACCTCCACCGTGGCATCAGCGAGATCCGGCAGCCCATCCTCTTTCTCCACTTCCACCGCAGCAGCGAGATCTAGCGGCCCATCCTCTTCCTCCACCTCCATCGCGGCGGCAGCGAGATCCGGCGGCCCAGTCCTCTTCCTCCACCTCCACCGCTGGCAATAGCGAGATCTGGTGGCCCGTCCTCTTCCTCCACCTCCACCGCGGCAGCAGCTAGATCTGGCTAGCTCAGTCCTCTTCCTCCACTTCCACCTGCAAGCAGCGAGATCCGGCGGCCCGTCCTCTTCCTCCACCTCCACCGCAGCGACAATGAGATCTGGCAGCCCCGCGTCCTTTTCCTCTAGCTCCGACCGCCGCCGACACTTGGGCTTGGCTGCCACTTAGGCTTGTCGAAGGCGCCTGCTCTCCACTCTCCTCCTATCCGCCCGCGGGGAGAATGAGCAATGGCGGAAAGAATGAGCACTCGTGTTGGTGCAAGGGTGGTCGCCGCGGAGCACACGTGGGGTCAAGAGAGGCCGGACCATGAATGAATCACCGAAGTCGGTGATCCCACCGGAGCCGGTCTCCCGAGCTCGAGATGGTCATGCGCGGGGCCTGTCTAGGAGGCCGGCCGGGACTGACCAAACATGGACCTCGGCTTACTGTGGTCGGGCTATGGGTTTGACGCAGCTCTACCGGCCGTTATCCATCGCCGTGAGGTCGTTCAGGACCGCACCGATTGTCGTGCGCCGCCGCCGTCCTGTCGGCTCGTGTCCGTCCCAAGGCACTGGCCAGAGTGGAGTAGGAAAATGCCGATGGCTCGTCGGCATGCTACCCTGCCCCCTCCCGCCTGCTTCATCTACGTGGATAATGGAGTAATTAAGACCTCCTTTTGCAACAAGGAATTTTGTATCATTCAGAAAACAAAATAGACAAAGGAATTTTGTAGCATACAGAAAACTTTCTATGTGATTTTTGAAACAAAGGATTAAATTTGTTGAGAAATTCTAACCTGAGGTCTAACATATTAGAAACTGCCTTTATGTCTCTCTCTTTTGTAATTACAATGTTTTTCTCTACACTGCATATAAACACTTCATTAGAAACTTCATGTGTTCAACTCTACGATGCGTATAAGGGACACTCCTCCGCATCTATAAAAAGTGATAACAGGATAAGTGTTTGTTGATGTTGACTCAAAGATACGTTCATAAGAGTAGGTTATGTATTTATTGATGAAAATATGATATTTATGCAGTTGTGATGTGTGTTTTTTAAACTAATGAACTGTTTTGACAATGACCAACCACGATAGCGGTACATGTTTCATGTGATTGAAACAACACTTTTTAGTTGGTTTTGTTGCATGAGTTAAACTAGACCGTATAGAAACTAGTTAGGCTATCCTCACCGGATAATCCATCTTATAGTGTTTTGCACCTCAATTTTGGTTATTTGGTGAGCACAGTCTTATACTCCACCAGTAGTCATGCGTCACTATAAGAATTCTGGTGATACATGACATTTTATAAACGTCATAAATTCATGGAAAAGCGTCACAATCTTTGATCTGTGAGGTTCCTAAAATACGTGATAAATTTGTTGGCACACAAAACCATCATAGATCACATAATCAGTGACGTCCACAGTTCGTCATGGATCTGGTGTAGGCTTGCTGTGTATCCAGACAATAGTGACGAATAAGAACCATCACAGAATAGTGCCACATAAGCAATTGCCACATCATTTCGATTTTATTTTATTGGATCCAACATGGCTGACAACGTGACCTTCATTTTCGTCACAGATTCATCGCTCATGGATAAATACAAAAAATCAGTTATTCATTGATCTATTTGTAAGTGAACCGCTTTAACATTGAACAAATAGTCTGTATAGATCACACCATTATGTTTGTGTATAATCAAGACTACAAGATGGAAACGGGAACATTTCAAGATATAACTATCTCATATATGCATCTAGCTGCTTTGTATCCTTGCACATGGTGGTTAATTTACCAAGTCCAAGATCATCAATCTTCAGTATCCCCTCTCCCTGTCAAAGAGCAGGTACTGTGGTTTTAAGTTTCTATAAAAAAACCTTGAATTAGTGTTGTGTTTAATGTCATTAGATAGGTTCAGCAACATAAATAAAAAACAAAAATCGAACTAGTGAAAGACATCATGGAAAGAAGTAAATCAAGAAAAGCAGCACATTATGCACAGCTTTTGCATATCTGATACAAAGTCAATTATAGAAAGCAGTACATTCCTCCAAAAGCAACCAAGGGAGAATAGGCTTCTAAACTTGGTATGTAATGAAAGTAAAACTGAGAACTGATTATAATTATAGATATAAACATGTAGTCAAAAGAACGTGCTATCAACACAAATCTATAGTAAATGCCCAAAACAACCACTATAATGCAAGTGTTGTGGATAGTTTTATTTAGATGGCCACAAACAGAGAGTTCGTACTAATAGCAATCCCTAACCCGGTGAATGAGGATAGTAGGACTGCAAGGACTGAATTCACTCTCAACTGCAACTGATCTTAATATACTAATCGGCACGACACATACATTAATTTATCTACTTCAGATGCCACCAAATAGAATTGTTTCATACCGTATTGTAGAAGATATGAGCAAACAAGATGACATTTGGGTGTGTCTGCAATACATTTGGGTAATTGGAGCTTCCAGCATAGCATGTCAGAATGTCTAATTGTATGCCATGGTTTTAACTCCTAGCATAGAAGTGTCAAGCATTAGAAAATTGGCATTGGAAAAAGTAGAAAAGATATTGTGATTAATTACACCCATTAAACTATAGAAAGAATCATTGAACAAAAATCGAACAGACCACCATAGCAAGAATCATTCAACGATTTATTAAACAAACAGATATCACTTGTTTAGAAGTATTTTTTTACCATTCGATATCGATCAGATAAATTTGCTCATAATACCAATGTTTGTTCTATATTTCATATAAGCAGAGACATGTTTTGGGATATAAAATAATCAAATCTCCCTACATCATTCAGTCAGAATCTCAAATGATCAATCATAGTGATCAAAGCACATGCATGATCCATCTGATTTATAAATTCATAACCCTGTAGGCTGTAGTGCGACCAAGATGAACCAATCAGGCTAAAGCTGCAATAGTAGGATAGAGTACTACAGTATTGCCATATAGTAGTATATATATGGAAGTACGAACTCCTGAAGAAGAGATTGGTTAATTGATGGAAAAGTAAATAAAGTATTGATGATCTATGCTGTATTGCAAAGGCTCTCTGATACATGTTGTGATAAAGTTTGAGTCAAAGAGAGGATCATCCCTTGTCAGGACTCAGAAAAATAAACCATTGTAGCCGCCGGGGCACCAGGGGTGACGCGCGGGGCCGGCCGCAGGCACTGTCGCAAGGTGCAGGCCGTGCCGCCGGGGCACCGGGCGCAGCGTGCCGGGACGGGCGTGGGCGCAGAGCGCGTGGCCGCCTGGGACGCCAGCTCTGGGGGCACGCGGGGCTGGCCGCGGGCGCGAAGCACAGGCGGCGCTAGCGCCGGGGGACGGGCGGTGGGGACGCGCCAACCCCTACGTGAGGAGGGGGCTCCGCCTCCGACGTGCCGACACCCGCATGAGCCGCGCCTCCGCCTCCGCCTCCGCCTCCGGTGCCGACGGCCATGCCTCCGCCTACGCCGCGAGGAGGGCCGAGAGAGGCAGGCCTCCGATGCCTCAGACGCTGACGGCCGCGCGGGGCTAGGACTCGGCCTCCTCCTCGCAGATCCACTGGAGATGGCGAGGGCGGCGGTGGCGCTAGGGTTAGGAGGGAATAGGCGACGGCGAGCAGCGGCCTGGCCTGGCCCCTCGGGCAGCGGCGGCCTAGCGTGGTCCCTTGACGGGCGGCGGCGGTGGGCAGCGGGCGGTGGCCTGGCCTGGCCCCTTGAGCAGCGGCGGAGGGCTAGTAGGGGCGGCTGGGGGCTGTCCTGGGGAGTGGGTGAGCGAGGGATGTGGATATGGCTGAGTGAGACGAAGTCTAGGGTTACCCGATAAGTGGGCTGGCCGTGGCACCATACAGAAAAATGAATTTATGACGAACATATTGGTTCATCAATGGCAACCATAATTTTTTCGTCATAGACTTATCGCTTGATCTAGAGATCGTCACAAATCTGCATTTTCCGTGATGTTTTTATAAAACGTCGTGAGAAATTTGTCATGGATCAGTAGATTTCTTGTAGTGCGTCTAACCACCACCACCATTTCCATTTTCTCTTCTCCTTTCCCACATTCTTCTCCTTATTCACCCATTGCCGTCAACTCTTTCCACCCATTTCACCCAAGGTGACTTGGCGTCGTGTCTATGCTCTATGCTGGCCTTCTCACCCACCCCCGCCGCTAGTCCACAGCCACCTCAGCAAGTGGAGGAGAGACTAGGACACTAGGCCTTTAAGACTGTGTACATCATGTCAGTGTAAAAGGGAAGTGACTCTGTGGTGACACTTTTTAGACATAGTAAAGTTTGAAAACAGATCTGGAGATAGATGATCTATTGCACTCAGCCTAACCCCATTAGTGGAGGAGATGACCAATGATGGCAATGACGCAGGGGAAGGAGAGAAATGAGACTGTTTCTAGCAGATCTCCCATCGCGTCCCCGATGAGAAAAAAACGCACTCTTAGAGTTAGTTTGGCAATCCCATTTCTCCAAAAAATTTAAAGAAATTTAAAAAAATGGAACAAAAAATTAATTAATTTTCTCTTTATTTCCCCAAATCCTTTAAAAAAATGGGTTTGCCCAAACTAGCCCCTCTTTAGGTACCGTAGTCTCTGGCACACTCTGGATGCGGACGCGTAAAAATACAAAAAGGCCGAATGCGCACCGCATGTCCACACATTCTCTCTCTTTACCGCATCCACATGCCAGCCACATTTCCCATCGTCCGTCATCTCTGCCCCAGCCTCCGTCGTGTCTCTCCCGTCGGCTATTGGGAAGGTCCGCAGCGGCTGGCCCCTGGCTCGTTGCGGAGGGCGACGGGGTGGCCCGCGGCGGCCGATGCCTGACTTGTCGGGGAGGGCGACGGGGAACGGAAGCCCGCGGCGACCAGCGGCTGGTGCGTCGGGGAGGCCGGCGGCGGCCGATGCCTAGCGCGTCGGGGAGGCGCCTGCTGGAGATAGCGAGGGAGGAAGAAGAGAGAAATGTGGGCTCGAGGTCTATTGCACTGAAATTGCAACGGAAAAGGAACGCAAAAAGAATGCGAAGTTTGCTTAAGAAGAAGAACAGAGTGATTTGCTTCCATCTTTACCACTGAAGTCATCCAACAACATCTAGCCCAATTCTAAAATCAGAAAAACCCAAGGCCCACAAAACTAATAAGCCCTCCACATCCCTTTGCCTTCGTCATCCCCTATAGTACCTCCCAACCCAAGCTACTCTTACCACCTCCAATGGCGCTGCTCTTGCCACCTCCCGCCCTCTCCCAGAGGTCCCCCTTTCCCTCCGCTCTCCGACCCGCGCGGCTACCCTGCGTCAGATGCAGCAGAGCTTCCACCTCCACCGCAAGCGTCTCCTCCTCTACCTCGACCTCCGCGCCGGCGGCGTCGGACGGCGCAGGTGGAAGGAAGGGTAATAAGAAGAGGAGGCCCCTCAAGCAGAGCTTTGAGGAGCAGGCGCTCCGCCGCTGGTCCGCCAGGGCGCCCTCCCAGCGTGCCTCCGTCCCCTGGGAGCAGCCTCAGCAGCAGTCGCCCTTGCCGCATTCGCCGCCGCACCTGGATGGAAGAGAAAGCGGTGGTGCGGGAAGCAAAACATCCAGCGGTGGAGGTTCGAGCGCAACGTTGCGTTCCATCGTGGACTACTTCGCCGCCGGCGCCTCCAATGACGGCGGCGTACGAGCAGAGGAATGGTCGCGCAACACCACCGTGGTCCGGGACGAAGCGGCGCGGGAGCAGGACGATGGATCGCAGTTTCGGCCGAGCTATCTACTTGGGAGCCGGCCTGTCTCTGCGCCGTGGATGCACGGGGAAGATTCGACAAATGACCAGTGGGTTTCCAGTCCCGTGTCCCAAGGGGAGGAAGGGGTGGAGATGGATGATGTTTCTGATGATGAGCTAGGCTTGGCTGATAGGGGTAAGGAAGAGGCGGACAGTGGTGAGGAGCTCATCAGTGCGAGTCCAGAAGAGGAATCGTATGAGGATTATGCCAAACCAGCTCTGAATTCTTCCTACGGGATGGGTTCGGTAGTGGACAGAGGTACTAATGGTGGTGGGTTCGACAGGAGTTTGGGGCAGAGCAGCGTAAACACAATTGTTAAAACGTTGAGGAAATTGATGGAGGAAAGTGGCCAAAATTTTGCAGTTGAGGGATCTAATGCTGAAGATTTTGTCCAGAAACTGGGCCCTGTGCTCCTTCCATGGGAAAGGGGGGAGGAAAATGATGAGGCACTACCATGGGAAAGGGAGGAGGAAGATGGTGAGGCATCCGGCGGTGGCAGGGCGGGGAGGCGCAGCAACACTGAGCTGGCTGACAGGACTATCCCTGAGCCTGAGCTTCGGAGGCTTAGGTACACAGCATTGAGGATGAAGGAGAGGATAAAGGTTGGACCAGGAGGGGTCACTCAGGACATTGTGGAGAGAATCCACATGAAATGGAAGGTGGATGAAGTGGTCAAGATGAGGTTTGAAGGCCCTCCGAGCCTGAACATGAAGAGAACTCATGATTTACTAGAGGTACCTAATTTTATGGTTCAACCTCATGTTCATCTGTAATTTTTTCGGTCCAATGATAAATGATTAATATTTGCTATCTTGCCTTTGTCAATCAGGATAGGACCGGGGGAATTGTTATATGGAGGTCAGGGAGATCAGTTGTGTTGTATAGGGGAATGAACTACAACCTTCAATGTGTGCAGTCATATGCTAAATTTACAGAAAACGATTCTGATAAGGTAGTCGGTCATACTGATAGTGCTGTATCTAGCTGTGGACGTCACAACTTGCAGAAGTCAAGGGAAGATGGTGTTAAGCGCTCAACGTCTAACGACAATTTCTCTCTAGAATCCGCAGAAACATTAGATATTGATAACTTCTTGGATCAGTTGGGACCACGGTACAAGGATTGGTCTGGTCGCAGCCCTATTCCTGTTGATGCTGACTTGCTTCCTGGTGTAGTACCAGGCTACAAAACACCATTTAGACTACTTCCCTACAAGATTAAAAGCACTCTAAGAGATAAGGAAATGACAGCTCTGCGTAGACTTGCAAGGCAAACTGCTCCTCATTTTGCTCTAGGTATTGAAGTTTGTACCCGATTTCTACTAAATACTACTCAATCTTCTATGTCAACCCTTTGTATGTGCTTGTCGGTGGACAGGGAGAAATAGAGAACACCAAGGTTTAGCTGCTGCTATGGTTAAATTGTGGGAGAAAAGTGCTATTGCAAAGATTGCCATCAAGAGAGGGGTTCCAAACACGCGCAATGATAGAATGGCGGAAGAAATCAGGGTAAGCCATGAAAAAGATTCAGAATGTCACATTATATGATTAGTCTCCACTGAACCTGATAACTATACATCTATACCTGATTTGGTACATATGAGATTAACTATACATTAAGTTTGCGTTATATGTATCTATCCTTCTCTTGCTCTACTATCTTGTGATGACATAACGATCTGGCCATTGTCTCCTAGGATTTGTCTGACTATCGATATGTTTAGCCGTGGAAGTCTTGATACTGAGAATGCAGCAGGCCGCAATTTTGCAAAAAGCTCTGTTGATCTGGCCATTGCTATATTATCTTTTGCTGTTTCATTCTATTTTTTCTCTTCCTCTATTGGTTCTTCTGAATGATTTGTTACCCGCTTTGGTTGATTCCCACATTTCTGATGATCAACTTCCAAAACTTGGTCACTGAACCTGGTGTGTGTTTTGAGTCTGTGTAACAAAACGCTTGCAGAAATTGACAGGAGGAGTGCTCCTGTCGAGGAACAAGGAGTACATTATCTTCTACAGGGGCAATGATTTCATAACACCTAAAGTAAGGCAGATCCTGGTGGAGAAGCAAGAACAAGCCATTACTCAACAGGACGAGGAAGAGATGGCTCGACTTAAAGCATCAGCCTCAATTACAGCCATCTCCAAGGAGTTAAAGGATCCTGCAGTCGCTGGAACTCTGGCAGAAACTACAGAAGCAAAATCTCGATGGGGAGTCTCACTTAATGACAAGCAGAGGGAAGACGAGATGAATCGTTTGAATTTGTTGAAGCATACCTCTCTTTTGAAGGACTTGAAGAGAAAACTGATTTTAGTATGTTTTTTCTCAAATTCTCTACCTGCAAGAAAGTCTATCAATTTCAGTTTTCATCATTCCTTTTGAAGACATCATCACTCTTTCCACTCTATTTAGAACATATAGTTGCAACCATTGTGCATAATAATTATAATAAGTCAATAACTCTTTTGTACCTTCAGGCAAAAACAAAAGTTGCAAAAGCAGAGAGGGCTTTGGCGAAAGTTCAGGAATTTCTCTCTCCAGCAGAGCTTCCAACTGATTTGGAAACCGTTACAGATGAGGAACGCTTCTTATTTCGCAGAATCGGCCTGAAAATGAGAGCCTTTTTGATGCTTGGTATGACTTATGCCTGTCACTGTATAGTTACAATGTAGAATTCATGATATGGACATCTGGTAACCTACATCTTTTTACTAAAATTTCACAGGCAGACGAGAAGTTTTTGATGGAACTGTGCAAAACATGCATTTGCATTGGAAACATCGAGAATTGGTTAAAATTATTGTTAGGGGAAAGAGCTTTGCCCAAGTGAAACATATTGCAATCTCTCTTGAAGCTGAGAGTGAAGGTGTTCTCATTTCACTTGACAAGACAACTAAAGGATATGCAATCATTTTCTATCGGGGTAAAAACTACAGGCGACCCCAAATCTTGAAGCCTAGGAATCTATTAACAAGGCGGCAAGCATTGGCACGCTCTATAGAGCTGCAAAGGCGTGAGGTAACTCTACTGTAAACTGTGCTCTTTCCTTTTTCTTCTTTTACGTAAGATGTACTTACCTTCTTATCCATTGGATGGGTTGATTTTCAGGCGTTAAAGCATCATATCTCAAGTCTGCAGGACAATATCTGGAAGTTGAATACACAACTTGTATGACATTTAGTTCTTTGGGTGTGAACTTTCTTATACTTTCTTGTTGAACTCTCATGTGATATAACATTTCTATGCTATTGTCATCAGGTACAGATGAAAGCTGCCAAGGAAAAAGAGGAAGTGGAGCTACTTCAAATGGTTGAGGATGACCTGTCATCAGATGATGATTATGTCGAGGTAAGGCAAATACATAATGACAAAAGGAGCAAATACTCAGATTGCAGAAACAACCTCCTGTGGAGGAACATGGAATCGCCTTTTCTAATGTCAAGATGTTTTATCATAGCTTCTTTTAACTCAAATGTGTTGTTGAGATATTTACCATCAAGGTTTTTTCCCATGCAATTGAAAGTTGATAGAAGCTGCTTCGGTTCCAGGATGAAGGGGAGGAGGCTTATTTACAAACTTACAGCAGTGATGATGAAGAGGATGTTGACAAAGGTTCCAAGGAATATCTTTGAACTGCTGCAATTTTAACCGATACTCCGGTGTTGTTGTCCCAGCATGTGTGGGAGAAGAGAAGCCAAAGTTCAAGGAAGATGCACCTGCACGATGCGATGCGGTGATGTACGCATGCAGAGATATAATGGTTCTCAAGAGGTTCTAACTGCTAAAATTGAGATCAAATCTAGGGTTCATCTTACAACACAGCCAGACAACTGAGACCAAAATGGCCATATTTTGGGTTTTGGCAGAACCAGTCAGACTCTGGGCCTTCACTCGGTGTCATTGTTTGCAGGTCCTGCCCAAGCCGTCCTTTGTCATGGAAGATTCTGCAGAGTATATATCGTTCTTAGGTTTCGTTCGTTACCGTGGAGCGATGGGATACGGGAACAAATGGAAGCTTCTTGACGCTTGGTTTGTTAATCGGACGGCGCAGAAACGGATGTAACCATGAAAAGAACGTTCGCTCCTTTTACTCTTTCTAGTACTTGTAGTAGTAGCTCCTGTAAATCAATGCCCGGAATGTCTGTTTGTCTGAATGCTTCTGCGCCTTGAGGCGTTATTTGAAGTAAAAAAGCGTGGCTTTTAATTTCTTTACTGTGACTTTTGAGATGAATAGCCTGGTCTTAATCTGAACAGTAGTTCCATTCGGTGATCATAATCATTTCTTTGGGATGAATAATCTGATATTAACCTTTGAGTATGTCTACCGCTCGAATTACTTCATGGTATCGCCTAGGCGATTTGGATCTCCTTTCCCTCCCTCGTCCTCTTACACTCCATATTGAATTCCATGAGTCCCGATTACGGATGACAATGGGGGGATTCGGGATGCTTCTCCATCCCTGTCCCAGTGGAGGGAAATTTGGGTATTCCAGTATAGGTTCAGTGAGATATATCTGGGTATTTTTTTATATAGGAGACTATCAACATACGGATTAGAGAAAAGTTGAGAAGCGCTTTGAAACAAGACTTACTATTTGGAAAAGTATGCATCTTTCAACTGTTGACAGGTCAACTTTAGTTAACTCAATGCTTAGTAGCCTACCTATGTATACTGATGTCTTTTTTTTTTGCTATTCCTTGATGGTGTTATTAAAAAATTGGATTACTTTAGATCAAGTTTTTTTTCTCAATGCGATGAAGAAAAATGCAAATATTTCTTTGCCAAATGGGATATACTGTGCCAACCTAAAGATCAAGAAGGGCTGGGGATTCACAACCTTGATATTAAAAACATTCTATGTTTAGCAAATGACTATAAATTGCTTGGCCTCTTTCTCAAGCACAGTGGAGAGATAGAGACCCTGATTTTTGGGCGTGCCTTATAAAGTCGAAGCAATATTTCATACAATTTGGAATATTCTTAATTAAGAATGATTCTCGAAGTTTGATTTTGGGAAGATGAATGGTTGGGACAATCAACCCTACACGAACAATATCCTTGCATCTGTAACATAACTCATTATAAGCAAACTACTATAGCAGCAATGCTTGTCACCCCATTAGCTAATATTTCTTACTCCATCCATCCTAAGTTATTTGATTTTTTGACACCAAGTTTGATCAACTTGTCTTATTCAAAAAAAATTGCGAAAATATTGAAAAATTCAAGTCATAGCTTAAAGTATATTATATGATAAACTAAACCACAATGAAAATAAATGGTAATTATTATTTTTGGAATAAGACGAGAAAGTCGAGCTTAGTGTCAAAAAGTCAAATTGGGATGGACCCTTAAGTCAACTTAGTGTCAAAAAGTCAAATAGTACTAACAAAGGATAACCCAACGAAGCGAAATTGGTAGGATAGTAAGTAGTGTTGCTTTTGCACAAAGATGAGACAATAAAGCACATGCTCTTTGAGTGTCGGTTTTGCTCGTGCAGTTTGGGTTATTATCAAGGCATGCTTTTTGTTTAGCACAGACACATAGTGTGTCTAACATGTATGGGAACTGTTTTGGATTTAATAAAGAGATTAAACCACTTGTTCTACTGCTCCTACCTATTGGTTGTCGTGGTTATCCAGAAATGATTTAGTATTTGAAAATAAACAATGTTATTCTTCTTTGTAGGTTATTTTCTTAACTATACATTGGCTTTGCACTTGGACTATTATCTAAAAGCCAGCTTCTTAGTACTTGGGTATAGTGGCATCTCAGTGCTTGGCACAAGTAGCTAATATTTTTTATGCATGTACATGTGTGGCGGTCATTCTATAGATCAAGTGTTACCTAGTGTGTTAGTATGCTTTTTTAAGGCTATATGCGTCTCAGGACGTGCATAGTTTGGGAGTGTTTCAGAATCTTTGTATCTATTTGATGTATTAAAGCTATCGAAAAAGTTTAATATACAAATAATAGACCAGCTTTTTATTTATATTTTATCAGATTGATATTTTCACTCTACATATTTTTCAGGTCTAAGTTTTGGAATCTTATTCTCTTACTAACTAGGTTTTTTTTGTTTTGGTTATATATAATTAAGAATTCGGAATCAAACAGTTAGCATGACATTTTTATTATTTGTGTGTGAAACATAACCCCTAAAAGTATGGTTTTAATGATTAATAACAATCTTAACTGTGTTACTAATGAGTTCATAATATGAAGGTTAATTTTATAATGAACGTCCTGATAGCTTGATGAAAAAAGGAGACCTGTTGAAATCTGATTTCAAATTTATTGTCTAAGGATTGGATGATTTAGCACGGAGAGAAGGATGAATAGCTCAAAGTGCCATAAAAAGAGTAAGAAGGGCATGTTTTGGCAGAGTTATTCAAAACATGTGCTCTGGACTGTCTGGTGTGCTCATACGGCCATACCCGATCATCCAGTGTTCTGACACTATGTCATACCAGCCTGAGCCTCAGGAGGTTTTCAATATAATACGCGCTGGATTGTCCGGTGTGCATATCACAGGATTGTCCGATGTGCATGTGCATGCTCATTTTTGAACCATTTTTAACTGTTCACATCCCTTGTTTACTACATTTGGCACCCACTTCGAAGGGTCCCTTGGGCATAAAATCTAAATCATTGACCTTTGGGTCAAAAACTTGAGAGAGAGTTGACTTCTTGCACAACATGGATCAAATGATTAACGAGGCTTGTTACTCCTGTTGTTACTCCTAGGTGACCATGATCGCCTAGACGGCTTGGGATTCTTTCCTCTTGACAAGCTTATAGGCAATTGTGGAAGAAACAAGAGAAGGCTCTTGCACAGGCGTTGTACGTGATCTAAAGTCCACCACTCTGTAGCGGGCAGAGACACGCATGAAAGGATCGAGATGTCTAAGAGGGTGAATTTGACTTCTAATTTCAAAACTTGAAATTAAATCATGTTATCCAAACCCCATCACCCCTAGTGCCTAAAATGTGTGTTTAGATTGCTACACGATAACAAAAGTTTTGCAACCTAGAGCTAAGCATGCAATTCTAGGAATGTAAATTATGGAAAGTAAGTGCAGAATGTAATTTGTGTGAAAGTAATGCGAAATGTAAAGGAAGAGAGATAAGGCTATTTCCCTCGAGGTATCGAGGAGTCGTGATTCCCCTTAGTCCTCATTGGAGCAGTTGTGCAAGGCCAAATCTCCCCCTTGTATCAATTCAAAACGAAATGGTCTGTTTTTGAAGGAGTTTCTTATGTTTTTCTAAGTGTTTGTGAGTGAGTTTTAGGACTTTTTGTGTATATGAGCTTTAGGACCAAGATAGACTCGAAATTGAGTATAACATTGAGCAAGGTCTATCAAGCTACTCACCTTGACCCCCTTGATAGTACGTTTGTCTACAAACTAGCAAAAGAAACCATAAGTTTCATTCCTTTCAACTTTGCGGCATGTAGAGTTAGTAATCCCTGATCTTCTTGCTAGAGGATCCAATCCAAAGTCATTCTTTATGAAATCGAAGTTGAGGGGCCTCCTTTGATCAACCAATGAGCATGATTATAATAAATGTGTCCATGTCATGAACCCATTAGTAACACAATTAAAGTTGTCATTAATCACCAAAACCATTATCTCTAAGGATTATGTTTCTCACAATGCACGAAGGGTGCACTTGATCATCGTGCAGGTGGTCCAACGAAGAGTATAGGGAGCCACGACCCATTGATACCCTAGGAAAAAATGGGCTTGCCTAATTCTTCTCTTTTCATTTGTGCAATTTAATTTCCACATTTCAGTTCTTAGAAATTGCATGCTTGGCTCTAGGTTCAAGTCTTTCTATCCGAGTTGCTTTCTTGTCACAATTTGGCACGGGGATAAATTGGTACTTGATCGATAGGTCTTTAATTTCAAGTTTCAAAATTATAAGTCCAATTCACCCTCCCTCTTGGACATATTGATCCTTTCGGTTTGCGCCTGCATTCTAATATAGATATTGCTCTTCCTTCTCTTCTATATATCTAATTAAAAGCCACATGCTATTTTTTCTGGCTTCTTACGAAACCGCATTAATTAGAATCTAGTTTGCGGGTTTGTCGATTTTCTAGGACTAACAACACATGCACCATGGACAAGCCACAGAACATACAAACACATGCATTTACTTTCATAATTTTTTATCTTATTTACTACTTCTCAAGATATGAATTGTGTTCATATTTGGTGTTACAAAATTCTCGCTGCAAGGCACAATTTATTATCTAGTTCAATCAAATTATGAATGGATTAGACGTAAATGGCAGCTGGCTCCTTGTTTGTGACAAGTCTTAAATGCTAGGAAAAAGTCTACATCATGATGTCTACTTAACCCCCTCACTTATCAAACCTGGATATTCTACTCCCTCACAACCTGTGTAAATAACCCCTAAGTTGGTTTTATAGGTGTTTTGCCTACATGCATTACACATCGATAGTGATGTAGCAAAAAAAAATAGAGTCCATTCATCCTCTATACTATCAATAATCCCCTATAAATAGATATTTATTCTTCAAGTTTACAATATAAAAAAAATCATCACATGCTTATGATGGGGTTTTTATAATTTTTTATACATATGGAGCTCGTACCTTTTCATATCTTTACACAAAGTTGAGAAGTTAGTCTTTTTATTATGCTTTCAGATAAATATTTATTCTAATTCACTTGCTATTTAGTATGATGCTTTAGACTGAGACTATAACTTTTCCCCTAGTCATCTCTGCACCATTTAGAGTGGTTTTGACAGCTTAATATCACATTGATATTCCATTTGAATTCTTGTCATACTATACATTAGCATCAAATAGTGTAGAGATAACTAGTTCTATGTTATATCACAAGTGCTCTGCACCACAAAATAATGTAAAAACCTTCATAGGTGATGATTTGTATCGTAATGAGTATTGGAGGATGGGCTTATTCTCCATTTTGTTAGGTGATGGGGTTATATAGTCGAGTATCAATAATTTAGGGGGTAAAATAGACTTTAAACGTGACTTTGCCATATCACAGTCCATGTGTATTGTCACGTAGGCAAAACCGCCTATAAAACCATCCTAGGAGGTTATGCAGATGGTTTTACGTAGTTTAGGGGTACAATATCCAGTTTTATAAGTGAATGAGTTAAGTAGACAAACCATGATAGGTCAAAGGTGGTGTAGACTTTATTCTAAATGGTATGCTGATCCCACCTACCCACATTTGGCCCAATAGTCTTGTTCTCCTGTAATTTAGAATAAATTTTGAACATTTTATTCCCTTATATTCTAATACATAGGGAGTAACTATTTCTGTGAAAGCTAGCTTAATGTAGTATTATGCTTTCTGTTCATCAACTGAATTATACATGTTCTTAATTATGATCTTATGATATGAATAGTACTTTGAGTTTCTATTGACCCTTGCGGCACTTTATCTTGGCTTCATCAATGGCCACACATGCAGCCTAAGCTCTGGCGATCGTTTCGAGCACCACAACTTCAGTTGTACTTTGGCAAAAAAATGAATCAGCAGCTTATGGCCCAAAAGTTTTGACATCGGGAAGCAAACACTAGCCCCGTTGTAGCGTGGCAAACCAAACCACACTCTAAATATATATATTCACACACAATAGCATAAACTGCCCAACTATCCTGCGGGCAACTACAATCTCCATGCAACACATGCACATATAAATGTGTGTTCATTAGGATAGAACTTTTTGATGCATGGTAAGTATCCATATTATGGACACAGTTAAAGTTTATAAACATGAATTCAGATACATCTCCAACTAAGGCATAGCTACAAAATTTTTGCCACAATAAAGATAATGCACAGCATGCTAGTCTAACTAAAACTAGGGCTACTGAATAAAACGCTCCTCCGTCGCAAACCCCTGTAGGAAAAGTAGAGATTGAATTATTAAAATCATGAAAGCAGTATTAGATAAAGAAAATAAATTAAGTCAAGACACAATTTGTTGATACTTACAGTGAAGTGCTAGTGATGACAGTGAGCGACTAGCTGACTAGCACAAGACGCAAAGTAATGACATAGAACCAGTCCCGAAATAGCCACTCTGGCACAGACACTGTGTAGAAAACTGTCCATACCATGACCAAGAAAAGCTAAAGTAAAAGATAAGATGCGACAGCCAACTTAGATAGACGAGATCCAGTAAACCACATGAAATGGCTGATAAGGAGATCTCTCATGTCATGTTGATAACCTGTCCTTGATCCACCTTAGTGCTATCCTGTGCAACAATACAAATGTTAACACGCATTCATAGTGATTAAATTAACCGCAAAGATGGAGTGATTGAGTTAGCATCTCGCTACTGAGGAAAGGAATTGTAAAGGCCAATACAAATCCAAACAAAATTCCATGTGGCTCTACCACATCCTTCTTCAGCTTGATGCGATTGGTCTCTGAAATAGTACCTGCTAGCCGGCTGGGGGACGTGTTGCCTCACCACAGCATCACTCACCAAGCTAGTTATCATATCAACTTGGTTAGTCTAGGCTTGCTGCATTGTTCACCGAAGGAAAGTCCTCACCGCAGCGCCGTTCTCCAGGCCCTCTCACATGGGCATGGTTGATCATAGCTTTGTGTACAAAATTGAGCTAGTGAGCGGGGAAAAGGAAAGGAAACGGAAGGAAAGAAATGAATCAAGGGTCATACATCCCCTTTTCCTAACCCTAGGGCACTTATATAGCGGTGAGATATGCTGTTTTTTTACATATTCCATTTGCCTTTCCAAATATTACAAGGCCGCTAGTTCTTACAAATAGGTCCATGCTAGGTTTATTCCTCAAACAGTAACCCCTAAGCTATTTTAGGTTGGCTGGTACAACAAGACGATGTAGCTAAAACATGAAAAAGGTCTAGCTCCTATTATGACGCTCTCGGCGAAACGTAGACGTTGAAGATGTGGGCGAGCCCCTCGAGCCAAAGCGTGTCGGCAGAGGCGAAGAGGTCATCAAGGGCGCTCTCAGCAAAGTCGTAGACGTTTAAGGTGTGGCCGAGCCCCTCGAGCCGAAGCATGTCGGCAGGAGGCGAACATGTTGACGGGGCCGCTCTCGGCGAAGTCATAGACAACAAAGGTGTGAGCGAGCACCTTGAGCCAAAAGCGTGTCAATGGAGGCAAAGAGGTATACGTCATTGCTCTTAGTGAAGTCCTAGACGCTGAATGTGTGGGCGAGCCCCTCTAGCCGAAGCGTGTCGGCAGGTGGCGAAAAGGTTAGCTCTCGGTGAAGTCATAGACGCTAAAGGTGTGGATGAAGCACCTTGAATTGACGCGTGTCGGCGGAGGCAAAGCAGGTCAATGGGGCCGCTCTTGGTGAACTTATAGACGCCGAAGGTGTGGGCGAGCCCCGCGAGCTAAAGCGTGTCGGCGCAAGCGAAGAGGTCAACATGGACGCTCTCGACGATGTCGTAGACGCCGAAGGTGTGGCGAGCCAAAGCGTGTCAGCGGAGGTGAAGCGCTTGACGTCACCTTCTCATCTTAGCTTGCTGTAACGCCCCAAAATTTAGCACCCGGACTTTTCTTCTAATCTCACCCTAATTCAAAATCAAATTTTCGAAAACGTTAGATGTTGCTTATTTATTTTGAGTGTATTATTATGAGCTCACCAAAATTCCAAATATCGCAAATACTCTCCACCAAATTTTTTTCCAAAATTCCTTTCCAAAAATTCAATTCCAAAAAAATATCCCCGCGACACTTGGACCACCCATCTCCGCACCATATGGACCTCCCGTCTCTGCGACACTTGGACCTCCATCTCCGTGCTATGTGGACCTCCCATCTCCGCGACACATCATCGGCCTGCTCCTCCATCGGCTATAAATAGCTCCCCACCCCTATGCCTTCATCCACACCAAGCTCACCACCGCCGTGACCAGTCCCCGGCTCACCCGGGCGTTGTCCGCCGTGGATATCTCCACCCTGCCTTGCCCCCTCCTGCGCACAGTGCAGTTCTCTGCTCCTCCTTCGTGTTCACCAAAGCCACCAAAGTTCCCGCCTACCGGCTGCCATAGCTCGATTGCTCCGATTGTGAGCACCTCGCCACATCCCTCCACCATCCCCAAGCCGCGCTCCCCCCTTCTCCCTGCCTGTATCAAGCTCCCCACAAGCTCCTAGGCCGCCACCAATGGCTGCTCGTGGCAAGCACTTCTGCATCCACCACCTCCACCACGCTGACAACCACCGAAGCTGAACGTCGGTGAGCCATTGCCCGTTGCTCACGGCGGCGCGAGGCAAGCAGCCGAGCAGAGGTGCTATTCGGGCCTGCTCGTGCCCCTCTGCCTGTTATAACAGGCCACTCTCCTGTGAATGACATGTGGATCCACCAATTATTTTTCCCACGCCAACCACTAGCTACCGGTGATTAGACCATCAATAATTACGTGTCATTCGAGCTAGCAGGTCCAATCTCGTACCATTCTCTTCTTTTATTCATTTGTTTCGGAATTAATTTTTTGACCATACAGTATCCGATTACGTTAATTCTTCTTTCTAAATTCATCTAAAATCTATATCTACCACCCAAATTAATATCATGATTTTGGAAGCCTCCAAAGCCACCTACAAGTCGGTGTCGCATTTGACACCATAGGCGTGGACCGTTGACACCAGTCTGAAACTCTGTTCGCAAGCAGTATAGAAATATTTTCTGTTCCTCCAGAATCCGAAATACCATTTTATTCTCCAGTTTTCAAATATTCGGATTTTGGAATATTTCAGGAATATTTCTTTCTCTTTTTTTATTTTCCTGAATATATAAAATTCATATATTCTCCTTTTCCAACTCCGATTTGGGTGATTCTTTCGCTTAAATTCATCTAAAATCAAGCTCTAACTACCCATACACTCTACATAATCTTTTGTCCTGGCCGAAAGCAGCCGTCATGCCACCATGACGTCGTCATTACATCCAGTCAATGCTTCACACCGGTCCCACAATTTATGTCTGCCTGGTGATTAATATCGTTATCCACCTACTCTACATAAATCCTAAAGGTTTCATGTTTTAAGCCTGTACGAGCCTTTGAATTCAGACTGACGACTGATACCGAAAATCATCTAAACATCATTGCTCTCTTCACCATTTCACAAAAAGATCTCCTTGCAAAAGACCAACATGCAACCGCCACCCCTTCCGCGTTGTCGACCCCGCATCTCGCGTCCACCACTCCTATCTTGGCGTCTCCGTAACAGTCATTACCGAGCCCGCCAACTCACCCGAACTCTTGCTACACCCCAGCCGATTGCAGAGATACCGCCAGTAAGAACTCAACGAGTTCACATCACCTCAACTCAAGCTCTACATCACCAAAACCCGTTGAGCTCATATTATGCCTCGATTTGTGTATTCTTTGTTTGTGCACTAGGCCTTACCGGAGGGTCCGTTCGGCCTTACCCCTCGCGGTATACTACGCGATGGTCTGCGACCAATACGTTCAGCAACTGTTATATCAACCACATCAACAAAGTGAAAGGCAAGCCCACTGGAATCCCCACTTGATGCATAAATTTTCTATGTTTCACAAACACAATCCATTGGCCTGAGAATCACACAAGAACTTGCATGTTTTAGCCTGCTAAGGTAACTCAGCAAAATATACAGCCACATAAGCCTATTTTAAATATAGCAGCGTATAGGTGGGATCAGCTCATTTAATTATTTATCATAATCTCGACGCTACTGTTAGATTATGGATATGAATATGATAGGGTACGAAAGTGTGGTTGTGTGTGTGGTTTTTTAAATAAAATGGGGAAAAACTCCGGCAACCGACTTTATCGGAATACGGTTACGCGCCGAAACAGCCATAAAGGCAAGGATATGAACCGGTAACTTAGCTACCTGCGGTTAGCCCTTGTCCCGGGATTCGTGGAGAATACCAGGTAGGCGGTTGCTCGCGCTGTTGAGCATTGGAAAGTAGGAATAGTTCTACCTGAAGCTCTCCGTAAAGGACCGTTATGATTTTCATGTTGTCTAATTTTTTTAGTACAACCTATTCGCTCTGTATGAAGCATTGGCTAGGACCCGAGTCGGAAGTGGATAGCCTAGTAGCTTCTGTGCTGACGCACAAGGAGCTAGGGAATGGGTGGTGTGCCAACAGGGAGTACCGCGGGGTACTGGAGTGGCTCGTATGCCTGAACCCCTAAAGTTCTGCTAAGGGATGAAACAAAGGCAACGGCTTAGGTATGGAATTCGGGCAGTTACGACGGTAAGCAGTGCCGCTGAGTCCAATTTGTAGGAAATTAGTACAACCTCTGATCAGAGTAAAACCTATTCGAATAGTACGTGTCCACTGGTATGGATGAGTTACGGCTTGCTTATTCAGTTAAGCAGTTTTCATAAAATAAAATGGAATTTGTTTGGGATTGGATAAAAAATGGTTTTTGGTTCAGCAGAGGATGCTAGATGTACGGAAAATGTGTTGGCTGGAAAGACATGTGCTACTTTGGACCGAAAAGTCTAGTGGCAAACCTTTTGAAAAAAACTCAGTTTTCAGAAAAATGAAAATTTGACAACTATCACAGACCCTGCGTACAACTACTTTTATGCAAAACTATCCTAAACTCTTAATATATATTTGCATATAGTGTTAGGTTTCTCCAAATTTTTTTGGAAGAAGGTGGACTGCTGAGTACGTATGTACTCACCATTGCTTTGTTGTTGTTTTTCTCAATGCTATGGAATATATATTGGTCTGAGAATAAGTAAGGGTTATAACCTGCTTTCCAACTGTGGTGTGAGGAAGATGGGCCTACGTTTTATATTCCGTTGCTTAGATTTTCAAGGCTGTGCCCCTTTGTGGTCCGACCCGTTTAGGGTGGATCTGTATCACTCTGATGTAAGAATGTGATTACCAAACTCTGATATGGTAATAAAGCAAATTTTAGTCCCATTATGAAAACTGTGGCGCTTCACTTGTGATCACCGGTCAATACATGACTTTTGAGACAAATTGATTCTTCAATATGTCCCTCTCGAGCCCCTCTCGACTGGTGCTTTTGAGTGTTTCTTTATACGTAACCGTAGTAGCTATTGTTAACTTGTTTTAAGCAGCTAAGTTTTCTTTATATGACCGGGGGTATTTTGATTCATTTTTCATTCCTATTCTTCTTTCTTTTTTTTACGCCGACGCACTTTGGTGTGCCCCCTATATCAATGGTCAAGCTTTTGTCGCGCAGTCCTCGATCAACGGTCGAGGGTATTTTTCAGCGCCTTCTGCCTTGGTCGATAGGTGCATAGACTCTCTTGCTCTACAGCCCTGGGGGTGTGAGGTCTTCGGCATAGTTCTATGTGAGGCTTGCTATGTAACTCTTCTCCATGCAATGCGTTGTTGTGATTGCATGTGTGATATATATGGAGGAATGTATGCATGCTTTTGAGTGTTATGCCACCATCCGTTGAATCAACTTGTTTTTACATTTAGATTGTAAGATAGCGAAAGCCAATAATTACCATAGGTTCATGACAATGAATATAGATTTGTGGGATGCCATAAATAGCGAAGATCAACTGCCATATAAATCCGATACGCCATGGCTGTTTTCACAAGGAAGACTATTTGAGATTACCCAAAATTCTAGATAGATGGTAATTTCCAAAGAGATGACCAAATGTACTGCAAAGTGCCACAACATATATTCAAGACGAAATACTCCACTAAGTAACCGGTGAAAAGAAATACTTTTGTATTTGTAAGAATTGTGAATGCTTTTTAGAAGGGTAAGAATTCGTTCGAATAATGATTTAAGTAAAGCCGAATGTGTAAGTTTGTAAAATGGGAGAGATACTCAGCATGTTAGATAGACAGGGTATTAATAAAAACAAGGAACTGTATCTTTGGTAACTTAAATGGATTCTTTCTTTCATTTATAATGACTAAGTTGGCTAAACCATCGTGGAGAAGAGCTAACGAGTGTTCTTCACTGAGTTTTGCTCACTTAGCCCCGAGCCTTAAACGTATTTTTATGCCAAAAACTAATTTCATTGTTCGAACAATGAAAACACTTCAGTGATTATGAGGTGAAGATGACGTACTTTTCCAAAAGGGAAGGAATTTATATAAAACCATAGAGCTAAATTTGTGTAAAGGTTGGGGATACTCACAGTGGTTTAACTTGCATGTTAGTGGAAGCGAACAAAATAGCAACTCAAAGCTAACATTGCTACTCTTTTAACTCCAAGAGTATGGATATGTATTGCGTATGAATCTCAACTAACATTGAGTGCCTACGTCTTGGCACATGGAAATGATGATTTTCCCCGCACGCGTAGTGCATTGTATTTTTTTTCCTGCTCATGATCATGTGGAGGTGATAGCTCAAGCTCTCTGTTATGTTGATGACTAAATTTGTGACCAAAATTTAATTATGGCCAACTTAGTTCGCTTATGAACTACTCTCTCCGTTTTTTTTGTTTGACGCTGTTTAGTTCAAATTTGAACTGCACAATGACAAAAATAAACGAACAGAGGTAGTATATTGGATGTGGCAAAAATTGTACCACAATTTTGGAATTTTTTTTTGAATGTAGGTCTCAAATTCACGTCTTTCAGAATTTTCTAAAACATATCCAATTTTGACCCCGCCCTTAGAGTAAAATCTATCTCCGGTCCCTAAACTTGTTTTGGTGTGTCAACCCGATTCCTAAAATTTTAAAGTGACTATCTCGGTCCCTAAACTTGTCTTGGTGTATCAACTGGGTCCCTAAAGTCTCAAAGTGACAATTCCGACCCCTAAACTTGTCTCGGTGTATCAACCCGGTCCCTAAAAATCTCAATGTGACCATTTATACCGAGATCGGGTTGACAAAACCAAGACAAGTTTAGAGGCAGGGGTTGAGACACCAAGACAAGTTTAGGAATCGATTCGATACACTCAGACAAGTTTAGAAACCGGAATGATCACTTTGAAATTTTATAGACCAGATTGACACGGCAAAACAAATTTAAAGACCAGAGATGAATTTTACTCATCTACTTATTTCCCGTCTCTGTCGGCTGTCGCGATCTAAACGGCAGAAAAGCGCTCCCTCCATCCCTCGTCGCCTTCCCTCTACATTGCGGAATTTTTGAATTTCCCGGTTCACCAGGCAAGCCCTGCTCTCCCGAGTTTCCCACTCTCCCCACCCCCCGACCCCGATGGAGGCGGAACCGCCGCAGCGGTGGGCGGCGACGTACACAAAGCATGTGAAGCAGAAGCGCAAAGCCTATCACGACGGCGCCCTCCTCCTCTACCCCACCTCGGGCCGCCTCGTCCTCCTCGACGACGCAGGCAACACCCTCGAGTCCAGGTTCCTGTGCTCCAGCGAGGAAGTCTCCGCGGGTGCCGCGCTCTCCTTCCAGGCCCACCTCGTCGACGTCGGCGAGCCCGAGGACGACCCCGCCAGGTCCGCCCCCGCCGCCGCTGGTTCCAGGGCCGTGCGCGGCGGCAGTGGCGCCAGGGCGCGTCCGCCGAGCTCGGGGAGGGTGGTCCTGCCGCGCGTTCCCCGCAAGCTCGTGAATCCGTCGAAGAGTCGCGGGTGCGTTGTTGGAGGCGACGGTGAAGCCGCGGGCTCTGGTAGTGCGGAAGGGGCGGACTCGGAGTTCCAAGGTTTGCGCGCCAACTGTTCGACGAGTGCCAAGCGGCCTGTGCATGCTTATGCGGTGAACTAATTGGATGTTCCTTCCGTTCTGCAGAGTGGACCGCTCTGTACACCACCCAGGTGACTCAGAAGGCGAAGAAGTACCATGACGGCGTCGTGAGGCTTGTGCAAATTGGTCCACAGGTGAAGCAGGTATGAAGCATTACACACCGATTGTTGTTTATCTGCATGTTCGTGAGGTTGGAGGTACCATTATGCTGCTAGTGAGTAATGAAAGTCTGTTTAAAACTTCCAAGTCGTCCTGCAATCAGTTTATTACAAGTGTGGTGACATGTTGTCTGCACTGAATGTTCAGATTGTTTTGATGGATGAGGATGGCCAAGTACTGGGCAGCAGGCATCTCAAGGCAGGGGAGTCCATTGAAAGTGGGAAGAAATGCCATTTTCCTAATTATCTGATTGATATTTGTGAGGCGAAAAATCTGGATAAAGGTCAGTTTATATATGCTCTAGTATAGTCAGGAACTTTTTTTTTTTGAGTCTGTGGGCCTGCACCTCATGAGATTTCCCAGTTTCATTATGTGAATTGTGGAATGATGTATGGCAAGAATTGTTTGCCATTTCACTGAATGGATGCTATTGTGGCACTGATCGATATATATGTCAGAGGAACCTCTGGTGCCCACAAAACTAAAGAATGGGGAGAATACAAGTAACAGGATGGGGCCTGCATCGAAAAAATCTCAAAAATTTGTCAATCCACACAAATTTCATGGTACCTGGCTTAAAGCTATAGAACACTTAGCTGTGTTCCACATCTTCCTTCACAATGTCATGAGAATCTTGTTGTTTCTGCAATTTGTAGGTCCTGATGCCACAAAATCAGAAGTCACTGCCAGATCTGGCAAGGCAGAGACTGACAAGGCTGAAGCAGTGTCTACTGACCGCCCAGGGAGTCTTATCGAAGCAGATTCAGGTTTCAAAGGTCTTGTTTGTCGACACTCCATCAGATATCTGTATTCCGTGCTGTACTATAATCAATTTTAAGGTTCATATAGTTTGATATGAAATATGCACTCTTTGTAGAATGGAATGCCTTATACACCACCCAACTAACTCAAAAGGCGAAAAAGTACCATGATGGCGTCATAAGGCTTGTGCAAATTGGTTCCCATGCAAGGCAGGTGAGGGACTGGTGTCCAATGCTTTATTTGCATGCTTATAATATCAGCACTAAGAGAACAAATCGTCACAAAAAAAAAGAGATAGTGAAGATGCTAATGCTAACTACTAAGTTGGTGTCCAACAGTTCTCTAGAACTAGGAGGATGCTGCTCTGTGTTGTCTGCTAGAGACTCCCTCCATCCTGGAATAGAAGGAAATGAAGTGTGCAAAATTTGCACTATATCATAAGGGCATGAAGCATTTGTCCTCCTTAATTGCCATAAGGATTGCTAAAATGAAGAGCTAGCCGCCAATTATAGAAACCAAAATAGCCTCCCAATGTTTAAGCCAGGGACACATGCATCATTTGCACCCACAACTAATCTGTCGTAAAATCCATTCATTCCCTTATATTCCAGGATGGAGGGAGGCTGGGAGCATATCTGATGAAACATTGGCATGCTGGGGACTTGTGGGAGTGACAATTCTTAATGTTATGTTAAATGTGTGTTTAGATTGTTTTGCTGGATGAGTATGGTGAAGTGCTAGTCAGCAGATACCTCAAATCAGTTGAATCTGTTGAAAATGGGACGGAATTCCAGATGCCTAACTATCTTATTGAAGTTTGTGAGTTTATAAATCAGAAGAACGGTTAGTTATATTTCCACCCAAGCATTCTCATTCTGTTTCCATCATGTAGTTACAAGATGCTGCACTTGTGCAACGAGGTAGTTTCTTGCAAACATCTCTTTTTGTCACAATTTTTTTACATGTGTAGAGCTTAGACACTCTTCAACAGAAGCTTCCAGTCAGACAGGGTTTAGAAATCAAGAGAAATCAAGTGAAAAAACTAGTGAAAAACATACATCTCCAAAGTTTGTTAGTCCATTTAAGCTCCAAGGTACTTGCTCGCAAAATTAGTCAACAACTAATTGTGCTTTCCTGCTTACGACTCTCTGTATTCTAGCAATTCATTTGTCTTCAAGATTTGCAGATCTTCAGAAGAATAGCTGGGAAAGCACTACAAGCTCCAATAGGTCACAGATTGGCAAATCAACTTCCAGTAACTTGGATGCGCCACCAAATTTGAATGGTAGACGACCTTAACATTAAGCCTGCTAGTTCTAGTTGTTTCTTACCATGTAGCTTAATATTGCACAGCTACAATTTGTTTCCAGTACTTTCGGATCTTCAGAGTAAATCAGACTGCAATGCCAATAGAAGGGCTGATTGTTGCGAATCAGCATTCGGTCTCATGGATGATCCAGTTAAATTTGGTGGTACTGGTCCACTGGAGCATTATTTTTACATGGCATTTCTACCTTATTATCCTTTCATATGTTTTTATGCACTGATACTGCTTTTGCAGATACCCAGAGGGGCACAGCAAACAGTAGTTGGCCTGACTTTGGCACATCAAGTTCTACCAGAGTTGGTAATCCACTACAGTTTCATGGTACCGGGGCTTAATGTTGCAAGCTTACGTCCATTTTGTTCTACTTCCTGGTTGTGATATATTCTAATGCAGCATTGTCCATGTTTCTCCATAAATTCACAGATTTTCATGATGGTAAATCAGGATGCCCCACTAGTTTTGTCAGGAGAGAGGGTGGCAAATCAGCTATTGGTGACATGGGTGATTCTTTACGAACTGGTTTGTACATCTTTACTTATTTGTCGCTTGAATGTAAGAAAATTCGGAAGAATAACAGATACATAGTTGTTATGGACCCTATGGTTGTTGGAGCTGGGTGGCAGAGTGGTCAAACAGGTTGATTAAGTTGCATTTGTGCTTTGGACTACCTCAGGATCATTGATGGGAACTTTAGACATGAATGTCCAGTCAGCTTTGGTTACACAATCTTTGTAATATGATAACTTTGTAAAAGAAGCTAACTGTATGGGTGTATCTACATTTAGAGAACATGAAAAAGACTGTTCTACAAAAGATTTTTTTTTCCCAGTGCTAAGGTGAGTTGTAAACTACCGGTATTGTTCTCAAGACTAGTAAATTCGAATCTTGCCGGTATGCCTCCTTGATGCTCATTTAGCTTTTCCTTTTTCATGCATGATAGTGGGAAGTTTGAAGACATGATTTAAATCTTGGTTTTCTTTCCAATGATGCTATCATATTAATGTTTTAAGACATGACTTATTGTGATGGAAATCATTTCAGGACCAAATTAGATGATATCTACAATTACTCTTGCTTATTTAGACTCATGTACTTTACATTAACCTAATGACATCTCTATGTGTAGCATCCCAAATAATGTCCATCATGAAGCGTCCTTCAGAAGACAGAATTTCCCAAAGCGCTCCCTCTGGACAAGCATGTTCATCGGCATCTTCTGAGTCTGGGATCGCTTTTGATGTGACAAAGAACTCAGTGGTGGATGATTCAAACAGATCTTTCGATGGTAGTGGGACCTCTGGATTATCTCAATTTGCTACCCAGCTTAGGTCATCAGTACAGTCTTGTTTGAACTTAGAAACTCTGCCACGAAAGAACTCTGTAAGGGCTCATCAGTGGATTGAATCATCAGGCAACAATCATCTAACTTACGATGACCAGAACATCATGTACGAACTTGTTTGTTTAATATTTATATCCTAGAATGCTGTTTTCTGGACAGTAAGCTAAGTGACAACATGAAATAAGAATAACCAACAAATATTTACTTTAATGATGCTCTTTAGGAGACCAACCACTTTTGAGGGTCAGGACTTGGCCATGGTGGATACCATAGCATCTTTCCTGTCCAATGCAAAAGAACAGAAACTAGATTCAAGCAATCAGGACTCTGGACGTTCTAGCGGTACTACTTTGTACATTTGCAAATTTGCAAAGCTTCCTTGCTGTTTACAATGTTTGGTATTTGACAGATAATATGCCAGTTATGAACACTATGACAGACAAAGGATTGCAAGATGGCACAAGTGGAACAGCTGGCCAGGTATGCATTTTCCCTGTGGGACAAGCAATGTTATGTTTGTGAAATTCAGGAAGTCATAGCTCCGTCACTTGGTATTGACTGTCCACAGAGGTGCATACACAGTTTATTTCTCGTGAGCTATTTTTCTCTCTCATGAAATCAGAGCATGGAGGTACTCTATATAGGATTTTGACATTTTAGTCTTCAATGCATTTTTTCGCAAACATAAGACTTAATTTGTGACAGTGCTTTTCAAAATCTGACTTCACATATCCTCACAAGGGCCTTTATTTAGTCATTGAAGGTTTTGGTGGAACCAGGATTTACTACATTATGTAATCATCGAATTAAAATTCATATTTGCGCAGTGTATCGAAGCAAATTTAATATAGGAGTGTAAGGCAATAAGATTAAATTTTCATTTTTGGTGGCTTCAAAGTGACAAAGAATAAATGTCATCCACAGTCTAGCAGTATTTTTCTCAATGTAGATATTAATGAATGGAAGCCCAAACAAATATAAACTGAGATTTTGGGGTAAAAATTGGTCACTGGCTCACTGCCAATTGTCGGTACACCGCGTGTAGCCTAGCACGTGGGGGCATTCCATGGATCAGGCACTCAATGAGTTCCCTAGCATCACGGCGTCGTGGCATCTTCAACGAATCTGCTCCATGCCTGCCTTGTTGGCTGCTCTGAACCTCTGAACATTTACTTTGGAACTCTGGATCAATGGATGTGCTTTGGAGCTGAATAAACGAATGCTGAATTGCTAATTGCTAAAAATTGGGATAGTACAGAGGGGATTCTAAAAATTGTTCACGTTAGGAGGGCCATGGCCACTGCTGTTGCCCCTGGTTCTGCCATTGATTGAAGGAATATTAATCGGTTAGCATTTTAGTCATTTAATTCAACTATCTGTGCATTTGCAGCTAAGCACACAGAAGAGTTCAACGGATGGGGAATGTGTTGATCCCCTGTCTACTTCTGCTTACACCCTAACATGTAAAGATCCCAAGATTCAGGAATTAATAGATGACTGCCCTTCGTTCGACCTTGGCTTTTAACCAGAAGGTACGGGCCTCTCTTACATTCGACATAAGATTATGTGGGCTATTTTGCGCTATGGCTTTCACATAGTTAAGTCTGGTTTAAGCGTTTTTTTTTTTTTGTTTCGCTTTGGTCTGAAATGTTCATGCAATTTTTCAGAAGCCCTATGATGACCAGTAACAATGACTTGAGTTGAACTGCCACTTTGTTCATCCCCGATTCTGCCGCGATTTGCTAAGCAGTCTTTGCTATAAACTAACTGGCAGTTAGATTAGTGTCACAGCGAATTCCTTATATAAGCTTTTCTGGTATTTCTCATCTGACTACGTATCATGAAAACCATCATGCAGTTTCCAGCTGCCAGAGGGCAAATTGAGTATAGCCAATTGTGTTCCTTATGACTTCTGCAAAAAATTATCATGCATGAGTTACAACTTGCAACCGTATATTTTGGTCTATATATATGAAACGGAAACAATTCTTTCAGGGTTCCTGACTAGAAGCCATGCTCCCCTTTTCATCACGTGACGGTGAAAAGGATCCGTTCGTGTGCTCGTAGTGGGTCGGCAACTGTCACGTAGGACTACAGACTGATGGCTAGCCATGTCTCGTATAGGAAGGGAGAAGTGGGCATGTAGCACACGCACGACAATGATTGCTTTGTCCACTTTAATTGGAGAGTCAAGGCCTAGGCGTGGAGAAGTTTCACGTGGAAACGTATGCACGTTAGGACACCGTCTGTCCACACCTGCGGTTTCACACAAATAGAACATCTACGTGTGCTGACTGTGCCAATTCCCTGATTTCGTATGGTTTTCCTTTGCTCATGTGGCCTAAGGTACCTGAACCTTTGTTGAAATTTAATGAGTTCGACTTTTGCTTTTCATCCAGGGTTTCGCCGAGCTGATTAACCATGGGAGCGGAGGGCGGGGAAAGAGAAGGCCTGGGAGTTCCCGATCGGTCGTCGGGCGCGCGGTTTCGTGAAGAAACGGTGGGTTCGGCGGATGGAGCGGTCCGTGCGTGGGTTTTCTCCTCTTAGGCACATTTTTTTTAGTTCGACCATGTTTAAAAAAGAACAATATACTGCGAATTAGAGTAAATGTTTACGGTGTACTGTCGGTACTCTTTCGTATCCTTACGGTATTGTCATCAATATATGGTATTTTTAGTATAATTTAAATCGAAAAAATGTTCATATATCAATGACCGGGAGTGGTATATTAATGACCGGATGGATTAGTACTAAATCTAACTAAGCTGAAGATAGTTTGATTAACGCTATTTTTTTTATAGAGAGGGAAGTGTCTATGCGCTTTTATTTACAATATTTTTGGTTCTGTGAACGTGTGGCCGGCTGGGCCACACAAGTGCACTGCACACATGCGGATCGCGGCATGGCTGTCTCGGTGGCGGCATACCCGGCGGGACACCTGCCCCCACCGGCGTGCAGACGTCCTGCGCCCACGCTCGCACCCCACCACACCGTGAGAGTGTCAGTTGTCGGAAGTATCCGAGCGGGCACGGAACGGATAGGATACGTTCTCCCTGATTTGCTGCCGAAAGGGACTCGGGCACTCGGCACCCTGCCTTGGACAGTTGGACTAGTGTTAAGCTCTAGGTGGAGTCGCGAAAAAAAGGGAGGAATATGAGGCGACGTAATAGAAGAAGGGAGGAGCGGTCGAAGCCAAACGAGTGTCGGGGTAAGGGTAGTACACATAGCTACTACTGTATGATTTTTCCTGAAAGACTGCATCTGCACGCGTCTCGTAGAGAAAGATTGCATCGCACTCGTATATAGTATTGTAGTACGGAGTAGCATACGGTATACTGTATGACCGGTCGCATTTGCGGCTTTGCCTTTGTGGCCGACGACGGTTGCTTCAGCGTAGAGCAAAATCGGGTCCGCTTTGAAATCACATCACAGGCTATAAAATAAATAAAAGTAGTATTTCTGTCCGGCGGAACAAGTCTGGGGCCTTGCCTTGGGAGTTGGGTGAGGACGTGGGGTCTTTGTGCGGAGTGAGTCGCAACTCGCACGCACCAGTGGACTAGTGGGCGGCAGTTGCACAGCACCAGCACCATCGGAGGAGAGTGAGGTGGCGCCGTGGCCGTGGCGGCGTCACCGACGACGGGGCACCCCTCCCCCACCGCTCCGTCAGCAGATTGGAGAGCACACCGGGGCGGGGTTCCTGCCGATAGAGACGGGGGAGAGACAGAGAGCCCCACGAACGAGACGGCACGGGTTCTCCATCGGCACCTGCCTATTTTTTTTTTACTCGTATATATATAAAAACGAGGAGAGCGAGAGCGAGAGAGAGAGAAAAGCATTTGCATCCTTTGTTTGACCGGCATTAAACCCTAGACGGCTGGAGATCCAACTGGTGTGGTGTGGGAGCGCACGCAAGTCTTGGAAGGAGGGCGGCGCTTGTCTGAGAAGGTGAGCAGTAGAGTGGGTGGACGGCAGCTTTGGCTTCGGCTTGGCCTGGCGTGCGTGGCTACTCCGTCCGTGTTTAGAGTCTCAGCCCGTGCGTGACGAAGAGTCTAAGGTTGACTCTGCTGCGTTTTTCATTCTAATTTCTCAAATTACATCCCACTTTATATATCACATCAGCTACAGTATACTAAACAATGTTAAACAGTACCGCTACAGTGTTTCAAGGGTCCCTTTAGAGAACCCATTGGAGTCGCCCCAAGTTAATTGAATGCAACCTATCAGAGCTATCCCTAAGATCGCTGGAATTTACTGTACATCCGAAATATGCCACTACAAACATATCTGGGCGCTTTGGGTGCACCACAGGGTGCCGTATTTCTGTATGGACAATTACTACATATTGTATACATACGGCTGCAAATTTGCTGTGCATCCGAATTATGCCACTGCATACGTATTTGAGCGTTTTGGGTCCATCCTTAGGGTACTATATTTCTGTATGGACACAAATGCCTCTAACTCTTCAGTGGGTCACACTCCTATGGGGCATCGCTTGCCGACTGCCGTCGAGCTCCCAGCTAGGCTCCTGTCGCCGTCGAGCATTGGGTGGCAGCAGGAATTGGTGGCCGCCGGAGTTGGGAGGCGTGGCTCTCCCCTGCGTCAGGTGGTGATAGGAGGTGGAGCATGCTTCGACGAGTTGCGATGGGAGCCCGGAGATCGCGCTCCACAGGGCGTAGCCCCCTGTCGCTGTCACGCTCCCGCAAGGCGCCGCTCGCTCACAACCATCGAGCTCCTGCTGGCCTCTTGCGGTTGTCAAGCATCATGTGGCAGCGGGAATTATTGGCGGCCGCAGGAGCTAGGAGGCGTGGCCTCCCCAGCGTCGGGCGGTGGCAGGAAGAGGCATCTCTCGGCAAGCGGCTATGGGAGCTCGGAGGTCGCGCTCCCACATGGCGCAGCTCCTCAGCGCCGTCTGACGGAGGGGAAGTGCTGTTAGGAAGAAGCGTAGGAGGAAGGATACGAGAGAGAGCCAAAGGGGTATATTTTGTACATATGGAAAATGAGCTCATGTACGTACGCCTGCATACGTACGTAGCGGCATATTTCGGATGCGTAGCAAATTGCAGTGATCTGTATACAATATGTGAAATAGTAATGGCGTTCAAGTCCATACGTGAGAGAGAGAGCCAAAGGGGTGTTTTTGTACATATGGAAAATGAGTTCATGTACGTGCGCCTGCATACGTATGTAGCGGCATATTTCGGATGCATAACAAATTGCATTGATTTGTATACAATATGTGAAATTCTAATGACAAATCTTCTTGCCATTTATAATGTCTTATAATATCCAATTAAAAAAGGGCCTACTAATAACCCTCGCAATCCGCTGCTAATAATTCAGCGAAAGGGATTGATGGGGCCGGGGAAAAATATCATTTTACTTGGATGTTCCTTCCGGTGTTAGTCTACTCCTGGGCTTCTCCCTCCCAGGTCGTTATCCGGAAGAGCAGCGGGCGAGCGAGGGAGAAAGATCCACACCTGCCACTTTTCCTGCCCCGTCCTCCTCCCTCGCGCGGGGAGGGATACGCGTCTAGATTCAGTGAGCGCCCATGATCCAGCGCCGCGCTGCCCGGCAGCAGCAACAACTCGTCCCCGTCCCGTAGTCTCCCCTGCCTTGCTCTTGCGCTCGTGTCCTGGCCCAGGCGGTCTTCAAGCTAGGTGAGCAGGAGCCTACTCCACTCGCCTTCCCCTGGTTTCTTCCTTGCTTGCTTCTTGTGTCGTGCGATGTTGACGAGCCCCAGTTTCCGGTGTGCTGCTGTGGGTTCCCTTTCCTTCTCCTGTCTCACGATCTCATCTACAGCGAGCGAGTCAGCGACGCATCTTGATCCCACTGCGTCTGTGTGAATCCTGGGGGGGTGGTTCCTAAAAGAACTCGGCGGGGATCAGCTTAGCTTGCGATCTGGGGGCAGATCCGATTCCTGTGGCTCGCCGCTTCCTGTCCCATCCAACTCCGGGGAGCCCGTCCCGGAATCGAGCAATTCCTGCGGGTTTTTTTCTTTTTGTTGCTTCTCTCCCTCTCGCTCTCCTCTTGCCCTGCAAGTTTCCAGTCCACCCTGCGATTGGCCATTGCTTGATTGTTTCTCCACATACCGTGTACGTTCAGCGTTGCTTGCATGCCTCGGCATCTTGTGTTTTTTTTCCCCTTCTAAGAAAGACACCTGTCGCAGTGTCGTCTACTACTGGATTGGGCTTATCTAGCTTTACTGGTACCATCTGGACTCCTTCGATTCTAAGCAATTATTGATTCATGGATAGAGTCATAGGTCTACCCAATAACGATTTCAGCATTTCATTGGCTTTTGTGGATCTGTACTGCATCCTGTGGTGTGACGCCGCAGCTTAACACCGATTCCTAATTTATCCTTATTGCCGTCGTCCTCGAACAAGTGCGTACTGAACTGATGCCAAAACAATTCTGTGATTCACACGCAGGTTGGTAGCATGCGAGAGTGATGGCGGCCGCTGAAGCCAGGGCTGCCTGGCAACGCGCTGCCAACCGCTGCCTGGTCCAGGAGGACGCGAAGCGGGCTCCGAAGCTGGCATGCTGTCCGCCGGCCGTGCAACCGCATGACGCCGCCGGTGGGAATCCTGCGAGCCCGCAGGATCCCCATGTCCCGACTTTTATGCCCATCAACTGGAACCTGATGATGAACTCCAGTCTGCCGACGGACACGCAGTGGTGGCTTCAGCTGCAGCCCAACTTGGGGTGCCAGATGGCTCTCGCGAGGGAGCACCTCAGCTATATGGGCGGGGAGGCCGCGGAGAAGAAAATGGAGGTCTTAGCGCCGCTGTCTAGACCCGAGGATGTCGGGGCGAAGAAGGGTGCGGATCCGTTTGAGCCTCCGTGGGTCGTTTCGGCCGCTTCAATGAAGCAAACATCTGAAATGGGTTTGGACGAGGTGAAGACTCTTGCTGGCTATCCTGCGGTGAGCCTCAAGTGCAAAGGAAACGCCGGCAACTGTGTTTATGAGGATAAGGAGTTTGCAGAGCTCAAAGCCTTCGATCCTTTGTTTCCTAAGCCGCTGCAAAAGGAACACTGTGACATGCACGCCCCTTGGGAAGAAACCAAGAAGTCTCAGCCATGGTGGCAAGTAGCTGATGGCGATGGTCTGGCTTCCCTCGTCCCTGAGAGAGCAATTGAAAACATTGTGAACAATGATCTGCCAAGACTGCCTACTCAGACAATGAGGGTTCACGGAGCTGAAGTGAAGGGAGCTGGAAACAAGGATGACTATGGGCTGCCAGCACTTTCTGCTAGTAAAGGGCCAGACCCTGTACCTGATACTATGGCGTGCAGCTACAGTGTTTCAAGCATCACCAATGATACAAATTCATCTGATGGGGGAAGTTGGCAACAACATCGAAGAAATAATGTGCCTGGGTAAGTATTCTTCAGTTATCTTGCTTCACAATCAGTCAATAACTACAATGAGGCATCTTCCTTGTGTGGGTTTCCTCTGTTTTCTTTCTTGTTTTATGTAGTTTTCCTCCCTGTAATGGAAAAGCTTAGATTTACCATAATCTGGATGTATTGCATTTAAGAGAGGCCAGTATAACACTGAATTCAAAAGATGCACTGCTAGTTCCAGTTTGTGTGTATGCATGTATGGTGACACCCTCTTGTCCCCTTGTCTATTGGAAGTCTGCAAGGTCCAATTCAGTATTTATTTGTTCTCAATGAAAATTTATGTGTGATTGTTTTGAGTGATCTGGGCATCTAATGATCAGACAGTAGACATCCTTTGCATGCATCCACCATGGAAAACTTCAAATGTCTTCTATTTGTCGTCTTTTTCCTGATCCCAGCCCACGCATTAATATCATCACTCTCTGCAGGGATGCACAGGGTTCTTATAGTTCCACAGATAGCACACCAGGCAACAAGCCAACATATCAGAATGCTTCCGAGAGGGCCAAGCTGCTAGATGCTCTCCGCCACTCACAAACACGTGCTAGGGAAGCTGAGATCGCTGCCAAGAAAGCCTATGACGAGAAAGACCATGTCATCAAGCTATTGTTCCGACAGGCTTCACACCTCTTTGCGTGCAAGCAGTGGTTGAAAATATTGCAGCTGGAGAACATATGCCTTCAGCTCAGGTTCAAAGAGCACCAGATAGCAACCATGTTCCCGGAGCTTCCCTGGATGATGGTGAAGGAAAAGGAAAAGGTGGCACCTGGTCAAGAGCACAATGACGGGGCCAGGAAGAAAGGCAGAAGGCCAAACAGGAAAGGTGGCCTTCGCGATACTGTTGCGTTTGCAGTTGGTGTTGGTATTGTTGGCGCTGGATTGCTTCTCGGCTGGACTCTCGGCTGGCTGCTGCCCAAACCGTAAGTTGCATCTTCTTTGATGAGTGTAAAAGTGAGAGGACAAACGACTCCTTTGCACGCTAAATTGAATGGGTGATAGGTAAGGTCCAAGTGGGTGCTTCATGGAGGAGGATGGAATGGCCAGATTCTTAGAGATATTCCATGCTAGTCGGTTTGATGATGGTAGCTTGATACCTTATGTTGGTTCCTGTATATATAGAAGGATTGGTGTACATATTGCCAGAAACTGGGTACCTCTGTGGGCACCGTGGACGCGATGTTTATCCTTGTGCTGTACATAGGGTGTCACTGTGTCAGTGGTGGTCTGGTGGAAGATGAAATCAGTCGACTTCAACAATGTAGTATGCACTAGTACTGTAAATTCATACCTTTTATTTGTTTAGTCCAGCACGAATTGTGTTAATCAGCGTGCTGTAAAAGTGTTTTGAACGTATTTGCATGTCTTGTTTTCACCTGGTGAACATGGACTACAGTCGATTTTCATCGTGCCGTGCATTCGTTTTCTTTTTTTTTGGTGTTTCATTTTTTTCCAGAGGAGATTATCTTTGCTTCTTTAAGTAAACCGGCATTCAAATTCAAGCAGCAGAAGATTCAAACTTTGGGTCGTGGAAATGTATACCGATGTTTATCCACTTGATGATATATTGACAGTTTTGGTTGGAAATCTCAATAGAGGAACAGAGGTCATGCAAAGGGCGCCAATTCCACAGGTGGCGTAGCCGTTACCCGGGATTGACAATCGGCACTGTTCGAATAAAATTTGGACCCCTATTCTGGACAAGTGAGAATCAGAACGGAAGTTTTTTCGACGTTACCTCAAACTAGTAGCATCTATCTACCGTTTGAGACTTGAAAGCCATCTTGTCCAGTAGAGCATTGCAAGATACTACTACATTGAACGAAACAAGAGCAACAGTGCAAATAGACAGCCATAACATTGCGTAGCAACGCTCAATCTGATGTTCGAAATTGCATTCTGAGCGTCTTTTGGGGAGTGTGCGCCCGCTCATAGATCATCTACTTATCTAGGCCCCGAATACCAAATGTGCACAGATGGCTCCCAAATCCTGAGATCACATCCACCAGACCTCCATATCCAGCAACAGCTGCCATCTGAACGACAATGCTCGTGCTCGTAAATATATTGTGCAGAACCAGAACTAGGGAAGAACACAGCTAAGAAGCAAATTCAAATGAGCAGCAGGGAGATACGTACGTACCCCTGATGAATGGATGGAGACAGAAAATGCCGACTGAGGAGCGCATTTTATCTGTGAAAGGACTGTCCCGTTTATTGTGAAGCGGGAGAGTACTGGCTCAGCACCAACTGCTAAAATCTGAAGGGATGCAAATGAAATGGAAAGGTTAAAAGAGAGCCCAGTTAGTTTGCTTTTCTGTATAATAAGATTAGAGTAATAAAGGATGCTATAAATCTCTATAAAAGAAAGCATGCGAAAAACCATGTTTTCTTCAGAAGAATAAGGGCTTATTCAGCTATAGAGTTCCTGCACTTGATAACACAAATAATGAAATGACCTATCTAAATATGTCTATTGGACACAAGTTTAGATAGGATGTAAATGCACATGGACGAAAACCATGATTTTTCAGAAGAATAAGGGCGCGTTCGGCTAGAGTTCATGTACTTGGTAACACCAATGATGACATGATCTATCTAAATATGTTTATTGGACACTAGTTTACACAGGATGTAAATGGAGATGGAAGGACAAGTGCGCACTTGGTTCTTGTCAAACAACAGGTCTTGAACAGGAGCATGGCAGTCCAAATTAAAGATGCACTCATTCGAGAGAAGACTCCAAACTGATATACCGCTAGACGTGCCACAAGCCTGAAGATGATAAAAACGAGAATTTTAAAGCATTTTGATGTATAAAAGTTTAAATCATTTTAAAGAGTTTGAAGGCACATTATTATACCAGCCAACTTTCACTTGCATCAATGGCAACACAACTAACCCATGAGCTTTCAAATGCCTTGTTCTTTACTGGATGTATAACCTGAGTGAACTTCCCACTTCTGCAATCTGCAATGTGCAAAAACAGCATGAACAGACATGGCACAGAAATTTCAGGCGCTTGTAGCCTTTAAATGGCAAGAAACAGTTTAAATAGCACAGTAAAATGGGTAAACGAACGTCCCTTTGACCAATAATAGTGCAGAAAATTAAGAATACAACAAATAATCAGTAAAAACAGAGGTTTCCTCTGTACAGAACAAATAGGTCCATTTCTTAACATTCTGCTGCCACTGCATTTGGAAATGTTCTGTTATAGAGATAATATAAAGGAAGAAAATCAAGCTGCATGTGAAACGCAAGACGACAGAAAAAGTTACAGGTTTGAAATAGCTCACCCCAGATACGGGCTGTCCCATCCTCTGATCCCGTTACCACCTGAAAGGAAAATAAAACAGCTAGTAACATGTACAAAATATAGGCAAAATCAACATTTAATAACAGAGAGCTACCACAATCAGATAACCTGGCGATTCGATTCACGAACTGCAACACTGTGCAAATAATCAGCGTGTCCCTTGAATGTCATTTTGCATTTACCGGTCTCCTGAGAGAAGCAGCCATGACAAAATTTGGTTTCAGATATCTTCTCAACACAGAAGACTCATATAGCTTGTAATGCAAAGGACTATAAAGCAGAACTGCAGTTCCTTCTATGTGGTTCAAGACTCCTATATGTAGCATTTACCTTAAGAAAATACATACCACATCCCAGCAGTAAGCACATGCATCACCCGCTGCTGCAAAAATGGATCCATCCTGTTTGGAAGAATGATGAAAAACAGCAAATAAGATAATATTGAACCAAGCAGTATGCATGAGGAACAAACACTGGGAACCATTATGCTTCCTGAAAGCACATAAAAATATGAAAAAAGTTCAGTTGGTAACCTGTTTATTAATTGCAATGGCGTTGTTTTCAGGTATTGGAGAGCGAGCACCCCAAGGACCCCTACAAAATTGCCAGAAACAACAATGAGAACACGGCGGATGGGAGGGTTGGTGCAACTCTGCTGAATAAAGGGTGTAAACTGGAAGGTCCATTTTTAGATAACGGATAAAATCCAGCCTAACTTGAAGGTTTATGAGATGTGCATGTCTAATCATAGAATCTTACTCATGCTGAGGGTTGACCAAGTCAAGAGCTGGTTCTAGATGATCCCCTGATGAGAGCAGCAACAGAAAAATTGGTAAAAGTAATAAAAATAAATAAAATGTAGAAGACACACTAGGCCATTTTATGTGCATTCCACACAGATTCGTTGTTCTTTCACCTTTTTTAGAAAAAAAGAACAGATGCTTTGTTTCACTCTGCTCCAATAAAACTACATTGATTCAGCACTGAAAGATTATTACTTGTGCATTAGGCCACTGGTAGAAGCCTTCAAGGGGCAATACTCACAAAAAAAACTAAACAATCCTAATGCATTCTCATAGATGAAGCGAGTAGCAAATATGAAGCATTTTCACATAAATCATGCTCTGCGCTAGCAGGATTGTAGATTTCATTCATCTGTCAGAACAATTCCACCAAGTAAGATGAGATTACACATAAAACATACACCAGCAAATATGAAGCATTTTCACATAAATCACGCTCAGGACAATTCCGCCATGTAAGATGAGATTACACATAAAACATACACATTTGTAAAACACGCCCTTTTTTGTGCACCTGTGATCTAGTCGCACATCAGTGCCTAAGTAGCCAGGTAAAGCACATACCCGCCTAATCAAACAAACCACGTAAAAAAAAGAATGGAAGCTCGAATACAGCACCTTGCACGGAGAGGGGGACAAGGCAGCTCTGCATCTCGTGCCACCTCCAGCCCCTGATGCGTCCATCGTCCCCGCAGCTGCCACAAGGAAGTAAGCAACCAACAAACCACGTTCCCATTAACCCATCAGCATCTCCAACCAAATGAAGAACATTGTGATGTAGTAGAAGAGAATTAGCATCAGTCAACCATTAAGTCAGTCACCTGAAGAGCAGCGGCTGCTGCGGATCGGGGTAGAACCTGACGTCGTATGCGGGGCCGCTGTGAGCCTGCACGATGCAAACGGGGTCGACCAGCGCGACGGCGGCCTCCACCTGCGAACCAGACCAATAAAAAGCCAGTCTACGCCTCTCCGGCCGTGCTCCCCCAAAATAGGTTCTTGCCAAAAGAGGTACGGACCTGGGAGGCCGCTGAGATGCAAGATGAAAGGGAGAAGGAGGCGAGGGAGCCGTCACTGGAGGCGGCGGCGAGGACGACGTCGGGGTCCGAGTCGTCCCTGTGGTCGAAGAAGACGGCGCGGAAGAGGTTTCGGGACGAGAGATCGCGGGAACGCAGGATTCCGCGGCGGTACGATGCCTCGTCCCAGCTGCGCGCGTCCATCGACGCCGGGTGCGCCTGCGCCGCCGCCGTCGCCATGGCCGCCTTGCTGCTGCTCGCTGCGCTGTTGCTTTGGGAAGGGAAGGGGGACAACGGGAGAGTGAGCGTAACGGCGGCTGGGCCGAGCTGGGCTTCTTTGAGCCAGGATTCTGCCAGGTTCTGGCCCACCTGAAAACAATTTCTTGCAAGAACCCAAATGACAATTATAAAGCTCTAATGACATTTTTTGCAATTTTATAATAAATAAAATGCAATAATGGTTCAAAGCAGTGGAAAGTTAGAAATTGCCTCAACTATAAGCATCCGTCGACCAGATACGGGACTTCCGTTCAAAAAAGTAATGGATTTATGTGCCATTTCATGATCACTCTTATTACAGCATTCAGAGCACGGTGAGTTGGTAATACTACGGAGTACAAGCACAACAATTTCAGCCTCACATTTTCACATTGGGTGTTTTTACATGCCTCTAGTCAAGCAACAAACCACAATGGCTCAATGGAAAACAATGTACCATACAAACAATGAAACAAGATAACTCTTAGCTCTTACAGGCTGCAACTTTAGAGCGCTCATACAAAAGAACACCGCGTGAATATCTTGGAAAGCATGTATCCATCTGGTATTAGCTAATGCTAATGTTTTCGCAACCAATGAAGGCAAAGCTGCCCTCGGGGTCTCAGTCTTTACTTAGTGTCAGATCCCTTCTTTGGATGGATAGCTTCGACAATAGCCTCAATCTCTTCCTTGGCACGCTCAAACACATTGGGGCCTTTGACTTTGTCGATCGGTGTGTTTTCGCTTATATCAGCACTTGTTCCATGGGTTTCACTCGTGTGGGTTTTTATTTTGTCCAGGCTCCCCTCCTTGTGTTCCTTATGCGATTCTGTATGTATTCAGATTTCAGAGATTCACATCATAGAAGATAAAGCTCTGACTCGAGGTGATGTTAGTAATATTGATTTAAAATCACAGCTAAACACGAAATAACATTACATATTTGGAATTAAGGTGTTCAATAAGGCTCTAAACAACCATCAAATTCTGGTTCTTTTTTTTTTCTTCCAATTATCATCTAGAAAAGCAGCACTTCAAGTAGTTAAGAGTACTTCAATACTTGAAAGAATATACACAAATTTCCAAGATTAAGCAGCAGTAATTTTTATTTTTTGGGCAATGGCAACCATTATGAACTCAATATGCCCAGAAGTACTTTCTTGAAGCCCCCCAAAATCTGCATGCTAATGTTCTCGGCATACTTTTGTGATTTGAAAGCAAAAAAATGTTGAACAACCTATTCTTCCCCCAAACGTTGAAATAACTATGGCAAATGCACGAGGCATGATTTTCATAACTATAAACAAAGGGACCGCACATGCTCTTAAAACTTAAAAGGAGAAGGAAGCTGAGCTTTTCCATTTGCATTTTTTACTGTAAAATCAATGGCTTTCACATTATAGTCTGGGAATAATGTTTGAGAAATTACAATGTGAAGCTCATGCAATTATAATGACCACTATTCCCAGTAAGGAAGGCTTAAGCTATATTAGATGGGAAGAACGGTTTTCCTTGGGTAGGAAGGATCACCTGTTCTATTGGTAAGTAGTAAATGTTGTAATTAGCTTGAATTAGTATAGATAAAACAATACGCTGTAAAAAGTGGTAAGATGACAATTGTTTCTAGGCACAACTACTGTTCAATCTTTCTTATTAGCCACCATCCAACCAACCCCATCGCACAAACCACCAAAAAAAAAATCCCTTTTCATATTTAAGAATCAGAGCAATAAAGGTTTACCATCCTTATTTTCACGGGGACTTGACTGGTGCTCCATCTTAGTATGAACAGCTCCAGCAACAGCCTCGATCTCTTCCTTTGCTCGCTCAAGCAGATTGGGACCCCTGACCTTTTCCACAGACGTTTTCTCAGTTATATCGCTACTTGTTCCGTGAGTCTCATTGTCATGAACCCTGTCTTTGTTCATGGCACCTCCCATTCACAACAGAGTATTTCCTCCTCCACGCTCCACTGTGCCTGAAAATGCAAGAACATTCAGCCCATCAGGAAAAACAAGGCATGGATTGGATCTTCACTTGGGAAAGGATGTGCATAAACCAGTGCAAACATTTAACTCTTTCCCACAGTTCAGTGCAACCGAAGAAAATGGTGATTGGCCAGCTTGCAACCCATGAACTAGATAGTCCATCATTATTCATTAAGCACCCACCTCACTGTAAATTGAGGGTACTGAACGCCAGAACAAGACAAGACATTCCTTCTATTCAAAACACATGAAGTTTAGGACATCAACACGTCTACAAGCTGAGACAATCTAACTAGAAATTTCTGTGAAAATGTAACATTTCAAGTAAAGATAATTGAATAAAACGAAAGTACTTTTGTGATCAATTTAGTTCTATCTACACTGTATAATGCATTTTCATGCTACATAATTCTTAGGGAACAAGCCAGTGGTCTAGTTGGATATTTCGGAATCGGCGAGTGTGCGCGCCTGCGCTTTCAGTTAATCTAGAGGAAATAAGTCTTTCAGTGAATCTGGGAGCCTCGCCCACGTTGCATATTATCATTTACCACCGATGTAATGCACGGTTATGGATGCCAATGAATGCTATCCAGTATCCAACCATTCAATAACCAGGAGTTGTCCCTTTCTCTATATCGTGAATTGAAGCATGAGCGCTGCTAGGAACGAACCATCCCTACGACCTAAACTGCGCCAAGATCAGGCGAACACCCTGTCTCGAGTTGGTCCTCACGAGTCACGTCGATCCAACTAATAACACAAAAAAAGGGGTAAATGAATTCAGAGAAAAAGAGAAAGACAGAGCGGAAGGAGCGAGCCGGGGCCGTGGGAGGGGAGGGGGTAGCGAGGCGTGGACGTGCCTGTGACTGGCTGTCGTCGCCGGCGGGCCAGCCGGCGAGTCGATCGTCTCCGGGAGGAGGGGGAGAAGAGTCGCAGAGATGCAGGCCGGGGACAGAGCACGTTGGGGAAAGGAAATGGATGCAGAGATGGCATATTCTCGGCCCGGCCCAATCGAGTCCAAAGCCCAGCAGTTCACATCCTCACACCGACATGCGGGACCGGGTGACATTCGGCCCGCCTGTCAGTGAATATACGCCTTTTCCGAGCGTAGTACGGAAAGCTTTGGAGCTTTCTCTGCCACCAGACGCGCACGGCGCACGGGCACCCAAGGCCCCACCTGGCAGAGACCCCCCGCCGATGCCCCGCGCCGCCACGGGCACGATCGCCGCGGCGCTCCTGCGCGCCCAGGCCCCGACCATGGCGCCGCCGGCGTTGCGCGTCGCCGGCGCGCTCCCCGGCCTCGCCGCCGCGATGCGCTTAGCCCCCTCCTCGCCGCGGCTTCCCCTGCTCCCGCGGCCACGCTCTGGTGCCTCGCGCGCGTCAAGCGGTACGGAACCCGCCGCCCGCGTGGCCGTGTCTCAGCTGCTCGACGTAACGCCTCCCACCCGGGCGTCTCCTGGCGCTGGCTCCTCGGCGGCGGAGGGGGACCAGCGGCTGCAGTCGGAGCTCATCTTCCTCGGCACGGGGACCAGCGAGGGCATCCCGCGCGTCAGCTGCCTCACCGATCCCACCAAGACTTGCCCCGTATGCCGTTTGCCTCGTTCACCATCTCTGTATATTTGCCCAGCAGCATTGTATCGTCGTTGCCCTCCTTTTTGTTTTCCTCAATGTAGCTTGCTTCACCCTGCCCCGCATGCAGGTTTGCACCAAGGCGGCCGAGCCGGGGAACCCCAACAGGAGGCGCAACACCTGTATCCTCCTGCGCCACGCCACCCCCTCTGGCACCGCCAACATCCTCGTCGATGCCGGCAAGTATGTGCTATCGACGAGCCTTACATCATTCTTCATTTCTTCCCTTACCCGAGTAACTAGCCTATCCTTTGTTTGTTCTCCTCTTCCAGGTTCTTTTACCACTCTGCGCTCCAGTGGTTCCCCCTTTTTGGGTGCTGTCCCTGATCTGATCTGATCTGATCTGATACAATGTCCAGAGTTTTTTTTTTTTTTTTTGGTTCCTTGCAAAGTTGGTCATGCTGTCATACTCTTATTACCCATTCTCATGCTGATGCCATTGGAGGTTGAGGACAATCCGCTACTTTTCAGGTTGAGGACGATCGATGCTGTCATTATTACCCATTCTCATGCTGATGCCATTGGAGGTCTTTAACCGTTGCTAACTTTTTGTCCTGTTTGTAACTGTTTAACACAAAGCAACTTTGTTTGTATCAGCCAGGGGCAATAATTATTGTTCCTTTTTATTCAACAAGAATAAAGGAAGATAACTTCTCTGCTGCAGGGCTTGATTGTCTTCGTGATTGGACGAACAATGTCCAGCCATCAATCCCAATTTATGTGGCGGAGCGTGATTATGAGGTTGTGATAACTTGTAGTGAGCTATGCTATGCCTTTTTTTTCGCCTCTAACTGTATGAAGGCAACAGGGAAATCTACTGATTACATAGGAAAAACTGTCTTAGACCGCTGACTGTTCATTTTAAAACAGTAGCAAATGACAAATGAAATCGCCTTCTTTTCGTTTTTATCCTGGTCATTAGGGATGCAAGTGGGTGCCCAATGGTGTTTTTTGGGTCACCTCATTATTTACGGTGGCCTACCATTCTAAATAATTTTTTCATCCAAATTAATTACGAAGATTGCCACTCTAGTTCATTTTGTCACTTGTTGGGTCGACCCAATGACCCGAAATAGATGGGACTTGCATCCCTACTGGTCATGAAAACTGGCTCATCTTTTCTTCTTTCTCCTGATTTGCTTTTCTGTGATAGGTGATGAAGATGACCCACTATTATTTGATTGACACAAGTGTAGTTATACCTGGAGCGGCAGTTTCAGCATTGCAATTCAACATTATAAAAGAGGAACCATTTAAGGTTCACAATCTTGAGGTTTGTGTTAGGAAACTACAGCCAGCAAATGTTAGAAAATAACACCCCGACACCTGTATCTGTGCTATTCTGTTTTTACAATCGTTAAGTACCCTCCTCAAGTCAGGGGAATGCTGCATGGGATTACAGTAATAAATTTGTTCTTATCACCTTGTTTTGGTGAGCTAATGAACTATCATGTGCTAGGTTCCCTTTAATTAGTTGAGGTTATTTAAGTAACACTAACACCTTTTTTTTTGGATAAGGTCACCAGCACCTAGTTGTTATGAAGTTGTGCAAATGGGTTGCATGTGAAGTATTTCCCTTTAGTAAACGTGCAATTTGAAGCTCAACAGTTCAGTTATTTGGGTTAGAATGACTGCTTCAAGCAAACTGGGAATACTTGTGATTGTGAATTATAGTAATCTGTCATGAAGTTAATCATTATTTTTTAAACTAACTGTCCAAGTGGCCATTTTTAATTTGCTTTTATTTACCATGCTAACCATATTTTAATACCATATAAAAGATGGAAGTGGTAGTCTCACTTTCTGAACCTACGGTTTATTCACTGCAGGTGATTCCTTTACCTGTTTGGCACGGTCAGGGTTACCGCTCTCTTGGTTTTCGTTTCGGTGATGTATGCTACATAAGGTACACCGAGTTCAGTGCAAGACTAGTTTTGCTACAATAAACTGTGTCGCTGTATGTCTTCTTGCCTTAAATGCTATGATGGATGCAGTGATGTCAGTGATATACCTGAAGAAACCTACAAACTTCTGGAAAACTGTGAACTTCTTATAATGGTATCATATATAATAATTGTTTGTTTTTCCTTGTTAGATCGTAAAGTTATTGGTTTAATGCGAAGCTGTAAAGCTTTTCTTATTAACTTCTTGCGCATCCTTAGTATTAATTACTAATTGGACCTACCTTTTTCTGTATAACTTTCTACAGGACGCTCTAAGACCTGACCGTTCTTCATCAACACACTTTGGACTACCAAGGGTTAGTCCTAAAACTATACTATAACAGATCTTACCTTCTTCCTGTTGCACTGTAATCCTCTTGACGTATCCTTAAACTATGCAGGCCCTTGAGGAAGTTAGGAAAATCAAACCAAAGAAAACATTGTTTACTGGTAGGAACTCATTGGCCACTCATACATGCTTTTGTTATAAATTTATATAATAGAGAATTTCATCAAACTAGGTTTCTGTTGTCAAATCTATTGCATTTTCATTTCCCTGTGGATGTACGAAAAGCAAGACTTGCCTTTTGCATGGGTGGGTGGGGTTTCATTTCGAAAAGAAAAGGAAAAAGGGTTATGGTAGTTCCATAGTTGAACAAATGAACCATCAAACTACAATTTTGTGACTATATATGCCACAGGAAGAATGTAGAGGAAGTCCTACATGCATAATTCTAACTCATATTGAGGTTATTGTTAGAACCTGCCCTTTACACGCCTAGCACGCGCACCAGGCCTGTGGCCCTCTACGCCAGCTATGCTTGGCCCACCTGAGAGCAGTCCCCTTGATCATGTTTCCATAAATCATATGGGAAGGCCTTGGGTTGTGTTCTATATATGTAATCCCTTGTGTTAGAGAGTACAATCGGTAGGAATAGATGTCGTGTATATTTAGGAGTCTTATGTATCTAGGACTGTCATGTGTATCTGGGGAGGTCCTTGCTCCCAAAGTCTTGTACTCCTGTATATTCGCCCTCGCCAAGGACTCCATGCAATACATCCATCTATTATAACCAACCATTTCTTCCTACATAGTATCACGAGACTAGGGTTTCTAATCCTAGACCTAGCTTCCGCCGCCGTCATCGCCGCGCGCCCCTGGGGAGATCGATCTCTGCCGAGGGCAGCGCCCTCCTAGGATGCGCGGCCTAGTCCCTCTGACTGCCGCGTCGTCGTCCTTGAGTCTGTGGCGGCATCCATCTGATCCCGCCGCCCATCGTCCTGTCGTCATCGTCATGTCGTCAGCAACAACAGATCGAGGCTCGCCGTCAAGGCCTCATCGGCGGATGTCCTCTTCTTCAGCTTCTCCCCATCGACCAGCGTCGGCTGGATTCGGCTCATCGCTCGTCGTCGTGGTGGCGGCTGTGACGAGCCGAATCTCTGGGCGCTGGCAACGTCGCACGCCGCCATGGAGGCGGCTATGACCTCCGCCGCCGGCCGGCCGGTTGTCACTGGGCTTCGTCACCGTCGCAGCACGCCTGGTCCCCTTTGATCCGGCCTGTGGCCGCTGCCGTCAGATCGGCTCCACCGGATCAGGACCTCCACGCTGCAATGGGGGGCTCCCCCGCTCGTTGAGGCCTGCGCACCCGCACACCGCCCATGGTGGCCGCGCGCCGCACCGCGGCACCCCTCCACCTCTCTCCGCCTTGGTGGTTGACGGACCCGCCGGGCCGCGCTACCTCTTGCCGTCACCCGGCGTCGCGTCTCTCCCCCGTGCGTGGTGGCCGCGGGGGCCGCGCCGCCCTCCGCAAGCCGTGGGGCTGCACCGCCCCTGCCCGTTGTGGGGCCGCGCCTGCCTTGGTGAAGGTCAGGCCACGTCGTGCGCCTCTGGATCGATTCCCTCTCTCCTCGTGTCTGTGGAGAACGACGAGAGGAAGATCGGAGCTGAGTCAATGGCTCTGGGCCTCTGGATCGATTCCCTCTCTCCTCTGGCTCTTGTTCAACTCGGTAACTCTTCCTTCACCATATCGGAGGATGTTGAGTGGATACCGCTAGGGGTACCCGGTTTGTCGGTGGTTTGCTGCTGTTGTCTTCTTTTTGTCTCGATCTGTGATTGGGTTTGAGTCCCCATCGCCCACCACCCGTCGACTCACGCGTCATTGACATTGGCTTCAACAACATCGACTTCCTCATCTCCTTCGACTGTGCAGCCGGCATGACCTGTGGCGTAACCGGAACGCCTGCCTGCGCGGCGTCTCTCATTTGCATGTCGTCCTACGTCGGCTCGTCGTCGCCACCACCGATCGGGAGGCTCCACCTTCTACATCGCCTTTGCCATCGTCGTCTTCGCCTCGCACGCCATCGGCTTGGCCAACCGATCGCGCGCGAACCACCCTCCCGAGACGTGTGTCGTCTATCGAGCGATGCTTCGCCAAGCAAGAGGGCTGCCGCTGCGTCGCCTCCTCGGGCAGCAGCGTCGCTGCCTGTCATCGTCCTCGCCATTGCATCGACATGCTGTCGACTTCATCGGTGCGCGTCTCTCGCGCATGGTCTTCTTCAGCTGTTGAGTTCTTCGCCGCCCTCAAGCACCGCCGTAGCGCTACAGTGGCGCTGTCGAGGACCTCCTTCCTGAGCATCGTGGCCCTCTCGCCACCATAGCCCTCTCGCCGCCACAGCTCAAGGAACCTCGATGCTTGCCACGACTACCTCTACGCCTTCGTCCGGCACAACCTCGTCGCCGTCTCGTCCTCGCCTTCTTCATCCACTCCGACAACAGTGGGCTGCATCGGCACCTTCTTCCTCGCTGTTCTTCCGCATACCACGACCGCAGTTGAGGCCTTCTCTGCTGGTCCCTCCAGACGTTGACACATGGTTGGGGCCCTCTACCTAGTACATCCGGTACTGGCAACACCGGCGCGTGCATTCGTCTACGACGCGTTTCCAGGCCTGGCAAACCTGGAGCACGCCTCGTCCACGGCGGTTCAACAGCATCGTCCTCGGCATCGGCTTCTCCATCTATGATTACCTCGACTATGTTGCCATCTTCGTCTATGGCACCCTTCTCCTACGCCACCATCCACCCCGACGCCCTTTGGTGCAATGCGGCCTTCCCATATGCTACGCTGCGCCCGTGACTTGTGCGACGTTCTCTTCTTCGGCAACCTCGACAACGGCTCCGCGCCCTCGCGCTTGGCTACCTCGACATTATCAGCACAAAGGGCTATCGTCTGCATGAGCTCCTTTTGGGTTTCTTCTCCAGTCGTTGCCTCTGCACCGCGACATAGTTACGATTGCGGGGGGATGTCAGCTCTTCGGCTTGTTCTCCAGTCTAACCGTCTGCAAGGCTCCAGCTACGACCGCGGGCGGATGTTAGAGAGTACAATTGGTAAAAATAGATGTCGTGTATATTTAGGAGTCTTATGTTTATCTAGGACTGCCGTATGTATCCGAGGAGGTGCCTTGCCCCCCCAAGTCTTGTACTCCTATATATTCGCCCTAAGGGCTCCATGCAATACATCCATCTATTATACGCAATCCTTCCTTCCTACACCTTGGTTCATCAATAATCATTGATTGATTACGGGTGATATTCATTCTCTCAATTATTATAAACTTTTATTTATACTATTTCCCAATACTAAAGAAATAAAGACTAAATATATGTCCACCATTTTAGAACTTACTGATGTTTACACAATAGACTGTTCCCCCCTTTCACCCAGCATTGAAGCATTATTAGAAACTCCAGCGATATTCATTTTGTTTATGTACATGGAAGCCTATAATGTTTAATTTGACCAGATTTCATTTACATGTCTGATGTCCCATATTTCATTGTTTACACTTAGCTTGTTATTGCCATCGATAGAGTGTAATTGAATGATATCTTCAGGAATGATGCATTTAATGGACCATGAGAAAGTAAACAATGATCTTGCCAGGCTGATGGAAACAGAGGGCCTTGATATCCAGCTTAGCTATGACGGTCTCAAGATACCTGTAAGGCTCTAGAATTATTATTTTTGGAAACACATATTGTTTTATTTATTAGGGCTGCTGGTTGATGATTACAAAGTTTCTTTAGTTCTAGCTGAGTAAAATGATGACCAAATGTAATCTGCTGAGCGCGAAGCATTGAGATTTTCCTTTTCATTCTTCCCCCTCAAAGAGGAAACTTATGTAACAAAGTTACACCATACCGTTTTGCAATGGAATAAAGTCAGATCATTAAATTTTGTGAATTGATATTTTTTAATCTCTTTTCTGATATACGGCACTCTTCCATGGATTTTATTTCGTTTGATGTGTTATTATTAAACAAGCTCAGATTTCCTGTAAGATCAGGGAGCAGTTCATGAGAGCTTGTTTCTTGAAATATACTTGTAAAAAAGAAAGAGAAGAAAGAGTGGGTCAATCAACAATTTAGTCTCAAGAAAGAGAGTGGGTCAATCAACAATTTAGTCTGCAATACCATATTAGACAAATGATTACTGGGTACAGATGAAACTCGTAGCTTGTTTTTCTTCGACGATTCATTCTGGATCCCACAAAAAATTAGTAATTTCTTTCCTAGGCCACACATAATAAAAAACTAATGTTCAGGAATCGACTACACTCCAGCTGCTCGTCCTAGCCTTTCCCTTAGGATCTTCACTCCCATGTATCTGAGCAGAAAATATGACAAGAGGCAATTCATTATCTAAAATTAGAATTGAAATGTGGCAGCAGAACAAGTGTCATCTGTGTAAGGTGCTGTACCTGCCCATCATCATGACTGTAGCTTGAGGGTTGGTCCCTGGTGATCTAGAAAATATCGAGCCATCGACCACACGAAGACCTGAGACTCCAAGCACCCGGTAATGCTGGTCAACCACTTTCCCTACATGGCATCCACCATGATAGTGCCAGATGGTGATCACCGTGTCCTTGCAAAACTGTTCGACGGATTCTGTATCATTTGTATGCTTGGGTATCAGGTTCACATTAGCCTGCACACTCATATTGAGCACCCTTTCCATTGAAAACCCAGCACCATTAGCAGACAGTTCAGAGAAACGGTTTGTCTTCAGTATCTTTTCAATGGTCTTGATACCATAGACGCAACGATTGAGATCCTGTGGATGACTGAAGTAGTTGAAGGTAACTGCTGGGTTATTCCGGACATCGGTGTCTGTGAGGACTAGATGACCTGTGGATTGTGGACCATCAATCTTCTCAAGGATAAAACCACCATGGAATACCTCTTTGGGTAGGTTAAGTTTGTTATGAGCATATTTCTGGGCTGCTTCCAGGGTTCTTTGCTTCGGAGGAATTGTAGATAGCTGTCCAATCTGTGTTTGCAGGAATGAAGTGTGATAGCGCAGTAGGCCAATGAGACCAAACAGGCAATGAATTTCACAATCATGAAAGCTATCGTGTCAGTTGTAATTGCATTGCAAGAGTTTGGCCCATGCATGCCGTTGTCTTTTCCTTCTTTTTTGTTGTGTTTTGTAGAAAGTAGGAAGCTTAGCACATAAAAACGTAAGATGCTTATTTCTTAAAATTTATGACGACATGCATGTGAACGTCCACTGGCATCAATGAATGGCTCTAGTTTTTAAGTTGTGATCTTAATGCAGCAAAGTACTACTAATTGCTATATGCACTTCTGAATTTTTGCCTAGTTGATATGCATGAATGGCATTGGTAATTTGGAATTGGTTCCAAACTATCTGTTTTCCTTATCTACTCTCTGCACAAAAAACATCAGTATGCAATATGAAGCTTGTAAAAAATGCACGATTTGGAACTGCTAGGTAAGGGATTGATGCCAGACCTCAGCAGACATGATTCCGTGGTGGCAGTGGACACTCTCTGATGACTGACCAAAACCGCTGCTAGCCTCAATGAACACACCTTCTTCAGTTATTCCAACAGTTTCAATGAGAGACTGTCGTGGAGGGCTTCTTGTTGGTATAAAGATGGAGTTCATGGGGTTGTCAGCCATCCCTTTTCCCACATATTTATTATGGAGAACCACAGGAATGTTATGATTCTTGAGGTCATTCTTGGGTCCAATTCCACTGAGCAGAAGCAACTGGGGGGTACCAATCGCACCAGCAGATACAATTATTTCACTATCTTTTCTGTTGTTTAGAAATGCCTGGTGGTGTCTTCCATTCTCATCAGTGAATTGGACTCCAATGGCCCTTGGCTTCATTCGCCCTGCATCAGAAATTATGTTTCTGAAAATGGTACGTATTTGCTGTAGCTTTCTCTCTTTCTATTCTATGTATTTCAATAACTACTGATTTGTAACATGAAACAGCTTACAGGTCACATACATATGCACATGGATAATTGTTACCTTGTCGTGAGTCAAACACTATCTTGTGCACACTAGCATGGAGCAGCACTCTCAGGTTGTTAGGATCTCCAGCTGCAAGTAAGTCGGCAGCTGTGTGGCGGTACCCGGTCTCATCAAAGATGGTGCCACCCACTTTTGTCCCAGAAACATGATTGTAGGTATACCCATTGAAAGGGGCTACACCTGCTTGTAGCAGCCCATCTCGTAATGCAGCCTGCCAAGGCGCAATCTTAGGCCACTGGACAATCTTCTCCTCTACCCAAGGGAAGGACTTGTTCACCAAGTCTTCATCCCAGCCTACTTCCTGTATGAAGCTGTTGGTACAAGAACGCAAGGTATTCAAGTTACAGCAAGTGAATTACCAACAGGAATATTGGCATAAAAGTGTCTTTTAAAAGAACATTGCACCTCATGATTGTTGAATTTTCCTAATTTAGATTCATGAAAACTAAAAAAAATGTGATATATATTGGTAGGTTGATCTTCATCCTAGTTGTAAGTTGCTACTGGGGATTGATTATTTCTCAGCCTGTCCAGTGATCCAGTATTCCAGTCAACACAGTTACCATAGTCCATAGCGTCAACGCAGTTATGACCCCACGTGATATTGTTTGTTTGCCTCTTTTAAATCTAGGTGGCTGCCTGTAGTACGGTACATAGCTGTATGCCTCTGACAAGAAACACGAGGTGGTCTTTATTCTGAGAGAACCACACCATGTGTTACCGGCAGTGGCAGGTTAGCCGCATCTTGGCACCACCAAAGCTGAAGCACTTCAATGCACACTAATCTAGTATCTGAATGTTTCTCTTTAAGTCATCACTCATCAGGTTATCCACCTAACACTCTTTTATATGCTATTTATCAAGATTTGGAACTGTATCCGATTTTAGAACTGTCCTGTGATGGAGCTTGAAAGCTAGAACATGTCCAACCAGAATCATGATGTCCCAGGGGACCAAGACATACAGTCAAGTGCAGTGTCAGTGTGTCGTGTGCTCCAAGTGTAGTAGGAGATACTAGCACACTATAGATACAAGGCTTGAGTGCCTGTTTTGGTGTGCTTGTAGCTGCTTTGGCATTTGTTTTGATCACCTGATAGTTTCTTTTCTGTGTGATTGAGCTGATGACATTGATGCAAGTGCCTGTTAGGCTATGCCTGACGGTCCGATTCACCAGAAGTCCAGAAACATTTCATTACGTAACTGAATGCTATTGAGGTAAGTTAGGTAGGCGTCTACTTTTTTTGCTGGGTGTTTCAGCACACGGCTAAAATGCAGAGTGTGAGTAATAGCAGCAGATAATAGTGCCTGGTTGCTAGCAGTCAGGCAGACCTTACCATTTACTTCATCTTGTCGCTATTACCCGAGAATAGACGCTACAGTCTCGAAAGTGACTGGTCAGAGAGTTCTGCTTTCTGGCTAGCAACATATAGACTGAATGCTGGCAATGCCATAAATATGTTGCTTAATGATTTTGGTTTCAGCCTGTGGGATTTTTGCTCTCGTGCGTGTGTTCTTCTGTGTGAAAGTAATGCTGCGCATTGTGAACCTCGGCAGCCAAAAAAAGTGAAGGGTCAAAATCTCCTCGTTTGTGTTGTGACGCACAGGGGGAGCTATCAGACCCAGTACAGACCATAATGGTATAGTGCAGAGCATATCACGAATCCAATGGATTGCGTACCTTGAGCTAGCTCGGCTGTAGAAGCCGGCATTGATGCAGGTTCCACCGCCCAACACCCTCGCCCGGGCATTGATGACGCCGTCGGTGGAGATGAAGGCCTGCGCCGGCGAGTCCGGCGCCATATTCATCAGACCGATGTGGAAGTTCTCCATGTAGGAGACGTTGCGGTTGCCGTACGGGGAGCCTCCTCGCTCCAGCAGCAGCACCCTGTACTTGAGTGACAGCGTCGCCGCCAGCGGGCAGCCGGCGGTGCCACCGCCGACGATGATGTAGTCGTATGTCGACCGGCTCCCCGTGGGGTAGCTGCTGGCCTTCTGAAGGGGCGGGAGGTTCTTCAAGGTGAATGGCTTCTTGGCTGCTGAAAAGGACGAATGGAATGGTTACACTGTTACCGTTGAGTAAAGCTAAGCTTGCGTCTTCTTTCTCTGCTGTAGGTTCCTAGAGTTGTATCCTATCACTTTTTGTCTTTGAGTTTGGCAGGACAAGTATTCTATTGTATCCAACTTTTTGTCTTTGAGTTTGGCAGCACAAATATTCTATCAGTGATTGAGCTTACGTGCGCTCTTGACATCAGGCTCTGACATGGTGCCGCCCTGGATGGCATATCAGGTGCATATCTTTTAGTAGAGCTTCTTGTCTGTTGCTATTTCTTCCTAACCATTACTTTATTTGATATATTAAGACGTGAATGACTTCAGCATTCTCAAGATACAGCGGGATAGAAACCAACAGGAAACCACAGGAGAGGGGGGGGGAAACATCAAGTACAATGCTGGAAGATGAATGAACGACACGCATGTGTGAGAGAGTGGTCCGAAGAACTGTGAAAGAAACAAGAAACTAGAAGCTTGGAAATGTATTTGCAGCGTTAAATCTTTCAGCATTGCCGTTGCAGCATCGGAAGGTGGAAGAAGCAGAGGCGAGCACCTTGGGACAGCTCCAAGAGGCTGAGGAGGCACGCCAGGAGCTTGAAGAAGAGGAGCACCACTCTCCTGCTCAACGCCATTGGACTGAACCTCGAGAAGCCCCCTGCCAAGCAAGCCAACAGGTCAGCTGCTCGACGTGTCCCCTCGCTCCCTCAAAGGCAGAGGCTCAACCCTGTGCTCCCCACCTCTGAACCTCGCTCTCGGAGCTGGCAACTGGTTTATGTAGCGGGCCGGCGTGCGGCGTTGGAGGGATTGAAGGCAGCACCAGAGTGCCGCATTGAAGAGAGCTCACCTGCTGCAATAAGGGCCATTCAATGCCAAGGGAGCACTGCCCTGGTACAACCGGGATTTATGGACTTCATCAACCAACCAACCGTCACAAAGCTGCGGCGTTGGTGCCCCTCGCTCATTTACAAGAATGGCAGGAAGCTCTCCTCTCTGCCATCTCATTATTGGTTACCCGTACCTGTGTTTTCTGGAGATCTCGTGTTGTTTGCCAATTGGTTGAGACAACGAGTAAATATTGTTGTTTTTTTACCTCACCTGTTTTGCTCCATTTTTCAAAAGGATATACAGTATGGTCTGCAGGTACTGCCATCCATGAGGCCAGTAGCAGGAAATGTGTGGTGCTGTTTTCAGCACGAGTTGTAGAAAATGTGTCCTGCCATCCGAGAGCATCATTTGCAGGCAGGAGGGAAGATGTGCTGGCAAATCCCGTGGAAGTTTGCATCCATAGAACAGAAAGATGGCTCAATTCAAGGTCATGTGGTTTGTTCTCTGCTATTTATATTTCAGTTTCTTTCATGCTAGCCAGGCTCTCTAGAAGCAGGTGCATTTTACTAGGCTATGATCAGCAGGTAGGATGCATGCTAGTAGTAGTAAAGAAACATTCCTTTTAATGTGATAACGCATTCTAAACGACAGCAGAGATTAAGTTAAATGATGATGATGATAGCCAAAGCTTGAACTGACCAAACATGGAAGATAAAGACATTCGTGCTACTATCCTTGAATGCAACTAATTGTGTTGATGGCCAATTGCATAGACAATAAGTGACACTAAATGTGGTATGCTTTCATTTTGGTTGGGGAGTGGGCATCATCATATTTGTCAGGCAAACCCAGGCTGATGCGCAGCAAATAGAGGTACAGTAGTTCTGGGCGGTGAGCTTTCCTTGTACATTCAACAGCTACCGTCACCTTTCAGTGGTGTACGAGCAACCATACATAGAAACGTGAACGTGCGAGCTGTAAACTGGAATGCAGTTAACCAACTGATCTGAACAGCAGCTAGGGCCAGTATGTGATCACCTGTGTTGTATCAACTGCCGGCGTCTGTTTTGCAGCTAAACAATTGGTGCACAAGAAATGAGTGAAACGCTAAAGTACTAGAGGCTACAGCTACCTTAACCGTGCTAGGTTGGTTGCTCTCTTTCCGTTTCCCTGCAACCGTGGAGCCTGCTGTGAGTTGTAAAGAGTAAAAAGGAAAACATTTTTTAGCGAGTGTGTGGTTACGTGTCTGCAGGTTCGGGACGAAAGACTCCCTGCCGCTGTTTGGAGTACGGAAGGCGCAAGTAAACCCGTGATTCTTCCAAGGACCGTGCAGAAAGGTGTTTCACTTGCATGTTCTCTGAACTCTGGTATGTGGCTTTCTCGAAAAAAAAAACTCTGGTATGTGGCGATCGTTTCTTTTTTTAAAAAAATATTGGCAGCGTGTGCGTTTTTTTTTATATTTGACGTTTTTCGTATGGCGGCAAAATCAATAATCATACAGGTTGATCAAGATTGCACATGTGCGTGCTAGGCAGCTGATCGATATATGACTTGTCATGGCGCGTGGAATGACAGATTAAAGAATATATGGGTGTGTGGAGCATTACCTTGTGCCGCCTGGCTGCATCATACTGTATTTGGTACATATGGTTGTGATAACTTACTGATCGATCACACGAGGGAAGGTCCACGCAAGGTCTTTGGACATCATTCCTCGCTATCCCTTACAACTCACAGCGCCACTCTGCTCCTCTCCCTCCCATAGCGCGTTGGCACTTGTGTTCACGCTTGTACAACATCGAAGAAGCCAATAAAAAAAAATAATTGTTGCAACATGGCAAAAACACCTTACCAAACATCTTGAAGCGGGATACATTTGTCTAGAAAAACACATTGGAACATTGAATCCTTTTCCATATTTTAGATCACATCTCGGAACATAGGAAATCACCAAAACACAAGATCCAAAAATTGAGGGTTTTTTCAACATTAATTGTAAATCAAAATAGAAAAAATCCAAAGGAAGACAGAAAAATCCGGAGTGCAGCGAACGTATAGATGTCGAAACATGCCGCTTGGCATGGGCACGATTTGGCACGGCACTAACAGGGCCATGCCTGGCATAGTACGGCTCAAACATTGAGTTGTGCTGCGTCAGCCGCGTGCTTGCCCATTGTGCGGTGCCAACCCGGCACATAGCCATCGTTGTGGCGCGCCGAGCTACCGCCGCACTGCTCACTGTGCTCGTGGTGGTACGCCGAGCCACTGCCGCCGCCGCGTTGCTCGCCTCATGGTGTGCCGATTTGCCAAGCCACTCGCTGGCTCCGAAGGTCGGAGGGAGGCGATTGGAGAGGGGAGGGAGGTGAGGGGCGGCTGGAGAGGTCGGAGGGAGGCGGACGGGTGGGTGAAAATGAGGTTAAGATTGAGGTCATGAGACGTGCCGGGCCAAGCACGCCGGGCCTCCAATACTACTGAAGCACAGCACGCCCATCTGATCGTGCCAGGCTAGGGCCTGGCCAAAATAGGGCCAGGCTTTTCATGTTATCCGTTTAGCCTGCACTGAAACGATCGTGCAAAGAGAGACGCTGAGTGGCCGTAGTTAACTAATAACGCTTGCACGGTGTATGGATTAGGTCGCGAGACGTGGAAGGCCGTGTGTGCGCATCGAGACGCCCGTCTAACGCAAAGGAGGCTTAGACCAGTGTCATTTCGAGTGAAAATATGTGTGAAAAACACTATTTATACACTATACACGGAATGAAAAAAATATTGTTTACACACCGTACACAGATTTTATCGCGGGTTCTACGTGGCTAGCCTGCACGCACAATGAAGAGAGCGTACGGGACTCCTGGCCGCGTACGATTTGGGCGTGTGGTTTTGGCATGCAGATTAGTCAGACCGATCGACTCTTGGCCACTGCACGTCTGCACTAGGATCGGAGCTGAAGTAGTCCAAGGACGATAGATGGTCTGCCCATGCATGGCTTGCTGCATTCATCGATATCTACGACGCACGAAGCCATGGGCCATGGCTTGCGTTTGACATTATATGTCACATTGATGGAGACCTAAGGCAGGCTGGGGCAGCTGGACGGGCAGCACAGGCACCACCGTGAGTGCGAGCTGGCATGGCTGTGGCACGGCTTAGCTCGTGTTTCATTCATGTTAATAATGTGATGATGCATTCTAGTAATTTCTAAACGACAGCAGAAACTAATTTAAAAATGATGGTATCCAAAGCTTTAATTGACCAAACATGGAGGTAAAAGGGATTCGTGCAATCGTGATACTACTATATATCTTTCAATGCACAACTAATTGTATTTATGACCATTAATTATTTGCAAACATTAAATGGTATATGCGCTTTGATTTTGGTTAGGGAGTGGGCATCATCAGTAGTAGTATTTGTCGATCAGGCAACTCAGGCTGATGCGCAGCTAATTAAATGGATGTATATTGCTTTGCTGGGTGATGAGCTTTCCCATGTAGTACATTCAACACAGATACCATCACCTTTCAGTTGTGATGGAGTACAAGCAAACATGCAAGGAAATAAACGTGAACGCGTGCGACGGTGCGATCTGTAAGTGAATGCAGTATCTAATTATCACCAGCCTCGACTGCCATCGTCTGCTTTGCGGCTAACAAATGGTGCACAGGAAATGAGCTACCAGTAACCAGTGAAACCCTAAAGTACCACGGGCTACAGCTAGCTTAGCCATGTTAGGTTTACTCTCCTTCCGCTGCCCATTTGGAGCCAGTTTGGAATGCAGAAATTTCATAAAAATTAGAAATTTTATAGAAAACAACTCAATTTCATAGAAAAACACAGAAATAGCCCTTACCTTGCAACTATGGAACGAAACTTGGAACCTGTATGAGTTGTAAAGAGTAAAAACGAAAATATTTTTAATAATATGATATGTTTTCTATGTATTTATTTCCGACATCATATCATCTTTGAAACCAGAACAAGAGTGTTGCTTAGGCTCAACCCAAGGGCTACCCATCCCCCATCCTCCATCAATATAATATTTTAACTACCTATTTATCTGCCTACAGTACCGTAACAGTACAACATTTAATTTTAGAGGTCTAATATGGAACATCTTGAATTCAACCTTACTACAGCTACTACATATCAGACGCAAAAAGTGTACTCCAGGAAAAAAAGTAGGGTGTAGGCGTCATTTTGTTTGCACGGCAACTGTGGGTTTTAATAGCTAGGATGATTACGCGTGTCTGCTGCTTTGGGACGAACGAGACATGGCATCTTCCTCCCTCATCTTTGGAGTACGGAAGGTCCACTAAGACCCGTGATTCCAAGGACCCGAAAGGTGTTCACCGTACACATTTCTCTCAGAACTGCAAAGATCAGGGAACCCTTTTTTTTTTTGTTCATTTGAACATCTTTGTGGAATTGACAACGAAATCAATCATGCAGCAGCTGGTTGATCAAAGCAGATGCTGGTGGTGCACATGTGCGTGCTAAATATATCTAATTGTTCTAAATTGTAGGTCATTTAATTTTTTTTGACATTTATTTTGACCACTCCTTATTTACAAAATTTACGATTACTATTTATTTTCATTGTGATTTAGTTCTAGACTTAAACTTTTATTTTCTATAATTTGTTAATAAGACAAGTGGTTAATGTTATTGAAAAAAAGTCAAATGAATTTAGAGGGGGGAATACGTCTGTTATTTATTTCTAAACTAGAATATGCTACAAAAAAAGCCCGAAGAATACTTAAATTACGCACCACACAGCCACAGCCCATGCACGCACAAAGAGAGCGTACGGGCGCGCGCGATCGAGTAGGGAATAGGGATCCCGGCCGGCAGAAGAGTCACTGGCTCGCCAATCTATCGCCATGCGCCCATGCCTTCCGGTTACATTCATGCTGCCGGCGAAATGGAAGGGGCTTGTTGTGAGGATCGGAGGATCGGAGCTAGCAGCAGCGCAGGAGGAGGCCGGGTTAGATTTTGAGGTTGCCGTGCTGCATGCATGAGAAGCTTCTAAACAACTCGTGCGCTTCTAGAGAAATGGTTTTCCGTTCCAGCAATGAGTTTCGAAACAAGTTGGAATCGGTAAAAACGAAAGATTTATTCATGGTTCGAAATGTCTTACCTCCAGGAGACCCTAGTTGGTAACAAACCGGTACCTTTTAGTACCGGTTGGTTAAACTTCAAAACCAAACCAACCTATTATCACCTAGTTTAGCGGTTTAGATGGGTTCGAACCGTTCAATGGCTTCTCTGTTGGCAGTGGTAAATTAATGGCGTTGTCCCTCTTTAACCCTCGTCAAATGAGCAGCATGTGCGTCCATGCTTCTCACCTTGTTCATGCATGGCTTCCGGCAGCTCATGAGACACTTGAACGACTAATCGAGACTGAAAATTGAAGGGCATCGAAATTAATTTGGAACAATTCTTGACCGCGAAGGATGACAACCAGAGATGTTAGGACGCAAGCGGCCCTACTCACGAGCTTGGCGACATAAATAAATACCCGCATAATCTGCCGAAAAATAGTTTATCACCAAATCCATAAACATATCGGATTACATCCCCAATGGCACTCGACAGAGACACTCGAGAAGGATTCGAGGTGAGGGATGACGGAGCAGTTTGCAAGACTTCGCCATGGTTGTCGTAGACCGGCGTTGCCGTAGAGGCGGCGATGGCCGATGACTCGCTACGTTACGACGGGTTGCGTGGTTGAAACCGCAAGCCAGCCCCCAACCCGTATAGAAACTGTAAACACGGTTTTGACGGCGTGGTTTGGCCGCCAAACCATGAAGAGATCTATTGATAGCCTTTTCTCTAGTAAAGCTGAATCCAGTAGCAACTCCATCCTTCCATCCTCCATCACTATTCTAACTGATTTTTTTTCTGTCTATAGTAATATAACAGTATCGCATTTAATTTTGTAATCACTATACGCGGTCACCGCTGGTTTTAGCCTAAACAGAGTAGCAGTGGTGACCGGCGGAGACGATTGTCGCATTGATGGAGACAGACCGTGCGTGGGCAGGTAGCAGGGGCAGCTGGGGTAGCAAGGCGCCATATATGCACTGATGTCCCGGCGACGAGCTACCTGCCGCCTGTGGCCCGGCCTCCACTCCATCGCGCTCTCTTCATTCGACGGAAATCAGAGGTGAGGAGAACACACGCAGGCGCAGGTCCACAGGTGCCAGAGGCCGCAGCGGTTGAATGAATACGCTGCCTGCCTGACTGCCTGCTGCTACTTGGGCACTGCATTGCATTGCATTGCATTTGCATTGGCGCCATCTTGTGGGCTTGTTGCAAGTGGCAACAACCCCGGCCAGGCCCGGAAACTTCTCGATCCTAGCTAGTTGTCGATCCGATATATGATTATGACGTGGAGCCGAGCGGTCCAGTCAGTCCAGTGCGGATCTAGCGTGTTTGATCTAGAGACTAAGTTTTACTCGTGTCACATCGAATATTTCGATGTTAGTTAGAAGTATTAAATATTATCTAATTATAACACTAATTACATATCCAAGAACTAAACGGCGAGATGAATTTATTAAACCTAATTAATCTATAATTAATGAATGGTTACCATAGCATCACATTTGTTAATCACAGATTAATTAGGCTTAATAAATTCAGCTCGCCATTTAGTACTCGTCTGTATAATTAGTTTTATAATTAGACTATATTTAATACTTCTAACTAGCGCCCAAACATCCAATACGACGGAGACTAAAATTTAACCCGGGGATCCAGACACTCCCAGCTACCAGAAGAGCCGCCGGAGAGAGCGGGCGGCCGCCGTGCGTGGAGAAGCACACCACCGGAGCTCGGATCGCCACGCCGCTACGAAAGAGGAGAAATGCAGGGCGTGTTTGGTATGCGAGGCAAGAAGATTTGCTTTGCCTGGCCGCACAGCCCCTCGAGAACCTTGCTAGCGCGGCGCCGGAGAGTGATTTCCGCTTGCTAGCCATATATAGCGAGGAAAATATTGTCCATACGATCTCAAAACACTTTGTGACCTTGACTTTGTTCAGTTGCACAGGTATTGGAGAAGACTATGATTCAAGACTCGTACAACCGAACAAATCCTGAACCAAGAAAGAGAGATAGAATCATAGAAGAACGAGAAATGCATTTTGACATTGGCTGCTGTAAACAACGGTGGCGTTATATTATATTATATTATTAGCAGGGATCGAGTCGCAAACAGAAGCAGTAGCGGAGGGCCACGTCCATCCATCTCAGAAGAGTACCCAAAGCGGGCCTCGTACCGCTACACTGCTCCGATCCTAGGTTGGTAGCCCCACTACTCCAATCCTTAGCTCCTTTTATATACGAAGGTCTATGATTCAGCGTGATAGTCTTTATTAACTACTAGGCAAAATACCCATGCACTGTAACGGAGAAACAAATAAACAAACGAGTAAAAATTAGAGGGGATTGTATATGCGAAACCTTTTACGGTTGTGCAAATTTAATTCTAAAAATCATATTGTGCTAGCATGATTGTAATTTTTTCATTCTTTTGCCTATTGCTTTCGAGCAATGAATCTAACTTTTAAGGAGTACATAAAAACATTTAAAAATATAGGCATATAAGATTAAAACTCCTAGAAAATTTTATCTGAATTAGAAACAAAGAAAAAAATACTATGCTAATATCAATTTTCCCCTGAGGGGACTGCTGGTGATATACAAGTTTACACTTTCTTCGGTTCTTGTTGCCGTTAAATGATCGTTGGCCAATTTTCTATTGCTAGTTAAACGATACATTTTCATATGTATATTAATATCTTTTATTTATAATTTTTTACATTTCTCTGCAATCACTTACCTGGTGAATGATTAAGTACAGTTAGAACTATTGTTTGAACATTGGTTTCTACTTGTACAAACCACACATTCACCTAGAGAATTTTGGAAGGCACAAAAATTGTAGAGGTGTCTCATTTTAACGTTGTAATATAGTTGCATTTGTGTTTGTATTGCCCTTTGCGTGGGCGTCCAAGTGAAGTGAGGCTGCGCTCCGCAGCAGCGCCACGCAAGGCTAGCCGCCAGCCAGCAACCGCCAACCGCACAGCGCCGTGGACACCGGAGGCTGTGCAAGGCCAGTTGCTGCACCCGCGCGGTGCGCGGGTCGTGGACTTGGAGGGCTGCCAAGAGTCTGCCGCAAAGGACTCAGAGATAGAACCACCGGCTGCCGAGCCGCCAAGGTTCCGCAAGCGGCGCTGGATTTGGATTGACGCCGGTCCAGACTCGGAACCAATGTACTTAGGGAAAAATGATAAGATAGACGGAAAATCTATGGTAGAAAAAACACTCCTCTCTTTATTATTAAGTAGGTATATATATTAAGTGCTATATCCTCTGACCAACAATATAGTTATTTTTTTGGGGTTTTCCAAATAAGTCAAAACCATCCCAGCTAACTTTATAGGGAAAAATATTGACAACTTTGATGCCAAATAGCTACACCATAAAATAAGAATATTGTATGAATGACCCAGTGATACTAATTAGTCCAAGAGATGTTCACTGATACACATTTACATACGGAAACGCTATGGCATGTGCGTCTGAGGGAAGAAAAAAATCGGACGGCTCTTCCCAAATGTTGCGGCAGTTCGTTAAGATTGTTGCACTAATTATGTTATGATATTTTAACAGTAATTTCTAAATATTTCGTTCGTTTTTTTAATTTTTACACCAGATTCGCGGACCCGAATTTTTCATTCAATTCAGTTAATTCACACGTGATGATGTTGCAATAGTGTATTTTCAATGTTTCATCAGTTGTTTGTTAATGTTTTGGCAGTTATTTTCTCATGTTTCACGCACTGCCCGACGTGTCGCGTCCAAATTTTTTCCCAATCACAGGCCTGAATTTTTCATCCAATTAAGTTAATTGATACATGCTGATGTTGCAATAGTGTATTTTCAATGTTTCATGAGTTGTTCGTTGATGTTTCGGTAGTTATTTTTTCATGTTTCACGCACCGCCCGACGCGTCGCGTCCAGATTTTTTATCCAAACATCGATGTTGCAATAGTACAATTTTTAATATTTCATCAGTATTTCGTTGATATTTCAGCAGTTTATTTTTATGCTTCACCAGGCGTCCGATGGAAATTCCTCCCATCGGACGTCCGGCGCTAGCCGTTCCGATTTTCATATACATTTCGACAATAACTAATATGGTTCAACTCAGACATACATAAAAGTATATGAAAAAAATCTACATAACCCTTTAACTATTGGATAGCTTCTATTTCACTCCTCAATCTTTAAAACCAGACGAATAACCTCTAGAATAGTTTTCGTAGGTGGTTTTGCCACCGTGTCATCCACGTGGCAGCGCCATCTCAGCAACCGTACGCTGCCTTTCTTTTGTCTTTTCTTTTATCCTACCCCGGTGCCGCCCCCCCCTCTCTCTCTGTTTTCCATGCGGCCGCACCTAATCATCCTCGCCCTCGACCCTGGCCGCAGACCCGCATTGCACATGCTGCTCGTTGATGCCTGCCAACGCTGCTGCCACCGCACTTGTTGCTTGCCGTTGTCTCCACGGCTTGCCTGCACAAGCAGTGCAGGGCCGCTCACCACTCGCATACTTCCTTTGCTCGCCGTCTGCGCCTCAGCGCCGCGGAAGATGCTGCAGCATGCACACACTAGGTCTTGCCTCCGGTATTGCTCGCCGCCGTTCCCATAGCTTTGCCCACACCCGCCGTACTGCAGCCGCTACGCTCTTTTCTGCAGGTCCAAGAACGCCGCCGCGCTCCGTGTTGCACAACATCACTAATAGGTGGGGCCCACTGCCACTGTGGCACTCAACATCCATGTGGCTGTTCAATGTGGCAAAACCACCCTTCAAAACCACTTTAGAGAGTTATTTATCCGGCTTTACAAAGTTTAATGTGCTAAATAATTGTTTTTGAATGTTAGAGGGTGAAGTAGACTATCGACGCTGGGGTTATATAGATTTAAAAGTATAGCTTTTCTAGGTTCAAGGAGTAAATCCAAGGTAGTATAATTGATCCTTCGGCTAATGAACAACAACTTCCCCCCCCCCGCGGTGTCTCGTATTATCTCAATACTCATTATATCTATGCTACACATATTGGAACATTCTGGTAGCTATGCAACCAATAGGATGTTCAATTTCCCAACTCGACGAGGGTGTTGGCATTCTATGAGAGGAAAAAGAGGACTCACCATTCACCGGCGATGAAACAAATAAACACGGTCTATCTCACGTTGATCAAGAATCTGTGAGAGCTGGGAATAATGCTGAGCGAGTGTGGTAGTGTTTTGGTTAGTCTAGACTTATTAAGATCGTTGTATTTGCTCTGCTTTCTTCTTAATGAAAAACGTGCTCTGCACGCTCGTGAAAAAAATGCTGAGCGATGGCATGCTCACAATGAGAGAGAAAGTGTGAAATAGTTTTAAAATTGTTACAATTTTCTTCTCTCACCGCCAACTCAATCGACCATTTCGCTGATCCATGCTAGGATAGTCGTGCTATTCAGGCCTCCTCAACTTGGGTTCTGTTGCTGGGGCTAGATTGCCTTCATGCCAAACTAGCCACCGGTTTGTCCTGCCACCGACTCAATCTCAATCAACGAGAGATTGGTGTGTGCAGATGCGTTGCAAGAGCATTGGGCAAGGTCTAGTGTCCAATCAAGGTGGTGACTTGCAAGGATCCGATGGAGATCCATTTCCTATTTACCTTCATGTAGGCGTCGGGCAAGGGAAGGGCTCGCGGAGGAAGGTTCATGGATGCTTCCCAGGATCTTGTAGTCAAGGTGAACTGCCATGGGTCAAAAATCCTAGAGATGGAGTTTAATCATACGATTCATACCCCATTTTGGGTTCGGATTTTAATTTTGCCCTTGTTGTATGGTTTCTATGATGAATAGCAACCATATTATTTAATTAAAGAGTTGGTTTTGAAGGATTAAATGAAATAAATGTTTCTCAACGATTATTCTCAAAAGAGGCTCCTAAATTTGGATACTTCAAGTTGGCTTTGGTTTTCATGGAAATACTAAAGGATACTTGCTTGGATTAGGTTTTATTTTTGGCCTAGAGGATGCGCTATTAAGAGGGCTGGGATTAGTAGCTTGATCATTGGATTCATTCACTAATGGATGCACACTCAATAGACCCTAAAGTATCTTAGTTCAAATAAATACAAGTCAACAATCAGGTCAAAAACAAATTGGAATCCAAATACATGAATAAATTGCAAATTCCAAAAAATTGGTGTCGACTAGACAGCCTACTCCAACAAAAATAGCACCAAGCCAACAAATCAAACTCAAGAGCCCAATACTTTAGGTCAAAATCAATATATTATATTGACTGGATTGTCTGCTCCTCTAGGAAAGGAAATGAGCATGCGATCATCAAGAGTTCAAGTGCAAATTTTAAAACAACAGCGGGTCTTGTACTATTCGGTCAATCCGCTACAAGCAAGGACATAACGAGCAAACAATTGTAGAACATATTCAACAGAACAATAGATTTCACTCAAATATCTGACTATCTAGTTGACTGGATTGCCCCTACAAAGTAAAATCTTGGATTATTTTCTACCAATAGCTACTTTGCTTGGAGGTCTATATATACTTTATCCTTGGACATTTGAGTATTCTTTGACACCAGCAATAACTCATACGCTTCGAGAGTCCATTGATCTTCAACTTATTCCAACCAATCAAAGATTTGTGATCTTTGGTTCTGCCAAATGTTTGGCTTTGAGAAGTAATGCCATATTTGGGCGTAGCAAAACTTGTGGTCTTAAACTACAGTATTGTTTAAACTATAGTTTTTTTTTTGGCTTTGATAAACTCGACTTTAACTTCTTCCCCTTCTAAACCAATCATTATTTTGTATGTCTCTATGCTCTAAAACTATGGTTTCTTGAGGGCCTAAAAGATGTTTAAAATCTGGAAAAGGTATTTTTGTTGTTGATGCTATTTCATTTGCTAACAAAACTTATCACATCTCATATGGCTTATTAAAAATTTTGCATGAATTTTTCCCTAACTTTTGGCTTACCAAATATTCAACAAGATACATTTATAGCAAGCAAGCGTGACCTAAATACCATGGTTTTCTCAAAGTGACAAAATCCAAACTAGCCTAAACCACAAATGAGCCAAACACATAGTATTGAGCATATGATTTGCACAACAACATGTTATAACCATTCCAAGCGAGCGGTAAGGTTCCTAGCATAACTGATTTTCTTAGCCTTTTATAAGTTTGACAAATATTTAGCTAAATTGCATTTTGTAGTGAGCCCCTCGTTATGGTTTCACTTCCTAATATAAGTTTGTTTCCACAATATTTTCAAACACCGAACATTCTTAGTATAAGTTTATAAATATGTTTCCAAATAATCTCGTTTATTGCCTTATTAACTGCCCGTTTTAAGGGAAAAGTTTTAGATGCAATCACCCATAAGATGGATCTGTTTCATACCCACGGCGTGGGCCAAGCCAAGCTTGGTGTATAGTGCTCGACGCCTGCCTCCCTGGCCCAATTAGATGGAACGCACAAGGCACAGGCCCAAAGGACTTGTAGTAACATCCAGAAGTCTCACTCCCCCCCTCCTCGTGCCCAAAACCCAGCCCCAATGGCCGCCACCCCGCCGGCCCCGGCGCCGCCGCGCATCCTCCTCGCCGGCGATGCGCACGGCCGCCTTCACCAGCTCTTCAAGCGTGTCAAATCGGTAACCACCTTCTCCCCTTCCTCCCGCCTCTCTCTCTCTCACCCTCCTTTCACCGGTGCCGCCGGTCGATGACTCCGGGCGCTGCCCACCCGCAGGTGAACCAGTCGACGGGGCCCTTCCACGCGCTGCTCTGCGTGGGCCAGTTCTTCTCCCCCGATGTGGACGCTGAGGGGGCACCTGAAGACGTCATTGACTACCTCGAGGGGCGCGCCTCCGTGCCCATCCCGACCTACTTCACCGGCGACTACGGCCCCGCCGCGCCGCGGCTTCTGTCGAAGGCGGCCGCTGGAGGGCGTGGCTTCGCGCCCGGGGGCATCGAGATATGCCCCAACCTTTTCTGGCTCAGGGGAAGCAACCGCTTCACCCTCCACGGTGTGTTTTCTAGCTAGTCTGCTTCTAAATTGTTTTCATTAGGCAGTGATTTGCTACCTGTTAGTTAGAATTTGACATTGGAGCGCTGTAGTGATTAAGGATCATCAGAATGCTGTGCTATACTACACCCAAGCAACTAAGCAAGAGTTGCCTTACGCAGTTCAAAACACTAATGTATTCATGTACTACATCCTGAAAGGGTGAATGCGAGCTGATTATGATTTAGTGCCACCCTTACAGCCTTACTCTAGCACTTCCATACATTGACGTTTCCATTTGTAGGTTTGTCGGTGGTTTATTTGTCAGGGAAGAAGGGGCTAGGAGGTCCTGGCTGCTACAGCCAGGATGATGTGGATGCCCTGCGAGCTCTTGCAGAAGAGCCAGGGATCGTTGATCTGTTCTTGACATATCCTTTTTTTTCACTATATTGTTCCTTTCCTTTCACTGCCTGGTGGTATTAATATTGATTTGTTTTGAATTATCATCTATTCTGTATGCATCAAACTTACAAATTCGGTTCCTTGACTGTGATGAGATCACACTAACGAATGGCCAGCTGGAGTGGTCAATGGGGCTGATACTTCAAATGTGCCTAATCAAGTTTTGGATCCTCACGGGTATGATCCTGTTGTTGCTGAATTGGTTGCAGAGATTAAGCCAAGGTTTGATTTCTGACCTCAAACACTAAAAGAAAATGGTTAATGAGAAAATCACCTTAAGCATTATCATGCAGCTTCTGTATGTTGGTATGCTGATAGTGTACAATGAGATTACTATTATAGTAACCAATTGACTACTAAGTTAACCAGATCAGTGCTTTGTACATTATCCAGTTATTAAACCAGATCAGTGGTTTGTGTATTATGTAGCAGAGGAGAGAATCTTGTTACATTGCTTTTCATGCAGGTATCATATTGCCGGCACTAAAGGTGTCTTTTATTCAAGGGAACCATATGTCAACGATTCTTCTGCACATGTTACCCGCTTTATTGGACTTGCTAATGTTGGAAACAAAGAGAAGCAGGTATATGTACTGATCAAGTCAACTTCCTGAAAAAAAAAATCTGTTTGTTTCACATTTAGACAGCCATTGTCCTCTATTGTAATTTGTAAGTTACTCTATCCAACCAAATCTGAATTTTGGACATAGACATGTTCACAAAAGGCAACTTTGGTGGCTTAATTTTGTTTCAATATATTTATAAAGCACGTTAAAAATACACTATTTTGAAACTACTTGTTAAGAAAAATCTACTCATATCATTTCCAAATATCCAATTCAACACAAAAAGTAAATTCTAAACAATGTGACTAGATAGACTATGTTTCAAGGCTTTCGTTGTTCCTTCTGAGCTATTAAAAGCATGTTAGACTTGGTCTTTGAATAGTTTAGTGTTTTGGAGTCAGTGTGTGTTGTGTTAGTGTTAGTAAGTGACCGACCAAGTTGTGCGACTTGGCGTGTTTGTGCAGTGTGTCAACATGTATGTGTACATGTGTGCTTGTGGCCATGCATGTTGAGTGCCGACCATGGCGTCCGAGGCGTGTGGCCATTGTGTATCCCAGCTGAGCATGGGATCATGGCACAAGTGACTGCATGCAGAGCCTGACTACTTCGTGTGGCGAGACAGGACATGTGTGCTGGAGATCAGGTCCATACATGCTGGTGTGTACGTGCGTGAGTTGTGGCTACACGCAAGCGTGTTCGTGAGTGGTGGACGCATTCTTGTAGCGCAGTTCTTGCGGCTGATTAGCTAGTGTGTTGCTGCAGGTGTTTGTTAGTTAAATCATTGTAAGCAGCAATGTGTGCAGTGCTGTGGTGAAGTTCTAAAGGGTGGTGTGCCGTGGTGAAGTGAAGAAGTGCTAAAGGGTGCTGGTTTGCAGCACCGAGATACAAGTGTGTGTTCCTCTGTTCTGCTCTCTACTTGCGCATCTGAGTGCATGAGTGTTGTGTGTGAGAGGAGCTCGGCCAACAAAACATTCAATCTTTCTTATTATCAGTATACACCCCACAGCACTACTTCCAGTTGTATTGTTACCTACAGATAGAAAAAGCTCAACTTCAAATGTGTTGCATTATGGATATAATGCAATTACTTTGTAAGTCATTAATTGGCTACTCATTGAATACACTTTTCAGAAATTTATTCATGCGATTTCTCCTACTCCAGCGTCTATCATGTCCAGTGCTGATATCCATGCCAAGCCTCCAAATGCTACTTTATCACCATATGCTGCTTCAGCAAAATCTGCCCCTATTGAAGAAGCTCCAAAACGTCCAGCTGAGGACACTGATGCGCAATATTGGCGTTATGATGTCAAGCGGCAAAGGCAGGGGGAAGCTGAGGGGGGTAGATTGTGTTTCAAATTTACATCCTCAGGGTCCTGTACTCGAGGGAGTAATTGCAATTTTAGGCATGATGAAGGGGCAGTGGAGCATTATCAGAGGCATGTCTGCTTTGATTTTCTAAACAAAGGAAAATGTGAGAGGGGCCCAGAGTGCAAGTATGTGCACAGCCTTTCACAGGAGACTCGTAGGTGAGAAAAGGCAGTCCAAATCCCTCTTACTTTCTGCCAGTCTGACTCTTGTGGATCATGCTTTCTTTGCTGGGATTTACCTCATTCTATTGTGTTTTTTTTTAACTCCAGGGAACAACGAAGACCTGTGGAGAGCAGTTGCTGGTTCTGCTTGTCAAGCCCAGATGTTGAGTCACATCTTGTCATTAGTATCGGAGAAGGCTACTATTGTGCACTTGCAAAGGGGCCACTTGTTCCGGATCATGTTCTGATGATACCTGTTGAACACTGCCCCAGTACATTAGTGATGCCTCCAGAAGCAGAAGCAGAACTTGGGAGGTATAAGAATGCTCTGGGTAAGTACTTCGAGAAGCATGGAAAGACAGCAGTATACTTTGAATGGGTATCACAACTCTCTCGCCATGCAAACCTTCAGGTAAGGATACTTTTTTTTACTTGGTATGAAATTTATATCTGCGCAGAATCTGTGTCATTTTTACGCAGCATGGTAATTCACACAATTCCTTGCATAGGTTGTTCCAGTGCCATTTGCTAAGGCTGATGCAGTAAATAAGATATTTCATCTAGCAGCTAAAAGATTGGGATTTGAATTCTCTGTGGTCAATCGAGGTGAATCTTCATTTGTTTCCCCCATTTTTTCGTTGGTATACTATAAACTATAGGAGATACATGATCAACAGTTGCATGCAGCTGGGAAGTGTGCTTTGATTGCATAGTACTCGAAAATTCCATTTGTCCGGAAACATGTCACATATTGCTCTTTGCACATAATTGACATTTGCAGTTGTTAATTATTTAGTATGTTATGCAGACTGTATTATTATGATACATGATGTGGCTTCATAAGAGGTAAAGACATCTTTTATTACCATCTTTCACAACGTTTACAAGAGTACAAGATCGTCCAGTAGAATGTCTTGATGCGTGCTACTATGTTCTTTGTTGGACTGTATAGCTAATTAGATACAAGTTGCTTCAACATTCTCTGCTGGTGATTTGGTCAGATTGAACCCTGGGGAAAATTTGTGGAGTGTTCAACATATATTTTTTGTAGAGAAACTATGTTTTTCTAATTATCTCGTTACACTGATTCAATTTCAGTATCTTAGGCATTGACCAGCATCAGTGAATGACTAGATATATTTAATTTAATTCTGCTGGTACTGAGTTCTGATTCTTTCTATGTACAGATGATGCTAAGCTAGCTAGGGAATCATTGATATCTCAGTCTGAAAGCAAATCAAGCCTGTTTTATGTCGAGCTCCCGGAAGGTAGAATCCTCCTGCACATGATTGACAGTAACGAGAAGTTCCCTGCCCAGTTTGGACGTGAGGTATGAGACATGGTCATCACCACCCAGCTTTTCACTTGGGAGGATATTCTAGTTGAAATTGGAAATAAAGTAGTGATGGGACTGCGGTGAACTGAACATGTGGGTGTCTTTTTTCTTTTTTGCCACGTTCACAGGTTTTAGCGGGACTGCTAAGCATGGCGGATCGTGCGGATTGGAGGAACTGCAAGCTCTCGAAGGAAGAAGAGATCCAAATGGTGGATGATTTCAAAAAGGGTTTCCGCGAGTTTGATCCTGTTGAGTGAAAAACATGCTGTGTTCTTGTTTGTGAGTGGTTATTAATTCACTAGTGGAAACCTGCATTTCATGTACAATTGGATGTGAATTTTGCATTCTTTTGTAGCGTAATACTGAAGCGGTGAAGCCACGTTTGCATGACTGAAATAGACGCTATGCGAACGTGTTAGCGATGCTACATTTTCAGTGCTGCGATATCCTTTTCAGATAAAGTGCAAGGTGTTAGTGGCTACGGTGATGCTGGGTTGGCGCGGGGTTGCAAGGAATTGAAAAGCAAGCAGAGTGCAATTGATTTAGCATAACCACATACAGCCTCGTATTTGGGGTCGGAAGTAGTAACATCTACTTCTCTACGAGATCTATACTATATAGATTTGTCATCCTGACCAACAGGATGCGCGGTTGCTATATCTTACAGCCATATAAAGCTACAATGATGATCATCGTGCATCTGATTCAGGGGACCACCATTGTGCGGGATCGAAATATGCGCATGCTAACACTAAGAAGCCACACCCTATCACCACTGCGGCTCTAGGATGCCAATGCTTAAAAGTAGAGTGAAAGGGGAATGCCACACAAAGCCCCCATCACCGTCATTAGTGCTAGATATAGCAGAAAATTAAGCCTTGAATCAGAATCCTCCGTGCTCGAGGCTTGGCCGCCTCGGGGTGCACGACCACGGTTCTCGTCTGCTGCTGATGGGCACAGTGGCGCTTACTACTGGCGCACATCTTCCTCACTTCTGCGTAGACCGCCAGATCGTCGAAGTATGCGGCCATGCCGCCGTGGTACCAGTGGTATACGCCTGCCGCGATTATATGCCCCTCGCCACCCAGCGCCGGCGACGTACGACCGGAGAAGACGGCCCCGCCACCGGTTGCCGCCGCCGTCTGCAGCTTTTGTGACGACAACGGCGGCGCAGAAGGCCCGGCAGATGCAGCACCGGCGGTCGTCCTGGAAGAAACGCATGCGGACGGGCGCAGTGCAGGCAGACGTCTCGGTGGCCGCACGCGCCGACCACCACCCAGAACGCGGGTTCCATGCACACGGCGCAGTCGTAGCTGCTGCTGGCCGGTGTGTGTTCGTCGTCGTCGTCGTGGATGTCGATGGCGACGTGGCTGCTGACAGGGCTGTCCGCTTGGGCCACTGTGATTTGCAACACCTGGGCGCCCCCAATGCAACCTACCTGTATCAAGTACAGCCGCGCTCTCGGACGTGCGCGCGGAGGTGGTCAGGTGAAGACGGGCTCCTACTCGGACAGTCGGACTCGTCGTAGAGGCCTAGAGGGTCAGTTAGGGCAAACAAGCCGGCCAGCCGCCACCGCCGGTCGCCACGTATTCCAACGGCGGCGAACGGACTGAGTCGGTTCGCTAGCTCATATGGCCCGGCTGAGTCCGAGTTGAACGGACTCTCTGCATTTGCATGGACCAGTGGCGAGGTGTCTCGTAGAGCTGGGACTTGGCCGTGCCATGCCGGCACGTCACGATTTTTTTTTTGTTTTGGACCACTTCGTGTTTTGGGCCACTTCGTGTCACGATTTTTGGGCACGCTAGGCACGTCGTGCCGTGCCGGCGCGGCACGACAAGTCTTTACTTAAATCTAAGCACGGCTCACGGCATGCTGGCACGTCTTCATGCCGTACCAATTCAAGTACGGTTTTGAGATATTTGTGTTTATTTTCTCTAACCATTCGGCTATTAGTATATCATTATCGTAATAAAAGCTAGATAATTACGATTTTTATGAAAAATATACTATTTATGAAGTAATGATACAAGATACATCATGGAAGAACTTGATTTATTATTTTGATGATGTTTTATTACTATAATGTTGATGTGTTATTTATGTGCTGTGCCGGTCCAAGCACAGCCCAAGGTGCCACCCATCGTGCCGAGATCTTAGGCATAGTACGGCCCTCGCGTTCGTGGTGTGCCGGCACGGTCCAAACTTTATCGTGCCATGCTTCCTGTCGTGCCAAAATGTCGTGTTTCGAGTTGTCTAAAAATAGCACGGCCCAAGTCTCAGTTCCAGTGTCGCGAGAAAGGGGCAGGCCCAATAAAACCCGATGCCAGTTCATAGTTGCTGCAAAGTGGGGCCACCGCGACATTGGGCGTGGGATGACAAGCGACCGATCGAGAGTGTCTAACTCATTTGATTTCTCCATAAAAATCTGTTCTCGACGGGTACGCAGAAGGAGGAAATTTGCATCGGTGCACTTTTCAAAGAATATTGGTTTGAGTTATACAAATTTGGATTTGTTTTGCAAAATGTGGGAGAAAATATGATAAATGCCATTCCTGCATTAAGCTTTCAGAGTCATTACTTTTTTTTTAGAAACACAGTACAAACGTAGACGCTCATATATACGCACACTGACCCCCTATGAACGTAGGTACGCACATCTCCGAAGACTGAGGCGGCATATCTTGGCGTCTCGCTGTCGACGGAATGAACAAAACCGTTAAATCCTAGAATAATTCACTCCGAGCGGGAGCCGAACCTAGGACCTTATGTGCCGCTCGAGCTGCTGCAACCACCATGCTACAGGCCCTTTGGCTTCAGAGTCATTACTTTTTGGATTGTATTTTTTAGCTAACTGTTAAGGTTCACAAGTCACAACAAATCAGATAATTACGACATTTATACAATCATTGTCAACAATTTTATAATTTGTCATCTTGGAATACAGTATATATGGTGATAGATACTAGTGCCGATCTATGTTATATTCCCTCCGTTCACAAAAGTATATCGTGCTCGACTTTACTTTTTCAAAACTTTGATTGTTTGTCTTATTCAAAATTTTAATGAGTTATCATTTATTTTATTATCATTTGAGTTATCACTGGATGCAGTTTGAGTATGATTTTTATTTTCACATGTTTGAGCAATTTTTCTAGTAGGAGGAAGGATTAAAATTTTTAAAAATAGCCAACCGCATTATACACGTGTGAATAGAGGGACAGAGTACGTCGTAGCTATTAACAGTATAAATAGCTAGCACCATGCAAACTAACAATTCATGTAAATATGTTTTTCACGGCAAGTGGTTTTCAATTTTTTTGGTATGGAGAAAATAATAAATGGAAACAGAAGTAGTTCAAATGATAGATATTCTTTGTAGCTAGTATGTTACGTACTGTTTAGAGTGTAGAGTAAATACTGTTTTTCCTTTGGAAACCATGAGATTTTGAGGGAAAAAACAATTTTTTAGAAAAAAGCAACAGAATTTTGCGTTTTAAATTCAAACTGCTTACTTGGTTGGTTTTTGATGAATAGGTGATTTTTCGTTAACGGTGCTGGGGGATAAACGGCAATCCGACGGGATAGTGAACACTACGCTACCGTCACCTTGATCTGGTCTGGCCCTCCTGGGTTTTCCGTCGCCTCTCTTTCCTCGCCGTAGCCCGCAAACAGAAAAACCCACGCCAACAGAGAAGAGGAGAGGGGGAGCTGGCCGGTGGAAGCGATGGTGAGACGGAAGGGGAGAGCAGGCTGCGGGAAGGCGGCGGAGGAGGGGACTCGCGCTGGGGCGGTGGTGGCGGCTGCATTGGGACGCGGTATGGTGACAAGCGGATCGAAGCTATTGGGTAATTAAGTTGGGCGTTCGGGTGCCAGGATGATCCCAGTCGCTCAATAGAGATTCCGGCGGCGTCGCTTCTCTGATTTCTCGCGGCGGATCCCGTGTGAAGAAGTGATTAACGCGGCTTAAGGTTTTGTTTGAAAGCAAAGTTTTTTCATAGTTTTGATGGAATACCATGGTTTTCACGGTCTGTTTGGTTGGCACCTACAAAACATTGTTTGAAATACCATGGTTTGGCCAAAACCATGGTATTTTTGAAGTTTTGAAAACTGTAGTCCTGACTGGAGTTTTCTTCTGTGGGCGCGTCTCCGTCCTCCCGCATCATCTTTCTCCTGTGGCGCCACCGCCAACGCCTCCTCGCCCCCTGTGGCCTCTCCTCTCCGCTCCTTCTCCCATGGCCAGCCCTACCACTTGCCGCTGGATCCGACCGCGCGGGACCTCCGCCTTGCCGCCTCGTCCACGGCCGTGTGAGTCCTCCTCCTTGTCGCCTCATCCACGGCCGAGGGGACCTCCGCCTCGCTGCCTCATGCGTGGTTGTGGACCTCCGCCTCGCCGCCTCGTCCCTGGCCGCAGGGGACCTCCACCTCGCTGCCTCGACCGCGGCCATCACGCTCCGCCTCGCCCCCTCGTCCCCAGCTGCGCCAGCCCTCTGTCTCGTTGCCTCGACCGCGGCCATGGTGCTCCGCCTCGCCGCTTTCTCCGCCAGTCTCCTCCCGCTTTGGCACCGTTGCCTCCGCGCTGGGATGGGAGGGAGAGGAGGGGTGACGAGGCGGAGGTCCCCGTTGCCACCCCGTTGCCCTTCCAATCCGTTTGAAATCTCGCAGGAGCATTAATATCTCTCACCTGTTCCACTGTTGGCTTTTGCCCTTCCAATAAGTCGTGGCTAATCTCGGCAAGGAAGCGAACAGGCGTGCAATGTTGGCCGACGCTCCTCATCGTCATGGCAGACCCGCAGAAGGACCATGTACTCCGTGCATACTACAACTCAGGCAGGCATGGGCCAGCGATCTAGCAACGACTGCTACAACGGCGGTGGGTAACTGGGTATGGTGACAAGCGGACTACCACCACATACAATACAAGGATATGACATCGCACAATGATCAGGACTGGATTCAGAGAACACGTGCAGAGGCATAAGATCGAGGCGCGGGCATAGCAACTTTGGCGGAACTGGGCATTGTAGCAGCTACGCGTGCCACGAGCAAGAGGAGGCCAGCTACGAGAGCAAGTTGCACAATTGGAATAGGAATAGAGTGCCAAAGCGCACGGCTACTACCGGAACTGATATGCATCTCATCCACATGCATGCATATGGGCCTGGACACGAGATGAAGAAAAACCATGCCACGCCACGACGCACCTCCTCCAATCCATGGACGCCACAACTACTTAAATCACATGCGTGGGTGTAAGTAAATAAGAGCAAATGTGACGTGCATTGCTCACACTGATACCGGTACTAGCCGACACTTGCAAGATAACTAGAGTTCATAGGGCACTTCATGCAGTATATAACTATTGTTTCTGATAATTCTGATCCCTTTGCTACTGCCTACCTAGTGTAACGATCATTACCGATCGATACAGCTATGTTATATAGTGTGTGGTAATGGAAGTCACCTAAGCTTATTGGAATCATTGCCACCATAATCTGAATTCATGGTGTAACTATATTACTGTTTGTTTAATGTCATTAATTTCCATGCGAGATGATCGTCTTCAGAGTGCACATCCACCTTTTCACATGTTTGTATGAAAGCATAACATGTCCTCTTATTATCAATTGTCGATAGGTCGCATACATACATGCAAGTTGGTAAGCCTCGGTAAACAGAAGTCCAAACAGTAAACGAAGGTGGAAAAAGAAGACAGACAAAAAGCTGAAAAGAACACAAAAGGACTCTTCTAAAAGCTACTTTACTTAGAATTTCCTCATCTTTTCAGTTACAGGACGCCCCTTTTTATAGGGACTTGAACCGACTTAATGTACAAAGACCGATTTACCCTCCAAACCTAACATAATCTGTGAACGGGTGAGGGCAAATTAGGCTTTTCACCGATTACTTTACAACTCATGCCATGTTGTCTACTGGGGTCCACCAAGACCTTCGCATCGTCCTTCGAGGCTTCACCTTTGAGGATGGGGACCGAACCTTCATGACTGCCTCCCGACCTTTGCACATGCTTCAGGCTTTTGCTTAGGATGCGCAACTTCGCTTAGGCTTCGTGGCTTTAGGCTTTGGACCTTCTCTTGGGCTTTGGACCTTCGCATAACTGTCTGACATTTAGATGGTCATTTATTTTACCTATGAACTTTAAAACTATACGTTAGATTTTGCAGTAGCACACCCCATCTATGGACATTGTGTTGATAATCCCGTAAAGTAATTTTGTCTTCAATTTATCCATCCAATTATTTTAGTTTGTTCATTTTATCCCTAAATTAAATGTATCTTTATTGTTTCTCCACGTACAAATCAAGTGTTAATTTTAAATCTTGTGAAGGACTATGAAGTGTTTGGAGTTATTTAATTTCAACACAAATTAAAAGGTGTGTTTTGGATTCATGTGCCATGTCATCAAATTCATTGAGCAAAACCACTTAGGGGAGTTATTATTTTGGTCTTCTATACATGATACTTTAAGATGTGAGGCATCTATCTGATTTGTAGTTTGGAGTTACGTAGACTTTTTCTAATTGTAGAAGGCACAAAAAACCTACTCCATAAAAGTACGAGTTAATGAAAAATAATTTTTACTCAAATATGTTTCACTCAAAGGTATACCCACCGTGGATTATGTTTTATCCTTAATCTAAGGGTCGATTTGATTAGTATGGACCCACTACTATCGTTGGCGTAATAAACTCAGATGCGTCACTCGGCGTTTTTCATTGCGGAGTAAGAAAATCTTACGCGTTTCTGCCATAAGATGCATGTTTTTTCCACCGAAGTTTCTAACCCCTCAAGTCAGATTTTGCATGATTACCATTTAGGTCGAAAACAAGAAGAATTCAACGTATCAATACAAAATTCTACTGGGCCAAACCTGAGGACCGGCGACCTAGAGGGGGGGTGAATAGGTCGACATCTAAAACTTGCAACCCCAAAAATCCTCTCTTCTCTACCGAGCAAGATCACGTTGCAACTTAGTGCTACTAACCCCAGGACTCAAAGAGATAGCGGAACAGCAGAAGAAATTGCTCTAGCGTCCAAGAGACAGACAGAAGCGAACAAGGCCTGAAACTTGGAAGCGAGCTCCAACAGCCACTCTACATAGTCAAGTGCCTCACTGGATGAACCAATAAGTTTGAGTATGGACATTTAGCAGAGAGTCTCAAACCAAAGCCATAGACAAAACACCCAAGCGAAAAAAAGCTAAAGAAGGCAATAGTCCGAGCAACATCGGACTGTCCGGCAGCACGCCGGACTATCCGGTGTAGCACGCTGGACTATCCGGTATAGCACGCCGGACTGTCCCGTAGGACAACGGGCGCAGCCCAACACCGAACTATCCAGTAGCACATACCGAACTATCCGACAGCACGCACTGGACTATCCGGTAGCACGCCGGCCTGTCCGACAAAGCTACAGAACTTGAGCTCCCAAAACCCAAACTTGACTAAAGCTTCTCCAAATTTCATGAATTTGAAACGGGCTATCTTAGCACTGTTCCAAAGCTATTCCTAAAAGATCTACCAGAAAAGATCATAGGGATTAGCGGGAATTTCAGATCTCGTGAAGAGAGGAATATTTAAGCAATAAAGGGGAAATTCAAGAATGAATTGCTCATGGCAATCCTGCAGGATTGAGATGTTTTAAGACATAATTTCTACGTCCTCGCAAATCCAAAACAGCAAAAGAGAATGGGAAATCTCGTAGGCAAGCTAAAGCGTCCTCATAAGTCTAAAACAACGAAAGAGAATGGAAAATCTCGTAGGCAAACTAAAGTACCAAAAACCCTTTAGAAATACCCTAAAATCAAAGTGAAAAGGGGAGGAGATGCCCTCTCAAGTTGCTGCCCGAAATTCCATATATTGCAAGCCAAAATCAGGTACAAGGTCTGAATACAAGGTGGAATTTCGTTCTCCAAGCTGCTTCCTACTTCCTACCCTCTAACTATGGGGCTAGATCACTCTAAAACTCTCTAGTCTTGAAGCTCTTGATTAGAAACAAAAATGACCGCCTAAACCTAAGAGTAAGCAACCCTAAACCAGCCAAGTGGAGTTGTTAATGTTAGCCACCTTCTTATTTATACTACAGACCTAAGCCAGTTTTGCACTTGACCCATATATTATAGACTCTTGACACTATAAAGGCTCATAAGGGCTAGAAAAGACCGCAATAACTTGGATGAACGACCACGATGAAGTCCTCGACATCTTCGGTTTCTTTGCCTTTGCTTGATGTCCTCCACATGTCCAGTAACTCATCCCTCAAGGGTAACTCTGTACATGAATTTATTCCCAAATTGCCGTCGTCATCCTAGACAAACATATTCATAAACATAGTTCAACAAACTCATATGAGCACAACAGCATGAAACGGATCAACCGCAAGACAGTATAATCAAGACTGATCCGTCATAGCAAGAATAATCAAGATGGGGAAAGACAAATCAATAGCAAAGAACCAAGAATCCGCATGGCAATAGAAAGAAGCGGGAGGACCAGAAGAGCAGCACAGAGACTGGGCGACCGCATGGACCATTGTAATTGCATAGATCCGATTAACCATTGAAAAATGGCACATGATGGTATGGGCAGGGCACATACGTAACCAGACTTTCAAATTGTAATTGCATTAAAGTAAGCAGCAAGGAGTCCAAGCACTCAAAAAACTTCTTGACGACGAAGGCCATTTATTCTTGTCAGTTCGCTTACTCCTTCATGCCGTGCCCATGAACATCAGCAGAAAGACAACCAAGCCCTCGACAACCACCGTGACCTAGGGTCTGGTGGTCTGGCGGAGTCAGAAACTTGATTTTTTCATTGATAGGAGGAAACCAATAGTACTAATTTTTTAAATTTTATTTAAATTTGAAAATTTTCAATGCAAAATTCCCAACCGTAGGGGGCTTTGGCCCCCTCCCAGCCCCCCTTTTCTTCGCCTTGGCCGAGAGCTTGACCTCACCCTCCGCATTGCCTGCAAATTGGCTAATGAAGAACGTTGCAGCTGCCCCAGCAGGCCCGATGAGAGTCGGTAGCAGAAGGATAAATACCTTGAGTAAGCGGCAAGAAGTCCAAGCACTAAACAAACATCTTGACGACGAAGGCCATTTATTCTTGTCAGTCCGCTTACTCCTTCGTGCCATGCCCATGAACATCAGCAGAAAGACGACCAAGCCCTCGACGACCACCGTGACCTAGGGTCTGGTGGTCTGGCGGAGTTAGAAACTTGAATTTTTCATCGATAGTAGGGGAACCAATAGTACTAGTTTTTTTAAATTTTATTTAAATTTGAAAATTTTCAATACAAAATTCCCAACCATAGGGGGGCTTTGGCCCTCTCCTAGCCCCCCTTGTCTCCGCCCTGGCCGAGAGCTTGACCTTGCCCTCTGCATCGCCTGCAAATTGGCTCACGAAGAACGCTGCAGCTGCCCCAGCAGGCCCGATGAGAATCGGTAGCAGAAGGATAAATACCTTGACCCATTTGTCTCAGGCTGTCCGACGGCGGGGAGCTCCGTCCTTCCTGCTGTGCCAGAACTTCACGGCTGCCAGAACGATGGCCAGCGCTGCCGCAGTAGAGGCCATTGCGGCACAAGCGACATGCGATGCAGTGGCGAACTGCGCACCTGAGCACGACGACGCCATCCTGCTTGCTGCTGTTTAATCTGTTATGTGGTTGGTCGCGGCACTGCACTGAAAAAATGCAGTACTTAAGGGAAGTGGAATTTATCGGTGATTGAGGGCAATGCCCGGCTAGGAGATGCTCTTTTACCTTCCGCGCTTAGCAACAGGGGAGAGAGGAAATCCTGCCGGGCAGGCCGTGAGATAGGCCATGTGCTGCCCGTCATTGGCTCTCATTTCGTCCTGAAATTCTAATCATGTAAGATCTTTCTTCACAGAAACATGACATTTATCTATCTATTATATAACTCTAGTCATGTTAAAAGAAGCCACCAGATTCGCCGAGAGGGCCAAAAATTTCCATGTTAATCGAGAAAAAGAAAAGTCATCTACCGTCGGATTTTATGAAGATCTAGTGATCCATATTTAACTAAAAATAAGGAATCTAGACCGTCGGATTTTATGAACATCTAGCGGTCTATGTTAATTCACAGAGTTTGCATCAATACATATAAATCAGAGTTCGTATCAATCAGTATAACTAAATTGAAAAACAGAGAAAACGTTCGGACATGTCATGATCAGAGCCGTATAACTACCGCCGTCACCGATGGTAGTGAGAAGCGGTGACGTAGCTCGGATGCCTTGCTGAAGTGGGAAGCATGAGTCCATGGCGTCTTGAATCATGATTATTGAGGATTAGGGATGTGCAAGTTGTTTTCTCCTATGTCTACACACACATATAATTACTACAATAATAAGCTTTAAAGCGCCTATTTATCTCTTAGATGATGTACTTTCTCTTATATAATCTTGAGTGGCTAACAAATATTATATTTTTGCATAATTTATTAGGGGATAGATTCTGATAATACATAAGAGACCCAAATAATGTTTATGTTAGCTTATTTTCTAGCATATTTCAAGGTATTTACCCACCAATACCATTATAAACCACCTTATACAATATATCAAAATAAGCTACATTATAGAATCTTCTCTGAGAAACAAACATGAATAAGTCGGTCTACGATATATTTTATAGGTTGTTCAATGCTCGTTCAGTCCGAAATACATTTTACTTTATCCTAACCAAAGTTTTTTTTAAAAAGATATTAACATCAAATATATGACATAAATGCACTTTTCCAAACATATGTTGTGTGTAATTAGTATAACTAATTTGGTACTACAGAGGTTAGTGCCTTTTTTTTTTAAAAAGAGACAAGTTATATTTCAAATGGGAAAAGTATATAAAAAATTCAAGGAGCAAATCACACTGCTTTAGTGGTTACACTGTTATAAAAATCTATATAACCACAATTTCTGAATTTAATTGGATCATACACGCCAATATAAAAATTTATATAATTTTTTTAGCATATTAACTCATGAAAACATGTTCTAAAAAAATACATCCAAATAGCGAAATCCAAAAAAACAAAATGTATTGTTCAGAACTAAATGGGAAAAAATAACGAAACAAAGTTACAAAAATCAAACAAGATTAGTTTCAAGCTAAACTAAAATATTATCTCTCTGTCCCTAAACATAATTCTTGTATCCATCTTTCTATCCGTTCAGGTTCGGATAGATGTTTCTAAATTAGACACATATACAAAACACATTTATTGAATAATGAATGAGTGCATCGAAAGCATAAATAAATTGTATTTTATTTTTAGGGCGGAGAGATTATGAAAAGAAAGATAGCAACCAGCGCTAATTGGCGAAGGTCACCTCGCTAGTGTAGATATAAAAGCTCCCAGAATTTTATTTCTTAGTAATTTTTAGCCTGTTGTGGCTCACTTCCGCCCCCGTTTTATGCACTAGGGGGCATCATGTATATATCGTAAATTATGTTTATGTAATGTATAATAATTGTTTTTAACTATAATATTATTTTTGTTATATAAAATATTCTTATATTTTGATTAATTATTCATTCAGTGATCTTGTATGTGTGGCACACGTGTCTATTGAAAAAATATTTTGTAAAATGGAGTAATACAACATCTTATTATATTTTATTTTGAATACGTGTAAGCAACTTGGCCATTGCATTCCAAAGACCTTATATTCTATCTGAATAGGTTTGAGACTTTGATTCGATATGATTGGCTTCTAAAAACGAAAAAGAGAATCTATGGAAGTAAGAGGAAACGCTGCATGTGCATAACCATGCAACCGTGAGTATCTTGGAATTTATACAGAGGAAATCTAACATAAAATGTTCTTTATATAGTGTTGATGACGATGATGAGTTGATTAATTGGCCTAGGACCAACACAAGGAACATCATGCGCGTTAGCACAATTAATCGGCGATAGTAGCAAAAGCAATGTAGGTTTATTAGTAGTAGTACATCAGTACTCACACCTAGAATGCATTATCAAATTAATAACAGGAATATATAGTGCCATGCTAGTAGCAGTTTCAAACAATCGCCAAACCGACACAGGCACACACCATTCCGGCGCCGCACAGATTCGTACATACTTGATCGATCAGAAGTTGACCACCGAGCGGTACGTCTTGCCAGGCGTCCATCCGGCTGGTATGACGTTCCTGGCAACGACCGTCCTGCCGTCGCCGGAGGTGAGCCGGATCGAGAAGGGTGCCTGCAGCGCGGAGCCGGAGTTGTACCGCCACACGGCGCCCGAAGACTGCTGCATCGGCGCCCAAGCCGCCGCGCCGCGGCCGCCGCCGCTCTGCATGAGCTCGACGGCCCGCAGGTCGCCGTACACGGACTCGTACTCGACGACCACAGCCAGGTAGTAGGGGTTGGAGCCGGCGTCCACGTGGAAGGCGATGTCCACGCCGTGCCAGTTGCACGGCACCCTGCATATGCGTCCACGCAGCGCATGGTCACGACGGATCCGCCGATCGAGTCCAATAAATAAAATTAAAGAAGAGAGGCGAAGAAGAACATGCATCTCGATCGCATGGTGTGGTGTGTGTAATTTGCCGCTTACTCAGTGTACAAGATTTGGAGGCGGCCAGCGTTGCGGAGCTGATCGTCTTGGCCGGGGTTCGCCATGGCACCGAACGCCGTCCCGCTCAGGTCGAAGTGCACAGCCTCCGCAAGGCACGGGCCGCCGGGGCACAGGTCAGTGACGACCACGGTCACCGGCCTGCCGGAGCACAACGGGTTGCCGGTGCATTTTACCTGCAGAATTTATTTAACGGCGCCGGTGTAATAACAAACGATATTATTACCTACAGTATTAATTAGTGTGACAACACATGCATGTAGTATTATTGCGTCATGCATGCATGGTTTGGACGCGATCGATCATCGAACCTGGTAGCAAGTGCCGCAGCCCTTGCCGTCATGGTAGATGGAAGGGCTGCCGGCGGTGATCAAGGATGAGAAGGGCGCCTGGTCGACGGCATTCTGGTACCCACACGCACCACCTATACTTACAAAATGGATGCGTTGCATTAGCTGGTAAGCCATGCATCCATGTCGGTTATTAATTTGATCTTTCATCGACCACGTATCCTATATATCTATATCCGTCGGCGCCGTGTATATACGTACCATCGCTCCCTCCACCGTGCGGCGGGCCGTACCACGTCGCGCCGCCGACGGACCAGCCGGAGAGCCTGCGGTGCAGCTCGACGACGGATGCGCAGGGACGGAGGAGGCTGAAGGCGGCAGCCGTCAAGGCAATGAAGCAAGGCAAGATCCGGGCGTTGGAAGGCATGGCCTCGATGCGATCTTTCTTGGGTGTCAACTACAAGAGGCGGAGGAGTGCAGTGGTACGGTGCGCGCAAGAGCATGCGTGTGGCAGGTTATTCCATCATGCCATCTATTTATAACCTGAATGCCAATATACGTCGTTCAATTGGTTCAAGATCAGAAAGAGATCGCTCCGTCCGTAATATTCGCGGTGAGATAGCGCGCATTCAATTCAAATAATTGGGAATATCGAACGGGAAGGATTTGAAATGATGTCATTAAACTTCAAATATTTGGATGGCAAATCTTTTCATAGAGAAATAAATATGTTAAACCAATGAGCAGGTTCGATTGGGCCCTTGATATTTTAGACGATATGCATTATCTCCGCGCTATAAAAAGTGCAAATCTAGTCTATAACTATTAAGGAAATATTATTGCTAAGATTAATTGACACATGTCCTTGCTCGATCCTTAGATTCCACTAGCTAGATGCGATGCATTATTGTATGGTGCCATAGACCAAAAATAACAAGATTGACAATCAATGTGGGAAATTTTTCAAATGCTAGATAATTAGCACTCTTTATGGGACGACGGAGACCGTCTCTAGGCAAAGGTCGTGACAAATGATGAGTTTAGGAATTGCAAGGCATCCTACCCAATCTAGAAAAAGCATCGGGTTTCAAGGCATCCTAGAAATCGATTTACAGGACGGCTGACGATATAGGAATTGCAATGATCGCGGAGGAGACCTGATGATAACTCTAGGAATCGTTTCCTTGGGATGGGTGAAGGGATAACTACCCCTAGAATCATATTTCAATGGCAAGCAAGAAGATGGCTGATGGCCCCAGACTAGAAATCTTTTTCAAATGATGGTTAATAGGATATTTGTGATTAATTTTCCTGGAGAGTGGAGATGAGCGATAATTTCTTAACTAGAAATGATTCTAAGAAATACAAAGCTTGGCAACATTTCAAAATTACTCCTACATTATGAGGGGTATGTACCCCATCGTGCTTCACTGGTGGTGGATCAAGAACATCGGGCTGGACAGGCTCATGAAGCAAGATGACGTGAGACCCAAGGTAGATTAGAACCCTAGTCGGTTATAAGCTTGTTATAATCAAAGTGGATTTGGCAGGCGATGTCACCTACCGCCAGAGGCACCTTTACCTTAGAGCAAATATAATAAATGGATGTAGTAAGGGGTTGGACCTATGAAATATGAAGATATTGAAGCCTAAGACCAACCTTAGACTTTCCATGTATAGAGCATCCTCAGGAGTATATAAACTGAGCCTCCCAAGGGGAGAGACACGCCCATTCGAAGCAAACAGAGCTCCAAAGTTAGGGTTAGGGGTCCAACTTTGCAAGACTCACTGAGAAGTCAATCTCGGCGAAAGGAGGAAGCAAGAGGAGGCAGGAAGCCGAGGGGTCAGCCGACCCTGAGTTTTTCCTGGTGAGTTTCGAGTTCATCTTTCGATATGAGTTGTAAGTCGACGAATTCGATGACTTTGTGCTTCAAGCTCATGATGTATCTCGAGTACTCTCTGTTCTTCTTATGATCACTTTGATAACGCCTTGAGTTCGATCAGTGAAGTTGTCATATGACTATAAGTTCTGTGTTTATACATGATTTATGTTCTTGGCCAAGATAGAATTCTGCATGTCTTTTAGTAGATCTTTTTACCTTAGTTGGTTGATTGAATTTGCTCATGCTTAGAGATGGTTTAGGCTTGCTAGTTCGTCTGACATATGGGTGGGAGAAAGGTTCAAGCAAGTCTATAATATTCATGATCATGTTTATCCTGTATTCCACGTTAGATCATAGCTCAAAGTGGTTCTTAGTATATAAGAAATTTGTCTCATATCTCTTGCGATGCCTTCGTCATTTTAGCTTCATATTGATCTTGTGTAGTAGTTCATATTTATCTTTGACTAGATCCAGTTCATGCCATAGATTAGACATATATCTAGTTCATGATTAGATAACTGCCTATCATCCTTTGAACTAGCTAGTAATTGATTAATCTAAGATTAATAGTAGCTTAAGCATAGTTATCCACTGATTAACAAAACCTACGATACTCATCTTGGGAAGAGCTACACCGATACTGTCGCTTGCAGTATAAGGTTAGACGTGCTTAAGTGCTGTTAACATGCACTACGTCAACGTGTGCGTCCTACGGTGTATGGTCCATTTTTTTTAAAAAAATCTCACCCTGATTGCTATGCGTGAGCATTATTGCAACTTTTTTTTTTGATGGTCAATGGGAGGGGGGAGCACACCCACGTGAATTTCATCTATATTTGAGTGGCCAGGCCACGCATTAACAACCTCATTTTTAGGGAAAAACAAAGCAAATCCCAGCGCGTGTGGTTAATTTAGGGAAAACCGGCTAAAACCACAATAAGCTACCTAACTAGACTAGGCCTACACCCAAGTACTAGGGAGGGTGAAATGTGGCGTAACCACAGATAAACAACATCACGCCCCAACACAAGGGTGAAAAATGTGGCAGACCACAGATAATAATGCAGTTGCTATGAAACTTCTAGCTTCATGGCAACAAGCGACCCATAAGCAATGCCTACACCTAGGATGCGACGTCAAAGATGCCGCCATCGCCGTCTAGCAAGGCTAGGACAATGTTTTCACCAGGGGTCTAGCGTCATGAAGAGGATAGTAGCCATGGCATTCCAACGATGAGCCGATGAGACCTCAAGAGCGGTGCCTCCGGGGTGCCAAATTCAGCGTCGATAGCAGGAGATGGCGGAGTTGCCCCAGCAGTCAGGCGACAAGGAGGCCCGGAGCATCCACCGAGTTTGAGTTCTAGGATGCCGGATCGGGTACTAAACAGCTAGGAATGGCGGTGCAGCCTTAGCAGCAGGCGATGGGGGTGCCCGGAGTGTCTCCTTTTGCCTTGCGAGATGGCTTGCAGCAGCAGCGACGACGGTGGTTGCCTTGATCAGAGGTGCTGAGTCAGCCATGGGGAAGCCAAGGTGGCGGTTTGGCCCTGTTCAACTGGCGACGTGGGGGATGCTCGGGTCGCTTTCCACTCAGGGAGCCGGTGTTGGCAATGGTGGCCGGCGTTGGCGGTGCAGCCCCGGTGCATGAAGGCGAGGAGGGCCCGGACGTGTGGAGCTTAGATCAAGGGCTGCGGAAGCATGGGCCGTCAACGCAAACCGAGGAAGATGAGCCCGCCAGTGGAGTAGATCTTGGCCACCGTCGAGGTGGGGGATTGGGCGGTTTGGCCCTGCCCCGAGGCGACGAGGAGGCCCGGATTGTACTCTACTCGGGGACCCGGTGCCGGCAACGGCGACCGGCGTTAGCGGCAGCCTGACGGCGTGGAGACAAAGAGGGCCCAGGCTTCCTGTTGGCGAACGCCCAGCATTGTCGACAGCGGCGAGGGCGGCATGGCTCTGCGGGATCTCTGCTTGGGGTACCAGACCGGCGATGGGGCCAAAGGAGGTGGCGCATCCCAGAGCTTGGTGACTAGGAGGGCGTGGGTCATCGGTGGTGTAGTCGGCACGAGGGAGCTAGATCCGGCAGAGACTGGCGATGGCAGAGCGGGCCAGGCGGCGTGGCAGCGACGAGGGCCCGTGTCACCCCTAGCTTGGAGGAGCATAGATCTCAGCCCAAGGAAGCCGGATCCGTTGAAATCGGCCGTCGGACGCTCGCCGGCGGTGAGGGGTGGCCACAACGGAGGAGGAAGGGAGCGGGAGGGGAGAAAGGGAGCAGGAGGGGAAGGCGCGGGACAGCCCTTTTTGAGGCACCGTCGCTGGCCTCCGCCGCCGCTGGCTGTCAGAGGTGGAGCAGCGGCGGCGGCGACCAAACTTGGTGGGATTCGGTGGCGGCGGTAGCTAGGGTTGGGGGTCACCCCCCGTGTCGCCTTACAGGGACGACGCGCAGGGGGGGTTGAAACAATAATATTCCGTTCTTCGGTTTCATGGTGTGTAGGAGGAATCGAGCTGATAGTTCTCACTATGATATTTTATTAGTACCTGTATAACTGACAACATCGACTATGAATCTATGGCTATACGAATCTATGATGAAATGTGCAAACTGCGAAGCAGTACCAACAGGCCAAAATCATATTCTTTCTCATATACAAAAGTCAAAATACAGAACCACCAAGATAGATAGTTGTTGCATATCTCCCAACACGGACAAACTCATATTTTAGATGTACATGTGATCTGATTTAGGGAAACCACATAAAAACTCTCATATATTTGAAATCAAAGTTTGTAGTATGGTTCAGAAAACACGCACACAGATAGATGATGATTTCAACATGTGTGCTGCTACGCATACAAGGTTCCAAACCCTCCTATGGGATTTATACAATAATAATAGATATATAATAGATGTGGCATATACCGGCCGGCGGCTTGCCAGCGTGTTACTGTAGCATCTTGCGGGAGCAACAACGTACTGCATATGACGATAGATCTATCTTTGGCTCTGTGCGCCTGAATACACTTGGGGATCTCTCTTGGAAACGTAGTATACACATGCCATCGCCACAAGGACACAAGCTAGGGTCACTGCCACTTTAGCAAGCCAGTGTTTAAGGCGCATCGCAAGGGGAATGACGACTAAAGCCCCCGTTGCCAACAACACTAGTGCTAAATCTAGCAGGAGAAGGCAGGAACCCACCGTGCTCGACACCCGGGGTGGTGCAGGACGGCTGGTGTCGTCGTCTACGTCTTCTTGGCGCAAATAGCTGGGCTTGGAACACAAGTTCCTCACCTCTTCGTAGAGCACCCGGTCATCGAAGTAGGCGGCCGTGCCGCCGTGGTACCAGCGATACGCGCCTGCCGCCGATGCCAGCCCCGCTGCAGCGCCAGCGGACGCCGGGGACGACGCCTCGGAGAAGGCAGCTAATTTTGTGACGAAAACAGTGGCGCAGAAGGCCCGGCAGACGCAGCACCGGCGGTCGTCTTGGAAGAAGCGCATGCGGACGGCGCAGTGCAGGCAGACGTTTTGATGTCAGCACTCGCCGGCCACCACCCAGACTGAGGGTTCCATGCACACGGCGCAGGCGTAGCTGCTGCTGGCCGGTGTGTGTTCGTCGTCGTCGTCGTGGATGTCGATGGCGACGTGGCTGCTGACGACAGCACTGTCGGCTTGGGGCGCCATTGTGAACTACGTACTCTTACAGAGACGATGGAGTAGAGATGAGATTGCAACACATGGGCGCCCCCAATGCGGCCTACCTGTATATATGGCCGCGCTCTCGTACGTGTGCGTGGAGGTGGTCAGGTGGAAGATGGGCTCCTATATTCGGACTCGTCGTACACCGCTGGTCGCCCCGTATTCCAGCGGCGAACGGACTGATCCTGGTCAGGGTCTCGGGCCACTTGCACTCGGAGTCGGTTCGCTATAGCTCAGGCTGAGTCCGAGCTGAACGGACCCTCTGCATTTGCATCCGTAACGTAACGCGGAGCAGGCTTCCGGTTCCGGTGGCCAGACTTGCGCCTCAATATAAGTGACGGCCGAGGCGCCAAGACCAAATTAATAGTAGCTCAACTCCATCGTAACCAACGAAGCCATGGCGCAACCGAGATCAAAGAAAAAGAGGTTAGAAAAGGCCAAAGCCATGGCGCAAGGGCAAGCAGATTCATCAGTCAGCGGCGGCAGCCACGCCGGAGCCCGGGACGAGTCCGCCGTGTGCATGGAGCCGGTGGATTGGGTGGCGGTCGGTCCGTGCGGCCACCGCATGGTCTGCGTCAACTGCGCCGTCCGCATGCGCGCCGTCGACAGGAACCTGAAGTGCTGTATTTGCCGGACGCTTTGTCCCACCGTCGTCGTCACAAAGCCGCAGCAGGGAGCCACCACCTTCTCCAGACCACCCCTCGCCGCCGGCGGCGCGGGGCAGGTGGGCATGTACCTGTCGTACCACGACGGCATGGCTGCCTACTTCGACGATCGGGGCCTGTACGAGAAGGTGAAGGAGATGTGCCCCATCAAGCCATCGCCGGCGGCTGATGATCTCGGTAATTTGGAGATCTTGCTACCTTGTCTAGTGGGAGTTATGTTGATGGGCATGGGAGCGACGTTATTTGGTCCTCTTGCGACGACCCTGCTTACACAGTGGCATCACAGGATACTGGCCTCGGTGGCGTTCGCCCTTGTCTTTCGTTGTGTTTGTGAGTACTCCTACCGTATTCGCGGTTGATTTTTTTTCTTCAAAATCTCAATCTCTCATCTTATTCAAAATATTATAATTCATAGTTTATTTTGTTGTGATTTATTTTGTTATGGTAGAGAGATGTTTACATTTTGTTTGAACAAGACGAGCAATTAAAGATTTAGAAAAAAAAATAACGCGACTTATATTTAAATACGGAGGAAGTATTAGTCTAGCATATACACCGTTTGACGAGGAAGAGCCTCGATAGATGATTCATATGAGATCTCGAGAATCTAGGTTCCATGTAAAATGTAGGCATCATTAGATTTTGAGCAATGAAAGATAAAATCTATTCCAAATGAGGTGCTTGGGAGGCGGAGGAGATGGGTAGTTAGGCCTTGTCGAGCCAAATTTGCATAGGAAATGGATAAGCATGCCTACCCAACAATTGAATGTTTTAGAGGGATCCAACAACTGATTTTTAGACCATTGGATCTTGAGATGGAGGGCCAAGACTCACAGAATAAAACCTAACCCTACCCTACCCCATCACCCGCTCGTGACCCCACCTCACCTCTCGCGGCCGACACCACCCCGTGCAGCACCTCGTCGCCGCCGCCCCCTGCCTCCACCACAGGCAGATCGGCGTCGTCGCCTCCTCCCGCCACTGGATCACCCTCGTTGCCTCCTCCCACCGATGGATCCACCTCGTCGCCACCACTCCTCGCCGGGACACCCTCGCCCCGTGCTCCTACCGTGTCTCCGATGGCTACCACCGCCGCTGCCCCTTCCACACTACCCCGGCTTCACCAGGGTAGCTAATGTTGTCGCTCCCACCTCCAGCGCCGGCCCGGCTCCGGCGGCGTCTCCGCCACCTCCGCCACCACCCACCGCTAGCTAACCAAGGCAGGCAGAGCAGTGAGGCAGAGAAGACGCCCCCGCCGCCGGCACCGGCACAACCACCCTCCTCTGCCACCCACGGCCGGCTGCCCCGCCCGCCTCGATCCGCTGCCAACGCCGGCCTCCCCGGTGCCCCCTCTAAAGTGGAAATCATAAGTACCCGCCCCCACTCCGAAACCTCCGCCCCTAACCTCATCGGAGTTCATCTCACCGCAGTGGATTGGTCCAAAATTTGAGTGTTTTGACTTTTGACCCTCCTAAAACAACCGAGTATTGTAATAGCTTTTCCCAAAAAGAGAGAATGGGATGGTGGATAGAAGACTCCATCAACCTTGGTAGCCTAGGCGCACGCCTATTTGCAGGGAATTGTACTCTCACGGAACCAAAAGCACCATATTGTAGGCTTCTAAATAGGCTGGAGAAAAATATCAGGTGAATTGGTGAAAGGATGTGGGCTGCCAAACTAGCAATGAATCTAAGCACATTGTATTGTATATTGTACATGTTTTTACTGCTGCGATTATGACATGCAGTCTGCATCAAAATCTGTTAGCCGGCCCAATTCCAAGTAGATTGGCCGAACGAGTTGGGCCAACTCTTCTGCATCCGCAACGCGCACGGGCCAGCTGGCTGCGCGGACCACCGGTTACCACAAGTGCGCCGCCATCAATATAAGTGACCAGAAATCTAATAAGCCGAAAAAGATCAAATCAAGATTCAAGAACTCAAATTCCGTCAACTAACCAAACCAAGCAAGCCATGGCGCAAGGGAAAACGAACGCGGTTATCGAAGACGGTGGAGCCCGCGTCGAGTGCGCCGTGTGCATGGAGCCGGTGGATTGGGTGGCGGTCGGCTCGTGCGGCCACCGCGTGGTCTGCGTCAACTGCGCCGTCCGCTTGCGCGCCGTTGACGGCAACAGGCGGTGCTGTTTTTGCGAGACGTACCGTCCCACCGTCGTCGTCACAAAGCCGCAGCAGGGAGCCACCACCTTCTCCAGGCCACCGCTCGCCGCCGGCGGCGCGGGGCGGGTGGGCATGTACCTGTGATATCACAGTGGCATGGCTGCCTACTTCGATGATCGAGGCCAGTACGAGAAGGCGATGGAGATGTGCCCCAAGTTACCGCAGCACTCGCCGCTGCCGGCGAGATTTGAAGATTTTGTGTTTCTCATGGTAATTTCTCTATTTGTAGGTACGTTCATGGCCATCGGAGCTGCGTTATTTGCTCCTCTTGCGATGGCCCTGCTTACGAGTTGGCATCACAGGATACTAGCTTCGGTGGCGTTACTCGTTCTTTTCTTTTGTGCAATACGCTTATTAGGACGTTTGATATGAACATGCGTTCCAATGTGTATATCAGTCGAGGGCTCAATTCAAAATAGAGTCCCCAATTCAAATTAAACACCAATTCCATCTCGAGTCTAGTTTAGACCGTAGAAGTTATGCTCTGCAAAATCGGACGCACATGCCACATAATCTGTTTGAGACATTATATATATTAACGAAAAGTTAAGGAGATAAGCTTTCCAATCTAATTAGTGTCACATCCAAACATGCTTGGAGTCAACAATAATTAATTTTGAAACAATATGATGTCCAGATTCTATTCGGGTGTTGCCGACACCTATTTTTAGGTCTAAAGGCCTAGCACATCCTAGGGTTTCTCGGCCACCACCTCAGTCTCCCCATAACCCTCTATTTTCTATATATTCCGTAGATGCTATTAGATTACATAGGTTTTACTTAGATTATTTTACTTAAACAATTTCGTGGTTCATCTATTCGTGGAACCTCAACTTCATGTGTTAAACAATTCCATTAGTAATTTTTGAGTTGGTATCTACCGTTTTATTATTTGTGTGCATCGACTCACAAACTAGAGATATACATTCATGGCGAGGTCTATCATATTGTACATGGTTGAGGCTATCTACAACGGTTTTCTCTATCCCCATCTTATACTATTACTGATTGGAGGCTCCTTGTGGAATCTCAATGTTAATCTTCATCAGACAGCTGTAGAAAAAAATAAATTCTAGAAATTCTCACAAAAATTAGAAACATCCGACCGTTCCATCATAGTAGTTATAATAATAATAGCCAGTAGATCTATTATATTTTCTAAACAATTACCCAACATGCTATTATGAAAGATGAGATAAAATAACTCCTAAATTTATATAAAAATTACCCACCATTCCATCATGAAAGCTGAAATAAAATAACTCGCTAAATTTATATAAAAATACCTACCATTTACCATTCCATTATAAAATATGAATTAAATAACCCCCTAAATTTGTATAAAATTCACTCACCATGTCATTATATAACATGAATTAAAATAAGCACTAAATCTGGATATAAATTACCCAATATGTCATCATGATATATAGATAAATTTAACTCCTAAATTTGCATATTAATTACCCACAATACAATGCCATTACAAAAGAGATGTAACTAAAATAATCACCTCTATATACTAAGGATTGAATCTATATGTCTAGTCCGTGTGAGAACACTGGGTTGATGGGCTGATGGACTAGTTCCTCAAATTCAAACTAGACTATGTCCACACTGCAGAACAGAGTCAGCTTCTTCATTTTAGAGCGACCGTTTGTGGCAACGTGATAACTAGAGAAGACGTAGTGTTGCAATTGGAGGGTTTTAGATCTTGCTGATTGGAAGTCAAATCGTAAATGTCAATTCTCTACCAAATCGATAATCATATCCACCTAATAGAAAGATCAGAACCCTCAGCCCATCGGGTTGCAATTAGAGCTTCAAGTTTTACGGTCAGGTAGAAGTTTGGATTTGTGATTTATCTATTCCTCTCATTACACTTAGCCTTTGGGTTTTTTATTTTTTGGAGTTCGTATTGTTAAGTTTGTGTCTATATTATTGTTCTTAATACCTTTCTTTAACCCTTTAAATCTAATAGAATGGACGGCTTCAGTGTACGATAGCAATTGCATTTAGACTTTGCTCTGTAAATAACTGAATACTACTAGAGTGGATGCATTGGCGCGCTTCGCCGCGCACAGCAAAAAGAGGGCACGCCTGATCATTAGGAACACAGGCACAGCGTATATATGAAATAAAAATGGAACACATAGGCGCAACTGACTTGAGACCCAGCCGAGGATGGAGCAAGCGAACCAATGATGCTCCTTCCCAGGCACACCACCAGTCACCAGACTACAGTAGACACAACTACACAAAGCAGTAGGAAAGGCAGGAAGAGAATCGGGGCTCACGTAGGCAAGAAGACGACGGCAACCGCGGAGAACCGGTGAGGCAGGAAAATGGAAGGGGAGCACCGCACCCCAGCGGACAGCGGCGGCATCCTTCGTCAATCCCAGCGACACCGATACGCTATGCACGCGCAGGGCAGCCCAACAAGACGCGTAGCCGAGTGGGCCCAGGTGAAAGTGTGAGAACAACGCTAGGAGGCAACTCTGTCTAGACGCACATCACCAGATGAACGGCCACGAGCTAGCTCCAAACTTCTGTGTGGAGGTGAAACCTACGCACGTTATATCAAGTAGTAGACTGTAATGGGTAAGGTTGAAGCAGATGATGGTGGCAACACCGTTGCTCAGATGTTGCACGGTGCAGAGAGAAGAATGTGACAATGAAAGAGACGAGGAAGGAATTTGCATTTGAGCGTACGATGAGGACCATGTAATACTTTGTTGTACCTAGATTGCAAAGAGGGGTATAAAAAGTTGCATAGTAAGCTGGAATTGTTGCATGTAGAAATGATGTCAGTTAAAAGATTTTTTTGGTTACCGAAACTCATAGTAAAGAAGACGTAGCGTCCACAACAAACATATGAAGCAAAGGCTCAAAGCCGATTGTTTGCCTTTTGGGATTGTAGTACAAAACATACATGTATGATTGTATCCTCTATTGTAAAGAAAAAGGATAAATGACCATCCGACATGTAGATGGTCATTTACTTTACCTTTGAACTTCAAAACTATATTACATTCTGAAGTAGCACGCCCCCATGTTGGACATTGTACTGTTGATAACCCCGTAAAGTAATATTGTCTTCGATTTATCCATCCAACTATTTTAGTTTGTCCGTTTTATCCATAAATAAAATTTATCTTTACTGTTTCTCCACGTACAAATCAAGTGTTAATTTGAAACCTTGCGAAGTTCTATGAAGTTTTTGACATCATTTTCGACACAGTTGCCTCCTGATGTGGTTGATTGCATGCGTATTGATTTGGATAACGATAGTTAGCACGACAATGAATACTTGCAGCCATGCATGCGCACAACTTTCTTTCAGGGGTTTAGCCTGGTGTCACCAACTCGTCTATCCCACTGTCTGTATTTCAAACTTTACCCTGATACAATGCACAAACAGTGTTTCGCATATCCATATCCATGCCCTGGGCAAGGATGCGCGTCAAAGAAATACTAGTTAGAGGAACGCCCTTCCTTCCATTCATAGTCCCTTCGTGCATGCATAAAACTGATGTTAGATTCACTAAAACGTTGGCTAATAGAATAGGGTTAACAACGGAAAACAAAAATGGCTAGGCATAGTGCGTTAATCTTCGTTTTGGTTTTATGCGCCTTATTTTTAGAATTGAGAGAATATTAGATAATTATATTATGATTTTTTTGGTATTACTAGCTTCTCATGGAATTTTGTATTACTAAGATTATTTATTTTTAGATGGCTAACCTATAAAAAGTACATTAAAATTATATATCACATATTTTTGGTAGAAGGTGTGATGTCGTCTATCACAAGACAAAATTGAAACTTAAAATTCAACTTGTGTGTAGATAAACTAAAAAGGGAGTCAAATTTTATCAACGGGTAGATCAAACCAACTAGTTGGAGGGGTAATTTGAGCACAAAATTAAAAGGTGTTTTGGACAAATCTCCAAAGTGAAGAAAGAGGGAAAAAGTTAACATGTGGGCCTATTGTATTATTGCCACATGTTCACTGGGGTTCCATGTTCACGTTCCACGTCATCAAAATCATGAGCAAAACCACTTATGGGAGTTTATTTTAGTCTTCGATACACGGTACAATTAAGATGCAAAAAACAAAAAATCTCGTTTGTAATTTTGAGTTATGTAGACCATTTCTAATCGTAAAAGACACCAGAAATTGATATAAAAGCTTCCAGCGTTATTAAATTATTAATAATAGGAATCATGCCGTGCTGTAGCAGTTTCAAACTGTTAGAGATCGGCACGAGATAAACGCAGTGAGAAATATCAAAACCAATCACAAAGATACAAGGATTTAACGTAGAAAAACCACATGCACCAGCTAGCCAAGCCGCCGGAAACATACGGCGTTTTGTAAACACTCCACAGGAAATAGCAGAAGTTGTGGCTGGCCAGTGCCTGTGGTTTTTTTCCCTCGTCTTGGAGGGTTTTCCACGTTAAATCCTTGTGTCTCTGTGATTGGTTTCGATCTTTCTCGCTGCGTTTGTCTCGTGCTGATTTCTAACAGGTGGTACTAGAGCTTTGATTATCAGATTCAAGAATCGGCATGTCGTCGGTGAAGTATGATCTAGCGTTGTTGGACTGGGACACTAGGTTTTCGTTGTGGCAAGTCAAGATGCGGGCAATGCTGTCACATGCCGACCTAGACGACGCTCTAGAAGGCTTCGGGAAGAAGGACTGTCGAGACATGGACCTGACAAGGAGAAGCTCAAAGATCAGTAAGGCGATGTCCCATATTCATCTTCATCTATCAAATAATATCTTGCAGGAGGTCTTGGCGAAGAAGTCTGCTAATGCGTTGTGGCTGAAGCTGGAATCGATCTGCATGTCAAAAGATCTAACCAGCAAGATACACAAGAAGATGAAGTTGTTCACGCACAAACTACAATAAGGAGGTTCGGTCTTGAATCACGTAGCGTCTTTCAAGGAGATAGTTGCTGATCTGCAGTCGATGGAGGTATCTTATGAGGATGAGGATTTGTGTCTTCTTCTTTTATGCTCCCTTCCTAGTTCCTTTGCCAATTTCCTGAGATATAATTTTATATAGTCGTGATTAGGGCTGGACGAAAAACTCGTAGCTCATCGGCTCGCTCGGCTCGTGGCTAGATCGGATCGGCTCGGCTCGGCTCGTTTCAAAATTTTCACGAGCTGAGCCAGTGTTCCAGCTCGGTTTATTAACGAGCCAGCTCGAGCCGAACTCGAGCTGGCTCGCGAGCTGAATGAGCCATGGACTCCAGAAGGCACAACAAATCTATATCGTTTGACCCAATACCACCAAATGTCCAGCCTGCCGGCCCAAGCCCAACGGCCCAGCGGCTAACCCTATCCCCACCTCATGGGATGATGGGACATGGCCGCCACATAGGTCACAGGTCTTCACAGACTCGCGGACTCACCCTGTCGCCGCTCACGACATCCCTCTCCCGCGCCCCCCTCTCCACACGGGCCATGGCAGCAGGCTACAGGCAGCAGCCCCAACAAGTAACAGCTGAGCAACCAGCACACCACCTCACCGGCTCAACCTCACCCTCTCCCTCTCCCGACTAGGTGATAGGCGGCGGCCTCCCCGACGGGGCGGCGACCGACGCTAGATCCAGCGCCCCCGACCCCCACGCGACTGGCGATGGCAGACGGCGACCCCGATCGGCCGACCCCCTGTGACTGGCGACGACAGAGAGGCGGACTCCCGACCCCGATGCGGTGAACTCACGACAGTAGATCGGGAGTCTTGACGACTCATGCGCCGCCGTGCCACTGCTCCTGCTCCGTCCGCCGGTGCCGTCCAAGACTAGCGTCGTCGCGCCGCTGCTCCTGCTCCATCCGCTGTGCCACTGCTCCTGCTCCTGCTCCATCCGGCGCCATCCAAGACCCACACCGCCGTGTCGCTAGGCTCGTGAGCTAAACGAGCCGAGCTAAGCTGGGTTCCTGGCTCGGATAATTTTGCGAGCCGAGCTGAGCCAGTTCGTCTCGCTAACGAGCCAGCTCGAGCCAAGCTGAGCCGAGCCGAGCTGGCTCGACATGTCGCGATGAACTAACGCTGCATGAAGTATGTGAGGCTCTTGCACAAAAAGTGAAGTTAAAACAAATGGTTCGCTTGGAAGAATCTTCCCCCAATGGAGAGGCATTGGCTGCTAGAGGCAGGGAGGAGCAGAGAAACTCAAAGTCTAGAAACATAGGCAAAAGCTAGGATGAAAGAGGGACGTTCCAAGTCCAGGAACAGGAATAAATTGTTTTGTAAGTACTGCAAGAAAACCAACCATGTGGTTGAGGATTATTGCAAATTGCAGAATAAGGAAAAGAGAAGCGGTAACAACCGATTCAAGAAATCAGAAGATGATGGTAAGGCCTCTGTTGCATCCGGTGATAATTCTGATAATGGTGATGTTCTTATTGCTTTTGCTAGCTTGTGCCTCAATGAATTCTGAATGGATAATTGATTCTGCTTGCTCATATCATGTTTTCATTAACAAAGATTGGTTTAGTACCTATGAGCCTGTGCAAATGGTGGTTTGCTTCGGATGGGAGATAATACTCCAAGTGAGGTCATTGGCATTGGATCAGTCAAGATCAGAACGCACGATGGTATGACACGCACGCTAACAGATGCGAGGCACATCCCAAATATGTTCAGAAATCTCATCTCTTTGAGTAACCTTGACAAGAAAGGGTACAAGTACTGTGCTAGAGGTGGAGTTTTGAAGGTATCCAAAGGTTCTCTCATTGTTATGAAAGGAATTATGAAATCTACAAATTTATATGTTCCTTATGGAGATACTATTACTGGTACAGCAGCTATTATTTCTGCTGCGGCTTCTGTTACATCTGATAAGTGTAGTGATTCTAAGCTTTGGTACATACACCTTGGACACATGAATCAGCTTGGTTTAGCAGAGTTGAGCAAAAGAGACCTGTTGATGGGATGCAACAATGATGAGATGGAGCTATGTGAACATTGTGTTTTTGGTAAGCATAAGCGGGTAAAATTCAATACTTCTGTTCATACAACCAAAGGCATATTAGATTATGTGCATGCTAATTTGTGGGGGCCTTCTCGAAAGCATTCACTTTGTGGTTGCCGTTATATGTTTACTATTATTGATGATTACTCTAAAGGGTGTCCCCTTATTTTCTGAAACATAAATATGATGCATTTGATGCTTTTGAGGATTGGAAGGCTATGGTAGAAAAGCAAACCGAGATGAAGGTAAAGGTTTTGCGTACTGATAATGGCATGTAATTTTGTTGCCATGAATTTAATCTTTTCTGCAGAAAAGAGGTCATTGTCAAGCACCACACCATTCTGCATACTGCACAGCAGAACGGTGTTGCAGAAAGGATGAACATGACCATTATCTCAAAGGCACATTGTATGATGTCCAATGCTAGTATGGACAGACTGTTTTGGGCCAATGCTGCTAACACAACATGTTACTTGATTAATCGATCACCTTCCATCGCCATTGATAAGAGAACACCCATAGAGGTATGGTCTGTTGTCCCTCAGATTATTATCAGCTAAAACTTTTTGGTTGCACTGTATATGCACATGTGGACAGTGGTAAATTAGAACCTAGAACAGCAAAGTGTGTTTTTTCTGAGTTATGGTTCAGGGGTAAAGGGACATAAGCTGTGGAATCCTGAAACTAAAAAGAGCATGTTGAGTAGAAGCGTGGTTTTCAATGAATCTGAAATGTATTATGCTAACCGTGCTACTAATGCTTATGATAATGTGCCACAGAAAAGTGTGCAGGTGGAGCACTCGGATGAGGGCGACCATATAACTTATGATGATATTGGCGCCCATGATACACCTGTTCTTGATGCTGATTCATCTGCTATTGTGCACTCTCCTCCTGTTTTGCAGTCTACATAGCCTATGGCGGTTGATAGGCCCGTGAGTGCTCGGAAGCCAGTGAGAAGCTTGATTGAAGAATGCAATTGTCAGTTTTGCTTTGAGTAGTGCTGAGGAGATTGATTGCAGTGCTGAGCCATCCACCTACACTGAAGCTATGGTTTCTGGTGATCGTGAGAAGTGGATGTTTGCTATGCAAGAAGAGATGCAGTCACTTGAGAAAATTGGCACATGGAACAGTGTTTGCTTGCCTGCAAGGAAGAAAGCAGTACGCTGCAAATGGCTTTTCAAAAAAAGAAAGGTTTTTCTCCTAGCGAGCTCCTAGATTTAAGCCAAGGTTAGTTGCCAAAGGTTTCAGTCAAATACCAGGTATTTTCTTCGGTTGTAAAGCATAGTTCTATTCGTGCTTTTCTTGGTATTGTTGCTGTGCATAACCTTGAGCTTGAGCAGTTAGATGTGAAAACTGCTTTCTTGCTTGGTGATTTGGAGGAAGAGATTTACATGGATCAGCCTAATGGCTTCATTGTGCCTAGTAAGGAAAACTTTGTATGCAAATTGAAGAAGTCACTGTATGGTCTGAAGCAGTCACCTAGACAGTGGTATAAGAAGTTTGATTTCTTTATGATTGCTAATGATTTTAAAAGATTCCTTTATGATAGTTGTGTCTACATTAAATTTGTTGATAGGTCGTCTATATATTTGTTGTTATATGTTGATGACATATTGATTGCTGCTAAGAGCTAAGGTTGATATCGCTAACTTAAAGGCATAGTTAAGTAGCAAGTTTGAGATGAAGGATCTTGGTGCTGCTAAGAAAATTCTCGGTATGGAGATCAGTAGAGACAGAAAATCTGGTTTGCTATTTTTAGTCAACACAGTTATATTTAGAAAGTCCTCCGTCGTTTTAATATGCATGATTCAAAACCAGTAAGTACTTCCATTGCACCTCACTTTAAGTTATCATCTTCTCAGTGTCCTAGCACAGATTCGGATTTTGAGTACATGTTAAAAGTTACATATTCCAGTGTATTGGTTCTTTGATGTATGCCATGGTTTGTTCACGTCCAGATTTGTTTTATGCTATGAGTTTGGTAAGTAGATACATGTTTAATCCTGGTAAAGAACATTGGAATGTTGTGAAGTAGATTTTCAGGTATTTGCGGTATGTCTGATGTTTATTTGCAGTTTGGCAGAACCAGAGAGGGACTCGTGGGATATGTTGATTCAGATTATGCTGCTGACGTAGACAAGAGAAGATCACTGACAGGTTGTGTGTTCACTGTTGAAGGATGTGCCATCAGGTTGGAGGGCTTGTCTACAGCCTACAGTTACTTTATCAACCACTGAGGCTGAGTTTATTGCAGTTTGTGATGTTTGCAAAGAAACTGTTTGGTTGAAAGATCTGTACGCTGAATTTTCTGGAGATACATCTTGCATTAATTTATTTTGTGATAGTCAGAGTCCTATCCACCTTATAAAGATGATCAAATGTTTCACGAGAGAACAAAGCACATTAATTTCAAATACCATTATGTCCATGAAGTTGTTGCATATGTCAAATTAAAGGTATGCAAGATTAGTACTCATGATAATACAGCAGATATGATGACTAAGCCTGTTTCTGTTGCTAAGTTTGAGCTTTGCTCAAGCTTCGTTGGTATGATCGTGTAGCCCTAGTGGCTGTTTTGGCACCGGCGGTTGTTCTTTTGATTTGTTTCGAGATGGTGTTTACATATTACATGCTATAAGATGTAATTTGTCTAAAGGTGGAGATTGTTGAATTGTGATCCAAATTCCTATGAGGCGGCCAAGTTGGGGAGCACAACGGAGGCCCGTCCGCGAAGGCTTGGCCGGCACGGATTAGGATTTGCTATATCATTCTCTTGTAAACTGCCAAGAAACATATAGCATTTTGTAAACGCTTCACGAAAATAGTAGAAATTGTGGTTTACTGGTGCCATGATTTTTTCCTTCGCCTTGGAAGATTTTTCACGTTAAATCCTATTAAATCTTTGTATCTCTGTGATTGGTTTGTGATATTTCTCGCTACGTCTGTCTCGTACCGATTTCTAACACACGGCACCCTGCATATGCATGCATCCAAAAGCAGCGCATATATATGCATGGTCACGACCGATCCGATCGACTCCAAAGAAATGCATGCGAAGAACAAGAGTATCGCGTGCATGGTGTGTTTGCAGCTTATTGCTCAGTGTAAGATTTGGAGGCGACCAGCGTTGCGGAGGCGATCGTCCTGGCCGGGGTTCGCCATGGCACCGAACGCCGTCCCGCTCAGGTCGAAGTGCACGGGCTCCGCAAGGCACGGACCGCCGGGGCACAGGTCAGTGACGACCACGGTCACCAGCCTGCCGGAGCCCGGAGCACGACGGGTTGCCGGTGCATTTCACCTGCAGAAGAATTTATTAACTAAGAAGAAATATTATTAATTCAGTGTTAATTAGTGTGACGACAACACATCATGCATGTAGTACGTACTGTTGCATCATGCATATATATGCATGGATTGTACGGGAAGAATTGAACGAACCTGGTAGCAAGTGCCGCAGCCCTTGCCGTCGTGGTACATGGAAGGGCTTCCGGCGGTGATCAAGGATGAGAAGGGCGGCTGGTCGACGGCATTCTGGTACCCACACGCACCACCTATATACGTACAAAACGCATGCATGCGTGGCATTAGCTATCTACCTAGTAAGCCATGTCGTCGGCCAATTATTTGATCTTTCATATATATATCGACCATTGTACATATCGATCCGTCGTACCGTCGCTCCCTCCACCGTGTGGCGGGCCGTACCACGTCGGACCGCCGACGGACCAGCCGGAGAGGGATGCGCAGGGACGGAGGAGGCTGAAGGCGGCAGCCGTCAAGGCAATGAGGAAGCAAGGCAAGATCCGGGTGTTGGAAGGCATGGCCTCGATGCGATCTCTGTTTATTGGATGTCTACCACAAGAGGTGGAGGTACGGTGCGGTGCAAGAGCATGTGTGTTACCACCGGTTATTCCATCATGCCATCTATTTATAACGCCTGCATGCCCATATACTTCGTTCGTTCAAGATCAGAAAGAGATCGCTCGGTCTGTAATAACCACGGTGAGATAGCGCGCATTCAAATTAATACTCCCTCCGTCTATAAATGTACGTACGCAGAACTTTGATTTGTCTTATTCAAAAATGTAAAATTTGAAATCATACTCAAATTATATTTAGTGATAAATCAAATGACAACAAAATAAACAATAATTTGTCAACTTTTTTTTGAATAAAGGTGAAAGATCAAAGTTTTGGAAAAAAAATCCACCGCGTCATCACGAGTAACTGGGAATATCGATGGGGAAGGATTGTGTCATGGCTGTCATTAAGTCCAAATATTTGGTTGGCAAAAGTTTTTAGAGAGAAATAAATATGTTAAACTAATGAGCAGGCTTGATTGGGGCCTTTGAGTTTTTAGGAGATACTATCTCCGCGCCATGAAAAGTGCAAATCTAATTCATTAAGGCCAATATTACTAAGGTGATTCCACTACCGATGATGGTGCATTATATTGTGCCATAGAACAAAAATAACAAGGATTACACTCTTTATGGGACGGCGGTAAGCTACTACCGAATGAGACTAAATCATGTCAAGAGGCAGATTCTTAGGCCGTCTCTAGACAAAGGTCACCACAAATGTTGATTTTCAGCATCATCGGATTTCAAGGCACCCTAGAAATCGACTTATAGAGCTGGCCGACGAGATAGGCCACCAACCCTCGGAAAAAGGAATTGCAATGATCGTGGAAGAACATGACTCTAGGAATTGTTTCCTGGGCCGCCTTTCGAGAGCAAACTGGGCCTAAATGAAACTCGCGTACAACTGAGTGTGGGGACTGCTCAATGCGCTTTCCAATTTTAGTTTTGGGCCGTTGCAACAAGCTAGGCCTGGGCTCATCAAATCTAGCTCTTATTAGTGATACCCGTTCCCCTGCTACAGGAGAGAGAGGCGGAGAAGAGGCGAATCCAAATCCGGCGTTGATCTCGCCGGTTCCTCGCCTCCGGCGGCATTTCCGGGCGCCAGTCCGGTGAATCGACGGCCGGCGTAGTTTGTATAGGTTAGGTTTTAGCCTTGGGTACAGCTCGTGCGCGACGATGTCTTCGTGGCGTGCGTCGTGGCTTTTGCTCCTCCGCTGCCTCCACGGTGGCCTCGTCGACGGCGGGATGTTGGCCGGGGACGCGGCGTCGAGGATATGTGGCGTACTCCTCTTCTTCTTCAAGGTTGGCGACAAGGGCTCCGCCGTAGGTGTGGCGAGCTTCCCCTGCTTCCTTGGTGATGGAGTTGGGAGTCCCTTATTCCTTCTCCGTAGCGCGAGGGGGAAAATAATTGCCACCTTCGGTGTCTTGGTCTTCCGGGCTGCTGGTGTGGTCGGCGGCGGCGGACTGCTGATCTTCCGGTCGCCGGCCTTGCGGGCGGCGGCTGGCGGATCTATCTGGTGTTCTTTTGGTTCTTCAGCTGGGCCAATGGTGCTTTCAAGGTCAGATGCGTGGAGGAGTGATGGATCTGGCTCCTCTCCTTGTCGGTCTTCAGGATGGAGCCCCTTCCTTTTCTCTCTGGTTCTTCGGTGATGGAGCTGAGGCGAGCTTCCCTTGGGGCGCGGCCCCAGCCGATGTGCGTTCAGTGATGGCTTTGTCCCGTCTCCAGTGGTGGGTGTCTACTGCGGCTTTTGTAGCCATGTTTGGCGAGTTCATGCTCCTGCAGTTTGTCATGCAGTTCTTCGAGCTGCTCTTCTCCTTCAGCGAATGGTCCAGGGGCAAGGTCGGAGTCTTCTCTCTGTTTAGGTTCAATGAGGATGGAGTCCAAGACCCTGTTGTTCTTCATTTCATATCCTTTGTTGTATTTTGCGTCTTTTACAGATCTTTGTACTCTTGACGTATTATTAGAAATGAATCGGAAATGCTTCAGGGTGTTTCTTTTCTCAAAAAAAAAAAAATCTAGCTCTTATTATGGGGAAGCTAGAGAACACTGTGCTTAGACTAAAACTAACGCTTTCCCCCTGTGCTCCCATCCCTTATCACTAGTTCTAACTGACTATCTCTCTGTCTACGGTGCAGAACAGTGCTGTAATAAGTTTTAGAGGATTCCTTTGGGGAAGACGTTAGTTTTAGCCTTAACCGTCAGTATGCACTGGTCATAACAGATTCACATCAGGCTCCTTTTTCTCTATCATTCCACTCCCAAATCCGAACGTAGATCGGGTCCATCTTGCTGTCCACCTCGTCCACCAGCTCGTCAAAGATCCAGGAGTAATTCCTCAGGCTCTCACTCTCTGAGCTGTAACACAATGCCCTCCTGCCGGCGTTCTCCTCTAGCACCCAAACCTTCTCGACTAGCGTCTGGAGAAGCCGATGGTTCAACAGCTCGTAGTCCCTGGATCATATATAATCAAAGATTAAAGATGTGTGTCATAATGTAGCAGATGCACTTATTTTCACATGTCTGTAGGTGAATATGGAGTGTAGCATCTGAACAGTGGCGGGGCCAAGAAACACCATTCTGACCCAGAACACCTTGGACATGACCCAGAATTGCTTGTCAAAGTCGTCAGCGCCAAGCTTGATCAACCCTATCTCCATCGGAAGCGTAATGCATAGACCTGTAGGGGCATAAATGTTAGCAAAATATGCCCTAGAATCGAGTATACCACAAAAACATTTTAGTTGCAATGTGGAACTATACCAAAGTAGAGTTGGCCCCTCATGCTGAACGTTTGCTTTGCACTGGTGAGCATGTAGATGAGGAACACGATGCAACAGTAGAATAAGAAAGCCTTGGTGAAGCGAGTCTCAGGTAGAATGGGGTTATGCAGAATGCACAACTTGTCCAAAGCAGCAAAAATATTAGCCTGCTTTGCTCTGAACTCTTCCTGTAAGTTAAGTAAATATAAGTAAACATGTAAATTTGGTTAGACTTAAGAATGAGATGAGCAAATACCTGTGCTTCCAGTATGGTGTGAGAATTTTGGATTAGATGATCATGAGATTGCCGGATTTGTTCCTGACGTGACAGTAGCTCCTCCTGTTGACGCTGGCCGAACTGTGCAAGTTTCTGCAGTGTTTCCCTGCAATTATCCATTAAATCAATATCTTTGTAAATCAAATGTATAAAGTATCCTGAGTAATAAATACGAAATGAGCATTAGACATATGAATATAATTAATAATACCTGCTTTCTTCGAGAGCTTGTGCTTGAGACCTGTGGAGTTTATTCAGTCCTTCAATGGCCTGGGTCTGTCCATCCAATAGTTGCTGTTGATTCTCTAGTGACTTTCCAGCCACGCTTCCAATGTCATCAGCAGTGCTCTGCAGATCCTTCATCTTCGAAGACATTGCATCACCAACACTTTTAATTTCCATCTGTACGTATCCAGTCTCGTTTTTTAGCTTATCCATCCCATTTACAAGCCTTTCGTATGACTCCTGCACCCATGCCATGCCAGCCTCCATTTTCTCACTCATCTCCATTTGCCCTTCCCTCAGTTTTGCCTGAGCAGTGGCGATATCCTTAGATTGATCAGATATAGTCTTGGATCGTTGATTTGCTCCCCGACATGCTTTGACGTCTCCTCCAAATGGTTGGCTTGCATTTCGATAGATATTAGCGTGTCCTGAACTTTGCTAGACTCCTTGATGATCTGCTCTGACCGCTCCTCGATCACCTCGAGCTTCTCCTCTGTGGATTTCGATGTCTTTCTCAGGTCGTTGACCAGCCTCTCGGTGTTGTGTTTGAAAGCTTCATCTCTGAACAATATAATGAAAAAAAATAAAATTTACTAGTAAAAACATTTTTATTTGCAATTGCAAGTAGAAAAAGGAAAAAAAGGCTTACTGCAACTGGTGGCACAGTGTGTTGGTCTCCAAATAGACCTCAAGGAAGACCTTGTACTCAGATTCGCCGAGCCTCTTGAGGCAATACACCATCTTGGAGCCCTGGCCGCACGACGGGAACGGGCAGCTGCCCCGAGTCCTCTTGGAAGCAGCTGCTGAGATGCCACGCGAGGCGTGACTGCCTCTCCTTGTCCGCCATGATGTCGCCGCAGCTGGCGAAGAGCTTCCGGTACGCCTCCTGCCAGAAGTTCCTCGGCCCGGCGAGCTTGCTCCGCGCGTTCTCCAGCAGCTTGATCCCTCTTGGGTCGTTGGCGCTGTCCATGGCGAAGTCGGCCACCGCGCCGTGCAGCTCCAGCGGTGGAGCGCGCGCACCGGCCGCTGCCACGTGCCACCGGCGACGACGAGAAGATGTTCCATGAGAACCCACTGGTCCTCGGTGTTCAAACCCATACACAGACCAAAATCAGCAGCGCGGACCACTTGTTTCAGACTAATAGTTCTTCAAGAAGCAAGTTGTTTCAGAGAAAAAGATGATGGAAATCCAAGCCAAGAACAACCTAAATCGATTCGATGCAGCACAACTGCACAAGTGCAAGAAAAAGCAAGACAACGGTGACGCAGGGGAGTCCTTGCAAAACCCTGGCGCTGCGACGTGAGTGCTTTCCTGGTAAAATATAGTAGGAGGCGCAGCGGCCGTGCTGGTGACGTGCGGGGCGGAGGCGCGACGAGGAGGGATGAAGCCGGCTCCGGATCGAGGAGGGAGCAAGTTGAAAGAGAGGGAGCGGCGGGGGCGAGGGTTAGGGTTTGGGGCGTCGGGGGGCGGGGGGCGGCGGACGCAGTCGAGTACGTAGGACGCCAGGAAGGAATGGCGCGAAGGGGGCTCGGGGCGCGTCAAGGCACGAACCGTCGATCCCGACCCCGTCCCGGCCGCACCGACCTCTGCTATCGTCGATCTGTCTCCTCGCTTTCATTTCCGACAGGGATATTGCGCGACGAGACGCTCAAGTCGAAGCGCACGACCCCTTTGCTTCCGTTCATTTGTTGCCGGCTGTAGCCTGATGTTCGTTCGGCTACAGGCAAGAGTCAATTCGAACATTCCCTTTCTTTGCCTCTTTTACTCCCATTGCATAGAACTGAGATTCACTCAGTCTCAGACTCAGTTCATAGAGCCTCTGAGGTCGCAACGCTTCAGCTTGATGACCAAACTTCTTTTTTACCTGGTTGTGCGAAGTCAGCCAACCGCCCAATCAAGCATGATATCCAATTATAGAAGTACCATAAATATAATATAAGTCACTGAAGAAAGCAACATGCAATTTATATCAATTAATGATGAGACAGCAGGTAATTCAATTCTTCATACACAGATAGATACAACTGAACTGGAGCTTTCTGCCTTCAGTTCTTAGTGAGCACCCACTTGAGGTGGTCCTTGTCACCTGCAACGTATATATCCTTGATGAGCAAAGCTGCAGCGCTCAATCAGGACTAACTTTACCCAAGTGGTGTGCTGATAAGCCTGTCAAAATCCATGTTTTTTGGCCTACACAAAACTTCTCTATATATTGGTTTCAACATAAAGCGACATTCCTAATCTGAATTATCAAGCATTGCACTGCTGGTTCTCTCTATATTATCAAGTACTATTTGATGCCGGAAGTGACAACTGCATGCCTGCAGGCAGGCACTCCCTAACATCGAACTGTTTCCTCACTGTCTATGTGATTTCTCTTAATCCGATGTGATAATTTATGCTAAGGTCAGGGTTCTCTGGTTTTTGTTGTATTTGGGTCATGAACTACCTTTCCCAGGCAGCTGCCCATGTAATCTGAGAACAAAAATTTGGAGGATACAGTAGTTTGCAAAAGGCTGGACGCCAAGGAGTGGGGGCAAGACACTCTAATTTCAGCAGAAACTGAAGTTGGGCAGGACTACAGTCTGATCATGGCAATGGAGCTTTGCGCATTGCCATTTTGCTTCTGTTTAGGTGATTAATCTTGGCTCCCTTTTTTCCTTTCCTGTAACTGATTGTAGAGCATGAGTAGCTTGATGCTTAGAAAATCTCTCGGTTGCTCTTTGCTTCTTGCTTTTTTTTCGTTGGGTTGTTTTGCTTCCTGCAACTACTACTGCAAATTATTTTAAGACTAAATTAATCAATGAATTCAAGACTGACTGAATAATGAAGGTTTACTAGGTGAAACAGGGTCTCTCATCCGCACTAATCAAACATTTAAGCCAGAAATTTAAAGCAAACTGATGTTAATACAACATTCATGACCCAATGTTTAGAGCTTGATTTAATTCAGCATTCATGAACCAATGTCAATACGGAAACACAGCAGTGTACATGTCAATTTTGATTCCTTAATCTCTATAGTCTTGATACCCTTTAAATTTTTCTTTATAGCTGTAGTTTACTTACTCATAGGAACACCCCTGCATTGTGGCCACTCATTAACCTTATGGCCTGGTTTAGAGTGAAGCTATCAGATAACACAAGGTACAAACACTAGCTCGGCTGTGGCCGAATGGATCAATTCGATTTGACATTTCGAGTGGTGACTTGGATCCTCATTTCAAGTGGTCTTCAAGTGGTCATTTGCCAAGGTTTCTTGATCTCCTTTATCTATTCTTTTTACTAAAAATTAGGCAATTTCTTATGTCAAGGTGTGCAGCAGCAATCAGAAACAGAATTGAACAGCCAGCAGACTGTAATGTTTAGTCATCTCGAGCTTACAAGTAGACGGGAGTAAAATTTTATCAAGGATAAATTTCTCCTTGCAATACTGATAGATAGGAGCATTTCATCTTGCACAGCCATTAGGAGATCAGCCACGCAGACATCGTGATTACACAAGAAATTACCTGAACCTGATCTCTGTGGCATCTCAGATGTTTTTTTTTTAGATAATGGAAACCAGCGTTCCCGGCTTCATCTCCACGAGTGGAGAATCAGACCAACCTTATTACAACACACACAACTCAACTCAAACGGAAAGCGTCTTACACAAAACACTCAGACTAAGTTCATCACACAAGACTCGAAAGCAGGAACCACCGTTCAACAGGTAACTCAAAAGGCTAAACAATAGAAATCCTAGCCGGGGCTTGCCAACCATACGAATTGAAGATTCGCAGAGCCGCAACCTCAAGATTATGTGCGCCCTGCGTCAGCCACTGAATCTGAACTTCATTTCGCTGCAACTTGGCCCAAAGACGGAGCCAGAATGTTCCTCTGAAGAGTATCTGCAAGAAATTTTTGGGTTGCTTCCTGTCAAAAACTGAGTCATTTCTCTGCAGCCAAATGGCCCAAATCAAAGCTGCAGCTCCTATCAGAAAAAAGGGCTTAAATTCCCTGATGTATTACGAGGGGGAGAGAGACCTAATGTCATAAAAACAACTCGCCAGATGAACTTGGCTAAGCAGCATTCAAAAAAGAGGTGTTGTGTACCCTCATTTTTATTTAAAAAACAACAACCTTGGTGACCATTCCAGTTCCTTCTGGCTAAGTTGTCCTTGGTAAGGAGCACGCCCTTTTTAACATACCACATAAAAATCTTTGCTTTGTTTTCCAGATCTCCTGGAAGACTTTTATTCCATTATTGATACGGTGTTTATACATTGATCTTACCGTGAATAAACCCGTCTTATTAAGACCCCAGTTAAAAACATCTCTCTCCTCTCTTAGCTCGAAGTTCATGACCCAGCCTACCAACTCATTCCAGGCCTGTAGCCTATCCCCATATAAACCTCTTCTAAAGGAGACATTTAGTGGACTGGAACCCATCACTTCCGCCATTGTCGCTCCCTTTTTACTAACTATGTTAAACAAAGAGGGATACAGAGATTTGAGAGTCCGGTTGCCGCACCAGGTATCCTCCCAAAACAGGGTACCATCACCGATAGAAAAAGAGCCTAGACTTAGGAATTCCTGATTCACGTCCATTAGTCCGGCCCAAAAATGTGAAACCCCGGGCCTTTTAATTCCACCCCCAAAGGTTTGGTTTTAAGATACTTGTTCCTGAGCAGGTTTTGCCAAATACCATCCTCGTTTGCTAATTTAAACAGCCATTTACTCAGAAGGCATTTGTTCTGAACTTCGAGATCAATGATTCCTAAACCCCCTTGTTCTTTAGGTTGCCGAATGTGGTCCCATTTTATGATATGGATCTTCTTCTTATGCTGGTCATTTTGCCAGAAGAAGCGTGATCTAAAATATTCGAGTTTCCTCAGGACACCTTTTGGAATCTCAAAGAACGAGAGCATGAACATCGGTAAGCTAGAAAGCACTGAGTTTATTAGCACTAGCCTACCCCTACAGAAAGCAGTTTCCCTTTCCACCCAATGAGGTGCTTTTCGAACCTTTCTTCTATGTGCTTCTAGTCACTAGATGTGCAGCTTGCGACATGCATACCAAAGTATGTTGTGTGATAAGTGATTTTCAATGAAGTTTCATAGATACAAGTGATGCTAAATCTTGATTTCCAATTTGTACTTTTGTGCATTTTAACATTTTATTTAGTTTGGCTTTGCACACTGAAGCTTCTAAAATTTTGCTATGTGTTCAGGTACCTTGGACACAAAAATGGTTTTCTTTCTATATTAAAGTAGGTTATACATGTTAGAAGCTTGAATGAATGCTATGCGATGCTCAAATCCAGTCCATAGCAGGTATACCTCTGTGCCTTTCTCACCAAATATTAATTAGAACTATAATGTTTCATCAAGTGCCTATTGCTTCTTTTGATGACAAAGAAAAACGTGTGTTGTTATTGTTGCAGATGAAGTAAAAATGGGGAACAAAAGCGATGTACTTGGAAGTGTGCACACAACACACTGATATGGTAGAAGCTTCTGTAGAGTACTTATGTGATTTATAAGTGCCCATCAGATAGCGTTAGCGCTTATATGTCAAGTTTTCTTCTTTTCATTTATAGTTATGCACCCCAAGCCTGATTCCTTTTGGTGATATTCCGTCTGATTGGCGCGCCTAAGCTGTCCGCGTGCGTTGACTGAGGGGTGGCTCCTATTGGGTTGGCTGCATTCGATGGGCAAAAGCTGCATCAGCGGTTGCTGCGCGGGCCAAAAAACGCTTCCCCAGCTGCACGCGCGGTTACACAGCAGATGGCCCGTATCCGCGGGCTAGGCTCCCGCGAGCCAGGCTTCCCCCGCCCACCCAACCAATCAAATGGATTAGCACATATACGATTCTAACTCAATTCCTGCTTAAGAAAGGATATTGATGGTAGTATGTCAAACATTAATGCTTTAGTATACATTTTTTTTACTTTTATGTATCAAACATGCCTAATGCCCTATGGCAGTCTATATCAAACGTGCTTTGTCGAAGTAAAAGGATAAAAGCAAAGCATAACTCGCAAATTTTTTTGTCATGTCAATCATTTTAAGTCTCTTGTCATGGGCCAGCATTGCTCACCACCAAAGCTAAGGAGACCGTCGACCGCAACTGCATGCTTTTGCTCGACGTCAATGATGTCACCATTATAGTGGTGTTAAGCTGAACCCCTTTATGAAAGATCCTCCCATTAAAAAAAATACATGTCAAGATATTTATGTGTCTCAATGTGACTCTACGCAATTTGTTGCTCCCGTAGCGACGCACGGACATAGAACTAGTAATCTATAACAAATTTAACTTTGGGGTTATTTGATTAAAAGCAAATTGGGCGAAAACCTCATTAAGTTGGCTCATGGCTCAGTTCCAAAATTGCTCCGGTTATGTTGTGTTTTAAAGTAAAAAATAGTTTATTTCAAATGAAATTTATCTTGAGTTGTTAAGCTCAATTTGAAGTTTGGTCTCAAATAATACAAAGACAAGTAATAAGTAAGATAAATCATTTTAGACAAAAGTGTAGAAAAAGTTGAATTGGCTTGTTACGACGTTATCCATGTCAACAACAAAGGCGGGAAATTATCGGCATGGGAAATGGGATACAAAGTGTGGGTTGATTATTTTTCACAATGACAAAAGATAATGGGGATTATGTTAGATTATTTTCTAATAGTAGAGCTATGCAATTTAGATATAGATTTAGCGGGATTTTCTCTCCTCTCTCTCTCTCAGGAGAGACCGGTGAAGGGTTGACCCACCCCTAGAATTATATTTCAAGGGCGAGCAAATAAGATGGCCTGAGACTAGAAATCTTTTTCAAATGATGGTTAATAGGATATTTGTGATAAATTTCCCTGGAGACGAATGAACAATGATTTCTTCACTAGAAATGATTCTAAGAAATACAAAGTTTGGTAGCATTTCAAAGCTACTCCTACATTATGAGGGGGTATGTACCCCATGGTGCTTCACTGGTGGACCAAGAACCATGGGGAGAGGCTCATGAAGCAATATGACGTGAGAGGTAGATTCGGCCAGCGATGTCACCTCCCGCTAGAGGTTCCCTTAGAGCAAATATAATAAATTGATGTAAGTGGGTTGTATATATTACATCATGGTGACGACATGGAAGAAATAGAAAATCTTGTATATCTAAATAGGAGATCCCTACCACCATATTTTTCTTGACATGCATGAAGAAGCCACGTCATCTTAGAAGCCCACTGAGTTGGATACGACATCACCATCCACTAAGTCCCCTATTTAAATCTTCCAATGACTTTCTATGACCCTATGCATGCAATTATTTTCTGTCGCATACATGCAGGGTGTCACACAAATTCCCACTGAAATGCACCCTATTTCTCTTGACATGTGTAAGGAAAATGGGCCTTAAGCCTGGTGCTTAGTTCCCTAATGTGATTTTGGTGGTTGAGTTGACAACACGTACCATTTGGGACTAATGTGTGTGCAAGTGTTTTTGTTTAAGTCCCAGGGTATAAGAGATGGACTTGAGGTACAAACACCTCAAAGAAGGACTTAAAAGACTCAAGAAAAGTCCCTAAGCCGCTATCAAGTCGCATCCATGTGTCAAGCGATGAAGATCATCATAAGAAGCACTCCCACAAGTCTACTTCGTGCAAGTCATCCTCTACATCGCACAAGTGCCTCATGGCCAAAGGTAAAAATGAAAGCGATGTAAGTGATGACGGTGCCCCCTCCTATAATGAGCTTGAAAAACAGGTGACTAAATTAATTTGTGAAAATAAGAGTCTTAAAGCTCAATTAGCTAGCTCATCAACCAATTAAGAATTGGTGATTACGTTTGATATGGTTTTAGACCATAATGATGAGCTAACAAAGAAAATTGAGGCTCTTGAACTAAAAGCTACTTCAACTGTTGCATCCAAACTTTCTTTTGAAAAATCTAAAATGGATGCTTCCACCTCTTGTGATTCATTTGTTAAACCTCACTCACCCCTTTGCAAGCCGTTTGTTAGTTGGTATGAAGAAACTTGCAGAGAGGAGGTTGCCATTGAAAACGAGGTACCTAAGCAAGAGGTGGATCGGCTCATGAAGGATGTGGCAAGGCTACAAGGTCAAAGGGATCAAACCCAATCTCCTCAAGATAACCGCCCCAAGGTGGTGAAGAAGCTTGAGGAGAGTCAAACTTGTGGTGTGCTTCCTTTGCAATAAAGAAGGCCACAAGTCATACATGTGTAGGTCCAAGCAAAAAGGAGAGGCCAAGAAGAGAGAAAGGAAAACAAAAGAAAAATGTCACTCCCAAAGCACCGTAGAGCCACAAGGGCTAAAGAGGACTTGGAGACTTGGCTACATTTGGATACAAGGTCTTAAGTGAGAAAGCCAAGTGATGAAGATCATCATACCCAAGTCCTCCACGTGTGTGGTAACTAGGTTTGTTTTCTTTTGGTATTTCCTTTAGCATCTAGTTGCTACACTTGCCTAGGCTTGCATGAGCATATTTAAATTCAAGTAATGCATGGCTCGGCTATCTTATGGTAGGTTGCTTGTGTTTGACTCTAACCCATGAGCAACCTACATGATTTCTTAGTTTAGGTAGTTGGCACTAGTTTTATTTCCTATCTTTTGTACCAAAGTCCAAATCATATGGTGAGCTCCTCAGTTGGACTTGAATATCTAGTGCATGTCTCTCACAAGCAATTCAAAGCTTGTATGCACACATTTAGGGGGAGCCTATACTATGGTGTGTGTTACTTTGAGACTAGCAATGCTTTCTAGTTTATCATGTGTGTAATCTCACCCAATGTCCCCAGAGGTACGCATGAAGTTAAGGAAAATGTGCTTCAAATTGGTAACACCTTCCTTGGTGTATATTTTTCAATTGATATCATATATAGCTACTTCTATGCATGATATAGTTTAAGCTTCCTTTTGTCCAAATTGACTCAATGTGCATATGGTTCGTCTATCATCTCATGTGTGCACACTCTTAGGGGGAGCTTAGCCTATGTTATGCGAGTCTCATATATTGTGATCCATTTGACTTCCATATCTTGAGGATCATAATATATGGGACTCTCCCTTGTACTTTTAATGCTTTCCTTTTCGGTGGTTGATTCCAAAGGGAGAGAAGTTGTGGACCCAAGCAAGCAATTCAAAGAGTTGAACATGAACTGGGAAGGGAAGATCAAAGATGACCAAAGGGGGTTGCCGCATGATCAAGAACAATGGGGGAGAAATGAAGATCAAGATCAAGGCAATGGTCCAAGAAAAAGAGGGAAGTGGCATTGGAGTAAGGGGGAGCCTCATGTCCATTGACTGCAAGAGGGGACAAGATCATGGCAAGGGCAAGACGAGCAAATTCTTCCAATCTTTTTGGAATCAAAGATTTTTTTTGCTTCAATTGGTATCATTGCATATTTCAATTAGCATCCTTTGATCTTGCCTTTGCATTGCATCCTAGCAAGTAATACGTTCATGTCCTTCATTTGGTATCTTTTTATTGCTTGCTTGGTCGTGTTGTTATCAATCACCAAAAAGGGGGAGATTGTAAGGAAAATGGGCCCTAAGCCTGGTGCTTAGTTCCCTAATGTGATTTTGATGGTTGAGTTGACAACACATACCATTTGGGACTAATGTGTGTGCAAGTGTTTTTGTTTAAGTCCCAAGGTGTAAGAGATGGACTTGGGTTACAAACACCTCAAAGAGGGACTTAAAAGACTCAAGAGAAGTCCCCAAGCCGCTATCAAGTCGCATCCGTGTGTATGACACGACGGTCCTGCTGACCGGTCAGCGGGCTGATTTTTTGGAGCATTAAGAGGTCTAGAGAAACCCCATTGAACGATTCGGCAAGAAGAAAAAACCCCAAGACAAAGACTCAAGAGCCGGTGCGAAATTATACGCATCGGACGGTCCGATGGTGCATCAGACCATCTGGGCAACGAGGAAGGAGAAGACTAAGTCCCGGTGTTTCAACGCATTGGACAGTCCGATGGTTGCACCATTGGACGGTCCGATGGTCCATTGGACAATCTAGACAGAACGATCAACCAACTCAAGACCTCGGGCATTCCACGCATCGAATGGTCCGATGGTGCCACCATCGAATGGTCCAATGGTCTCAACGGTCGGCAGGAGACTCAACGGTTGACTCCAATGGCTAGTTGAGAGTATGCATTGGACGGACCGATGGTCCCATCATCGGACGATCCGATGGTCACGCAGAAGAGAGAAGAAGGCTCCCAATGGCTAGTTTTGAGACTTGGGCTAATTATACCCCCATGGCCAGCCTCCACTTTGTGGTTGGAAACTCCTGAGCTAACACAAGTGTTGAGGCACCCATTTGATCCATCCAAAGAGCCACATACACTCATTTGTGAGCCCAACCACCATATGAGCAAATAGACACATCTCGGCATAGTGAGAGCTTCCATAGCATCTTGGCTTAGGCCTATTTGTCTAGTATCCATGCGTGCACATCTATCCTTTGTAAGAGTGGGGCTTGTAAGTCTTGCGAGACCCTTCGGAGTGTGGAGTGGCCGCCTCTTTACTTGTGAGAGGGAGGAAGGCCCTCAGGCTAGTTGGCCAAAGCTTCCCCTAGTGGAGACGGCGGGGTAGCTCCGCAAGAAGGACTCGGAAGACCCCAACGGCCTTATCCATCCTCTACCCTTGCGTGGACGAGGTCGTAGTTCATGGAGAACTACGCGTGAGAAAGGCTCAGGTGGGTGTGTATCGAGGATATCCGGAGACCCGGCCGGGTTGCTTGACTTCCGAGGAAGTCACTTTGCCATCCTCCACCCTTGCGAGGGCGAGGCCGTATTCCTTTGAGGACTACGTGTGAGCAAAGCCCTTTGTGGAGCGCCAATGAGGAGTAGGGGGTCGAGACCGTGCAGTCTCCCCGAACCTCGGGAAAAAATCTCCGCGTCTCCTCCATGTGCCATCGACGACATCGTCATTGGAAGTTTGCATTCTCTCTACCTATCTCTTTAGCTTCCGCATTTATATTCTTGCAATTATGTGCTTACATTCCTAGACTAGCTTGATATGTTAGTTTCTAGGTAGAACTAGGTTGCAAGACTTGGCCACTGGTAGATTTAGCAACATTTAGCTAAAACCTTAGTGCACATAGCTAGATTTATCTTGCATAGGTTTTGCCTTAGTAGTTGTAGTTTTTAAGAGCTTTTAGTTTTTAGAAATCCTAATTCACCCCCTCTTAGGCATCGGTCCAACCTTCAATTGGTATCAGAGATGTCATCTCAAAAGCCCGCTGAGTTGGATACTACATCACCTATCTACTAAGTCCCCTAGTTTAAATCTTATAACGATTTTCTGTGACCCTATGCATGCAATTATTTTCTATGGCAAAGTGAAAAATTCCCGCAGCAATACACGAAAAATTCATCTAGTTAAAGAAAGAGAAGTGGGCAAATATATATAGTTTGTAGCCAGCTGAAACACTAGAAACTAATGAAGAAGTTTTTGTGAGAGGAATGAGGCGGGCCATCACACATAGACTCTTGATAGAGTGACTCAGTGCCTAACTATATTATATGAGTAAGTTTTTAAGTTGGTTACATATGACTTGATGACACATACACACAAGCCGACATCAAACTAAATTTTTAAGTCGTGCTCTTTGCTTAGCATGTTAGATTGCAATGAAAAGAATTAAGAATGTTTAGCCTAGAGGGGGTCTATGCTGTCATGTTAGGTGGTAGTAGCTGTTTTGGGCCGACTTGGGCCAAAATAGGGGGTGGAAGGGCATGGAGTGCGTGGACAGACAAGTCCACATGTGCACGGTTCTTTTTTCCGGGAGGGAGGACCCTGGCAGCTGCACGTGGCAGGAGGACCGTGGCTGCCACGAGTACTTGATCGAGATCGATCCGCCGGGCGGTGCGCAGGTCGGTCTCGATGACTGGATCAACAAACTCTGCAACGACATTACGAAAGAAATCAAATTTGCGTTTTTCCTCCGACCCCCTGCTTTGCATGCATAGTTGATCTACATGCAATGCAATGCAGATCGAGAGCACGGTTATCTCGGACTCCTCATCTACATCTAGGCGACCGATTCGTGCTCCCGTCGTGTCGATCAATGGCTCACTGATCTCACCTCATTCTTGTCGAATGGACGCAGCAGCAAGCAATATAGGTTGTTTGTTGGGCGAGCAGCGAGCTATTAGCTATCTTCTTTTTATAGCCACACACCTCATCACTATTCTCGCGGAGAAAGCTAGCGGACGGAGAGGCAGGCGCATCCTCCGATCCGCCGCCTTTCTCTTCTCCGCTCCTATCCCTACGACGCCGCCGACGCCGAGGGGGCGCCCCGACCTCGCTGGCCGCGCGTAACCGTGTACCATGTCCTCCTCCTCCTCAAAGCCACCACCACCACACCTCCGCCTCCACGTCGACAGCGCTAGCACCGCCATCACCTCCAATGTCACGGCCGCCTCCCCCGGCTCCACCTCCGCCTCCGCCTCCGCTTCCTCCTCCCGCTCCTCCTCCGCCATCGTCGTTGGCGGCGGCGGGAGCGGGCAGAACCAGGCATGCGCGGCGTGCAAGTACCAGCGGCGCAAGTGCAACCCGGACTGCCCGCTCGCCCCCTACTTCCCCGCCGACCAGCAGCGCCTCTTCCTCAACGCGCACCGCCTCTTCGGCGTCAGCAACATCCAGAAGACGCTGCACCGGATCGACCCCGTCAAGGGCCCCGAGGCCATGTGGACGCTCATCTACCAGTCCGAGGCCCGCGCCGCCGACCCCGTGCACGGCTGCGTCGCCATCATAAACGCGCTCCGCGAGCAGATCCGTGATACGGAGATCGAACTGCAGCACGTGAGGCAACAGATCGACATTTATCGCCAGGCCGCCGCGGCCGCTGGTGGAGCGGGCGTCGTCGCCCACCCGCCGATAATCCTCACTGACGAAGCCGCCGTGGGTGATGCACCGCCGGGCAATGTCGACGCGTTCTACGCAGCCGCCGCCGGATCCATGCAAGAATTCCCTGTATTGCTGCAACAAGATAACAGCCATCCACCGCCGCAGCAGCTCTACAATTACTTCTGCTACGACGACGAAGGAGGCGACGAGACGACCGGCCATGGCTTTGCCGGCGGCACCACCGTCGAGCAGCTAGACCAGCACCACCGCCAGATAGAGGAGCAGCTACACCAGCACCAGCGCCAGATAGAGGCGGTGCCAGTTCTCGGGCGCGTTCGATGTGAAGCCACAGGCCCTACCGGCGACGACAATACAGCATCATACTGGCCCTGCCAACGACGACGACATGGACATGCACGCAGAACACAAGCTGGCTAGGGTGGCGCTGAAGCACGACGACGTAGATCACCACATGGAGGAGGAGCCGGCGCCGACAGCGGCGCCATGCCATCTGGAGTTAGGTTTCTCTTCCTACTAATGCATGGGAGATACATCCATCCATGATCATGCATACACGTTTTTAATTATCAGTTTAGGTTAGAGTATGTTAATTCGGTCAGAGGATCTTCATAATAATTTATTAGCTAGATGATCAAACTTGTTTGTCTAGGATAATATTTATCGTTGATTTTACACGCTCGGCCTGGATCTATTTATGATGAAACAGGTCTGTGTAAATTTTCCTCATGGGATCGAATGCTGCTCCATATATCTGTTTTTTAGTTGACATTTTGTAGCTCACTTTTGAGCTATTTCACGTCAAATAAAAAAACTGAGGCAGCACTAGATAAGATTTTCCGACAGATATTATGTTTGCTCCTTTTTGAGGCCACATCACGTTTGAGCGGTCTCTCTACCTAAATGGACTTAGGTTTCTCTTCCTACTAATGCATGGAAGATGCATTCATCCATTATCAAGCATACACGTTTTTATTCAGTTTTGGTTAATTATAGGATGTTAATTCTGTCAGATGTTCGTAATGGTTACTAGATGCTCAAACCTATTTGTATAGAATAATATTTGTTGTTGATTTTACACGCTCGGTCTGAATCAATTTATGATGAGTCAGGTCTGTGTAAATTTTCTTCATGGAATAAAATGCCACTCCATCTATCTATTTTTTATTCGGCATTTTGTAGCTCCCTTTTGAGCTATTACGTGTCAAATAAAAAAAAAACTGAGTTAGTACTAAATAAGATTTTCGGCCCACAGATATTTGGTTTGCCCCCTTTTGAGGCCAACACACAAACATCACATTTCAATGGTGTCTCTAGTACCTAAAATGATTTATCAAGTTTCAGCGAAAAAAAAAATGTTTGAAGTGTCCAAAATGAGTTAGTACTCAAGTTTTTCCATGTGCACATGCTTCGTATAAATGAATATGTTACATTTTTCGATAAAAAAAGTTATTTTAAACAGGAAATATTGTGATTGTTATTATTGTTTTGTAAACATGTGTTCATAATTTCATATGACAGAAGGAAAATAAAGTGCTGGAAGAATATTTAAGCAACAATTGTTGGTTGATCTTCAGAATTTGAAAGAGCTGATTGGATTGGTTGATAAAGCATGAATGGTGAGAAGAAAATATCTAAACCAACCTCTCCTTTAAATAGACGTATGTGGCTGATTTTCACACAGCTGTGTTACCAGGCCACATAACCAAAAATGTGAGATGCACTGCCAAGTGCATGGACATCCATTGCCAACAAGATAGTGTGAAGAACTTGGTCGATCATGCTAAAAAGATTATCACTACGAACAATCTTGGAGGTTGTAGAAAAGTGATGGGGGTATTGGTTGAAGTAGTTGGCAGCAAAACTCTAGCATTGGTACATGTATGTGATCATAACCCTGAAGCAACAAATAATATTGAAGCCTGAATGGGCACACTGGCATGCACATAAGCATAAGCAGAGGCAGTGCATATGCTTTGGTGAAGTTAACCTGGAAGTGAGATAAAGTTAGGAAACAATGGTATTGATTGGCCTTATTTAAGAGTAGAGAAGGTCATCATGTGTAGAGCTGAATTGAAGGCTTGATTCAGAACATCATGATTGTGTAATATAGAGACGCAAGGTCTGCATCCCAAACACAGCAAGAATGTGTTGTAGGTAGGAAACCTGAAGCGGCATGGTTGGGGATGGAATTTGGTTGTAAATAATAATATTAAAGGAATTAATAGAGGTTAATTAATTGGAACAAGAGTATACTGACTAAGACATGAAAGATATAAATTGTGCCATTAGTGAAGAAATTTTGATTACTCTTGGGCAAAGATGACAGATGGATGAACGCATCTTGGGGTGGGTGAGGGGTGTGTTGTGTGCATTTGTGGCGTACATTTGGCCTATTGTTAGGCAATAACAAATATCTAATGGCACGGCTACTGAAAGTGAAGATCGAATGGCTAAGATAATATAGACGGTTTATCACTGAGGTTTGAGAGGATTAGGAATTAATAAGCTATAATGGGTTGTACCTATATATATTATATAAAGTTGGGATTGTGTTAGCATACCTAACAAATAAACATAGAAGACACAAGTTAACTTCAACCTTAAGTTTAAAATAGTAGCACAAGTGCTATATAATTTGCGAATACAATAGCAAGACCCATATTAGTTCGTCAACATGTAGCTGATGTTACCAAATTCTAAAAAAAGCTTGCTACTACATAAACTTTTGGTTTTTTAATAGAAAATGGTATGGTTGGCTGGCCCTACCAGAACCCTCTTATTTCTCTGGACTGCCTCATGTAAAGTACTTATCATGATGTTGGAGTCATCATCGATCCATGGAATCGCTTACTGGACGATGTATCCCATATTTCAGTGGATGAGTGGACACCATGGACATTGGAAGTGTGCATATTGGTTAGTCCAACATTGTCATAGATGGGTGTAGCATCAAGTTTGATTATCATGGAGTTCGTTGCCAATTACAGTTATTTAAGGTTGTGTGGTCTGATGGCATTGGTGAGGAAAGAATGGTTTTGTGGTCTGATGGCATTGGTGAGGAAAGAAAGGGGAAGTAGCACTACAGAATTCTGATTTGATACAATGTTAGTGGTGTCACTTAAGGACACAATTCTTTAACTTCAAACCACTGTGTCACTTAAGGCCATGGAAGCCCACCACCAAAATTTGCTACCTATAAGCCTCCAGTGATGCCTACAGAAAGTAAGCATTGGCCATGGCAAGTGGGAAAGAAAAGAAAGACAAGGAATCTAACCCGACACTGTGGAATGCAAGTTGCAGTAGTTTTCACACGTTGTTACCCCGTTATCAATGGTGTTGAGGACGTGATGATAACCCAAGTGGGTTTTTTGCTGATCTTTTGATTAGATATGGGGATAACTCGATTGTTGGATGGAAACGACATTCTAGGTCAAGCTACAAATGTCCCAAGATGATGCTACCAATGGTTGTCGCGATCTTGTGGAGCGCGACCACCAGCCACTGAGGGCACTTGTCCTGCAAGAAATCAAAGGACCAGCAAGAAGAACAAGTAAACAAGCACTGATCCTAGATGAAATTGAAGTTCTGAGATAGAGACAATCAACTATGGCGGGGTTCTGAAAACAAGAAGACGGGCGGTTTATCCAACTCGCGCGCTTACATGGAAGTAGCAATCGCTAACTAAACAAAACCCGAATCTTCTTGTGGCGGTCAAGGGTTTAGTAACATGGGAGGGTGACCACAGGGATGCTGGGGTCATGCTCAAACCCTATGACTCATCCTTAGTGGACTCAACTTGATACACAGCCCATTGGGCCAAAATAAGGTGTCGTTGCACTGTGGACAGAAAAAGGTCTCTGAAGGTAATTGACGATTGCGGCCTGACTCAGAATGGATATGGACGTGAGTCCAGAATCCATTTGAAAGTATACTTTATAAGGTTTCCATGAAGTACTTGAACGCCCCAAATGGATTCCATATGAAGTCGCGGCAATCCGTCACAAGTTGGTATTATCCTGCAGTCCGAATCTAGTCCTCGCGAGCCCTCCTCCATTTTGATGGCAATGGGTACCCGAGACCCGAAAACCCGATGGGTTTTACCCGATATGAAGGTAGATATGGAAGTGTTCTTCAACCCGTGGGTACGTTAATGGGTAAGATCCTCTAGCCGTCGGGTATGGCGGGTACGGGTGCGGTTGCATACTACCCAAACCCGCATACCCATGGGTAATATATATCCGCTTTAAAAATACATCATAATTCAATTTAGCTTACCTTGGGCCATAAGAACAGCCTTCCGCCCAGGCCCAACTGTCGTAGATACTCATATATATAGTATTGTGTGCAACCCTAGCTCTATTTTTCTCCAGTTCCCACCCTTGCCCCCAGTGCGCCGCCGCCCCTTTCCTTCTCCGAAATCCTACGGCGGCTGAGCCATCAGTCCCTGCCCCCCACACGCAGACGCTGGCCACAGAGACTCGCCACCTGATTCCCTGGTTCCCCCTCACCTCATGTGCTCCTGCATCGGCTGCCGGTCAAGGGATCAGCAAGCATGTTGGGGTGTGTGGCCAAGTCAAAGCCGGCCACCTTTGCTGCCACAAATCGACGCATCTCCATCCATTTCTCAAGGTTGCGGCGGCCAACAGCTAGAGTTAGTCTAATTGTTGCTCATTAACACGTGGGTGAATCTGATGTATTTACCGGTGGATAATGGTGATGAACTACTGATCTATTTATGTGATGAGTTCACTCGGTGTTGATCTATTTTGTATCATTATTTCTGTTTTTACTTTTGATTTTTGTTGCTCCTGACGGGTTTCTGTCAGGTATGAATTACCCAATGGGTAAAAATACCCACGTGGGTGCGGGTGTGGGTAAAATCCTTTACACGTGACCGGGTGCGGGTTTTTTCACGGGTAGATTTTTATCTCACAGGTATGGGTGTGGGTTGGCTCTACCCAGCGGGTACATACCCGTTGCCATCCCTAATTTTGATCCTTTCCCTCGTTCCTAAGAAAAACAAGAGCACCCATGTCTCCATTGTCTAAATATAATGGACAAGAGCTTAAGAATGAACTTACATGATGGATAAGTTGACGAGCATGAACGCGAGTCAAAGGACCAAGGGATGTTGGTGCTGGTGTGGGTGTATCGATCGGTGTTGATGTCCTCATCATCCTCTTCTTCTTGCATTTGAGCCATCCTCAACCCAATCTCATCTTTGTCTCCCAAATATGGCTTCAAATCTACAATGTTAAAGGTGGGACTAACCCCCAAAGTTGCAGGGAGATCAAGCTTATATGGATTCTCATTTATTTTTTCAATACTTTAAACAGTCTGTCAGTTTAGATTTTCTCAATTCAGGAAATTGATCCTTTCTTAAATGAAACCAAACCAAATCTCTAGGTTAAAAATTCAATTGCCTCCTACCTTTATCACAAGAAAGCTTATATTTAGCATTCATGCGCTCAAGATTTTTCTTTTGTTGTTTCATGCAACTTCAACATCCATTCAGCACGTTGAGAAGCATCAAAATTCAATTTTTCAGAAATTGACATGGCATTAAATCAATCGGAGCACAAGGCAACAATCCATAAACAATCTCAAAAGGGCACATCTTTGTAGTAGAATGCAGCGAACGATTGTAGGAAAATTCAACATGAGGCAAACATTTTTCCCACGTCCTAATATTTTGTTTCAAAGCAGCCCTTAACACAGTGGATAAAGTTTGGTTCACAACTTTAGTTTGACCATCAGTTTGGGAATAACAAGTGGTAGAAAACAAGAGTTTAGTCCATAATTTATGCCATAAAGTTTCCCAAAAATGACTAAGAAATGTAACATCGCGATTAGAAATAATAGTATTGGGCACACCATGTAGACGAACAATTTTCTGAAAGAACAAATCAGCAATATGAATAGAATCATTGGTTTTATGACAAGATATAAAATGTGCCATTTTAGAAAAACGATCCACAACAACAAAAATGCTATCATGGCCTCTCCTAGTCCTAGGCAATCCCAACACAAAAATTCATAGAAATATCTTCCCAAAAGACACTATACACGTGTAAAGGCATATACAAACCATGTAGATTTAATCGTGACTTAGCCTTTTGGCATGTAGTGCAGCAAGCAACAAATATCTCCACTTCTCTCTTCATCCTTGGCCAAAAAAATGGCCAGCAAGTATGTCTTCCATCTTCCTTGCTCCTAAATGCCCCATCAAACCATCTCCATGTGCTTCCTATAGCAACAACATACGAACAGAGTTAGCAGGAATGCATAACTTGTTAGCTCTAAACACAAACCTATCACTGCCGATGAATTTGTTCCATGCTTTCCCATTTTTAAAATGTAGCAAAACAACTTTTAATTCATAATCATGCACATTGTGTTCTTTAATTGCTTCCAAACCAAAGATCTTATAGTCAAGTTGTGTCAATAAAGTATATCTCCTTGACAAAGCATTAGCAATGACATTCTCCTTCCCTTTCTTATGTTTGATAACATAGGGAAAAGATTCGATGAATTCAACCCATTTAGCATGTCTACCGTTCATTTTTTTCTTAACTACGAATATGTTTTAAAGATTCATAATTTAAATGCATGACAAATTCTTTGGGCCACAAATAACACTGCCATGTTTCTAAAGATCGTACAAATGCATATAATTCTTTATCATAAGTAGAATAATTCAAAACAGACCCACTCAATTTCTCACTAAAATATGCGATAGGTTTTTCCTCTTGTAACAAAACACCACCCAATCCAATTCCACTAGCATCACATTCAAGCTCAAAAGTCTTATTAAAATTAGGAAGTTGAAGAAGAGGTATGGTGCATGTGTTAACTTATCTTTCAGCTTATTGAAGGAGTTCTCTTAGTTTATGGTCCCGAGAGAAAGGTACTCCCTTCTTGGTAAGCTCACTCAATGGTGCAACAATGGTGCTGAAATTCTTCACAAAGTGATGATAGAACCCAGCCAGCCCTAGGAAACTCTAGAGCTGTGTGATGGTTTGTGGAATAGGCCATCCCTGAATAGCCTCCACCTTGGCATGATCAACTTCAATTCCCTGTGCAGTGACAACATATGTAAGGAAAGAGACTCGATCCATGCAAAAGGTGCACTTCTCAAGGTTACCAAATAAACGTGCATCACGCAAATCATTAAAACAGCATGTAATTGTTCAATATGTTCATTCATGGATTTCTTGTAAATTAACATGTCATGAAAATATACGACAACAAATTTTCCAATGAATGTATGCAAAACCTCGTTCATTAATCTCATAAAAGTGCTGGGAGCATTGGTGTTGACGCGACATTTGAACGAATATTTTGCATCATTTTATGTAGTTTTTCACTGATTTCATACGTCAACTATATCTTTTACTAACAATTATCACCAATTATTATGGATTTTGCAATATTGTCTTGGAAATATGCTATATGTGATTTTTACAGGTTTTTGACCAATTTTTCGCGAAATTCACCACAATCTACTTCGAGTAAGAAAAGACCTCTGAGATGTTATTTCGTGAAGACGATGATCAAGGCTTTCTATACAGAAGCTTCTAGAAGACATCAAGTGCCACAAGTTCATAGAAGAATATGTGGTCAAAGTATTTTAATCAAGTCCAAAGCTAGAAGGATTCGACAAATCTCGAAGAATATAGAAGATTCCAGAACCCCAAGAGTCCGAGATCCTCTGCAATTATATTTTTTAAGAACCAAGCAACGTCTCCGCGAAAGATGGAAACGAACCGACTCAGGAGGAGTCCGGGTCGGCCGAGCCAAGGGCCATCTGGTCGGCCGACCCCACCCCCCTTAAGTCGGTTGAGGTTTCCTTTTCTACCACGTCATCTCCAGACTATATAAAGCCAGCCTAGGCCCCGAGGTCGGGCATCTAATTCATTATCAAGGCGTGAAGACGGCGACAAGAGGGACCCCAACTAGAGGAGAGTACAGGATCGAGTTTCTAGTCTAGCATTAGAGTTCTTCTAGTCCCTGTAGGTGATTAGAGGCCTTGCACGGTGCTCTAATTACCTAGCTCCAGAGGTCTAATTGTATCATCAAGGGAAGGTATGATCATGGCTATATTCTTGATACAATTTACTAATGAAGCATTGTTCTTGTCTAATTATCACATTCTTGCTCTAATCATGCTTGTTCTAGTTCTAATTAACTTTAGGTCTAGATGCTTGCTAATTAGATCATGTCAGTTAAGGGTGTTATTCATCTAGCGTTCTTGATCTCTAATCTAGTTTACTAATTATATGGTTGTGTTTCTAGTTCTTGTAATCATAGTGATTAGAGGTTATAGTTGATCTAATTATGTTATTAGACTATGCGAAGTAATTAGAAGCGCGTTCTCTAATTATGTATGGCTGTTGAGAGTTTCTTGTCAGTAGAGTCCGGAGAAAGGTTAAACTCGATATAGGGGATTAGATTGATTGATCTTGATTTAATTATGCTATGATGAATATGTTTGAACATGCTTATTTACCTTGAGCTGCTAGTTATCTCGCTTCTCTAATCTTGTTGTGGCACCCATATCGCGTATGTCTTGGATCCAATTAGAGCTTGATTAGAATCTAGTCAATACCCTTTGATTAGTCCTCTAATGTTGTTCTAATTGCTTATCATATATATAACTTATCTAATCTAGGTTAAGGATTGGTTTAGAACGAGGACCGGTTTAGAGATAGTTTAGACCCCATTTTTTTACTTTTAGTTTTCCTTTAAACTCTTGTTAATTAGCTCTCAATTAGTTGGTTTCTCGGATTGACAAAACACATGATACTCATTCTGAGGAAAAGCTACATACGATATTGTCGCTTGCAGTATAAGATTTGCCTGTGCTTAAGTGACGTCAACAGGCTTTTCTGACGCCATTGCCGGGATGTAATTTGTCGAGTCTTAATTAATTTGAATTTATGTATTTGTTTATATTTAGTTTTTATCTTTTAATTTTTGTTTGTTATGTATTTATTTTATTCTTGCGCCATTTTTATTTACTTTTATTTGCTTTTCTTTATTTGCTTTATTTTAGCTTTTATAATTACTTAATTTAGTTTTGTTTTAATTAAAGTTTAGTTTAGTTAAGTGTAAATTCTCTAGAATATAGTTTTCTTTGTATATATTCTCTGCCATTAACATTAGCAGGAATGGATGGACTACTGTCCAACAAACCAACTAATTATGTGGATGATCTAGAGAAGTTACTGAAAAAGCCCCGAAGCTCTGCCAAATTTTCACGGAAACAAGACAGAACTCTGTCAGAAATGGGAGACGGAGCTGAAGAAATGAAGCTCTTGGACCTATGTGTGCCATCCACCGCCAATTTAAGGATCAGAGATCTCACTCCACCTCAGAGAGCATTTGAGATCAGAAGCTCAGTGATCAGCATGGTGCAGAATCAACCATTCGGTGGAAAGGAAGACCCGAATCAACACTTGAAGACATTTCTGCAGATTTGCAACACATTTAATATCGAGGGAGTCACTAACGATCAGATCAGAGCAAGTCTTTTCCCATTCTCACTAATTGGAAAAGCTCACCAGTGGTTGTCAACACTTCCAGAGGCCACAATAAACAACTGTCAGCAGTTACTACAAGCATTCATCGCCAAGTACTTTTCACCAGGGAAGACTCAAGCTTTGCGCAACAAGATTTCATCATTTGTGCAATACCCCACTGAGACATTTGATAAATCCTATGAGAGATTCAACAACTATGTGTCAGCCTGCCCTCACCACAACTTTCAGAAATGGGACTTAATTCAGAAATTTTATGGTGGGCTCAACGCAGTGTGTAGAGCACAGATTGACGCATCTTCCGGAGGATCAATTCTTAGTCTCACTCCTACAGAGACCGAAGCTCTATTCAAGAAGATCGCTGAGAATGGAACATGGGGAGCAGACAGGGTGGCGCCTACTACAGTGTCAACATCCACTGGAGTGGTAAAGAGTGTGCTAGAAGTGGATAAGATGGAAACTCTTCAGTGGAAAGATTGACTCACTTATGAGAATGTTCGAGAAGATGGAGAGCGGCAGAGCCGACGAAGTAAAGTCTATAGAAGTTATGATGACTTGTGAAGAGTGTAGGAGACTATGTCCATTCCAAGGAAAGTTGCCCAGAGGAAGCTAAGGCTTTGGACTATGCAAGGAAGGAAGGTTGGATTCCCCTATCCAACTACAGACAAAATCGACAACAGTTCACTGCTGGATCAGCTATTCAAAATGCAATTCCTCTACGGATTCAACTTAAGGACTTTATGGAAGAGCAAGCGAAGATCAACAAGGACACACACTCTAAGTTCAAGGCTTATGGACAAGGTGCTAGAGAATATTGATGGCAAGGATCACTACTGTGGGAAGTTCAAATCAACAGTTCATGGGAATGATGAAGATTTTAGAGAGCCAGCTCTCTCAACTAGCAGAACATCTCCCAAACAAGAATGAAGGAAAGTTGCCTAGACAGCCACAGTCTAAGGAGTCACTCAAAGTAGTCACTACCAGATCTGGAAAGGAGACAAGAGATCCAGAGTTGACTACAGGACTTGCCAGTACAGTGGAAGCAGAAATTCAAAATGGAGACGAACCCGAAGTGACAGTGGATGACACGAGGATTCTACCTGAGAAATGCAAGGTTCGTTCTAACAAGACAAATGAGCATTTCAACAAATTTATCGAAGTGATCAAGCAGCTATATATCCATATGCCACTAGTTGGATGCACTCCAAGTTCCCACTTATACCAAGTACTTCAAGGATATATTAGCCAACAAGAGAGAAGTGCCATCTGACTGTGTGAAGATGACTACTGAGTGTAGTGCAGCTATCATGGATGCTACTTTACAGAAGAAGGCTAGATCCAGGATGTCCCACTATCTCATGCTCTATCGGTGCCCTCAACATTGACAAAGCATCATGCGATCTAGGAGCAAGTGTGAGTGTTATACCTAAGTCAGTGTTCGATAAGCTAAAGCTGCCTAAGCCAGAGCCTACAGCCATGTGTCTAGAGTTAGCTGATCACTCAGTGAGATATCCAGAAGGAGTAGCTGAAGACGTGCCAGTCAAGATTTGAGAGAATCTCGTTCCAGTTGACTTCATTATTCTGGATATGGGAGGAAGTTCAAGATCACCATTGATACTCGGAAGACCTTTTCTCAGGACAGCACAAGCTAATATCAATGTAGGAAAGGGAGAAATCAAGTTCAACATCAATGGAGAATCAAGCTCATTCAAATTTCGTCCAAGATTTGAAGTATGCCGAGCAATTGAAGAAGACAAAGCTTGAAGGAGAAGATTTATCTGCAGTGTCTACACTGAGGCATTGGACGGTATGGATTAGAGTCTGGCTGAAAGACTTTAAATTTCAAGCGCTTTATGTGAGGCAAGCCAGGTATTTTTTTTTAAAGTTTTTAGTTTAGTTTATCTTTTTCATAGATATTAAAATTTGGACAAACTTCATTGTATCATGAAGCATAGTTGAAATCAATAAAGTCTTCATTTAGTTAGATTTGAAATTTGAATTTTTGAATTAAGGATTGGATAGTAAAAGATAGCTACTCTCACTTAATGTATCTATCTAACTTTGAAAAAATTACGAAGCTTTGCTAGTTTTTGTATTTAGTTCGATTTTTAGCGATTTATTTGAAAAGAGAGACAATTTTTCTAGATTTTATCTCGATGATTGATTTTCAAAATTCTCTCTCTATTTTTATCCAAAAACTAGGCTTTTAACCTAAGCCACGCTAAAGAAAGAAAGTGAGTAAATTCAATTCAATTCATGAATTGAGTTGCTTATCTTTATTCTAAAATTAATTTGGTTAATTTGGTTTTATTCAAAATAAATCATAAGTTTATTTATACTAAATAGGTTTAATCTTTTAATATAGAAATAACCTTTAGCTTTCTTTTTGAGTGCTCTATTAATATTAAACCTACATTAGTACGGAATATATATATATATATATATATATATATATATATATATATATATATATATATATATATATATATTGCTTATTAGCAAGTTAAGGACGTAGAATTAGTGAAGATTAACAACAACTTAATAAAGAAAAGTTAATTAGGCAACATAGGATCCTTCTTTGGTCATGAAAATACCAGCCAACATGAAGATATAGGATATGATCAAAGTTTAATAGGATAGGAATCAAAGGACAAGCATCCAAGGAGACAAAATTGAAAGATGGATTGAAGATTCTGTCAAAACCTGCATGCATGTCGACCAACTTTCAGAGGAAGCTATCCATTATTGAAACGAATCCTATGACCAATCTTCAGCAGGAAGGAGAGGACCAGCAGGACCATATCTGGCCTGGCTCGACCGACCAAACCCCCTTGGCTCGGCCGACCCCAGGTCTTCCTCCACCAGATACACCTCCTCTCTGAACCACCTCTTTGCCAATAAATATGGAGTTGTTGTTGCATTCTACCACCACCAGAACCACCATCAGAAGCTAGATATCTCGAGGAGAAGAAGTAGAGTAGTAATCTTGAGAGGAAAATCTTGAGAGAGAAGATGAAGAAGTTTTTGAGAAGACTTTCAAGGGTTCTTCATCAAGAGGAAGCTCTCATCGGGAAGAGGATGATTCATCAAGGCATTCATCTAGGAGGCACTCCATCTCTGAGATGGGAAGTTCCGACTCCGATCGAAGCCTACGTCGAGATCAAGGATTACAAGGTTGCTCATCTCGTTTTTCTGATGATGTGGTGGAGCCCACCAGAAGGCCAAGAACTCGTTCTCAAACTCAAGCCCCTCAACCTATGAACATCGATGATGAAGACGAAGGGTGGAATTATTCTTCGGAAGGTTTTTCCCTAAGATCAACTGTTGAGGAGCAGAGGTATCATAGTTGCCAGAGAAGAATTACTTCTAATTTCGATCTAGATTTCGATTTCCTCAATGCTCTAGATTTCACGGCCAGCATAGAAAGAGCATTTGAAAATCTAGGTTGGAGTCCTTTCATTCACTTTAGTGCAACCTATCAACAAGATCTAGCACTAGAGATGATGACTACCATGGATATAGTTCAGTTCTCTGATATGGTTTTTAATCTGAGATTTAGAATTAGAGAGGATTGGACGGAGATTTCTTCTAGCACTGTTGGGGCTTTGTTACGATTTCATGAGAATGCAGTTGAAAATACTGATCTTGATCAAGACACGATAGAAAACTTTTGGTTGAGAATTGCAAGTATTTCTACTAAGGAAAGGATGAGGATAGTCAATCCTATTATCAAAATCATCCATAGGTTTATGACTTGCAAAGTATTAGAAAGGCTTGACGACACAAAAGTGCAAGTTGCAGAATTGAAATGGCTTTATGCTGCACTATGTCAACTTACTTGGATAAATCCTATTCGTTCCATGATAAATCATTGGTTTATCCAAAGAAACAGAAGCACTGGATTGCTAGGTTTTGGGCATTACTTGACCATCATTACATCATCAGTCAGGTCTGAATTGGTTTTTAATCCTATTTACACAAAGATACCGGCTAACATTGATGAGAATTCCCTATGGAAAGGAAAGTATATTTATGGAAATTCAGCCAGTGGATTCTTTGTTTCTAAAACCAAATTCAGAATTCCTAGTCCCAGACTTGTTTTATTTGCTAGACAGAATTGATTGGCTAGAGAAATTCATGTTCAAAGAAGGTGAATCGAGCCAACGACCCTCATCAGCTGGATGGAGCGATTGGGAGACACCCTCCACTCAGCCAAGCCAATAGTTTTTGAGTGAACAATTTAGAGCAGGATCGTCACATGAGCCTGTGTTTAATCCAAGGCCATTCAGCTCTTATGATCCGACCTCTACTCCAGTGTTCACACCTTCACCAAATATCCCTCCACCTGCAACACTTATTCCAAGAAGAGCAAGATTCCACACTCCAGAATATATTGCAGCTCAGAATATGCCACATCAAGCATTTTATGACATTGAATCTATGGTGGCCCAGAATTATCAGCTCGTTGATCAGATGAGAGGAAATATTAATCAACATGAGCAGAATACCCGGAATATTGAAGAACAATTGTTCAATCTGAGGCTATGGAATCAAGATCGATGAAGACTTTGGTTTGCTTTCTTTTTGTTTTAATTTTAGTTTTTCGTCGTTTATATGATTTTCTTTTATGTTTTCTTTATCTTTTTTTAATTATGAGTGTTTATTTTTGTGAGTTAGTTTAATCATGATTATGTATCACCCCTTTGATGAAATAAATAAAATCTTAGTTTTCTTTTATTCTAATATCAATTATTAGACTAATTTATACTCTCATTAATGCAATTTAATTGAATTATGATCGGCATTTATGAGATAGATATGATATTTTCATAAAGACCCATATGTTATTCATATTTAGATTTCACTTTTATCATGATGATCTCCTTAAAAAAATTTGTCTGGTTTTAAAAGACTATGATCATTTTCTATGATTATTTTTGTATAGGCCCCACCTATTAGAGCCATATTGTAAACCATAGTTTGATCAAATTTAATTCTTGGTTGAGTTGAATTAAGATTTGAATCTAGGGATTGAGATTTCAAAGCTGGTCATTCATTTTGCTTATCTTTTCATTTGCTAGCCTCTTTATCCATGCATTGTATCTCTCTTACATTAGAAAGAGTGCAAACTTCGCTGGATATCTTCCCTAAACCAAGACTATCATTATCAAACTTCCTTAACCACAAACTATTATTTTCTGGAGTATTTAAAAGGATTTCATTCTTATAAAATTCTATCCCCAGTGCTAAAACATTTCTCTACAAATATACTCGAGGACGAGTATCGTTCAAGAGTGGGGATGGAAAGTGTTATATAAGAAAATATATATTTTTGAGGCGGCAAAAATATAAAAAAATGGAAAGAAAGAAAAAAAAAGAGAGAAGGGACCAAGTGGTCGCCTAAAAGAAAAAAAGACCAAGTGGTCGAAGTAGAATTAGGAAAAAAAGAATATATATATATTTGTCCCTCAAAAATCTTTATATTTTGGGATATGCGACCTTATTTTACTTTATCAATATACTCCAGAAGATATTCCAACCATATGCAATCCGATAGCAAGGACTTCATTTGTACCATGAGATCATTGACTTATTTGCATATGTCCACTTTTCTACATATATTTTTCCTCTGATCTTTCATCATTTATTTTCCATGACCTTTTTGAGAAATCTCAGTAATACCAGCAGATTCTTTTCTTAGTTTGAGAATATATTGAGGTTAAAATTTGATTAGGATCCTTACCAAGCTCCAAATAAGCCTCCACTTTTTCTTACATATATTTGTAGTTTATAGGAAACACTTCTTATATTGAGAGACCGGAGAGATGAGTGTTATATTTGGGCCTTATACAAATTTTGATCTTAGAAAGTTGATTTCTTTTTGAAAAAGGTCTTTATTGAAAAATGAGGAGATTTATCATCGATGAAATTGATTTCTTCTTATATTTCTATCGTGGGATATGCTTAAATGAATATCTATTTATCTATATGATTGTTGATCCAAACTTGAAAATTTTTGAGAGTTTAAATTTAGTTTGATTATTTGATTTTAGAATATGAGTTAACTTTGATTTTAGATTTTCACTTACTCGAGGACGAGCAAGGTTTAAGAGTGGGGATGTTGTTGACGCGACATTTGAACGAATATTTTGCATCATTTTATGTAGTTTTTCACTGATTTCATGCGTCAACTATATCTTTTACTAACAATTATCACCGATTATTGTGGATTTTGCAATATTGTCTTGGAAATATGCTATATGTGATTTTTACAGGTTTTTGAACAATTTTTCGCGAAATTCACCACAATTTACTTCGAGTAAGAAAAGACCTCTGAGATGTTATTTCATGAAGACGATGATCAAGGCTTTCTAACCAGAAGCTTCTAGAAGACATCTAAGTGCCACAAGTTCATAGAAGAATATGTGGTCAAAGTATTTTAATCAAGTCCAAAGCTAGAAGGATTCGACAAATCTCGGAGAATATAGAAGATTCCACAACCCCAAGAGTCCCAGATCCTCCGCAATTATATTTCTTAGGCACCAAGCATTGTCCCCACGAAAGATGGAAAGGAACCGACTCAGGAGGAGTCCGGGTCGGCCGAGCCTGGGCCATCTGGTCGGCCGACCCCACCCCCTTAAGTCGGTTGAGGTTTCCTTTTCTACCACGTCATCTCCAGACTATATAAAGCCAGCCTAGGCCCCGAGGTCGGGCATCTAATTCATTATCAAGGCGTGAAGACGGCGACAAGAGGGACCCCAACTAGAGGAGAGTACAGGATCGAGTTTCTAGTCTAGCATTAGAGTTCTTCTAGTCCCTGTAGGTGATTAGAGGCCTTGCACGGTGCTCTAATTACCTAGCTCCAGAGGTCTAATTGTATCATCAAGGGAAGGTATGATCATGGCTGTATTCTTGATACAATTTACTAATGAAGCATTGTTCTTGTCTAATTATCACATTCTTGCTCTAATCATGCTTGTTCTAGTTCTAATTAACTTTAGGTCTAGATGCTTGCTAATTAGATCATGTCATTAAGGGTGTTATTCATCTAGCGTTCTTGATCTCTAATCTAGTTTACTAATTACATGGTTGTGTTTCTAGTTCTTGTAATCATGGTGATTAGAGGTTATAGTTGATCTAATTATGTTATTAGACTATGCGAAGTAATTAGAAGCGCGTTCTCTAATTATGTATGGCTGTTGAGAGTTTCTCGTCGATTACCTGGTTACCGGTGACAGTAGAGTTCGGAGAAAGGTTAAACTCGATCTAGGGGATTAGATTGGTTGATCTTGATTTGATTATGCTATGATGAATATGCTTTGAACATGCTTATTTACCTTGAGCTGCTAGTTATCTCGCTTCTCTAATCTTGTTGTGGCACCCATATCGCGTATGTCTTGGATCCAATTAGAGCTTGATTAGAATCTAGTCAATACCCTTTGATTAGTCCTCTAATGTTGTTCTAATTGCTTATCATATATATAACTTAGTCTAATCTAGGTTAAGGATTGGTTTAGAACGAGGACTGGTTTAGAGATAGTTTAGACCCCATTTTTTTTCCTTTAGTTTTCCTTTAAACTCTTGTTAATTGTTAATTAGCTCTCAATTAGTTGGTTTACCGGATTGTCAAAACCCATGATACTCATCTTAGGAAAAAGCTACATACGATACTGTCGCTTGCAGTATAAGGTTTGCCGTGCTTAAGTGACGTCAACAATTGGTTACCCCAAAATGCATGACTAACCACTCATATAAACCAAACTTAGTTTTGAAAGCAGTTTTCTATTCATCTCCAATCTTCATACGAATTTGATGATAGCCACTACGCAAATCAACTCTGAAGAATACAGCAGCACCACTCAATTCATTGAGCATATAATCTAAACTAGGAATAGGATGACGATATCGAATGGTAATATTATTGATTGCTCTACAATCCACACATATACGCCATGTTCCATCCTTTTTAGGCACTAGAATAACCGGAACAACACAAGGACTAAGAGACTCACGTACATACCCTTTGTCGAGTAGTTCTTGCACGGTTTGTTTTGTATGGTGCACGGTTGGTCAATGAAGCACCGAGAATGAGATCAATCTGGTGCTCAATCCATGTGGTGGAAGCCCTGGTGGTACGTCACTTGAAAACACATCGGAACACTCATGTAAAATGTTAGTAATAGCAAAAGAAAGCTAAATAGGAGCTATAATTTAGAAAGTAGATAGTATTATCCATGAACAATATCTAGCAGAAACCGTGATGGCATATATTCCCTCCATTCAAAAAATAAGGACATATGTAGTTTTAAAAAAGTCAAAATGTTAACCTTTTGACTAACAATTGAGTGAAATCCATAAAGCTTTAGTGTAGGTGTGTAATATAGTGGGATTCATATTTAAAAGTACTTTAATATGATGATAATTTTTGTATTTGTTGATATTTTTTTTAAAAAATGATGATCAAAGTTTCGCTTTAAAGATTGTGTCAAAAATCTACTTCATCCATATTTTTCTATTTGACGTTTTGTAGTTCATTTTTGAACTATTTCGCGTCAAATAAAGATAAACAGAGGTATAGTATATGCTTATTCTTAATAGAGGAATTATATCTTTCAAAATACGGAAAGTTTCGGTGTATACTTAGCACGGAAGCTAAGTCTACGTGAGCTAAGGGCCAAGTCGCCCAACCAACCCAAGCGGATCTCGGTGAGTACACGACACTGACGCGTAGCACACAGAAAAATAAATAAAACGCGCTTTACTTTGGTCAAAGCTCATAATAATCATATCGACATTCGACACTGACGATGAAGAATAATGAATGGCATTGCCCATGCCATATACTATGTCCCATTAGAATAATAGTACTGCTGCAACGGGATAGAGACGCCATCGAATTGATTAGCAGCCTAACGAGGTGGTGGCTCTTGACTAGCATACGAAAGCCAGGCATGCATGCATGCAAATAAACCTGCTATATAAAAAACAATTAAAAATAGGAAGCAAAACCCATTGCCGTCGGTCAGGCTAAAAACACCTATGTCTTCTGCTTAGAGGCTAGCCACATGCTTTCCCACGAACTGACGAGCACTATGCTTGATGTTGATGTTTTCAATACAATTTCTAAAGGGTTCCTCACTTAGAAGTTACTCCCTCCTTTTCAAATTGTAAACGGCTCAGGAGCCCCTACTAGATTCATTGATTCATTGGTTAGTAAATGTAGGGTGTCTTCGATAGTTCGATGTGTGTATCTAGATCTATCAATATCCATATATATAAACATAAATAGATAAAAAAAAACTAAAACCCTTACCATCTAAGACACGGGGGAGCAGAACAGTGTACCTGAGTATAGTTTAGAGAGAGAGAGCAGCCAAGAAGATCAATCAGGTCGTCGTTGTGATCGTTTTTCACATGACTGGACTATTATTTAATATAAATTGAAAGGTGTCTCGCAGGGCGCTGCCAATCCCAGTGCCGCAGGCGACGTTAGGTGAGATCCCCGTGCCGTGCTACAACACAAATAATCTCCTTCAATTCGCGTTTGCAATCAGCCACTAGTGTAGCTGCAGTATATTTGATGATGTGCAATAAGCGCTTCGATATCACTTCGTTTTAACTAGATTCTTGTGCAATCAGACACTAACAAATAAAGGCATTCCTAGATTTATTATGAAACGTATTATTCTCAAAAATCAAACATATGTAGCTCTCTCCTTTCCGTTTAATATAAATATATAATATATACAGTAGTATGATAAATAAATTAAACTAAAGATCGCGTCAATGTCGGTATATCGGATGGGAGCTGGGAGGAATCCAATCGTACGAAGCTACGTGCATGGCATGCCCGGTCCATGCTTGACCACACAGTCACAGATGATCCAAACACGCGCCGAACCGGATCGGACTGCTTCTCGCTCGCCTTCTCCTAGAGTTAATTACTATTAATCATTCCTAGATATACTTTTCCAGCAACGAAACCGAGTGAACGACGCGCTATATATATCCTACCCCGTGCCGCCTCCATTGCCACACCGTTGTCCAAGCACGAGCCTTTCCGCAGCTCGAACTCGAAGCAGAGCAAGAACATTAACACGCGACGTGCGAAGCGGATCCCTAACCTAACCGCGCGCGCTGGGCTGGGACGACTGAGATGGCGGCCGAGTGGCGGTGGCCGTCGCTGCTGCCGGCGTGGATGGGCTCCGAGGCCGCTTGGTTCCTCGTCCTGAACGTGGTCGTCGCCGCGATCGCCGTGCTGTCCTCCCGGCGGGCGCGGCCATCGGCGTCCGCCGCGCTGCGGCGGCGCGGTCACGCGCAGGGCCTCGTCGGTGCTGCTGCAGCGCCTCCGCTCCTTCACCGCCTTCTCCTACCCCTCCGCAGGCTTCGACGCCACGACGACGGCCTTCCGGCAGCCTGGCGCTGAGGCCGGCTGGTTCTATATGGCGCCTGCTGGCTTATACAGTAGATGTGTAAAAGATAATTAAGGAGCTATCCAAAAACCTTTTTGCCATGATAAAATTCAGAACAAGGTGAACATATCGTAATTCACAACTCTAACTCGCCGAAGTGGAGTTGTGAAGACGAGTATAATCGATTTAGCCAAATGCATGAGTACAAAGCGAAGTAACAGGGGGTTTTTAATTACAATCTAAACAAAGCATGAGTTCTTAATTCTATATGGCGCCTGCTGGCTTATACAGTAGATGTGTAAAAGATAATTAAGGAGCTACCCAAAAACCCTTTTGCCATGATAAAATTCAGAACAAGGTGAACATATCGTAATTCACAACTCTAACTCGCCGAAGTGGAGTTGTGAAGACGAGTATAATCGATTTAGCCAAATGCATGAGTACAAAGCGAAGTAACAGGGGGTTTTTAATTACAATCTAAACAAAGCATGAGTTCTTAATTTTATATGGCGCCTGCTGGCTTATATAGTAGATGTGTAAAAGATAATTAAGGAGCTACCCAAAAACCCTTTTGCCATGATAAAATTCAGAACAAGGTGAACATATCGTAATTCACAACTCTAACTCGCCGAAGCGGAGTTGTGAAGACGAGTATAATCGATTTAGCCAAATGCATGAGTACAAAGCGAAGTAACATGGGGTCTTTAATTTCAATCAAAACAAAATCTAACTTCTTAATTCTAAATGGCGCCTGCTGGTTTATACAGTAGATGTGGAAAAGATAAGAAGCTACCCAAAAACCCAAAGGCACATGACACCCCACATTATCCAAGCAAGAAAACGGCATGTGCGCACGGCACTTGCTATCCTATCCTTAGCACTACTGGTTCTACATAGTACATACTGTAGTAGTAGCTGAAATGTCAGCGCATGGAACAGTAGTCGTGCACACATGGGAGAGAATTAATAATAGCCCCTCTGTGAAATGTCCTAGCTCTTTTAGTATAAATTAGTAGCGATGAGAAAGGATCTATATAACCACATTTAATCCTGTAAATACATCTTAGAAAAGAAAAAAATCTTGCAATTAAATACACATGCATTTTTACTTTTTTTTTAAATGCTATTCGTGGTGGGAATTTAATTCTCATTAAATTAGGTGTCACTGGTCTATCGACTATGTTCTCGCACGGGTTAGAGTTTTATGAGATATAGATTTAATTTTAATGATATTAGAGTTTATTATATTAATCCATCTTTTGTAATTGCATTGTGGGTAATTTATATGCAAATTTAGGAATTATTTAAATGTATATTTCATGACGGCATATTGGGTAGTTTATATAAAGATTTGGGGCTTATTTTAATTTCATATTTTATAATGGTATGGTGAGTAATTTATATGTATGCAAAATTAGGGGTTATTTTAAAATATATTTATAATGATATGGTGAGTAATTTTTTAGAAAATATAATAGATCTAATGATTATTATTAATAAAGCTACATGATGGATGGCCTGGATATTTTTGATTTAGTAATACTAAGATGTCAGCGGTTTGAATGATATGACAACACATTAATGGTCTGTTTGGAACATAAGTTTTTCAAAGGAATTTCACAGGATTCTCGTTCCTTAGTTTTGCTTAGTTTTGCTGACGTCACCGTCCGTTTGGAACGAGGAACAGCGGAGAAACATTCTAGAGGAACGATGAGCAAACCTTCAGTTTTGGAGGAATAAAAACATGAGCTCTGACCTCATGGAAATTTTTCCTGTGCCGCTCACGGACGCCATCCGTCCTAATCAAAGCCTCCGCTGCTCTCCTCTCTCTCAAAGCTTTTGGCCAACGATGAACTCCAAATAAAACCAAATCAAACGCCTCGGAAGGAAAAATCAGACGATGAGAAGACACATCTGCTAGGCAGCACCCTCCGCCTCTACCGCACCTGCGCCATAGATGAGTTCGAACTTGGGGAGGATGAGCCGAGGAATGGGGATTTCTGTTTGTTTCGAGGAGAAACAGGAGCTTGGAACTACTAGCTACGATGGCGGACAGACAGAAGCTAAGGATGATGGCAACGACGTGCATAGATGAGCCTAGTCCATAGACCGCAAGTCCCACTCACAGATGGTTGTGAATAAAATAATACTAGTAGTATTACAGTGCTTTTTATTTGCTGCAAACTAATATAATCCATCGCTAAGTACAAGTAGTTTCTCAAATTCAATTAGTTTAACCGTGTGCACGTATATTGTCCAGTATATTACTAATATTTTAATACTATTCCCTTTTCTCCATTCCAAACCCCATTCCTATAAAAATCCTTCGTTTTTTCTATTCTCTATTTTGCTTATGCATTCCTTTCCTATTCCTACGTTTTTTTTCATTTCCTATGTTTTTCAATCCTCTGTTCCAAACAGGCCCTAACGAATAAAGAGATGAAATGAGTTTCATTTAGACAAAACCCTATCTATACCGATACATAGACATGTTGTGTTTTGCATATTACCTATGTATGAAACCACACCGAACATGCAACATGAGGTGTTGTTTCAACCAAAAATTCAATCTCTTTTGCTTACGTGGCACATTAGAAATACAAATATAAAACCTTCCATTAACAATGACCTTTTATAAAATCAACTACTCCATTAACGATATTTGCTAGAATTGTTTTTTAGACAGATTCAGATGGATGAGTATATGATTGTATACTCTGGACGTACTGGAGTACTACGTACGTACTCAGTACTTGTCTTTGGAATATAATTAAGCGTAATATCGATACTACTAGTACTGTAGGAGTCCTCGCAAGTACAGACGTGCAATACACGCTGCTTGACGACCAAGCCTCAAATTCTCAAGTAAGCAAGGAACGTGAATTGCCTTCCAATCAGCTTGTGAAAGGTCCTCCTAGTTGTCTACGTCCACATGCATCAACGCAAACTATCTACACTACACCCAGTCAGCACGTACGGAAGATAATTATAAGTACATGCTCAGGGGAAACATGAGCCTATTAATTGAGCTAATGACGACGGCGTCCATGACGAAGTGGCATGACGGTAAGCCACGCAAGAGCAATGTCCTGGAAAGCGCGCGGCTCCACTCATTGGAAGGAAGGTGAGTCTGAGTGCCAGCCTGCAAGAACAGCGCTAACGCGTTACGTTTGCTGCCAAGTTAACACTTGGTGAAGGCTTGGCACCTCCACACCACACCCAAGGCAAGGCATTGCCAACGGCGGTGCGGCCAAAGGAGATTGACCATTTGACCCAAACCCTCTCTCTTTTGGGGTCAAGAAGATAACAGTATTGTTGCCCAAGAATATAATTTAGCAACACGGCATCAGTCCAAAAACACAAGGTGTTCTAGGTCTCTATTTGGTTCAGTATGTGTCTATACATGACAATATCCATATGAACATGAAAAATATAGAAATGGCTAGAATCTCTTACGATTTGTTACAATTTGAGACCGAGAGAAATAAGAATTACAACCGACAACAACACATGATTGTAGCAAGCAAAGTAGCCATCGGTTACCAGTACAAACCTTTGTAGGATCAACCTGTTAGGTTGCTTCTAGCAGAGCAATGAATTGTGCCCATCTAACAGTTTTTGGAATTAGTGATAGATGATGAGAGACTACTAGAGATGTTCTTAAAAAGTACCACTACATACATTCCAAATTGTACGCGTTTGATTTTTTATATGACCACTTGTTTTAAAAAAATAGAAAATTTTGAAAAACCTTAAATGTACTTAAAGTTTATTATATGATATAATTATATTTTTTAAGAAGGCGACCGTGGTTAAAGCTGACATCACAAATATTTAGACAACCTGCAGTTCAAAAATGGAGGAAGTACTACGGTACCATGTTGCCCCGCTAAATATTTCTAAGGCCTTTAGTGCGGAAGTTTTAAAAGTTTAGCCAGATATTAGTCCAATCATTGTGTATTTATTATTAAATGGAGCAGCAGCAGCAGCAATAATAATAATAATAATAATAATAATAATAATAATAATAATAATAATAATAATAATAATAATAATAATAATAATCTGTTAACAATAAATCCATGTCCAACCAGCTGCGCTACCAATCCTTTCTCAATCCAAAGACACCAGAAATACACCTAGACCGATGAAGCGAAGCTACATGCATGGCCTGCCCGGCCGGTCAATGCTGACCGTATTACGTTGGCGGACCAGTGACGCGCCGAAATGGACAACCTCTCCGGGCGGCTGCGGTTCTCCCCCGCTGGAAACGAGCAAACCACAAGTGGATGTATATACTAAAATGGATGTGTATAATGAACGTGTATAACACTGTTTGACACTGTAATACGACTGTAGACAAAAAAAGAAATAATTGAAATAATGGAATAAATAGAGATATAGACATTTTCCTCTGTGATTAGGGATAGTCTAACCCATTCCCTTCGTCCTCCATTGCCAAATCGTTGTCCAAAAAGCAGAGCACACCTTCTTGTTCTGCCGGTCTCCTCGAGCAAGCAAGCGAGCCAAGGCGCGAGATCAGGTTGGTGGGCGGGACGCCGGACGCGTAACAGGATGGTGGCGGTGTGGCAGTGGCTGCCGCTGCCCGGTCCATGCTTTGACCACACAGTCACAGAGGATCCAAACACGCGCCGAACCGGATCGGACTGCTTCTCGCTCGCCTTCTCCTAGAGTTAATAAGGAGTACTAATCATTCCTAGATATACTTTTCCACAACGAAACCGAGTGAACGACGCGCTATATATATCTTACCCCGTGCCGCCTCCATTGCCACACCGTTGTCCAAGCACGAGCCTTTCCGCAGCTCGAACTCGAAGCAGCTGCAGAGCAAGAACATTAACACGCGACGTGCGAAGCGGATCCCTAACCTCGCGCGCTGTGCTGGGACGACGACTGAGATGGCGGACGAGTGGCGGTGTCCGTCGCTGCTGCCGGCGTGGATGGGCTCCGAGGCCGCTTGGTTCCTCGTCCTGAACGTGGTCGTCGCCGCGATCGCCGTGCTGTCCTCCCGGAGGGCGCGGCCATCGGCGTCGCCACGCTGCGGCGGCGCGGTCACGCGCAGGGCCTCGTCGGTGCTGCTGCAGCGCCTCCGCTCCTTCACCGCCTTCTCCTACCCCTCCGCAGGCTTCAACGCCACGACGACGGCCTTCCGGCAGCCTGACCCCGACGCCGCCGCCCAAGAAACGACAGACGAGCCAGCGGTGACACCACGGCCCACGCCGTCGCCGCCGCGCACGCTCGTTCTCACGCCACGGGCTGCGCCCGCGGCAGACGAGGAGAACGAGGACGAGGATGCCGACCCGAACGCGATGAGCATGGAGGACGCCTACGCGGTGGTCCTGGCGTCACGGCGGCGGCCGGAGCGGGAGAGGGAGGAGGAGGCCAGGCGCTCCGACGTGGACGCCAAGGCGGAGGAGTTCATCCGGAAGTTCAAGGAGGACTTGCGGCAGCAGCGCCTCAACTCCATCTTCAACTATACCCAGATGCTCAAGCAGCGCGCGCTCGGTGCCGGCCGCCACCAGCCGGGTGGTGGACGGACGGGTCACAACTGATGATGAGTCACGTGCTCAGTTCGTTTGGATGTTTGGTCAGCGTTTTCAGGGAGACCACATCAGCTTGCATGTGTTTTTTGTACAGAAGATACCGTGTGCAGGTGTACATTTTTTGGTTTTTTTCTTGTCCGGCTTTGCTGTGCACATTCGCACCAATGCCAACATTTTTTTATATAGTCTTTTTCATTGGTTCTTTGATAGAGCTGGCCTATCACATAAAACTACTTATACCTTGTGTTTTCCTGTTGCCTGTCAATAACAACCTTGCACCTGTAGGTATTCATAACTGCAGATGAACAAATGATAAAAGGAAAACATCCATTTCACAATCTCAAACTATTCAGGTAATCCGATTTTTAACCTGAACTACAAACCGGACATGAGCACCTTGAACTATTACAAACCTGATAAATTAGGACCTTTAGCAACTTTCAAAGGTGGTTTTACATTTGTAAGAAAATGATACTATCTTATTTCATATCTAAAATTCATAATTAATCCATTTTAAACTAAAAATATGAAACTTGTACCATGTTTTTTTATAACAATATAGTCTATTAGTTCTATATTTGGGATTATTTGGAATTTACTTATTCATATTTCTTGTGTTTTACTTGGAGCAATAAAAAATAGAAATAGAAATACAAAAAAAATCAAAGTAACTTCAAATAGACCACCGAATACATATATAGATTTTCTATAATTTTCATGTTTTCTATATTTAAAATAAATTGATTATAAATTTTTAATGATTAAATTAATTTTATTATTTACAAAATATAAAACCGCCTTCGAAACTAGCTAAATCAGGTTTGCAATAGTTCGAGATGCTCGATGACTGGTTTCAGTAGTTTAAGGTCGAGAAACGGATAATCTGAATAGGTTTGAGGTTGTGAAATTGGCTTTCGCCATGATAAAATTCAGAACAAGGTGAACAAATCGTAATTCACAACCCTGACTCGTCAAAGTGGAGTTATGACGACGAGTATAATCGATTTAGCCAAATGCATGAGTACAAAGCGAAGTAACAGTGGGTCTTTCAATCTAAACAAAACTTGAGTTCTTAGTTCTATATGGCGCTTGCTGGCTTATATAGTAGATGTGGGAAAGATAATTTAGGAGCTACCCAAAAACCCTAAAGGCACATGACACCCGACATTATCCAAGCAAGAAAACGACATGTGCACACGGCACTTGCTATCCTATCCTTAGCACTATTGGTTCTACATAGTGTAGTGGTAGCTGAAATGTCATTTTTAAGGCCATCCACGGTGGGAATATCATTCTAATTAAATTAGGTGGCATGTCAGGGATTTGAATGATGTGGCAACACATTAATGGAATAAAGTGATGAAATGAGTTTCGTTTAGACAAAACCTTATCTATACATATACATAGACATATTGTGTCTTGCATATTACCTGTATATGAAACCATGCAATGTGAGGTGTTGTTTCAACTAAGATTTCAATCCCTTTTGTTTACGTGGCACATTAGAAATACAAATATGAAACCTTCCATCGGCGACAATGACCTTTTATAAAATCTATTGACATTAATGACCCAAGCTAGCCCTTTTATTAGGCTGATTCCAGCATGAGAGACTAAAAATAGATCAAATTCAAATTTCATTCTGTGTACCGTGTTGTCACAGTGTAGAATCCGTTCTTTAGTTCGTCCTTTGGTCATTCTGACGGACACATCATGTTTGGATTGCGTCATGGGCTGCTTCCGGAGCCATCCGAGCCTAAAAATTTGTTTGGATTGAGGTGTGGAGCGATTCTGTCCGGCACGAGTAGTACTCGCTGCATTTCATTTCCAGGAATCTGCTCGTCCGTCAGAAAAGTTAATTTCTAGGGGTCAACAAGTCCGTCGGAAAATCAACTGATCGCATCGTCTAGGCACCACGCCAACCTGCATGTCCTCGTCCGGCAAACCACACTACTAGAATCCACTTGTTTCTCTAGGGTTTAAACTTCTAGGTAAAGGCTTAAATACATTTTTGGTAAGTAAAGTTTTCTAGGGACAATTTCGACGAGAAAGGTAGATGTGCCCTACGGTTTAAAACCCTAGGGAAAACTTTTTTTCCTTGGACTTTTAATCCGTAGTGAAACATGTCACATGGCAGCACTATCCTCATGGGAAACAACCTTTTTAGTTATTGCGGTATTGCCATAATCATTTTCTTAAGATAATGCCACACTTCTTGTGGATAAAAGATTGACCCACGACATTTACTTATTTCATGCAATGATTTTTATTCCTACTTTGAACAATATATTTATGTACATCATTTGAATGTATACATCAAGAATCTACATAGATGTATTACGAATCAAAAGAGAACAAGGAAGAAAAAAGCTATCGTCCTATGTGCTGCTGCAGCCGGCTGCGATCCTCTCGCTGCGCCGTCACGCCATTTGCCGGAGCCGCCACCTCCACACGAATTGATTGGAGCTCCGCTGGCTCACCCTGGCACGCCAGCATGCTTTTGAGAAAGCTATCTAGAATCAAGAAGGCTATTTAGATTTTCAAAGAAAAAGGCACTTACCAAACTAATCCCCAGCTCCATGCAAGTGATGTGCAAAGGCACGTCAGCAACCACATCGTTCCCAGCCTCCCGTTTGTCCTTGCATACGAATCGATCTATAAACGGGAAGGCACAGTGTTGGGGTTTAATCTCGAATGCTCAGCAAGATCAGGCTTCGAAATTAGCATAGGGTGTAGCTTCGGAATTAAGACCACACTTACTTCGAGACCCGTGTTTTACAACTTGCTGCAGCTGCGACTGGCTGCTTAAACAGTGAAAAGTAGCAAAGTAACACTGCTGAATAGCCATAATAAGTGCTGGCGCAGCCGAAAGAAGCTATACCGAACAGATTGCGAATTTAGAGAGAGAAGTGCTTCGAGTTTAATACCAACGTATACAATGCATGATTTGTGAGGGAGAGGGAAGAAGGTCCATCATCCATCCATCCCTCTTCCATCTCTCTTACACCTCCTCCCATTTTATAAGAAACAAAGGGAGGCACTCGTTTAGAGTGGCAAGGTGAGACTAAACATGTAGTACAAATGTTATATGGACCTCTTGAGACTTTTTCCTTAAGGGAGAAAAGGTATCTTTTATCATTTTCCCCAACACACAGCAGGAACACAGGCAGAAGGAATCATAGAGAAGAAAAATCAAGATTAAAAAAATCAAATCGTTGATGCTAGATACCGGAGGAGATCGGCGTCCTAGAGGTTGCTGCGCACTTTACAGATGTAAATAATTTCTAAACCTGTTAGAAATAAGCACACTTTTAAAATAAAATTCATTCCTATACGACATGGATAATAAATTAGGGATAAACCATACAAAGTTCAGAGGAGCATGTCCACGTAACTAGATTAAATCTATCTCGAACGAAGAACTCATAGTTACTTACATCACGAAATGCTCCAGCGTAGCTAACGATGAGATCGGAGTCGAGAACTTGATGAACACCGTAGAACATCGCCGCCGATGGAGTTGAACTGGAGCAAAAGTCACGTGATCGCAGTCCAAAAACTTGATTCGCCCCAAGCCATGCAGGTTCTTCAATAGGACAAGGTTTTGGAGACAAAGCTCTCCTCACCGCCGTCGTCACCCCGGTGGAAGGGATGGATGCGGCTGACTAGCCGCGCAACACCGAAGACAAAGAGTTCTCTCACCAAAACCCTAGATGGATTTTCTCATGTTGTGATGAGTACGTACCCACAGGACGACACCTGTTTTTTATAGGCGAGATAACTCATGTAACTTGATGCAAAAGGTAGGGAACCGATTACGCAGAGATCTCATGATAAGATCAAATCGGCTCCAAACTTGTCGCTCAAGTCACAGTCGGATTAGGATAGAAGGATAGAAAAGGGAAAAAGGGTTGAGACAAAATTAGCGCCAACGCTAGTCGCAAGTCACGCTGAATACAGCATGCGCTTGTAACTACTACATAGCTTTCTTTCTCACTCTCTTCTGTTCAAGGAAGGGCAAGTTACTTATTTAACTTGGTTTCCTTCCATCTCAACTTACCATATGGGACTAACCCCCACCACTTCTATCATGCATAAGTGGGCATTTGATATTTATTTTTAAATTTATTGGACACATATTGGGCTAGGCCCATAAATTCCAACAAAACCAGATATTATATGAAAACGAGGATCGCTTCAGGATCGATAAGTTGAGCTTGTTGATGGAGTCCGTAGAACATGGTGGATCAACACGGTGAGCAGTCGTGTGATTGCTGTCCCAAAACTTGATTCGCCCCAACCTGTGTAGGTTCTTCGCCGGAGCGAGATTTTGGAGACATTGCTCTCCCCGCATGTCGCCGTCATACTGACATCAGGGATGGAGAAACTTGAGGTCGCACAACACCGGAGAAAAAGAGAGAGTGCTCACCGAAACCCTAAATTGGATTTCTTTTCTCTCGTGTGTCTAAGAGGTGAACGTCCCTTCTTATTTATAACCTGACGCAGAAGGGAAAGAACTGACTCGCTTGCGATCTAATCGATTCGGTTTCAAGCTAAATGCACAATATACGGTCAAATTTATTAAAGAAATTGGCAAAAATTAGAACGATAAAAATTTGTGAATATTCACAAATACGTGCACATGCATACAACTCTAACTCCTCTCTTATTCTTTCATTCAAAGAAAGCCAAGTGATATGCTATATAAATAGGCTTAATTCCCTCCCAACCTCCCCTATATGGTAAAAAAAGCTATCTTCCTCAAATATGAGTGGACCTTTTGAGATTTACATTGCAAAGGTATGGGCTAACACCCGTAAGCTATCTTCCTCTACTAGAATAATTCATTGCTCTATGTATATGTATTCAATATGTGTTTAGATCCTCATATGAACGTGGACAAATATAGAAGGGTGTAATCCCTTACAGTTTAAGACCGAAAGAGTGATAAACATAGAGCTAGCACGCTAACATATCTGAGCACATATTTCTTAAATTAAAAAGAAAGAAGAGTTACAACCGACAACACATGATCGTAGCAAGCCAAGTAGTTATTAGGCTGACTCTAATGGGAGTCCTCAAAACGGTTCCTCAAAAAGCACCTGTAGCGGATACTGTTTGACACTGTTTGAATTTTAGAAAGTGAGATGAGGAGTGTCATTGGAGATAGCCTTAGTGCAAACCTTTGTAGGATCAACCTGTTAGTATGCTTCTAGCGGAGCAATGAATTGTGCCCATCTCTCCCGTAACCGTTTTTGGGATTAGTGACAACGGAGGGACCGCTAGAGATGCTCTTAAAAAGTACTCCCAAACAGTCCAAATTGTGTATGCGTTTAACCACTTGTTTTATTCATAAATTTTATAAAAGTATGAAAAAACCTTAAACATACTTAAAGTTTATTATAGAGTAAATTACACGAGCGGTCTCTAAATTATTGCAGTGTTCTCATCTAGGTCCTCAAACTATAAAAATGCACATATAAGTCCCAATCCAGTGTGGTGTTCTCACCTAGGTCCCGAAATTATGAAAATGTATGCATAAGTTCCTAAATTTATCCAAGCAGGCCATGTAGGTCCCCAAACTTACTGATCGTGCCAACTGGGTCCCAAGCCTTTATAACCTAGGTCACAAGTCTCGTAAACAGCAGAGTTAAACGGCTTGCATGGCCCTTCGCCTCACCCTGCCATGATGCGTAGCCGGCGTCCTCCACCTCAGTCGCCCACCACCCACCGCCGGTCCTTGTGACTCCCTCCAGCTGGGCGTGGACGAGCAAGGGGCGGGTGAGGGCCGAGGCCGCCGAGCTGCTCTAGGCAGCGGTCGCGGAGAACGGCCGCGTCTCGGAGCAGCTCCGCGCGGAAGAGAAGAGCAATGTTCCGCTACGCCATGACGTGATCCTCGTCCATGAGCCAGGACGGCATCTCAGACGAACACATTGGGCTGAGGGGCTGAGGATGGCGGCGAGGGAGGGGGTGGCGTACGCCGTCCGCCACAGCGACGAAGGCTGCAAGCTTGGCGATGAGGTGCGGGTTGGCGAGCGTGGCTAGGTACTCGGCAGAGGTAGAGACATTAGGGAGGAGGACGAGCTCGAGCAGGCGTGTGGAGAACCAGACCCATGACGTGGCGGCGAAGAAGGAGCGGCCGAGAGGGAACGCGGCGAGCGCGAGCGGGTTCCGCCAGGAGGTGGGATGCCTAGGTCAGTGCAGCGACGAGCTGGTCGCGGATGACACATGGTTCATTTAATGCATATTACGAAAATTTTGGACCTAGGTGACACGGTTAGTTAGTTTCGGGGCGTAGATTTGCACTTTAGAAGTTTGAGGAGCTACGGACAAGTTCAGAGTTCTTATATAGATTTTTATAGATTGGAGACCTAGATGAGAACACCACGATAGTTTAGAAACCTGCTGGTGTAATTTACACTCTTTATTATATGATATAATTATATTTTTTAACAAGAGGAGTGCTTAAAGTTGACAGACAACCTACGATTCGAAAATGCCGCTAAATATCTCTACGATTCGAGAAGAGCGGAAGTTTTGAAAAGCTAGATATTAGTCCAATCGTTATGTATTTATTATCGGATGGAGTGATAATAATAATAATAATCTGTTAACAATAAATCCATGTACAACCAGCTGCACTACCAAATCCTTTCTCAATTCAAAGACACCAGAATTCCAGAAAATCAGAAATACAAGCTAGACCGATCAAGCGAAGCTACATGCATGGTCTGCCCCGTCAATGTTGACCGTATTGCGTTGACGGATCAGTGACGCGCCGAAACGGACAACCTCTCCCCAAAGGAAACGAGCAAACGGCAAACCACACGTGTGACAAGTGGATATATATACACTAACCCATCCCCTTCGTCCTCCATTGCCAAATCATTGTCCAAGAAGCAGAGCACACCTTCTTGTTCTGCCGGTCTCCTCGAGCAAGCAAGCGAGCAGAGGCGCGAGATCAGGTTGGTGGGCGGTACGCCGGACAGCGTAACAGGATGGTGGCGGTGTGGCGGTGGCTGCCGCTGCCTCCGTGGCTGGGCTCCAGCGCGTTGTGGTTCTTCGTCCTGAACGCGGTCGTCGCCGCCGTCGCCGTGCTGTCCCGCAGGGCACGGCCGCCGCTGGCGCTGGCTTCGCCCCGCCGCGGCGCCGGGGTCACGCGCAGGGCCTCGTCGGCGGTGCTGCAGCGCCTCCGATCGTCCTTCTCCATCTTCTCCTTCCCCTCCGCCTGCTTCACCGCCGCGCCGTTCCCGCAGCCTGGCGCCACCGCCCAAGAAACAGAGGAGGCGCCGGCCAAGCCGCCGTCGCCGCGCGCGCTCCCGGTCCCGGTCCCGCTCTCGCCGTCGCCCGCACCAGAGCGCGTCCCGGTGGGAGGCGAAGATGTGGCTGAGGACGACGAGCAGAGCGGGATGAGCATGGACGAGGCCTACGCGCTGGCGCTGGCCGCGCAGCGGCGGCCGGAGCGTGAGCGGGAGGAGGAGGCGCGGAGGTCGGAGGTGGACGCCAAGGCGGAGGAGTTCATCCGCGGCTTCCAGGAGGACGAGCGGCAGCAGCGCCTCAACTCCATCTTCAACTACACCCACATGCTCAAGCAGCGCGCGCTCGGCGCCGGCCGCCGGCAGCCGGATGCCCGGCCGGAGCAGCTTTGACTCGCTCACGTGTTCAATATTTTTGTTCAGGTGTTGGTCAGCATTTTGAGGGAGACCAATTCTGTTTTGAGTTCTTGTTCTGTACATAAGCTAGCTTGGAGTTTTGCACACATTGTGTTGTAAGTATGGTTTGAAAAGATTGTTTTGTGTATGATTTTTTCTTCTTATTTTTGCACATTTGTACACATGCCAATGTTTTGTTTGCAGTGTCGTTTGGTTTGTTCTTTGAAAGAAGTCGGTATAATAAAATAATAATACATGTGCCAATTGAGCATTTCAGTGTAGTACCTTGAATGAGAAACATGCAGCGATGGAATTGATACAACTATGATCACGACATAAGATTCATAATGACTCCGTACAAATAATACCCAGTTCGTAAAAAAACATATGAAATATATTCCTAGTTAACAGACAACTATAACGGAATAACAACACTCATGATGACTTATGAAACTTGTCAAATGTAACTAAAAAGCCTTAGCAAACAAATAATACCCCCAACAGTTTAAAATACACATATTTTATATAACAAATAACATCGACAAAGTGAGTCCTCGACCAAAATTTAAACTTCTGGACTGTTGTACACGCTCTTGACGCCCTGCTACTTGATTGTTGTATACTAAATTAAAGCCCACTGTAGACGGCCTACATCAATCTCACAGGCCCAGAGCCCAATAGATTGGCTCCATTTCGAACTTGCGTCGAACACCTTGTCCTCTCATGTCGAAAGCCTGACAGCCACCGCCGGTCCCGGTCACGCAGCGGCGGCGGCGCGGCAGGATGCTATCCCGTGCACGGCGCCTCCACCCCACCCTCCGCCGCCTTCCTCCTCCCAAACACGCCTGCACCCTCCCGTGCTCCTCCGCTCCCATCTCAGCACCACGCTTCCGCCCAACTCTCTAAACCCTTCCCAATCCTCTTCCGCCGCCACCTGTGCTCCCCACCACCCGCACCGCCGCCGTCGACATCACCGCCTCCAGCAGCGTTATCTTCTGACCCCCCAGCCGTCCTGGTTCAATGAAGTCTGCCCGGGATGCGGTATCTCCATGCAATCCTCCGACCCCTCCCTCCCCGGGTTCTTCTCGCTCCCCTCCCCCAAATCCACCGACTACCGCGCGCGCCTCGCGCCCGTCACCGACGACGACACCGGCATCTCGGCCTCTCTCAAGTCCGGCCGCCTCAGGGAGGGCTTAGTGCCCTCGCAGGCGAACGAGACGCTGCCGGCCGCGGCGGCGGCGGTGGCGTCGGAGGACAAGGGAGAGAGCAAGGTGCTGGTGTGCGCGAGGTGTCACTCCCTGCGGCACTACGGCCGCGTCAAGCACCCCGACGCCGAGCGCCTCCTCCCGGACTTCGACTTCGTGGCCGCCGTCGGCCCGCGCCTCGCGTCGCCGTCGGGGGCTAGGTCGCTCGTGCTGCTCCTCGCGGATGCCTCGGACTTCGACGGCTCGTTCCCGCGCGCTGTGGCGCGGCTGGTGGCTGTGGCCGGCGAGGCCCACGGCGCGGACTGGAAGCACGGGGCGCCGGCTAACCTCCCGCGAGCGTTGCTCGTGGTCACCAAGCTCGACCTGCTCCCGACGCCGTCGCTCTCGCCCGATGACGTGCACGCGTGGGCGCACGCCCGTGCGCGAGCGGGCGCCGGTGCCGACCTGGGGCTCGCTGGGGTGCACCTGGTTAGTGCCGCGCGCGGCTGGGGCGTCCGCGACCTGCTCGACCATGTGCGCGAGCTCGCCGGGGCGCGAGGCAATGTCTGGGCCGTAGGGGCGCGGAACGTTGGCAAGTCAACGCTGCTCAATGCGATTGCCAGGTGCTCTGGCATAGCCGGGCGACCAACCTTGACGGAGGCGCCAGTTCCGGGAACAACCCTTGATGTGATTAAGGTAGATGGCGTTCTTGGAGCTCAAGCGAAGCTGTTTGACACACCAGGACTTCTCCATGGTCATCAGTTGACGTCCAGACTGACGAGCGAGGAGATGAAGCTGGTTCAAATCAGAAAGGAGATGCGGCCCAGGACCTACAGAATAAAGGTCAAATTTATTCTCTTCAATCTTCCCTAATGATGTGTCTCGATATATGGCCTGGCTGCTGCCCATCTTCTCAAGTTCCACAAAGTTTGTTGTGAAAATGTACTTTTCATTTGTCCATTACAACTGGATTGTATCTGGAAAATGGTGAACTCTCATAATACATTGCCGTTGTTATGAACTGAACTTAGCAATTCGCAGTTTTTGAATTGAACTGGATAATGGATAAAATTAAAATATATGAAGTTTCAGTTAGTGGATTGTGATGTGCTTCACTGACGTAGTTGATTTTATCTCAAGCAGTTAGCAGCATCTGTAGATGCAACATTTGTGCCACATGATTATTCGCTAACCTGGACTTGTCAAAATGATCAATATCTAAGTGTGCTTTGTTCTTGCATCCTTACAGACAGGACAGTCTATACATATTGGTGGACTGGTGCGCCTGGATGTTGAAGATTTAAGTGTAGGATCAATCTATGTTACAGTATGGGCATCACCACTTGTCCCACTTCACATGGGCAAGACAAAAAATGCATCAACAATGATGAAAGAACACTTTGGTTTACAATTACAGGTAGCATTTTCAGCGCAGCATTACTTGTTTTTTTCCTAGACATTGTTCTATTACTCTGCATAACTGCATTGCCACTGTCCTGGTAATTGCAGCCTCCCATAGGCCAGGAGCGGGTAAAGGAGCTGGGTAAATGGGTTAGGAAACGGTACAAAGTTTCTGGTAACAGTTGGGATACAAACACTAAGGATATAGCCATTGCTGGTCTTGGCTGGTTTGGAATTGGGCTGAAAGGAGAGGTGGTGTTAGGATTATGGACATATGATGGTGTTGATGTCGTTTCCAGGAGCTCCCTAGTCCACGAGAGGGCTTCAATTTTTGAGGAAGCTGGTTTCACAGTTTCACAGGTTGTCTCACAGGCAGATAGCATGACCAATAAGCTGAAGAGCACCAAGAAGCCAAAGAAGAAGAAAGAGGGCAAGAAAAGCACTTCAGAACCTGCTTCCACCATAGACACATGAGGTGTTTTCATGCAGTCCTGTGACCAGAGTATTGATTTGGTGATCATGTGTGCACAATATTCCGCTTTGGCCCTATACACTGTACTGCATTCGGGACTCTGGAAGTATATAGAGGCAGAGTGGACAATATGTTCAGAAGGATTTTCTAGTAAGAGCATTGTGTTTTACAGAGGCAAAATTTTGAACCTTTGTTAATTTTCTTAGCTGGTAAGACCAATTTGGAGAGTCAGTCAGGAATACTCCATTGTGAGATGTTTGATGTGAACTTATAAAATCCCAACATGAGTACTTGTGTTCTGATATTAAAAGGAAGCTGTAGAGATACTCAGGTTTACATTTGGATCTTATCATTAAGTTTTATGTTTCGTAATTGTGTCTTGTGAAGTTGTAGCTTTTGACTCTGATATATTGCACAGATGAATGTGCTTCTTTTTTCTTTTTGGTCAACATTGCATGACTAAATTCATGTGGGCATCTTTCGCAGGCCAGCTCCGTTGATGAAATTTCTCTCATTTTTTTTGTTGGCTATGATGCATCATCGCAGAATGTTCCTGTTTTTCCCATTTGCATTTTCTTGGTGGTTTGAAATCACAATAGCATGGCTTCATGTTCAATCTACAGCGTTTCAGTTTGAAGCTTCTGATATGAGAAAGCAAATTGCTATTCCATCGCATCACCCTACTAGATTTCTTTTGGTGTAGAAGATGCATTTGTTCTGCATTCGGAGCTTTCATCTTGCTGCAATATGAGGTACTGTTGTCATATGCGTCTGCAGTATTGGCACAGGTATATATTGTTGACAGCAATATATAATTCATCTGGCAGATCATGTTTTTATGGTAATATTTCACCAGATTCGTTTCTCAAGTTGCCAAGCGATTATTTAAGTAGACACTTGATTAAAAGAGAGAAAAGATGATCGTGTGTGCAAGATTTGTTGGGCATTAGAACTTTCCAACCAAAATCTTAAGATGCCACCTTTGACACAAAGTACAAGCTTTTGGATCAATCCAAGAAACACGCCAATCATTTTATATTAAGGCTGGTTTGTTAACGGATATGCTTTTGTAGAGTTGATCCTTGATTCCCAGGGGAGTTTCCACATACTGTTGCATTACACCACTGATATCAAGAATACAATCTATCTGTGTGATTTCGAAAGCGTGGACTGTGTACATAGTATACGCTAACACGACATGAGGAACTTGTACGAAACGTTGTGAGTACTGAATAGTTTTGAGAATGTTCTTGTCTTGCCAATGTCTCTGTTGACATGTTTGACTGGTTTGGTTCTTGAACCAGAGGTGTTTTGAGTAGCTCTCGTCTCACTTACTGCACCGTTCAGAATTCAGGGGCACGGTAGCGTTCATTATTGCTTAATTAGTGGTCGATTTGTGAACAAGTTCATCTGCAGGGGCTAGCTATACACTACACGCTGGGTAGCTTGTCACAAGTCACCCTGCAAATCAGGAGTGATGCTGGGCCTGCTGGCCTGATCGGAAGTGCCACCGTAGCCTTTTTCCATTTTTAAGATTGGATTGGATTGGATTGGGAAAGGTGTCACTTGAGTACCAATTATTGATGATCGTGTCGACATGCCTTTCCAAGAGAACAGAATGGCCTGTTTTTTTTTTTTTTTTTTTGCTTTTGCTTGGCACGTATTGTCACAGTTCATTTAATAGTTTTGGACACCCGTAACGTCGTTATCCCCAACACCAACAAAGACTAGCTATGATGTGGGGAAGACTAGCTACGCACGTAGGAAACGATATGCTAATTGATGTGGGGGAATACTAGCTAGCTACTCGTATGCACGTAGGAATTGTAGTAAATGTATGGCGCGATTATTTTTTTCTACAATTTAAATTATTCTTTTTATTTAAAAAAATTCAAAAGTTGTCATTGATTTTGTTATTATTTATTCTTATCATTAAAGATAGTTTTGAGTATGAGTTGTGTTTTTACCTGTTTGAATACATTTTTTGTATATTAAGAATGATTGAAGCTGTGGAAAAAAAAAGCTAACCACGTCATATATTTGTGAACGAAGTATTATTTTTGAGAAACTGTACACTCAATAGGTGGTTTTATTAAAACGTGCTTCAGCACATTTTTTCTTTAGGAAGAAAGGGAGTTTACAACGGCCACAATTTCTTTAAATATTTTGGAATTACTTCTGATTTTGAATATAGTAACATCTATATTAAGTTGGCAATCTTAATTAAATGCTATGAATGTGGGGCGCTAATTATCAAGACTCGATGATCCAAAAACTTTGTATAGTACATTATATATGTGTGTTCCATTTCTTACTGGTTAAGTCTCCAACGGCAAGCACCATGAAGCAAGGGAAGACGAACAAGGCAAGCCAGCTTCAGAAATATGAAAGGCCAATTAAGGTCAAATATGCGTCAAAGATAGTTATCAATTGCACCCAACTTTACCCTGAAAGACAACACGAGCGGCCGGGGAGACATGATTATATATTCTTCAGCCAATTTGTGATGCCGCTGTCACGTTGATTTGCCCAGCCTGCCGCCGGCCGGTACAGCTTTCGTGCCAAGGCTCCTCAAGAATCTCATGATGTTGAGTGGTAGACTTAGTGCACTATGCATGCACACGCTCCTGACAGTGGAGAAAGCGTTCATGATCTGCATCGTCTTTGTTGTTTTTAATAATGGAAAAACAATTGTGGCCTCTGCAACGTGTGACTAAAACAGCCTAATGAATTCTGAGTGCATTGTTACATCAGAAACCTGAGAATTCAAGAGATTACTAAAACACAAACCACATGATGCATGAAGGAAAATCAACCACCGCCTAGCTTATTACTAAATCGCTGCTCATCCTTGGAGAATAATTTAGTGGAACTTGCGGTTACTTTTTTTTATGTATCTTGGATGGAGTCACAAATTCAGTAAGCATAATGAAATTAAGTGTTTTTGAAGTTTTCTTTTTTTATTCTCTGGGATATTAAAAATTCTATAATTCACTTTTCAGTTGGCATATATCTTGACAATTCTGGAAATAGAGCCAGCTAACAATGTCCTAATTTAAATTTGAGGCCCCTAAGAAGTTTTGCATTTTCTTGTTTTGAAACATGAATATGATGTTTGTCAGCACAGATGTCTTTAGTGTTGCATATTCTTCTTTGTCATTTAACATCGACATCAATTACAAGAAGCACATATTCATTTTGTTTGATCCCATGGATTAGTTCTTGTCATGATTGATTCATATATGGAACATGAATCCTCGCCTCTCAATATATACAGAATATATTAATCTTACTATATCTTGTGTTAACATTAACTTTTCAACAAGAACGAAGATAATCAAGCCCACGTCATAAACCGTTATGAAACAGATATCATATTTAATTTCACATCATATGGACCTAAGGTTGCTTTATATACGTAACTCCACATTGATTGAGGCATATGTGCCCTCAATAATTTGAGAACATAGTGTTTATTTATCAGATTCTTTGCGAGCATATATGTACTCATAGACAAATAATATGGCTTAATGTTTCCCCAAGTAAGTGGAAACAAAATAACTGACTAAAGAGGGCTGGCCGGCTGGGGTTTATTTTAAGAGGTTATTAGGCAGGAATTTCAAACAGAAGAAATATGATGTCTGACACGAGGAGCTACCCCTTTGTTCACATTGCCAGTCAAATGGGGTTTCCATCAAAGTGTACTTTTCAATATAAGGTAAAAGAGTGCTTCACTACTTCTTAAAGATGAATTTTATATGTTCAACTTTCGGTCCGTAACAATATTAACACTCTCTTGTGGGTGAGATAAGTGTGACACATACATGTGAACAAAACATGCATGTCATGGCATTGCACTATAGGAAATTGCTATTTTTTCATAGGCTATAAGGATTTTGTAGGTAAACCTACGAAATAAGGTACCCCAGTTTCATAGACCACAGGACCCACGAAATTAAACATACTTTCATGGTCCACGTTCAGAGACACCCACTGCCCATGAGGATATGCAAAAAAAATTGAACATATATAGATGGAGCATGCAGGTGCAACCATGGGTTAGAGCAAACAGTACGCTAGCACCGAAAACAGTGTATTAAAAACATTGTGAACAAAATCGTCTTCCGATAATTATATAATAACCAAACAATGAAGGGATAAAAGGTGCAATCTTCATGTTAACCCTGGAGGCGTTCCCATAGAACATTCCATGATTAGACGCTGTTTGATTTTTTCTCCGTTTCTGCGTTTTTAACGTGAAATTGAACTATTTCATGTGAAACTCCTACATAAACTTTGTGAAATTTCTGCGTTTCAAATGGTTTACTTTATATATATGCGTGTGCATTGGAAGAAGCTGAGACAAAATTGCCCCTAGGTTTACATATTACATTATTATGTCATATTTATGTAGGAGTAGGATTTTTAAAGAAGTAACAAAAAAATTGGCAATTCAAAATTCCATTCCATGTAACCGTAAATATATCGGCGTACAAGGCACAGAAATATTCTTCACCCCCTGGAACACAAGCTAGGGACCACGTCTCTATGATGAGAGCAACTAGCTAGTAGGATTATTATAGAATCCTTTTTCTTCAATGGTGTTTTGAGGGCGGACGCATCCATCATACAAACAACGTAAAGGAATGTGCGTACCTTGGTCCTAAATTCACGGCCTAATCCCGGAATTATGTTATGTATGACCTGCAAAGTGGGGGGTCCACACGCAGGAACAAAGGGCACATACAGATACAGCTCAGGCGACGCCGTGTGGCAGTTGGCGGTCCCTGATTGGTGGCGTCCTCCTTGCCCACCCGTCCCCTGCTGGGACTCCACTACTACTGACTTCCCTTCTGGGTTCTGGCCGCTGCCGACCTGCTTGGTTATTGTACACCTGATGAATGACAGAACAGAGCAGGCCACCTCATGAGCTCCAGCCTCCAGCAGTTGTTGAGCAGTCAGCATGCAGTTGAGCACCAGCATGGCATCATTCACACACCAGCTAGCAAGGTAGCCCACGGCAAATGCATGAGCAGGGTTTCAGTTGCGCGGGTTCGTCGCCTCCGGTCAGGAGTGGAACCGAAGCAAGTTGATCGAGGAGCAATAATGCAATCATCAAGGAAAGAAGCTGTTAGCCCGCGCTTCGCCTAAAAAAAAAAAATACTCCATCATGAACCGTGCAAAACTGTACAGATATTGTATCTCACAACACTAAAAGCACATACTACTCAGTGTATATTTTTATTTTTGACATGTGAAAAACTAATAGCAGAAAATGGTCATGAGGCCTAAAGAACGAAGAGCCCCCAGGAGGCATCCGTCCAGCACAAGCTAGGGTCACAAGGGAACAGAAGCACATGTCCGTTTCCTCCCTGGTGCCCTCCCCATGCTTAGCACAGGGGATAAACTGCCTTGCCTTGCCTTGCCGCCTTTGGGTACCCTACCCAAATCAGCTGCCCGTTTCTTTTCCTGTTTTCAGAAGAGTCGGTTGAGCTGATGGAATTCCGCAGGGACGACAGGTAGAAAGCTCAAAGCAGAAGGGCATGCAGGCGCCGCGGCAAGGCATCTTGGGAAACTTCTCGGGGGCGTCACCCCCCAAGATAGACACGGCTTCCGCCTTGGGGTCGGGGCTCTATAGGCAGCTGTACACAACACACCAACAGCCCTCACCTCTGCTGCTGCACCATGATTGAGGAGGCCTATAAGTACACCACACCCACCCTTCTAGTTAAAACCTGAAAGAAAGCTAGTAGTAGTGCACGCTGTGAGTGTGAGTGGCCAGCCATTTATTTCATCAGTCTGTTTCTTCTTCCTTGGACTTGGGGAGAAAGAGGGGCCCTGCTGCTTGACAGTAGCCATTTAGGATTCAGATACCACCAGCCGCCATGGGAGGCACGCTGGAGTACTTGTCGGATCTTCTGGGCGGCGGGCGGCGGCGGTACAAGAAGAGGAAGCAGTTCCAGACGGTGGAGCTCAGGGTGCGCATGGACTGCGACGGCTGCGAGATGAAGGTCAGGAACGCGCTCTCCACCATGAAAGGTACAATTGTTACTGTATTCTTAGTAATCAATTATTCAGTTGACGACGACGACGATCGACTCCTCCATCAGCGAGCAGGGCTCTAACTCATCATCAGCTCCTGGTTCATTAATTAATCTCATCAGGCGTGCAGTCCGTGGAGATCAACCGGAAGCAGTACAGGGTGACGGTGCAGGGGTACGTGGAGCCCCACAAGGTGGTGAAGCGGGTGCAGGCCACCGGGAAGAAGGCCGAGATCTGGCCCTACGTGCCCTACAGCCTCGTCGCGCACCCCTACGCCGCGCCGGCCTACGACAAGAAGGCACCGCCGGGGTACGTGCGCAGGGTCGACGCCGTCATGCCCGTCTCCAGCTACGGCGGGCCCACGGCGGCGGGGCCGCAGGAGGAGCGCCTCGTCACCATGTTCAGCGACGACAACCCCAACGCTTGCTCCATCATGTGAATCAATCGATTACTAGGTCTCGCTTGCAGCTTGTGCTTGTCAAAGCTAGGGATCAAAATCGTCGATCGATCATCGATGTGAAAAAGAAGAATGCTGTCAAGTAACTATAGATATATGATCTATCGTATCGGCATATGTTCATGTTGTGATGGCAAGACACATGTACGTATTAGCTACTAGCAGTATATATATGCTTGTAAATTAATACTACTAGAAATGAAGCAAAAGAGAGCATATATGGTATGGGATGGGAGAAGGGATTTTTCCAAGGTTCGTCTCTTTCTTCCACGCTGCGCTGTCGAATCTTAGCCTACCTTAGATTGCTTAACTTTGTCTACGGAGTTTATGTGTTGCATGTATATGAACCGGTTGGTGTCTTGGCATGTTAAACTATGATGTGTCTGTACTTGATGGTGCAGTTGGATTGCTCTGTTTGGTTTATTTTAGCTTGCTTTGGGACCATTCATAAGTAAGGGCGAGATGTTTATATATTGTGTTCTGGGGTCTTTAAAGATGACAACTTTTGTATGGACAACAAGACTTTACTAGTAGTTTAGTGTGAGTGGCCCTGAATATATATATGATGATAGGAGTAAAAACTAACCATCTATCGGTAGTTAATTTAGAGTTGATACTAAGCTTAATTAATCAAATGTGTGCTTTATGAGATAGGAAATAAACGAACAGAAGAGATCTAGCTGTTCATGAAACTCATAAAGCATGAATAATGAAGTTACTGTTATTTATGTTCAGTATCTGATCCTCAAGTTTATGGCACTCCTAAGCTCCAAACTCATAAAACAACAGAAAGTTTTTTAATTGTGAAAAAGAACCCATGACTGAGATCAAAACAAGTGGAGTTCAACGCTGCGTTCAAAGTGTATGCAGAAACTTCCCCAAAGCAAAGCTTTAATTGCCACGCAAAGCATGCTTTGTGTGCCAAATTGCATTCAGCATATGTGTCAACGATGCAGGAACACTGTCCCCGGGCCCTCCCCTTCTTTTTTGGGAAGAATTTTGTTGCCCACACTAACCTCTATTCCGATCCACTAAAGCGAAATGTCGCTTCAGAAACTTCCATGCATGGAATTTTTAAAGCAAAACACAAGCTTATTCGGTTACAAGTGCAGAATAATTAGTTGTTACTCATACACAGAAGGATAATTAATTCAGACTTCAGAGGTCCATTGCAGTTCTGCTAGCACGTCTCTGGACTCTTCTGTCTGGTCTGATTTCGCCAAAACGCCAATAATTGTGAAGTTGAAAACAGAACAAAGATACCCGGCCATGAGACAATAAAGACCGGCCCAGATGCATGGAGCGCAGAAGCCCATCAAAACATATTTCTAAGTGGGCTAAATTAGATGCTGAAAAACATATGTACTTGAGTCGGCCCTTCATCATTTATTTTAATTACGTGATATGATTGTCCTTTTTACATTGTCGTCTCTGAGATCCACAATAAAATAATAATAACAATAACAATCATTTTCAATATTCTATATAATCGGAACCATAATCTAGCAGTTTGGATGGGATGCTAATTTCTTAGCTAGTTTTTTTTTAATAACATGTACCTCATCCAAACATGCACTTAATATATTGTTACACTATTATTATTGTCGTCGTCTTCGTTGTTGTTGTTATTGTTATTATAAAATAAAAACATACCTAATAACGATATAAAAAGCATTATTATTTCACCATTACGCATTATGTTCGATATCAAGGAAAAGCTCTTCTTGCATCAAAAGGCACTCCTCTTCTGCATAAGAAATGAAAATCTTGTATTACCTTGTCCATTTTTTGCAATATTTAGACTCTTGACCATCAACTGTCCGTCTAAACCAATTACAAGTCTTAGCTTCCGAGTTTCTAGGGTACCTTTAAAATGTACCAGTAAATACTTTGTTAGCAAGGAATCAAATGCTGGAGAATTATTTTCTAATAGATTCTAGAATAAATAAAAAAAAATCCAATACAACAGTCCATTCTGGTCTTCTAATTGGATGCTTGTGAAAAGCTCAATTTTGCACTCAATTGACCATCCTGTTAGTAAACTCATTAGGGCCAGTTTATCAGATTATTGGGGGATACATTAATGGTGAAATATAAATATAATGCTTAAAGCTATATTTGATTGCACTTTGCAGTTCTGCAGTCCTAGCTGTTGATGTGCACATGCAAGTGATTCCAGACTTCATGTGCCAAAAAGGCCTACAGAGTGAGATGTCGTATGTGCAAGATCAAAACCGTGTGATCAGATTATATATCAACATCTCGATCCTGTAAACCCAGCAGGCCATCACTTCTTTTCCTAACCTCGATAAAGATCGCTCTGATCCAGCGTTTAAAAAAAAAGATTACTAAGCACGGTGCAGTTGTCTGTAAAAGAGCCACATGGTATTGTCCCGGAATCATTCCTAGGTGTGAAAACTCACCATTTGGTGTCTAGAGGAAAGTGAGGGGCACACGTTGCATGTTACAGTACTATTATCATATATAATCTAGTGGCCGCAGTGAGGCATCCAGCACTTTGAGGCCTGAGGGTGGAGCGGTCGGCAGAGCTAGTAGAGGCCCAGAACCAGACGTCTATCTCTTGGAAAAAACGGTGACTTACAGTACGGTAGGAGAACATGTCATGGTTAGCCGTTTACTCAGTCTACCGAATGTTACATGTAATCTAATCACTTCCTAGTGTACTCCTCGGTCTCCTAGTATCTAGGACGACTGAGCTGTTGCCCACAAATACGCTGTGGTCGATCAGAGGTAAAGGTTGTGTTGGGGATACGATCCCCGAAGCCCTACGAAGCTTACAGGCGAAGGTCTAAAAGCGCAAGCGAAGGTACGGAAGTCTCCGAAGCTCCAGGCGAAGGTCTGAAGCTCAACCGAAGGTCCAGAACTCCAGTCGAAGGTCCGTAGCTCCAGGCGAAGGCCCAAGGCTCAACCGAAGGTCAAAAACCCCATGTGAAGGTCTGAAAGCCCCAGCGAAGGTTCAGATGAGCAAGCGAAGTCGACCAAAGGTCTACTAGGTGACGAGTGGGCCTGACGGCAACAGTCTGGCGTGAGTTGTAAAGTGATCGAGTAAAAAGACCGATCTGCTCCCACTCATTCCCAGATTTAATTTAGTCTGGGGGGTAGATCGGTCATTGTACATCAAGTCGGTTTGAGTCCCTATAAAAAGGGATCGTACTGCAACCGTAAACGGGTTCAGTTTCCAAGGAATAGAGCTTTATAGCAGCCTTTAGAGTACTTTTACAGTTCTAGTTAGTTGCATTTTCTTTACCTTCGTTTACTGTTTAGGACTCGGCTCACCGAGGCCCAACAGTTGGCGCCCACCGCTACAGCTCATCCCAGCAATGAGCCTTCGAGGATGCGGATCCTCCACCTTCCAGAACCTCCGGAGGTTCCACCTACGCTCACCAGTGGTGAGGCGTGGACATCTCCACCTCCGCCTCCAGGCGGTCAAGGAGCCGATGCATCCAACGCCCTGGCCACTCCTCTCTCTGACCCCCAAGATGAAGAGGCCAGAGAGAGCCGCAGCCCTGGCTTCACAAGCCAATGCAAAGAGCGCGGTCCAGGCATCAGAGTCGGTAGAGGATGATGAGGAGCAAGCAAGAGAAGCAGAGAACCTCCGTCAACTCCAGATTGAGTAGGATCTAGCTCGTCAGAAGAAGCGACAGCTCGAGGACAGAGCCCGCAGGAGGTCCCAAGCCGAAGCTACTAGAGAGCAAATCAGAAAAGCGAAGCAGTCCCTAGCAGCAGTCAACGTGGAGTTGGAAGAGCTGCATGCTGCCGAGGGTCTGGCAAGTAACTCAATGGACCTCGAGGATCACCTCCCTGAACAACCACGAAACCCCTCACTACCAAACCCACAAGCAAATCAGCAAACACATCATTTCAGCCCTACACCCAATCACCACCACAACACCAGCCGTGAGCCACCCTTTTCAAGAGTTCAATTAGCTTTGTTTGACTCCCAATCTCCACTCTCCATCGAGCTTTAGCTCCATTCGTGGTCATGAACCTACAAGCCCGCGGCAACCTTGCCTCCCTTCGACGGCATCTCCGATCCCAAAAAGTTTTTGTAATCGCCACCGAGGGAATTGCCCACACCTGGTTTTCATCACTTCGCCCACTATCAATCACCTCCTGGTCTCAGCTCCGCCGGGAGATCCTTCAAAACTTCCTCAACTTCCAACCAGCAAACATCACCGTTGGTGACTTGTTCAACTGTAAGCAAGCACCCCATGAGCCACTGGCAGACTACCTTCGCCGCTTTTTACAGCTCGAAGACCAGGCTCCCCATATTCCCGAAACTGCCGTAATGCTGGCCGCCATTGAAGGTCTTGGTATCGGCCCATGCGCTGAGCATTTTGCACTGGAGCCGCCAACTTTGCTGGCTGACATGTTTGAAGTAATGAAGAAATACTACAATCAGGACCACGACAAAAGGCAATGCCTCCAAAAAAATGCACTCCTCAAGAGTGCCCGATCGAAACAACTACAGGCGCAGCAGCCATCGGGACCACAATGACAGTGGCACTCACCACAGCCGCAACCGCAGCAGTCGTGATGATCGAAGCTCCCGTCACGACCATTACCAATACCACCACCGCCACATATCCAACATAACCTCCGAACAAAGCCACCCACCCAACCAAAGGTCCACCCACAAAGAAACCAAGCATCGATCCCAGAACCATCGCAAATACTATTGCATCTTCCACGGCAAAGATGCAGGCCATTCCACCAAATACTGCAAATACACAAACGTGACCCAAGAGAAAATTGAGAAGGAAAAACAAGAAAAGCCAAACCAAAAGGTCGTCAACACAACAACCTCCGCTCCTCACCAATCCTGCCACCACTTCCATCCACCTCCTGCAAACCCCTGCCCGCTACCTTGTACCCCGAACAATACAATTTCCAACACACCCTACCACCCCCTCCTTTCCCACAACAGCTCACGTACACCCCCACTTATCTTCCACAGTTCAAGCCATCATATCAACCCCTTTACCTCGTGAGCCCATCATCCCAGCCCACGCACACCTAGTCAGGCCATCAAGTGGTAGCCCAACCAAAGATTAAGCCAATTGAGCAAGAACCATCCAAACCTTCGAGCTCTCACCTCCCAAGCAAAGGAATCATCCTACCAATCTCCGATGGCTCGAAAGTCGACTTTGATTCCAAGCATCAAAGATGCCACTACTTCTCCAGAGTCAACCACATCTCTGTCAATGGACCTGTGGTCCGCTCCACATGGTCCCATGTTCCCATTACCTTCACCCAGGAAGACCTCAAGCTCAACGACTATCCTCACAATGATGCGATGGTCATCCATGCAGACAATGGAAGCTCCGCTAATGTCATTCTGGCCAGCGCCCTAAATGACATGGGCATCAGCCACCAAAGCTTGGAACCATCAGCACTACCCGCTATGCGGCTTCGGGGGCAAGAAGACGAATTGCATCGGCAAGATCGACTTACCGTTGTCCTTCACAGAAGACGCCGGGGCTCGTACCGAAATGGTGACCTTCGACGTCGTCGACATCTACTACCCATACAATGTCATCTTAGGCCGCGGCACAATCAATGCCTTCGATGCCGCGATACATTCGCATTACCTCTGCATGAAAATACCAGCGCCTTTTGGAGTGATTGCTATCTAAGGCTCACAAAAAGAAGCCCGTGACATCGAGAAGGCATACACACCAGGGCAGAGGAACGTTCACATCCTCGATGAAGCCTCAATGCCCCTACCTGAAGCCTACAGAAGTGAACCACCCCAAGATAGCGAAGCCTCTCCAACTTCAATGTCTTCAACGACTGCAATGTTCAGCGTGGTCGGGGGTGAAGAGCCAACGAAGCCAGTGACTCTCGACCTAGGCAGAGCTAGATAAGAATATTATCATCAGTGTCAATTTAACAGGGGAGCTAGAGCAAAACCTTCGTACTTTCTTGACGAACAACAAAGATATCTTCGCTTGGTCCTCAAGGGACCTCCAGGGTGTCAGCTGAAATATCATCGAGCATAAGTTGATTATAGATCCCTCAGTACCCCCTAAAAAGCAGAGCCTCCGCAAGATGTCAGAAGTGAGGGTTCAGGCTAGCAAAAGCTGAGGTACATCGCCTTCTGGAATGCTAGGAGTCATTCGACCGGTCCAATACCCTTCGTGGCTCGCCAATGTGGTCCTAGTAAAAAAGAAAAACGGCAAGTGGCGCATGTGTATCGATTTCACCTACTTAAACAAGGCCTGCCTGAAGGACGACTTCCCTCTGCCAAGGATCGACTCATTGGTGGACTCCGAATTAGGGCGTGAACTGTTCAGCCTCTTGGATTGCTTCTCCGGGTACCACCAAATCTGGATGCATCCGTACAACGAAGAGAAAACAAGCTTCATAACACCCTTCGGCACCTACTGCTTCATCAGAATGGCCGAAGGCCTTAAGAACGCCGGCCCAACCTTCGTCAGAATGACTTCAGCTGCCCTGGGATCTCAGATCCCACGTAATCTGTCAACCTACAGTGGACGACATCGTTGTCAAAAGCATCAAGGCGAAAGATCACACCTCGGATCTGGCTAAAACCTTCTCCAACCTCCGCTCCGCTGGCCTGAAGCTCAAGCCAGCAAAATGTGTTTTGGGGTCCGCAAGGGAAAGCTGCTAGGCTGCATCGTATCCACAAGAGGAATCGAAGCTAGCCCAAAAAAATCCAAGCAATCATCGATATGAGCCCTCCAACTTGTATCAAAGATGTTTAGAAGCTTATCGGTCGTATCGCAGCATTAAGCCAGTTCATCTCTAGATCCGTTGATCGAAGCCTCCCTTTCTTCCAGCTCCTAAACTCAGCACATTCATTCCAGTGGTCTGAAAAGCATCAGCTAGCCTTTGAAGACTTCAAGAAGCATCTGCTTCACCTTACCACCTTCACCGGACCAGATCTCGGTGCCACACTCTTGCTGTACATCGCGGCCTTCGAAGCCACTAGTAAGCAGAGTGCTAGCTCAAGAGCACGAAGTTGACCTCAAGCGTAAGCAGTTCCCCCCTGTACTTCGTCTCCAAAGCTCTATCTTCGGCAAAGCAAAAATACTCCAAGCTGGAAAAGCTCGCCTATGCTGCCGTAATGGCTTCGCGGAAGTTAAAGCACTACTTCCAGGCACACCGCATAATGATCCCTACAAACTACCCCCTCAAGGATATCTTCAATAGCAAGGATGCACCCAGCAGAATCAGCAAATGGGTCATTGAAATGTCCCAATATTCAGTGAGTTTTGTGCGAAGAACAGCCATCAAATATCAAGCCCTAGCCGACTTCCTCACTGACTAGACTCCAACAGCAGTTAGCACGGATGACCAACCTCCGGAACAAATTTGGAATGTTCAGTGCGATGGCTCATGGGACACAGCGGCGCTGGAGCCGCCGCGATATTGTCCTCCCCATCAGGCACGAAGCTCAAGTACGCCATCAGACTCAATTTCACATGCACCAACAATGTTGCAGAGTACGAAGCCCTCGTTCTTGGCCTTCGCAAGCTGATCGCCGCCAGCGCAAAATGCGCAATATTGTACTCGGACTCGAAGGTCATCACAGGGCACGTTGACAAAATAGCATCAGCAAAGGATCTAGTCACGGCACAGTACCTGAAGCTCATCCGAAGCCTAGAAAGCCGTTTCTTGGGTTTCAGCGTCATGAAAATCAAGGGAACAGAAAATTACAAAGCTGACGAGCTCACCAAGGCAGCCGCTTATAATGAGCCTGTTCATCCGGAGGTCTTCTATTAGATAATCTCAACCCCCGCAATCAAAGCTGAAGCATCGCCCATCAACATCATAACAAGATATGAAGACCGGAGAGCGACAATACTAGCGCATCTCAGAGGAGACCGTGACCCAAGTTGTCTCAAGTTAGACAAACAACTAGCAACACGGGCAAGGAATTACCTGCTTATCAATGGAATCCTGTTCAGGAAGGGAGTCTCAGCTCCTCTGCTTCGGTGCATCAGCCATCTTGAACGCATCCAACTTCTAGAAGAAATCCACAGCAGAGTATGCGGAGCACATCGCGGCGCTCGGGAAGTGGTAGCGAAGGCTTTCAGGCAAGGCTTCTATTGGCCAACCATGATAACCGACGCCACCAAACTCATGCAAGAATGCTAGAAATGCCAGTTCATGTCGAAGGTCTCCCACATCCCATCTCAAGATGTATAGCTGATTACCCCATCATAGCCACTGCGCCGGTGGGTAATCGACATCGTGGGGAAACTGCCCACAGCCAAAGGCAACCTTCAATATGCAATCATCGCAGTCGATTACTTCACCAAATGGGACGAAGCCCTCCCAGTAGTCCCCATCAAGGCTGAAACCCTACAAAACTTCTTTTGGCAATGCATAATCTATTGCTTCGGCATCCCAAGTCACATCACAGTCGATAATGGCAAACAGTTTGACTCCGACCTCTTCAGAGAGTGCTGCCACAAAATGGGCATCCATGTACCACCCCCAGTCAAATGGAGCGTTGGAAAGAGCCAACAGATTGATTCTGGAAGAAATAGCCAAGTGCTTGGTCGGCCACCGCAAGGGCAAATGGCCAACAGAACTTACAAGGTTGGTGTGGACACACAATACCTCCACATCAAGAGCCACCGGATTCACTCCCTTCTGCCTCTTGTTTAGGGAAGAAGCCATGTCAACTTCCGAGATCAAGCACAAATCCCTTCAAAGCTCAGGCAACGCAACCAATGACACCTTCGTGTTCGACAATGACGCACTCGAGGAGTATAGGCTGCATGCTTCCAACAACATCGCCAATTACCAAGACGAACATGCAAGTGGCGCAACAAGAAGATCGTGAGCAAAGACATCAGCCCAGGGGACTTGGTGCTATGCCGAAGGCCAGCAGACACAATAGGCAAGCTACAGTCCAAGTGGGCCGGCACATTTCTGGTCTCTAGCTCGCTACGACCAGGTTCTTTTCATCTCCAGGACAGCAAAGGGAAAGAGCTATCGCACACCTGGAACTCAAATAACCTTCGAAGATTTTACCCATGACCACACAAATAGCTAGGTCAAGTTTTGTTTTATATTTGCTATTGTAATCAAGGGACCGCACTCTTTTTCCTCACAGGGGAACCTTTCGCAGGTGTGAGGTTTTTTAATGAGACGGATCTCGTGTACCCCCTGTTCTTCCTAATATAAAGAACAGATCCTTCCCCACAAATCAACGTTTTTCGAAACATTGCATGGATATCGAAAAGGAACTTAGACATTGTGAAGGCAGGACTTTGCATTTTCCAAGGCTCCGCACCTATTTTTCTGGCGGAAAGCCGATGACTTCAGCGCCCAACTAGAAAATGGCTTGGGGCTCCGCATCTATTTTCCGGCAGAAAGCTGATGATTTCAGCGCCCAGCCAAAAAACGGCTTGGGGCTCCGCATCTATTTTCCGGCGGAAAGCCGATGATTTCAGCGCCCAGCCAAAAAATTTCTTGGGGCTCCGCATCTATTTTCCGGCGGAAAGCCGATGACTTCAGCATCCAGCTAAAAATGGCTTGGGGCTTTGCATCTATTTTCTGGAGGAAAGCCAATGACTTCAACGCTCAGCTAAAAACGGCTTGGGGCTCCGCATCTATTTTCCGGCGGAAAGCCGATGATTTCAGCTCCCAGCCAAAAAACGGCTTTGTGCTCCGCATCTAAGTTTCTGGCAAAAAGCTGAGGATTTCAGCGCCTAGCCAAAATTGGCTCAGGATTTCGCATCAATTTATTCGGCAACACGTGTAAAAACCCGGCAAAATTAAATTCCTCGCTCCTCCGCCTAAAGAAAGGTGGGGGACGGCGTTCAAACACGCTATGAAAGTTGGGCGAAGGAGCTTCGGCGTGCCTTCCTTCTTCGCCTACATAACGAAGCCCTTGTTTCCGCACAAAAAGCGGAGGGGGGACGGCGTTTTCGTTACAAAAGTTCCCTTGGCGTGGAAATAACCAAAAGAGCTTCGTCATTAAGGCACATAAAAAACTTGCGTCTCAATAATGCAGCGTTGCCTGCGTATCATCAAAACATCAGCACAATCAAAACCTTCACCCCTTCACCTAAAGAAAGGTAGGGGGACGGCATTCAAACTCACGCTATGAAAGATTGGCAAAGGAGCTCCGGCGCGCTTTCTCTCCACACCTGAACAACGAAGACCTGATTTCCGCGCAAAAGAGAGAGAGAGAGAACGGCGCTTTCGCTACAAAAGTTCCCTTAGCGCGGAAACAATCAAGGGTGCTCCGTCCTCAGTGCGCATCAAAAACCTGCTTCTCGGTAACGCAGCGTTGCCTGCGCGTCATCGCAGCATCGAAGCAAAACCTTTGCCCCTTCGCCTAAAGAAAGGTGGGGGGATGGCTTTCAAACTGACACAAAAACTGGGTGAAGGAGCTTCGGCACAATGCCACACAGACCAGGTGGAAACACTCCGAGAACGAAACAATCTACACTCATGGTACGTTAAGTCACAAAACCGCTAAACCAGAGGATGCCACCCCATTACAAATTGGCAAGTCTCGCATTTCTCACGAGCAACAGTATTTGCTAAGTCGTACAATATATACTCTACGGCGCCATCAATTATTTGCTCTGCAGTCTGCCTCAGAAACTCCTTGTACTCTTCACGAGTGAGGTTCCATTTCCTTCTCGTCCCACTCAAATTCAATCTGCACCACAACTCCGCAGACAAGAATGCCCGTCAGGCAAAGAATTCTTTATTCATAAATGATTCGGAGTCAACGGTAACTTCCTATAAGGAACTATTGCTCGCTCCCCTATCAGGGAGTGTCACCTATACATAAAACTATAAGACCCTAAAACAAATAAGGAGGATCGCGAAGCTCACAGCATTTCCCGCACGACAGAAGGTGAAGGCCTACTACCCAAACTTTGGTTCCGCTGAGCGAGCGAAGGCAGCCTTCGCTCGCTGATTCCTTATATCATAATGATGAAGGCTAGACGACCAAAACTCCTCAAAATCGGCACTCGGATGGAGATAACAGTATCGACGCCAGTTCCGGCCGAGATACATAAAAGCCAGAATGGTTCATTGTTAACGCCGTTACAATCGAGCACCTCCGGCGCAGGCTCCCAGTGCGGAACCTGCGACCAGGAGAGCCGTTAGCAAAATAAATTGTCTTACACCATTCCAAAAACCTCTCCTCACGAATCTTTAAATCAAAAATCATTGCATATCAGGAGTTAAACCTTCTCTGGCAGCTCGCTGTCCTCCGCCGCCTTCGCTGCCTCTGCCGCTTCCGCCGCCTGAGCATCCTGGAGTCTTTCAGCAACCTTCGTTGCCTGGAAACATGAGAAGGGATCAAGATCAACCGCGACACTCAAAATATAACCAAAAGCAGGCACGTAACCTTCGTGCCTGCTCACGCACCTTTCCCGCAGCCATTACATTGCCTCCGGCAGCCTAGAACTCCTTGATAATTCGGCTCGCTACTTGGCTGGCCACAGGGCTCACCCGTTCAAACTGATTGGCTGAAGGCATGTCAGCCAGTCGAAGCCACAGTGCGATCGGAGCCCCCAGCCCTCTCGAGAAACTGAAGCCGTAGCTCTGCTAGCCATCAGTGCTGAGAAGTCTCCATATGTGCTCATGACTACCCCCAAGTCCCGGCTTGTACTGAGCATCTAGTTGAAAAACTTCACGGGCTAGCCTTCGGCATTGGAGTAAGGAGTTGCCACAAGCGCCATATTGAGAAATCAATTCTATCAGCCCCTGGCACAGATCGGTGGCATTAGCGGCAAACTCCTCCTTGGCAACCTTAGCCTCCTCTCGCAGAGCTTCCACTGTAGCTTTCTCAGTCTTCGCCTTGGCCAAGGCGTTCGACAAGCTTCGCCTTGGTAGCCTCGATCTCGCGCTCCGCTTCCTCCCTGCTCTTCTTCTCGCGTTCGAGCTCCGCCCGAAGCTCACCCAGCTCCGTCGTCAACTGCTTCCTTTTCCTTCAGTTAGCATGGAGACTTCGGCCATGCGCTTGGGCCTTCGCTTGATGGAAGACGCGATCGCGCGCCTCGTTCCTCCGCTCAAGGGCCCGAGTCGCTCTCGCAGCTCCTCAGCTGAGTTGACCATGACGGCATCAGCAAGCTCGCTTTCTGACGCCTCGCGCAGCTCATGCTCAATGTCTGGAGCCATGAAGCTATCTAATATTTTTTGGAAAAAATGAAGCTCCTCCAAACTCAGTAGCATTTTGACGGATGAAGCCTTGTGGTAGTAGAACACTCGAGCGCTTGTTGGGGAATCCCAAGTTCATTGCATAAGGCCATGACTTGCTCACGCTTGCTAGGGCTCCCACCCTCCACCCGATCTTCAACACTCGCCGAGTAGGTAGCACTCGTCAGCCTAGAGCTGGAACCGGAGCTCGAACTGGAGGTTCGGCTCAACCGGATGGCCAGAATCTCAAGTGGACCCGTGCTCTCTATGTCGATGTTAACATCAACGCCCTTGACTAGGCACATCAATTCCCTCAGGAGTTTCAGTCTGCTTTCACTTCTGGAGCCTTAGCCACTTCCACCACAACCCCTCTAGGCGAAGCTTGGGCAGCATCCTGGGTCTCCAAACCCTCCTCTAGCATGTCGAAGACATTGCTCGGATCGTCCAACAAGTCCCCTAGCCCTACCTTCGCCTTCTTAGGGGCCTTAGCCTTAGCTGCAGCCCCCGCCTTCTTCCTTTTCTCTGCCCTGGCAGTCACGCCCCTGGTGCAGGCATCGTGCGAGGACCATACTTAACTCCCATCTCATCAGAAACCATTGTTTAGCCGTCTCTGGCCTTTCAGCAACCTCTGCATAGCCTCGTACTTCCTCGGAGTCAGTGGCCCCAGAATGTCAACAGCCTCCGCTTCCACCTTAGACACAATCTCGGCATCGCCGAGCTCAGGAAAGCTGTCCTCTTTCTGCAAGCCAAACTTTGGGTAGCCTAGGCTCCTACCTGACTCCCCATAGAACTTCACGGACCCTGGCCTCCAATCTACCACCAGAGGCACAATGCAGGCAGTCAGGTACTCTTCGGTCATGTCCTGTGGACAACGCTGCAGCCGCAAAGAGAAACATGCGAACTGCTCGCTGTGCAACCTCCGTCAGATCGCACCCTGGGCGAAAGCCACACCGTTGAAGTTGTTCATCACAGAAACCAAATGGATGAGCCTTTGACAAACCCCTCCTCCTTGCAACCTCGACCTCTTCGTCGCTCACAACTCGGCAAGTAGAACCACTGACTTGTCCAATCATTCCACTTGTTCTTCTGGGCCACGAACAACCGAAGGTCCCTTCTTCTTCGTCACAAAGGAGCAACTCCCATACTCAGTCTCGAAAGTCTCGCAGAAATTGATAAACTTTGCCTTCTTAGGTTGCCTGATGCAGCTCGAAAACCTGAGCGAAAGCGTCAACGTTTGGCTCGACATTCTAGCTCCGGCATGCCCAAATGAACTAACTGACGATGGGCAATTCCGTTAGGCGTTAGATCATGAGGCTCTATCTTGTACCGATCAAGCACTTCGCCAAGAAAACCGTCACAGGGAAGCACGAGACCTACAATGAAGTAATCCTTGAAAACAACCATCTCGTATGGTCGTGGCTCCGAAACCTCCTTGTCCTTAGGCATCCAGACGAAGTTCGGATTCTCAAGCCGCTTGTACTTGAGAAGCATCACGATGTCCTTCTCAGTGATCTCACTGAGCCCGACCCTGGTGGTCGGGGGTGGTTTGACCTTCTTAGCGGCGACTGCCTCACCAGACTCGACCTTCTCCTCTTGGCTAGCCATCTCAGTCAATCCAAACAGCGAAGATCAAAGCATCAAACTTGCAACCAGCTGAAGGGCTTTCACGACCGAAGGTTCGCAGCCGGATGCAAAAGCGTTTTCACTGCAGGGTGTGCTGAACTTTCACCACATAGATAGAATGACCGCCTCCTCCTGGGGGGCTGGGTTTATATAGCCCCGACCCGACGCTGTCGAAATTCAAGGCGACGGTTTGAGTCTCGGGGTAACCACGGCTTGACGCGTGTCCCCTAGCGCGCGGTAAAAAGCTTGAATGGCCAGGATGGCAACATGCGTCTCTCCCACCACCGTTGGATCAAAGCGGGGGACGGCAGTTCGGGGATTGCATCCTTAATCTTTCGTCAGCTTCGACCCACCAGAGGTGGATCAAGCCACGAGGGGCTGCTGTTGGGGATACAATCCCCGAAGCCCCCACGAAGCTTACAGGCGAAGGTCTAAAAGCCCAAGCGAAGGTACGGAAGTCTCTAAAGCTCCAGGCGAAGGTCCGAAGCTCAACAGAAAGTCCAAAAGTCTAGTCGAAGGTCCTGCAGCTCTAGACGAAGGCCCAAGGCTCAACCGAAGGTCCAAAAACCCCATGCGAAGGTCTGAAGCCCCAGCGAAGGTTCAGATGAGCAAGCGAAGTCGACCGAAGGTCTACTAGGCTGACGAGTGGGCCCGACGGCAACTAGTCTAGCGTGAGTTGTAAAGTGATTGAGTAAGAAAACCGATCTACCTCCACTCATTCCCAGATTGAATTTAGTTCGGAGGGCAGATCGGTCATTGTACATCAAGTCGGTTCGAGTCCCTATAAAAAGGGATCGTATTGCAATTGTAAATGGGTTCAGTGTCCAAGGAATAGAGCTCTATAGCAGCCTTTAGAGTACTTTTACTGGTTCTAGTTAGTTGCATTTTCTTTACCTTCGTTTACTGTTTAGGACTCAGCTCGCCGAGGTCCAACTAGGTTGTGCTTTCCTGCATGCTATTGCTCTACATGCATGGTATCAAGAGACATTCTAATTCCTGCTCTATTCTTCCGCTGCACCTCTCCTTTCCAGCCGAGTTCATGGTGTTGCCATAATGCCATTGCACTGCTCAAGCTCCTCCGCCACCGCCAAGAACCCCTTCACTACCTCTCCTTATGCTGATCCATCAACCGCCTCCACCATCGCCATGCTCAATGTGTCAAGCCATGTTCCCGTGACGCTTGACATGGACGATACCAACTTGATGGCTCCCTCGATGCAATCCTCATGTGCGATGACCTTGAGAGGATCCAGATCAATGTAGTGGGGTGTCCTAATTGTATACTGCCTTGTCTTCCAAAACAGCCCTACATATCAGTCATCAGATGACGAGTAAGTCAAAGTTGGTGAAAAAAAGTCAAACAGACTTGTCCTTAGGAACGGAAGGAATATAATTCAAGTCTGTGTTGGTTAGGAATCAACTTAACATTGACGAAAAGAGATACGATACATTTGTATTTATAAAAGTTGGTGCATTACCAACAAACTAGAACAATGTGTTTATTTCATTTGATTAGTACAATATTTCACAACATAATAATAATGCAACACTAGGAATCTAATCGATTGCTCAAACTGGACTTATATCATTTTTATTACAATTTGGCACATGGATGAATAATAATAATAATAATAATAATAATAATAATAATAATAATAATAATAATAATAATAATAATAATAATAATAATAATAATAATAATAATAATAATAATAATAATAATAATAATAATAATAATAATAATAATAATAATAATAATAATAATAATAATAATAATAATAATAATAATAATAATAATAATAATAATAATAATAATAATAATAATAATAATAATAATAATAATAATAATAATAATAATAATAATAATAATAATAATAATAATAATAATAATAATAATAATAATAATAATAATAATAATAATAATAATAATAATAATAATAATAATAATAATAATAATAATAATAATGATGCACTAACGATTTGTCCGGTCCACTGAGATGCCCGAACAGAATCAATGGTGCATGCGATAGATACAGAACAACATCAGCCTTTGGTGATGATATCATTAGTGATCAGTGGCCCTTGGTCATCCCACACCCCATGATCTCCTGCGGGAGCTTCCCGACGCGCTCGACGCCTTCCTCGAAGACGATGCCCATTCCCATGAAGAAATGTGACTCGATGTGGCAATGGAACGCCCACACGCCGGGGTTGTCGGCCTTGAACCTCAACGCCGTCCAGCCGTAAGGGTGCACGGCCACCGTGTTCTTCAGTATGGGGTCCTTGAGGTTGTACGACGCTGGGTGCACCGCCGGGTCGAAGCGGCCGATGCCGTAGCCGAGCACCCAGAAGTCGTGGCCATGGAGGTGCCACGGGTGCGTCTCGCTGTTGTTGGGCGCCAGCATGTTGGCGTTCTGCAGCACCACGTCGACGACGGAGCCGAACTGCAGTCGGTACAGCGCGTCGCTGGTCGTCGCGTTCTGGTTCTTCTGAACGCCGTAGATGTCGTAGCCCTGGTGCGCGTACGTCTCCGGCGGCCGCTGGTCGAAGGCGCCCAGGAGGCCGCTCTTCATGGCCACCAGGTAGGGCGTGTGCGGCAGCGTGAAGGACACGTTGTTCAGCGCCCACTTGATGGCTCCGTTGATCCTGTTCTGCGTGTTGAGCAGGAGGATGGTGCGGTCGGCGCACGGCGGCGGCGTCTGGATGTGCGCCGGGTGTGCCACCGTCGCCACGCTCTGCCGGAACCGGTACATGGTGTCGTCCCAGGCCGGGCCCGTGGGAGGGGTGGTCGGCGGTGGGCGCCGAGGGCTGCTGCGGCCGCCGTAGTAGCTGAGGACGGCGGTGCCCGTGGCCGTGCCAGGCTTTCGGCTGACGACGTTGGAGGCGAGCCAGTAGTTGCGGTTGGGGTCCTGGTCGGCCTTGATCAGCACGGAGTAGGTCTCGCCGGAGTAGATGTTGAGGTTCTTCACCACGAACGGCTTCACGTAGTGGCCGTCGGCCTCCACTACCGTCATTTGGTGGCCCTGAAATTAAAGCATGCCGACGATCAATTAATTAGATGAGTTCTTTGATGATGAAATCAAACTATCCTTTATTTGGCTCCATTTCCATCACTAGGGTCATGCTTTTGGGAAACAGGCATTGTACTATATGCACGTATACTGTGGACTGTATTGTTTTCTAATGGTTCATTTTCTTTGAAAAATGATTGATTGCGTAGATCCTAGCTTGCTACAACAGTAGTGTTAGTGTTGGAACAATAATTTTTCTAATTCCTTCTCGGTCTCTCTACTAAATTACAGCTCAGCTCAGCTCAGTTCAGTGTTACCTTAAGATAAATTTACTTAACTTTACCTAAATTTTTAGAGAAAGGACACCAACATATATAACATTAAATTAGTTCCATGAGGTCCAACATAGAATTTGTTTAATAGTATATTTATATTTGATAATGCAGGTGTTAGCAGATATTTCAAAACAGAGGTTAAAGTTAAGAAATTTGATTTTGAACAAAGCTAAAATGAAGTACTCTGTCTGTTCTACATTGTAGTTTACTTCCATTTTATCCCGAGTCAAAATTATATATTATCATGTCTTTGTAAAGACTATGTCTGTTTGTGTAATGTTGAATCTTGAAGCATGTGTTAATGGATTGATCAACGGTGCTAGTTGCTGCTACCGCTGCACTACATCCATAGCACCTAGCAAGCAGGCAGCGGCAGCGAATGAGGATGGAGATGAGAGATGATAAGAAAAATAAATAATGTTAATCTTTTGCGGATTATAGGGCAAGGGTGGCCTTGTTTTGTTCATAAAAAATTCAAAAACCTAAATATGAAGTCAGATAGGTGATTATATATTTTTATATTAAGATATAATAAAAAACGAGATGAAAAAGGCATATAGAATTTCACGCCTTAAAAATGTTGTACGGTTGGCAGCAGGCAATGGCGTGGCTAACTCCCCTGACGGAGCAAGGAGGCCCACTCCGCATCCTACCTTTGCAAGATGATACAAAGCCAGTGAAAGCATCCAAACACGCCATAATTCTCACCCCTTCCTAGAAAAAAAGAACTAGTCTTGAGGCCATCTCTAGCGATGGTCTCAAATGGATACTCAAAACACTCATGAGTAAACTGCTATAGACGGCCTAAATAAAAAGAGCATCTAGAACTCATTTGTATATAGACCGGGCCCAACTCTATTTGCACAACCAAAACCGAGTAACTAACTGGCCTCTACCGATTGTGATACTCCCAGTATTTTCTTAGTACACGACACATATAACTTTGGACCATATGATTCTTCATCAACAATAATTAGGCCGAGAGCTTCTGAAATGTCTGGTGTAATTAAAGTGGATATAGTGTAATTGACAATTAAGAAGTTGGAACTCTCTCCACAATATGTGAATTGTAAGTGATTTTTTCCCAAAGAGATCCTTATCTTGTTTCCAAATCCAACGGTGGCAAAAAAAAAAAAAAATCAGGTGCTGCTATGATATATGAGGTTCTCGTCGACAATAAGACGCGTTTCAAAAGAATGATTAACCTAATGGATCGGATCAGGGACTGTTGTAGATAGATCCAAACATGGCCGAAGATAAATAAACTGCTCTTGCTGTCGTAGAGATCGAAAAATTATTAGCCGGATGCCTTTGTCCCTGCCTCGAATCGATGCCCCCCGGGGTCTGCATTGGGCGCTTGGCATTGCGCGTAAGACAGCGTCTCCTAATTAACCTTAGAATACGTGGTCGCCGGCAAGCTTTGCGTCCACCCACCCCAACTAATCCTGCAGACATTGAGGCAAAGTACACGTAGACCCAGACAAATGGCTCTCCGCGCGCTTATTTTACGCCTACCGAAGACCAGAAGAGAGATCAGCGGCCGAGATATACTCGATCAGTTGGAGCAGGCAGCCAGGGCTATCGTCTGCTAGCCAGTGGCGGTGCCGAAATAATCTATGATTCCGGTCCGTAGCAGCAGCAGGCACGTTACCAAGAACACGCATGCCATGCCCAATACTTTAGCGCGCGCCATGCGTCGTCGTCGTCGTCGCTGCAGGTGGAGTATACTGGACGTTGGAAACCGCGGAGGAAGCGTCAGCCCAAGTGCAGCACACTCCACCGGCAGCCGGCAGGTCGTCGCCGCCGTTCCATGCGCGCGGCCGGTGGCGGCGGCGTTAGAGGGAAGGAGACTGCCCCCTGTTAGTGGTGGATCTGGCTTTCTTTAATTATCGGCGTTAGCCGACATTGACAGTCTGTCAGTTTGTAAATAATCTATCGTCTAGTAAATGAAATATACTGGTGATTACTAGTGACATGCAGTTCCTGTGAACGGTCATGCTACGGTACTAATAATTTTAACCCTGATGATACATGTTGTCGCGTGCCTGCTAGCCAGATTCCTCGATAGCCCTGCTGTACGTCCCATGCATTTTTTTGCAGTGCCCTAATCAGTTCTCCACTTTCCAGGGTGCTCCGTCCCACCCAGCTGTACAGCTGTGTTCACCAGGGTGGCTCAAAAGCGGGGCGCCCATACTATACGCGGCACTCAGAGATGAAGAAGTTGGAACGGTAGATGGACGCATGTCCCGGTGACATAGCCTTATGAACGATGGGGTTCGCAAAGCTAGCTCTGCAAAGGGCACAGATCAAGCTGGGCAATGCTGCCGTCAAGTTGTCCGGTGCCATTTCGTCAGATTTCATCCATATATCCCGGCACCCCGCCGTTTAATCATCTTGTCTACACCAACTATCATTTCGGTAATTCAGTATGGGTGCATGCGTTGCATGCACGCATATGCAGCTTGCGTATCAGCACACGTAATTTTGGTCGTTGTCGGCGGCTATGGATACTGCCAACCATAACCAAGTATATATACAGATTCAAACATGCAAGTTGGTAGTGCAAACAATATAATGGCTAGCTCTACTTAGTTTACGCCAATGAAGATGGGACGAAATCTCCGGTGCTTACTTTACTGATAATTAGAGGCTACCAAGGAGTGTAGTGCTACAATTGCCAAGACATGCATATTACTACTATACTAGTACACGCATGGTTCCGTAGATGCAGTGTGCACTGTGCAGGACTGCAGCAATTAAGTTGTATACAACACATGCCATGGCCTGCGTCGACCGTTGTGGCGCGAGATTTATCACCACGCATCTTTCCACTAAACTTTTTTTAAGGTATCACACCAGTACACCACAGGTGTGGTAGATATATTTGTGTATTAGCAGAGACCTCGATGTATACAAACTATAAAACATTTTAGTAAAGTATTAATTGTTATCACTGGAACAATATCTGCTCGTCTAACGAAGTTGATCCTAATGATGTTCATTGTCGCCTAAAGCTAGATTCCTCTACCTGGGCAATGCTGTCGCCGCGCTAGCTGTTTGTTTTCCTTCTCAACTAAGTTATTTAGGGCGCTGGGCCATTTCTGTTTTCACCATCTCGATCATCCATATACCGCCATTTCGGTTAGTTTAGCTCAGCTACTATCGGCTCTCAATGATTTAACGTGTGCGTACGTGGAAACGATACACTCGTGACGTGATGACAGGAGGAGATATACAGACAGCAGAGAGGCAAAACAAACAAACTAAACAAACAAACATGCAGCAAAGCTCGCGCACCTCGATCTCAAAGTTGAGCGCGGACAGCGACGTGACGCTGGCGACGCGGAACCGGTACGTCTTCCCAGGCACGACGGCGAACACGGGCGCGGCGCACTCCGGCAGCGAGGCGTTGCTCGCGGCCGCGGCGGCGGAGCAGTCGGCGAACCTGCCGCGGCCGTTGTTGAGCAGCGACTGCGGCTCGCCAACCCAGACGAGCGGCACGGACGCGAGCCCCGCGGCCTGCTCGTAGGTGCTCGCGTGCCACCAGTCGTTGAGCAGCACGGCGTGCTCGCCGTCGTACGCGAACGGCTCCGGTTCGCCGGGCGCCGCCGCCACCACGATCAGGCCATTCAGCCCTGCCGACCGCTGCATGCCGTAGTGCGCGTGGTACATGTACGTGCCGGGGCGGTCCACCACGAAGGTGTAGGTGAAGGTGTCGCCGGGTAGGACGGGGCACTGCGTCACGCCCTCAGTGCCGTCGGCCCACGGCGTGCCGCGCTGCCGGACGCCGTGCCAGTGGATCGCCACGTTCTCCGTCAGCAGCGAGTTCTTCACGCGCACCACCACCGTGTCGCCCTGCGCCGCGCGGATCGTCGGCCCGGGCGTCTGCCCGTTGATGGTGACGGCGAGCTTGCGCACGCAGTCGGGGGACCGGAGCTGGTAGCTGATCTCCCACTCGTTGTACCGCGTGGCGGCGCGCGCCAGCGACGCCGCCGACAGCGACAGGAAGAGGCAGCAGAGGAGCCGCGGACGACGCCAACCCATTGTTGTTGTCTGCTGCGCCTGCCGATCGACCTCCTTTGGCTAGCTAATCCCTGTATTCCTGTCACTCTCTGTAAGGGCTCGCAGAACTGCATGCGGCGGCCGGCGCTGCTGGCCGGGTTATTTGGGTCTGGGTTTGGGTCTGATGATGTGCTGCCTTGCAGACTCTCTGCTGCTTATATAGCGAGCGAAATTTGAAATATCAGCGCGTTCCGCGTTCCATCCATTCGGACACACTCCTTTACGGAAACCTACCCCTATTCCTTTCCAGGAAACAACCGATCGACTTGGTCAATCATGTTATTTTCCCCCAAATTAAAACAACGCATGTTGATCACATTCTCCTGAGCTAATCAAGAGGATATCTTGTATTTTGTTCTTCTATGGAAAAAACGAGATCCAGCTCACAAGCGAGAGGGAAGGCAACAGGGCATTTGAAACATACTAGCTCAGAGCATCTCCTACATTTCTGCTTTCTCACCTTCAATGATAAAAAAAGCCATTATTTTATAATTTTGCCGTTTCAACAGACTCAATCCTATAAAACTAGGGGGGGAAATGAAAATTTCTAAAAAAATCATCATAATTAAAAATCAGAAAATTATGGCCATCATCTAGCTCGTTCAGCATTTGATCGACAGACTGGTCTATGACTTTTTTTCTTATAAGTGTCATTATAAACGTAGTGGTTTGGAGATCTACTGTTGCTACACACAATATATATTGTAGAGATGTCATTACATTTTTACAACTATTTGGATGTGCCACTACTTGCCCTTTTGATACAATTTTTGGACCAAATTGCCCCGCTTCTACCTCCATCTTCTCTCTACCTTCTTCACAAACGCTGCAACTCGGCAGTAGCAGCTTCCACCACAAGCGGCTCAACCACCACTGGCTTTCCTGTGTGTGGTTCCACTACCACTAGTGGAGCCAGGGATTCAAATTTCCGAAATTTCTAAAATTTTGTGTTTTTCGGTGGGTGCCAAAAAAATATTTCTGAATTACAGGATTTTATATTAATATTATGGCAAAAAAATATTTTAAAAAATAATTAAATATATTAAAGATTGTACAGCGGAGGCGATTTTTTTTAGTCATGAAATTGTAGACCCTGAGCGGAGCCTCCTCCACAATGCGTCGTAGACGTGAGAAGCAGGACAACACCAGTCCGCATTTGCCTAGGAGAAAGGGAGTGTATCATGGTTGATTGGTAAGAGAGGCGGCACGACCTGCTTGAGTAGGAGGCGGTCAGGTAGCCTGACAAGTCAGGGGATGGTGGCACCAATGATCTTGGTGGAGAGCAGACGGAAGGGTCGACAGATCGTGCAAGGGGAGGTGTGACTCCCTCGTGAGAATGGCGTTGCGGTGGGCGGTCTGGAGAGTAAGAAGAGGAAGGTAGAACTTTGGATTCTTTGTTGACCTGTAGTTAGGCTGACTTCAGCAGATTGTCTATCCCATTGTTTATATTCAAACTTCACTATGTCTGCCTACCGCGTAACTATAATATCATTTTCGTACTGTAAACGACCATATATACGGTGTGCTGGACTTAGCCTTAGAGCCAAAGGAAAGAGAGGTATGGCCTTTGGGTGGAGAGGCTCTGGATTGTGGTTAGAGAGAGGGGAGGCATGTGCCATGGGAGGAGTAGGGGCTCAAGAAGTCAGAGTGTTGTGGGTGATGTGGCGATGCAGATAAGGGTGAGGTGTCTAGAATGGTTTGCAGGAGGTGTTGTAGGGGTTAGGTATAGTTGTTGGAGTAGAGTTGAAGGGGGGCCGAGACAACCATGGATTGCATAAGAGCAGCTCCAATGTGCTTACTAAATGAGTGCCAAAAAGAGAGAGGAAGGAGAGGGTGGGATGCTATACATTGGAGAGGCAGTGCTAAGCTAGCATCTATTGCTTCTTAGAGCACCCGATGCAAGAGTAAAAATTTTTAGTTCTAGCTGCTGCTCCCCCTCTCCTCCTCTCTTCTTTCCAATTAACATAATAATCGGTACGTAATAGCAGACATGCTATTAGAACCTCAGAACATGCATGCAGCATGCGAGACCCCTATTACTTTGGCTCGACGATGTCGCTGTAGATTATGTACTGCCCGTTGGAAACTGCGGAAGCGCCTCTATCAGTTGCACGCGGCCGCCGGCGGCTTTAGATAGAACGAGATTGCCCCTGTTGCAGAGTGGATCTAAAACTTTTTTTGTCGGCGTCAACTGATACAGATAATCATCTAATAAAATATAATTACGATTTCAAGTGCAGTAGTTTTTCCTATCAACTGTCATACAAAACAACTATGAATTTAACCCTGATGATGTTGGGGATGTTGTCGCGTGCCTACATTCGCCCTGTCCTATTTTGTGCAGTGCGCTTTGTTTCCTGGGTGCACCGTCCCAGTGCACACGCTGTTGTGCGCTAGCTTGCCATCGGTTGATGATGATCCTTTGATCATAGTTAAGTTATTTCGTGCCATTTCAGATTTCATTCATATATTCCGCTGTTTTTCAGCTCATCTCTACAACTATCATTTCAGCAATTCAGTTTGGGTGCTTTTTGCATGCAGCTTGCATTGCATATCAACGCGTCTCCTGACCTTAAAATACTTGGTCGTCTCCGGCGGTTACAGATACCCTACCAACCCCAAATAATGTATACCTATTCAAACATGCACGTAGATCAAAGTGGATCTACTTAGCTTAGGCCAATGAAGATAGGACGAAACTGCTTATACTTTACAGATAACGGCTATTAGTGGTACGAATGCCAAAATTACTCCTGGCAAGAGCTGCGTCCACGTCGTCTCGAATTCTTCCACGCTGTCCAATCTTCCACCTAACAGCACACATCGATCTGGACTCGCTTCGCGCGAAGCCAGCTCGCGTGGATTCAAATCGGAGCCACTCCAATCTCACCCAAATATAAACGTGAAAACGCCACCTTGCTGTCGCCCGTTGCTCGCTCCTTGTCAACCCCACCTCCGGCGGCCTCGCACCCGCACCCCTGGGTGTCATGGAGGTGCGACAGGTGGCATGGGAGATTGTGACACCCCTCCACCCCTGGCAGCCCCACTACCACCCTTGTACCCTCCTGCTCTGCATGTCCTGGCCCCTTCCTCTCCCTCCCGGCTACCGGCCCTGCTCCCACCCTAGAGAGTGGTGCTTCAACCAGTATGTCTAGCTCAGGTGGTTCTGAATGAGGCATGGTTGTAGGAGGGCCTAAAGTTTAACTTGCTCTCCACCTTGTGCTCCCGTGTTTCTCTTAGGCCTCTCTAGTCGCTTATTGTCTTTCCTAGAAATCACACGGGGACCGTACATGGCATACTAAGAGGGGAGCGGCTCACAAAAACAACTTAACAAAACACATGCAAAATATAAAACTAAGTGCACTAAGATTTTGCTAAGTATGGCTGTTTCTACATAAAAAAGACTAGCAACCTAAGTTTCAACCTATAAACTGAGGTTTTGAGAAGGAGTGTAAGCCTTCCCTTGGTTCTTCTTTGGAGCCCTGCGGAAAGCATTGTTCTCGCTTAATCCGTGCAAAGATCAAGGTTGACAAAGTGAGCCCTCGCAAGAGTCAAGCTCTAACTCTGAATACCCCTAGTTCTTCTCCACTCTCAAGGGGGGACTTCCATGGGGCCTCTCTCAAACGCTCTCGGAGCTGTCTTCACTGTGGTGAGCATTGGCCAAAACACTCTCCATTCCTCTCACAAGTAAGGTTGTTTCCACTCAACACTCCAAAAGGTTCGCAAGACTACAAGCCCCACGCTTACAACTTTGGTGCATGCAAGCATTGCCAATAAGAGGATCACATAGCTTGCTATTTAACCTTGATCGCGATCAAGGGAAATGTGCTTGAAGGTGCCGTGAGGACCGTGAGTCGGTGTCATAAGAGGGGGGTGAATTAGGATTCTAAATACTAAGGATCTTTAGAAACAATTTATTAAAACCTATGCAAAATAAAGAAAGTATGTGCACTATAGTTTTGCTAAGTGTTGCTAACTCTACTGAGGTTAGACCTGATCATGGGCCACCCGACCCCACCGAAAAAAACCCGACCCAACCCGAAAAAACCCGACCCGACATGACCACGAAGAGTGTGCGGGCCAACCCGACCCGACCCGGCACTAGCCGCGGGTCGGGCACGGGCTGTCCTAAACAACCCGCGGCCCGACCTCAACCCGACCCGAACCTTACCGGACCCGGCATTTGAACAGGTCTAACTGAGGTTAAGTCTGGCAACCTAGTTCTACCTAGAAACTAACTTATCAAGCTATTCTAGGAATGCAAGCACACAATTGCAGGAATATAAATGCGGAAGGTAAAGGGATAAGTAGAGTGATGCCTATCAAACTCTCGATGATGATGGCGACCATGGCACAAGTTGGAGACATCGATATTATTTTCCCAGCAAACTAGGATGATTAAAGATCTCACACCCCGCTTTGATGGACTACGAAGTGTGGCCATGATGGACCACCAGCCATGGACTAAAATTGCAGGCTCCTAGTTAGACGGGCTTAGGTTAGTGCATGCCACCCAATCAACTAAAACTAACCAGACCCGCCTGGTGAACCTGCAATCGACGAAGAGGTGTAATCCTGATTCCGGTGACCTTCGACATAGCACACATACAGGGTTATGTGGCCAACCTCTTGCGCTTTATCTATCCGCAGTCCACACTCTGTTCTGAATCGCTAGCCAACTGAAAAACTTGCATTTCGGCGGCACCCTTTGAAGTTTGTACTAATGGACCCTAGGAATTGAGAATGGTATGCTAAACTTGCTGAATATTGCTTAGACTCGCTGAGCTTCCATTGAATTTCATTAGTCACATCGGGACTTGGCTGCACTTGCTAAATTACCCCAGAGATGTACAAATTTGGCTAAAAGCTGGGCGGACCAGGAAAGGTTTTGGAGGTTGATGTCCTTGATCCAGGAATTTGCATTTAGAGCTTCACAAAAGGTTCTATTCTTTCTCCTTGAGATTTTGAATATTGATGGTGCCACATCTATTGGCCTGAGCCCCTGCAACCAAGCACTAGTCTAGAACTTGATTTTTGATCCGTTGCCAATTTGAATGGTAGTGGCTGCTGCAAACAAAAGCTTGTCCATTCCATTGCAGGGTAAGTCATCACCTATCCATGGTTTATCCTCTGGAAACCACTCACGCCACAACCACCTCAACCGCAGGGCTTTCGTGAACTTTCTAAGGTACCTTGCAGTGCCCGAATCCAGTTTACTTTGCATTTGCCGCTTGTTAACCTTTCATTTCCTGCCCAGAGGAATTCCTTTCGCTTTGCATCAATGTCTCTCAATGTAGCCTTTGGAGCCCTAAGTGCCATTAAAAGGTAAATGGCCTGCGAAGTGAGGACTGATTTCACTAGCGTCATTCGCCCAACATGATTCAGATGTCGCCCACTCCATCCATTTAGTTTTGCTGCTGTTTTATCCACAAGTGGCTGAAAATCGACTCTTCGAAGCTAGAAAGTCGTGAGTGGGAGGCCCAGATACTTGATCCGGAAATGAGATTTTTGTGCCGGAGGTCTGATTGGCCATCCCCAATGTTAAGACCAGGGCGACGGATAGGCACCACAATGTTCCAGCGTGCATAAAGTTTAGCAAGCTTGTTGCACATTGGGGCTATATGGGTACGACTCCTTTGCTTATTCTCTTAAGTTCACGCGATATGTATGTTCATACACGAGGGTCTCTACGCATATGCACGCATCCACAATTTTGTTTGAAAGAGTTCACTAAAATAAATTCTGTCAGAAGAGAAACGTTAGCCGCTCCTTACTTTCGTTTTAAGGGATCATGACCATGCATTTGGTCTGCATTAGTTAAAATAATATGTAAAGTACGCAGACGCTGAGTCATCCCATTATGGCCATTACTGTACAGCTTCTAATAGAATGAAGAATTTCGATGGACAATGCAACTCGAAGTTAGGGATTTCTATGTATATATAAAAGGTTGCCAGCACTGCTATATGCCCCTTTTTGGAGGAATTCTTTTGGACTTCCTCGCTTTTATACGTTGCTTGTGTTTTAGAGCTTTTTCGCTGGATGGACGCGGTTTATATGACTAATAATAATCTCTTTTGAAAATCTGCAGCCCAATGCAATCATCAGACAAAAGCATTCCTCTTTCCAGAATGGACAGCGTTCAGCACAGCTGCTGCAATTGATGCTTTCCTCCTGTTTTCTAATTTGATTACGAACCTTATAACCACCGACTGTGGGCCGATGGGGCAAGAAGTTGATGGAACCCCGACTTTAGATTATACTACAGTATAAAGTTAACCTCCCAGATAAACTATATACTCCCAGGGTTCAAGGGCTGCTTGTTATACGTCGTATATACGTGACCTATATAAGCATTCGGTTCCTTAAGGGATGAGGAGCGACTGACAGGTGGGTCCTATGGAGGTATTCATCTTCCACAGCTATGCTCGATTTCAGGTGCAGTCAGAGGCGGCGAGGGGGTCGAAGGGTTGGTGTAAGCGAGTTTAATGCTTTCAATGCGATGAATAACAACACCCACCAGTTCTAGGTAGTTTGTTTTGGCTAATGAACACCTCCACGTGTTGTGAAGGTGTTGATGAGCATGACGCAAATCTAGGATTTACCATTTTGTATAGTTAAATGCGTGGTTATTCATGAAATATTGCAGCACGTCTTAAGTTTTCAAAAAGCGGCAAAATATTTGCTACAATTTTATTAGAAGAAGAGTGATGGTCTATTATATTTTTTGAGTGGAATGAAACTGGGGAAAGACCAGATCACCAGAGGGGCTCACCAACTAACAATGTAGCTACAAATGTCTAAAAACTTCAAAATACTAAAAGCTACATGGACGAATTCAGCGGTGAGGCAAGAGGGGCTTGAGCCTCCCTTGCTACCGTGGAACCCATAGAGCCCCCCTCCCTGCTTGTTTCTCTATATAAGCCCTTCCTAAGGGCTTGAACAATGGGTGTTTAAGATTGGTGTTTAAGGAAAAAACCTTTGATTTTTTTTCTTTGAACCAGGTGGGCACGGTGCTTAGGGGGAGGACATGAGTGCTTAATTTTGCATTGACGCTTCCAGCTAGTTTTGCTGCTGTTTTTCATCTCCGATGGTTCCCCAGATGCCATCAATAGATTCTGTGTGCTATTCACTAACATGCATGCATGCAGGTCGTATACTAGCTAAGCACCGGTCATGCACTGTGGGAATGAAGCTCCATAAAAATAGACTAATGCGTAACAACCTAGCTAAGCACCGGCAGGCACATGTGCTTCCATTGTAAAGAAAGTTGCTTACATAGATGTTTAGTGTTTTTTCTCTTTAAACATCACTCTAAGCACCAAAGCATAGCATTGTACATGCCCTAAGAATTTGTACCATGGGAGCAACTGTAGGATCATCTGGACTCTAGAAGTTGAGGATCCGCAACATGGGCCTTGTTATGACTGGGCTCCAGGCCCAAAAGGCCCACCTGGCCACCGGCGTTTTTCTTCCTCACAGAGAATGGTACTACCAAAGAACTCTCGCTCTCGAGTGGCACGGTGGGTGGTGTTTTAACAGTTTAAACCCAGGGCCATCTTAGCCCCCATTTGGTAGGGCTCTTGGAGGGGCTCCGGCTCTGGCTCTTCGTGCCGAGCTGCCAAACAGTTCAAAAGAGCTCTTGCGGAAGAGCCGAAGAGGAGCCGGAGCCTTTTCTGGGAAGGGAGCCGGAGCCCCCGATTTGTGGCTTCCAGTGCCTCTCACCTCCATTCCCTCCTCTGTCCCTCTGCCCCGCGTGTCACGCAGAGCACCGCCGCACCGCCGGGCCATGCCACCCGCTGCCGCGCTACGCAGGGACGCCGCACTGCACTAGAGCCCTGGACGCCGCTCGTGCGCGGCCACGCCGCTGGGGCTGCAGCGTCGTGCCACCCGCCGTCGGGACTCAAGAGAGAAGAAAAGAGGGAGAGAGAGAGAAGAGGGTCCGCCACCGGGCTACACCGCCGCACTAGGCTCCTCCGTTGTGCTGAGCCCCTCCACCGTGCCGCGTAGGCCGCCGGCTCCGAGCGACGGACGACGGGCAATGGGGCTAGGCCGCGCCGCCGCCGGGCGGAACCCGTGCGCGCTGGGGCTGGCCAGGCTGCGCCGCTACCACCGCCGAGCCGCGCCGCGCGTGCCGTTGGGCCCAGCCGGCGGCAGAGAGAAGAAGAGAGGGGGCGGCGGGAGAGAGAGCCAGAGAGACGGAGCGACATGTGACTGGTGAGAGACAAGGGTAAGGGAGAGATGATGAATGGATGAGGTAGCAAGGGTATTATGGATATTTCACAACTTCAACTGTTAGGAGGAGCCACTTTGCCAATTGATTTGTGAAAAAGGCTCTAGCTCCTTCAAAAGAGCCAAAAAATGGAGGAGCTCGAGCCGAAACCATTTTTTGAGGAGGAGGAGGAGCTCTGCCAAACAGACCCTTAGACCCTAGTGCAACGGGTGCGCCGGCCGAGGGTCCATGGCTGAAGGGGCCCAAGCCTAGGAACTAAGTTGGACCCCATTTAAGAATATGTGACGGGCATTAGCAATTTAGCACTGGCCATGCACGCAGATTTCATCGTTTCATTTCGTTATGTCTGCACTCCACTCTCGCAGCCAAAAAACATCATCGTGCGCTAGTGCTATGGCCGATTCTTAGACCTTGTGCCTTGTAATATGCCAATCAACTCTTCAGTTCAATCTTAAATCACTTTTATTATTAAAAGAGGCAAAGAACTCAAATACTCAATTGAAATGAACGAATTTTACCATTGAACATGCCTATGGTTCTTGCTGTTTTAAGGGCCCATGATGTTGGTCAGCACTAATGCCCTCCAAACCATTGAGCCGGCCCTGTTTAACCTTAGAGTTTCTTTGGCATGGCTTCTCGTGTGGTTTCGGTTCTGATTTTTCATAACTCTAGGTGAATCTCTACAAATATCTTTCAAAAAACGATTTCATAGAAAAAACCATAAAGATGAGAAACCATTTTTATATTAAAAAAACCACTAAAATATGGATTTTTAATAAAGCAATTTTCAAGAACCCCGCCAAAGAGGCCTAGTCTGGCGACAGAGCCGGCGGGAGCGGAGCAGCGGCCAGCGGGTCATCGGCGTTGCACAGATGGTATCGCGAGGAACGCGCGGGCAGGCGTCGTCAGCTGGCCGCGTCGGCGTGCGTGTGGCTGGGACGCGGGCGCGTGGCGCGGCAGGGCCTGCCCGGCTGCTGGTGGCTCGTCCGAGGCAGCAGGCCGCTGGGCACCACAGCACCCACGTTCCACGGTAGTATCAACACTGTAATATTCTCATTACATTGGCATTTTGCTTCTTTGTATCCACATTTTTTATCGCAAGTGTCCACGATTTGATAAAAAATTTAATTGCTAAACGGCAGACTGATAGCTTATTCGTGCAGAACTCAAAATGTCAAAAAAAAAAACCACTGTATACTTATTATTCGAGTTCAAATAAAAAAACTCGGCCTGCGGGGATCTAGACGGCCCACGGTGTTCCCTCCATTGGCACCAAAGCGCACACAACCGTTAACGGGCTAAGAAAAAAACCTTACACAGACCGAGAAAACTCCCGAACCCCCGCCCCATCCATACACCGCGGCACCGCAACCCTGTGAGAGAGGGTCGGCCATGCTTTGGCGTGGGGCGGGCGAGAGATTTTTTTTTTTTTTGAGATAAATGCATGGCTAGTCCATACAGGTTTGCGGTGCCGCGCTGACCACACTGGCGACAACATGGGCAAGCCACGTAGGATGTAGCTCCCGCACGAACCGGTATGGACCCTGGTTGAATCACCTAAAAAGTTTATGGACTTGCAATCAACGTTAAATAGTTAATGAACCTAAGTGACACAGCAAGAAAAGTTTGTGAACCCGCAATCAACATTAAATAGTTGATGAACCTAAATGACACAACAAGAAAAGTTAATGGACTAGCCATGCATTTATCTCTTTTTTTTTCCTCAAGGTTCCCAGCGGCACCGAAGCGCAAACACTGGGGTTCGAACCTTGGTTGGCTAGCAGCCTCCCGACTGTGCTAACCAACCTGACCAAAGGTCGAAAGGCTTTATTCGAGTTCAAATAATACCAATGATACTCCAACTTTAGGCAATAATGGGACCACAAGTCAATTAAAAAAACTACAAGATATTTTTATCACCCGGATATAATTGGCAATCTAGTAAATCGCAAACCAGTTGAAGACTATCTATCTGAAACCAACATAATTTTCCCACCGTAAAACTTTGCTTCGGATTTTGGTGATGTGGGAGGCTATGAGCCTATGATAGATGTCCTTGAGATTGTCAACAAATATTCTATTAAACCAACATATAATGGTGGAGCTTTTGATCTAATTGGTAAAATGGAGAGCGTTGATTTTGTGTTTGTCGTGCATCTGATGGTAGAATTATTGAGTATAAGACACATTTTGTCATGTTCTTCGCAAAGGATAATGAAGAATAATGTATGTCAAAATGGATGTCACATGTCATTGTCATATATTTTGTTTGGTATGGACAAATTCAAATTGCAGATTTTAATTCTTTTCATGTATTTTTACTTGAGGCACCCGTCTATTTTTTTAGTAAAACTCCTTAAACCATGTCGTTGGTTTAGTATGAGATATAATGAACTTATGTTGGTCTAGCGTACTTATATGTTCAGGCCCCCTCTATGTATTTTTTCTAGACTCGGCCACTGAATGGTCATTGAAAAATGAAACTCCTAATGACCAAAGACAGCTCGTTAAGCAACACAGTAAGAGGACAAAAGTTAAAAGAAAAAAAAACATTGGTTCATGGTCACTCAGACAGACCTCGAGGCATAATTGACCCACCGAAATAGCTTTCCGAAGTAGGATGGCAAAGGCGTTGTAGGTTGTCATTGTCGGCCTTCGAAATCTTTAGGAAGAAAACCTTGGATGATGACGAGTCCTCTTGATTTGATATCATCCACCCTTGTAGTAGCACATTATGGTACTTTGTCAGGAAAATAGATCATAAGCCATATGTTTAAGGCTTACTTACCAGGACATCTATTCCACCTTTTATTTCAAACTCTACTATGTATACATTGCATCAATAATATTTTGCACTCTCTTTTATACACCTTGGTGACAATAGCCTAATGGGATTTTAGTCCTTGAGTGATAACATAACCATTAGGGACTAATGTATTTGTTTGAATAGTGAGATGTAAGTGATGGACTTGGAAAAAGAATACCATATCTCAAAAGGTGATAAGAGCACAACATAAGACCGAAAAGACCAAAGACATCATATTGAAAAGCTTCCATGCCTGACACGACTCCACCAACGAATAGTCCGTTGATAGGGGTGCACAGCACATCGAGTGGTACAGTGACAAAGAGGGACAAAAAGAAAAACCAAGACAACAGAGCAAGAACAAATTCTTAATACCGGACAGTTCAGTGACCAGGTTTAGAAAGACTTAGCAAAGAAACGAATAAGAGACCGATCATAGTGCATAAGATCACTAGAAGGTCTAATGATCAATATTGGACAAAGTGACCCGAGGGTGAGAAGATTGAAGATGTCAGTGCAAATGCATGCACTGGATGGTCTGGTGATAAATGTTGGATGGTCTGGTGATAAACGTTGGATGGTCCGATGATAACATCAAACATATCAACACTCAGATTTTGAGCAATTGTTGACTCTAACAACTAGCGAGAAAAGGTGAGAACCGGATATATAGTCTGAAGAACAAAGTACTAGGCGGTGCTCACTATAAAGTTGCAGTTCACACTCAAAAGCTAATTTAATAGTTTGGGCTATAAATACCAATAGACGGAAAACTCAATATTCTTGGAGCATTTGGACTTCACTTTAGTGTGGAGATATAATTGTGAGAATTCTAGCTTCACAAAGTGTTTAAGTGTAGATTTTAGTATAACTTAGTGTCTGTTGTGGTGAAAATGACCTCGTTACCCATACTTTGATGTGTGTTTTGGTGATTTCATGACAACTCAATTCTTGCACTATTAGACTTGTTCTAGATATTTATTCTTAGCCTTCTAGGTCCAAAGGATGATGATAGAAAAAAACACGAAGAAACTTAGTGAAAGAGCAAGTGAAATGAAGCACAAAGGGATAAAAATGGTGCAAAATGAATTATGCTCATCAATGCATTCATGATGGATTTATATACGAATTTTTAGAGAATTTCGCAAGATTTCAAAAATGTCTAAAATCATAAAAATCATAGTTCAGAGAGGACTTGTGCTAGGTTTGGCTACATGTTGTAAGTCTCTTGGGGTAAGTAGAGAGAGTGCATCAATAAAATTTAGTGGTAACTAGCATGTTTAGAACTTTTAGGTTTATCTTGCAATGTTTAAGCCTTAGGTTTAGAGAAAGCGAATATCGACTCAATCCCCCTTCCTCTCTTGGGTTATACACCCCAGCGATCATGCCCTTATGAGTGCTTACTTAAGCCAATTAATGCATTGCTTTTGGTTGCATCCAGAGTTTGTAGCATGCATGGTTTGTGTACCTCTTGTTTCTGAATGATGTTTGTTTACACCATTTTGTAAGTGCGGGGTTTTTTTAAGACTTAAGTGATCCTATAGAATGTTGAGTGACCTTGTGGGAGGGGGAGGCCCTTTGCGTTTTGGCCGAATCTGACCATATGGTACAAAGAGTATTCGGGAAAGGTTGTTAGAGACCCACTTGCACATGGAGAAGAGCCAATACTGTTCACGGAGTTACCTGACAGTCAGTTTTGCCCTTGCATGAGCAAACTTCAGGGGGGCTCCAATGACGATTGGGAGGAAGTCTTAAGAATACCACCAGATGCCTCTTAATAACTGATCTCGTGCTGTCATCTGTGTTCATCACCTTTCAAACCATAATTTTGCATACACGAACTTTTTCATAGGAGGTTCATACTCTTTTTGTTTTATGTGTTTCTTTTGCATTTAAACCCTAATAATTTGTTACTCTCTCACACTAACTATGGTCTATCACAGACGGGTAAATATAAAAAAGAAGTATGCAAGTCTTCTGCTAAAGCACAAACAAATGAGAAATATAGTGAATACTATTAATTTTGATTAGCAATTTTCTCAAATGTACATACAAATTTCTAGCGTTTATGTTTGTTAAGAATATTAACAATCTACAGAAGCGTGCATGTACGAGTACGAGTAGTATGGGAGGCTCAATGGCGACCTTTGGTTTTTCCACATCCCATGATCTCCGTCGGGAGATCGGCGACAAGCTCAATGCCTTCCTCGAAGACGATGCCCATCCCCATGAAGAAATGGGACTCGATGTGGCAATGGAACGCCCACACTCCGGGGTTGTCGGCCTTGAACCGTAGCGCCGTCCAGCCGTAAGGGTGCACGGCCACCGTGTTCTTCAGTATCGGATCCTTGAGGTTGTACGACGCCGGGTCCACCGCCGGGTCGAAGCGGCCGATGCCGTAGCCGAGAACCCAGAAGTCGTGGCCATGGAGGTGCCAGGGGTGCGTCTCGCTCTTGTTGGCGTCCAGCATGTTGGCGTTCTGCAGCACCACGTCGACGACGGAGCCGAACCGCAGCCGGTACAGCGCGTCGCTGGTCGTCGCGTTCGGGTTCGGCGGCTTGTCGTAGATGTCGTACCCCTGGTGCGCGTACGTCTCCGGCGGCGGCCGCTGGTCGAAGGCGCCCAGGAGGCCGCGCTTCATGGCGACGAGGTACGGCGTGTGCGGCAGCGTGAAGGAGACGTTGTTCAGCGCCCACTTGATGTGCCCGTCGATCTTGTTCTGCGTGTTGAGCAGGAGGATGGCACGGTCGGCGATCGCCGGCGGGGGCTCGACATGCCCTGGATGCGCCACGGTCATCACGCTCTGCTGGAACCGGTACATGGTATCGTTCCAGGCCGGGCCCGTGGGAGGGGTGGTCGGCGGTGGGCGCCAAGTGCTGCTGCGGCCGCCGTAGTAGCTGAGGACGGCGGTGCCCGTGGCCGTGCCAGGCTTTCGGCTGACGACGTTGGAGGCCAGCCAGTAGTTGCGGTTGGGGTCCTGGTCGGCGGTGATGAGCACGGAGTAGGTCTCGCCGGAGTAGATATTCAGGTTCTTCACCACGAACGGCTTCACGTAATGCCCGTCGGCCTCCACGACCGTCATAGGGTGGCCCTGTATGGATCGAAGCATGCGGTCAACTAATTAGTTGGTGGTCATATGAATTACCGAATTATAATTTATCACCGTTGATTTTTGGAGATAATGCTTAATCATTTTTATTTACAAAATTAAGGTGAATATTCGAAAATCAAAGGTGTGTTTAAAATATCTATGTGATAAATTAAACTATAACAAAATAAATGTATTTAAACAGTTTATTTTGAATCATACGATGGTTAAATATTGTATGTAAAAGTCAATGGTGACCTACAGTTTGGGATGAGGAGGGTACATTGGATGTATTAATTCTGTGTGGTTTCACACTTGAGACATTTCACTTTATTATCTCTTTATAGACATGGCACCAATATACTGTGAAAATCTTTTTAAAATATTAGTTAATCTAACTATGGTTTTTGTATACACTTACATTTACAATTTTTATTCCAAATACTTTGCTTTCAGTTTTTTTTTTGAGAAATACAGTACATACGCAGACATTCACACACGCACGCACGCTAACCCCTATGAACGTACGCACGCACACCTTATCCATATGAGCACCTCCGCAAGACTGGGGCGGCAAATCTTAGTGGTTGCAGCAGCTTGAGCGGCACATGGGGTCCTGGGTTCGATTCCCGCTGGGAGCGAATTATTGTGGGATTTAACGGCTTTGTTCATTCAGTGGTAGGCGACGTTCCCATCGACAGCGAGGTGCCCGTGGTGACTATGCTTTCAGTTTTATTAATAACTAGAAATGAATACTCCCTCCAGTATTCAAATACTTATGTTTTGAATATGATCTCTCATACTAAGAAGCAATTGAATAGGACTGCTTTTTTCTATTGTACCTATAATAAATAGATCATGGTTCCATACCAAAACACAAACGGATGATAGCCTAGTTGGTTGAGGCATAGCTCCCAAGGTTCTTTATGCCATCGTTCGAATTCTTGCAGGGTGTTTTTGTTTTTGCCATTTTTTTGTTGGTGCATGTAGGTGGGAGAATGTGCTGGTCCAGTTACTTATGCACGGGGAATATAAATAAACTAGCTAGATCAGAGGTATACTAGTCCAAAATGAGCTTCAAATGCTTTAACACGAAGTATTTCCATCCAAAGTAAAAACCTTTTAAACATCAAGTATTTAAAGACTGGAGGGAGTATGTATTTTTTAAATAAAATACACCATATGTTTTAGAACAGGGGTAGTATACCTTTCATGACCTATTTCAAATAAAGAACTGATGTTGCTTTGGATATTGACGTGGTCTAGGATATGCACTAGATCAACTAATAATGCTTGTTTTTTACGATAACGATGCTTCTATGTTCTCTTCAAATAGAAAGGAAAAAATATAACTCATTACAACTGTACATAACCTAATCTAGTGTTGTTGGCCTGTTGCTGTAGGCAATGTACGCAGTTTTCTATTCTGAACAATATATATGGGCTACGGATTTGCCGATCATTGTTGCTGTCTTGTTCAGGATTGCAGGAAATGTGGTTGGGAAAAATGCATGAACTTGATTTCCACGCAAATACTAGGTAATAACGTTTCAAAAAGCAGCCTCGCGAAACAGCCATTGTCTCAGGCCTGCTAGCCATCAACTCAGAGCAAGATTAATAATAAAATCCACAATAGACTATATAATGCTACGTCACATCAACTAATTAGAGGCTCCAAACATTAATCCTCACGAAACGCACCAGAAAACAGATAAATCCTAAAAATTCTCACAAAAATCAGAAACATCCAACCATTAGTTGACATATTAGAATATTAATAGTCATTAGATCTGTAATTACCCACATTTGTCATTATGAAAGGTTTTGTGTTCAATTCTCAACGTAAATAAATTTTTTCTTTTTTTGCAGATTTTTCCATCTATTTTTAAGTAATTATCCACCTCTGCCATTATAAAAGGTTTGAGTTCAACTCTCGAGGAAAACAGATTTCTTTTCTGTTGGTAGATTTTTCTATTTTTAAATTTACTCTCAATTTTTTGTCAAATTTTTCCTATTTATAAATATACACAACTAAATGATTCCGTACTTTTTTTAATAAGGATGCTAGAAACTTTTCTATGAAATAGATATTTTGTGTCTAATCTTGCTATTACTAACTGGGAACTCCTTTTAGAGTCTTCTTATTAATCCTCACAAGATGCGCTAGATAAAAAATTAAATCATAAAAATTCTCACAATAATCAGAAACATTATATCATCAATTGCAGATTGAAATCTTAATAGCCATTAGATATTTTTTCTATGTGATTAACATCCCGTCATCCATCATATAGCTCTAAAAATATATCTGTTTTCTAGAAAAAAGATAAATCCTAAGAATTTTCACAAAAATCAGAAACATCCCGTCATCCATCATGTACCTCTGATAATAGTAATCATTAAATCTATTTTAGTTTCTAAAAAATTACTCATGACATTATGAAAGATGAAATAAAATAATCCCCTAAATTTATATATAAATTTATCATCATGCCATTATGAAATATGAATTAAAAAAATCAACTCCAATATTATTACGGATTAAATTTATATTCTCAAAAACTCTAACCCGTGCGAAAGCACGGATTGATGGACTAGTGTAGCTAGCTAAAAACCCATTCATACAATAGCTCTTTCTTAGTGTAAGATGTACTTTGATATCTAGCCTATCTCTTCCTCTCACAAGGTATCTTGGAGTTCGTATTTTGAGCTGGCTACAAGTGAGCAGTTCGCTTTCCATTCTCTCTATTTTTTTTATATCACCATAAATCTGATGTAGCACCTCTTACAGTCTGTCTACGTCACATTATTGTACTTGCTCTCAGGCCCATTTGGATCAGCTAGCTGTACCTAACAGCTTGGTGCTTAGATTGCGTACCTATTAGTATAGCTAATTAATTTTTTAATTAGATATGTTTAGACCCAAACTAGCTAATTTTCTATGATTTTCCGTAGCTACTAATTAGTTGCCATACAAACGGAGCCTCAGCAATCTTCCGTCCACCACCCCCCATTATGATACAGTTTCCGGTGGTTGGTGCTTTGCATGTATTTAACAACAGTACTGTGCATTTGTACTCTGAAATAATGTGGGGGTTAGTGAGCGTCGAAAGGAAGGGTATCAGGGTATAAGATCGAGGACCCCAAAATAATAAAAAAGGACGACGCTAGCTGCGCTGACCGTCCCCCGTCCCCCTCCAATGTTAGTCTAAAACCGATTGAAGGCGACCAGGAGCGTTATCCATGGCAAGTGAATCAGCCACCCGCTGGCAAGTGAATCAGCCACCCGCTGCGACCAGGTCATCCACAAGCACTCTAATTAATCAAGATTGTATAGGTCTTTTCTGTTCATTTACTCCCTCCATTCTTTTTTATTTGATGTGGTTGATTTTTTTAAAAAACTTCAATCCTTCATCTTATTTAAAAAAAATTATGCAAACATATAAAAATACAAATCATACTTAAACTATTTTTAATGATAAAACAAGTAACAACAAAATAAATGATAAGTAATGAATTTTTTTAAATAAAACAAATGATCAAAGTTTTGAAAAAAATTTAACCGCGTCAAATAAAAAAAATGGGGGAGTAGTATTTATAATCGGCAATTCAGCATACCTAGCGTTTTCTGATAATGGAAAAAAAAAATCCAACCCCTGTCCTCGAAAGAGTGCTCCAGACCACCTAAGGCTAGGAGCACCGTTTTTCAAAACATAGTTTAGTGTACCGATCGTTATGGCTTAGGAGTGTGATATAATCATGGTTTTTTTTTACACCAGTCCAATTTTACGACACCTATTTTGGATACAGTGTTTTGGTGTCACATCGCTTTCCGTGCATATATACTAGTTGATTGGCATACGACGTTTCTGATGGTAATACGTGGAAAATGAAAATTTGAAGATGAAGCAAACAAAACAATAAAAAAAATCTAGCGCTGACGAGAGCACGTTCAAAAAATTGGAGAAATGAGAAGCTAGCGCTGATGAGAGCAAACGACTTGCGTGCCTCCATGTAAATTGCATAGAAATTATCCGTCTGACCGAATGACCGAAAAAGCACATGCGTGATTTGGATGTCTTCGGATTGTTTTTATTCGATCGGACGTGGATATGAACAGAGTGTTATCCGTCGGATAATAATCCACATAGCTGAGACCGACGTTAGATTTAGATAATGTATTATATCATACAACTAAAAAATAATATATGGTTTAGTCTCTAAAAATATTATAACTAATTTATTTCTATATCATAAAAAATACAAAACTAGCACCATTTTTTTTCCCGAAAAATGTAATATATATATTGGTCTTATTTGTTTATTTTGCTAGTATTCATAGCTCAAGTAGCACTTATTATTTACTTAAATTGTCATGTTGCACTACAAACTAGGAGGTCAACCAAAAAAATCCAATGCACTTCATATAAAATTTTGAAAAACATTAATATCATAGATACCAGGATCTATACACGTACGGTAGCATATATCAAGAACAATATTAGAAATATATGAGCGTATAATGCTTTATCTATGTAACAATTTAGAATGTTAAGGTGTGCAATGCGTAACAACTTAGAAGTCGTGCAATCAAGTGCTCCAGACACATTGGCTTGGCTATGCTATATGCCTATATCTGTTTCGCAAATGGTATTTTTCATCTATTAATTTTGCTTTTTTAACCATAATCTAGTTAGAATTTGGGTTGATGGAGTGGAAAAAATTTCACAAGTGTGATGTATATGGTTACTCCTTTTGCAAAATATCTAAGAAAATGTTCCTACATATTTGTCTGTGCTCGTAACCGAGACAGATCCATATTCATATTTGTATCCAACAGGCGGGATACACGTATCCCTGTTGTACTCCGACTCCAATAGAAAATATGAAAATAAATATGACATTACCATGTTAGAATTTTAGATTTACATAAATAGCTTGCTAACAAAAGTCCGGAGATGTCCACGCTAGATGCAGTATCTTGTCGAAGTGGGTAAAATGCAGTGTGTGGTGGACTTCGACTTGGGTTCTAAAAATATAAGATCAAATATTCCATAAGTATTTACGGATTTGAGCATATATGAGTTAACTATATTAAGATGATGTTGGCTTGTTGCTTCTGAATGATGTCTACATGCATCTTTCGGAAGAGGATAGAAACATCGGAACACACAATGTTTGTAAAAACATTGAACGTCACAAGGAAGTACTCGGTAGTTCCCAAGCAAATACAACTACTAGTACGTACTACTGCTACTTCATCAAAGGCAGCTCAAGGAAAAGGAGACATTGACCAAACAGGTCTTTGGCTAACTGCCTTTTCGATACGCTAGCTGTTCCGCGCGGTGGTTGACAGTACGCTCCAAAGGCAGGTGTAGTGACCGTTGAAAGGAACGGTGCTGACAAGAGGACAATACCAGACAAAGAGGACTTGGAAAACCTTGTGCTTCGCGACTTATCAAAGCACAATGGTTAGCTATAACTGAATTGGTAGACGACGGCGACCTCGAGTGTGATCATCCATGGCAGTTGCATGCAGCTGAGATCCACAGCCACTCGCGGCCACCAGGTGCACTCTCCGAAGACCGAAGAGACATCAATGGATTTTGTATTTTTGTTCTTTCCGATTTAAGTATTATTCTCTTTGTTCTTTTTTATTTGTCGCTTCTTAGTTCAAAAATGAATTAACGGACGACAAATATTCGAAAACGGAGGTAGTACATGTCGTTTCTTTCAACTGGTCGGTACTTTTCGATTTTATCGTAAAAGTAAAAATAGCATAATCTTATTGTTACTGGAATCATCACAAAAAAATCGTTTAGATGCATAGGGGTTGGCCAGACCGAAATGAAAAGATGGGAGACCCACCAATCAATTAAGAAGAATAAAGACACTTAGAATTCGCACACACGGGGAATCGAACCCGAGTGGGCAGCTTGCATGACGGCAAGGCTTGCCACCCGGGCTATGCTCGGTTCTTCGGGTTGGCCAGACCACACTGTACCCTAATTTAGCTTCCTTCCCTTCGATACTTGCTATCTAAAATGAAGAAAGGGAAGAAAGAATCCAGGCGTGGGAAGATAATTTTTTTCCTAGGCGAAATATAGTTTTTTTTAGTGGGAATAATGGTGGTTTTAGAATAAAGTTTAGAAATATCTTGTTTATTTAGTGGGAATGGAAGTTTTAGTAGGAGGGGTGGGAGTTTATATTAACAACTCATTAATTACTCCCCAAATGGAGGCTGTGAGAACCGTGCGTGCATACGTAGATGATTAATACATCTCAACCATTTATCATGAACTAAAAAGCAAATCCCAACTAAATTTTCTTGATATCTTAATTCTCTACACAAAGCAAACAAAGGGCCACTACAAAACAATGTCATTCCTAAAATGAGCTGACATTTTCTTTATAATTTGGGACGGAGAGAGTAGTACAAAACAGTATCGGTATAAAACAACTGGCCGCTAGCATGAAAAATGCAATTTTGAAAAAAAAAAGAAACGGCGAAATTAATGAAAAGCGTCGATACATGAGAGGAAGGAAACGCGCGCGCGCAGCGTACCTCGATCTCAAAGTTGAGAGCGGACAAGGAAGTGATGCTGGCGATGCGAAAGCGGTAGGTCTTCCCCGGCTCGACGGCGAACACCTCGGCGGCGCACTCCGGCAACGTGGCGTTGCAGGCCCCCGCCACCGCCGCCGAGCAGTCGAACCTGCCGCGGCCGTTGATGAGGAGCGAGTGCGGCTCCCCGACCCAGACGAACGGCACGGCCGCGAGCCCCGAGGCCAGCTCGTAGGTGCTGTTGTGCCACCAGTCGTTGAGCAGCACGAGGTGCTCGCCGTCGTACGCGAACGGCTCGGCGTCGCTGCCGCCGGGCGCCGCCGCCACGACGATCATGCCGTACAGCCCCGCGGACCGCTGCATCCCGTAGTGCGCGTGGTAGATGTACGTCCCGGGGCGGTCCACGGCGAAGGAGTAGGTGAAGGCCTCCCCGGGGAGGATGGGGCACTGCGTCACCCCCTCCGTGCCGTCCGCCCACGGCGTGCCGATCTGCCGGATGCCGTGCCAGTGCATCGCGAGGTTCTCCGTCAGCAGCGAGTTCTTGACCCTGACCTCCACGGTGTCGCCCTGCGCGGCACGGATCGTCGGGCCGGGCGACTGGCCGTTGATGGTGGCGGCGAGCTTGCGCATGCAGTCCGGGGACTTGAACTGGTAGCTGATCTCCCACTCGTGACGACGCGTAGCCGCGCGCGCCGTTGTGGACAGCGAGAGGAAGAGGAAGAGGCTGCAGAGGAGTCGAGGAACACGTAGCGCCCATGCCTGGGACGGCGAATCCATGGTAGTGCCCATCGCCGGCCGGATTGCGGACCAGCAGGTTGGTAGCTGGTTTGGTGTGTGCTATGCAGAGGCTATAGTTGTGGACTTGTGGCGGTTGTATGATTCATCTTGCTATGCTAAGAGTATTTATAGAGAACGTTCGTGTGCTTGAAAACAGTACCCCTCCGTTACAAGTTATTACCTCCATTCTGAATATTTGTCTCCGACTAGTTCATTTTTAACCAGGAAAGCGTTAAATAGAAACAGCGAAAAAAATACTCACTCTGTTCATAAATGTACGATGCTTTGACTTATTTTTTAAATTTTGATCATTCGTCTTATTCAAAAAATTTACTCAAGAATGGAAAATTTTAAACCATACTCAAATTTCATTTAGTGATAAATCAAACGCAAAAAAATGATAATTTGTTAATTTTTTGAATAAGAGAAACGACCAATGCTTTAGGAAAAGTCAACGCAGCATACATTTGTGAACGAATGGAGTAGTAAATTATAAAGTACTAAGTTGGTTTAGCTTTGACCTAAGTGAAACTTATCTTCCGTAAGAAAAAATCAAACAAAACTAGAGAATAAATAAAAAAACATATACGGTATTGAATAAATACTCACCGCATATATATTACATGGTGTATTTAGTAAACATAGTTGATGATGTATTTGTTCATTTTTCCATATACTTGGTTAGTGTCAACTCTCGAGAAGTTTGATTTAGGACAACACTATAATCACTTATATTTTGAAAGGGAGAGTAATATGTTGAACAATTGCATTTTTAAGGTAAGATTGAGTACCTTTAAAAAAAAAGATGTGGGTACCATGGCACTGAAGCAAAAGGGCAGGTAAAATGAACAGATGTTGCTGCTTGCCTTAGTGTGATGATCGGAGTCGAGTAATTAACTTTTATCATAACCAAGAGCTAAAGTTTCATTTAGCACGAGGTTAAACCTGGTACACGCAACTACCTAGGGTGTGCCTGGGTAATCGGTTGGCAATTTTCCATGATAATTGGCCAGCATGTATGTACATGCATGTAGTACTGGACTACTGTTAGCGAAACGTACGCATCCTACAAGTCAACAAGATGAGATATTGGGGCAATGTGCAAATTAATGGATATAGTAAGGCTTAAAAGTTAACATCATTTTTCTAGCAATTTTGATTTATGTCCAAATGCTTACTACTATGGTACTACCTCTATTCACAAATCACAAATATATGATACGGTTGATATTTTTCCCACAATTTCGATCACTCTTCTTATTCAAAAATTTATTCAAATATATAAAAACATATCTCATACTTAAGCTACCTTTAGTAATAGAACAAACTACAATAGCACAAAAGATAAATTGTGAATTTTTTTAAAATAAGACAAGTGATCGAAGTTGTAGAAAAAAAAATCAATCGCGTCGTATATATGTGAACGGAGGGAATATATGGAACGTGCATATTCATATGTGAATATATGCAGGCGTTTTGAGCCAGCTCCCTGCTAAAGCAAAACCCCTGGTTTTGAGCAATTTCGATTATTTTTCAACTGCTTATACTTATGTTATGCTCCTACAATGTCAAGAAGGTAAAATCTTTTCCAGGATGGAGAACTTCCCTATACACCACGGAACGTTTCAAACCAGAACAAGTTAATACGTGTACACAGAAGGTAAATGCTTGTTGTAACCAAGGGTTTGTGATGCAAGCAGGTAATAGGACTCCACGACATAAACGATGCAAGGTGCACGCTTCAGCAAGCTTGGTTAAATTAAGAACTACAATTACATTTCTTTTCTGCAGCTAATTTTGTATAGCTAGTACTATGTCAAAGAGTGCTCCCGCGCCGGTTAGAATCTTAACAAATCTGTATTACAAATTTGAATAAATTAATTATCTACACATATAATTATAATTACTTATCTTTGGATGCACTTTATACCCTTACAATCTTACCTAGCTAGCGAATCTATATTACAAATTAGAATAAATTTAGTATATATACAGCTAATTATATTTACTTATCATTGAATGCAGTTTATATGCAGCTAACAATAATTACTTATCTTTTAACGCACTTTCTCTCCATGTGTGTTCATTTGCTAACACAAGTCCATCAACCCCACAATTCTAATCTTAGTGAATATAAGTACAATAAGTTTGGAGATAAATTCAGTTTGTACAAATAATCCAAATTACTTATCTTTCTTCACTCTCTTTGTATATGTGCCAATTAGCTAACATAATAATATCTATTAGATCTTTGTATTCTATATTGTTGTGATAAACTAATGAGTTTTAATATTTTTAAAATCTAAATTCATATTTTTTTTCTCTTTGCATTGCACATCCTGTGTGCCCTTTTACTTGGGGGTGACACAAAAGTTAGCCTTTTCTATATTAGGACCCGTTTGGAACATAGGAAGTTCACATATTTCACGGAAAATAGTTTAATTATTTCATATAAAAAATGCAGCAATAGGAAAATTTTCCCGGATTCCAATATGTGTATGTACTTTGTGGCAACAGAGGGTAATTTGAAAAATATGTATATATACTTTGTATTTATCCAACCTTTTCTTATGATAACTGATGTTAAAAATAATGCAGATGTAGAATTGAGGGGGTATCTTTATTTTTTTTAACATACAAACTTAAGGGGGTTACACTAATATAAGAGACATCGTTGGTCGTGTCCTCCAGCCCAGTACGTCATCTCTCATCTCTCACAAACAAGGCCACATCAAACTACGCGACAGTGCGTGCATGTAGCCATGTAGGTACATTGTGTAACCGGGGATTGGGCTATGCATTTGATTATATAAATTTGTTCTTCTAATGGGCTCGTGGCCTACTGTGATAGTGTCAAATTGAAAAAAAAAAAGATGTTAAAACATGATGACAGATGTCAAATCCATAACAGTGGAAAACACCGCAAGATCCAACACCCTAGATCACCATGGACGTATGCGAACCACTGAAAGGATATCGGCTGTCACCTCGCCGAACATTGCAGGAAAAGAGGATTGGTGCGATCTCTTTTGGGCAAAACCGATTGGCCAATAAGAATTGGATCCAACACATGACCCTCCATAGATACCCAACCACAAGATGCCTGAAAACCAAATCCGCCACTAGTACCTAGTCCATAGGCTGGAAAACAAACCCGAACAAGGGGAGACATACAACTGTAAGCATGATAACATTCTTACACCGTCGCCGGAGATGACACCGAAGCTATTGCATTGCCGAAGATGTGAAATAGGACATTAATCCTAAATAGTTATATGCATAAAATTCGCCGCTAGAATTGAAGAGACAGTAGAAAAGATGACGGAGGAGAGGCGGCGGCGGAGCAGCTGAGCAAAGTCATTTTCCTGCGAAAATGCCTGACCGCATTGTAGTCGAGAAGCGGTACCCGCGGTTCCCATTTGTCAATTTGGACAATCTGACTCTGCGCACTGCGATATTGCTAGGAAAGGATCCTCCGTATCCAAGACACGAACGTTCAATTCACAGGCCAATTTTCATTTAATTTCCAGGTGTTGGGAAGTGTTGAGGTTAGGACATTAGGTATACTAGGGACGTGCGCGTAACGCGTACTACCAGGTACACCATGACACCAACCATCTCTCACTCTACTAAAGTCACGACTGCAGATGAACTGTACGTGTTGGTATGTTACGACTTACGTACGCGCGTATAGACTTGCAGCTGATGTTGTGCATGCTGGTGACGTATGGTCTAATTATCTTAGACCAACTTGACTAGTTTCTGAGAGTACATGCTCCCTTACTTGTAGGTTTATACAGAGATTAAATATATACTACAGAACGATTTTTTTTCTGACATTCATATTTTTATAGGTGGCAAAAGATTGTACCCGTCTGTACAATAAAGTTTAGGAGGTCAACAATATATGCTCGCCTCTAAAAATTCGAGTTATAGGTTATAGCCTTATACTAACAGAGGTTATTAAGCTGACTATCTCTGAAATTTGATTTCTAAGGGTTACACAAACTATTTTACAATTTATCAAATGATCGGTCTTATAGAGGTCACTTTTATATGAAAACTATAGAGCTCTACCACATTTTTAACTTTGTAGATGATACTTTTTTCATTTGAGATCATTTATAGGATAAAATTTGAAAAGTAAAATTTAGAATTGATTAACCAACCTTACATGGATGCATGCTCTACATCAAAGTTGCAGTCTTTAGCAAGACGTACAGCTTTTTATTAGACAAAAGTTTTATTCAAGAATTAAGATCGTTAAGAGTTCCAAATGAATACGAGTTATAGAGAGGTGAATTTACAAGAAATCATCTTTTATCTAGCTATATATGTCTTGTATTAGTCAGATGGCGCGAACTAAGAAGGATACACACAAGGCTTATGTCAAAGCATGTTTAAATGCTTGGAATGTATTTCATGTGAAAAATGTGTAACTTGTGACTTGCAACCAATTGTATGTGCCTCATAAAATCTTAAATATAAAACATGGTTCTCATTTCCTTCACCATTTTGTGTACAAGCTTTTTGTGTCTATTTGCTTTCTTCACCCGCAATTGTTTCCAAACTTAACATACTGGGACACTTTTTGCAAGATCACGCCCTTCCCCACGTGATAAGAATTTCAAATTGATTTTGACATATATTTTAGTATTTTAGACTTAGTCTCCCATAATGTGATAATGTGAAAACTACAACGTTCTCAATCTAAAATATTTTTTTTGACAGGACAGGAGGGTTTTCCCCCTACTGATAAATTAAGCAACCCAAGGGTTGAAAAAAGTCATACAAGGCAACAAAGAGTTAGAAAAGAAACAAAAACAGAGAAAAAAGGGAGGATGGAAGCAAGTTATAAGAATGGTTCAAGCCAAAAATCAAGGGCTGGGAAATAGCTATTTTTAGCCTATGAATCAGTAGCATGAAGATCTGTGAGAATAACTGCTTGCGCAGCTTTGAGCTTCTGGACTAATATTCCTGAAAATCTTATTATTTCTCATAGTCCAGATAGACCAAGAGATGATGATTAAAATTTCCATGAAGAACGGGAGCGAGAGCTGATGCTTGAAGCTTTCAAGGGCTTGCAAGAGGTCTGTTTCTTGGTTTGTTTGTAGGTTTAGGATTGCCCAGCATTCCTTTGCAAATTTGCAATGAACACAGAGATGTAGTGCTGATTCTTCCATATCTTCCGAGCAGAGGGCACAGTTGCAAGAGACTAGCTCCATATTTTTCCGTTTGAGAACGAAGCTCCCTTGTGCTTAACCTGTCATGTAGTAGCAGCCAAAAGAACACTTTGTGTTTATGTTGACAATAGGAATTCCAAAGCCATCTAAAAGCATCATGCGTTTCTCGGTGACCAATGAGTTGTTTGTAAGCTTTTGTAGGTGAAGAGACCTTATTACCCCAGATATATGTCCACTGGTCGTGGGTTTCCGAAAAAGAGAGTGTTTGTATTGTATTTGTGAACAACTATAATTGTGAGTAGGCCTCCACTGAAAGGGGCAAATGGAAGAGGAGAGCAAGGTTCTCCGTGTGTTTTGCTTGTTGAAGAGTGATTCTAGTATCTTTTGCAAAGGAATGAATTGAAGCTCTGGGAGCTGATGTTTGAGCAAACTATTGTTCCAGAGGTCTTCCCAAAGAAGACAACTTCTGCCACCCTCCGATAAAACCTTGGCTAGGCCTTTGAATTTGTATAGGAGCTTGAGGATGTCACAGAAGGAACCCTTCTTGGTGTGAGAGGGTAATTGGTTCCTTTGGTAGTAGTGGCTCCAGACCAGCTGCACCCAGGGAATATCCATCCTATTAAAGAAATTTGTTCAGGTTTTTCAGAAGAAGTGCCTCATTTTGTGTTCTTAGATCAAAGACTCCAAGAATTCCTTCACTTTTTAGTTTTGCTACTATAGTCGATGCTGCTTTTCTTTTTTGAGAAACGCAGTACAAACGCAGACGCTCACACACGCACGCATACTCATCCCTATGAACGTACGCAGACACACCCAACCCTTATGAGCACCTCCGAAGACTGGGCCAGCATGTCGACGGGAACGTTGCCTGCCACTAAATAAACAAAGCCGTTAAATCATAAAATAATTTCGCTCCCAACGAGAGTCAAACCCAGCACCTCATGTGCCGCTCGAGTTGCTGCAACCACTAGGCTACAGGCCCCTTGGCTAGTCCATGCTGCTTTCAGCGATTGTGGTTTCTGAATTTGTCTATTTGTTCTATAGGACTGAGCTGTACATGTTGAAAATGCAATCTAAAATATTTTTCACATGCATTAATCAACAGAGAGAGTTGAACTTGTCTCTTGCAGCTATATTAAACCCCCCTATCATTATAAACAAATACATATACCACATCAACCGTCGTTGTTGCTTTTCATCTGCATGGTTTCTTTTCTTTTCTTTTTGGGAATTCATCTGCATGGTTTTGGGGCGTCGCTTAGCTTTGGGGCATCAGAGTGAATTAATTATTCGTGCACTCCAAGGGAGCGGAATGATGCTTCATCTATGTGGGTGTGTTAATGAGTAGGCATGGCATACGTAGGTTGATCAAACTGACAGTTCAGGCATCAAAGATCACGTTAAGTTGTACTCCGTGCTGCTACTACCTGAAACCTATCTAATAAGTCGTTAGCAACATAAATTATTTCACCTGCTAGACGGTTCGATTGATAAACGGCAACTACTAAACAATGTTGCACATTGCACACATCGTCCAACGTTTGTCCGTTCGGCGACGTCTATTGCAAGTTTAGTCTTTTGCATTTGTTATAGGAAGGAACCTAATATTTGGGCCATGAATCCTGGACTTACACAGCTTTCTAACGTTCAGCTTTGTCTATGACTAGTTTGATGAAATATATACTTTGGACAATATATAAACGGTTGTAGAACTACAATATTATATGAATATGCCATTTTTAGGATAATATGATATAAGAGTACTCCTAGCGAGGGCAAAGGACGATGAGCCCACCTCATCGCGAGTAGCAGCGCCGGTAGCATGGCGGGCTACCTTTCTCCTAGCGGCGGCAGCAACGCGGCGACAACAACTGCAGTTCAAGAGCAGCTCAGCGGCGCGAGAGGCCTTCCGTAGCACGTCGAGCTCCACTCCCACCGCACTTTGAGGACGTGAGGGTGCATGCCCCTTGCAGCGGTGAGCCAGGTTTTTTAGGGGGTACATTATATTGTGGACGGAGGAGAGGAGAGATGAGAGGAGATGGCGGTGCCGGGAGGTAGAGCAGATAGGAGAGGAGATGGCGGCAACAGGAGGTAGTAATAGGGACGGTGGGAGGTGAAGGGCTAGAAGATAGCTGGAATGTGCCAGTAGTACCGGTTGGTGTAATCGAACGGTAGTAAAGCTTTCTCCAGAATTCTAAATTCTATAAAAAGTAGTACCGGTTCGTGAGAAGAAGCGGTACTAAATCTCATGGATTTGGTACTAATCCCCTAGGTCTTGTGGTGTTACCAACCGGTACTACTTCTCTCCTCGGGGGTCTTCGCCATTAGAACCGGTGTTGATCCTTCTACCAGTACCAGTTCCAACAACTAGCGTCGGGACGGATTGAAGGGACGGATTACATGTTCTCTGGTAGTGAGTCCCAATATGCACGAATAAGGCAATATATACCATATTTAAGGATTTTGTTGCATCGGCATATCATTTTGGCACATAGGCCCAACGAGTCATTTACCAAGACAAATAGGTGGTTGTCTAATCCACGATTGAAAAACAAAAGTGTTGTTTTTCTTTTTATTTCTATATAAAAGCTATTTTTAGGGACCTCATGAGTCGTTGGGCTGTCATTGACAAGAGAAGCATTGGGCTGCAGGGTCGATATTGGGCCAAGAAAGCATCTGAAAGGGATACTGAATTTTTTTAATTTTTTTATTTATTTAATTCTTTTTTTTCAGAAATAAATTACGGATTCAAATCTATACCTATAACGCCGGTGTTATTTAAAAAACACCACAGCAAAGGGTGTTATATCGACGTGGCGTCTGTCCTATGGTCGGGCTGGTGGCCCAGCCAGCAAAATGTCTTGTGGCGAGGCGTTATTTAAAAAACGCCCTCTGGCGCGGCATTATTTAAAAAACGCCAATTGGTGCAGTGTTATTTAAAAAACGCCAAATGGCGCGTCGTTATTTAAATAACGCATTGAGAATGCGTCTTTTAAATAACGCGGTTCTATTTGGCTTTATTTGATCCCATGGCTATTTTTAGAAGAGTTAGGCTTTTTTATTGTTTTTTGGAATCGAATAGTATTTTAAGAAGGATTGAACATCTTTTTTTTTTAAATACATGGGTGTAGTGCAAACTTTCAGATAGAGTTCGTTGTCTTTGTAAAATAGCATGCACGAGTGTAGGAAATAGTTAAATTTCAAATATAGTTAGATATATTTGAAAATATAGCATGCAAAAGGGTAGGAAATAGAGAAATTTTCTAAATTCCAACCACATAGATGATCTATGAAATAGAAACCCCGGCGGCAGGCGCATTGAATACAACACAACGTCCACAAGTAGGCTACATTTGTGAGATGGAATGAAGACTCTACTACGTGCATGAAGGATAGAAACAAGTACGGGCACAATTGTGATGACACGTCAACGATGTGCCTTAGGTAATTTACAATGCTGCAAACCTAATAACAGTAGACGACTCATCTAGGCGAACTAGTTGGAATGGTACTGCGACGGGCCTCCAAGATCGTAGTAGCCTGCACCTCCAGAGGGGCCTCTAGGATCGCAGTATCCTGCACCTCCAGAGGGCGGGGACTTGGGAGGCCAACTTGGCCTCTAGTGGTATGGGCACTTGCAGAACGGGTCAGGGACACACGGGATCATCTTCGAGTCCAACCACCGGTGCGTTTTGGTCAGCCTCGTCCTCCAGTGACTTGACTTTGTACTCGAGGTCGTGGATCTTGTTTTTCGAGGTGGTTGATGTACTCATCGACATGGTCGTAGTTCGGGGGATCCACCCACTTCGTGAAGCTGGCAGTTTCCCATGTCATGGGAGTTCTACAAGGAGAATTAGTTTTAGACAAAGTTGGACTTTGTGTTGTAACTAATTGTGGAGCGAGGGACATTAGCACTCACATAGCCAAAAGGGCACCTGTAGAACCGACACCCACCATCGAGGAACTCATCGAAGACCTGCATGACACAATACTCACCATATAGGCACTTAGGCCAGGGCTCAGTCCGATCGTTGTAAGGCCTAAGCTTGCGTCCTCCAACAAACTGTGTCTATTCCCTCTAGCGGGAACTCCTCGACTGGATGGCCATACCAGTCTAGGGCCTTCCAGACCACCCCACATGAAGTCGTGGCTACAACGGCATTCACCCCTCCCTCCTCGGCCTCAGCCTCAGCCACGGCCACGGCCCCTTTCTCCCGGCTCCACCATTGCTCAGTGGGAGGTTATGTGTTGTGTGTGTGAGTTGAATATGAAGCGTGAAGGTTATGTATTTGTAGATGGTACTGAGGTTGAGGCATTGAATGGTCTTGTCGAACTGAAAAGCCTGTAAAGTTGGTGTCACAGCGAACAGAAAAGGTTGTATCAGTGTAGTCACATTGAACTGAAAAGGCTACGAAGCCACGTTGTAGATAGGTAGCCTATCAAGGTGTCGTCACGTCAAACTGAGGAAGGCTGGATACATGATCACGTCGAACTAAAAAGCCTACTTAGCCTATATTGGTGTGGTCATGTCGAACTAAAAAGGCTATGAGCCAATAGCCAGCTAAGCGTTCACATCGAACTAAAAAGGCTATGAGCCATCAATAGCCATGCAGCGTTCACGTCACACAAAAGCATCTCAGAGAAGTCACAGTATGACATGCATGGTAAACATCACACAAAAGCAGTGGTACCAGCTATCAATGACGTCTCTTGCCCCTACACGCAGCTCTCGTGGCCGCTTGCGTGTGTCGAGACCCATGACTATAGTGGTCAAGTGCTCAAATCGGACGTCTGTCCTGTGGGATGATCTACTCAACTGCCGGCTCCTGTGATGGCTAAGTGGCGTGGAGTGGCACATCTGGTAGCTGCAACAAACCCATCACATCGGGCATCGACTTGTTCATGAAATACATGTGTGCCATCGCCTCTGCTTTGCCTCCAGGACTATGTGGAGCATAGTCCGAACCTCGATTGCCTAAAGCATCTGGGGTCTAGGTAGAGTCAAGTCCTGCACGAAGTCACACGGATTAGAATTGATATATAACATTATGCAAAGGATTTGGTATGTAAAAAGCACTTACCCCACCGACCGCCGTGACCTGATGGGCCAGCAGCGTCCTGGTAGTACTATGGCCTAAGAGACGAGGACCCAACATGGATCTCGTACTGCGTACCTACAGCAGCAAACATTGATAAACATTCGTCTAAGTTGTGTGTAGCGAATACAACAGGAGGGAGGTATACCTAGCCCCTGGTAGTTGCACAGCGGTGTCTGTTCATACACCGGCACCGGACATGGTCGGGGTGCAGTGGGGGCAGGTGCACTGAACATCGGCTGCTGTGGTGCAATGGGTTACTGTGGTGGTAGGGCAACGTCGTCGTTATGGCACGACAGCGACCCCATCACTTGTGTACACAGCGTAGCTATCTTGTCGTACGCCGCGTTGTGGTCATTTGTCATCATGGCATTGGAACGCTGGCGGTACGAGACAATGTCAGCGTGGATCTGCTTGACAACATCATGTTGAATAAAAAATAGTGCATTAGATGTCAATGAAGTACAAACCTAACAGAGTTCAAATGCTAGATAATTGAGTTAGAAACTTACGGCTAGAGATGGCCCTGGTCTCTCGCAGCAGGGTACATGTTTGTGATCACTAGTGTGCGTCGTAGCAACTCCGTGTACATAGGCAAGACACGAACCCGTGTGCGCGGGAGGTACAAATGGAGGTACTGACCCCAGGCTGCATCATCTTGTGGCCTGCCCTCCATGATGATGTGATCCAAGGCCGTGGCCCACATCGCCTCGAACTCCTGAAGACGTGGTGCCCAAACTTGGCCAATGCTTTGACCTTGTTTAGTGAACTTGTAAGAAGATATTGTTACATTCGTACTATGATGTTTCGGGAATATGTGCAAGAATGACGTGAAATACAAACTTATGGACTCACCGGTGGACGTGCGGTGGCAGCAAGCTCTGAGGCAAGACACGCTCTGGGTACAAGTCAAACTGATGAAGCACGTAGTGGACTGTGTGCTCCTCGACTGTAGATGTCAAACACAAGTGGCCTACGGGTCCTCCAGTACGCCGCGTAACGCTCACACAAGGTCGAGAGCATGTCGGGTGCGCGAGTCGCCAAGGCCTCTTGAGAGTATGGCATTCAATGTACCTCATCGTCATGGAGGATGTCAAACTATCCTACAAAGTCAGGGTAGGACCTCCTCGTATGGATGTGAGCATAAGAAGGCTGTACAAGTTATGAAAGGAGGGCATTAGTTAAAAAAACTTGTTAAGCACACCAAAAAGTATTGAAGAACTTAGTGACGTACTCAGCGGTGGCACCACAAAGACCCCATTGTTGCGCCGTCTATGTCATCCTAGGGGTAGCTATGGTACGGCTCTAGGTCGATCGAGGGGCGGCCAATCTGAAACCTCTCATGAGCCTACAGCTGCAGGAGTAGCAGGCAACCCTCGAACCAGGGCTTTGCTTCGGCACTCTTGATGCAAGTCATGCAGAGCCCACGGTAGGTGACCGCAAGGACTGCTGACCCCCAGCTAAACCATGGGACCTGCTCTAGCGGTGCGCCGGCCACGTGACATGCGTAGGGCAAATAGTGCTTGGACACTATGTTGCCGGCGGAGCTGCAGAAGAGCACGTACCCCATCAACCACAACACGTAGGCCTCTAAGTGTCGTACAACCTCGAACTGCATCGCACCCTCTTGGATCTTGTCTGCGTGTGGACAGTTGTTGAAAAAAATATTAACTACACGATACACAACGTTGTTCTATAGTTGCCGATATATGATACTAACCGTGAACTAAAGAATCCACCGCTTGGGTGGGCTGCCTTTGTGCATCTGTGGGAAGTCCCTGTAGGGGGATGCCGTCTCCTTGCGCTAAACAACAACGAACCGAGCAAGCAAGTCCTCACGCAAATTTGCGCCGATGTCCATGGGGCCCATGGCCTCACCCCTCAATGGTAGCCCTAGCAAATATGAGACGTCCCGGAGCGTAGGGGCCATCTCACCCACGGTAAGGTGGAAAGTGTGTGTCTCCGGTCTCTACCTATCTACCAGTGCTGCTAGGAGGGAGTAGTCGTAGTTGAAACACGGCCCTCCTCCCTCTACCAATTGAGCAACTGGGAGCAGTCCTACGGCGGATAGCCTAGAAACAATTGAATTAGTTGCATACCTGTTATCACCCAAATTTAGCCGATAGGTATTTGGGTCAGATCGGCTGATGGGCTGAATTTGGTCGCCTAGGGAACAGGAGATTCCAGAGATTAGTGGGCCATGTATCTTGTATTCTTTATAGAAAGAGTCGGATTTATTGTCCAAGTCTACGGACTATAAATATGTATGCAAGTTCTATCTAATGAATTGATGGCTTATGTTCCCAGCAACTTGTGTCTCCAATCTCTCTTGGCGCATCGCCACCCCTAACGACTAGGGTTTTTCAAGGTAATCGTCATGCTACTCTAATGGTTCTTAGATCCGTTAGGGCATTAGGGCATGAGCCATATGGTGAACCATGTACTGAAGCATTTTTTATGGCAACAGTTCGCAAGATCCATTAGTTGATTCGACATATCTCGTGGCAAGCTTTGGTTGGCGTGAGATCCGTCTTTACTTTTGCATGTTTTTTGATCTGTTTATGTACCTATGCTTCACGTAGTAGATCGATCTTCGTGTGGCTCGTGTTACATTACCTAATCGCTTGTTACAATCCACCACATGCCGCTGCAGCATGTGCATGCGACCTGCCGATAGATCAGCATAGCTCAAGAACCCTAGCTATACATGTCATAATTTGTATCTATTTAGTTGGATGGACTTCTTTGGAGGTCCTGGTTTGAAGCTGATCTGGCTATGCAGATCTGTTATATCATGTTTCTAGTTAGCGCTTTATATTTACTCATCTTTGGATGCGGTTTTGGCTTTCACTCTATCTATTCATGCATGCTCGATGAACCACCCGACGTCTCTACATCAGCCGACTGGAGTACACGACATCTCGTGGTTGCTGATCCTAGCAATCAGGCTGGAACTTGACATTTATATCTGTTGTGTACGCTTTACAGGGAGAACAGGAGCCAACAACCGCGACCACCCGACCTTCCTGGCTGCAAGGTCAAGCCAGGTGGCATGCCCGTATCACCACGCATGACTATGATCGGCTTCCCCGCTGAAAGCTGATCGGAGCCGCACGACAGGCAGATGACTGCAGCAGCAGCACAATCCCTGGTGTGATGCCCCCGACATCTCAAAAGTCTTAACACGCGATCAGATTAGCGATAATCAGGGATTTGGCTTAATCATGCTTAGAGAAGAGCAACAACTAGGCTAGTAAACCACTAAGTCGAAAATTTCAAGTTGAATATGCAAAACTTTGTGTAGTTTGGTTGAGTAGTTGAACACTTACACATTTTCGTGCAAGACATCCAATACAAAAGTTTTAGTTCAAGATATTTTCTTCAAATGTGCTATCTTGACCGTTTTAAAAATCAGATGTTAAGGGGCTCAAAAGTTTGAACCAAGCTCAGTTAGCCTACACTCAGAAAATTTTGCAAAGTTTGGAGCTGACACTCTTTCCCAAACTTCATTCTGAAATTACTTTCGATTTGACTATACAACTTCAAAATTCTTCCTTTCTATGAAATGAAATTAAACTTATCACCTTTCAAATGCATCTGACTTCAAAATGATTGGACTTTATTTGATGCTTCAAAAGTTAGAAACAAGAAATACTCTACATGGAGTAAACCTGCATTTTGACCAAACCTCTGAACACATCTGTGGTTGTATTTCAAAATCTATTGTGATTTAAGCTAAACTTTATATACCAAACTTGTAAAAAATTTCATGGGGAATAACTTTGGTATTTTGTGTGTTGACATACATAAAGGTTTGCAAAGTGTTTTAGCTCATTTTCTGTCTACACTTGAATTCTGTCCAAATAGACCTGAATGGAAAATTCAAATTTTGAGCAAACAAAGGACATGATCATGCCAGACTTTGTATATGAAAGTTGTAGAAAATGAAATTGTGAACAACATTGGTATAGAAAAGTTTTCATGAAAGTGCACCTAAAATGGACTTATGGAATTTTCAAATTAGAAGGTGTTGTTGGTCAAACTGGGGACACAGCTTTTGAATTCAAATTTCTCCTAAAATTTGAACATAACATGGTGACACAAGTTAAAGCAAAGTTGTAGATCACGAAGTTTAGATCACTTCTTGTATTTTGAGCTTCATCTAATTCGTCCTCTAAGGTGATCAAAAATGTGAATTTCAAATATGTCTCCAGCCGGTCAAACCATCTTTTTCCTTTTTCCGAAATTTCATTTTTCGTTGTCTCTATGACGGGTGGGCCCCACATGGCGGAGCCTCGGATTCTTGGTCGGACGACAGCTGACGTGGGCCCCACTGCCTTCCTCACATCCTGCACCCGGTCCGTAGACCCCTCACCCTCCTCCTCACCCCGACCCCACCTGTCGGCCTCGCCCGGTCCATGGACCCGGCCCACCCGCGCGCCCTCTCTCTTCTTCCCCGCTCGACCGCGCCCACGCGGCGCCGGCCTCCTGGCCGCCATGGCCACGCGCCTGCCCTGCCCGTGCCCGGCCTGCCCTCACCCCTGCCGTGCTATCCCGTGCCCTGGACAAGAGCGGAGACCTCGACCCTCCTTCATCCTCACCTCACTCGCTCCCTCCCTGCCTCTCTCCCTCTCGTGTGCACGCCTAGAGCGCGAGCCGCCATGGCCGCGGAGCTCGAGCTCTGTCAAGCTCATGCGCCGGCCATCTCCGCCTCTTTCCCTCTCATCCAGTAAGCGCCTTGCCACCACCTCACTCTGCCCTTCCCTTTCCCCAAAGTCCGGGCCACCGCCACTGGCTCTAACGGCCTCGTCCGCGTGCGCTGCCACGCGTTGACCCGGTTCACCGTGCCTCGCCATGGAGGACCACCCCTGGGCTGTCCCCGCGCCTGCAATCCGCCCCCTCCGGGCTCCCCTCGTCACAGTGCAGCCCGCCGGTGCCGCGAGATCGAGCCCCGGCCACCGAGCTCTGCGCGTCGTCGCCGCCCCCGGGTTCACGGCCGTTCCTCGCCCACTCGCTCGACCTCGCGCGACGCCGTCTTGGGGGAAAGAAGCCCCGTCGCCAGGAACACCATCCCAGAGCACGTCGGCTCCAAGTCCGGCCGCACAGCCGCCGGCGCAAGCCCGCACCGCCACCCCCTGCGCGCGGCCTTTTTCCAGGCGAGAGGTAGAAGAAGACGACGCAGGTTTTGCGATTTGGCCCCTACATGTTTCCTTTTCATGTTTCCGTTCGAGCACTGTTTAATGAGTCAGGAGAAACTTACATGCTACCCCCTGGGCTTTAGGGTTAAGTACGTATAGGTCCCTAGATATGTGGATTTTCATTTAAATGATTATTAATTCGGCTGAAACGTTGGAAATTCGTAATAAATCAAATAAAAATCAGAAAAATACAAACTTTGTTGCAGTGTACTCCTATTAACTAGATCTATAGAATGGTTATGATGGTTGAGTAGGAAAAGACAGTTTTGCCCCTGTTATTGTGCATGCTTGATAAATCAATGAAATTAGGAAATGTGGACTAAATGGTCTCCAAAAATTGCCAAACTTGAACAGCAGTGTTGTTAGGGTATATAGGCTCACTGTGATTTTTGGTAGCTCAAATGTTCACTCTTTAATTACTATTTTGCCCATGCATGTGTTTTAGCATAAAAATAAATGAGGGTCAAAAATTTTGAAATTTGGCCAGCAGCTTTGCTAGCATACCTAAGCTTAGTTTAAGAATTTGATAGCCTAAATGCTTACTGTTTATTTACTGTTTTACCCTTGCCTGGTAATTAAGCATAAAATTAGCAAAGGAAAAAGAGTTCTAGATAAAAGTAAGCTATAGGGGTTTTGTGGTATTTATTTAGGTTCAAGACTATGTAAATAGCTCATCGCTGAAAACGTGAGGCCATGCATGTAAGGTTTGACCCTATTTTAAAATGGTAGATATAATGCTTATTTAAGAAAATAGTAGAAAATGTGAGACTAGTGTATCCAATAAATGCCACAATGGACCATATTTGAAACCTAAGAATATGTCAATCTTAGCCACTGATTCTGGAATGCAATGTAGGTCTTCACTACTGTTGAGAAATGCACGCTAGGAATGCTAAGCTAGCTAGGTGGAAAATAGGTGTTTAAGTAAGCATCGACCATTTCGCATGAATCGATGCTACTCAGTCACACACCCCCACATTGTCAAATGTGGTAAGCTAAGTTACCGTAGGCGATGGCTTGTACGATTTCTTAATGCTAAACAAGTTTCATCACTAAAATGCATAACTTTAGTCCCTAAATCATGATTCCTTGCATCACACTCGCATCATGAAGCAAGCATCGAACTAATACATGCTCCAATTGCACCATGTCATGCATATAGATCCCACGAGTGAAGGACACCGCCGGACCAACCGATCGTAGAGGAGCCCGAGGAGGAGCTGCACCAGGAGCCGGAAGACCAGCAGTAGAGGCCCTGACTTCACTCAGGAGGCAGCTACTAACCCTAGTGAGGAAGGTAGGCAGGACCATACTTAACCCAGCGAACAAATTATACTTGATGATTACGCATATGCATTAAGAGTTGCTTGGAACCAGTTGCATTAGACTCCCTGGCCGCCCTGGCCCTAACACCTATACATAGAGTTCGTAGGACGAGTATGCCTAGAAATTGCTAGGTACGAGTAGACACGAGTGTGTGGACTCGTCGCGTAGGTGCTTTCAAAGTTACAAAAGCTTACTATTACATCAATTATTACTGTTGCTCATAAATTAAATGGAGACCGGGCGGAGATTTATTTCAGTATATACTTTTCATAAGGTTGCACTTTGGACTCCGCCCGAGTCGCATAAGGCCCGTCCGCTGTTCGCCTGCTGTTCGGCATAACATTGCTAGAGTGCTTATCCGGGATATGGGACCGGAAAAGTCTTTCCTGGGCTTGTCCGAAGCACAGAGACACGTTCCTACCCGCTGGTTGAGAGGAAGGTGGCCCGGGGGAGCATGGTACTCATGGCGGGGAGACCGAGATGTCGGCAGGCTCGTCATGGGGGCACAACCCCGGGGCTAGGCGGGAGTGAATCGAACTTGGGACGAGACATGTTAAGATTGGGGCTATATGTGGGAACACGATGGCTAGTAAGCATATACCCCTGGCATGATAGTTATTCCCGGGAATTAAAATCGATTCGAATCGCTGATGCCCACCAGGTGTGGGAATGCTGATTATGCACACGGGCAACGTAGTAACTACTTGAACACTCTGGATTTAATACTCATGATTGTTGGAATACCACATGTTTGAATTGAACTGTTTACCTTACTGCGATTTACTATTATGTTGGAGGTTATACAAATGATGAAAACTTGCTACTTATGATACACATGATACTGTTTAAAACCAAAGGCTAAGGATCCACTTGCTAGTAAGCCGCTTCGCGTCAGCCGTAAGCCAAATCCATTAAGACCTACTGAGTAATTAGTACTCAGGGTTTGCCCCCATATTTTGAGCGCAGGTATGGAGTTCATGGTCTGCACTTGTGTTGGAGGTGGCGCATGTCCTCACTTAGGATGAAACGGCATGAGTGGAACAAGGGCAACATCGGTGGGCTCGATATTGTTACCTCTAATGCAAATCTTTTGATGATATCATGGTGACCTCTGAACTTATAATTCCGCTGCGAGAAACTTTTGAACTTGCTACTTTATAACACTATGTTGGACTTGTACTTTATTCAAAACCGGTTTGTAACTAAGTCTATTATTATGATATCCAACTGTCTGTGATGATGTATCTGTTGTGGCTCCATCATGGGTCAGATGTGTATGATGTCGGTTCCTCTGGGAAATGGTAATATCGAGGGTCAAATGACTCTCGACGGACGACCGGGTTTAGTTTGGCCTAAACACATTGCGAGCCAGAGGTGGCAGATGTGCTTAGTCCGGATTAAATCGGCGGTTCCGCCACACCTGGCTCCCGTGTGCTCTGTGCCTGAGCCTCTCCACCGATATTTGAGCGAGTGCAACACACTTTTGGCACACCCGGTGGGACCGCACCTTTGTCAACACTATTGTCAAGCAATGGCGCCAAAACCTACTGAGAAGGGTCCAATGAAGATTTTGGCTAACACGATCCGAGTATGTGGCCGAAAGATAAAGATGCACCACCCAAGCTTGATCAACTTCCAGCTGAACACAGAGAAGCTTATGATCGCATACTTGCTGGATTAGCTGAAGAAGTTCTTGACCACTTCACCTGGACTCGGAGCGGTCACATCAAGTGCATAGTGTATCCAGAAAATCTGTTGGATGTCAGTGGATATCTCAACGTCATCTGAAGAACGCACCAAGGCACTGCGAATGGAGATAAACGAGATGATAAGCAAAGACATGCACCGTCAGTCTGAAGCCGTGTTGAATTCCATGGAAGGCTTGGTAGCACGAGTTATCAGAGACGTCTTGGCTGGTGAATACCAAGAAACCAAACCATGGATTGGCACTTCCTTTGGATGAGACCAAATTCTACACTCAGCCGATTTACATACCTCCTATCAAGACATCAGAAAAATACCAAGGCTGAGTTCAATATGCACGCAACAAAACATTTTGGAGACCAGCCTACATGATATGACGAACCACCAACATTCATAGCAGAAGGATTCTTCTGCCAACTCGTGTACCAGCCACTACGTGATGGAGAGGAACCTCCATGCAATGCCTTGGTCAAGCAAGCAACATCACCATACAAGCCATGTGGGCGGTGGCAAAGACAAGACCAATGATAATGAGGTTGCTGATTGACAGGTTCAATTCGGATCAGGGCCGGTTTGTAACAACCAAGCCAGTTTTTCTATTCCTAATGGATCAGCTACTCAAGCCGATCTAGATGAATACTTCAAGAATCGATTTGGGTTGATGCCAGTGAAAGGTATCGTCTCCTATGCCAAGCTGTATCCTGAGGTGTATGATCAATTGCCACCTCCACCAAAGTTTAAAGTTCCAGAATTTTCCAAATTTAATGGCAATGATAATATTAGTACTGTGGAGCACGTCAGCCGATACTTGGCACAACTGGGGATTGTAGATTCAGCCGAACATATGAAGATTCGGCATTTCTCTTTATCTCTCATAGGCCCTAGCTTTTGGATGGTACACATCATTGGCACAAGGATTCATCACGACGTGGAAGCAGCTGGAAGAGCTAGTTCATGCACAATTCTTCTCAGGTTTGGAGGAGTCTTCTTTTTCAGATCTAATGGCAATCCGTCAATGCCCAGGGGAGACCTTTAGTCAATACATTCAGCGGTTCAGAGAAGCCAAGAATATGTGCTATTCTCTTCATCTGTCAGAAAAATACTTGGTTAAAATGGCGTACAATGGACTGCTTTGACTCACAAGAGCTGCTTATGGGCTGACTGATTTCAATTCCGTCAGGCCATTTATTATCCAAGGTGGCTATTTATGAGCGCACTCACGTAGAACAGTACCAAGAGAGGCCGCGTAGGGCCGTCAACTTCTTACAAGATGAAGAGTCGACCGATGAAGAGGCTGATGTGACATTTGTACAGTGGGGCTAGATCAAAGCAGTCGTTGCCTTATCAATGGCTCAAGCGTCCATAAGCACCTATCAGATATGATTTCGACATAACTAAGACTGAGGAAATCTTTGACCTCTTACTCAAGGAGAAGTGCTTGGAATTGACGTCGGGTCACAAGATTAAGCTGGCAGAAGAACTGAAGGGACACAACTACTGCAAGTGGCATAACACTTTTAATTCTCATAGTACAAATGATTGCAAAGTGTTGTGCCAGCAGATCCAGGCTACAATTGAGCAAGGGAGGTTGGTCTACCCCAATAGCCAGATAAAGATAGACAACACCACATTCCCTAACGTCAATACGGTTAGTGCAACATCTGTTTTTCATCGGCAGAAAGAGCCGATGGACCTGAACCAAAGCAAGATCAGGATTGCCACATTGACGGAATCATCTGAGTTCCTGCAATGGATCCAGAATGCTATCAAAGATGATAGGGTCATTACCAAGAAGCAATCGAGCCCTTTTCATTTTAGAATCAACATAGTGGATACTGTTTCTAGCTCGAGGGACAAGGGTAAAGCTAAGGCCAATGCGGACAATGATCGGCCGTTAGAGTTCCGGCCAGAAGAACATTTATCTGCAAAAGATATAGCCAGCAACCGCAAGTCACGGCTCAAGTCAGGAGTCCTGATCAGCATGTATGCTCAACATCACAAATGACATAAGCAAGGCCATAGGCAAGAACAAGAGGAGAATTATCTGCACAAGCAACAGTACTGGCGACAAGAGCGTCACAACCAATCGAGTTACGGTCCGTGTGGATACCGCTATGAGCAAGAATGGACATCATCGCCTCAACCAATGGCAAAATGAAGAACGTTGCTATGGTGAACACCGCTATGATGAAGAGCGACATCAGGATGAACGGTGGCAGGGCCATGGGTCAGGGGGGCATTAGGACTGCCCATTCTTCCAATACTGCTAGAGCCAAGGAATGAAGCATTTGCCAACTTTGGAAGATTGCCCTGAAGTGCTCAGTTCCTCGTCTCCCAAAGGAGAATGCATCTGTGTTCCAGCGTTTGGGCCATCCACCTTCATCACCACAACGCCGTCTACAACTATCTCTGGATAGACATATGCATGAACACGTGAGCAATTTGGAGCTAGAGAAACTAGGTGCACGCCATTCACATGAGCTAGGGGAGTCAAGCACAAAGCGCAAAGAATGCAACAAGCCCAGGTGGTGTCCAGATGGGCTCTCTCACTCCCAAAAACGTAGAGTACAATTTCTGCGCAGTCTGAAGGAAGCCGAAGCAAACTACCTTCAGCTGTTGAAACATGTTAATTCGAGTCCTGTTACTATACCGTCATACAAGCACAAGCTTTCACCTATGCTACCTAAGCGACCAGCTGTTTGGAAGAGGAAGCATCAAGACTAGGAACCGATGGGGTATCCGATGGATGATGATACAGAGGACGATCTGGTGGAGGATAAAAAACCAATCCATCGGCCGATATCAACATGGCACTCTTCTTGCCTAATGAATTTCGTAATCCTTCTGCAATCCAGGAATCAGTGGCTCAACTTAGTTTGGGGCCGGCGACCATTGTGTTCGAAAAGCCGACTGACAAAAAATATCATCATTTGAAACGACTATACCTCAAAGGCTACATCAATGGGAAACCCATGAGCAAGATGATGGTGGACACAGGTGCAGCAGTTAATTTGATGCCATATGCGGTGTTCAGAAAATTTGACAGAAACAACAACGAACTTATCAAGACCAGTGTCGTTCTCAATGATTTCAAAGATGACCCAACTGAAGCCAAAGGTGTTTTCAATGTGGACCTAACAATTGGGACCTTACCTAGCCCTGCTTGGCTGAGTCTGGATTCATGCAAACTGATGCGTACCAGTCAACCATGCACCGATGCCTAAAAAATGGGATGGCGATGGGGTCGAAATTGTACCTACTGATGATTCTACAGATGTCACTGTCACAAAATCTTCATTCTGCGGGGCAGAAGGAGTAGAGTGTCTTATTGGGCGGGAGCAGCTCTATTGGGACTTCGTTCAAGGTTTAGAAAATGGACTTGTGCCGGTGCCAGTAGCCGGTATTGATGTGTAATTACATATGTTCGTGTGTGAGGCCAATATAAGCAATCGGCCGAACTATAAAGGACTTAATATTGATATGTGTTGGATAGCCGATTTGGATGATCGGCCCCAAAAGATAAAATGAGTAAGTTTTTTTTTCCAAAAAAAAAAGCCGATCCCTCCAAATTACTTAGACGATCCGGCTTGGGGGGCAAAAGACATTTTGACACGTATGTATGGGGCAGTTGGCCGATGTTTTGCCATCATGCCCGAAAAATATTAAATCCGGTGTGTTGCCATCGACTTTAGGTACCCCATACAAAAAAATTAGTATATAGCCGATGCTTTGACATCGACTTTGGAAACCTCCATACTAAAAACAGGTATATTGTCATCAAATCTTACACAACATCATGTCTAGGGGGCATATATAGGCATATGCAAAATATGATTGTTCTAGGATGTCGTTCTCAAACTACTGAAGGAATTGATGGATAGCTGTGATGGCCTTAAGATGAATAGAGTCAATAGAAGAAATAATTGCATTGTTAGACTCATTGATACATGGCATCAAACAGGCCTTCAGTGTTTTCACTTCAGTAAAACCAGATGACAAGTCTTCCTTCAACTTTTGCTTGGTGGCCTTGATTTCTGCAAGCTCAGATGATGCAGTCTTGATATTTTCATCAACTATTGTAAGCTTTTGTTGAAGACATTGGATTTCTTCGGCGATTTCAGTTCTTGACTTCTGCAGATCTGCAAGCTTTAAAGATAAAACTGATGAGGCTTTATCATCGTCAAAGGAAATTTTCTGTTGATTCAACACCACACATTTGTTAGCAATTTCTTTCCTCAAGGAGGATTGGGCATCTCGGGATGCGATACAAACTGCAGCTGTTTCTACTTTCTACCTAAAGAAGCCAAGTACGCTACTGGATGTAACACACGTCTCAGGTCAGCTGGCAGTTGCTCTATTACTGGTTCCAAGGTAGCGCGGAGTACTTCACTATCTTTGACCAGTTGTATGACTAGGGTGCCAAGCAATCTTGCCATCTCTTGAAGTTGATTTGTAGGACCGAGACGTGAGACTAGAGGGGGGGTGAATAGGAGCACTTAAATACTCAAAATCACAACCCCCAAGCAGGTGCTCTGCAAAGCTCAAGAGAAACAAAGCTAGGCACCGTCCACTGAACAGATATGCGTCCTAGCAGCGCAAGGATACCATCCACTGAGAGGATACGCACTAAGCAAGTGGAAGCACTCAACTCAACGATCACAAAGACGGCAAGCCAAGCGGAGCAACAACTCACGCTGAAGTGTCTCGCCAGCCACTCAATGCACCTAGATGCGTCTCACTGATACACAGCAAGCAAAAGAGTATAGGCACACAATGAGAACCACCAAAGCGAGGTTGAGGCAAAAACACGAAAGCAAACGAACACAAACCAACCAAAATGAACACACCTAGTGATCACCGAGATCCTCTTAGCAAATGAGGTGCTAAAGACCTTAGGAGTGACCCTAGGCACCCCCAAAACCACTAAGAACAAGCCACAAACCCTAGGAACAACTCAAACCAAATTTGGGGCCAAAAACCCTGTCCACACCGGACTGTCCGATAGGCTCTATCAGACAGTCCGACAGGACTTTTTCAGGCAGACCAGGATGCAAACAAAAATGCCAAAACCCAGTCAAACGGACCCCAAAAATCATGAAATTTTAACCACAGGCTGAGAAAAACAAGGGAAACAACATACAAAAAATTCCACCCATTTGGAGACTGTTAGGTCCACCGGACTGTCCAGTGAAGTTGCACCGGACTGTCTGATGTGCCTAGAAATCAGCCTTAGACTTTGAGTTTGCAAACCTCAAACTTGACCAAATCTTCTCGGATCTCCACGAAATTTTGCACAGGCTATCCTAGCACTATTCCAAAGCTATTCCCAAAAGATCTACTCAAAAAGATCAAGCGATTAGCAGGAATTTCAAATCTTGTGAAGAGGGAAAAATTTAGGCAAGAAAGTGGGAAAACCCAAACTGACTTGCTCGTGGCAATCCAATTGGATTGAGATATTCTAAGACATAATCTCCACGTCATAGCAAGTCCAAAACAACTGCAAGGGAAGGGATTCAAGCTTGGCCAACATAAACACCCAAAAGCCAAGGATTGAACCCAAAAACCAAAGAGAGAGGGGGAGGAGAAGAATACAAGGTTGCTGCACGAATTTGCTTCGATTAAGTGCCCAAGATGGGTCTAAAGATTCAGCATACAAGCAGAAATCCGTCCCAAGCAACCACTCTCACCTTCCCTCAAGATTAGGAGGCTAAATCCTACTCTAACCTCCCTAACAACGGAGCTCAAGGCTTAAGGATGAATATCACCAAGTAAAACTTAATCCTAGCAGCCAAGAGCCCTCTAATGACCTGCCTTGGACCTATTTATACCCGAGTGCTGTTTAGACAGTTTTGCACTTAGGTCTCCACAACTAGACAAACCCTAAGGACTCAAACGAAAGATTACAGGATATTTCAGGATGGACGACCATGATGAAGTCTTGATCTTCGTAAGTTCCACGCAATCTTCGGATGTTCTCCATGTGGCCAGTAGTCCAATCCACGATCCGCCCCCGGTTTTGAAGTCAGGAAATCCGAGAAATTTTAGGAAGTCTCCGCCTGGGCCGAATTTGGCCCTATCTTCTCTATCTTGGCGAGTCGTGGCCCAACTCACCAAGGCTTGGGTAGCTTGGGTGACGGTTTTGAGCCGAAGCCACCAAAGCCTTCCTCGCACGCCTTCGCACCACGCACTCGGGTTGGAGCACCGCGGTGGCACCCGGCATCCCCTGTCCATAGGGGCCGCCTCGCAGTCCTTCGGAGGACTTACTCCTGTCGTCGTTGTGCCGCTCCTCCGTGTACCGAACTCCCATGGCCGATAGATGCCGAGCATGCCTCCAGTCCTTCGGAGGACTTTCCTCTACCTCCAGTTCATCGGAGGGCCTCTTGTCCATCGAAGGTCTTGTGCCCAAGTCCTTCTGTGTCTTGCTACTGTTGATAATCACTCATCACTCCAGAGGCAATGGAGCATGTCCATTGGCTCTCAATCTCTCCCTTGATGAGTGCATTGTCAACACCTTCAACCTATAACCTGAAATAGAATAAAGACAAGAGGAAAAGCTGTAAAACCGAAAAGAAAAAAGAAAAGAAGAAGAAGTTGCTCAAGATGCCCAAAAGCCAAATACAAGCAGAAAAGGGCAAATTAAGACAACAAAAGCAAAAGCAAAGATCGACCCCCTAAGACAAGGGAAACCGCTCAACGCAGTCAATCAAACTAAAGCATGACCCCTCAAGAAAGAGGCAAACTGGCTCAACACAGTCATGCTGAGGCAAAGCATCGGCTCCTCCAGAAAGAGCCAAAAGGCTCAACGCACCGATGCAAGAGCATGCTAAAAGCTCAAACTCCCCCTCAACTAGATCTCTACAGAATTCTCCCCCTTGGTCCATGAATTCCCCCTAGGAACATCTCTCCCCTCAAGGGTCAACATCTATTCTCTCCCCCTTGTTGACAATGGACACATCAAGGGTTCATAGAACTCAACTCCCCATGAAATGGACAACCCCCCCTCAAAATATGCCATGAAATGCAGGAAATATACCATGAAGAGCTCAGCAGGGATGAAAAGCTAGTAAATACAAGTTCTAGCATACAGAGCAAGTGAGGACAAGGAAGCATGCAAACAATCTCAATTGAATCTATCTTATACAGATCAGGAGCATGTTTTTCAGAGTTGTTGAAAGGAAAGCATCACCAACATGAATAGTATCTAGCAAGATAGGCATGAACAGCAAGATGCTAGCAAAACATACAAGGTGTGCTTACTCTCAACCAAAGCATATACAACAGGCCATAAGCAATTTAGAGACTTGCAGATTTCAAATTTAGCAATTTTTAACTTCAAGCAAATAAGATCATGTGCTAGGGGTTATTCACTTGTCTTTGCCACTTCTTAACAACCAATGCTAAGCCTAGATTCAGAAAACCATCAGAAGCTTAAAACAAGGTTTTGGTCATACACAGCCTAGTCCATGTTCATGCCAAAGTGCAAAGGCACGCTATCTCAAACTAGATCAGTGTGACAAGTGAACCCACCTGGATCTTTTCAATTTAGCTCATAGGACACCACTTTGTAAACAAAATTAATTCAGATTTCAGATTTGGGCAAGGTGTCATAAATGCTTAGGCATCAGCTTAACAAAGGCATTCGACTAGCATATCCAAGCATGAAAAGATAGCACAACATTCCACATTCCTACACATGCTAGGTACTCCCTCCGTTTCAATTTATAGGTCGTTTGAGTTTTTTAGCATGAAGTTTGACCGACTCGTCTTATTCAAAAGAATTGCGAAAATATAGAAAATTTTAAGTTGCAATTGAAGTATATTATATGCAAAACTAAATCACAATGAAAACAAACGATGATCATGGTGATCATGGTTTTTGATTTTCAAGAAACAAAAGTGACTGAGCTTACAAAAGATATTAGACAGATTCAAGGAGCTTAGCCAACCATGATCATGCAAGCAATTGTACAATCTAGCACAAGCAAGGTCTAACTCGTCATACTAGAAGAGCTCTAGTGCTAGTGTAAGTGAAAATGCATATGTTACAATGCAATGCATGGTATGATACAAAATGCAAGAAAAACAAGGAAAAGCAAAGAAAAAGGCAAACCAAAACCATAAATTACAACAAAGTTACCCCAACCTAAAAGGGGTAACAAACACCAAGCTCCCCACGCAAGCGAGCAAACACGCTAAGATCTAAAGGCTTGGTGAAGATGTCGGCCAACTGGTTCTCAGTCTCTATATGGATCAAGTCTATATCTCCCTTCTCATAGTGATCTCTCAAGAAGTGAAACATCACGTCTATGTGTTTGGTTCTAGAGTGCAAGATGGGGTTCTTAGCTACATAAATAGCAGAAGTAGAGTCTACTAGGAGAGGGATCTTCCTAAAACTCAAGGTGGACTTCATCCAAAGCAGCTGGGAGCAGCAAATAGCAGCAGCAATGTATTCAGCTTCTGTGGTGGAAGTGGCTACGCTAGATTGCCTTGCGTGAGGACCAAGAGACAAGAGAAGAACCGAGAAACTGGCAGGTGCCGGAAGTAGACTTGCGCTCTAGCCGACAACCCGCAAAGTCAGCATCCGAATACCCTCTGAGAGAGAGCAACGAAGCTGAAGAGAACCAAAGACCAAGCTCAGGAGTGTATTTCAGGTACCTGAAGATGCGCTTCATGGCTTGACGGTGTGATGTCCTCGCTGAGGCCTGAAATCACGCACAGAGGCAAACCGCGAACTGAATGTCCCACCTGGTCGCCGTCAAATACAGAAGTGAGCCGATCATCCCTCGGTACTCTCTTTGGTCCACCACCTCCCCTTCTTCATCAGCATCAAGTGCCGTCTATGTTGACATGGGAGTTCGCCATGGGCCTGAGATCTCCCTTGTCAAAATTTCTCAGAATATCCTTCGTGTACTTGGCTTGATGGACAAAGGTTGCTTCTGGGCCTTGCTTGATCTGTAGCCTGAGAAAGAAATGAAGCTCACCCATGAGACTCATCTCGAACTCATTGCTCATCTGTTTAGCAAACTTAGACACCAAAGCATGAGATGAACCACCAAAGATAATATCATCAACATATATCTGAACTACAAGGGTGTCGTAGCCACGACTCAACAGAAACAAGGTCTTGTCTACTGAACCCATCACAAACCCAGACTTGAGCAGGAAGGCTTTTAACCTAGCATACCAAGCTCTTGGAGCTTGCTTCAGACCATAAAGGGTTTTTCTCCACTTATACACCCGGTCTAGAAACTTGGCACTTTCAAAGCCAGGAGGTTGTCTCACATATACCTCCTCCTCTATGAACCCGTTTAGGAAGGCTGACTTGACATCCATCTGCTGCAGTTTGAAGCCTTTAGAGGCAGCAAGGCAAGCAGAATTCTAATGGCTTCTAAATGAGCTACAGGAGCAAAGGTCTCCTCATAATCTATCCTCTCCTTCTGATAGAAACCCTGGGCAACCAATCTCGCATTGTTCCTCACAACCATCCCATCCTCACCCTAGTTTGTTCTTGAAGACCCACTTGGTTCCTATAGGGTGGCAGTTTGGCGGAGGTTCAACTAAATCCCAAACATGGTTTCTCTCAAAGTTGTCCAACTCCTCATGCATGGAGTTCACCCAACTAGGATCAGATAATGCATGTGACACATACCGGGGTTCGAAAGAAGCAACAATTGTGGAGTGGCAAAATAAGGCTAGAGAGTTAACCGAAGAGCGTGTGACGCGCTGGTGTAGATCTGCAATCATCCTATCTAGAGGGTGATCCTACTGGACCTGCTGGGATGGAACAATCTCGGAGGTCACCTCCCCTACGTCCTCAGCGGGGCCAGCCTCTGCTCGAGCTTGCGGTTGGGGGAGTGAGGACGAGGTCAGTCGGCAAGGGTCCTCCTTCATCTTCAGAGCTCGTAGCAGATGGGGCAGGAGCTGCAGCCGGTACAGTGGCTCCTGCATCACCAGCATCTTCTTTAACTTCCTCATCTTCTAAGATAGGAGCACCTTCTTCATCATCACCTGAAAGCTCAAATGCAGGGGTTGTGCAAGGCATAGATTCATCAAAGGAAACTTCACATGTCTCAACCACTTGTTTGGTATCGAGGATCCACACTCTATATGCCCTAGAGTTAGAGGCGTACCCAAGGAAAATACTATCCAAACAGCGAGATTCAAATTTGTCCAAATGCCCCCCCCCATTTTGAGCACAAAGCATCTGCAGCTAAATGCATGCAGGTGCTTGACGCTAGGCTTCCTACCAAGCCGTAGCTCATACGAAGTCTTCCCTAAGAAAGCTCGTAGGAAGATGCGGTTGGCAATGTAACAGGCTGTATTCATAGCATCAGCCCAAAAGCATCGCGGAGTCCTATGCTCATCAAGCATCATCCGCGCCATCTCTACAAGTGTGCGGTTCTTTCGTTCCACGACACCGTTCTGAGGTGGGGTATAAGGAGACGAGAATTGGTGATCAAGACATAGGTCATGACAAAAGGTTTCGAAACGAGAGTTACGAAATTCTCCGCCATTGTCGCTACGGATAGCCCTCATGGCCTTATGACTCTCATTCCTTAACCTCAAGACCAGATCCCGAACAAAACCAAAAGCCTCATCTTTGAATTCCATGAAGAACACCCACGAAAAGCGAGAAAAGTCGTCTACTACCACAAGCACATACCACTTCCCACTGACCGACTGTACCCAAGCTAGGACCAACCGTGTCCATATGCAGCAGCTCACCCGGGTAAGAAGTCATCACCTGATTAACAGGTGCATGAGAAACGGCAACCATCTTGCCATGACGACAGGGGTGGCACACTAAGTCCTTTTCTACTTTCAAATTGGGCATTCCTCGGATCAAACCCATCGAGCTCAACCTGGCTAGCAGATCAAAACTCAAATGGCCAAGTCTCCTATGCCACTTCCAAATATCAGCTAGAAGGACTAGCAACCAAACACCGAGGATGACCAGAAACAGATGCAACGGTCAACCTTAAAAATTTGCCCATAGGGCAAAATCCGACAAACAAGGTTTTCCTTAGCATCTAGCACACAAGAAGAACCCTCCTTAAAACAAACCTCAAACCCTTCCTTGAGAAGTTGCGAGACAGAAACCAAATTGAACCCCAAATTCCTCACCAAAGCAACTTCTCTCAGGGAAAGCTTGCTAGAAAGAGCAACAGAACCAACACCCAATACTTTACCTTGACCATTATCCCCGAATGTGATATACTCCTTGGTGCTCATGGGGTTGAGGCTGGAGAACCATATGCGGTGCCCTGTCATGTGCCTAGAGTAGCCGGAGTCCATGATCCATATGTCCTCCAGGCCTCGATCCTGCAAAATCAAGGAAAGCGAGAGTGAGCAAATGGTCTGGCACTGGGGTTAGTCAAACTGCTGAACCAGTGCCGAGCCATCTGCTCAAAAGTGGGGTAAGCACACTCAAAGTAAGCATCACATCTATCCGGGTACCCACTGACCTCCAAAGCATGAGCTCTCAAACCCTCTACCTCTAAATCCTCGGTCACGAGGTCCATTGCCGCGCTGAAAACGACTAGGAGCTCGGCCGGCAAAACATTCTCTCACCACCAGGAACACAGGCCTGAAAGCCGCCTCCACTCTCACCACGAACAAAGCGGTCTCTCATCTCACCACAGGTGGGGAGGATCCGGCCTACCACCTTGGTAGAACTGATCCTGGTTCCCATAGGCTCTCTCCTAGCCTCTCAACTCGCTTCCTCCTGAAGCAAAACTCCTCTAAGTGGCCATTCCGCTGGCAAAAATCACAGTGGTAGACATGCCTCCTGGGAGTGGGGTTAGGCTAGGCCTTGGGCTTAGGTGGAGTAGCCTTGGGTGGAACAGGCTGCTGGACTCTCTCCTTGCTCACTGGAGGCTTGAGAATCTCAGTCACTACTCTGTCTAGCTTAGCCTGTGAGGGCTTGGGTGTCCAGAACTGCTTCATTTGGGGCAGCCTTGGGAGGCTCGTGGTAAACCCCATCAACAGTAGGGTTAGGCTGAGGAGAGGCAGTCTTAAGCTTAATTGGGGAACTCTTCTTCTCTCCTGAAGAACTTGCACTCTCCTAAACCAAGTCCACTCATATCACCCTCAGCTCTCTTGGTGCTTTCTAAAATCATCCTTAGTCGGGGCTCTCTAGCATACATCCAACTGAGCACCTCTCTCAAGTGGTTGTTCTCATCAACCAAAGTCTGTTTCTCCTATCTCAAATCCTTCAGAACTAGAGTCTGGGCAGTCTAGAGAGGGAATAGAGGGAGCAGACTTCTCTAACTTCGTAATGGTGGCATCCCTATCCACCAACATCAACCTCAAAGTGAGACAGTTCTCACAAGTGTTAGGGGGTGCTGACAGCACCTCAAAGTCATCTCTCAACTGCTCAAGCTCACTCTTCAAAATAGGACAGACCATGCACACACCCAAAAGCATGGGTCTAGACACCAGGCAAAGCTCATCATCCCCAAGTGACTGCCAACTAGCTCCTCTGTAATAGACATAAGAGCAGAAAACGAAAAGTTGTGAAGCTAGGGGTTAGTAGAGGCCTCACTGGAGGGAGAAGCCAAGGCCAGGCTCTTGGAAGCCAGTACAAGCGAGAGAATCTCTCAACTTGTAATCCACATATGTGGCCTTGAGCTTGCTGTAAAGAGCCTCCACTCCAATCGTGTCATAGGTCTCAGACTCGATGATTGAGTTAACCTTCATTTCCAATATCTTCTTGTCCAACGCATATAGTAATTTAACAGCCTGCTGATGGTCGGTGTATGGGATCCTCTCAGGGATGGAGTTAACGCGCAACTTGTTGATGATCGATTGAAAATGACCAAACAAGTCATCGATGGACTCACCAGGCTTCTGAACGAAATTCTCATATTCACGCATGTAAGTCTCAACTGAGACGCCCCTTGATAGTAGCAGTGCCCTCATGGTGTGCACTCAGCAGGGACCAGATCTGATGGGCAATCTCGAGGTGGCTCACTCTCTCATAATCAACTGGACCAAGTCCTGAGAAGAGAAACTTAACAACTTTGGCATTCGCCTCATGCTAAGCCACAATCGCTGGGGTAGTACGTTGAGCAACTGAAAGCACCACAAAGTTCGCACTCTGAGTAGCATCACATATGTCCTAGCCCTGGCTAAGCTAAAATGCTCTTATCCTACCCTTCCAGTAGGAGTAGCCACCGGAACCAAGGACCGAAATCTTCCCTGAGTGAGTCATAGTCGCTACTTGGTTTCTCACCGGTAAATATATGAAGAAACCTAACCGGCTCTGATACCAATTATAAGACTGAGATGTGCTGACTAGAGGAGGGGTGAATAGGAGCACTTAAAAACTCAAAATCACAACCCCTAAGCAGGTGCTCTGCAAAGCTCAAGAGCAACAGAACTAGGCACCGTCCACTGAACAGATACTGTGACTAGCAGCGCAAGGGTGCCAGTCCACTGAGAGGATACGCACCAAGCAAGCAGGAAGCACTCAACTCAACGATCACAAAGACCGCAAGCCATGCGGAGCAATAACTCACACTGAAGTGTCTCGCCAGCCACTCAATGCACCAAGATGCGTCTCACTGATACACAGTAAGCAAAAGAGTATAGGCACACAATGAGAACCACCAAAGCGAGGTTGAGGCAAAAACACGAAAGCAAACAAACACAAACCAACCAACCAAAATGAACACGCCTAGTGATCACCAAGATCTCTTAGCAAATGAGGTGCTAAAGACCTTAGGAATGACCCTAGGCACACCCAAAACCACCCGGAACAAGCCACAAACCCTAGGAACAACTCAAACCAAATCTGGGGCCAAAAATCCTGTCCACACCGGACTGTCCGATAGGCTCTATCGGACAGTCCGACAGGACTTTTTCACGGCAGACCAGGTTGCAAAGAAAAATGCTAACACCCTGTCAAACGGACTCCAAAAATCATAAAATTTTAACCACAGGCTGAGGAAAACCTGGGAAACAACATACTAAAAATTCAGCCCATTTGGAGACCGGAAGGTCCACCGGACTGTCCGGTGAAAGTTGCACCGGACTATCCGGTGTGCCTAGAAATCAGCCTCGGACTTTGAGTTTGCATGATTGACTACATCGGCTGGCACAGACTTGGGAGGCGATGGAATTCTCTCTTGTTCTTGCCCAGAGCCGATGTCCAGAGTTGAAAGATCAAAGTTAAGCAATGCGGACAAATTGATGGACTGCAGAAGATAGCAAGGTCATGTAAAAACGCTTGTGTAAAGACAATCTGGTCAGGCAGTAACTTTACCTTGGCATTCTTGGAGGTCCCTTCATCAGCACTTTGATTTATATCTTGTTCACGACCATCCTTTTGAAGAAAGACATCATTACCATTGGAAGAGAGACTGATTTTAGATGGTTCTAGTGCTTGTTGACCTCAAAGCAGTGAAGCAGTAGGTGAAGCAATACTGTTACTAGGTGAACCCTTGGACTAAAATAAAGGCAAATGCATATAAGCATGTGTATCATAAAGGAAGAAGAATATTGTGATCAGATACTTATGGTCGACTTGGCATGATCAGAAACAGGTGGGGTAGGTGACCAGGTCCTGGAACTTCTGGTCTTCTTACAGATAGAAACTTTGGCTAGTGATCTGTTTGCCTCATTGTGTCGGCGTTTTGAACGTCCACCAGAAAATATTATCTTGTTAAAAGGAGGCGTTGATTTCCCATACAATGGTACAGGGGTCAAGGGAGAATAACTGAAAGGTTCTCCTGATTCTTTGGTTGGCACTGGTCTTTCCTCATGCTGGAGAAAACAGAGTCAACAGTGGTGCAGGGATTATGGTAAGAACTGCTGTAATAAAATCAAGTTACCTCTATTGATGAAGGGTGTAAGAGGAGTCGATGCAGTGAAGCATCGTGCCGAGAGGACCTCTGAATAAATGCTTCTTCCAAGTTCTCCACCAATTGTTGAAGCCATTCGCGGTATATACGAATTCCATGTCATATGGGATGGGGATGAGAAATTCAGAAAAAAGGATATATGCGCGGAGAGTCAGGAGACGATCAGTGAGATCGGCTTGGCTCTGCAATTTCTCATGGAAGTTGAAGCAAGGGGAGGCTTGGTTCATGCCAAATTGTCGATCACCTATAACCGGCTGGTATGATTCATAGTCGGGTTTGGTGATTCTGTTGCTAGTACTCATACTTACAGGAAGAAGGCAAGGACAAATCATGGTGGCATATATTCGCCGAGTGTCATCATCGTTGGCAAAGTTGTCAAGTCTAAAAAAGGAAGGATTTTCAAAATCTTTTGATCTAGAATAGACATTGAATGTGGCTATGATACGTTCATGATAAAATAATTTGAACCATTTAGCCATCTCTATTTCATCATATTTGCTGCCTGGGAGCTGATATAGTGCCTGACCAAAGAGGGTACATCGGATATTTTTGCCTGAGGGAGTGGGGAAAGATGTGTCTTGCAAACGCTGGAATCTTGGGATGTACCATTGGGCCACCAAGGGCCTCCAGACTTAATGCATTCATTTCTCAGAAGCCTACTAGTGTTCAAGGAAAGGTGTCAATACAGTATACCTAGAAACAACTTGCCCAATGCAAATTGTTGGCCATTGGCTAAAGCATTGGCCAAATCTAGATAATTCTTTGTTGGAGCAAAGGAAGGACCACAAAAAAGGAGTGGTCCAGCCAGAGATTCAGAAAGGCTGTGTGTTCTCGATGATCAATGGATCCTGAATGTTTGTTGTGGTGATTAATGTATTGGCTCCAGTTTTTTGTTGTGGCCTTATCTACGATTTTGTGCCTGCAAACTTCCAAGGAAAACGGAGAAGGACATGCTAAATGGACATCTAAACCCAAGATCATTATTACATCCATCAAAGTGGGGGTCATGGGGCTGAGGCCGAACAAGAAACAGTTCAAGGCATTGGACCAAAAATAGCCTGTTGCTCTTAGAAGGTTCTCATGCTTTTCTATTGGAGATATAGTGAGGAAGAGAGCATCGGTTATTCCTGTCTTATGCCAAATTGATGATTCGTAGTACTTGTCTACTCACTTGTACCAACTAACCCATCCTTCTATGGGGAATGGCCAAGCCCTAAGCCGGTCTGACCATCGATTTGGATCTGGATTTTGAGCTACGGAAGGCATTCGTTTGGTTTCAGCAGAAATTAAATCCAGTGGTGGCTCGAAAGATTGCGGGCCTAAGCTAAAAGATTTTGAAGTCAGAGATTGAGGATTCAAGATATCATTTAGCTGCATAATCACAAGAAGGGAAAGGGGAAAGTGTGAATGATACAAATATCTTAACCTGCACAAAAGGAAAGGCCGAAGTAAATACCTTTAGGCCAAAGATTCTTTGGGGAAGCATTTCCACCATTGATGAGCTCGTTGTGTCCGCCATATTGGAAGAGACGAGTTGTCTAGAGGGAAACGATTGGTTGAGATGGCATGAGAAAGGTTCGTGTCTTGTGTTATTAGACACGCGTGAGTTCAAAGTTTGACTTCGAAGTCGATTTTCCAAAATGAGCCGATGAAAGATCGGCCGATGCCAGAATGGGATACCAGAATGATATCAGATCAGCTCACTGAGGATACAGTAAAAATAAAGCCGTAGTAATAAAAGGAGACAAGATCTATTTAATATAAAACTTCATTACTTGGGATTTTTACAAAATATAGTGCTGGGCAAAAGCTAATTAAGGGGCAAATCCCCTTTAAGCCGATGCAATGGCTTTTTTGAACCCTAATAGCTACCTAGTACTATTGGCCGATGGGATGCATCGGCCGGTGCCGACATCGCCATCCTTATTGCAGCCAAAGCTCCTTCATCGGCGACGGGGGCGCAGCATCATTGGTGAAGACAGGGATGGTGGCTCCTTCCGCTTCTTCCCTGAATCGTCGAACGAGGGCATATAGACGCTGGAGGTTGGGGAGTCGAGGATTGCTCCTACGTCGGTGTAGACGTTGGTGATGGACGACTCGGAGTCGATGCTAGCTCCGAACTCCCACCAACCATCGTCGTGATCGGATGGCAGCCCCAGGAACGGCCGTGACTTTGGCGAGTGCTCTGGGGAAGGCCACGGTGACATCGATGATGGGGGAGTGGGGTCCGGGCCCTAGCGAACCAGCCAGGCCTTGTCCGCTTTGGTAAGCGGCTCCTCCTCCTCCGAATCGGCCGCCTTGGCTGGCGGCGCAGGGTTTGCTTCCACTGCCGATAAGGGAGCAAAGCCCGACTGTACGGCCGTGAAGGGCAGCGACTGGCGAGGAGCTCGGTGATGGCGGCAGGGGTGGTGCTACTCTCTGTAGGTGACTCCATCGGCTGAAGGTATTGCTAGAAAGTTGGGGGTTTTTTTGCCAATGCGAGGCGAGATGGGGAAAAGACTGTAGCCAAGGTGATGGCTAAATACTACTCTGAGTTGAAGACGAAGAGGCGCCAGGAGTGAGTTTCGAGGAAAGAGTACGGGCAGACATGATGGGAATAGCAGAACCGTGTGGCTCTGCTGTCATCGCATTAAAAACTTATCTTTGGAATAATTATTATTGCCAAAGCTAAGGGAGCATGTGTTATCACCAAAATTTAGTCGATAGCTATTTGGGCCGGATCGACTGATGGGCTGAATTTGGTCACCTAGGGAAGATGCGATCCCAGAGGCCAGTGGGCCATGTATCTTTTATTTTTTGATTCAAAGTAGGCATAGTTCAGTTTAAGGTAGGGCTTTTTTATAGAAAGAGTAGAAAGAGTCAGACTTGTTGTCTAGGTCTACGGACTATAAATATGTAACCATGTTCTACGTAATGAATTGACGACATACGTTCCCAGCAACTCGTGTCTCCAATCTCTCTTGGTGCATTGCCACCCCTAACGACTAGGGTTTTTCAAGGTAATCGTCATGCTGCTCTAATGGTTCTTAGATCCGTTAGAGCATTAGGGCATGAACCATATGGTGAACTGTGTACTAAAGTATTTTTGATGGCACGGTTCGCTAGTTATCCCGATGAATTTTGCATCGAGCCTTGCTCGACGCAAGATCCATTAGTTACCACAACGAATCTCGCAGCAAGCTTTGCTTGGCGCGAGATCCGCCTTTACTTTCGCATGTTTTTCGATCTGTTTATGTACCTATGCTTCAGATAGTAGATCAATCTTCGTGTAGCTTCATGTTACATTACCTAATCGTTTGTTACAATCCACGACATGCCGCTGCAGCATGTGCACGCGATCTGCCGATAGATCAGCATAGCTCAAGTACCCTAGCTATACACGTCGTAATTTGTATCTATTTAATGGATGGACTTCTTTAGAGGTCCTGGTTTGAAGCCGATCTGGCTATGCAAATCTGTTATATCATGTTTCTAGTTAGGGCTTTATATTTACTCATCTTTGGATGCGGTTTTGGCTTTCACTCTATCTATTCATGCACGCTCAATGGAGCACCCGATGTCTCTGCATCGGCCGACCGGAGTACACGACATCTCGTGGTTGCCGATTCTAGCGATCAGGCAGGAACTTGACATTTATATCTGTCGTGTATGCTTTACAGGGAGAACATGAGCCAACAACCGCAACCACACCCTGACCTTCCTGGCTGCAAGGTCAAGCCAGGTGGCACTGACTGCATCACTATGCACGACCAGGATCGGCTTCTCCGCTGAAAGCCGATCGGAGCCGCACGACATGGAGACGAGTGCAGCAGCAGCGTGATCCCTGGCTCCCATGCTGCTCTGTTGAAACATCAACGGAAGACATAGATGAGCTACAAACTAACCTCGGTAGACAACTATGGTCCAAGGCCATCGTTTCCACTAGGGACACGTGCACAAACCTACCCAAGCTTATCCATCCCCAAAACTGTACTAAAGTACGACCGATGCTTCTTGTCCGTCATGGGATCAAGAAGCTCGGGAGTCACGTAGCTCTTTGGAGCATCCATCGCTGCAAAACGGTTTGTATCGTTAGTTCATGTTAAAATTGATGTATTGTTAGTGCATGGAATCACATGAAATAATAATAATATGACTGTTTCATAACCAGAGTTCATAATACTAGTACATAATCAGAGTTCATAATACTATTTCATAACCAGAGTTCATAATACTATTACATAACCAGAGTTTATAATACTACTACATAACCAGAGTTCATAATACTATTAAGTACCCATAGATAACACCACCATTACTCGACGGTCTAGCCTCGAATATGTTGGACACAGTTCCTTGAGGTGTATTGGTGCATTTTTTGTAAGTGTGGCCAAACGTGTTGCATTTGGAGCAAATGACAATTCTTGGCCTAGCTTCGGCGGCATCCATATCGTTGCGAATGCGACGTGTTTTGTGACGCCCTATCTTCTGCTTAGCATCAGGGTGAGGATTGGGTATGAAATCAGAAGGACTCCTTGGAGTAGTGGTGAAAGTATCGGCAATAGCGAAGCCATATATCTCATGCCTCCAGGTGTGATAGATTGCATCCTTCATTTAATAGGGTGACACGAACATATGGACAGATAGACCTCCAACTTCTTGACATGCAGCTATGACATGTGTGCATGGCTTGTGCTATAACCTCGGCTTCTGACAGCTACACACACAATGGTCATTATACAAGACACATTCTTGGACGTGCCTCTCATGATTGCCCCCCTTTGACCTTTGTCCCAACAAATGACCTCGAATCGACACTCAGCGACACCCATGTTCCTCACACGATGTCCTGTAGATTTTTTGTTTGCTTTGGCTATAATCTCTAAGAATTTTCGCCCGTATATTTGGCGCTGGTAGAAAAACACCTTCTCTGCTAATTCATGACGCTCCCGAAAGTATTGTGTTGTGCGGTATATGTAAAACTCCATAATCCCAATAAGTGGCATGCTTCTGCTACCACGTATGACCCAGTTGTACACCTCAGTGAGGTTCGTGGTCATAATACCATAGCGCGCACCTCCTTCATCATGCAACAAAGACCTACTTCTCCATTAGCTCATTCTCAATCCACTAAGAAAATGACTTTACTGAACGACCTAAGCCTTCATCGCAGATTAGGACCATCCTGCCCCCACATCATCCAGGGCAATGGGCTCTTCATGTTCTGAATTGACACCCCTCCTACGTAGTTCGGCAGACTGTTTTTTTGTGAACTCGTTAAATTTTTTCCACAATGCATTGAACTTTTTGTGTTAATTCTTCCTACACAACCTCTTAAAAAGTTTTATTAATTTCAAGTTTTTTCCACAATGCATTGGACTTTCTTTGTTAATTCTTCCTACACAACCTCTTAAAAAGTTTTATTAATTTTTTGTTCTTGAACTGCTTTCTGAAAATTAGCTCTCATATGTCTCATACACCACTGACTCTTCAAATCGACCCACTTTGGTGCTCTTCCACGCTCTACAGATCATTCCTGTAAATCTTGCACCGCTTGCATAAGGCGATCATGAATGACACACATCCCGCCGGTTCTTGTTGCAGCATTCACCTTCTTCTGTGCTTGCACGAACATAATCAGAGGTAAACAATGTTGTGTGGTAGTCTCAACAAATGCTTTCTATACTCTGGTACTTAATATTCGAACTAATTCCCAATATACAGGGGAATCCGTTCTACTGCTCACCGCTGAGATGGTTAATTCCCATTCATCGTGATTCAATATTAAACACTTCATCAACTAATTATACAATGAACGGAATGACCTCTCACTTGGTCTATCAACCTCTTTTGTTACCGACAAAAACTCAATGACATCTACCCCAAACTAACCCTAACGTATCTCCCTTTCACTGAAGAATATCTGAAAAAATGATCTGACATGTCTGACCAAATGCGACAACCAAAACAATAAGTACATCTGCGACCACTTTAGTAATTTAACTCCTACGATAATATTACTTTACAAACATCATTAACCATCTCCAACGCTCAGTAGTCACTAAACTATTCAAAATGTACGACTATTAACAATATTATTCAACAACTAGTATTATTCAACTAATAATACCTAAAAAATGCATGTAAACTACTACTATACCTAAACTAATACTAATATTATCTAATACTAGTACTAATACTAAAATTATCCAACACTAATACTAATACAACTACTATACCTAACACTAACACTAATACTAATACATCTATTATAAACTAATACTAATACTATGTAAACTACTACTAAGAGTACAAAAACTACTCACAAATCCCATTACTTCGAGAAAAGATACCTGAAATCAGAGAAAAAACCTGCCTTTCCTTCTTCCTCTTCCTCTTCCTCTCCTCTCCCTCTCCCTCTCGCTCTCCGCTCCTCTCTTCTCTCCCTCTTCCGCGCCCTCACCTCTCCCTACTTCCTCTCCTTCTCTGGTGCCGCGCCCTCACCTCCTCTTCCTCCTGCTCCCTCTCCCTCTCCTCTACGTGGCGCGGCGTGGGTAGGCGGCCTCTCATTGCCCTGTGGCGACGCGGCGAAGAAATGAGGAGGAAGAAGGAGAAAGGAAAGAGAAGAGAAGAGAAAGGGCGGCCCTGCGGTCTATATGACCAAATAACGCCCGTTGGGCCAACGTTTTCTAAAAAGCGCCTCTCGAGTCAGCGTTTTTTAAATAACGGTGGCACGGAGGGCGTTATTTGGGCGCCAGGCCCAAGGCCTGCCCGAACCTGCCAACATAAAGCATTTTCATGCGGTGCATGAGGCATTTTTTAAATAACGCCAAACCGAGCGGCGTTATAGGTATAGATTTGCAAATTTTTGAGTCCGTAATTTATTTCTGCAAAAAAAAAAGATTTAAATAAATATAAAAATAAAAAAATCAAGGTATACTATTTTATTTGTAAAAATATTTGTTGTAGTTAATCATTTTAGTCATTAGTTTTATTTTTTAATTATATAAATATATAAAAACTCATGTTATTCTCCACATTTAATAATATATAACCATAAATAACAAATAATAATTTGCAATTTTCTAATAATACGAATGCCCCCACTTTCCTGATGATGAAGGCTGAAGGGTGTGCCAAGCGATACCGGAAGCAAGGTTCTAAAGATGCTAAGGCAACTATTTGTGTTTATGTATAAGTTAGCGGCTATAGGCCGCTTTAGCTGTCTAGAGCGGTCATCTACTAAATGCCATAGTCGGTTATTTAAAACACTGACACCCTCAAGAGTTGAGATGAAATTGATCTGTATCTATATCTGGAGAATCAACAAGTCATTTCTGCCCAAGCAGCCCAAGACTTCTCTCATCCCCCCGCCCGCGTCGCCTCTCTCACACAGGCGACTGGGGCGGCGACCTAACCCTAGCCGTCGCCGCTGCCTCTGTCCCTTCCCTTCGCCTTGTCACCACCGGAGAAGGCCACCGGGAGGCCCACGTGGCCTTCCGTGATGGCGGCGGCGAGGCTCCGCGCGTCGACACCGGCTCTCGTGGCGTGGGCCATTTCGCGCGAGATGGCACACAGCTCGTGGTGTCTCTGATGGCTCGCTTCCTCCCCAGCGGCGGGCGGGCGGGGGTTCACTGTGTGGGCTCAGGCCCTTCGCTCCTGCATGGGGGGCTCCCTAGCAGCGGTGGGTTGGGGCTCGAGTCCATCTCCCTCGCCTTGGGGCTCCTCACCGTTGGCGTCCATGGGCTGCTGGCTGCTGGATCCGGTGGTGTAGCACTAGATTCGCCGTCCCCCAGCCTTGTTCCTCAGTTACGTGGCGGCGGCGGCTCGAGACGGGCGTGCTTGGGCCCGCTGCCTCCGTTGGGGTACTCCTTGTCGATGGCGACTGTTGGGGGCTGCTAGTGTGGCGGAACCGCCGATTTAATCTGAGCTAAGCACACCTGCCATCACATGGCCCACAGTGCACTTAGACCAAAATAAACCCGGTAGTCCGTCGAGCTACCCAGAAGAGTATTCGATGTAACCATCACCCAGGGATGCCGACATCATACATGTTAAGCTCTCAAAAAACCACAACAATTACAACGACCCATCATTTCATACAAACATAGTTTGGTTTGTTACAAATACTTTGCTCAAAATAGTATACAAACATATGAAAAATAGAGCTCCATAATATCTCGCAACGGAATATATAATAATATACAAGTGCAATGCAGTGAAAATAAAACATCGACTCATGACATTGAGCCCACCGTTGTCATTCTCGAACACAAAGTTCCTGAAAAGAAACATATCAACAATAAAGGATGAGTACGTGGGGTACTCATAAGACTTACCCGTGGGCGGTATCAGCTCAACACATTTGAAAGTATACGAGGCTTTTTTGTGTACTTGACTCTAACCCGCATAAGCTTACAAGGAGTGGGTCCTTACTTTCAAGTTCCAATCTATTTTATAAGCATAAGCTTAGTTGATCCATCAGTTATTATCACCATGATCTATAATCCATATATCTCATTAATCTCAACACATAGGTTATCATAAAATAACTTGCAGAAATGTAAACATACAGGTATAAGTATGTAATATTGAAAAGCATGATTAAAAAAATAACATATTTAAGTTGTTACTACGTTGCCCGTGTGCGATATCTGTCATTCTCACACCTGGTGAGCATCGGCGATTCGAATCGATTTTTAATTCCCAGGAATAACTTTCATGCCAAAGGTATAAGTTTACTAGCCTTCGCGTTTCCACATATAGCCCCGATCTTAACCTGTTTCGTCCTAAGTTCGATTCACTCCCGTCTAGCCCTCGGGTTGTGCTCTAATGGCGAGCCTACCGATATCTCGGTCTCCCCGCCATGAGTACAAAGCTCCCCCGGACCACCTTCCTCTCAACCAGCGGGTAGGAACGTGTCTCTGTGCTTCAGACGAGCCCAGGAAAGAATTTACCGGTCCCATACCCCGGATAAGAATTCTAGCAATGTTACGCCGATCAGCAGGCGAATAGCGGATGGGCCTTAAACGACTCAGGTGGAGCCAATGATACAACAACGCACACCACAAAAGTAAACTTATGCTCCGGCTGGTCTCATCTTTGCATCACATCGTATCATATTGCTTTTGAATTTGGTATTTTTGTAAACCATTTTTGAGTAAAGCCCTAGCATCTCACGAGTGAATATCTTCACTCGACTTCTACCGTCTAAGCATGGCTAAGCATAGACTTCGACCTGTCTATACTATATAGGATATCAGGTATTTATGCATGTGGGGTTTCAAACAACTCCTGACGTAAATGCACAAACAAATATAGGGTGGTGGGACTCTCTAGATAGGTGTAGATGCCTAAGGGGCCTGCCTCTGTTGTTGAAATAACTTGAACAAACTAATTTAAAGTTAGTTTGCTGGGTTGTGAGGTTTTGCTCTAGGCAACCCTTGATCACTTGGACTGATCCTCCATCAAACACGACTGATGGGCCCTCCAAGTCGTGCTTGGGGCTTAGTTGGTCTTCTGGTCCACTGTTGCTTGAAGTAGCTCGACGCAATTGCTTCTTGATCACGTATCTGTAATAAGTGTCACTATATGAATGCCATGCATGATGCAGTGAATGAGATGCATGAATATCAAGTACACATTTGAACAATCAATTCATGGATAGGCAGAAAGATGATTGATAAACTACTTATATAGGGAGTACTTTTATAGATACAGCAAGTTTGTAATTCTACAATCAACTAGGCACTAGGCAATGCATGGAAGAAGCATATGAACAAGCATCAATTATCTGAACAAGCATTAAGAACATTACAATTTCTCCTATTATGTTACGTACAAGCGAAACATAGACCAAGCCTACAAGCGAAACATAGACCAAGCCTATATGTAAATGTGTACCGGACTACTATTCTTAAATAATTCCCTCAGGACTAATGATAGTAGTATTGCTTTCGGATTAAGGTTGAGTGACCTAAAGATGGAATAAAGATTCCCTTTCATTATCTATTTAGCACAAGTTACTTATCTATTCTGACTACAAAATATATGCATAAGCAGTAAACATATCATAGAAACATAAGAGAAAACTTTAATCTATTTGAACCAATATACTAACACCCCTTTTTATTTATTCATTTAACATTAAGCTTATTAAAGTAAAGATTAGTAGACCCATCAAATAAAAAAAACAACCAAACAATGTATGATAACTCATATAAGCCTATGTTTGCAGTAACAAAGCTACGTGAATGTTGGTAGAATTTTGTAGCATATTAAATACCACTTTTCTATTTTATTGATTAAGTCACCATAGCAACTGCCATTTTCAAAATACATAGCAATCAGCAAGCAAATTACATGTAACTTTATTTCTAGGCTACACTGGATAAAATGAGCACAATAAAATTTCTATGGATTTTTCTGGACAAGTTTTATGTTGCATGCATTTTCATATACATAAAATCTACTAATTATTAGAATTAGGGGTAGATCTATCATTTGCAGGAAGTTCTAGGTGAAATAAAAATACAAGTGCATAATACAACAAATAAATAGCACATAGTCCAAGTTTCACAATTTTTGGAGTCCATGTAGTCTACTTTTTCTATTTATCTAGAAAAACAATGCATGCATAAAACTAAGGGCAAAATAGTCATTTCACTGGACTAGACCTAGTCCATTGCATAGATCTAATCATAAAGAATCCAACAAAACAAGTTTCATATTTTTTTTATTTTTCTACAAATTTATAGAGAATTTCAAATTAATATGCCAAATCCGGAAGATAGTTTAATATTGAGTTAAATGCATGGGAGGAAGTTTAATATTGAGTTAAATGCATGGGAGGACCTTAAACTTGTCGTGGTGTACCAAATAGGTCCACAAACTCTCAAAATGCATTTTCAGCACCCTAAACTTGTTATGGTGTACCAGATAGGTCCACGAACTTTCAAAACATATTTTTAGCACCCTAAACTTGTTAAATGATGCACCGTAGGTCCATACCTTTTCGTTTTATATTTATTTTTTCAATTAAGCCCCTATAATATTCTATCTCTTTTGTTCTACTGCCCTAATTCCTCCTTCCCTCGTCTGCCGCTTCCCGATGTCGTCCCATCTGCTCCCCTGTCCATGGCCACTCGATACCCTTTCTCAGAGCTAGTGCCATGGCTAAGGCTGAGGGGGAGCTGTCTTCTATCCTTTCTCATCTACGCCGTTGTCTCCCCATGCCACGCCGGTGGCCCGGTACCGCTCGCTCGCTCGCTCCTTCCTCCCTTCCTTCCGCAGCCACCCGGCACCGCTCCTCTTGTCCATTGCAGCCCAACGCCGTCCCTCCCCCTCCTCGCATCACGCTACCTGTCGACAACGGCCTCCCTGAGCCACTTCCGCGCCATGGCTAGATCTGAGACGGGTCCACCGCTGCTTGTGTCCCACCATCGACGCATTTTGAGGAGGGGATGTGCTGCCAAATGTGTGGTTGTGGAGGGAGGAGGCGGCGAGCGATGGAGAAGGCGACGGGCAGCAGAGGAGTAGGCAGGCGAGCGATAGGAAAGGAGGAGGAGGCAGGGCAGTCGGCGTAGGAGGGGGCAGGGAAGGCAGCCGAGCACTATAGGAAGCACAATAGTATAGGAGGTGGAGGCGGGTGGGTGACCAAGAAGAAGAAGAAGGCTCGATGAGCAAGAGGCAGAGCGGACTATGGTCGAGGCGGCGGTGGCCGAGCATGAGTAGGAGATGACACCGAGCTCCTTTCTGCTGTAGTGGAGAGGGATAGTAGAGAAGAGTATGAGAGATAGAACATTCCAGGGGCCTAATTGAAAAACATAAACATAAAACAAAGGGGTATGGACCTGCGGTGCATCAATTAGCAAGTTTAGGGAGCTAAAAATGCATTATGAGAGTTCGTGGACCTATCTGGTACACCATAGCAAGTTTAACGTGCTGAAAATGCATTTTGAGAGTTCATGGACCTATCTAATACATCACTACAAGGGCCTCCCATGCATTTAACTCTTTAATATTTTACTGTTATCTGGACCTATATGTAATTAAGTCTAGATCATAGGAAGTAGCACATAAATATTCGCAGGCTCATCCAATAGTGCATGTGAATGCTGAAAAGCAAAAGGCTAGATGTGCCCAACTACTCACAGTAAACAAGGACGCCGAATAGAGAAAAGAAGGGAGGGGTCTTCGGTAAATCACCTCGTCTTCTACCTTGGCTAGGGAGACCGCGTGTGCAGGGAGGAAAAAGGCACCGCTACGCCTGCGTCATGGAGGCCGGGGTTAGCGCCGAGGTGGCCCGCGAGCGTGTTCCTGGCAACGTGGATCCCTTTCCTTGAGATCTAGGCGCGTGGGCAGGGCGATGGCATGCGGAGGTGGTGGCACAGGTCGATTCTGGCGAGGGGAGCGGTGGATCGACGACGTGAGTGGGAACTGGAGATGCGTGAGGCAGCAACGAGTCTAGGGGAGGCGGTTGGAGGTGCCGGGAAGTGGCGGAGGGTGGTTGTCCGCGGCATCTTGGCTGGTGAGCTGGTTGCCACGGCAGTGGCAGTGGCGGCCGCATGTGGGGCAGGGGAAGGGCGATGGGAGCAGCTGCGGTCTTGGGGAAGGTGGGGCGCGGAGCTAAGCAAGTCCGATGTGCGCCATGGATAGGAGGAGGGGAGGGCCGGATGAGTTGTTGGCGTGAGCTTGAGGTCGGGCCGGCAATGGTGGTCGCGCCCCCATGCGCGCGAGAGAGCGAGGCAGGAGAGCTGGAGCAGAGGGCGGAGGGAGGCAGAGAGGGCGTTGGCTCAGTCTCATCTTCTGGAGGATGAAAGCGCGAGGGAGGAGCCCGGCCTCCACCAATGGCCGGCTGGTGGACTGGGCATGCCGTGGGCAGAGAGCGCCCGCCGCGTGTGCATGCGGGAGAGGAAGAAGAGGATGGAACACGCGGCATGGACCGGGTCCATTGAACCGTGTCAATGACATGTGGAACCGGGTCAAGGGATGGAGAGACAGTCCATGGAACCGGGTCCAAGGAAACCAAAACTGGTTTTTACAAAACCAGGGCGGACGGCGGTTTCCGGTCTGGTGGGATTCGAGGGCTGACAGGTGGGGCCCGCGTGTCATGGACACAAGGGAAGAAGGAAAATTCCGAAAATGGAAAAAGAAGGTTTGACTGCCAGAACACTCTTTTGAAATTCGCAGATTTGAACATGAATATGGTCGATCTGGGTTAAAATCAAAATACAAGAACTGTCCCAAATTTCATACTCTACAACTTATATATAAACTTTTATTGCATGTTCTATTGAAATATTGAGAGAAAAAGTAAATTCAAATGACTGACCTCTGTTTGACCGACTGAACTTATCGGTTTGGAAATTCTAAAACTCCATGTTATGTTCACTTTCATGCAAGGAGTTGTATACCAAAGTTGTTTAGATTTTCATGATTTACAGTTTTCATATATAAAATTTTGTATGGTAAGCAATTTTGTTTCACAAGAATTTGAATTTACCATACAGATCAAATTTTGGAAGACTTCACATGTCGACAGAAATTGACCCATAACCCTATTCAAACCTTTATGCATGTCACAACACACAATACCAAAGTTGTTCAACATGAAATTGTCTACAAGTTTGGTACAGAGAGTTTGGTCTAAATCACATTATATTTTAAACTACAAGCACATATACATTCAAAGGTTTGGTCAAACTGCACCTTTACTTTATATGCAGTCTTTCTTGTTTCAAACTTTTGAGTGATCAAATGAGATTTAATCACTTCAAGGTCAGATGCATTTGAAAGGTGATAGGTTGAATTTCATTTCATAGTCGGGTAGATTTTGAAGTTATATACTGAAACCAAAATTAATTTTAAAATCAATCTTGGGAAAACTGCAAGCCCTAGACTTAGCAGAATTTTCTAAGTGTAGGCTAGCTTGTTTTGGTTTGAACTTTTAAACCCCTTAATAGTTGATTTTTAAAGATGGTCAAAATATCAAAGTTGAAGGCAACTTCTCACACTAAAGCTTTTGTATTTGATGTTTTACATAAAAGTTAGTGGATTTTGAACTACTCAACCGACCAATGCGAGGTTTTGTCTTTTGAATAGAATTTTTTTGACTTAGTGATTTCTCCACCTAGTTCGCGTTCCTCTTTAAGCACTATTAAGGCCAAATCCATCCTTAACATTAATCTAATTATGTGTCAAGGCTTTTGAGATGCTGGGGGCATCACAGCTAGCGGCCGGATCCAGTGGTGCATCACGTGATCTGCCGGCCCCAACCGTCCTTCCCGTCTTGGGAGCTTGCGTCCTCGGCTAGGTCTGCTCATTGGCCTCTCCTATTTTCAAGGTTTGAACGGGTCCTCTATCGCAGCCTTCAGGTGGCCGTCATGCCGTGTGGTGGAGGTGTCGGGCGAAAGCTGGGGCTGGCTACCGCCAAAGCCGATAACGGCGGCACTAGAGGTGTCGCGTTCTTCCTTGGGAGCGTCGTCGTAAACACCTCCCCCTCACCATGGGGATTCTGCAGGGAAACCCTGCCTAGCTCTACCTGGGATAGCGGTAACGGCGTGCAACATCGTTTTCCACCATGGAGGCGTCACTTTGGAGCCCCACGGTGCCATGGTGGTGATCGTCTTCCGCTGTTTGGGCTGAGGCCGTGCCTCTTTGGAATTGCTGCCTTCCTCATGCGCACCGCTCCCCCTGGCTTGAGTTTCTCGGTCGAAGTCGGAGCTGCTCATTGTAGGTTCGGTGAAGCTAGGCAACAATGCCGTGCTGCGGCTCTTGGGTTTTGGAAGGGGTGGTGATTGTCGTGTGTTGGTGCGGATGCCTTAAGGTTCTGGCCAAAGCTCGCAGTGGGATCATATCTCCCTTTGGTGGTGTCTGGCTTGCTTGGAGGCAAGCGCTTCGGTGAAGTCGGAGCTGCTACTTTGCTGGTGTGTAACCTAGCCTGGCAATGATGACACTCTCTGCACTCTTTCGGCTGTTGCTGATTTGTAGCACATCGTGGTGGCCCGGTGGAGGAAGTTGGAGCTTCTTGCCTCGTGGCTAAGCTCAGCAACGATGACTTGCGCTGAATTATAGGGTCCACCGACGTGTTTTGTGTGGTGTGGCATGTGTTGAGGCCCCAATCCAACTGGCCGGCGTCGTGTGCTGTGCGGTACGCATTGATGACCCAATCCAACCAGTCCGTTGTATAAAGGTTTTCGGCTCGGTTTTCCTTAGAAACCGGGTCAACTTCTTTTCTCCTTAATTGGAAGACAGAACTACTGCCGTTGCGTTAAAAAAAAATATCTGGAGAATCAAAGTTGAATATATAGTAATATTTGCAGTGGGACATATATCAATATTGCAATATTTGGCATCTTTCGACATGATTCGTGACTCCGCTCTAAAAATAACAATTATTTGTATTTTTATCGGCGTATATTGATCCATATTGTTCCCGTTTCATCCTTTCCGAAGAGCCTCTCGCCATCAATCGTTGACGTGAAGGTTGAACTGGTGACCGCCGAGGTTGGTATGCCCATGATCACCGTGGCGACATGTCTTGCTGTGGTTGAGAGCTATCACTGTGCCGTCACCGGTCGTCACTTCCCAGAAGCTGTTAGAGTTACTTTTGAAAAGTCTTTATGCTTTATCTCGGGCTAATGGCAAGTCGAGGGCTCATACTTCTAGTTCTAGTATTGATCATGTTCATATGTGCGAGTCATCAGAGATGTATCGACGGCCTGGTCTCCACTGGCATTATTTCTGTTCCTAATAACGGTATGGTACAATGTCCCAGACCTTGGCCACCTTTCAGGCTTTCATGGTTAGCTACTATCAAGCTAGAATGCAGTCAAAATAACAGTTAATAATGTTTGATATTTTGGTCAGTCAACGGAACACTCACAATGGTATTCAGTTCTTGCATCAGCGAATCCTCCATGCTACAAGTTCTAGCAGAATAGGGTGTCAGCATCTGCGGTGTAGGAACCATTGGGATATTATTGAGCTACAGGTTCTAGCAGGCAGCACATCATATTCAACATCAGAGATCATGGGGTTGAATCCAAAATGAAGCTTCTACTGTTGTGGAAGATAACAATTCTCTAATATAGCTACTTTTACTTGGTTGAACACTGTGAAATTGTCATCGCCTGCTTCTATCATATGGACTATGGTGTGCTGCTCTGATTCACTGATCGTGAGAATATATTGTGAGGAAGCTGCAAGTATCTGCAACTGCAGTCGTTTGATCAGTCTCTGATCCCATCCCATTATATGCGTCTAATAGTTGGAAATCTGCATGCATATGCGAGTCTTTGTGCACTTTTAAGATTAGGCTTGAGGATTTATTACTTATTATCACTGGTGGTTCATAAAAAAAAAAGGAGACAAGAATGACATCAATTGGTCATCAGCAAAGGGAGAGAAGAATGCCATCAATTGTGACATTCGCCAGATGTCAAGCCTGTTCTTTAGTGACTAACTAATAATGAGTGCAATGTTTCCAGCGTCACAATTCTATGAGACATACTGATGAGTATTTTTAGAAGGGTTATCTGGATATTGATGAAGAGTACATTGCAAATATCATTGCTCCAATCCACCAAATGCAGCAACAAGGAGAGGATTTGTAACTAAGCTAGAACAACCCATAAACCAATTGCAACCTAGATTGGAATTGTTTGGATAAGATTATTCCTGATCTCAAATCACTGAACTGTTGGCCTTACTCATATTGGAGAATTTGTCATCGATTATGTCCATTAAGCTTCGACACAGGTTATCAGCACGCAGCAGCAAACAGTGATGCACTTCTTCAACAGTGGGTCGATCAGTTCAGATGCAAGAACATTGGCTTCACCTACACCTAACATGCAAGCTCTTGAGGGTTCTTATCTTCAGGTTACACTGCGCTGTGGGTAGCATATACTGTTCTAGAAGAAAGCTGTGTTCCGAGGAAAAGATGTTACGGGCCTCATGGGCCGTTGGGCTGTAACTGACAAGAGAAGCAATGGGCTGCAGTGTCGACATTCGGCCGAGGAAGAAACTGAAGGGATGCCACGGCCCACGAAACAATGCATCGGCTGCATTGGCTACCGGGAGCCTGCAGGACTGCAGGTGGCAGCTCGAGGTTGGCCTGAGATTTGCCCCTGTTTTTCCTCTTCCTTCCTTCAAAAGTAGCATCTGCCTAGTATCCTGAGCCATCAGATTCATCTAAACACTCACGGTGGTTCTCCGTGTGCTTGTTTGAGTGAATCGATCTAGTGGGTCGTTAATTAATGACAACTGTGTGTGTAGAGGCTGGTAGTGTTTCATGAACTCTATATCAACCTGATGTGTTGATCTTCATCAATCAAACATAAAAGAGATGTCACCTGCGACCTTTGCTTGTTGCCTTTTGTTTACGTGGATTGGTACTTTCTTTTGAATTTGCAATACTGGTATTGATCAACGTATACCAGCCTTCCACATAATAAATTTCACTGCCTCCAGATTTTTTTTATTTATTGTAACGAGCAATATAAAAAAAATTAAACAACCTACAAATCATAATGGAACGAGTAATACTGTTTGTCATGATGCATCTAAGAACCTAATAGTTTCAACAAATATTATAGTTTTAGTGAAGTTCAAGAAAACATTTCTGTACGACTATGATTATAGAGCTATAAATTTTGAAAACTGCACACAACGGGGCCCACTGAACCTCCCTAGTCTCTACAGCTGCCGCCACGTGTGGATCCCTCTCGCGCGGCTCCAAAACTCCCGTCACAAAATACGTGGGGCTCTACGGCCACAGAGCAAGGTCCGAGCACAACAATACCAGTGAATAGCATGTGGGCCTAAAGCAAAGATCTGTGTACGAGGCCCATGTGCGGCAGACGATTTTGGCGCTGCCACTTTCCCCATGTGGCCCACAATATTCCACCGGTCCAAGTCATCCAGCTCAGCCTGGGCCCATGCTAGCGATTCCATTCCTGGCACTTTATTATTACGTTCAGGTTTATGTTCCTTGCATTAGGATAATCAATCAGTTTTTGTAGTATTCGACACTTGTTTGGTTAGCCATATGTTTCCTACCAGGTTGCAAGGGTGACGCTACTACATTGAAGTGCCTTTCAGATGGCAGAAAGCCCAGAACAAATGAAGCAAAAATCTGATGGGACAGTTTGGAGCAGATTTCGTTTAACTTAGAAGGTAAATAGAACAGCAGGTGTTCATCAGAGTAACCACATGTCGAACTTGGTATTTAAATTTGCTGGTGACAGCAGCTAACATTAATTTGTTCTCTACTAGTATAAGCGTGAAAATATATATAAGTGCAAACCACCGCCTGATAATTCCAGTATCCCTTCCACTGGGGTTCTTGTGTTCATGTGATGAGTTCGTGGATGGATCTCTAGATCCAAAGAAAAAAGAGGGGGGGGGGGAACGAGAGAGAGGAGGGAGTACCTTCGGGTGCGACGACGGCTTGACCGGTGCGCGTAGGCAATGGGGTTGCGTTCTTGTGGTCGCCCATGGTGGTGGTGGCGGTGGCAGTGACAACGACGACAGAGATGGCGCAGTGGCTGCGGCGGCTGTGGCTTTCCTGTCACTCCCGCGCTGAGGAGATCGATCCTCTCTGTCTGTGCACGAGGAGGATGGCAGCGAACATTGGTTCACGTGCCTTGACTCGGCTCTCTATTTATGTTGGCGCGGTGTGAAAGGAGCCACAACCCAAGGGGTAAATGGGCCTCCAATCAAGGCCATGTTCTGGGTTCAGGCTCGGTCGGGACGTCTCACTTCCAAACCCGAGATCAATTCTAACATTCTCCCCTTGATCTCGGTCTTTCTTGTTTCTGTAACTTATATGGATCATCCCTTGACAGATTAATATATCGAGACCAATGTGTTGCAGACGGACAGTTACGTGCCGCTGAACTCATCGATTACAATACACTGAACTCATCGATTACAATACACCTTTCCATTTTAGAATGATGCTCTCTTTTATCTTTCTTTTAACACAGTTGTTCAAATAACTCTAAATCTAGAATCGCAGAATCATATGTTTTCCTGTAACCCAAAATGCCGGATGCGTATTCTCTGAACACGCTGGGTGGAATACCTTAGTGAGTGGATTCGCAAGCATCCTCTCAACTATCATGTGCTCATTCTTAATTGTCTAATTTTGGATTTTCTCTTTCACAACATAAATCTCAATGTTAATGTGACTGGCGACCACACTTGACTTCTTATTGTGATAATACACTGCTGACTCATTGTCACAGTATGTCTTTAAGTGGTATTTCGATAATGTCAACCACTTTTCAATCTAGGTACAATTTTTTATAGCCACATTGTCTGGCAGTTGTCTCATGATAAGCTACAAGGTTTATTGTACATTGTCAACGATGTAACAAATGACCATATGCAACTCTTTTCTATGTCATGCCTTCTCCTACCAGAGTAATAGAGTAAGCATATATCCAGACGCGGACTTCACGATGTCTCTGCACCATGTCCAATCTATATCTTTATTGCCCAAAGATCTATAGGGCATCAGTCTTTCTATAAATCATCATGAGGTCTTTTATCCCTTGCAAGGATCACAAGGTTGCTTTTTTTTTGGATTTGTCTAATATCTGTCAAGTATCCTGGTCACAAAAGTCAAGTCAAGGCAAGTGTATATTCGAGCACATATTTTGCCCCCGGTCGTTGAGGCATATGGAATTAATTCCATCTAATCTATATCATATTCTTATGTTACTTTCATCTGATCCATCTCATGTTCTTGTGATACTTTCATCTGATCTATCGCCCTTGACTATTGGAGCAGACACCGTACAACAAGCTTGCATACTATGTCTTTTCAGGACATTTTCTAATATGCTCTTGTTTCTGCTTTTTTGGATTTGAATCCTTAAGACACAGGGTGCCAATCTCACATCTTTCATATCATGATTATGAGGACAAGAAATTTCTTTGTCTTTAGCATTAAATGCTCATCATTGCTAGCTAGTAGAATATAATCCACATATAGCATCAAGAAGTTCTACCTCCAATTCTTTAATCTTTGCATTAATGCAATTGTCCTCTTTCTATAGACTTAACCAAACTTTAGATACTAATACCTAAAAGCTTGCATCAGCCCATAAATGGATCTCTTTAGATGGCAACCCATCTTTCCTTTTCTTTCAAGACAAAAACCGTTGGGTTGAGCCTTATACGCGTTTTTCTTTATGCTCTCCATTCAGGAATGCAGTCTAAACATCCGTTTGATTTAATTCTGAATAAAAAAAAAGCAACTAGAACCATAATGATTCCAAAAGGGTCTTTTGGTGAAAACGAAAAGAATGTTTCACCATAGTAACTTCTTGTTTCTGTGAAGCCTGTTGTCATAAACCTTTCTATGTTTCTGTACTTCTTTTGAAGTCTCTTCTAGTCTAGTCTTGTAGACCAAAAGAAAGGGCCTACTGTATTGGCTCATTTAGGAATTTCTTCTAAGTCCCATACTAAATGCAAACCCATATATCTAATTTCATCTTCTATGGCGTCAAACCATTTATAAGAGTTAGGACTTCTTATGTCTTTCTCGTACCACGAGAGATCTCCCTCTAAGGGTATATCTATATATTGAGATGTGTCTCATAGTTGTTAGGGATCACTGATCTCTAACTTTTCTTACAAGCACGTCTTATTCTATTTCTGTTTGGCTACTCTGGCAGTGGATCATCAGCTATAGTCTCATCCACAGTAGGAGCTAGAGGCTCAGACACCGTGTGAGTTAAAACATTCTTGTTCATTCATTGTCATGCTTAATGAACCAACATCCACAGCAGGGGTCGCAAAAACAACCATTAAAAATGGAGGTGCAACCTCAGCGAGTATCGAGAAATAGGGTTCTTCTACCATCAAAATTGGGACGTACATCCTCTACTTCCCAAGGTTCATTTCTCAGAATACCATGCTCCCTCAGATCTTGTCATTTTCTAAAAACACTAAGTGTCTTGTTTCTATGTAGTTCATATGTCTATCTTGACAGTGAAAATTGAAACACTAAATTTTTCTGGTTAGCCAATGGAATGGCACCTTACGGTCTTCTCATATAATCTCCCATGAGCAGGGTCAATAGCCAACGGAGTGGCATCTCACTATCTTAGTGTCAGATAAATAGACCCAAACTACAAATAGTTTATCGTGGGCATTCTCTTTATCTTAGTCGGTATCTTAAGTACTCATGTACTTTGGAATCTGGTTAGGTATATGGATGATAGCTTTGAATACCTCCATCCACAAGTTTGCCCGGTGTGATATACCAAGAATATTGGTCATTCTCTTGTAGGTACCTTACAAAAAGGTTCATGAAACTTGTCAAACGAACGTGGTACTCCCCCACGATCGAATCTTACTTTTTTTATCTTTAAAACGTGCTCTCGTAAAATTCTTCTATGGAATCAATGCATTATTCTATCGCATTAGTCTATGTCTGTGAAGTCTGGCGGATGGGCAGTTTCTTGTTTTAATCAAACTTTCTTATCCTCTCCCTCGAAATGTGGCCTAAGCAATAGACACAATTTCTTTCTTATAGCAATAGATGTATCTTTATTTTTTCAACTTTGCACTAGGAAGGCAAAAGATGATGTCTCATCAGGTGGTGAGACTTACGTTCTTTCGAATTCATTTATCTCATTCACAAAACATCGCATGGGGAAAACAAATAAATCATATCTCGTCGGAAGGCGAGACTCATTCTCATTATTTCACTGAATAATGTTCTCAAAATAGCAATGAATGTTCTCATTTTCTATCATAGAATCTAAAATCATGTTTCTCCACAAGGAGGAAACAATAAATTATCTCTTATATACAAAACCATCATCTAATTCTCATCAATTTCTAAAAGAAATTCTTCTTGTTGCTACTCTCAGCAGCATCTTCTTCTCACAGAATCCCGATAAGATTTGGACAATTAGTCTTATAGTGCCCCTTGTTCTTGCAGTGCATGCAAGTGTGTACGTGAATTGGAAAAGGTCTTATCTTCCTCTTGGAGCTGTTGTTCTGTTGTGCCAGCTCTAGTTCACTTAGAGCAGTCACAATGTCTTTTTTCTCACGCCAACTAGAGTTGTCACTCTTGTTTGGCGGTTCTTTGATCCCCAACTCTCTGAGGGTCATAATGTTATTCGAGCCTTCATAAAAAAAATATAAAATCAGGATAGGTTCAAAAAGTATTGTCTCTGAAACAAGTATCTTTCATGAATTAAACTCATCGTTGGTTAAGATTAAGACACACTCAAAAAAATCATTATTTCTAGAAAAAGTATCTTGCATGAGTTAAACTTAACGTTGGTCAAGTTTAAAACACACTAACAAATTCCCTTTTCAATCTTCAGAGATAAGTATCTTTTCAATTTTCTGAATCAAGTGTCTCTGGCATGAATTAAATTCAATGTTGGTCAAAAATAAAACATGCTCAAATCAATTTTCAAGTCAATTCAATACTCTAAATTCATCGTTGGACGAAAATAGATCTTAAAATCATAATCTAATCATGGCTCATCATCAAAATTAACGTTGGTTAAAAAGGATGGCAATAATGCCATAAATCAATCATCAACATGTATTTCTCCATTAAATTATTCACGTTGGTTTCAAATTCATCGAAGAAAAGCATATTCATCTTTACAGCGAAAACATTATCTAAATTCTATACTTAATTCTCAGCTCCATGAATAAAATTTATCTGATCATTCTTAATAAAAGTGCATAAAACAAAATGTGGGGTGATGATATGACTTAAATGTGGGGTGATTCTTTCAGTGTTCCTAGTAGCATGAACATATCAGGTTTTCATGTTTAAAATGATAAAATATAGCTCCCCTCGGTCATAAATGCCTACCAAAGCCAAAAGTACTTCAAGTAGTTGCAACCGCTACAAAGAGCTACTTAGAGGTGTCTTGAGCTTTGTCAAATTTTGAGTCTCTTTGAGTAGAAATATCACCTTCTGTTGATAGCTAGAGTACAAGAGCATAAATGCAAGTGATTCATTACGGACTTTGCATCCACCAAAAAGTCTCCAAAGACTTCTCATAATCCCATAGCCTTCAAATCCCAAGGAGTAAGGGTATGGAGCTAAAAGAAAAGCATGCAAAAGCATGGCAAAAATAAAGAAAAATGCGTGCAAATGCACGGAAAAAAATAAATAAAGGCTCCATGTCATCTCCAAACTCATAAAAGGCTACAAGGGATGAAAATCAAAAGAAGGAGACATCAGTGCCACCACTCATACTCCAACAATCAAATAGAAGAAGTGATAGAGTACACTCCTTGGTCCAATCTTTGGCTTAGCAAAATAAACATCCTAAGTGTGCCACATTCTCCCCGCCTAAAGCTCCACAAAGGCCTTAGTGTAGGAAAGTGTTGGCCAACTTAGCGATCGAGAGTACCTTGGGGAAGCTGCTTTTGTTTTGAAAATTTAGAAAAACACCTAAGAAGGACATCTAAAAAGGGCAGGTCAGAAGTACTCCAGCACTAAAGTCGTTCCATCTCTCAACCGCCCAAAGCGAGATAAGCAAAAAGATGCACCACAGGTATTACACAAGGTGAACTTCAATTATTTCACTACTTAGAAGAAAAGTTTGAGTATTGAGTCATGTATAAGAATTACTCTTCATCTTTGATATTGAGTCATGTATTTCTCCAATAAATTATTCACGTTGGTTTCAAATTCATCAGAGAAAAGCATATTCATCTTTACAGCGGAAACATTATCTAAATTCTATACTTAATTCTCAGCTCCATGAATAAAATTTATCTGATCATTCTTAATATAAGTGCATAAAACAAAATGTGCATGGATATATTCTAAAAACATAGAGGAAAAAATCCTCTGGGCTCTGTTCATTCGGCCGAAAAACGGCCCTAAAAGTTGGCCCATCGGCCTCCCTGGTCCGCGGCCACGCTCCCCGCACGCCATGGCTACACCAACCTGGGCCTAGGCCCCTGCCTCAATCTAAGCCGTCAGATCAGATCCAAGGATTGAGAATCGTCGGAGAAGGGTATATAAAACAAAAATTTTGCGAAGGGGGAAACCCTAGCTCATTCTCTCTCCCCGCACCGCCGCTCATCTCTCATTTTTTCTATGGTGACGGTGCAAACGAGCGAGGGCCTCCGCAGCCGGCGGAGGCAGCCGACAGCGCCAGCGCGGCGCGCCGCGAGAGCGGCCAGGACGGCCGTAGCCGACTCGCTTCTCCCTTTTCTCTGGTGGCGGCGTGTGGGAATAGGGCGGGTGGCACCGGTGTTGCGGCCCCTGTCCGATGATGGCGCGGACGCCCGCGGCTGCCCTTGCACATGGCGGCGGAGGCGGAGCGCCGATGAGCGAGCTAGTGGTGCCGGCGACCGGTGCACCACGCCTCTTCTTCCCCTGCTGCATCCCCTTCTGCTCCTCCCCACGGACAGCGAGAGAGAGAGAGAGAACGGGGCAGCGGCGCCACCCGCCGGGCCCCTCGTCGGCACGCGCGTCCACCCACGGGTGGGCTCGCGGCCGTCGAGCGGTCTAGCGGCTGCGCCTCTCAGCCCGTGCATCGCGGCGGCGTCATGCCGCCTCTACCTCGACCGCCGGCTGTTGATGGTCATAATCTCTCGATATCTACCGTCAATTATCCACCAAATGAAGCAAGCATGTGAATAAAATGGACTAACCCCTACTACTAAAGAGTTCCACTAGTTTTGTATGAATATTTGGATGCAGGTACCAAAATGCACAGCTGAAAATGTGTCAATGATCAAAGATGGGCACTGTAGGTAAAGTGGCTGGGTCAGCCGGCCATGGGTCCTGGCCGCCTGACCACCTGCTGGGTCGCCCGACCCAATGGCAGGGTCGGCTGACCATGCACCCTAGCCGCCCGACCATCTAGCCAAGCCCTACTTGCCACGTCATCGATCCAAACCTGCAAAGAAAGACAAAGGCAGTCTAATCCAACCATCAAACCAGGCATCCAATGTATCCAAGGGCCGAAGGACCACCAAACCACGGATCGGTAACGTCACTAATCTAGTAGAAGAGCCATGCAACAAATCAGAGCAGGACACGTGGTCGCCTGACCTTATGCATGGACGGCCGACCATGCAAGGCTCTCATTTTACACGTGCACCAACCGTCTTAACTTCCAACCGACATGGGGAAGCAAGATCAAGCCATTGGATGGCTAAGTTGGTGGATCGGTTGGTCGCCCGACCATGGGGCTAGATCGGCCCACCCCCTACATGGTCGGCCGACCACCGCCTTACCCCCTAAACTGACCTAAGCCACCTATAAATACCCCCCTCACTTGCTGGATTATAAATATGCCCCGAGAGCTCATTTGTAGAGGTGTGGAGAAGTTGAGAGCTACATTCTACCTTAGAGAGTGACATTTCCACATCTTAGTAGTTAGGATAGTCCTGAGAGTTAAGGTGAGTCGAGCTTTGCCTCGGAGTTCTCGGAGATATCTCTGAGTCTGCGGTAAAGTTATTGTATCTTGTACTCTTATCTTCAGTATAATATATTTATGCTTTACTTTATTTCTATCTCTTGCAAGTGTGGTGTATCTTTCTTTGCATACTTGCTAGACTTAGGCTGTAGTTATCTCGGTTAGTCAAGTCCTGTTATTCTTGCCGGTGCTATAATCTAACCTGTACGCCAGGCTCTGGTTAGGTCCTCTCCTCTAATCAAGGACGATCTATTGTCACTCAATACTTGAGTACGTTTATAGCGTGCCATCCTCTCCACGAAGATTTGTTTGGTAGCCCCACTCGGTGACAGCGTGTGGTGTGCCTCTGTAGTCCAGGCCCATTCGTTCGGGAGGCCCATAGGTGATAGCCGTGTTCTCTTTAGGGTGTCAACTATCTACCCCCTGACCCCTCGAGGGCGCCGGAATTTCGCTCGACGCGAGACCCTGACTTGTTTACTTGAGTTCCTTAGTTAACCACGACATAGTCTTTGCAGCCGAATAGAATAGAGTTTGGGAACTTTATCTCGCTCGTTGTCCTCTCAGGCAACTATACCTCTCTACGTGTATCTCAGGTAGTTTATTTTCTTCTTCACCATACACCTATCTTTATCAAACTTACCCCTGTCTAGATACTAGTTGGTACATTTATCAAAGTATGGTGACTTCGATTTGAGTTTATCCAATTATGCTCTCTCGCCTGCCGCTTCCCTGTGGATAAATACGATATTCGGAATACTCTGGGTGAAAGGCTACAGCAGTCTTCGTGCGCTTGCGAAGTAAAACCTGTTAAAACTAAGAGACGCCAACACAGGCGACGCCCGCGGCAACCAGGTAAGCCCTCTGGCTCTGCTAGTGATTTCTTACGCGGGTATGGGGATTTCTAGGGTTTAGGGTTTGGAAACCTCCCACATTTCTTTCTTTTCTGGTTCTTGACCCAAGGGCCATTCTAGGGTTACGGATCAGGCAACGACCGGCTCTGATGCCATTGATAATTCCAGTGTCGTGGATCTAGTGCCCGATATCCCTTCCATTAGGGTTCTTGTGTTCATGTGATGAGTTTGTGGATGGATCTCTTGATCCAGAGAAAGAGAGAGGGGAAACGAGAGAGGAGGGAGTACCTTCGGGTGCGAGGACGGCTTGACCGGTGCGCATAGGCAACGGGGTTGCGTTCTTGTGGTCGCCCATGGTGGCGGTGCCAGTGACGCCAACGACGGAGATGGCGTAGTGGCGGCGGCAGTGGCTATGGATTTCCTGTCACTCCTGCGCCGAGGAGATCGATCCTCTCTGTTTGTGCACGAGGAGGATGGCAGCGAACGTTGCTTCACGTGCCTGGCTCGGCTCTCTATTTATGTTGGCGTGGTGTGAAAGGGGCCACAACCCTAGGGTTAAATGGGCCTTCGATCAAGGCCATGTTCTGGGTTTAGGCTCGGTCGGGACGTCTCCCTTCCAAACCCGAGATCAATTCCAACACCGCCATCATGATTTCATGAACCCCAACACCCCCAAACAATACCTGATGAGTTTGTATCTCAATTTTAATAAAACAAAGTTCATCTGTGGGTGTGGATCATCTCATTTTATTTAGTATCTCCTAAGTGTTTTCTCTAGGAGGTTTTCACGATTCCACCAAATAGTCAGTTTATTTGTAATAAATATTTTTCCAAAATGTATTCTTGTGGAACATTGATGCTTAATTTTCGAATAGTTCATGTGTGTTCATATAATAATTAGGGTCACTACTCCATAACGTTTATATCACATTAAATTTTCTACTAAAAAACCTACCAGCAAAAAATCGTATGTGTGGGAGAGTTGACAATGTGGCAACAACAAACCATCATATGTGTAGGCTATTTACCAACCATATGTAACATGGCAGTTGAATAGAGCCAGCAAACGGGCTAAATTATTAGCCACACTCTAATAAGAAACTTATATATTCTGGGCACCCATTGGTGAAGCCATAAACTCGTACTTGTATTAAGCAGCGTATGGGTAGAATTTTACTACGACACCATATACCTTGGAGAAAATTTTTGCACCCATACCTACACCACATGCAGGTTTGGATTGACATCTCTACTCTAGAGAGGAACCAAAACTCCAAACTTATTTGTAGTAGACTACTACGGGGACAAAGGAAACTAATAGGAATTTCTTAGGACTCCAGTCCTATAAGAAATTTTTGTATATTTCCCTTTGAAAGAAGTGAGATTGAATCCAATGACATTCCTTTGGATTGCTATAGGATGCACGAACACATATAAACTTACAAAGGAAACTAATCTGAGGGTGTATGTCATGGAAAATGTATTGCATCTAAAGGCTACTCTGGAAACTTTGATCTATCTTGAAATGCTACATGATTGCAAATTTCATACAGTTGTAGAGATGTACTTTCCAATTCTTAGGCCATCTTTGGATGCATGATTTTCATAGGAATTGTACAACAGAACAGTTCAAAAAGATAGGAAAAACACAAGAATCGGTAACAAATCCTTCAACCCAAATTAAAGGGGGGCTTACATTTTTTTAATAGTCCCACATCCCTAGAAAAAAAGCTCAGCTATCCTTACAATGTTGGTACATAGTTAGAGTGTATCCTTTGCCACGCTAGTGAGCCAGAGTGATCCTTTTTTTTTTCGAACTTACCATATTTTAAGTGACAAGAGTGATGCGCGACACTGAAAGGACAGATTTTCCAGTGTGAAGAGAAAGAACATCATGCATGGACCACACGTGAATCATTCACAGAGGAAGAAGGGGTCATAGTGCAACTCTTTCTATAACCCATGTTGATAGGCGGGCCACATGCGGACGACGGCCGCAAAGGAATGGACAGCGCTGTTCGTGAGACGGCAGGACTGTGATCAAGTAGTGGAGACGGTAGCGGGTGTGGAGGTACGAGGGGCGGCGAAGGAGCACGTGGACCAAACGCGCGTAGCCGACGCACTCAGCGACCCGCCCACCGGACCCGCTCGCGGAGTGCGGCATCCGCTGTGGTGCAGCAACGGCACAGATTCTGCCGGGCAAAGCACGTGTTGGGCCGCGGGGCGATGGCGGCGCAGGCTCAGCAGGGATCGGGCCCAAGAAGGCATGGATCCGGCATGCGCTGGGCCATCGGTGGTGGTGGCGGGCCATGGCACGACGGCGGCCGCACGGGCAGGCACGCAACTGCGGCGTCAGGAATGGGGAAGGGGGATGCTCGGAACGGCTCTGCGATGTCCGATCCGTGGGCGCACTCGCCCCCCCTCCCTCGGCCGACGGTGGCCGTTTCCACGGGCGTTAGGGGGGCGGCGTGCCGCGAGGCGATGACGGACACGCGACGCGAGAGACGGTTACAGCGCGGTGCGCAGGCGGGCGCAGCGGCAGGATCGCACGGGGAGGAAGGAGAAGAGCCGACACCGGCTTCGTGCTGGCAAACAGGTAGGTGGGCTCGGGCCACCGGGCGACACGTCGGCACGCGGAGGAGCCGGCTAGGTGGAGGCGTGCAGGTGTGCGCAGTGGCAGAACCGTGCGAGGAGGATGGAAGGGCCGGCACGGCTCTGCGCCGGCGAACCGACGGGCGCGCCGATAAAACCGTGGGGAGGGACGGGGCACCGGGCTGCGAAGTGCAGCCGCAGGGAGCAGTCAGGCGGCCACCGCGCCGCGGAGGCGGTGAAGGTGCAAGGGAACTGCGCTGGTGGAGGAGACGACAGTGGGGTCAATGGCAGGCGCGCGGGGCGGGGGACGACGGGCACGCGGCACGTGGGGAGCGGGCAAGCCGGCAGGTGCGCGCGGTGCAGGTGAAGCATGGCAGGGGTGGAGGAGGAAGGAAGGCCCGCATGGCTCCCCAGAGTACCCGCATGCGCGTGGGCCCCATGAGGCAACGTGTCTGCGCGCGGGAGCAGCAGGTGGAGTCGCTCTGAGATCAGTCATTTCACAGCGCGATGTAGATAGGTATTATATTTGCTAAAAAAACAATTCGCCATGCTTTGTAGTATTACTACAAAACAAAACTTCCAAAACGAATGGTACACATGCATCCCCACACCACGGGCGCCACAAAGGACCCCAGCTCAGACTCACCTATCAAGCATCAGCATGTGGTCACTGGTCACAATTCCCTTTCCCCACTTTCTCTAAAACAACAAATATACCATATTAGTAGTATTCTTTTTTTTCGAAACCTCCCAACCACGCAATGAACATAATGAAAAAATTTCAATGCGAGCTCACCTGCACACTTAGCCCAAAATCAACGAGCGAGCGTGACAGCTGGTAATAAAAAAAACCCCCGTGAGGTCGACAGGAAATAAATTCGGCAGCGGGGACAGCTCCCCGACCCAGCGCCAGGAAACGAACAAAACCGCGAGCCCCAGGGAGCCGCAGCGCTGACGTGGATCCGACGGCCCGGATCGTCGCGCCCCTTCTTTTATCCCCACCCGTCTCCTCCCTCAGAGCACAGAGATCCCCCGCGTCCCGTCTCCTCTCCTCCACACGCGACGCGGCGCGGCGCGCGCACGAGAGAGCTGGGAAGCGAGAGCTCGTGCCTGCACTTCCATGGCCGGCGCCTCCTCGTGTGCTCGTCGCAGCGTCACAACAGCAAGCTTGCGCTAGCTCTGTCATCTCCCCGGCCGCACGTACGTGTGCCCTATCTTCTTGGAGGCGGCCGGCTAGCTTAGCTTAGCTTATATATAGCGGCAGGAGATCGCGCGGGGGCGTCATGGTGGGGAAGAGGGAGCGCGGCTGCAAGAACCCGATGCGGCGGACGACGAGCATGACGGAGTTCGCGCCGCCGGAAGCGCTGGCGGCCGTGGTGGAGGACGAGGAGGCCCCCGCGCTGCTGCCCGCCGCCAACAGCAGCAGAAGCAGGCCACGGCGGCGGGCAGCAGGACTGGCTGTCCTCGTTCGGCGGCGGCCCCGGCGGCGCCGCGGCGCAGCAGGACTGGCTGGCGGCGTACCGCGCGCGCGCGGCGCCGGCAAGGGCCGGCCTGCGCCGCAACTCCGCCGACTACTCGGCCGTCGAGACCGCCGCCTTCCTCCGCGCCTGCGGCCTCTGCCGCCGCCGCCTCGGCCCCGGCCGCGACACCTTCATGTACAAGTACGTCATTGCCAGGCTACTTATAAGCTTGTTTCTTGGTTGATCTGCGAGTGTCCTGAGTCCTGTCTGGCCATCTGCAGGGGCGAGTCGGCGTTCTGCAGCCTGGAGTGCAGGGAGCGCCACATCACGCAGGAGGAGTGGAAGGACAAGTGCGCCGTCACGTCCGTCAAGGACGCGGCCGCCGGGGCGGCGCCGGGCGGCGCCCGGCGCGCCGGCTCCGGCAAGCCCGGCGCTGGCGGCACGGTGGCCGCGGCATGACGATCGATCGAGGCACGCACGTATGCGCACTGAAGAATGAGTACCTAGCTACCTTCCTATCTTCCTCGACTAGCCAAGTAGCCATCCATCAGCTCGGCTGCAAGAAGCTCACGTCTCATGGATCGATCTCTCGTCGTCCTCGACAATTTATACTAGTCATCGTCACCATGCAGCTTATTAATCGATCGAGACTAGCTGCTACATGGATCGATCGCTGCACGCAAGCCGTGCATAGAGATACCAGCATACCATTAGCTTGATTCGGTCATCATCGATCCGCCGTGTAATATGCAGGCAGCGGGATTCATAAAACAAATTCTTCCAGCTTGTTCTATATATATATGCTACGATAGATGATGTTGTTGGTATACATACTGTACTCCTACTATTTATCAGTGAAACTGAAAGGAGATGGGAAGGTAAAGGTGGCTGCGGCACTACCTAGCTCTCGCGCAGCATGATGCAGAATTGCAGATGCGCTGCGCACGACAGGGTTGTTGTTGGGATCGAAATGGTCCATCTTGTGACCCCACCACAACCAACCATGTTATTATGAGGACAAGACAGTGCGAGAGCTCACTCACTCAGTATTTAATTACTGAGATCAACTAGCTAGGAGCATATATATCTGACCCATGACATTATTATTCTCTGAACAACTGGAATTTTCAGATATTTACTACTTAATTCGGAGAAGAATCTTGTGAGATATATATATATATATATATGGCGAAAACTAGAATCGTCAAATGATTAAGTACGTTTAGCATATTTGAATATTTGATCAGTATCATTGTCCTATATTGCGAGGTGAGCGAAGCGTCTGTGATCATGTACGCTGTACTGTAATATTTGATTATGTCGTGAATCTTGTGATGTTTCCCCCTACGTACGTGTCGACGGGCCAGCCGCACGCACGCACGCACGCAAGTAGCCTATCTTAATCGAGAGTTATTAGTCGAGTGATGAGCTCGTGACCACTACAGCACAAGTAGCTGGTAAGAAAGTTTTCTTGATGGCTCTGTGATGCTCACATGGATACCGCTGTCGCCATTACGGACTACTAATCAAGCATAATGTCTGATGGCAATAGATGATGATGCAAAGGCTGTTCAGTACGAATACTACTCTAATGACTTCCCGGGTTCTTTCTACAAATCCAGATTAGGTAATAAGAATCAGCTTACTAGCTATAGCACCAGATGCTACAAGTGCTAGGGGCCGGTGTGATAGAGCTCTCACTTATTCTGATTCTCGATCATTTAGAAGTGATTATCTGGGAAAAATAATTATATGGTTGAAAGTGATTCTCTAATGAAACTGTATAATAAAATTCTATAGAAAGCTTGATTATGTGTTGGGAGTGAATTAAGAAAAACAATATTTTTAGCTTCTAACCTAGGTTTATTTTGGAAAATCACTTCACAAAATTTACGCTTGGAATGATTCTAATAAAACAGCTGTTTGGTACAACTCTGCTATGAGAACAGAGCTTTGCTAAATGGAGCGGTAGCCAGTACCATTGTGCAATGCCGCATGCTGGCATGGATCAATCTGCTTGCTTCGTATCCTAGTCGCTCTGTTCCCGTAGATGTGTAGATGTGTCCACGCGTGCATTGAGAGAGAGAGATCATCGATGGAGCACAGGGCGCGGAGCAATGGCGTACGGCCGGCCGTTCCAGGAGCAAGCAAGATGTCGACACCCGCCTAGTAGGGCAGAAGCTCAGGTGGCGGGTGCTTTAGGAACAACACCAACAGCAGTAGGTTCCCACAGGCTCTCACATTTCTTCTCCAGTAGTAGAGAGAGGGAAAGGGGTCCAGCGTGTCTTCATAACATGAAACAACCAAAACGTGTCACTCTGAGAAGCAGACATGCATGCAGTAGCATAGTGCCATATGGAGAGTCAAGTTATACATGGACTAGACTAAACCTTTTGAAACGGAGGATAAATAAATAAATTCTAAAGGATTCAAATTTCGGTGGAAATTTTCCGTAGAAGAATATTTGGAACAAATGATTGAATCTCACCAAATCCTTTTTAAATTTACTACGGGATGGCAATTTTGGAGAAAAATAAGTATGAGATTCGACATCGTGTTTACTTTCCTTTGTCTCAGAATTGATGTCTACCCTGCATAGCATCCAAACACATGTTTTGTGGGTTTTTTGTGTTATAGAATCCTATAGGATTTCACTTGTATTGGCATTTCAATTATGTATTTTTTTTTGAAATAAACGTTTCCCCTGCTTTTATATAGCCAGCTAAGCAACCGATCCAAGGTTCCCAACTTGTTTTCAGATTATCCGAGGCATGCCCCCCATAACACATTACCATCCTACTCTCCTATCATCCAAAAGACCCATCACCAGCCAGCACCTCCTCCACGATCGGATTGCCTCCGGAGCTCTCACACACACATAGAACTACACCTGGTGAGGTGCAGATCGCTCCTACCACGTTTTCGCCTTTTGTGTTCCCTTTCTGAACCAGCAAATTCTCACATGACTTCTCGCTCTCCTCTCTAGCTCCCAAGGGTGGATCTACAGACCGGGTGGCCGGGGCTCTAGCCCCAGCTACCCTAGCACAGACAATGGAGCTCCACCTAAATTGTTAGATATAAATAAAGAAGAAAGAAAGAAAAATATAGTAAGAAGAACAAAAGCTAAAGTAGTCAGCCCTAGCTACTTATTGATTCTGGATCCTCCACTGCCAGCTCCCTTGTAGTTCTTTCCACCTCATTTGGCATTTCAGTTATGTATTTTTCTATTGTTGTGTTTTAAGAATTTTACATTCCAAAGGATCTACAATATAGTTCCACATAATTGACAGTTTCTAGTGCAAATTGCTAGTCTTCCCTTCATAGCGATGACAAAAAAATATGTATTTTAAAAAAGCAAGACTTCATAATATTTGACCAACAATTTCTCTTATAGTATGCCATTTGTGGTAAAGTATTTCTAAATATGAAGCGAATGAATTAAACTGCTTGCGTAGCCTACGGTTTTCAAATAGTTATTAGATAAATTATTGTTGGTCAAATATTATAAATTTTGACTTTTCAAAATACACATGTGTGCCTTATTATTTTTTTTATGGAGGGAGTAATGATCAGCACATGTATTTAGAGGAAGGGATCCACTACTAATCTATGAAACTCAAGCAAATGGCAAGCCACATAGTCGGACACTAGGGAAAAGGAAAGAAAGAAGCTAGGTGAAGTTTGACCACACAAAGCAGGGTTGTTCCTTCAGTATAATTTTCTAAATATCCTTGTATGTACTGTTTAAGCGGCGTTGTCCGTTGAGCTCTTTGTAAGGATCGGTTGAAGAAGATGACGAGAGGGGGAAGAAAGAAGGAGAATCATTAGATATGAGGTTGATGTTGATCCAGTGGCTTACAAAAGGAGTGTGCGAAGAGGGGTAAATATCTAGTTCTAGAGTAGGTATTGCCGTTTTGATAATGGCAAATATATATTTAGGCCTACTCCAATGGTCTCCCTATTTTGAAGAATATGGCACAGCTTAGCACTATTCTGACACTGTAAACAGAGTGAAGTTTAAAATGAAGAACATGGATGGGTAAACGGCTAGAGATGGCCTTACTCACTTAAGCGTCCATGTAGCCACTGGCATATCTTTTTCTCTTTTTTCAAAGAACTATGGATAATGTTTGCTAACTTACTTGCTTGAGAGGGACCAAAAGGTGGTGGATAACTATTTGCAGTGAAGCGTTGTGATCGCCATAAAGTGAAGGGGAACCGTCTCAAAAAATATTTTCTAGAAAATTGTCTGGAAAATTGTCTAAATATCTGTGTATGCACAATTTAAATCTTTTGGTGTGCATAAAGTGCTTTGACATTCTCATCGCCAATTTAACACGGTACACAAATGAGTCCCCCTATACCATCCAGCCATCAATCATGGGAGTGAAAAATGTAACACACGCTACTTGTTTCTTCTAATAATCTGAAGAAGGATCAAATCTAGTCTACTGCATCTACATCGGATTTCTCACTTGATTAATCAATTGAGAAGTCCATTATATGTAACAACTAAGAAGTTGCTAAGGCACACATCATGTTACACAGAGGTTGAGAGTGTTGTCTAAGGCTTTATATCACCTTGACATACAAATCAACAAAGCTTCCATTATTTTAAAACAAATACCGCCGGACGGCCGAGGGAGAAATGAAAGCAGAACTCATAGGTCACTTTGATTGTTTTTCTTCAGTTGTTATTAATGTTTGGTCAGTTGGCCTCAGGGAAATATTTATCACTGCTACATAAAGGATTTAGAGAAAGGTGATTGGGAGTATATTTTTAGGAGTGGTAGAAAGCGCCGCTGCTATTCAAGTATTGCTACAAATCAGCATTTACAGGAGTGGGTGCCTAACTGCTCCTAGAAATATATTTTTAGAGATGGTTGATAAGGTGAACAGGTTCTAGAAATCATTTTTAGAGGAGGTGGGTAAGGTGAACCGGCTCTAAATATATTTTCTAGAAAATATAATCGAAAATAAAAAAATATTGCTATTAGAAAAGACCCCACACACAAGTCTGCCGTCATGCACATTTTTTTGCACATAAATACACACACTTGCGCTCTCCAAAAATCAAACACACAACCTCATGCCTCGCATGATATCTTGCCACCACCAAACCACACCATCACAGTTGATGAGCTAAGCTATGCATACTTTTTATCTATATCGATTCAATCTTTGAGAAGCAGTTGATAAGATGAAAAACCTCTAAAAATATATTTATTTTTAGAGGCAGTTGATAGGGTGAACACCTCTGGAAATCAATTTCTAGATGAATTGCCTCTGAAATCGATGTCCAGAGGCGGTTGGTAACCGTTTCAAATTTCTAGCTGTTTCTAAAAGTAAAAGACGGTGCTGCCACAGATTGATTCGGTAGTAGTGTGTGATCTTGATTGTGTAGTAGTGTGTATGGCACCAGTAGTGGCCGCAGCCAATTATCAGTGACGGTCTGTACGGGTGGTCCATCGCGTTGGATGCACTCGCTCGCGCCCAATCACAGGCACCGTCCAGCTGTCCGCAGTCGATCGTCTCTGTCACACGCTGACACGCACGGGTGCCCACCGGTAGGGATGGATATGGATGTCAAAATATCCGAATTATCCGTATCCGTATTCGGTAAAAATATCAATATGGATATCCGTATTTGTATCCGATTTTAATATGAATACTAAATGGATGTATCCGAATCCGTTTTTTATTGTTTTTCTCTATCCGATTCCAGATCCGTATCCGTAAAACATACATTATATTATAAGCCATCTAAATGTTATTTATATGACCGGTAATTATTATAAAATGATTTTAATTTAATATATGTTGTTGTGTATCATTTAAATTATTCAAAAAAATATTTATATGGATATATTTATTTAATATTAATTATTTTTATGCATTAAAATTTTAGATATTTATTTGAATCTTTACTTATCAATTTGTATTTTACGCTTGTGCTTTAATCTTTACTTGTCTAATAATTTTTTTCTACTAAAACCACCGTAAAGCATGTTGATAATCATTATTGTTAAAACGAAATAGATATCCGAATTTAAATCCGTATCCGAAGCAACCATTTTGTATTCGTATCCGATGATATCCGCATTCGTATCCAAATTCGAATAGAAATATGATAATTAGTGATATTCGAATCCGAATCCGTCCGTATGCGATCTGAATCAGAATCATGCCTACGCACTGGCTCGTCCTCTCGTCGTGCAGCTGCACCTGCAGTCCTGCACCCGCCATGGCCTGTCCCCGTCTCCCCTTTTTCTGGAATTCTGGGGTGCATGGGGGCCAAAAGAGAGAATCCACTGTGCATTGCATGCGTGATGCGTCCCCTCCCCTATGATGGCCATGGGCATCTCGTTCGTACTAGTCTAGGCAGGGCAGGGGCAGAGGCCGCTTTGGCTTTGCAACGCCCGTTCCTGCGGTTTTGTGGCTGCTAGCGAATCCCGCGCGCAAGTGGTACGTGCGACGGGGATTCCTTGGCTTTTCCAACGCCAAGTGTGTAGTGTAGGTGTAGAATCCTTGTTCCAAAAAAAAGCCAAAGGGAGAAGAACCAAGGAAGAGTCGTCGTTCATTTGTTCCTCTCGCACGATCGAGAAAATAGGATTGTGTTCCTTCCGACCCGAGGGCTGTTTGATTTTTGAGAAAGATGGTAGCTCCACACATGATGCTTCCTTTTCACTCTCGCGTGCAACGACCGAATATATTCCCTTCGTATCAAAACTTTGATCATTCGTCTTATTTAAAAAATTTATGTAAACATATAAGAAAACTAGTTATACTCAAACTCTCAACAATGATAAAACAAAACACAACAAAATAAATAATAAATTATAAATTTTTTGAATAAGACTAGCCATTGAAGTTTTAGAAAAAAAAATCAACCGCGACTTGGTATAAGACTGGTTCCAAACTTCCAGCAGACCGTTCATCCCACCGCATATATTCAAATTAATCTATGTTTATGATGTAACTATAGTGCTCATTTTGTATTATAGACGTCTATATGGACGACCTTCTAGAACCGGCTTAAGGGTTTGCAGTTCGATCACCAATTCTAGTGAATTTTTGGCATATACAATTTTTTTACAAACGAAGAATATCGCTTGTCATATATATGAAAGAAATTGTATATAATGACCGTCTCTAATAACAGATATCGACATGTTATGTCTGTTTTTGGGAAATAGCAGTACACCCTTTACAAATGAAGAATATCAACATCACTTGTGATATATACGAAAAAAATTGTATATAGTGACCTGTTTTTGGGAAATAGTAGTACACCCTTTTGAGGCATGCCTTTAACACGTGCCTAATGATTTATTTTGTATCTATCTCAAGAAGTGCTTTTCAGAAGCAAGGTTCTAGAGCGACTGTCTCTTTAAATGTGGATAATAGAAAACTTGCATCCTATATATCTATCTATATATATTGGAGGCCATTAAAATCATTGCTCGCTGCGTGTACATTATCAACATGAATTGGAGAGTTAAGTTTGTGAGCCTAAAACATTAAACACTAGTGTAACCATTCGATGATGACCATACATCATTGCTAGCCATTGCATGGCCTCTCACATCTCCTACCGTTACTAAGCTTTGAAATGTTAAATTTATATGATCAGGATTCAGGAACCACAAACCGTCTGCATGCTTTGACAATTAAAGCATTACATGTATGATAATGCACACATGAGTGGTAAGTTAAAATTTAGGTCTACTTTACTTAATTTTCCATTAGGTGGATGATTAAAGTCTAGCCTTCCATAATTTGAAACTAACTGTAGCTCTTTGTTTGCCCGTAGTTACCGCGTACACATCTATATATATATCTATATAAACACAACCCACTAAAGATCATTAACTTCTATTCTCCCAACTCTCAATCTATTCACATCATCTATTAATTTCTGCCGTCTAATCATAAGCTACAAAGTCCCATCTATCATCCATGTGTAACATGTTCACTGTGTATATCATGTGGCAAGAGAGGAACAGAACTAGCACTTATGGTCTCTCTCTCCCACCATAGGTCTCCCTAAAACTGACCTTCCAGCAGAGCCTCCTGTTCCATAGTAGCTGACGGGGTTTGAGAGTTCCCTAAATATAATCTCCTCTCTACCCCTCACAACACTTTCACCACCTTCTGATATGAACTTCTTCCTGCATGCGGTAGTCGATTCATTGTCCAGTCGAGACAAGCCTTCAACAAGCTTAGACATATGCATATCTTGTGGTGTCGATGCAACCGTGCTTCTATGCATAGCTCAAGAGCTACTACAGGCAGATATCAGTTTTCTTGCCATCCTCACCAGTAGACGAGTACACTGCTCAATCCAGGTCTACCCAAGGTGTGATTTTTATCCACGTTGTGCATCATCCAAGTTGGGATATATAGGCATCATATTAGGCCATGCTTGAAGAATTTGGGGGACATTTGGTACCGCTTTTCTTAATGTTTCATCCTCAGATACACATATATAGCTTCCTCTATCTAATAAAATGTTTTTGTATAATAACTCATCATGTTTTTCCCAAATATGTCCTACTACAAAATTATCTTTGATGAATAATTTTGTATCCCACATTTCCTCCGTGCTTTTCTGTGCATTAATCTCTTGATATGACAACATCAATTGATCCACTAGTTAATTTTATCCTATTGTTTCAAGCGTAGCTGACCGAATGAGTACCACTGTAAGTGTGCTTGTAAAATCTCTCATATATGTACTCTCTCATCATTTTGTGCTCAAGATCTCGTAGACTATTTATTTATGTTATATGTGTTCGTTTCATTAGATAAGGTGTTGACTGCCCGATACTGGTGGTCACTAGCTAGAAGAGATGTGGATGCATTTTGTACATTGCATCTGTTCGACTATCATATTGGCTTAATGCGAATTCAGTAGGTATACAATTAAAATATTTCAAAAGTCATGTTATATTTTAATACACAATTTGAACCAATTAAATTTGACTATTTTATTCTTATCCACTTTGTTTGCCGAATTATCAAATATATTTCTATTGCTTAATTTGTCTATTTTCTTCTGTTACTATAACCTTTTCTCTATAGAGAATTCATATAAAACTGCTCTTCAATCACCGCAGCAACGCGTAGGGAATCACCTAGTTTTAACTATTTTTGGAAATACTCCTTCTCAAGGCTGTTGCCTTAAACAACCACATATAGACATTACATATTAGAGGTGAGCATCTTCAATAAGAGCCTCTAAAACTAGAAGATGTATGTAGAAAATAAAAATTTTCTCATTTGAAGTGGTATGAAGACAAACCTTCTATCACATTTATATAGATTGACAGGATTGTCTAAAACTTTGTACTTGACATATTGTTTACTTTGAGTTGTTTAGGGGCTATTTTTTTAGGGAAAAATGATCTTCTCCAAACGACCTGTGGCTTGAGACATGGTGCTCGATCTATGTCAAAAAGTTATAGTGCTCCATTAGAGTGCTAAATCATACAAGATCCATTAGAGTGATAAATATGAGATTTGAAGAGTGCTAAATCATATGAGTAAAAAAGAATTAGGATCTATCCCTCATTCAGTTAAGAAGTGTCTTATATATGAGATGGCAACGAGGCTATGTGCGGAGGGAGACCTAAGGGGCTCGGAACATATACTGCACACACAAAAAAAACACATGATGTGTTACTTGTGATGAGCAATCATGCATATATCAAATATTTCTCTGAGTTTCTAAATATATGAATTTTTTTCCAAGTTTCTTATCACCTAGCTAAAAGTTAAAAAAGGACGGAATTTATTTCTAGAAGACGTTTTAGGCGTCCACACCTTTGAGTGTGGTTGTCAAAGCTTGCCTCTAGAAGTCCATTTTGAGGATACGGTGTTTAAATATTTCAATTTACTTGGGCTTAAGAATTATTACAAAACCATGCAACAAGCACGGAAGAAGACAAGACTATAGTACCTGTGTCAATATTTTTAAGCCCGCGATGCATTCAAACATTCAGGCACACCTAAATCAATTCTTGTCTTTTATAGACAAACAATTAATTACTTGTTCATCCCTGAAGTGTATTAAACTTAGGGATCAATATTAACCAAACAATAATTAAATTTAACCACTATTCCCCTCTCCTCCCATCTCTAGTTTGCAGTATTTCAGTATTCCATCTATATCTGAATCTGAGTACTTAAAATTATAAATAAATGATGTTAATAATCATTCAAATCTTACTCGAAACATTTGACAATATAAGATCTAAAGAAAATAAATAAAACCAGCAATATCCATCCATTTTGATCCAATTCCAACCTTGCTTGTCTAGAAATATGTGTGGCAAATACGACACCAATTAACTAACCTATCATGTAGGCCTTTTGGTGCATCACCGCACCAGCACCGCGATGGGCAAAAGGCCAAAATCTATCCATCCAAATCCAATGCAACGAACGATGGGGCGTCACACAGCACAATGAGCAGGAACCACATGCAAATTGAAGTGTGGCAGTGCACAGCCAAAAGTTTCAGGTCATGGTCAGACGACAACCGTCAGGCACGAAGTAACACAGCAGCAAGGCAGCAACTAGTGACTCGCAACAAGTATAGAAATACTCATTCGATGGAGTTTGCAAGTTGCATTCTTTACAGAATTGTGTGACGTTGGCATCATGAGTTATTAATGTAAGACCTTAACATCTATCTGGTGATGAATGATCGAGTGCCGTACCGACGGGGGAGACGGTGCAAAAAGTGGTCAAGTTGAGGAGCCTCCATACGTAGTGTACTGCACAGTAATTACAGGCTTGTTAAAGACACTTCGCTAGCTAGAAGTTATTAAGTTTTCCTACTGCTGTTTCCTCTGTTCTCAAATATTAATCGCGGTTGATTCTTTTTACAACTTATATTTGTTTTACTTAAAAAAATTATAAGTCATTATTTTTATGTATCTTATCATTGAAGGTTACTTGATTTGGACCTACTTAGGGGCAAAGCCAATACTCAACATTGGGCGGGACAGAGTGTTTCTTGTGTTAACAAAATTTCTTAGATCATTAGAGTTTTCTTAGAATTTCTTAGGACCTTCTGGCTCCCGGTAGACCTTTTTTTTTTTGCATGGTTCACTTAAAACTTTTAAACAAGACGAATGGTCAAAGCTGTAGGAAAAAAAGGTTTTTTTCGGAGAAATGAACCACAAAAAGCGACCACACTGATCTTGTCGAATTGACACAATTGCAATTGCATGCTGGAGAAAGTTATAAGAGAAGAAAGAGAGAACGTCGTCGCTGGGAATTTTGTACGCAGACTACTGTGCCAGTCCTGTGCAAATAATTCAAACCTCACCAAACAGAATTCATTTGCATGATGAGTGTAGGCGACAGGCAACAAAAAAAATATTGGAGTATGTGGGAAGAGAGGACGACGTTTATTTCTTTGTTTTGGAAAAATGGTGGTATATATGTTGCTGCTGGGTGCTGGCGGGGCCCATCCTAGTCAGCACCAATCAGGAAGCTAGGTTGTTGTTTTCCTGCCGAAACCAGAAAACGCTGCAGCCGTAGCCATCTTCTCTTCTGGTGCCAAGTTGCTAGCTCCAGTGTATTTTTTGGCTTGCACCGCGAAGGGACACTTGCAAGTGTCACACGCACAGATCGATCGAGCTGCCAATATTACTGCTTGTTTGATCGAGATAAGAACTAATGCTAGTAAACTCCTTGAAGAACAATGCTTTGCTTCATTTATGCAATATGGATGGATATGTATTTCTTTAGTAATCAAAGTATATATGCGCACGCACGGCGCACGATCGATCAGGCATGCACTAATAACTCATTGGTTTCTGCTCCACTTACAGTGCATACGTTCAAACTCAATTCTTTGTACGGTCATATACATTATCCGCTGGACTTGATCTTAGCCGCAAAAGCGCTCTATCATCGTCAGCTCGTGCAGTTGTGTGCTGGCCTGCTGCTTAAGGAATGGAAACCATATGCCACATATGCATCGGTATCTCGTTTCGATCCGTACGTCGATGATGGTTGAAGCGCCACCAATATAATCACCCACCATCGCGATTCGTGAACAGCTGAACTGAACAGGACCGGGCAGCTGCCGCACGCCTCATCAACTTGCATCCCGGCATCCCGCAGTCGCAGCTACAACATCTCATTCAGGCATGCAACTTGCAGCAGGCCTTGACCCTTGCGCGATCCCAGGAGGCGGAACGAAAGCTCCAGCATCTGATCAGCTCGCGCGCGCGAGAGGTCAAGCGACAGCCCTGGGCATTAAAACTAACCTAGCTGTTCAGTGTTGACGGACCTTTTAATTTGACAAGATTGATGTTGATTATTATTGGCGATCGATCGATCGAGGCTGATGATGATGAGGGCGACTCGAGGCGAGGGGTGTTCCACGCCCTGCAGACTGCAGCCCTCTGTCTCGTCCTGATGTAGACAACATCTATTATGAGCAAGGCTCTCCTGAATGACTATGTAAGGAGTCATGTCTAATGGATATTTACGATCGCATTCGTAGCCAAAGGCAGCAGCAGATCAGATCAGAGTCAGACGTGCTTTCCATCATCCGCACGGCTTGTGCACTGCTCCGCAAGGGAAGGGAAGGGAAGGAAATTAACCTCTGCTGGACAAAGATCCAACGTCCGCCCAATGTCCAAGTCGCCGTCGCCGTCGCCCTTTTCCCCTTGAACGTATTATAGTCCAGTGGCTGCCATCTCTGTCCGGTTGTCTGTCCTCACCGGCCGGTACCTCCCCCCGGCGGCCGTTGAGCGTCGCCGTCGCCCACATCTTCCCTTTGCTTCAAAAGGAAACCGGAACGCCGGCCAGGCAGGCAGCCGTCGTCGTCGTCTCAGGGCCGGGGAGAATTTTCCGCGCTCGATTCGTCGATCGAGACTCCCGATCTGCGTGTCGCTGCGTTGTCCGCCCCAACGCATTTGGTTGCGGTCCTGTGGCTCGCAGAAACTGGATCAACTTGCCGCCATGGCCATGCCGACCTCACCTGTGCTCGGCGAACGACGCCCGACCCCGGCCCAATTACCTGGCCTCTTATTTACCTGTTGGGCCTCTGATGTATAGCACGATGCGCAGCCCACTGCAGCATCGTGCCAAGGGCCTCGCATGATTTCAGCATGGAGCTCTAGAGCAACCTTCAGCTCAGCTCGGTACCTTGATGGGCCTAGTAAACTGAACGAACAGGCAAACGAGGCCGGGCCGCGAATCTTTCCCTCCGTCTAGAATGTTTTGCAGTCTGTTCTTTAGGTGGACTTTGTTTTTTTTTTTTCAAAAAAATGATGTGCGTTTACTTCATAAATCATGAAAGACATATGGAACAATGATATGACGACGCAAGATTTATTTATTCAAGATTGTGCTTCACAGGGACCACGGAGCGTTCCCCTTGTCTATACATACTTACGGCAGCTAGACTATTTACGGTACGGTATGGCACACTACGTTCGATTTAGGGGTGTTTGGTTCCAGGAATGTCAGATACATCATTATCTGGTGAACCAAACACCCCCTTAGCAACTCAAGGCATAACGCATTTGACATCGCTTTGCAATTATTATTATTATTATTTTCTTGTTTTCTGCTGGGCGGAGTCCTCAATCATGCTTTAGAAACCTTATAGTGTTTTTTTCGGATTTGTCTGCATCGTAGTAAACCTTCTCTGCAAGTTCAATTATTATAGACAACTACTAGCATAGGTACAACAACGATAAGGTTTAGCTTGATGCTTGAGTGAAACTTTGCATACATGCATGGAAGAGAAAAAAGAACAAGGAATGCAAAATATTGCAAGAAAAATTATTATTATTATTATTGACAACAACTAGCAAAAGTAGAACTATGACAAGGTTTAGCAATGGATGAAACTTTTCATACATGCATGGAAGATAAAAAAGAACAGAGGATGCAAAATTTGAAAGAGAAAAAGAACAAGGAATGCAAAATATTGCAGGAACAAAATTATTATTATTGACAACCACTAGCAAAAATAGAACAATGACAAGGTTTAGATTGAATGGAACTTTTTAATTGATGGAACCAGCACAAGTAAAACAATGACAAGGTCTAGATTGAATGGAACTTTTAATTGATGGAACTACCAGCACAAGTAGAACAATGACAAGGTTTACATTGAATGGAACTTTTCATATATGGAAGAAAAACATTGGATGCAACATTTGAAAGAGAAAAAGGAACAGGGAATGCAAATAACAAGAGAAAAAAAACAAGGGGGAAAAGGCAAGGTTTAAGATTGAATGGAGGACAAGAGGAAAAAAACACGATGGAGAACAAGAAGCAAAAAATACACGGAAAAAAGGGAAAAACAGGGGGAAAAGGCAAAGTTTAGATAATTAGATTGAATGGAGAACAAGAGGGAAAAACACGGAAAAATGCATTAAAAATCCGACCTGCCGGATTCGAACCAGCGACCTAAGGATTTATCTGCACCGAACTACAGTCCTCCGCTCTACCAACTGAGCTAAGGTCGGTTTTTGATTCGATAATCAACGAATCATATATACTTTACCAACACATTGTATGGCCAACCAGCTATATGTCATTCTGTAGCAGTGATTTTCATGGTGACTAAGAAATTGAATAGTACGTAGTATACTTTACATGTGCGATGTAATCAGATATGCAGTATATTTTTCTGATTGTGAAGCAATCACTACTCCATCCATTTCAAAATATAAGTTGGTATTGAATTTGAATACTACATTTAGCCATTCATCATATTAAAAAAATATAGTGCAAATACCAATATAAGTAATGCATAAATAATTATAAAAAATAAAACCATATTAAATAAGACAAATATGGTCAACATCGGATTTAGAAGTCAACGTTGACTTGTACTCCTTCCTGTTGGTTTTTTTTTTTTGGATTATGCTTTCTATTAGAGAAATTAGGGTTTTCATTACATTGGAATACCTTTTCATATTTCAAAATCGAAACCAAAGTCCATTGATACAAACACATCTTCTCAAATACTTCCTTCGTCCTAATTTAAAGGTCCTTTGACTTTTTAGCACCAAATTTGACTGGCTCGTCTTATTTAAAAAATTTACGAAAATGTAAAAAAAATTCAATTCATAAGGTAAAGTATATTATATGCTAAATTAAATTACAATAAAAATAAATAATAATTGTAAAATTTTTTGACTAATACAAACCGGTCAAACTTTATGTTAAAAAAATCAAACGAACTGTGAACGATAGGACAGAGGGAGTATAATTTTCACCATGGTGCACCTATCTAGTACTACTAGCCAGGGGTCCATGTGCGTAGCCACACATTATGAGTAACGGTAGAGATTGGTTCCCATTAAGACAGAATCTGCATGCTGCGATACGGTACGATTATATAGTACTGTGCACATACCACCGTTATTCGTGTGTGCACACATCAGGTGTTCATTTCCTAGCTCGGCCACATCGGCCAGCATAGTGAACCACAGCAACTTTTCTCCTATTATATTTCTACTATTCTCATATATATTTTTTTGAAATACGGCACAGGTTTGCTGCAAAATATATTAGAAGGAAAAGACCAGTCAATTTTTTAAGAAGAAAACTGGGTCAAAAAACATTAACAAAAACCCCACTAATCTCCACTGAACAACCACTAAACCAAAAACTAGAAAAAAAATACAAAAATACAACTCTTCCTACTACCAGATGCCAATCTGGTTGGCCATTTAACTCCTTTACAAATCACGCAACTTGTACGGAATCTCTCGATTTATCTTCTAAAGTTTGTTGGTTCCTCTCAAGTCAAAGGTTCCACCGGAAATAAATTATCATCATGTTAACGTTTTTCTTGATCCACCTATCACAGTGGGACTTACTCTTTTCCAATAAACGGAGGTGGAGCCTGAGATACTTCAATTCTATATATGGAATTCACCGTCCTATATTCTTTTGCATGTGCCCCTTTCCATCAAGTCTTGGCTTCATACTCTTCTTTTGTTTTTTCGATTGTATCGATGCCATTACATGCAGCATTAGTTATTATTTATGTAGTGCCAAATTATATACTCAAATGAAATACATACGATAAATATTTATTTATCGCGTTTTAGTTCAAAAATGAACTAGCCGACTGATAAATATTCAAGAACAAAGTTAGTACAACGGTAAGGCGATTGTTCAAAACCACAAGCGTGGATTGGGTCATAAGCAAACAATATGAAGTCTAAACAATGCAAGTACCTACGATAAGCGACTATCGTTGGAAGAGGCAAAGACTATTCGTTGTTTGACCAAAAATGCTGAATAAATATGCGGGGACGAATTATGGTATCATCTTATCCGAGACATTTTTCATGTGTACTTTGTCTTACATGCTGTATTTATTATCCTAGTCAGAGCATTTGGGGGCAGCTAGCTAAAGATACCTTGATGCAACAGTAAACTAGTCCGTGACTAATTAACGAAGACTGCCGGCCTTTCATTAATTACCTGAACACGCAGCAAATAAAATTTTTAAGGTGTGCTTGGTTGGTCTCCGAGAACAATTTATAAGCTGAATTTAGGAGTTCGTTTTTTGAGATGAAATTTTGGAGGAGTTCTACCAAAGAGCACTTTGGTAACTTTGCAGGGTCAACCCGGGGTGAATATTGTGGAGTGATGATTATCTGAAATAAACAAAAGGGCTCAGATCTAGCCATCTAGGACAAAAAAAAAAAACAGTTTCTCTCCTTATTCACTCACAATACATATTTCAGGTTTTAATACTGTAACATTGTTTGTCTAAACGTGCATACATGAATATGTGACCATTTACACATGTTCAAATGCTAAACAAAGGCTACACGTATAGTTTATGCCATAAAAATGACAAAACAATGTTCAAACTAACACTTTGTTTTTTAAGAATTGTTGGTGCTAGATTCTGTGTACTCCAAGCTTGTTGGACCCATAATCTCAGAGAGGTTGTAGTAAGTGCATGATCTCTTGGCTCCACGGTTTGTTGCAAATCGAAAGTCGTTGGTCAACTTTATGTGACAATAGAATATTATATTATTGGTAACCTAAAATCCAAACACAGCAACCCAATGTCTGCCTCATATTTAATAATGAAATGTCACATGATGCTATATATTCTGTAGCAAGGCACGGGCGCAGCCAGGTACCGATTTAATGTTATGATGTGAATTGTTTAAGTCGACTAATTTGCCATCTAACCCCAAATGGACAATCGACTGTCTAGTTTTTAGCGTCTAAAGGTCGAAATACTGCTTCATAGAATTTAACCTATAGGATTATTAGAGAATCACTTCAACAGCATAATCATTTCTCTAGAATAATTACTCATCACAAAGAACCAGAATAAAAAAGAGCTAGCTCTACCAAATGGACCCTTACATTGATTAGTACTTACTTCCTCAGTTGAAAACATAAATCACCTTCTTGAACAATAACTCAAAATATCTTAAGTTTCACAAAATTTGTAGAGAAACATAACCAGTATCTATGATACCAAATAAATACATTTTGAAAATATATTTTAGGGTGAGCATACTGATACTAATTTGATGCAACAAATATATTGGTACTATTTTATTCAATAAGTCTGGTCAAACTTTAAGAATGATGAACTTACCAGAAGTTGATTTATTTTGTGCACTAGTAATTAGTGTTTTTTATCACTAGTAATTGGTGCTTTTTCTGTTATAATTTGGACTAAGTTTATAGAAAAAGAGTTTTTTTCATTATAATTCAGACTAGCTTATAGAAAGAAGCACCGATTACTAGTACACAAAGAACTGGAAGCGGTTGGGAGGGGTATTTTTAGAGCCGTCTCTACTATAAGGTTCCAAGGGGAACACCAAATCAATTTTTAGGGCGGTCCACACCATCAGCTACTTCTGGAGAAACATTTCTGGAAACGGGACATCCCATCACCCGTCTTTACAAAATGCTGATACCAAAGATGGAGCATGCCATTGTTCATCGCCTTACATGACTTAGAAAAACAAAGGAAGGTCGTGCCACCACTAGGATCCACCAACCATGCCACCGTCAGCCTCACGCACGCCCGCCGTAGGTTTAGGGTTTAAGGTCGTATGCCTGCGTGCTCTGAGAGCCATCGTCGGTCCGTGCGTGGCTATATCCCCACTCCACAGCGCTGCACCTCATACCATACATGTCACTGCATCACACCTTGTCGGCCCAGCCAAGCCACGCTCGGAGCCATCGTGTTTTGCTCTTGGACGTGGTCCATGATATCGATTCATGCTGATCTGAACTGATTGGCTCCACAGCAGCAAAGCCCCCTTGGCCGCCGGCCTCCAGGGCACCGCCTCACTGGCGGCGGCTGAGCCATGCCAAACTACCCAGCCGCTCGCTGCCACCTACGGCAACACCATATACAAGAAAGAGGGTGAGGTCGTAAATTCAAGGATGGGAGATGGAGTCACTGGGTGAGACTTGAGAGATACTCCCATGTCCCAAATTGCAAGGGGTTTAGCTCTCTTTTTATTTATCCACATTAATACGTATGTCAGTGCATCTAAACACATATTGAATACACACAAAGAAATAAATGAATTTAAAATAGAGTTAGAACATCTCACAATTTGGCACGGATGGAGTACGAAGGAATAGAGATAACACCAAAGGATAGAGGAGCCGGTGACGACTAGTGAGAAAACAACACACTAAAGGGGAAGAGTGAAGAGATGTGGCACGCATAATACTTAAAAAATAAATGGATTAACGATTTAGAAGGCAAGACGCATGTACATAAAAGAATGAAGTATATCGAGAATGTAAATATCTGTCCAACCGCTTCTCTGCCGTCGCCGATTTGAATAACTAAAAACTACTGTCCACATGCATTGCCGATTTGAATAACTAAAATCTACTGTCCACATGCATGGGATCGGAGACCGGCCGGGACGCGACGTCCGCTGCCGATTGAGTTTTTTTTTTTTTTTTTTTGACGTGGCGGTGTGGATTCAGCTGCTCGATCGATCACGAGAGGAAGCCGAACTCCCTTGCTCGCCCGTACGTGTGCATGGTCAGAGATGTGTATTGACATCAATGTAGGATCAAATCGCCAATGGCATGCATATATATAAATCTGCATCTCCTCCAGACCATCCTAAACAGGCGGGTATATACAAAGTACTACAAGATGCCACGACCCGCACGCGCAGTAGTTCCAACTTCCAGTTTAGTTGTTCTTCTATCAGCTGATTCAGCTTGATTGTTCTTGACCTCAACGCATGGATCTTTGCCGTATCTCCATATATCCATCCTGGCACAGTTCGTCTGCAAAACTCCATTTCACAGGCCTGTACATCAGCTGCGATTTGTCATGCATGCATATATATGCATGGTGGATTATTATTCCTCCCGCCCATCGTCGGCCAACCCATCCGTACGTCCGCCGGTACGCAGACGCAGCTGCTCAACAACGAGCGCATTCGTAGTTCGTTCCATCCCAAGCGCCACGAGCGACGACGCTGATGGCTGCAGCACCAGCAGGCTCAAGAATCAACATCAACCGGCGCGCGGTTGGTGACATCCGGTGCATGACTGGGATTATATTCCGGGTGCCAGCGGCTACCACAGGTGCTCACTCTCCGGGCACCGGCTCCGGCGTCCCAATTGTTCAATATATAGCGCTTGGTCCATTTATTAATCTTAGAAAATCTAAAAAATCTATATGTGAGCAAAAAGATTATGGAACATTTAGTCTCACCTGGCTGCTAGTGGGAGAGAAACTTCACCTATTTAAAAGTGGAGGCGCTCCCGTCCTACTAAGTTATGGTGTGGAGGGAGAAAGGAAGACCACATTGCGCGCACTCACTCGCCTCGCCGGCCCGGGCGGGGCGGGGCAATGGGCACGGGCGCGTGGCACCTGCGTGAATGGTCCGCCGAAATCCAGATCCTGATCTTGCGGGAGCGCGACTACCTTTTGCTGTTTTTATTTTTGGTGACTTGGCCGTTAAGTCTTAGAGTCCTAACTTGAGCCTTAAGTTTTGGAGTCCTTATCCAATCGAGATCGTGATCGCGACACGAGATCGGATCGTAGGCTCCTGTATAAGTAGTCTACCGGCGTCGTCAAAAGATACACCGAAAAACCTAGGGTTTTGCCAACTCTCGCTGCTGCGCCGCCTTCGTAGTTCTCTCTATCCCGGCGCCGACGTGCATCTGCAACCGGGAGAGCAGGTCTCCGGAACCCTTAGTCTTTCGAGCTCTTGCACCGGGAGAAGGCGAATAAGGTTTTTGGGAAGCGCTCCGCGCGACTGCTCGCTGTCTTCACCACGGGTCGTCCATCTGCTTCCGCTACCGGAGGCCATCTCCGGCGACTTCTTCACGGGCTTCTACATCGTGCTGCGTACAGTATCCGCGACGTCCGCGACACGGTCATCAACAACGTCGTCAGTATGGAATCGGCTCTGGCTAGCGACGGTATAACTTGATCGATCTATTTTATCTGTTTATTATGATCTGCGAGATCTTTGCTGTGATCGTCTTATCTAGTATGTTAGATAAGTACATACTAGTTTCTGCCATATTTTGCATAATTTACTTTCAGAATTTAATTTAGATATTGTGTATTTCCTCGACACCAATGCCAGCGGTGGCCACGCCTGATCGATTTGATTTGTCTCGCCCTCTCGATGGCCACCCTACACCTGCATATATACACGTACGGCATCGCTAATAATTAATTTAATTGCAAAAGAGGTGTTACCCTGGTCCAACAGTTAATCAGCGGAACCAAGGATTACATTCTAGTTTCGGTTTCCTATATTGCATTATTAATTAGTCTAAAAAAAGTGAGATCAGCGAGAGCCACGGATAAATTGCCCGTTTGGTTTGCCAGATCAATCTGTCAGGATCGATCATCCGGAGTGATGTCGTCCGATGTTTTTCTGCCGGATGACTCGGTCCGTGGAACTAGGCTAACAGATGGCTCGTGAAGGACAACCTGGTCCTTCACCGGTTCACGCCGATAGATTATCGGATTGGTTTGATTCCCTGTAAAGGAAAAAGTCCATTTTACAATCTCAAACTGATCAAGAAATCTAATTTTAACCACATGCTATGAAACCGGACAAACTACACCCTCAAACAGGCAAAACCGTCTGAATTACCCCCTTAGCACTATAACAAGTTGTTTTGAGGGTGGTTTTCAGACGTGGCTTGCGGGGCCCATATGTCATTCCATGTCACGACCTCCTCTCTCTCTCCTACAAGAGCAGCAATCGCTTCCTCTCCCACCACCACCACCTCCTCTCCTACTGTCGCCGCCGACTCCCGCCTTGTGCCAGCCGTCGATGCCCCTCCGCATCTCGGCCTCGCATGGGCCGCCGCTGCCTCCTGCGTCGGCGTCAGGCCGATCCTCTTCTCGGACCGCGCTGTGCCGCGCCGCCAATCCTCCTCCCCTTCTGGCCATGCCTCGCCCTGTCCTCACCTCCACATGCGCTGGCGAATCCGCTGAGCCCATCCTCACCACAGAGTCGTGACATGCCGTCGGGCCACCCATCCCTGCCGCGTCGTGCCATGGTGAGCCACAACGCCGTGTTGAGCACCACCACGCCAAGTTTTGTCACGTCGCCACGCCGAGCTTCACCGCGCCACCACACAGAGTGCCGCCACGCTAGGTCACATCGCCGCAGCCCAGCCCTACCTACACCGGATTGGGGAGAGGGAGGCCACGACGCTATGGAGAGGGGGAGGTGACGGTGGCGACGGAGCTGCAAGGAAGGGGAGGGAGGCGGAGGCGGCGGCGGTGCTGCAGGGAAGGGGAGGGGCGGCGGTGGCGATGAGGGTGGTAGCAGCAACGGCGCTGTAGGGAGGGGGCGGCAGCGATTGTGAGAGAGAGAGGAGGCAATGATGACATGGAGGCAGAGAAGAGGTGGGGCCCACCTGTCATTGAGATGGAAGAAAAGGTTGAGGTGCTGACGTGGACTGACTTATGGGCCCCGTGCGCCACATCTGCAAAACCATCCTTGAAACAGCTTGCTACATTGCTCAGAGGGTAATTTAATTTGGATAGTTTTGCCGGGTGCAATTTGTCTGGTTTCATAGCATGAGGTTTTAAAAATTGGGCATTTTAACACTTTGAGCTTGTAAAATGGACTTTTGCCTAAATAATGGCGTGTCGATTAAGTGTTTGATTACTACATTTCGCTCAAACAAGTGGCCAGTTGCTTTCTTGCACCGTTGCAACTACCCATGCATACGAGTATACGACAAGAATAACCTTTTTGCAGGGTCCGGGAAATATATGATCTGCAGTATTGCGAAGACGACTGTTTCTTCGTCGTCTCCACCGATGCGCTACGTACACGCGACGTCATGTGAATGTGCATGTCCATACACTAATTGGATATATGATTGGATCGGATATATTTCATTCCCAAGAGCCTAACCGGCCGGCCGGCCGGCCGCCGGCGTCGCTGCCCAACCGCTTCTCGCCGTCGCCGATTTGAATAACCACTGCCCACATGGGAGACCGGTGCCGGAGACGTCCACGCTGCTTCCGAGCATTTTTATGATCTCTGGCGGTGTGGATTGAGCTGTTTCACGAGCTGCTAGAGGAGGCCGGCTGATCCATAACGTTGTCGTATGGTACGTCGTCTCCCTCGCTCACTTGCGTCGGAGATCTCTTGACTACAACCTATGATATGATGTAGTGTGATGATATGATCTAATACATCCGCAATCACATACATGCTGTATGCAAATAAATCTGAATCGAGACCATCCAAACAGGCTACCGTACCTTCATGGTTTCATCACTCATCAGCTCGTACCACGCACTGCACTGCACACACGTAGCTGCTCCGATCTTTCGTCGTTCTTCGATCAACTTAATTAATCTTGAACTCAACGCACACATTTGCATCCCGTGTCCCGCCACAGGCCACAGCTCGTCGACGATGGCGACGTTCGCGCAGCCACCCGTGCAAAACGCGTAACACCGGCCCCCGCCTCATTTGTCTTATCTTCTGGCCACACCCGGGCCCCGGCCAACATCTGCATAAATACACGGCATCGCCACAGCGCCTCGCATTGCTTAGCTCTAGCTCATAAAATCACCAGCTAGCTAGCTGCAAAGGCGTACGTGACCATCCATTGTTGGTTCTCGTTCGATCATCTACTAAATTTGCCGGCTACAATGGCCACCAGCACCAGCACCGTCCCGATGTCGAGGAGCGCAGGCAGCACGGATTCCGTGTTTAGCCGGAGGAGGCCGAGGAGGAGCCACTGCAAGGTGACGGCCGTGGCGACGTCGCCGCCCAGGGCCAACTCCCGCTCGTCGGGTCATCAGGGCGGCAAGAAAGACTACTACGCGGTGCTGTCGCTGGAGCACTCGGCGGCCGTGGGCGCCGAGGAGATCAAGCGCGCGTACCGGCGCCTGGCGCTGCGGCACCACCCCGACGTGTGCCCGCCGTCGCGCCGCGCCGAGTCCACGGAGCGCTTCCTCCAGCTGCGCCGCGCGTACGAGACGCTCTCCGACCCGGCGGAGAGGGTGCGGTACGACGCCGAGCTGAGGGCGGGCGGAGACGAGGACGTCGACGGTGGGGCAGCGGCGGCGCGCTGAGTTCACGAGGGACGTGTGGGAGGCGCAGCTGTCGGCACTGCGGGCGCGCTCCGACCAGCGGCAGAGGGCGCGGAGCGGTGGCGTCGTCCGCGGGCAGGGGGTCTGATGATTAAGTGGCACACTGGATGAACAACTGCCGTGTTGTGAATTCTGATTTATTCTTTGATCGTGTGACTCGTGGAATCTGGCTTTACTGGCCTACTGGGTTGTCCGCTTCACCTGTGTTAAGTGAAAAGTGATCAGTCTGTAATCCATTCTGTTCTTTTAGGTGTGTGGGAAACAAAGTAAACACCCATGTACAAACTGCTAATTTAGATCTACTTGGCAATTTGTGGATTGAGATAGATTGAGGGAGATTTTGATCAACTATGAATTTGAACCCACCACAATCACTTTAATCCACTTCAATCTAAGAATTGACAAACTAGACTTTAGTTTATCTTTGATGAACTAGCTATTGCATTTTACTTTTGCTAACCATATCATGACTACATGATGTTTGTTACAATTTTACTGTTTTTGTTGCAACAAGCCGTGTTTAGTTAATGGTAGCATATATTTAATGTGTGTTTGTTGTATTCTCAACGTGACCAACGAATTGAGCACTCCAACGGTTCCTGTGGCCTGTACTCGTTCCATTCCTCAAATTTCAAACTCCACTCTATCTACACAGCCGATGGCCGCCGAGTGCTCCAGCGACAGCACCTCGTAGTAGTCTTTCTTGCCGCCCTGATGACCCGACGAACGGGAGTTGGCCCTCGGCGGGGACGTCGCCACGGGCATCACCTTGCAGTGGCTCCTCCTCCTCTGGCCAAATACGGCGGCCAGCACTCAAACATTGGGAGGGACAAATTGTTTCTTGTGTTAACAAAATTATCAAAATTTATTAGATCATTAGAGGCTTTATTAACAAAACCACCTTCATTAGGAGGGACCTTTGCCCCCCCCCCCTCCGTTGCCCCCGTGTCTACAATGCTGGAGTTTTGAGCATCCATTTGAGGTAACCATTAGAGATAGCTTAAAGTGAACACTTCTTTTCCTCCCAAAAAACAACAATTAATGCATGCTTCCTTACATTTGTGCTCATTGTCTGTATGCCAATAGTTTTCTTGAATTTCAGGAACCCTGAGCATTGTTTGCCCACACGGCCGCTTACACGCCATTTGAATGTAGATATTTAAGCCGATAAAATTCAATTGAGTATTAATACGAAATCAGGTCAATATTCCATTGGAAATTGGGTATAAAAGCTAGCAACTATATACTGTTGGTCAGCCGTATGTAAAGAGTTGAAGACCGAGAGAGGGCATCACGATGACAGCTACCGCCTCGGCCCTACCACCTGAAGTAAAATAGAGGATATGACCTCTTCATCATGGCGGTTTCCCGATCCTTTGATTTGTTTGACCGGTTGTAAATGAACATATGTAACATTTGTTTAACCTAGCTACACTTGTGTGCATTGATTGACTAGATCTTTTTCTGTCTCCTTTCTCAGTCGGCCAAACCTATTCCAAAGGTGTTTACCGAGTCCCTATGCACACGTGAGAGAAGTCTGTTCCTCTACGTTTGTGGTTTCTAAAACAATATATGTGCTAAGTAGTATTCCATTCTTCCTAAATTACAAGGATTATAGCACTCTTTTTATTTATCCATATTTATATGAATGTTGATGTATCTAGATACATATTCAACACATATACGAAAGAATGGATGAATCTAATTAAGGTCTAGAACATTTACATTTTAGAACAGATGGAGTATAAAACACTGGATGTGCTAGTGAGCGCAGGGCGCTGGACAATTGGTGAGCCCACGTGAGTGCTTGCATGGGACATATAACATGGCGTGCAGGTATCCCCGAACCTACAGCTCCAAGCGGTCAAGCCTCTAAAGAGGCTTGAACTCTCGTTTCTACTGTTTTCACCCGGTTTAGGTGAATCACCATTCACCCTCTATTGTCCCTTCACCGCCCATCTGTTGTTCCTTCACTGCCTCTCCACCGTCCCTCTAAGAAGTTCCATTTATAGGTGAATAACAATCCTTAATCCAACGATGTGTAGCAGATGTTTAAAAAAATAGATGAAACTATCACTGACACACTGTAAAATGTATCATGTTGTTTAGGTTAAAATTATTTATGTAAGCTAACAACTTACATAATTTATCCTCAAGAGTATGATTTATATTTTAAAATATATATTACATTGTCTTTATGGGGGATATTTTTCATGGTTGCTAAAGCATAGAAATATATTTATAACACATGCATATATATGTATACTTGCGCAGAAGCAACATTTATGCTTAGTTTAAATTAATTTTATATATTAATTAATAGTGGTATAAGGTGGTAATTTTGTAACATGTATAGACATATACATGGTTATTTAGTTTTTCTATAATATACCATGCATTGATTTATATGTAGATTTGAGGGTTTTTTAGTTTAATATGTAATATCAAAAGATGTGACGTAGATTTAAAGGGCTACTTAGATTATCTTATCATAGTGATAGTGGTGGATAATTTAAATGCAATTTAGATAGTATTTTATATTATTTCATAACTAATAGCGTAGGTTAATAATTTAAACATAGATTATCTTTCATACTTGCATAGGTGGGTAATTTAGATAGAAAATTTGGGGGTTACTCCATGCTCTCTTTCATGATGGTAGAGTTGGCAGTTTCGATGCAACTTAAGGGGTTATTCTAGATTATCCTTCATAACGGAAGTCAGTAATTTACATGCAAAACCAAGAGAAATATTTTAGACTATCTTTCATAATGATAAATTGTGTATTTTTAGGAAACATAATGATTTTATGGCTATTACTATTGTAATATAAGGAGCATGATGGATAGATGTTTCTTATTTGTTAGAATTATAGTATCACTAGTCCATCAACCTGTGAGAGTTATAGAAGATATATATTTAATCTTTAATAATATTAGAGTTTATTAATTTAATTCAATCTTTGTAATGGCATTGTGGGTACTCTATATGCAAATTTAGGGATTATTTAAATGTATCTTTCATGACGGCATATTGGGTAATATATATAAAGATCTGGGTCTTATCTTAATTTGACCTTTTATAATGGCATGATGAGTAATTTATATGAAAATGTAGGGGGTAATTTTAATTCATATGTATGACGGCATGACATGTATTTTTTATGCAATTAGGGCTTATTTAAAATTGTATTTATAATGGTATGGTTGGTAAATTTTATATAAACTTAGTGGGTTATTTTATCTCAACTTTCAAAATGGCATGGTAATTTTTTAGAAAATATAATATATCTAATGGCTATTATTATTAGAGCTTTCATGGTGGACGGCTAGATGTTTTTTATTTTTGTGAGAATTTCTAGGATTTATCTTTTTCTTAGCGCGTCTGATGAGGATTAACGTGTAGGCTCCAATTATTAATATTAAGATTTTCTCCATCCCCAAAAGAATATATTAATATCATTTGAATTTTCTCCAGAAAGAATACAACTATAGCTTGTAATCCTCCTTTTTCAAGATGCATGTTCATTTAATTGTCTCTTTTTCCTTTTTACGGTGCATGCACTTTTTATTTTTATTTTTGTTTTTTTGTTTTCAAAAGATACATACCTATGATCAAATAGGTGTGTGTATGTTATTTATTACGGTTACTAATCTGTCTTAATGCTAGGATTGTATTATTTCTAAGGTACAAAATAGTGCGCTATTAGCGCGCTATAGCCTCGAAATAGCGTTTAGATATGTATTGCGCCACGCTATTGGCCATTTTAAAGATATTGGCGCTATTGACGCTATACCAACGAATAGCAACGCTATTTAGTGTAACGACGCGCCCCTACTACGACGCTATCATGGGCGGCCAAAATGAGAAGCTGGCGCTACATATACTGTATATCTCATCTATTATTTAAGTATTTAGTCTAAAGTTTAACCTACAATATTACGGATATTATCTAATGTCGTTGACTCATTTGTAATAGAATTTTTGGTTACCTACAGTTATTATGCTCTTATTTTGGTATAAATGCTTGACTATTATTAAATATTATCAACTCAATTACTATATAATATTTGGTCATCTGCTGAAAATGCAAAACCGATGATGTTATGGGTAATTTTTCTATATCTTTTTCTAAAAATGCTAAATGTGATAGTACATTATAGCTTGTTTAGTGTTTTGAAAAGAACAACGCTAAGCTCCATATCACACGATTTTGTACCTTGTTATTTCCTTTACATTTGAATCTTATATGGTCACTTGTTTTTATACTCCCCACTATTTTGTCTTGAGACCTTACCTTTTTTTCAATGAGGCAGGAGGTCGCCAAATCAAATAAGATACTCCCTTTGTCCAAATTTATATATCACTTAACTGTTTTGTAACTTTCTTGTTTTTAAAAAAAATTATAATTATCATTTTTTTCATTGTCACTTAGTTTAGCATACAGTATACTTTAACTACGACTTTAGTTTTTCTATATTTTCATAAATTTTTAAATAAGATGAGTGGTCAAACTTAGTGTTAAAAAATTAAACAATCTATATTTTCACAAATTTTTAAATAAGAGGAGTTGCTCACAGTCGGATGACCATTCAGGCATCCACTACCACAGTCGTTGCCACCGTTGCCCTTAATTTTGCCAAACTAGTCTGAAGCCTCAAACAAAGGAGAATCGAGGGAGCTTATGTGATACTCTGTATCTTAATCATGCTTTAAGTGCATTTTAATCATGTCAGCATATGCATGGTTACAAAATTTTGGAGCTTAAAAGTTCAAAATTTCTAAAATCAAATTTGAATTCAAATTCTTTCAAAATTTCAATTTTTTTCCAAGGGCAAAAGTGCACAGCAGTAGTATAAATTATGCCCTTTCACTTTTGTAATTAAAAACTGATTTCACGGTAGGCTAATTTCACGTGTATAGGGGGCTAAAAGTGCAAAGCTGATTTACAAAAAAATTAAAAAAAGAAAAAGAGGGGTGGCGGCCCCGTTGGCCAGCCGAGCTGCACTGGCCAGGCCCGCCCCGGCCTCCTTCCTCCTTCATCCAGGGGAGCGAGGGGACGAAGCCCCTCCCTCTCCCGTGCCGCCCCATCTAACCCCGCCGCCATTCCCCGCCCTTATCGCCTCCCCGTCCGAGCCGACCACCGCCGCCTGCACAACTCCTTTTGCCACCGTGTTTCACCGCCAACCGCAGCTTCCGCCACCTCTTCTCGCCATCGGAGGGTGAGAGACCCCTCTCGCCACCGTCCTCTTCCTCCTCTGCCAATCCTCGTCGAGGATTGGGGGTGGCTCGAGCTCAATTGAGCTTAGTGCCCACCTATGGCACCGGCGGCCATGGCCACCGCGTCGTCGTGTTTCCCCACTTGCACGAGCCCCATCAGGCTCCTAGACACGTGTACTCGGTGCAGGACAACCGCGCGCACCTCGCCTGGGTACTCTCCGGTACCGGCACGGCCTGGCACCACCGGGGGAGCTTCACCGCTGCATGCACGGCGCATGCGTTGCTCGTCCGCCGTGAACAGAGAGGAGAAGGGGGAAAGGAGAGGAAGAGCTGAGAAGAGAAATGGAGAAGGGGGAGAGCACCGCGGCGCAGTTTTTTGTTGCTACCGGCGAAGGCCGGTGCGCACCGTCATGTGGTGTGACCGCCGGCACCGCCGCGGGCGCGCGCGTCGCGCCTCCTGCCTTGGCATGGGCCGTGCCCCTAGGCAAAGCCCAGATAGGCCAAGCCGGTTGGGCCAGAAGGGAGGGGGGAAGGGAAGCAGGTCGGGCTAGCTTGCTGGGACCGTAGAGGGCCGAAAGGAGAGAGAGGGAGAGTGCGCCGTCATGGCCTTTGGGTTAGGTTGAGCTAAAAGGGAGAAGGAGGAAAACCGCGCCAAGGAAGAAGTTCGAGGGGGGAATATAACTTTAGGTTCAAAGAGAATTGTGAGCCTAATGCTTCTTTTAAATTCAGAAACCCTTTTCTTTATTCTTTTCCTGTTATGATTTTCTTTAATTTGGATTAATTATAAATGGTTTAATTCTAATTATGTTAACTAAAATTTTAAATTAATTTTTTTGAATTAATAAAAAATAAAAAACAAATAAATAATATTTATTAAATGGTTTATTAGTGTGAAAGATTTACTTAACTGCTAATAATTAATTTAAGGCTTTTAAAAATTAGTAAAAACATAAGAAAAATATTTTAAAGCCCTACAAAATTATCTAAGCTTGTGGTGAAGCATGGATAATTATTTCAAGGCTCCACTCTTCTCTTGTAGAAATAATTGCAAATTCTTTTTATATCAGGTTGATCATCCTCGTCATTTAAAAACCATGCATATCATGCATCTAGGTACGTTGGTTCAAACATCTTCAATTGGGGAGCTTCCCGAAGCCGTCCCTACTAAGATCCCCAAAGCCGAAGTCTCTAAGCCGCCTGATACCCTAGAAGAACCTGTTCTCGAAGCCATTCCAGACCCCAACAATATAGCCCAAGGCAAGCCCCTGTGCATTCACCCATTTTCTTTTGAGTCCTAATTAACGAGATATGTGTGTGCATTAGAGTTAGGAATTGATTAAAACCCTAGTGCATAATAATTAATTCATGAATCCAGCATGATCAACCCAATGCACATTAGATTAGAATGCTTAGTCATGATTAGTATTAGGTCAGATTTACATCCAAAGTTTGAATCCGGATAACGAAGTTTATGAAGATATTAAATTGGAGAGATCGGGCGGGGCAATTAGGTTTTCATTATGAATATTTGGATTTGGTTTTGGATTTAGATGCTGACCCCGCCTATGTCGCATAAGGCCGTCCGATGATTGGCTCTGTTTGGGCATTGAATGTGTCCATCCATCGTGAATTGGGCTCCGGTAAATTTTTCATCTCTTATACCAAGGGTTGAACCATGGTGAGGCCAACTGAAAGGTGGGAGACTAGCGGGTGTCGACATACACCCGAGTTCGGCAAGGGCGGTTCAGACTAAGTGATAATTGGGATGTTATGTTGTCATATGGAGGGTCGACGTACACGCATATGACGTGTGTTTGGGTGTCCTCCTAGGAGTGTAAAATTGATTCAAATCGCTGAGCTTGCAAGTTGTGACCAGCCTGAGCACGCCCAACATCGTAGTTAAGAAGAATAATGGTTTAATAAAGAATGATTTGTAAGTGTGCTTGATTATGTTTGATAATAGAATAGGTATAACCTAACATGGTCAGGTAATAACTAAAAAGAAGCTTAATCTTGTAAAACTAAGGATCTACTAATAGACTTGCTACAGTGTGCATTGACCTAACCAGCTCCGGCCATAGGATAGTGTAACGTCCCAAAATTTAGCACCCAGAATTTTCTTCTAATCTCTCCCTAATTCAAAATCAAATTTTCGAAAACTTTAGTTATTGCTTATTTGTTTTAAGTGTGTGAATACGAGCTCAATAAAATTCCAAATATCGCAAATACTCTCCACAAAAAATTCTTTCCAAAGTTTCTTTTCAAAATTCGATTCCAAAAAAACATCTCCTCGACACTTGGACCACATCTCCACGGCATGTGGACCTTCCATCTCTGCGACACTTGGACTCCCCATCTTCGCGCCATGTGGACCTCCCATCTCCGCGACACATCATCGGCCTCCTCCTCCATCGGCTATAAATATCCCCCTACCCCCATGCCTTCATCCACATCAAGCTCACCACCGCCGCGACCATCCCCCGGCTCACCCGGGCGTTGCCCGCCGCGGACATCTCCTCCCTGCCTTCCCCATCCTGCGCACACGCAGCTCTCTGCTCCTCCTTCATATTCACCACCATAGCCACCAAAACCCCCGCCTACCGGCTGCCATAGCTCGATTGCTCCGACTGTGAGCACCTCCCCACATCCCTCCACCATCCCCAAGCCGCACTTCCTCCTTCTCCCTGCCTATATTAGGCTCCCCACGAGTTCCTAGACCGCCACCAATGGCAGCCCGCGGCAAGCACCTCCGCGTCCACCACCACCACCACGCCGACAACCACCAGTGTTGAACGCCAGTGAATCCACCCATTATTTTTCCCACGGCAACCACCAGCCACCGGTGATTAGACCATCAATAATCATGTATCATTCGAGCTAGCAGGTCCAATCTCATACCATTCTCTTCTTCTATTCATTTATTTTCGAATTAATTTTTTGACCATACCGTATCCGATTCTGTTAATTCTTCTTTCTAAATTCATCTAAAATCTATACCTACCACCCGAATTAATGTCATAATTTTGGAAGCCTCCAAAGCCACCTACAAGCCAGTGTCGCATTTGACACCACAGGCGTGGACCATTGACACCAGCTTGAAAATCTGCTCGCAAGCAGTCTAGAAATATTTTCTGTTCCTCCAGAATCCAAAATACGATTTTATTCTCCAGTTTCCAAATATTCCGATTTTGGAATATTCCAGGAATATTCTTTTTTCTTTTTCCTTTTCTTTTCCCAAATATACAAAATTCATATCTTCTCCGTTCCAACTCCGATTTGGGTGATTATTTCGCCTAAATTCATATAAAATCAAGCTCTACCTACCCATACACTCCACATAATCTTTTGTCCTGACCAAAGCCGCCGTCATGCCACCATACGCCGTCCTACGCCCAGTCAGTGCTTCAGACCAATCACACAATTTTTGTGTGCCTGGTGATTGATACCGTTATCCACCTACTCCACATAAATCCTAAAGGTTTCTGTCTTAGCCTGTCGAGCCTTGAATTCAGATGATGACGATACCAAAAATCATCTGAACATCATTGCTCTCTCCACCACTTCACAAAAAGATCTACTCCAAAACACCAACATGCAACCACCATCCCTTCGGCGTTGTCAACGCCGCATCTCGCGTCTACCACCACTACCTTGGCGTCTCCGTAACTGACGTTACCGAACCCGCCAACTCACCTGAAAACACATTACACCCCAACCAATTGCAGTAATACCACTAGTAAGAACCCAACAGACCCTCATCTCCACAATCCAAGCTTTACACCACCAAACCCGTTGAGCTCGTATTATGCCTCGATTTGTGTATTCCTCGTTTGTGCACTAGGCTTTACCGGAGAGTCCGTTCGGCCTACCCCTCACGGTATACTACGCGATGGTCTGCGCCCAATTCGTCCAGCAAGTGTTATATCAACCGCATCAACAAAGTGAAAGGCAAGTCTACTGGAATCCCCACTTTATGCATAAATTTTCTATGTTTTGCAAACACAACCATTGGCATGTTAATCACATAAAAACTTGCATGTTTTGCTTGCTAAGATAACCCAGCAAAATATACAGTCACCTAAGCTTATTTTAGATATAGCGCGCATAGGTGGGATCGCTCATTTAATTATCTATCATAATCGTGATGCTAATAATGTGGAATATGAAGGGTATGGGAAAGTGGATGTGTGTGGTTTTGAAATAAAATAGGGAAGAAACACGGCAACCGACCTCGTCGGAATACAGCTACGCGCCAAAATAGCCATAAGAGCAGGGTATAAATGGGTAACTTAGCTACGTGCGGTTACCCCTTGTCCCGAAATTCGTGGAGAATACCGGGTAGGTAGTTGCTCGCGCCGTCGAGCATTGGAATGTGGGAATGGTTCTAACTGAGCTCTCCGTAAGGACCGTTATGATTTTCATCTTGCCTAACTCTTTCAGTACAATCACTCGCTCTGTATGAGGCATTGGCCAGGCCTGAGCCGGAGTGGATAGTGTAGTAGCTTCTGTGCTGGCGCACAAGGGGCTAGGGGATGAGTGGTGTGCCAACGGGAGTACTGCGGGGTACTGGAGTAGCTCGGATACCCGAAGCCCTAAAGTTCTGATATGTGATGAAACAAAGGCAATGCCTTGGTTTGGAATTCGGGCAGTTACGACGGTAACGAGCCGCTGACCCCAACTTGTGGGAATTAGTACAACCTCTGATTAGAGTAAAATCTATTCGAATAGTCTGTGTCCACTGGTATGGATGAATTACGGGTTGGTTTTTTAGTTAGCAGTTTTCATAAAATAAAATAGAATTAGTTTGGCTTTGGATAAAAATGGCCTTTGGTTTAGCAGAGTATGCTGGATGTATGAAAAATGTGTTGGTTGGAAAGCCATGGACCACTTTGGATCGGAAATTCCAGTGGCAAACCTTTTTGGGAAAAACTCAGTTTTCAGAAAGATTAAAACAACTATCTCAAACCCTGCATACAAATACTTTTCTGCAAAACTATGTTAAGCTCCAGATATATTCTTGCATATAATGTTAGCTTTCCCCCAACTCCTTTGGAGGAAGGTGGACTGCTGAGTACGTACGTATTCACCCTTACTTTGTTGTTGTTTTTCTCAGTGCTATGAACATATGTTGTTCCGAGAACGAGTAAGGGTTACGACATGCTTTCCAACTGTGGTGTGAGGAAGATGCATCTACGTTTTATACTTTGCTGGTTAGATTTTCAGGGCTGCGCCCCTTTCTGTCCGATCCATTTAGTGCGGATCTGTATCACTCTGATGTAAGAATGTGATTATCAAACCCTGAGATGGTAATAAAGCATATTTTAGTCCCATTATAGAAACTGTGGCGCTTCAGGTAGCAAGTCAGGAATAGACCCCAGTAGTTGGCTAAGTCTCGCGGAGTTATCAGTACTCAGGTTTTTTTCTTACGTTTTTCTTGAGGTGCTGAATACCCTCTATGCGAGTAGGATCCTTCTTCTGTGGTTCCTCAGTGACCTCCTAGTTTCTATGAACTGCATCGCTGGGCCGATGCTGAGTTCGCTTTTATCTCCTAATTTGAATAAATGAAAGAACTGGTTCGTTTTGTTAAACTTTTAAGTTAGCCTTGGGAGGACTGGTGTGTGGAACTAGCTCCTTAGGTATAATTATTTGAAGATAACAGTTTGTAATACTCTCGGTTTGCTTTGTAACAACTATACTTTTAAGCTTTGTATACATCCGAGTAAAAGACAGATGACATAGCCTCACGGTCAATCAAAGAATGAAATTAGGAGCAGCAAAGCCACGTTGGCCCTGCTTTGTTGAAAGCATAATCAATGAACGAATCAGAACGCCGATCTACGCCCGAGCAGGAGTATCTAATCTCCCTAGTGTTCTCTTGCCATGCAGCTTGCGGGGGCCCAATCAGCAGACCGGCCGCTGCGTGCGGCTGCTCCTCGCTCTCTGGCGTCGCTCGGAGCGCGCGCGCAGCACGCAGAGCTGGGACTCCCACACGCTCCGCGCGAGCTCAACGCCGGGCCTCGTCGCCGGCTCCCCGCCCGTGCTCATCAGGCCGGCGTCGTACCTCACCCTCCGCGCCGGGTCAGAGAGCGTCTCGTACGCGCGGCGCAGCTCGAGGAAGCGCTCCGTGGACTCGGCGCGGCGCGACGCCGGGCACACGTCGGGGTGGTGCCGCAGCGACAGCCGCCGGTACGCTCGCTTGATCTCCTCGGCGCCCACGGCCGCCGAGTGCTCCAGCGACAGCACCGCGTAGTAGTCGTTCTTCCTGCTCCCCGACGCCGAGCGGGGAAGAACGCCCCTTGGTGCCGACGTCGCGGTCGCCGCCGCTGTCACCACCGTGCAACGTCTACGTCTCTGGCCACAGACGGCGACGGCAGCGGTGTTGACCGTGCCGGCGCATCTCGCCATGGGGATGGTGCCGGTGCTCATGGCTAGCTGGCTGGCTGAGAGAGGTGTATGGCACCAGAGGTTGTTTTGCAGGTGACTGATCGAGAGCGACCCTGCTGCGCGGTGGAGATGGCAATGGCGTACGTATATATATACCGGCAGCAGGACGGCCCGATCGAGGACGACGGGACAAACGAAGCGGAGCTGGTGGTACGCGGTTTCGCTCGGGTGGTTGCCTTGCCGACGACGTCGACGTCGTCGCCGAGCCGTGGCGGGGTGGACCAGTGAAATGGAGTTTTGCCTTTAGATTGTATATATACTATTAGCAGGGGATGGAGACGGCAAAGATGCACGCATCGTCGGCTTTGGGTTAAATAAAAGTTTGGTGATGAATAAGAAAGACAAAGGAGCATTGCAGGTGCGACATTTGTGCCGAGCTGCAGACAAGGGAGCGAAAGCGTGCGGTGGGTGAAATCTTGTATCCGCGTGTTTGGACGGGCAGCTGGATCTGGCGGATGCAAGGTACGTTAATTGCAACTTGCAAGCAATGGCAATTGACCGAGATGTTTAAACTGACTTAAATGCTTGTTCATGCGCACGTAGAAAATTAATAAGCTTACGCCGGCACACAGCCACACACCACGTACATGCATGACAAGAACGATTCATCTGCACCGGAAAAGAAGAGACCACTAGGAGGAAGCGGAAATCTTCCAGTGAGCAACCCATTCACCCACCTCCCACTTTTACTATTTCTTACCTCATTTTGGGCCAAATTGGTCCAATCGGCCCACGATATCTTCTACGTCTCCCTTTCCTCCCACGTGTCGTCGCCGCCGCCAAGACTTCCCTACCGGGTCGCCGCTGCCATCTTCGCCGGCGGGGTTAGGGCTTCGAGGTTCAGGGTTGGGGCTCGCCGCCACCGCCGCCATGTTCTCCTCTACCTCCGGCCTTAGAGGGATGGCCGGCTGAGGCAGGCCAGCCCGGCGGTGGTGGCGGGGTGGTCGGCGCCGCCGCCAAGCAGGGCAAGTCGACAGCAGTTGGACCGGGGTGGGGCGGGGGAGCTCCACGGGAAGACGGCAACTGCGGTCGGCGAGGGCGGCGGCAGTGGAGGTCGTGGGGCAGGCCGACGCGGCAGTGGGGCGGCGGGCGGCGAGCGAGAAAGCCACGGCGAGGGTGCCGATGCGCCGACGGCCTTCGGGTGGGGGTGGCGGTGGCGGGAGGAAGAAGACGGACATCGTCGAGGAAGAAGAGAGAGGGAGGCGGGGAGAGAGGGGTGGATGGACGGGATCCCGGTCTACCCAGGTGGATCGGAAGAGGCCTCGGGAGGAAGGGCTCGCTGGCATTAGGTTTTGAGAGGTGGGTTGCTGGGCGCTGGGGAGCGTGTTCTGCCCGTGACCTCACCTGATCCGAGAATGACACATGCTTCTGTTTGCCGGAGTGACATGCCTCGCAGAGCTAGTCCACCTGCTCGATAGCGGGTAGTCCGTGGGAGAGCTCCTCTTGCACCATCTTTCTCAACGCCGACATGTTGATGTGGTCGAGCCTCCCATGCCAACACCAGGCGCTCTCCACTCCTCGCGCCGCCAAACACACCGGCCGCTCCACCTTGACATCGAGCTTGTACAGCCGGTCATGCCCCGCGAGAGGTTTTCGCCAGCAACACCCCATCAGTTTCTCGAATGCTCATGGCACCATTCCTCAGGAGAATGCGGTAACCCACCTCCTCAAGCTGCCCTAGACTCATCACATTTGTCATGAGCTGAGGAATGAAGTAGACGTCGACGAATAAGCGAAAGTCACCATTCTTGCATTCGAACAACACAGTCACGCGCCCTTCAATCTCCGCCGCAGAGTTGACGCTGAACTTCACAGAGCCGCACATCATCGTGTCTATCTCTACAGATGACGTTGGGACCCTGACATATGGTTCGTGGCACCAGAGTCATAGATCCAGGATGAAACACCTCGATTTCTATAATGGAACTAAAATGTGCTTTATTACCATCTCAGGGTTTGATAATCACATTCTTACATCAGAATTATACAGATCCGCCCTAAACGGGTCGGTCAGTAAGGGGCGCAGCCCTAAAAATCTAAGCAGCGGAATATAAAACATAGGCCTATTTTCCTCACACCACAGTTGGAAAAAATCGTAACCCTTATTCGTTCTCAGACCAATATATATACATTGCACCGAGAAAAACAACAACAAAGCAAAGATGAGTACATACGTACTCAGCAACCCACCTTCCTCCACAAGGAGTTGGGGGAAAGCTACCTCTATATGCAGGATATATCTGAAGCTTAAGATAGTTTTGCAGAAAAGTATTTGTATGCAGGGTTTGAGCTAGTTTGTTAGGTTTTATCATTTCTGAAAATAGGATTTTTTCCAAAAAAATTTGTCACTGGACTTTCCGGTCCAAAATGACTCGTGGCATTCCAGTCAACTCATTTGCCATCCAGCATCCACTGCTGAACCAAAAACCATTTTTATCCCATCCTAAACCAATTCCATTTTATTTTATGAAAACTGCTAACTAAAGAACTAAGCCGTAACATACCCATACAAGTGGACACGGACTATTCAAATAGGTTTTACTCTGATCAGATGTTGTACTAATTCCTACAAATTGGACTCAGCGGCACATTACTGTCGTAACTGACCGAATTCCAAACCAAGTCGTTGCCTTTGTTTTATCACCTAGCAGAACTTTAGAGATTCAGGCATCCGAGTCACTCCAGTATCCCGCGGTACTTCCGTTGACACCCACCCATTCTCTAGTCCTTTGTGCGCCAGCACAGAAGCTACTAGTCTATCCACTCCGGCTCGAGCCTAGCTAATGCCTCATACAGAGAGCAAATGGTTGTACTAAGAGAGTTAGGCAAGATGAAAATCATAACGGTCCTTACAGAGAGCTCAGGTAGAACCATTCCCACTTTCCAATGCTCGACAGCACGAGCAATGCACCTATCCGATATTCTCCACAAATCTCGGGACATGGGGTAACCGTGAGTCGCTAAGTTACCCATTCATACCCTGACCTTATGGCTGTTTCGGCGAGTAGCCGTATTCCAACAAAGTCAGTTGCTGGGTTCTTCCCCCATTTTATTTCAAAACCACACCACACCACGCATTCACTTTTCCATACCCATCATATTCCATATCCATAATACAACATAACATCAACATTATGATAGATAATTAAATGAGCGATTCCACCTATGCGCGCTATGTCTAAAGTAGGCTTAGGTGGCTGTATATTTTGCCGGTGTTACCTTAGCAAGCAAAACATGCAAGTTTTATGAGATCTTCAGACCAAGGATTGTGTTTGTAAAACATAGGAAATTTATGTATCAGGTGGGGATTCCAGGGGGCTTGCCTTACAACTCAAAAGGTGAGGGGCTTACGTATGATCAGTATGCTTTCTCCGGTTTTCTGGTTGTACATCCTTGAGATTAGACTGCTCGGCCTCTCTGGGGCTTGCTATGTGCACAAACAAGAAACACACAAATCAAGGCATAATATGAGCTCAACGGGTTTGGGAGTGTAGAGCTTAGATTGCGCAGATGAGAGTCCGCTGGGTTCTTACTGGTGGTATTACTGCAAGTGGTTGGGGTGTAGAGAATTTTCGGGCGAGTTAGCGGGCTCGGTAACGACAGTTACGAAGATGCCAAGGTAGGGGTGGTGGACACGAGATGCGGGGTCGACAACGCCGAAGGGGTGGCCGTCGCATGATGGTGTTTTGGATAAGATCTTTTTGTGGAGTGGGGGAGAGAGCAATGATGTTCAGATGATTTTTGGTATCGTCATCATCTGAATTCAGGGCTCGGACAGATAGAAACTTTTAGGATTTATGTGGAGTAGGTGGATAAGGGCATCAATCACCCGACTCACAAAAATTGTGAGGCCAATGTGATGTGCTAACTGGGCGTAGAACGGCGCCACGGTGGTATGACGGAGTTTTCCGGCTAGGGCAAAAGATCACGTGGAGTGTGTGGATGGATAGAGCTTGATATTTGATGAAGGCATGGCTAGAATTGAAGTTCAAACGGAGGAGATATAGAATTTGAATGGATGGAGATATTTATATTTGAGAAAAGAAAAGGAAAAAGAGTATTCCTAGAATATTCCAAAATCTGAATATTTGGAAACTGGAGAATAAAATCGTGTTTTTGGATTCTGTAGAAACAGAAAATATTTATAGACTGCTTGCGAGCAAAGTTTTAGTCTGGTGTCAACGGTCCATGCCTACGGTGTCGAATGTGGCACCGGCTTGTAGGCGGCTCTGGAAGCTTCTAAAATCATGACATTAATTCGGATGATAGATATAGATTTTAGATGAATTTAGAAAGAAGAATTAGCATAATCAGAGCTTGTATGGTTGAGAGATTAATTCGGGAATAAATGGATAGAAAGAAAAGAATGGTACACAGTTTGTTTGTGTCGCTAGCCGGTGACTTTGGATGGAAATTCAACCTCACGTGATTAGGAGATGGACTACTTATTGGCAGCTACCGGTGGCGTTGCACCGAGGAAACAAGGGGTTAGGCTCACTTGGCATTCACAGGAAAGGGAAAGAAGGAACATAACAGCAGACAGAACGGGCCAGCCAGACAAGCGAGGAACACAAGCAGCACTGCTGCTCGGCTCCCTGCGCCGCCGTGAGCAGCTGCAGAGGCTCACCGGAAGCATGCCCAACTCAAGCTCCTGGCTACCGTTCTCCGGTCCGAGGGCACCGAGAGGAAGAGGATGACGAGGGAGTTCAGCTTTGGTGGTTGTCAGCGTGGTGAAGGTGGTAGACGCGGAGGTGCTCGCCGCCGAGTGAATCGTACCGTGGCGGCCGGTGCCCACGGCTAGCGACGCCCGGTGACTCGGGGGCCGGTCGCGGCGGGGTGTGCGGCGTGTGTGTGGATGGAGGCATGGCGGCGGGAGCTATTTATAGCTGGTGGAGGAGAAAGCCGAGGGCTTGTCATGACGTGTCGCGGAGATGGTGATTCCAAATGGCCCAGAGACGGAGAGTCTAAATGGCGTAAAGATGGAGAGAATAGGGAGAGCTGGGCAGTGGCAGGGAATGGGCTGTTCGGCCAAGAGAAGGGGGAGTTTCCCCTTTTTCTTTAGGATTTTGGAATTGAATTTTGGAAAGAAATTTTGGAAAGAATTTTGATGGAGAGTATTTGCGATTTTTGGAATTTTGTTGAGCTCATATTAACACACTCAAACAAATAAGCAAACATTCAAAAGTTGGATTTTGAATCAGGGAGAGATTAGAAAGAAAATTTCAGGTCTAGTTTTCAGGGCGTTATATAGGACTCAGAGTCCCTCTCCTTCTTGGCTCCAAGGTGCACGAGCACCTTCTTAGGGTGCACGTACACCCACCCTCTGGAGCTTCCCGTCGAGTTCTAATCTTCTCCAACTCGTAGTCCATGGGGCGGTGGACCTACAGCTGTTGCACCAGGCGCGATTGAATGGGGCCACTAGAGCAGTTAGAGCTGGGCACGACCGCACCGGGGCTAGAGCGTACGGTGTTGTCGCGGCCACCGGCGACGGTGGATTGGTGGATCTCGGGCATGGTGGGGAAGACAGGGATAGGATATGGGCCGTGGCCCACAATAGCATCATTGCCTCTTCTTCCTAGGCCATGTTCACTTGCTCCTTCTTGGTTTTGGACCTGCATTCATGAGCCTAATGGCCCGTCTTCCGCTTCCCGCATTTCCAGCATTGGTTCGTGCCCACTTTAATGACGCTATTTCCTAGCCCAGAGGAGGAAGAGGAACCTGCGTCGCCTCCACATCCTCTGTCATGTCCGCTCTTCCCGCCATGTTGTCCGAATCCTCCGTTTGTGCCATCGCCCAACAGTTTCTCCACCTCGCGCTGCTTCCATGCCGCCTCCCAAGCCTCCTCCGTGAGGTAGAGCTTTCCATTATGGTGGACCGACGGTGGTGGCACCTCCATCTCCTCCTCAGCTGCTTTCAACCGCCCGTCACCTCCGCCAGCGTGAGCGTGGAAACGTCAAGTAGCATATGGATCGCCACCACAATCTCCTTCAATCATGCCGGCACGCTCCGCAACAACTTGATCACCACTATGGGCTCATCCTGCATTACGCCTAGCATCGCTAGCTATGCCACCATGCCGCTCAACCGCATGGAGTAGTCCTCGATGTTCTCATCCTCCTGCGATGTCGCCAAGTCAAATTGTCGGCGTAGGTGTTGCATCATCAAATTCCTCACGCGGTCGTCCCCAACCCGCATGGTCTTGATCGTGTCCCACACCTCCTTGGTCGATACTTTGTTCACCACCGTCACAATCATCACTGTAGGGACTGCGCTCGCCAAGACATCAAGTGATGACATCATGTCCTCATATGCATCGACGCCGCCAGGATCAACTGCCACCCACAACGCCGTGGCCTTCAAATTCACGTTCATCAGCGTTCCCAGTTAGAGTAGTTGGTCTTGATGAGGGCAGGGTAGCTAGTCCAACTGCCCACCTCACGAATTACTCACTGGATGTGAGCTCCTCTCCTGAACCGCCGCACCATTGTATGTGCGATGATTGTTGTCGTTCGTTGGTGAAGGTGGAAGACTCGACATAAAGGCAAACACGATGGTGCGGTCATGATTGCAATGGTGATATCATGCTGAATCGATTCCCGGGCCGCAACCGGCTTTGATGCCACGTGTCAGAGTTCACCGGAGTATACACACAGATATGCTAAGTTTATTATTTTTATTAGAAATTTGAAAAAGACCTAATTCAAAACTCCCTATTCGGCCATCAATCCTTGCAATTACGGAGCCAGGGAAAGTTGTGGGTTAAACGGATCCATCTTCATTGATTATTAATTATTAAAACATCAAGAGTCGACTTTAATGGTATGAATATTATCTTCTCCTCTGACATCACAACCTCTGAACTGGAGCACTTGGAGAAGATTCCGGGATGAATCAAGCATCTCTATCAAATAAATATCAATTTACGGAGAATCACTCCCATAATGAGCCATATGCGGTGGTTTCAAAAGAAAGTATCTTCTCCTAATTTGCTTCTCATAAAAATATATAATTTCTCCATGGAGTTTCTGTATAATCGATAGAGAATCACTTCTTGCATAGAAGCACTTCTCGCAAAGCATTGGAATCACAAACAGCTTTACCAAACTGACTCTAGATTGCCAAGCAGCTCCAACCAAATTAAATAAACTGCCTGCTGGTTGCGGGCGTACATTAAAGCTGCTAAGTACCGAGATACCATTAAATTTCATCGTGTTGCCCTGCAAAGAATAGGTAGTCAGGGGCGGATTGGGGGGCTCAACCCCCTGAGCCCCCTATATTTTTTGAGGAAGAAAAATGAGAGCTCCCCTCTCTAGGTTGCCTCCACCACTGGAGGTAATCCATTTTTATCAATCATATTTATAGAAAGAAAATACATATGCAAATGGAATTACTATTATTAAGAGAAGCTATTCATGTTTATCTGTATACTAAACAATGTTAGAGTTCGCTGAAGTATCAACCACCTTCAAGTTGTCGGCGAGCTCCTGCAGCTGATAAGAAATGCACACATCACGCGAACACAGAGTGGACACCCTCTCATTGGTGCTGCGAACAACTAGCAGCCTTTTCCTCTATTCATTGCATATAACGAAACGATTACAACTAAATCGGGGCACAATGTCCCTGTCTTGCGCGCCATGCCTGTAACGAACGAGTGCCATCCCACACGCCTGAGACATGGTGCACGACACGCTCTGGTGCGGACAATTACACGCACTGAGCACACACCACGCACAGCTAACCAACTGCCATGGGCCTAAACTTAGGAGCTAAAACAAACTAGACACGCACAAGGATTATTTGACAAACAATGGCCCAAGCTTATCAGAAAGACAAGGAGCATCTGCCATCACTCTGGCCTCATGCTCAACCCATGAGCCGTGTCATTGTTTCTTTCAGCAATGTGACACTCCTGGTCTTGTTTTGCTGAATCTATCGCTGGCATGTGGCATCAGACTTGCTTGTTTCGCCTCGCAATGACCATCAGGGGTTTAGGGCCCTATGTGCAGGTGTGGGGGTCACCACCATGCAAGATGCAAAGGAAGCCAGCTCCGTTGTGACTTGTGAGCTAGTTAACCAGCGACGAGTCGGTGCCAAATGAAACAATACCTGATCAGGAGGGCTTTACACCCATCGTCAAGTCAGAATGATGATATGGCCAGGGTTGAGCATATATCTTGCCGCCGATATGATTGCAGGAATGCAGGGGACGTGTGTGTCCGGCAGAGTGATCGAGCCACCCTACCGTCTCACCATGGGGTCAGTTAGTTTGCAAACCCAGATTACATCTGCTAACACAAGAGATGGGATTAAAGAAAAGAACGCCATTTGCTAATACAGTAAGCATCGGAGCATGAACTTCAAAAGAATAGCCTCAGAGAACGCGAGAAAGCTATGAGATTATGGCATGGTCCCTTTATCCGACTCATGCACAGTCAACAAGGCCTCTAGGTAGGACGTGCTGACCTAGCACCAAGACAGCATAAATCTCTTCCAAAACCATCTGAGGTGGAAATATAACCGGTTTTCTTAACTTTGGGAAGTAAATATTCCTGGTTTTGAAGTTGCGGGACCAAATTTGGACGGCTGCCACAGTTAGAGATGGTTAGATGGGATTTTTCATTACCAAAATCTAGACTCTGCATGGCACATTAGGTTCAAGAATTATATGTTTTGTATTGGGCCTCCAGCCACTTTGGTGTTTTAAATTCGGCCTCCCCATCATTGGTGGCTTGTTGTAGGTCGCGTCGATTTTTCCTCTCTATTTTCCTATTTTCTCAACTTTTTTTGGTTATGTCTTTTTTTTCACGTATTTTGCTTCAGTTTTTCTTTCTTGCCTTTATGTCATGCTTCATTCTTTTGTTACTATTGTCTTACTTCTTTATTTCATTTTTCCTATTTTGAATTATAGTTTATTTTTGGAATTTTTTCATTTCTAATTTTGTAGTTTTATTTGCCTTTTTTATTTGTTAAGGGAACAATCTTATCCTGAACTTATTTCTGAAGACTCCAAAAATAATTCTTCTTAAAGCTACAACTTTTTTCTAAATACAACTTTCCATGAAACTAGTACAATGTGTTCTTGAGCCTTGAATACTTGGAGCTCAAACAGCTTCTTCTAAACATAGATCATTTTCTCACCAAGCTAGAATAGCTGCTAACGAACGTAAATCATTTTCTCGTGAATCTAGCACATTTTGTGTTAACCCTAGAATATTCTTCTTCTGCACCCACATAATTTTCTCGTGAATTCAGAACAATGGTTTCATGAAACTACAACATTTTTGTGATGAACCTGTAGCATTCTTCCACTAAATAAAAAAAATGCTGCACCTTCATAAGAAAAATGATCTTTTATAGAATGTCATCTAAATATACTCATGTGTGGTCTTGTTTTAAAGTTCTTATTATGAGAAGTAGAACGGTATAATATAATATGATTCAAATATTTGGTTTAAAAATATAACTTTTCAAATCTGGACGGCGTTATCAAGTTTGTTTTATCTAAAAGGCTATATCGACTTTTTTTAGGAGATGGGCAGATGGCTATATCCACTTTGTTACACGCTCCATCTCGGCCCAAGAGGATAACTGCAGCATGCGGTTTTCTCGGCCCAAGAGAAACATACTGTAGCATAATGCTTACCGTTACTCGGCGACGTGAAGCCATCTGGTCAACGCGAGTACGCGACCTACACAGTAGCATGGCCATGCAACCTTGAATCTTGTTTGGATGAGGGTCTTAGTTGGCGAGGCCAAATTTAGATCACATTTTGACCGTGTTTGATGTTGTACTAAAATCTATCTAAACAATACAATTTTTCAATGGTTTTGGTCCAAATAGACCACATAAATGAAAATTTTGTTGTTTAAATAAATTTTAGTCTAAAATCAAATATGGTCAGATTTTGAACCAAACATACCCTAAACGCATGAATGAACTGCAAGTATCCTCTACGTAAGTATATGTCGATGATCTTAGGCTATCTCCAATAGTGTTACTCATTTTGAGAAATTTGGCACTGTTTCGACACTGTTTGGCACTATTTTGCACTGTTCTGCATTGTAAATGATGTGACACACAGAGTAGAGTGAGATTTAAGGAACGTGGATGAGGAACCCCATTGAAAATAGCCTTAGGTAGGTTTCTATTTCCAAAACAAGCTCCATGATCCACGTGCACTTACGTGTGTGCAAGAATAAGCGAGTGACAATGTAAGGCTTGCTCTAGCAGTGCTCCTATCTTGGATCTCAAAATTAAATTTTGCACTGTTTTGCACCGTCGATAGATGAAGAATAGTTAGAATAGTGATGGGGATGAAGAGCCCTCGAGACACCCTGAGACCATCGTGGATCGGCTCAGCATCCAAATCGGAACGTTAATTGATGTCCTGAACTTCACAACATGCTTGATCATGTTCCAGTGTACCGGTTCCGCCGCACGGGCGCAGACCATCTCCTTAATGCACATGAATGTGGCCCGGACGATCTCGTTGATGACCGATGAGAGGCGGCGCAGCCCTGTCACTGTTGCATCAACTGAATTAAATTAGCATTTTAGAAGTAGAAAATAAGATCTGTAATAACCCGAAAAAGGAAATGGATTGTTACTTATACTACAGTTGCTGACACTTGAAACATCCATTAATTTGACCCTAGATTGAGTACTCTATGTCCCAAATTATAAGAAGTTTAGATTTTTTTTAAAATGTATGCATTATTCAATGTATATGTGTGTGCATACATGTTTAGATACATCGATATGTAAATGAATTGGACATAAATGGACGAAGAGAGGACAACAACCCTTATAATCTAGGATTGAGGGATAACGATTAACATTATATAGCTGGCGAATGTGATGTGAAATAGAAATTAGATGTCAGCTATTATATTTGTCCTTTGAGGATGGCTAATAACTATTTAGTTCATTACTATTTTATATTAGTGAATCTAAAATACCTCACTGATCGTCTAATAATTAATTGGCCATACGTACTATACCATTAAATATACATAGACCATTTAATTATCTCACTAAACTTCTTATTATATCCCATGTTTTAGATAGGTATAAGTCTGCAGCCCGCTTCTCCTTTTAGCTAGGTGCAAGACACTTCTCTCCTGTCTCATCTTCCTTCTCCACATCATCAATCTTTTCAATGTGCTCTATAGCGGATCCGAGGGCCAGCCACCCTAGAGAGGCACCCAGGCTTGTCTGCAAGCCACATCTATATATAAAATTCGGTGCCTCTCATGTGTTTGATTGCCTGTATTTCAAGTGTTTCGTAGTGTATTCTTGATGTGTATACTCATGTATTTATATGGCCATATAAAAATATTAGCTCCACCATTAAGCATGCTTAGTGGCAACACAAGGGCCCTTGTGCTTCGAGTGGACGAACACAAGGGGTGACGAGTGGCAAGTGGCGTTGTGGCAAGGAGGGGAAGGAGAAGAACCCACTTACAAATGTCATAACTGGAGATGGGAGAGCGGTGCAGGGTGCCTCACTTTTTTTCAAGTAGGAGGGAGGAAGGTGAATCTAGAAGCCTCTTAACAAATGCTCCCACCGTTTTAAATTAGGGGTTTGTACTAGGAGAGAGAACGTAATTTGTTTGAACAGCCACTCTCCTCTCCTGTACTCCGTAGAAGGTGAGCACATGGGACGAGCTCGATCGGCGGCACGCACGGTGCCAAGCAAGCAAGGCCTCGACGCGCACACCCCGAGCACGCTGATTCAGGCAAGAAACGCACAAAAAGAACCGCGAATCCCAGGGGCAATCACGCTGGGTTTTCACAGGTCACCAGGGGGCGCTCGCCCGCGGCCTAGTCGCAGCAGGATCCAGCGGCAGCAGCGTCACATGGCGAGCCCAACGTCCCGCATGTGGCCTCGGTCCTCGGCCCACGCCCACAGGCCGGGCACATGGCTTGCAACGGCCCGAGTCCCCGCCGCCGAGACAGGCAGCGCAGCGCCGGGCAACTGCCCCGAGCTCATTGAAGGCGCACGCACCTTTGCACCCAACAAACTACCAGTGCCCTTTTTTGAAAGAAAAGGAAAAAAAATCTAGCCACCGGTGCAGTGCAGTGCAGAAGCAGGAGCAGGAGTGCAGGACTGCAGCCGGCGGCAGGCGCCGGCCATGTGGGCTTGCCTGTTTGATGCCACTGGCACAATCCCGCTCCTACCATGCATCTGCATTTACCGGTTTGCTTGATCACTTTGCTTGCTCCACTCACTGTTTCTCTAAAAAACAACAAGCGTGCTTAGCTCGTGAAGGCCATAACTGGATTTGATTTATACCACCTCCAGTTCCAGCTAGTAGTAACTTTGCACCTCTCCCAGCTTTTCTTTCTGGGTCAAGCACGTTGCTCCTCGTGGATCTAGATGCGTTTGGTCAACGCCCCTTGTGTTTTGCGAGAGATAGTATAAAGAAGAAGAGCTGCCGCACGCATCATCTTACGTGAGGAAATTCTTAATTACTGGTTAGTACAGCTCATCTGGATCGCCAGCTAAGCTGCACCTGGTTTCTGATGATCTGATCCTTTCGGGAGTTCAAGGTGTTGCTCCTTGTAGATCGATCTAGGTTTGGTCAACCACCCTGAATTTTGGGACATGGTCAGAAGAGCTGCACATGGCAAAACATTTTGGAACTCAATCATGGCTTCGACTCCCAGCTTATATATGATCGCTGACCTGCCCTCAGCAACTACAGAACATTTCCAAAAAAAGGTGAAGACGTTGTCGCCTAGGAGCCAATTTGTAGCATTTGGTCTCCATTAAGGGACTTGGAAAAAGTAGTTGGGTTACTATATATCACGGCCTGATATGTCTAATCAAGTAGCTAATATTATCGCCGTAAGCATTATATATTACTAAGAGCTCATTTAGCATAGCTTCTTCTATAGCTTCGAGTCTGTCTTTTCATAATTCTAGGTGAAGCTTTGTCAAATATTTTTTTCATGATTCTAGGTAAAGCTTTGCTAAATATTTTTCTAAAAAACGGTTTCAAAGAAAAGCCATAGAGGAGAGAAACTGTTTTTACACTAAAAAAGAGAAGCCACTAAACATCGCTTCTCTGGTTTCTCTGGCTTCTAGGTTAAAGCCATTTCTAAGAAGCACTACCAAAAAGGGCCTAAGTGTTAGTGTGCATTTTTATGGTTAAGTACAAAAAATATATAGATACTTACTCCTAAATCTCTTTTTAGGCTAACATAGTCGGTTAAGGCTTATTCCATGGATGGACTAGCGTGGGGTTTGATTGTCCCGCCAGCCAGGCGCAACCGATAGTCACTTCAACTTCGACAATTGTGCTGCATCCAATCATTGTTAGATCGCACACGACATACGCATCACGTGTTGCCTTTAGAATTTTGTTGATACTTAGGCCATCTCTAACAGCATCCTCATCTTGTTTTTCAAATTTCAAACTCCACTCTGTTTGTCGTTTTCTAAATTTCAAACTCAACTCTGTTTACAATGTTAGAATAGTGTTTTGAGCATCCATTTGAGGCAATTGCTAGAGATGGCCTTACCCCTCACCTAGGGCTCACACATCAACGCCAAGCCCACCCACGCTCAACTTCCCTGATGACGCTCCTCTTGTCTCTCCCTCTTCAAGCAAGCAAGCAAGAAGGGCCCTAGGTTTCATTTCCAAATCCAATGACACTCGGGGGCGTTTGGTAGGGCTCTGTACCATGATTCCACGGAGTGAATCGGTGGGAGCTGCCAAATGGCTAAAATGCAACCCGATTCAGATGGAGAGCAGAGCAGAATCACTTCTCCATTTACACTGTGAGCTGGGAGCTAAAAAAACCTGCTTCCACCTGCTCCCCATTCAATCGTCACGAGAATCGCTCAAGAAATCGCTTTTCATCTGCTCCACACCTTGCTCCCTTCCTGTAATCACGATGAATCACTCTCGCAAAGAATCAAGGAGTGGAGTGGAGTGAAGTGAAGTGGTTTGGAGCTCTGCCAAACGCTCCCTCACCCCTTGCTAAAGATTCACTGCATGTTTGCTTAGCGCACCCAGAGAAGGTTGTCGTGGGACCTTACAAACAACAAGTTCCATCAAAGAACAAGGATGTCTCAAGCCCATCTAAGTCGTTATACACCAACTTATGCACCAGGGGCAGATCCACCATCGGGTCGGCCGAGGCTCAAGCCCCAGCTACTCAAACCAAGCAATGGAGCCCCACCTAAGCCATTCCTAAAATTTTTAGACATGAATATAGAAGAGAGAAGGGAAAATAAAGGTAGAAAAAGAAAAAGTAGATTAATCGACCCTAGCTCTATGTTGATCCTAGATTGCCACTGCTATGAGCCATTCACCTCACTAGTAAACTATTATACCCATTACTCTCTGATTCAACCTAGGCTTTATTTTTTAGCTTACCCAGGGGGGTATCACCATGGATGGCCTAGAGCTCATAAGAAAACTCGGTGCATATTGAAACCAAGGCCTATATGTTAGGTCCAAAACATCACTAGAAAATTGTCGTTGGCAGGGTTGGCGGTGAACCTTGGTCAATGAAGACGAATGCCGCATTTAGGTTGGCTTGCTCGGTGGGTTGAACCGCACAATTTCAATTCAATGCTAGAACTTAACCAAAACCAAAGCTCTTAAGGCTTAGATCGTATCTCTAAGAAAACTCGTTTGATGTTGTAGATATTTCTATACTACTTCCATCCAAAACAATAAAATATTGGTTTTATCCTAAATCAAACCATAGTAAGTTTGACCCAAGCTTATATATAAATATAACAATATTTATGGTATCAAATACATATAGTATGAAAATATATTTCACCATAAATTTAATGGTACTAATTTGGTAAGATAAGTTTTAATATATTTTAATATAAACTTGGTCGAACTTACAATTATTTGACTTAGACAAAACTAGAATTTTATTTTATTTTTGGATGGAGGAAGTATTATGCTATAAACTTGATTCAAGTTAGTGAGGTGTAACTTATAGGATAAAAACTAAAATAACTAGTACTCTCTCGATCCCAAACTCTAAGGTGTTCTAGCTTTTATGTAATATTTTGTGCATGTGTGTTTAAATTCAGGGTTAAATTTATCAATAATCATTTAAATATAGAAGGAGAACTGAGAGAAGTACAAAGCGACCCATGCACAATTTGTGAATCCAGGGACGACTGCGTGACGCTGCAAGGCCGCAACGCATTGGTGGTGCCGTGGTGGTGCACGGCTGCACGGCACCGGGCGTGAGTGTACCAGGGAGGTTGTAATGGCATCACGAAGGCAACAGCGACGGCGTCATACGGCACGGGAAAGGATCTGTGGTGAGAACGACGCCGAACGAAGTGGCCATGATGCCGGCATGTGCCAAGCAATAAACGACCAAAACACACAACATATACATGAAAAAGCGAAATAGTTTTTTTTCAATTGTCGGGCTTATTGTTCACGCGGCCGTCTGGAATGTTTTCCCGATGCGTGGTTCTTGACGTCCACAGCCCACAGGTTTGCAAGCAAGTAGCACTGGTGAACAAACATCCGTACAAAAACGTGAACAAAAGTAATAATCCCTCCGCATATAGGACGCGGTTGATTTTTTTTACAACTTTGATCATTTAATTTATCCAAAAAATCTATTCAAATAATTAAAAATGGATGTCCTGTTCAAACTATTCTTAGTGATAAAGCAAATCCCAATAATAATATAAATGATAACTTTGAAGTTTTTTGAACAAGATGGACAATCAAAGTTTTAGAAAAAAGAATCAACTGTGCCATATGTTTGTGAACCGGGGATTACAGTACTAACTCAATTCGATACGAGAAAAAGTAACAAGTTCATCGTTGACCGTTCAGGCGTGCCTGGGGACAGAACCAACATGGGCGTGGGAGGGGGATCAAGCCCTCTATAATTTGTCATTTATTTTGGTCAAGGAAGAAGAGAAAAACGAGTGAAAAAAATAATAAATTTGTTGCTGGGCACTCTCTTATATTGGTCTTTGCTTGTGGACGCTACGCAATTGTGTTTTGTGCAAGTAAACTCTTTAATAATAATGTCATTTGCTTATTATGGACACCACACACATATGAAATGATTTCTTGTATAGAGCGAGAGAAAGTTAAAATTGGCAGCGACTCTTACACCAAATGTCTACCCATATGTAGTAGCAAAGAAGAAAAGAAAAGAAAACACCTAACCATGCCTTCTACTCTCATGCTTGCAATCCAGTTTCCCACCAGATCTCCACGCATCGGATTTAGCCATCGTGCCATGCGTCCATGTTGCCACAGTGCTTCCGCATTGAGCATCGAGCCCTCAACTCAACGTAACCACGTCTCCGTAGCGGCGCTTCGTCAAGCTTCATCGCGTTGTTTATCTTATGCTCTCTCCATTTTCTGTTTAAGGCTTTTAGTTTAGAAACGAACTAGATAAATATTTGGGCGAATAGAAGTAATATTTTATATTTAGGGTTTTGATCACACATTATGCCCGGTGAAGATTTCCGACGGTGAACATGTATTGTATACATGTGAACACCTATTCTATGTTTCGATCATGTTTGTAACAGAGACTCGTGTAATATATATGAGCCCAGAGGCTAGCAAGGGTATTTCCGTCAGTTCACTTATTATCACTACGGAGTATAAATTATTTTTAACATCCATTGCCTCCCATAAATAAATGAGTATATTGAAAAGTGTCTACGAGCAAAGACACAATTACAGCATGTACTCCTTCCGTTCTTTCTTATTTATCGCATTTAGTTTAAAAAAAATACTTCCATTTTTTCTTATTTATCGTATTTAGTTAAAAAAATATACTAGTGAACCATAAATATTTAAATAAAGTTATCCCGTCCGTCCATTATTACAATTACATACCTTTTTATCTACAGTTCTACACAGTATGTGAGACGCCTCCTTTCAAACCCTCGTGTGAACACAGCCTGAGACAAGGTAGCAGTAGGCATGTATCCATCGGCAAATACAAAGAGGTCCTGCGACGGATTTACTCCAAAGGAAACAAGGGTGGCAGCAACTCCAGTGAAAGCAACAAGGACGGAGACAAGTTGCCGGTGAGTCGAGTTCCCGGACGAAGGCCGCGTTTGGATCCCGCTCGGATTGTGCAATCCAGCTTTTAAAAACTAATTTTGATCCAAACGACTATTTAATTTATAGTAATTTATTCAGTTTTAAAAAACTTAGAAGTTAGACACTCATAGTTTTTAAAAGTCAGAAGGTAGATCGTAAAATCATCTCATTTTCGAACGCGGGCGAAAAGAAGAAAAAAAATCGATACTATGCTCTGGCATAATCGCCACACTCCTACGCTGCGTGTCGTCGAGCAGCAAACACCGGTGCGCCCATCGCTTTCCCGCCACGTACCCTGCTACCGACATCGAGCCGGCGACACCGGAACGTGGCGCTCCCGGGCCGGCCGCACCGCACGACGTGGTCGCCGCACCGGATCCCGCCCGTGCAATTATGGCGCCGCGTGGAGCCCGCGGCGGCGGGGCCCGCGTGGCAGCGTCTGCCCATCCATCCACCCCTCTGCCATCATCATCGCTGACACGCCCCTGAAAAGGGCTTATTCGGAGGGGAGGAGGAGTAAGCGGGAAGTAATCCCAAATCAGCAAAACCACCGCGACTGCGCAGTAAATACAGTAATTAAGCAGACGGAGGGAAATGGCGAGCGCGGCGGGAGGCTGGCTGGCTATAAAGGAGCTCCCCGCGCCTGCTTTCCTCCTCCCCGCCCCACCAACACCACTCCGCAGCCATCCCATCTCCGCCGCCGCCGCTCGTCGTCCACAGCCCACCCACCAGCCACCGTTGCCGTGAGTTGCGAGCGAGGTAAGCTTAGATCTGAGCGAGTTCTCGCGCGCCGCAGGTAAAGTTCTCTCGACCCCCTCTCTCATCCTTCCTCCCCCTGCAGCCCCTTTGGTTTTCGTCTTCGTCTTCCTCGCGGAGCAGGCAGCGACAGACCCGGGGCCTTTTAGATCCCGGGCTTCCAGATCTGCTAGCGTTTCTTCTTCTTTTAGGTTGTTATTACTAGGTTGGTCGCCAAGAGGGGTTCTTTTTCCACGCCTCGCTTGTGCAAGTTTCTCGTGCAGATCTGCCCACCGGAGCCATCTGTTTTTGACTGTGGCTGTTGGGTTCTGCCGCCAGTTTCCTTCCTTCTTGATTTGTTCCTGGTTTGCTAGATTGAGATAGAAAAAAAAAACCCCCCAAAAAAAAAAGAGAGAGAGTCCCTTTTGTGTTTGTGAGATAGTACTCCACCACAGCTAGTAGTTCTTTAGCATAGAGAGACGAGAAGATGTCCGCCGCCATAGATGTGTCAGGTGAGGAGCTGATGAGAGCACTCGAGCCTTTTGTCCGGGATGCCTCTGCTCCTCAGGGATCCAGCCCGCTCCTCCACCACCTCCCCCTCAGCCCCACCTCGCCCTTCTCCTTCCACCACGCCGCCGACGGCTACCTGGGCGAGGGGGCGGGCCAGCTGAGCCCGGCCCAGATGCAGTACATCCAGGCCCGCCTCCACCTGCAGCGTCAGCAGCAGCCCGGCGGCGTGCTGGGCCCGCGCGCGCAGCCCATGAAGGCCTCGGCGTCCCCCGCCGCCGCCCCGCCGCCGCGGCCGCAGAAGCTGTACCGCGGCGTGCGGCAGCGGCACTGGGGCAAGTGGGTGGCGGAGATCCGCCTCCCGCGCAACCGCACCCGCCTCTGGCTCGGCACCTTCGACACCGCCGAGGAGGCGGCGCTGGCGTACGACCAGGCCGCGTACCGCCTCCGCGGCGACGCGGCGCGCCTCAACTTCCCCGACAACGCGGCGTCGCGCGGCCCGCTGCACGCCTCCGTCGACGCCAAGCTGCAGGCCCTGTGCCAGAACGTCGCCGCCGCGTCCAAGAAGAAGGCGGGCGCCGACGCCAAGAAGCCCGCCGCCGCCGCCGCCAGCAACTGCTCGTCCTCCGACGACGCGTCCTCGTCCTGCCTCGACTCCGCCGCCGAGTCCTCGTCCCCGTCGACCCCCGCGTCGGCGGCGGTGCCGGAGATGCAGCAGCTCGACTTCAGCGAGGCGCCGTGGGACGAGGCCGCCGGGTTCGCGCTCACCAAGTACCCGTCGTACGAGATCGACTGGGACTCGCTCCTCGCCGCCAACTGACCATCCAACCGACCGCGGCCAGCAGCAGAGGAGGCTTAACGGCCGTCGCGCAGATGGGATTTTTGACATCCTGCGCGGGCACCTAGTGGATGATTCCTTATTATTAGTAGCTCTAATCCTGTTCCTTCTGTGTAGATGTTCCATTCGTTCTTGGGTATTATCACTATGGTCAGGTCAGCTGTAGATCTCCGCCATGGTATTTAGGGTCGGGTCTGGTTCCTCCCTTCTCGGAGGAGAGGAGGGAACCAAACGCAGCGCAGCGCATGCGGAGCCGGCGTTTTTGTGTCCGGCGTCTCCGGTGCGGTGCTCGGTCGGCCGGTCACCGGTCAGTGACTCCGGCCGGTCAGGTGTCCATCTTGTTACTAGTAGCCTCTTTCTTGTTTCTTGGTAGACGGTGCTGCTGTTGCTGCTTCTCTACAGGTTGTGAGAACAGCCAGTAGCAGCGTGTGATGGTGATATCTGTTCGGTACCTACTGTGTTGTAAAATCTGATGAACTGCTATTGTTATTTAGTGCCGCTATTATACTATAGTGTATGTTTGTTGTAAAACACACACACTCTCTCTCTCTCTCCGTGGTATGATCCTACTTTGAACGATGCTGATAGAACCGATGTGGTTCTACTGTTGTCCTGGCCACGAACACGGCGTGGGAGAAGGAAAGGTTTGCTTTGCCTTTGCTCATACCGCAAGCAACGCCAGCATGATTTCCGTTTCCCAACCGAAACAGACGCAGCTGCTGATGTGCATCCCAGCAAAACTGCCTGCGCGGTTTATATTTTTCCAGCAACCAGCCTATCGTGTGAATTCCGGAGCTCCCCGCGCGTGCGTGGTGTCACGGATTCGACATGGATTGTACCCAACCCAGGCACGGTGTGTGATCCGATTGCACGGGCCGCGGAATTCATGAACCGGAATTCATGTACTAGCACGGTAGTACCATCCGTCTCGGACCACTAGCGGCGCTGGTATATTCGTATATACTACGGTGAGCACGGTCGAGTGATTTCCAGCTCAGTGCTCGCTTGGAAACCACACATGGCCCGCGTTCCGTCTCGTCTCCTCTGGACGCACGCACGTAGACGTATCTTGTGGACTGCAGACTTGTACGCTGGTGCTACTTGCTAGCCGTTTGGTCGCACGGAGGCGGCGCGAAGCTTCGCGGGGTCACGGTTTTTTTCGCGTTGCCACCGGAGAGTAGAGTGACGGGCGGTCAGGTCAGGCCAGGCGATGTGATGAGTCTCTTCCTCTTGGGCTCCGTCTCCGTCGCTGCAGCTCCGAAAGCCGCCGGTATACGGCTGTATGGAATGGGATCGTACCCCACAGCATTAGTAATCTCCTGGGCCTGGTCTGGCCCTTCGGTCCAACTTTTGAAGCAACCAAGGCCAAGGCGCGGGAGCGGGAGCGGGGTTTCCCGCCACGCAGCGTTAAAAACTTGTGTACCGGTGTTGGCTCAGGGACCGGACCGACTGGGCGGCGGCGCCAACCGCAGCGCGCAACGCATTGCCCGGCCAACGAGGTGAAAAGGCGCGCCGATGCCAGCGTCTGGTGGGCTGGTGCCCTTGGGCGCTTTGCTTGGGCGAGTGGCGACCGGCAGTGTCTCGCAGCGTGTGCTGTGCTGTGGCGCCGTCTCGCCCCCGTCCTCGTTAATTGCACACCAACCCACTGGACAAAAAGACTAGTGATTGATGCCTGCCCCGGTAGTGCCGGTGCTCCTCCTACTCCTAAATCCTACTGCCTGTCACTTGTTTTGAGCACGCGTTTTGTTGGGTCACTGCCGCTGGGACACGAGAAATCAATGCCGAGGGAGGAAACGAACCCGTCTGCAGCACCGCACAGCACTGGTGTTTCCGCTGTGGCCGTGCACAGCGATCGCGACCAGATGTACGAGTGTTGCTGTCAAAGTGCGTGATCGGGCTCACTACTCCAGCCGTTCAGCTTTATTATCCTGTGGAATGGCGGGCCCCGCGGGCGCTTATCCACCAATGCAGGTACAGGCCACCGATCTTATCCACCAAAGCAAAAAGCTTTGCACCCAGCAGCGCCTCAGCAGGGTTCCAGTTCCCTGGGCTCAGATTCAAGTTGCGTTGGGCCGACTGCTCATGCTGGGGCTATTTGGGTCCTGCTTATCTAACAGGAATCACTTGCTAAAGCCCAAATTGGCAGATGACGTGCAGATGCACAGCCCCCGTTCACAAAGGACTAGAAAACATGGGAATGCCGCGCCATTTTTTAGGGTCGTGCTTGAGTTGGGCCAGTCATGGTCCTGTGAGGATAAAAAATGGTTTAGAAATATAATTGAGTGATAAGTACAATGGTAATGTAATAGTGATATTATATAGGTAGTCTCTAAGTTAGAGGGAACATGTTAATCGGCACACAAGCCAACTGTGAAGATGACAATTTAACTGTGAAAATGAATGCAACTCCTTTTCAATGATAATGAGCCGGTTCTAAGTACTGTATCAATCGAATTTAGCAAGGTGCAGATAAGAGAAGATTCAGGAGCAACCATAACATCAACTGCTTAACCTACCAACAAAGCCAAGGAACTCGAGCTTCGGAAGCCAGAGTAATATAGTAATGGTTCTTTGTGGTGTATGGCGTATAATTTATACTGCCCAGGTACGACCATCACACAAGATTTCCTAGTTTGACAATTGAAACAATCTGGCACCCCCCCTAACCACTGACCTAAATGGTCTCAGGAATATAAGGTCACATTGAATCAAGGCAGCATCAAGCCATGTAGGATATTTTCTGAACTGCTAAGAGACACACCACAGTACTTTAAGATTCTCATTAGGCCAACTGTATAAGCACATAGGGTTTGGAACAACATAAGTCACATGTTTTTTTATCCTAGCATCCAAGGAAGATTGCATTTAAAAAAAAAAAGGAAAATCTGGGACACTACATCTGAAGCTTTCTTGATTCAGATTTACAAATCTTTGGTTGAAACAATGTACTAAGAAAATAAATTCGAAGTGAAACTATACAATAAATTTCATCACTATATCTGCACTTATCGAATCGTAGTAGTAGAGCTCTAAATCTCGTACTACTCTCATATTCTAAAATTCAGATGCAATTATTAAAGATCAATTGAGATTAATGTGTAGGAGGTAAAATCATTCTGCATCATGTGGCAACCGAGCAGATTAAGAGCAACGGGATGTTTTTCATGCTGCTTGTTCTCCAATAATAGTTGACATAGAGGTTGAAGCCACCATGAAAACGTCTGCTGAAAAAAGGATGAAAGAAACAATGTACAAATTACCTACTGCCTGCGCCTCCGCACCTGAGTGCTGCCCTTCTGCTGCCGGTTGCCTGACTCTGATGCGTGTGCGGCGTTGGTCTCCAGTTGTGCACAGGACGCGATGGCGCAGCGTCACTCATTCTGTCGCAAGCTTGTATGTCTGTTGATCGGCTGCCTTCCCAAGCCCCGTATGCACATGCAGAAATTTCAGTTTCTTGTTGCTGCAATGCTGCTTTACTCATTCAGAAATTTCATCTATAACAAATGGCGAAAGCCAAAAGGAGACCTGTCTGTCGGTAAAGCAGAGCCGCAAAGGAGACCTGTCGAGTCGAGAGAGGCGCGAGCGACGCCGAGGACGATGCGCATCAAGCACGCCCACTACGTCGATGTTGCTGAAGGGACTTTCGGCCGAGGTGGAGCACAGTGGGATGATTAGCGCAGTAGCGGGGAGAGAGGAGGCTGAGGCAGGGGGCAGCAGATGCAGACCAGTGGAGGGAACGATGCCTCCAATGCTAGTAGGCAAGATGGCACGGGATGGCGCGGCTCGCGGTGCAGGGAGCGACGTTCGCAGTCTTGGGACACCGCAACGACCTCGCCCCGCCTGCCGGGGAGAACTCCGAGGGACGCTGCAGACTTCTGAATGAAGCCACACGCATCGCGAGGCGGTTGGAACAATGATAGACAAACTGGATATCCATCTCGTAAGAAATGATATAATCTATATACCTGTATATAGTAGAATCCACTAAATATCATTAACTTTATTTTTTTTAATACGTAAGTTGTCCACGTCATCCATAGATCCACTAAATTAGAAACCACATCATCATCAACTACACCCCTCTATTGATGTTTGTATTGATTTTCTATGGACTGCAACTCTCAATTCGTTTATAAAATCGTATAGCCAAGATAAAAAACATGATAGATGAATGAATCATCTGACAGTCGATCCTTTTCAACCATGATAAACATGCTACCAAGTACAAAATCACATTAATTTCTACCTTCAAATTTCACTTAAAAATAATTTAAAAAATTTCGCAGTAATGCACAGGACATCACCTAGTTTATTTATATAAGCTTCTACCTATAGCTCTATGCCCCTTGTCATTGTGGGGTGTAAAGTTTTGCTGCATGCGTGAGTGCTTGCTTATGAACTCAGCAACACTGCACAGCTACCATGGAGGATGGAGATGGATAGACCCAACAAGCCAAATCTCGTCACCAAACTGGTACTCCTTTCGTATTTAAATATAAGTCGTGGTTGATTTTTTTTTTAAAATCTCGATCCTTCGTCTTATTTAAAAATTTTATAATTTTTCATTTATTTTGTTGTGATTTGTTTTACCATTGTAGATAGTTTGAGCATGACTAGTTTTTTATAGGTTCACACAAATTTTTTCGATAAGATAAATGATCGAAGTTTTAAAAAAAAATCAACCACGACTTATGTTTAAATACGGAAAGAGCACTACGTACCAGCAAATTAATACCAAAGCGGATAAGTTGTTCATCATATTGTGCTAGGCTTAGCTCATCTCCTTTTTTTAGTGCCCGATCATAGCCTCATCTGCTTTATTATCCTCTTTAATCTGTCGTGTGGCGTGGGATGAGAGTGATGTGAGATGAGGTGACGGCCGTGATGCTAGAAAATAAACTAGAGATGAAATGGAGCCATTAATTAATTGCTTCACTATATTAAAACTTTAAGCTATTTTCAGCTATTGCCAATAATCAAAATACTGTTTTGCACTGTAAACAGTGTGAAGTTTGAAATTTAAAAGATGCGATGAGTGTGCTCCTTGGGATGCTCTCACGAGGAGGGAGGACCGACGATACGTGTCGACGCGAAGAGACCTTTTGAAGCTGTTGACGGATCGAAGGCGCAGCTGTTGTTGACTGGCTGCAGTATCGTTGGGATAGACATGCCCTCTTTCGTCTAAGAGCCGGGGACTCATAACTTGCCCATGGAGGAATTGAATTTCTTTGGCGAGCGTGTGATGTTGATAGTATGCTTGACTTCCGTTATTTTTGCGGCACAAGACTACTATGGTACGTACGTAGTTCTCCATAGTCGTGGCTGTTGCAGATCGAGCTCCGCCATTGTCAATTGTCATGGGAGCACAGATGCAACCTGCAGGCACGTTGACGACAATCGAAGATAGCGGCGCAGCGATGTGGACCCGAGCCGAGCGATCGAGGCAAATCGATTGAGCCCAATAACCCAGCTGCGAACGGGGAGCCGCCTGGCCGGTCGCATAGCGCGCTGTGGCAGGGTTTTCAAATGACTTTATTAGCTCTTATATAAAAAGTGACTATATTAGCTGGATCTAATCCTCAGAGATTAAAAAGCTTTATTTATTTAAAAAAAATTAATAACCAGCAAATGGAGGACTAAGGAAATGTATTATGCTCCCACCATTCCAAATGGTAAGGGTTCAAGAACTCAACTAGATTAATTCATTTCGTTATATATGAGTGTTCAATATATGCCTAGATTCATCGACATCCATATGAATACGGACAAACAAAAAGAGAGTTAGAACTTTTTACAATTTGGAATGGAGCGACTCATTAACAAGTAAAAAAAATCCCGCTGATCAGATAAACATGAGCCCTATGTTGTTTCTATGAAATCGAGCTGTTGGAATGCCAGAGTGTCAATACGATTAAGAAAGGTTCAAAAAACCATCCTCCTTTGTCTTTACCTTTCTGCACCTTATTTATGTCTTTTTTGTGTGTCAGCAAGTAGCAGCCAGAACACCACTCGCATGCTACTGCTCTGCTTGAAAATGCAGCACATCTATAGTTTCTAGGTAATATTATGGTGTTAAAAAATAATGTAGTATTTATAAAAAATGTGTTTATTGGCTCTTTGAAAAGCTCTATTTGAAAACTATGGTCTCGACAATACTACGGTATTTTTTTAAGAACATTAGAAACTTTTGTCTATCTGAAGTTTTTTTTCCAGCACTCAAAGTACAGCGGACACAAACAGATGCCGATGACCTTGGTCTCAATATTGTAATGACAAATATATATATTAATATTTGTATACTATGATTTCAAAGTGTCCCCAAACATGGTCTAAACCGCCCTGTTATATATGAACTGCAGGGGTGACACTTGGTGAAAGTAGTAGCTAGGTCTAAATTAGGAGTGGTTGGAAAAGTACCCACCGATACCGGACGGTACCATTACATTTTATTTTTTTCTAGCTGAATTATGGTGGGGAGGTGCTACACTGCCAAAACCATGGAGATCGAAGGCTACATGAATACCGGAAACCATGGAGGTTGCGGATGATCGGTTTCCTCCTGCGACGCACAAATGCGCATTCTGGTAGATCAAGCTTTTGTGGCTACTAAGATGCGGTACCATATTTATGGTCACCTATTATATTATTTGCACACTGCTTATGAAGAATGTCGATCACTTGTTTGGCAGTGGTTGTTGGTACCCATTAGGTTAATCCCACTTGCTTGTTGCCACTCAATCAAGCATTGGGCCAAGTACAAGTTGCACGGCTACTTTTCCTCCCTCCTTCGCTAAAGTTGGGATTTAGGAATCCTGAAGATTTGGGCATCAGTAAATTAAATGCGTCTATGGAGACCCACTGCTGAGCCACTAGTCGTCAGTGAAAGTTAAGTCGATCTAGGAGAACTGGAGAAGCTCAGTGGCGCCAATCATGATCATACAAGGCCAGATTTTGTTAGGATTAAGGTTCTGCATTCCATCTAAAAAAATGTTCCGCGCTGGTTAAGGTTCCCTTCGCTCATTTGTGCCTAAGACAAAAAGGTTATGGCTTGCAAAATTCGAGAATTCCCTGATTGCCCGTACGTCCCTTCCGGTTCAATCAAATCAGTGTGGAATCGCAACTTGTGTCTCGTAGCCCCGTAAAAGGCCAGATTTCAGATTATTCAGCATATCAGGGCGAACAAACTAGCTGCATCTTCATAATACATAGTAGAGTACTAGCCATCAACGAGGACGGAATCATTGTTTCTATGTGTGTAGACAGTAGACGCTTGCACCTATTGATGTTTGTATTTAGTTTGAGCTTGAATGGAACGAATGCGACCAGAGGGCGCCAAGCAGGACCAAGCTATAGCTACATCTACTGCATATATAGTCCACTTGCTGGATGCATCTGCTGCCTCTTCGAATCAGTGAAGAACAGCTCTACCAACAAGTCTCATCAGGAGAGCCTATATATATTCTACAAAAAATCTGCCCCAGCAACTTGCATGAACCGATCGATGAGAGCTCCTTTCCGCCCACCGGTGCTCGTTTCGAGTACAATCCAGAAACAGCAGAGCCTTCACCTGGCCGTTTCTTCGCAGGGGCGGGGAAAGGTTCAAGGAAATCAGTACCATGATTCTTATTCCTTCAACTGGTTACATGATTGATTGATTGAAATGAATCAATCATATGTGGTTTGAGGATAGACTGAGAGGTGGTTTTGGCACAGATTCTGCTTGTCAAAGGTGAAATGTCCTTCGGGAGAACCTGCTGGTAGAAGTTTACTTCTTTTTTTGTTTCAATCCCGCCTCCTGCTTTCTTATAAGCTAGCTGTTGGAAAAATGTTGTTTGGCAGGACATTGGTTGCAATCCGCCAATCTGTCAGTGTGTTAAATGGAAGCCGTGCCAAAGGATTGCCGTTGATCCTGGTGTGAAGTATAGATGGTGGTGCATGATCGCGAGCAAATATGTATTTTGGTACCTAGGTCATAGTGACGACCACGATAATTAAAAATCAACATTGTTCTTCTTTTTATGATAAAGGTACCTACCCCCTACTGATCAACATTGTTCTTCATTCCCGTAGGGCTTCGGATTGTTTGGTGGTTCGAGTTAGTTGTGGAGTTGTGTGGGTTGTGTTTGGCCGTGTGGTGGTGTTTTGATTCCCCTGTCCCTTACTTGGTGTCCTTGTTTTACATTGCACTCATTCAGTTCGTTGCAACTTACCCCCAAAAACGAAGTCATTATGTTTCTCTAAAGAACACCTACAGAAAAGATTCCAGTTTGCATTTATCAAAAACAATTAATAGTCCCTGAGACAAGTGATAGCTGGCTAATAATGCCTTGAGAACCATGGTGCACAACACAATTCTCTGAAACAAGTGATATATAGCTGGCTAAATGAGGCTGTAGTGGTCAATAATGTAGCGGCTAAATTGTTCATAGAAACGGATAGCTAAACCGTCCTCCAACAGTTATATCTTGAGATAGTGGAAGCTACGGCGGGGGACTTTGAAACCCTAGCTTTTGAACAAACATGACGAAAATGGAACAGTGCGATGCAAGAGCCTGTGCAACTGCCTAGACAACATGTGATGTTTGTAATTCAGTTTGTGTTCATGGAGCCTCTTTTTCTCGGAAACAAGTTTACAGATTGCGTCGGGAATTGGGACATAGAAATCGTAATTGAGCGGAGCCTGCGTGCGTTGTCAATTGTCGTAGCGGGGTTGCTTGATTCAGCGTCAAACTTTTGGTATGCCAAAAATTTGACAATTTTAACTGTGTTTAAATTTGGATAAAAATTTAGTCAAATATAAACTTTAATTTTAATGGGTTGTTCCAAAAATTTGTTCTTTAGTCTGAAACTCTGCATGCGCGTGGGCGTTGGCCGTTGGCTGCATGCGCGTTGACGAGATGAGCCCCCCTGCGGTGGCGCGGGCGACGACGCCGATACTACTCCCCTCCGCTAACGACGACGACGACGACCACGGGTCCCGGCCACCGCTTGCTTCTGCGTTTGGTCGCCATCGACATCGATTTACCGGCCGGCAACGATTCCACCTCCTGTTTGTTACGTATATAATAGTTTAACATAATTCTTCCTAGCGCGCTATACTGCGTGCTCCGGCAGCTGGTTCCGCCGACCTTTTTCCTGCGGGCTGCGGCCGGCCCGTGCGCGCCGCTGGTTCGTTCGGCGCCCGTCGCCCCAGGCCACAGGCGCGCGCACGCGCCCCCGGCCTCGGCGGCGGCGGCCGGGGCCCCGGGCGGAAAACGACGGGGACATGTGCCCCCTGCCGCTAAATTATTTGGCCTGCAGGTACGTGCAGGGGCACCTAATTAATCATCATGCGATCGATGGATGCACCAACTCCCCGGCCGCTCAGCATCAGCATCAGCATCAGCTTCGACGTGGAAAGGCGCCTTGACTCTTCGCACGGTCGAGGGCAGCGGCGGCAGCGAGCAGGTCGCGTCCTTTTCCGGGGCTGGACCGCCCAATTATGTTGGCGCCGCGCGCCCCGGCCTCTCGCCGAGATGCAGGCGCCCTCCGCCAACAAAATACTATTATGCTATACCAGCCTACTAATACTTACACTGTACCAGACTACCACTACCAGTGGTTCATTCCTTTCATACTCTTTGCGCACGATAGTAACGTTAAGGTTGGTAACGAAATTTAATTTGTGAAGGAACATATCATGTCCATCCTCATCTCTAATGCTAAATAAATTTACAAAATATTTGCAAGCTCTTTTGGTATACTAATTTGAAAGTACACCACACACTATTTGCACAAACGATTTGCAGAGGACCTTGCCAATCTATTAAAACAGAATGAAGTGAATTAGCGCCGACAGCACCGTTTGGAAATGCACCTGCCACTATTCCTTCTCCGTGGGCGCAAGCATCCCATGTATCCCTAGAAATACTAGAAATTGATTCTTAGATATGGTTTGTGTTTCGGACTGCCTCTGGAAATTATCATTTGATTTACGGAGACCGTCTATAAGAAATCGTTTGATTTACAGACACTCCATTTCTTGCAGATCATTGAATCACATAACTTACGTGCGGAACCAACAGTTGAAATTTGAATGCCCTTTCCCTTTATAACATTGCTTCTATGAAACAAGCAACCGTTGGCAATGTTGTTAGTCTAGTTCTACTAAATATCTCTTTTAGGAGAGATCTAGTGGGAGGGAGGCAATGGAATGGCAAAGAGTTGTCGATCTATAGGGCACACAACTTTTATGTGTTAGTTGTTGAAACACTTTATTAAGGTTTTTGGCACTAGAATGATTGGGCTTAATTGCTAGGTTTGATTTTCTATAAAATGTAGTAGAAGGCCAGCTAGTCCCCTTTGGGCATCTTGATATTTCAACACTATCCTATAATAATCTGGATTTTATGCTTCACTGAAATAGGTTTCTAAAGTTAGAATTACTAAACATATGCCCTTGCCTTAGAAGAACGATATCATAGATATTAAGATTTATGAAGTTACAAATTAATAACTTGCTGACAATGGGCACATTCTCTATAATTTAAAGAAATAGTAGGTTAAGCAATACAAAAAAAAAAGGGAAATAACAAGGGTGTTGAACCGCAGTTTAATTTGTAGAAACGCACTCAAACAGTCCGTGATCCTATAATCACCTTTGGTGGTCATGTGCAGGTTGTTTCGTGAGAACCTCAAATGGATTAGCATCAAGGTTCATTTTTCTCAATTGCATGTTGACAAAAAACATTTTTTTCTATGTGACAAAGAAAATACTAGTTTTTGGGACAAAAAGGACAAAGTTCAATGATTTCTTATTTCTATAGGGGACCGATAAATACATTATAGATGGAGCTAAAACCTATCTCAGCATACCACTAATGTTTGTGCGCTTTCCCATTTTTTATCTTCCTCCTAGTTCTATTTACCACTTTTAAATTTTGTCTATTTTTTCATTTGCAGGTTGTGGTGGTTCCTCCTCGAGCTCCAAGTTTCTTCAACTTCAATCAAGTCCTATTTTCTGCTTCATCTACTTGAGTTTCCTACATGATGTAAATTTGACGGTCATTTGCAGAACGGGCACGTAATATATTAACACCAAGTTCTATGCTGCGTTACTAAATCCAAGATAGAATATGAGCTGGGTTCAAGTCCCGTGTAGATTTTTGAAGCGGGATTTTCATTACGGAACTGCTAGCGCCCGGACGTCCGATGGGAGGAGTTTCCATCGGACGCTGGATGAAACATAAAAAATGAACTGCTGAAATATCAACGAAATACTGATGAAACATTGAAAATTGTACTATTGCAACATCGATATTTGGGGGGAAAAATCTGGACGCGACGCGTCAGGCGGTGCGTAAAACATGATAAAATAACTATCGAAACATCAACGGACAATTGATGAAACATTAAAAATACACTATTACAACATCAACATGTGTGAATTAACTGAACTGAATGAAAAATTCGGATCCGCGAATCTGGTGAAAAAATTAAAAAAAATCGAACGAAACATTTAGAAAGTACTGTTGAAACATCATAGCATAACTAATGCATCAATTCTGAAAAACTATCACAACATTTAGTAAAAGGCGTCCGATTTTTTTTCTTTTCATCGGACGCTCGTAGCGTAGCATTTCCCTTTTGGCTACGTAGCCTACTAAACCAAACAGGGCATTGTTTGGGCTCCAATCCAAATATATGGACTCATATATCCTACTGTAGGTCTCAGAGGGCCTCATGAATTGTGGAATTTAAAGGTGCTTGTTTATATCCAGGTTTATAAGTCTGGATTCGAATCGAAACCTGGAGCAGAAAACCTCGCAGGCTTGGGTAAAATCATCATCATCATCATCGATCAATAACGCACGAGTTTCAGCCGTTCTTCCCAGCAAGGCAGCGAGAGACAAGACGAGGCTGTCCTGCACTGTAAAGCTAGGCGTGCGCGATAACAAACAGCTCGCGTAGATAACGAGTGAAGAAGGAAAGCTTTGTCGTGGAAGGAAAACGCCAACGGTGTCACGCGTCCGCGCCGCGGCGGGCCCGGCACGTGCACGCGCTGGCCACCTGGCGCCGAGCTGGGCCGCCGGATGGCGGACGCGCCCAAACCGGCGGGCCCCGGCCGCCCGCAATGGCCCACGCCGGATCCGCGTCACCCCCCGTCGGCCCGCAGCTATAAATAACCGCCGCCCGCCTCCTCAGCGCATCCACCACACCAATCATTGTTCTCTCTCTCTCGAAACGGTCTCTGCTAAGTGCTAACTGATCGATCGATCGATGGCGAAGCCCAGCGTGGCGGTGCCGGAGGTTGTTGGCGTGGCGGCGTCGGCGCAGTCGCAGGCGGCGTGCCCCTGCCCGGCGGGGACGCTGTTCCCGTACCCGCCGCCGCGCGGCGCGGCGGTGCGGCGCAACCGCCAGGTGCTGCAGGTGGAGCTGGGGCTGGGGCTGGGCGCGGGGGCCTGCTGGGGCGTGGAGTCCATGCGGGCGTCGTCGCCGACGCACGCCAAGGCCGCGGCCGCGCTGGCCACCGGCGCGGACCGCGAGGACGAGCGCGCCGCCGCCGCCTGGGTGGCGCGGCACCCGTCGGCGCTGGGCAAGTTCGAGCAGATCGTGGCGGCGTCCGAGGGCAAGCGGATCGTCATGTTCCTGGACTACGACGGCACGCTGTCGCCCATCGTGGACGACCCCGACGCCGCCTTCATGAGCGAGACGGTGAGCGATTAGTTGCGTGGCTGCCACTGCCACTGCCACTGCTAGCTCAGACCGATCGATCCCTTTCCCTTCTCGTCAACAACTACTGTGCTCCTGTGCTCTGCTCCGTGCTCACACGTAAGTACGTCTTTGATGCAGATGCGGATGGCCGTGCGCAGCGTCGCCAGGCACTTCCCCACGGCGATCGTGAGCGGCCGGTGCCGCGACAAGGTGTTCGAGTTCGTGAAGCTGGCGGAGCTTTACTACGCCGGCAGCCACGGCATGGACATCAAGGGCCCGGCGGCCAAGCCGCCGCCGTCGTCCTCTTCCTCCTCCCGCGGGCACGCAAAGGCGGCCAAGAACAACGCGAAAGGCGGAGTCGTGTTCCAGCCGGCAAGCGAGTTCCTGCCCATGATCGAGGAGGTGCACGCGCGGCTGGTCGAGACGACGCGCGGCATCCCCGGCGCCAAGGTGGAGAACAACAGGTTCTGCGTCTCCGTCCACTTCCGACGCGTCGACGAGAAGCTATGGGCCGAGCTCTCGGAGTCGGTGAAGGCCGTGCTCCGGGGCTACCCGAAGCTGCGGCTGACGCAGGGGCGGATGGTGCTGGAGGTGCGCCCCACCATCAAGTGGGACAAGGGCAAGGCCCTCGAGTTCCTGCTCGACTCGCTCGGCTTCGCGGACCGCACCAGCGTCCTGCCCGTCTACATCGGCGACGACCGCACCGACGAGGACGCCTTCAAGGTGCTGCGGCGGCGAGGCCACGGCGTCGGCATCCTCGTCTCCAAGCACCCCAAGGAGACGAGCGCCTCCTACTCGCTCCAAGAGCCGGCAGAGGTGAGCCCCGTGCACCGGCCACCCACGCACAAGCACACGTACAGTGCCGCCACTGATGGTCTGCTTTGGTCCATTTCCTTTCCTGTGGACCACGCACCATCTATCACTATATATCCAACGTCCGCGTCCATCATCGTCCTCTGCCTCTCGCTGACCACGGATCTGTTGTTTATTCCCAATCCCAGGTGATGGAGTTCTTGCTGCGCCTCGTCGAGTGGAAGCGCCTCTCCAGGGCGAGCCTCAGGCTCAGGCTGCAATAGTGAGACGAGACGATGACCGCGCAGCTTTTTTATTTGATTAATTTCTGCCGTGGACGACGATGAGAACGGATCAAGCTATTAGCTGCCAAGATCCTGCTAGGCGATCCATGAATCTGGATTCTGCCCCCCGGGGGGCCCTTAATTAATTTGCTAGTGGGGAGGGGGGGGGGGGTGTATACCAACCATGTTAGCCATGCATATGCATATGTACAACTTCACGAGTGTATATATAGCCTGAGGCACCATGCTAAGAGAATGTGCTTATTAGAGCAGATTAAGCTCGAGGCACGTACCAGGAAACAACGCGATTCTAGCAGTGTTTAGTAAACTTTTAGTATCTCGTCCTGCAAAGGATGCAACTGTTTCCTTGAAAGAGCATAATAACAGAAAGGATGCGACTGTAGCCTTCTGCACTACCTTTTGCAAGGTGCATGAGTGTTGTTTCGTTGCTTTCTGTCTTTCCTTTTCGGCTTTTTGAGCTAGGTGTGTGTGCATAATTCATTGTTCTCCCCCCTATCTACCAATATACACGCATAATATGGTGTATTTTTGTGACGGCCTGTAATGCAGATGACCCATTCTCGTTTCTTTCAATGCACACATGTTATATAGAAATAGATGAATGATATTGAAGCGTGCGCCACAGAAAAACATTGCATCTATGAATTCATAGAAAATCGATGCAAGATATAAATGGAGGTCTTGGTGGATGGTGATATGGCATAGAACTTATTAGACTTTTGATGTGCCGTGGCTTCATGCATGTCTAGAAAAATTGGTAGTTGGGGTATTTCTTTAGGGCTAGTTTGGGAACCTCATTTTCCCAAGGGAAAATAGTTCATTTTTTGCTTGGGAAAATGTGGTTGCCATATAGAGTATTGTTGAGTTTGACCCCCAATGATATTTCAATCTATGACCTCCTAAAGCTTGAAATACAGCTTGATAACTATATTTACAAATGAGAAAAGGGTGATAGCTTCAAATATCTAAATTACCTTGTTGAGCTTGCTTTGAGTTAAACTTATTGAAACAAAGACAAAAATTATGATTTGGTATATTTCATTTCCAGTTTGGTACTAATTCTCCCCTCCCAAATGTTGGTTAGGTAAGCGCTCTGTAACTCGATCTCCGGAGTTTTTTCTATTTAATGAAATTTAACTTTGGGGACCTCCCCCACAATCTTTTTTTTTTAAACAAGGGAAGGATGTAGTGAGAAGAAAGCATACCCATAGTCTTTTGTTATTCAAAAAAGGGGGAAAGGACGCAGTGATAAAATAAGGCTTTTGAATCATTTTTTATAACTACTAATATGTCTAAAAAGTAAAAACTCATAGAATTTTATTCTTTTTTAGACAGATAGGGTTAAAATAATTGGGACCCGGACCTTTATGTGAGTTATTTTGTGGTGTGTATATAGACGTGGAATGAAAATGATTGGTGGCATGGCAAATTCGTTATAGTACTTTATACTATTAAAGGATCTAGCTACTTTATATAGTTTTATATTTAACAATTAAATTTAAGATCATTAGAATTAATAAAACCTTTTTGGTATGTTTGAATTATATTTTGGTGAATTCTATACTTGTGCATTGGCATGTTTTGTTCGCAATGTTAACTTTTTTTATGTGAAGTTGGACCCTTTCTATCCTTGAATCCTAGCTACGCCGCTGGGTACATTCATTAGGCTTTCCTTCACGAAAACCATGATCAAATAGGGGCATTCAAGTCATTTTTCATAATTATTACCCCATTCGTTCCAATATAGGTTGTTTAATTTTTTTGACACAAAGTTTGACCAACTCATCTCATTCAAAAGATTAAAAAAAATATAAAATCAAGTCATAGTTATAGTATATTATATGCTAAACAAAATGACAATGAAAATAAATGATAATTATAAATTTTTTGAATAAGATTAGCAAATCAAACTTGGTTTCAAAAAAATTAAACGATCATAGAATTGTACTATTCATTTTTAAACAGATAAGAGCTAAATATAGACGTGCGTTAATTTGTGGTGTGGGCGGTGTGTGCGTGCTAAATTGTGGTGTGTGTGTGTATAATATGTGAGTTAATTTGTGTTGTATGTATAGATGTGGAATGGAAACAATTTGTGGCATGCCAAATTCGTTACCTGTCGACTAGCTAGATTACATAATTGACCATGTCAGGTCGACAGCTGGTACCTTGGCTCACATGGTCGGGACACTACGGCCCTGCCTTTTCTGATGGATCCAACGTGTACTCGTCTTTGTCTTGTTGCGATGATCTGTCATGGTCTCATCTGAAGTGGTATCGGACCTGTCCTTATTGTGTGCGCGCGTCTACCCGAGTGAAGCTTCATTGTGAGTACGTACGGTCGCTGTAGGTACCGTTTGAGTTCTCCCACAGCTTACTCATCACTAATTTGTTTGCATCAATAGGACGAAACGTCGAGTCATCATCTGTTGCTGGGTTCTGTAGCCACTTGTAAATCTCAACCTTCATGAAGCCACGTCACGCAAATTAGCTCAGCCATTCGATCTTAGCATCTTAGTATCATCTGTCCATCACAACGGAAAGAAGAATAAAACACCGTGCATTTGCCGACAACTAGGTAGTGCTGCAGTGGGTGTTCATTAGCCAGTAGCCACTAGCATTTGTAAATAAAATGAAATGTCCTTCTTCAGTTCATCCAGAGGTACATGCAGTGCAGCAGCTGATGAATTATGCTGATGGGACTCTTCGTCCTTGGAGATGCACGCTTATCTCATTATCTCCGCCTACTCAAGTCACGACATCTATGGGGGAAAAAACAAGAGGCCTCGCCCCCACCTGCAAAAATAATCCCCGCATGCATGAAGGCTCCCATTGAAGTTAGCATAGACAGTAACTATGCTGTCAGGAACCTCGTACCTGAACAGTTTCCTCGGATGCCAAGACCTGTCTGAAACTCTGAATCCAGCACCACTGTGCACTGCACCGGCCGGCATCCACGTTGGTCGGCGGGGCGCGGGAGGAGAGGACACACTAATCCAGCAATGATCAGTGCAGCAGCTAGCCTCTTGCAACCCAGTGGTCTCCATTGCCATGATCTAATCTGTTTGTCCTTCCTCCTAGCGGCACCAATAAGCTGGAGCAGTACCCAAGCGAGCGGCAATCATTAGGCTGATAATCTGCGTTTTTCAGAGAAAGCAAGTGGCAAACATATAACTATTCAGCACTGATAATCTGAATGCAATCACCGGAGCTGGCTTACTGTGCTCTAACAGTGGTCAGTAGATGCCAAAAACAATATCAGTGGCCGCGCTTGAGGAATTTGCGCGCGCGCGCACACATATTTTATATGTGTGTGTGCGCGCCAAGTCATTTTCATCACTTATCAGTGGGATTAAAAAAACATTCTGATATTTCGATCCACTGCCCTGTTTGCTGATTTGATTCAAAGCTGAACGTGAGACGTTGAGGGTGATCCATCTTTGCGCCACCATTGGCCAGCCCGGCCCGGCACCCCACATCGAAAAAAGCTGATGATGCCACACCACTGATCAGCAACAGGGCGTCGGAATCTTTGGATAACGCGCGCGCGATAGGGTCGAGATGGACACACGATTTTTTACCATTTGAGGATAATGCCGCGCTTTGCCGCTTTGGCGCCATGAAAGCTCAGCTTGAAAGGGATCGGAGTCGGGGAGACACTGGCTGGCTGAGGGGCATGCGTGGGATCGTATTGGAGAGGCCGTCGCCACCATCAGAGTAGTAGTAGCTAGCAAAGGGGAATCCATCTGCTGCTGCCTACGCGTGATGATGAGGTGCAGAGTGCAGTGCAGCCGCTGGCCGAGCGAGCATCGATCGGTCGAGTAGGATTCCACTTGGGATTGGGAGAAGGAGACCCCCTGCCCCGGGCCCTGGCCGTGCTTCGTGCCGATTGCCGTCATGTCGTCCAGGTCCAGATGGAATTGGAAGTGGGCGCTGCTGGAAACTGGAATTCCGGGTTGGCATCGGTCATCTTCAGAGATGGGTTGGACTGTTCCGACCACCATGCATATCAAACCAATAAAAACAACAACAATACTGATCTCTGATCCTGTTGATTCAAAGTGTCACAACAAAATGTTCTCTTCTAGATTAAATGCTACGGCAAATAATTCAAGGAATGCTAATGATTAAAATGTCAACATTCAGGGCGCCTTTTTCTCATTGTTCTGAAGCCATTCCCTGCTTTCGTTCCTTCCGTTCTTTCTTCCGCTGCTCTGTCCAGCACTTGTTAAACACTCCAATCCTGTGATATTTGCAGAGCATGCAAATAGGCTTGGCAATAAGGAAGTTGTTAGGTTTGGACCCAAAACTAACATAAAAATTCTTACTGCACTGGGAGTTTGTAGCACCGGCCATAAGAATTTAATTTTACAGTGTTAAAAGCAACAAGGGTAGTTTCAGCTCTTCCCCCGTGCATCTTCTATCCCCAGTTTGTTGTCTACTGATCATGCAGACTGTGCTACTGTACACAAGTTACTTTCTAAAAGATAAGACTTCAAACAAATCTAGACCATTAAATTGAAAGAAGATAAAATAATTACTATAATAGATTAAACGAGAAAAGAATCTCTGTCTCTATATCTATAATAATAACAATTGTATATATATTATATAACTTATTAAGGCCGTAACTCATCATCACTAATCTCGCTTGTGTTCCGTCGTCCTCAGTCCATTCGCTCTCCTTCCTCACCGTCCGATTTTAATGCCATGTTCTCCTCCCGTAACAAAACTTACTTCTCTTTCCCCTAACGCCACCCGGAATCAACGCATTACGCAAGCTTGCCTTGATCTTCACCGATTCGGTGCCAGGCATATCGGGCACTATTGCCTTGGGCATGCAGCAATACATGGAGACTAGGCCTATTTGGAATAAAAAATTGAGAAACGCAGGAAATGGAGGAAATGTAGGAATGACAAAGGAACGTAGGGTCAAAACTGAGGTATGCTTTAAAAATGATGTTTGGAACAAAGGAGAGTGAAAGAGTAATTAACTTGGACAATTTTATCTGTTGACGTTCTCTCTTATAGTAAAATCAACCGAATGATGAAAGCTATTAGTACTTAACGATGGACTGGTGGCAACAAATACGAAGCACACCGCAATTGGATCCACAGTCCATGGACCAAACACACACATATTTATATAGTATGTCACATCCATGGTCCATTCGTTCTTATCTCATCTTCTCCATGGTTCCAAAGCCGCTGGCTCACAATGAACTCCCCATCCTCAATCTCCGTTCTCTCCGAACTCGTCCATGATGGTGCAGGTGGCCGCAAATCAATGGTGGCTTGTACGAGTGGAGGGAGCTAATCTGGATGTATCTTCTTAGCGCTTGAATATGGGTACCGATTTGATTCTGCAATCTTCTATATCCTTTGCTCTGAAGTTCTTGATTTGGATGATTGTTCTTTCTTACAACTATAGCTCTCGAATGGGGAAGAAAGCAGGGTGGAGAAGAGCGGCAGAGCTTTGATTAGCTTGAGAGCTTACCACCGAGTATACATGTCCAACCGAGCTAGGCCTACTGGGCGGCCGGCACGGATTTAGCCCGGCACGGCCCGACGGACACCGTGCCCACGCCGGACCGGCACGAGAACCGTGCCGTGCTTGGCTGAGGGCGTGACTCGTAGTGCCGGCATGAGCACGACCCGGTAAGCCAGCCGGCTCGGTAAGGTCTGACGGCCCACACCTCCCACCATCCCTTCTTCATATAAATGGCAAGAACGAAACACTAACCACAGTTTCTCTCACTCAGCCGCCGCTCTCACCCAGCCTAGCGGCCTCTTGTCTCCTGCTCTCGCCCCTCTCTCTGCCCTTCTCTCTATGGCTCCACCCCCTCAAATCCGGCGACGCGCGAGGCGACGGCGGCCGGAGGCGCACGATGGGACCCACTCATGCCTCCCTCTCCGTCTCGTCCGCCGGATCTAGTTGTCTAGAGCACCTGCGGGCGGCGGGCTGGCACGGGCACGGTCGGCCTCTGGGGTCACCATGCCGGCACGGCACGTTCCCAACTCTGTCGTGTCGTGCTTGGGCCGAGCCAGTGGCACACGAGCGGGCACGGCCCCGCACGGGATCTTCATCGTGTCGTGCCCAGCACGGCCACTTTCGTGACGTGCCCATGCGTGCTCGTGCCGTGCCATGCCAGTCCGGCCTACCCGTTTGGACATGTAGGCCCTGAGGGTTGTAGGGAAAATTTTCATGACGTCGGAACGCATTTTTCCATTTCTCTAAAAATACTGGTGTCGTCTTTGTTCCTCTGGAAAGTCTCTAGTGTGACCCTTTGTTCCAAACACATGGTGATGGCAGCGAAACCGAGAAATGGTCTTCCTATGATTTTTTTTTTGAAAAAACTGTGTTCCAAACAGCCCCCTGATAACATGCATCATCCTTCGACTCTTCCAGCTTGCCTGCGAATCTGCGATCTTCACCTGAGATGAGAAGGCGCTCGTCGTCAGTCGTGCGCGCAATCAATTAGCCAAACCACATCTTGCTCGCTGGAGAGGAACGCTGGACGCCAGTCGTCCGCGTTGCCCAGACGAACCAATCACTCACACGTTCGATAGAAAAGAGATCAGGTCTCCATGGTGGTTAGTTATTGATGATTATCCTATTGTCATATTAAAATAGAATAGATAGCTTTTTAATTATTTTGATGTATTAACTCATTTTATCCATTTAGATCAACGGCTCACACTTATTCCTGTGTACCATAATAATTGCTTTTTTTAACTTAACAGACCGTGCATCGGGATGCAAGTGAAAACAGTTGCTATATATCAATCTGGAACAAAGCTATACAGCATGAATTAGGCACCCCGCTTTTAGATGCCATACAATCAGAAAAGTTACAACCCAGCTTCTTGAGGCGAAGCACATATTTTGAGCACAGGTCCCCATTCTACGGTTTGGAAAATCGTAATTCCTACAAGACAAAGTAATAATGCACTTTGCACCTAAATGCCAGCCTTCACTCAGAACAGATAAAGTCAGCAAGTGTGTGAAAGAATCATGTCGATGCAAGAATATCTCATTCCGGATTTTGGGAGTAAAAGAACCATTGAGTGAGAAAAAATCACAAGCATTCCACAAAAGAAACATGTAACTCTTACTCCCTCCGTGGCTCCGTTTCAATTTACAGGTCGTTTGACTTTTTTGGCACCAAATTTGACCGGTTTATCTTATTCAAAAAATTTCACAATTATCATTTATTTTCATTGTGATTTAATTTGGCATATAATATATTTTAACTATGAATTGAAGTTTTCCACATTTTCGCAAATATTTTGAATAAGACGAGCCGGTCAAATTTGATGCCAAAAAAGTCAAACGATTTATAAATTAGAACGAAGGGAATACTATAATAGGCGTGCATCACCTTTCGCTTTAAACATTCATAATAAAATCTTAGTCAAGCTGTAATATGGTCTACAATTTAAGTGGCCATGAACTTTGTCCCCTGCATGAATGATAAAAAAATTAAAAATTCCTCACAACTGTAAAACTGCTAGATTTGTACACATGTAATTAACCATAATAAAACTAGCCCGTGTGCTCACTCTCTTTCCCCGATGACCGATCCACGTTGAACGGCGCCGTTCGAATCATTCCTTCACTCCGTATGGCCGCTCGTCGTCCCTCCTCTAGCGTCTAGCTAGCCCTACTCTTCACCGGCGCCGCGCCGCACGGCCGCCTCCGCCTCTCCTCCATCCTCCAGTGGCTTCCCATCTCTTGAGCCTTTGACGCACGCCGGTAGCTGCCCTTCCTCCCACCACTTCGTGGCCATCTAGATCCTCTGGCGACCGGCCGGCCATCCCTGTCGCCGCGCCCGCGACACACATTTTGTATAGCCTACACTGAGAGAAATACCCGCGTTACGTTGATGAGACATGCAAGACGTCTGAGCCTATAAGTTTGATGCAGGAGGTGCAACCATGCACCTTCGCTTATCACCCAAGTTGAGTTGATTCTCAAATTGGTATCAGGGTTTGATCGCCATCTTCATTAACCACCCAAGTATTAGGATGGAGTGCCCCCCAAGGTCTAGACTCTAGAAAGACGAGACCGCATCACCAGTAGAACGAAAAAGGAAACGGAACTCCCACCCGGACATCGACGAGACGACGATAGATTCCGATCGGACTCACGTACGCTCACCAGTCAGCACCAGAGTACTTGGAGGACCTTGCTAATTGCATTTTCCAAGTCCGATTAGTCCATGGATGCGCAGCCGCAGCGCACCCGTCCCGTGGGGGTAAATAAATATCGGCGGATGCATGCATGGCAGCCTACCACCGCCGGCTAGCTGTTCCCTTCAGTAGTTGCGCGGCGGTTCCTGCCTGCAAGTGCTAGCACGGCAAGCAAGCAAAGCGATCACATATCCACGCTTGGCCAAATTACGTGATTCCGAATAGATGGCCTCGGTCCCCGCCGCCTCAACAACGGCGCCAACCGCCGCCAGCGACGACAGGGTGGTGTTCTTCCTTCGCCGGCGCGGGCGCCCCACCACCCGCAGGCCGTGGACGGGCGACGAGGACGCGCAGCTGGAGCGCCTGGTGGCCACGGAGCACGGGTTCCGTGACTGTGACTGGGGCCGCGTGGCGTCTCACCTGCCGGGGCGGTCGCCCAGGCAGTGCCGCGACAGGTGGTGCCACTACCTGGCCCGCCACATCTACCACCGCCCGTTCACCGTCAGCGACGACGACGAACTGGCGCACCTCTACGTCCGCCATGTCGGCCGCTGGAGGGACATGAGCCGGGACGTCTATGGTCGAACCTCCAGCGTCCTGAGGCACCGCTGGAGGGAGATCCGCTACACCAACGCGTTCCTCAGCAGGTTGTGGAGGCCGCGCCCGCCGCCGGATGATGCGGTAGTGGCAGTTCGTTGCTGCCTCGGATCGTCAGGTGGCGCAGATACGTTGTCCCTCGCACCGCAGCAGCAGTAGGGTTCGCCCTCTTTGCTTGCTTGAAAACCAACATGGCATGTAATGTACTAGCTAGTAGTGTGGTTGTTGGCTAATTAGACTAGAGCAGAATGAAGGAAAGTGAATCTATTCTGTGGGTGCATAGACCTAGATTTTTACGCCCCTAATCAGGATTTTTTATTATATAAAATAATTTCTTGATGTGATTTATCTATCTGAATGTTCTCTTTGACACTATATATGCAAGGATGAAATGTTGATGACCAATGTGCATGTATCGTTGTACAGTATTGTGTTTTCTTCTGCTTATATGGAGATTGGCGAACATGGAGACTTATGTTTACCATAAGATCAATGGCTTTTTGCTTCAGAATTGCGTGAGATAAAGGCCCCTCATTTTTCATTTATAAGTGAAAGAAGAAGAAGGAAAAAAACAAAGAAGATTTGTGTTGGACCGGTCAAAAGTAACCAAACCAAGGGAGTAGTGTGGCCCAGCCCAATACAGCTTGTCCCTCTCACTCACTCCGGATATTAAGTATTTGCCATCCTTACCGGTGCTATCTCGATAATTTTAATTTTGATCATGCACAATTGTCACAAGAGAGAAGTTGGTTACCCAATTGTGTGCCACTCTGGCAAGACATGACAGCCTACTAACGTGGACATCACAGTGAGGCCGGTGGGAATTAACCATGTTGCTGATGCCCCTATCCTCTTAGTCGAGCCTTATGTGGCAAATCTTAGGGCAGCTTATGATAAGGGATGTCCTAACACCAGAGATGAGACACAATGGCTAGAAGTTGGCATAGAGTTAAATTAGAACCTTCCATTGCACATAAGAGAGGCATGGAAGACAATAAAGGGACATGATACTATCATGCCTAGAAATGACTTCTGGAAAGGCAGCAAGACAATTGAAGTGTGATGTCTAGATAGAGAAAGGACATAGGAGGGGAAGCTGGAGGTGTCCACTAACTGGTACCAATAAAAGGCAAGTTATCATGACTTGTTCCTTCACTTGAATGTTATTTGTTTTGTCATTACTTGATATGTTATTGACGTAGGAAAAGAGTAAAGAAGACCAAGAACAAGGTAGGAAGGAAGAAAGCCATGCTCAACAAGATGGTGTAGCAACTCCAAGAACAAGAGCTCTAGTTCTTAAGGAAGCAACTAGGATAGCAAGAGATGTTGATGATGCTGCTGAGACAGTTGTAAGAGAAGCTCTTAAGGCTACTGCATTAACATGAGCACCAGCTATCCCAGGCCCATCAACAAACACGTAATCATGGTCATGCTCTGTTCTTGCAACTTCTTAGCATTTTCTCTAATATATGTCCCTATCCTAGGATCGTAATGCAGAAGGCTGACATTAGAGGCACATCTAGTACTAGCCATTCAGTCTCAGGACGACAACTTTGCAGAGGTTGAACCTCATATTGGTTAGGTAGCCAAGAAAATGGCGCCAAAAAAAAGGAAGCAGATGGCTAAGAAGGCAGCCACAACAGCGACCATGGAAGGAAGTAGGACAACCACCGGTTCAGGGTGGACTGCCGGTACGTCGTTCAATATGGAGAGAGGAGGGGTGGCCGCTAGTGAGTATAGAGTGGCAGACGTTCGGGCGCAGCCACGACCATTGCCCCCATCACACATGGAACAACAATTTTGAAAAGGGGGAGCGCCAAACAAAAGGATTCGGTAGAGGGCTGGGTACAAACCGAGCCCGTTCGAGACTCGGATGAGATTAGTTAAAATTTGAGTAATTAAATTGTGGGATGTTCTAATGTTGGTCCGGATTTCTAAAAGAGTTAAATGCATGGGAGGCTCTCAAACTTATCGTGTTATATCAGATAGATCCACGAACTCTCAAAACGCATTTTCAGCATCCTTAACTTGTGAAATGACATATCATGATCCATACTCCTTCATTTTATGTTTATTTTTTTTCTATTAGGCTTCTAGAATGTTCCACCTCTCGTACTCTCCTCCACTATAAAGAAGTACTCGAGCAACTGCTATAAAACTACAGCCCTTTTTTTTATTGAGGGAGTACTATACAGTAGATGCACGCTAACAAGGCCTAGCCATTGTACCAAACAAATATACCCATTACAACAGGAACACTCCTATAGAAAACATAGCAACATAATGATTCATGCACTACTAGAAATTAAGTGGCAATGAATACTACTAGGAAAACATTATTTTTTATGGTGCAAAAAAATCATTTGGCAACTTGCCATATGTTACAAGCATTATCCGTAGTAAATGTGCAAGCATAATCCATGTTATACGTGACTCTTGACAATGTTTACCATACTTTACAGTTTTACAAGCGTCATGTGTATTCTATACATAGTGTAGAGTAGGAATGCCATAGATTATTTTCTGCTGGCCCTTGAAAGTGCTCAAGTTCCTCTCCCATATCAGCATATCAGTTCTTGGAACAACAACGCCGAATAGGGATTGCCAAACAAAGGGGGTTTTGCAGAGGGTTGGGTACAAGCCAAGCCTAGGCTAGAGGTAGGGCCGAGCCTGATCGAGCCCAGATGAGATTAATTAATTAAAATTTGAGTACTTCAACGGTGGACTGCTCTAAGATTTCTGTAATTTTCTAAAAAAGAGTACTCAAACCGTTGTCATAAAACTATAGTCCTTATTTTTGGATTGAGGGTGTACATTACAGTGCAGACGTACTCCTGTAGCAAAAAAAAAGGCAAAACAGTTTTTACAGTATCCCATCCGATCGTAAATCTATGGTCATAGTTTCACTTGCAGTCTATCCTAGCCATATAAAAATATGCTCCCAAACCCTAGCTTGCCTCTTCACTCACTGCCCCACACTGGTCGCCATCCCCACACTCTGCCTTGTTTTCCTAGCAAAGAGGTAGCCCTGTTGGGCCGGCATGATGTCTCAAAGCCGTCTCTACTAGGGTGACTTTGATGCAAATCCCTCTCATAAGCATCGTGGCAGCCACTCCACATTCTGGAGGGTCTCGCAATACTATAAGATCTACACTTATAACTCTTGGTATGCACAAGCACCAAGCACAAGAGTATGCAAACCTCAACACTAAACTTGGTCGCAACTAAGAGCAATGCTCTAACAAAAATCTAAACATGTACTTGCAAAGCGCAACTCTATTGCCTTGACGAAGATATATTATAGCTCTCTCGGTCATGAGGGTATTTATAGCACATTGTTTGGTGTATATAGTCTAAACTAGCCATTGGAATTGAGCGTTGAACTCTGACTTGACCAGTGTAGATCGCTTGATGTGTGTAGCCACCAGACCGTTTGATGTGTGTAGATCGCATCAAGGCTTGATTTTGTGGGTCCTCAGTCTACTTCGTTCGATGATTCACCGGACCATCCAGTGCATGCATTTTGCATGTGTTGGCTCCTTCCTTCTTTGGCCTCCTATGTCCAATGGTTGGACTCGATCACCCAGTGCATTTAATTTCTTAGGTCCTAGATCTTCAATCTTTGACATTTGCTTCCCATCAGACCAATCAGGTACAGTGTTACCGGACCACCTGATGCTCGACAAAATCAGCACATTGAATGGTTAGTGGGACCACCATGTCAGGCATTTTGGTTTTACTTCGTTGGTGTTTCTTCTTGGTGATCATCTTTGTGTAATCTTTGATCATTAATTTGAGTTATTTGTATCCGAAGTCTACAATTTGCATCCCTAACACTTAAGCAAATATACTTATAAATACATTAGCCAAATTTGGTCCATGTTAACATTCAACCACCAAATCACATTAAGCGCACTAAACCAAGGCTTAGTGCCTATTTTCCTTAAAGTATTAAACATAAAATAGAAATATAGAGAAGGCTGAGATTTTTGGGAGCCCTTTAGTCTCCAAAATCTATAAGGAGCATCTGGTCACAAAGCAGGCTCCTTGCAATGCACGAAACTATTTTAGAAGCCATGGTTGAAATTACTTTCTCGTGGTAGAAACTACTTATCCAGGCACTAGATAAGCACAAACCTATCTGAGAAACAATGGCTGAAGTTACTCTCTTATGGTCGAATCTGCCCAAACAGATTTATCCTGTGTCCTTGTAAATGGGAAATCCTTTTTGTTGAAACCTATCCAAACTCAGGCTAAAGTCCTACGTTTAGAATAGGTGCTCTCATGTGCTCGTAATTTTTTAGATTTATTTTAAGGTTCAACAACGCGTTTCTTTCAGTCATAAGCAATGCTACTGTTGACATGGAAACGAATATAATGACTCTGTTAATTTCGAAATCTTTTTTGATTAAAAATTAATTTCGAGGTTTACAATTTAGTTTATCAGCAATTTCAAGACCTTTCAACTTAGCCGTTAGCAATTTTGAGATCTTCCAGCTTAGTTTTGGTCATCATGAGATTTCCAGCTTAGTCTATGGGACATGTCTCGTTTAGCTTAGTCTATCGGAGACCTCGTCTGGTGATCTTGTCTCCTCTGTGTATGCGTATATATCTTAAAATTAATATCTAAGATTCTTTCGTCGTGTCTACATTAATTCTCATGCGTTTGAAAAAAAATGCTATAATTTAAAAAATCAGAAACCCACCCATCCATCTGTTCCACACCATTATAAAAGATAAAATAAAATAACCCTTAAAAAATTTCCTACCGTGCTATTAAAAATATAAGTTAAATAACTCCTAAACTTATGTATAAATTACTTTTGCCATTATAAAACATGAATTAAAAAATGAATTAAAATATGCCTACATCTTTATATAAATTGCACGTAATATCATCGTTAAAGATAAATTAAAATAATTTCTATATGGCATATAATTATACAAAATACCATTAAAAAGATGAATAAAAATAATTAAAAGTCTCTAATATTACTAAATTGATAGCCTAAACTCTAACCCAAAACCGCAAAACCGGTACGAAGCACAGGCTGATTGACTTTATAGAGGTGAAATGTCAGCACGGGTTGATGGACTCATGAATATACTTGTTAAAGCATAGCGATCATCAAGCATGCAAACTGTTCATAGAGTTCATAGAGGTGAATATAATTTCCATTCTTGCAACATGAGTTTAGAAAAAACTTTGACTAAAGCTGGATATATAAAAATGGCGACATCTAATAAGAGATGTAGAAACCAGAAAGAACTCATGAATGAGCATAACCGATCATCCAGCATGCATCTATTTGATGCATAAATAAAAGAGAGAACACCAACAAATCAAACCCTACCCTAATTATTCTAAACCACCCTAGCTAATTAATTTTAGTCCCCCCTTGGGAATGACCGACACGTAGCGCATTCTCAAGAGCTCCCGCAGGCGCCAACGGTATTCCCCAGCTTCCTCGGTCTCCCGCCGCACCACCGCCGAGCCGCGGAACCGCCGAACGTGGCGGCGCCTCCTCCCATAACGCCGCCTCTCTTGCCGTCCCGACCGGGTCCCTCGTCACGCGGCCTCTTCTCCCCCGCCGCCGCCGCCGCCAGATGCTTCCTCCCCCTGACCGCCTGGACGACCCTGAGCAGCAGCATTACGCCCTCCACGTTGAGGCTCCACCAGCCGAGGCCGCCGCTGCCAGCGGACCCCCGGCGCGGCGAGGCCCGGTTGGTCTCGATGGCGTCGAGGAGGTCGGACACGACGGATTTGCTGGGCAGCGCCGCCGCGGAGGCCCGCGAGGTGTCGCCGCAGGCGGTGACGACCAGGTGCCTGGCGGGCTGGAGCACGCCGGCGAGCAGCGAGCGCGTAAGCAGCTTGACGACCGCCGACGTGCGGACGGCGCGCTCCATCTGCTTGGCGCGGTCGGAGGGCGCGGCGTGTCCTCCCGCGGGCGAGGCGGCGTGCCTCTCGAGGCGCTGTATCCTGGCATGGGCCCGGACCCACGGGCTCGGGTTGAGCTCACCTGCAGGTTCGTCGTCCCCACCTGACACAACGAAATCTGTCAGAGATGCAGTATCCATGGCATAAGGTCCCACGTCGTACTACGTACCGTCGGCTGCGGAGAGGTCGTGGTAGGCGCAGAAGCGCGAGAAGATGTCGGCCATGGTGGCGCACTTGCTGTCGGCGTCGGGCGCGGGCGGCACGAGGACGGCGTAGAAGAATCCGGGGAGCTCGAAGACGAAGGAGCGCGCGCCGACCCGCGCGGCGAGCGCGTCGCGCGCGAGCATCCACTGGTGGTCGCCGACGGCGCAGGAGGCCACGGACACCGGGTGGCCGTCGACGCGCGCCATGCGCAGCGCCAGGGGCCCCGAGCGGAACAGCTGCGCGTCGTCGAAGCGGTCGCCGCACAGCACGAAGAGGCTCACCGCGGCGCCTCCGTCGACGGACATCAGCTCCGTCTCCACGCCCGCCCGGTACTCCCGCGTCCGCCCCACCACCCGCAGCGCCGCGCCTCGGCCATCGAGAGGCGCCGCCGCCATCGTCCGGTCCGGCAATGCTGCTCGATGCATGGAAACACGCACGCGTCAGAGCCCTGCGTGCCCAGCTGGCATGGGAGAAGAAACATGCATGCTCCCGCCAACAGACCATTTCGCACGTCGTGTGTATAGTTATAGAGTGGAGAATGTAACTTTTCAAGATATTTCATACTTAGGTATGATGATATATATTTACGTTGCAAGATATTTTGCATGATGATAGCTAGCGGAGGACACCTTGACTATGTATAGTCAATACACGTTAATAATGAAGTAGCACGGGCCTTTTTGTTACGTACTACTGTATATTGCTAAGTGCTTACCCGCCCACGATCGAGGAGTATTACTGTTTTTCCTTGGCAAAGAAGCACGTCCTCGCTGTTGAGATCTACTACTATCTAGTAGTATCTTAAAAGCTCATTGTGCATGTAGAAGGGAAAGCTATGAGCTTCACATCATGCTACAGTAGGGGCTGGCTCTAGAGAGAGGGGGACAGACGACAACAGAAACAGAGATCAGATGGGGGAAGGAGAAGGAAACGCAGAGATCGATGGATGGATCGGTGGTTGTACGAGGGAGGAGGGAGGGAGGTCGTGGTGGCCACTCTTAAATAAGACCGGCATGCAGCGCAGCGGCACCACCGGCCGGCAGGGACGACGCAGTGGTGACGCCCGGCCTGGCTCGCATCGCATCAAGCAGACGCGAGCGCCGGTGGTGGACGTGGGAGGGAGGCGGGGCGGCCATGCAGGAAGACGCCACGCACGCCGCGGGGGACACCTCCGCCCCCGCCTCCGCGCCACATCGTCTGGGCCCCGGGCCCGCGCTCGCAACACGTGGCCCCCACGCCGCGACGTGGCGGCAGCGCCGGCCACGCGCCCGCCTGCGCTGGCCACCTCGCGTGCCGCGTCGCGCGAGGCGAGACCGCTTCGCCGGCCTCCCTCCCGCCCCCAGCTTTCGCAGACCCAGCTCGCCACGCTAGCCTAGCCTGCATGCACTTGCAAATCAACAACAAGGTGTGCGTGCATGGCAAGTATGGGTGCTAGGCACCCAAAAAAAAAGTCATGTGCGTTGAGGACAAAATAAATACAAAAATTGTAAATCTGAATAGACAGCTAATATAACCCCCGTAATTGTACACCAGATCGTCAGGGACCGGGGTCGTCCTTCGCGGGAGACCATGTGCACGTACGTAGCATGCATGCATGAGAGAATTTACGTGTGATGGAGGTCGCCCCGGCCGCCTCCTGTCCTGTATCTCGTTTTTCTGATTTCTGTGCAACCGGCGGCAACAGCGCAAACCAAGCGACCAGCAGGCAGCTAGCAGCTAGTAGTCTCGTCGCCTAACCTCGAGACATATATAGGGATTTTGAGTCGACAGTGACGGCACACGGCTATATATAGTTAGCACTAGCTAGCATATACTACTAGTATGATGTAAAGTATGCAGTCGCACTCGTATATATGCGCTAGTCAACGACAGAGAAAATGTGTCGCTAAAGCAACACACGTACAGTACTTGACTAAAAGTTTGTCCGGCGGTGAAAATATTCAGAAATGAAACGGTCGGATATACAACAAACTGTCTACTTTTTGTTTGGCGCCTGAACTTTATTTCATCGATCACAAAATAATAGGAATTCCAAGCATATAAGATGGAAAACATAAAAACATGAAAGAAACTACATTCAAACACATGTCCAAAGCAGCACATCTTGATGGCATCGACGAGAGATTTACAGATTTGTCCCGTCTTCATGCATGTTTAATTTAATTAAAAACTCCTATAATTTAACTCGATCTGTGCGGCGTTAAGCCGTTTAGCTAGTATATACTCGAACATGACAGTTGGGGTGATCAGGTGATAATCGTCGCCGATCAGCACGGCCGATCGATCATGATTTTGTTGTACGGGCATGCAGTAGCTAAGGTGAGGCCATCACCAATTGGAGTAACCATGCATGTCTAAAATAGGTGTTTGAGGTGGAGACCTGAACCCAAAAACTACCTTCAACCGATAACACATCCAGGATACCTATTTCCAAGTTATAGAGAGAGGGCACTTATAAATAGGCACACTATCTTTTGGAATCAATGGGGTCTCCAAGTGACAATTTATAAATAGGTACACTATCTTTCGAAATCAGTTTGGGTCTCCAATTGAAAGGGACAAAATTTAAATCTCTGATCCAACGCGAGACCCATCCACTATGAAATAGATCTCTATGCTTCAATAATATAGTTGAAACTATCCTAAAGCTGAGGTTACTAGACAAGTAGACATGCATGTGGCCATATAAGTCTCCCCCCCCCGCCGCGTCGCGTCTCGTGCAGGTGACTCGGGCGGTGGCCAAACCCTAGCCGCCGCCGCACCCTCATGCCCTCCCCACCGCCTTGTCGCCACCGGAGAAGACCGCCTGGGGGCCCGAGCGGCTTTCCGTGATGGGGGTGGTGAGGCACTGCGTGACGCCTTCGGATCTCGTGGCATGTTTCGATCATGTGAGGGACCGCGGTGAAGGAGGTGCTCCCCTATGGCGCCCGGTGGTCACAGTCGGCAGGCAAGGGTCCGTGAGCTCGTGCCCTGGCACCTCTGCTAGGCGTCCTGCTAGGGGGCTCTTCGCCTTCGTCGGTTGCTAGAGCTTGGTGGTGGCCAGATCCAGCGGGCGCACCACCAGATCCGCCGGCCCCAGCCTCCATCTTCCTCGGTTTTGTCTAGTATGCTTGCCCCTCCTCCGTGCGGCTCACTGCGATCGGTCTGCCCTCCCAAGGCCTAGATTTGGCCCCTTCGAAGCAGGTGGAGCTCGCATTAGCAAGTCGGAGCAGGCCACTCCAGCGGCCGACGTTCTTTGCAACGGCTGGCCTCGCTGCTGATCGTTAGCCCTTGGCCCTGCAAGAGTGCCTCGCTGGTCGTCGGCAAGTCCTACTACACATCAAGTTCGGGTGTCGCCGGTGAAAGGCTCTTCAGCGACATCGACGTCTACGGGCGCTGAAATCCTCCTTGGAAGCGCCGTTCATGTGGCTCCTACCTTTCCTCTAAGGTGAAACACATAGTCCCATTCCCATGGGACGAGTGGTGACGGCGTCTCTGATGTTGCTCCCTACCTGTAGGCTCCACTTAGGAGGTCTTGGTACTCTCCCCCCTCGGATGGCGCATAGGCTGCTCGCCTCCAAAGTCTCTTGCTTGTGCCCTTACCCGGCCATTCTCCAGGTCCTCGATCAAGTTGTTGTCTCATCATATGTCGGGTTAGCGAGACCATGGTCCTCTCTCTCTTGGACTTCCTCATTCTCCTTGACAGCCCTCCCTCCCTCAAGGTTTCCTCCCCTCAAGGGGCGTTGGTAGGCGTCGACTGGATCTTGGATGCCCTCTCCTAAGATGATGTAGTCATGATTGTAGTCTGTCTATCTGGACTCAAAGTTTAATAGCTGCGTGAATGGAAGTCGCCGGTGTTAGTCGCCTGGTGGTGGTTTTAGACTTTTAGCGGGTAACATCAATGCTCTCGTCTTAGGGGTTAGGGGGCTAACGCTCTAGTTGGTTGGTTGTACTGTAATCTTACGAGCCCTGTTGGGCCACTGTGTTGTTATTTTCTCTTCTATTATTATCACTGTTATGCTCATTGTAATATTGTAGGCCGTATCGGGCCACCGGCCTAATGAGAAAATCACCGTTAAAAAAAACTAGACGCGCCTATGGACGTGCATTGTACTACACAGAGTGCGTACAGTGAGGTCGGCCTAAGACTCTAAGAGACCACGGTGATGGACGTTAATAAAACCGGCAATGCTACCAAACTTGCTAGCCGCTTTACATAGCAGAACAAGTACTCACATTATGATGTAAGAATAATTGAAAGTAGAGACTTGAAGTACAGTACGTGCATGTGTGTTTAACGGAGCAATTTACTTCGGAGATAGCCTGATCTATTAATGGCTAGGTTGCATCTTCATCTTCTGGGAGCGTCGAAACATGCGAGATGCATCGTGTTCAAAACTAGCTGTACCAGTAGAAGCGAATTCCCGAGCTAGCTCCTGCATGCGTGCCTGCGTCTACACGTACGTGTAATTAGGCTGCATGGCCGCTGTGCTGCGAAAGCGCAAAGCCGGGTCTTATTTATTCTTGGACTGACACTCCCGGCCGGGTTTCCGATGCCCTTCCTTTCCCTCCGTCGGGCGGCGGCCGGCACGGCACCTTCCAAAATCCAAATTGGGGTATATTCTCTCTCCTCTGCATGCTCGGTGCGTCCATCCGATCCAGATCCAGCCAAGAAGAGGCGACAGGCCCGAACATACTCCAGATTCGGCACTCGTACACTACACCGATCTCGATCTCCTCCCGTCCTCCCTCCAATTGCTCGTCAGGAACCGTCTCCGCGGCGTCTTGGCCCCATCAAACCCATGCCTTCGTTCAATTCTGCCGCGCTAGCCCCCTGGATCGGACGCCGTCGTGGTGCAGGGGCAGCAGCATGGCGGCGCCGGCGATATGATGTCACGCACGCAAACGGCGCTCCCGCCTCGACACACGCACCGGGACCGGGAGGCGGTCAGCCTGTCGTCGCCCCGCGATCGCGGCGGCGGCGGCGGCGGCTAGCTGTGCCTCTGCCCAATTCAAGCGCTGGAGCTGGACGCGCGCACGGGAGTACGTGGGGCGCGGGGGCGCTCGACACGCGCGGTGCCCGCGCGGGACGCGTGTCGAGGCCGTGTCGCGCGGGGGCGGCGGCGGCCTTCCGAGCGGGCGGTGGGGCGGGGCTGACTCGTCACTCGTCTCCACCTCGGAACTCTACGAAACGGCTGCGCGGTCGGCCACCTCTCCTGGGGACGGATGGGAACGGGAGCACCGGTGCCCTGCCGCCTGCCGCCGCAGCAGGGGATGGGCCACGCCACCACTCCCACGACCGCCGGGGCCGCCCGGCAGGCAGCCATCAACTGTCAAACGGATACCTCTGGCAGGCCCACCCGCCAGTATATAGGTCTTGGATTCAGAGATGAATACCGATGTTTTCCCTATTATACCTTTGACCACCATGACCAGTGACTTTACCAACACCAACGTTTCTCCTCCAAATAAAGCGACTGTGACTTTGTAACATTTAAATAATTTCTTATGATCTGATTCATAGCCATATATTTGGAGCGTGGTTTGCATCTGGTTGGCCTACTCATTTCTACCGTAAACTGCTTTGATAATGTAATTATTGTGGCTCCATTAAAAATTAATATGTGTGATTGTCAGTTTCTTTGGAATTGTTTTATCGTGTGTCTTTGGGATAGCTCGACGGATGACCAGATTTAGTTCGATCTAAGTGCACTGTAAGCCATAAGATGATAGATGTGCTTATTAGCTCAAGTTAAATCGGTGGTTTATCCACAACCTTCACTGCGGGTGCGAGCTTGGTTGACTCTTTGTCAGGAGCGTGGAAATCAGTTTGTTAATTATCGACAAAGCCTTCTTTCATTCACTGTTGGACTACTTGGTCCTGCCTCCTGTCGTTTTGTCATTGAGCCTTCCGAGGACGACAACTACGTCATAGCTTGACCAAGTCACACAACAACAATGGCAAACAAGATCGCATATCTAATGACGTTTAGGATTGTATAGTTGAAGCTAATGTTTTTTATTGAAGGCAATGAAGGGGGTATGTGCTGAGGACCATATCCCTAATACTTCCAAAATGCCCTTGCATTGGGGTATAAGGCTCCATTTGGCCAACCCTAGTTGTTGCTCCATCACCTTCACCATACACTTACTTAAATAGGGTTTTTCACATCACCACAGGAGTCCTAGTATCAGAAACATTTTTTACTTACCTAATGAATAGTGTGATTTCTTCACTAAATATATGTAGCGAAATATTAGCATTAGATAAGTAATTCCACAATAAACAGACTAACTTCACAAGAATCATCTTATTGGTTGAGAGATGCAAGAATCCCACCCAACACGTGGATTCTTTTGGCTTCACCTCAAAACCATAAGCCAATGAACACAAGACTTGACGAGGCAGAAACATGAGATGTGGATAAAGCAATGTCTGTCTCCAATAAGCAACAGATACAAACACACCCGGCAACGTTGTTAATCTCATTGCCTTAATAGAATCAGAATTTCTAAGTATCGCTCGGTTGTTTTTCTATTGGAGGACGCTACCGCGCGACAGGTCGCGCTGTCATTAGCACGCGACCCGTCCCGACCGCGCCTCCTTCTTTCTCCGATCGCGCCGCCCTCTCTGCCCACCACTCTTTTGCCCGCGGCGCTTCCCTCCCCCAGCCGCAACGCCTCCTTCCCCTAGCCCACGCGATTCCACGACTCCGTCCCCCTCCGCCACTCGGCCACGTGACCCCGCTCCCCCGTCCCCGGGCAGCCGCGGCGCTATCCGCGTCGGCTGCATCCCCGTCACCGCCTGCACAAGGCCGTCACCAGCCGCTGCCCTCGTCGTCCCTGGCGTTAGGTCATCGCCAGCCACTGCTTCGTCATCCCCGGCGTGAAGGCCACACCTCCCCTTCGTCCCAGCAGACAAATCCATTGCCAACGCCCACGCCATGTAGCAAGTTATGTACAAAACAATGTAGCAAGTTGTGTACCAAAAGATGTAGCAAGTTATGTATGTTTAGCAAAGTTAATATAATTATGTAGCAAGTCCATTGGATCTTGTAGCGAGTTTCTGATGTCGAAAATTTACATGATTACGTAGCAAGCTATGTAATTTCTATTACTATCTTGTAGCAAAAAAAGTTTTCTATCGTGGGTTGTAGCAAGTTCACGTAATTTTACAAGTTATATAATGTTTAGCAAGTTCACGTGAATATGTAGTAAGTTCATAGAGCTGTGATGATTTTGAAAAACAACAACAAGCTGTGTATGTAGTATCAGCGAGTTGTGTATATTTGATGATATGAATATAGCAAGTTCTGTAATTTTAAAAACAATAGCAAATTGTGTATACAGTATCAGCAAGTTGTGTTACATAAGCTATTAAAAAATCAGCAAGTCATGGGAAGAGAGAGGATTCAAAGTGCAGAGACGCGGGGGCCGAAGGCGCACAGCGCGTGGGCTGTAGGCGCGCGGCACACGGCCGGCGCATGCCGCTGGCATGCACGAGCAGGCTTTGAGGCGCGTGGGCCGAGCGCGCGAGCAAGCCGGGGAGGAGCAGGCCGCGGTGTCGCGACCCCGACGCGCCATAACGTGGGATTTTTTTATTTTTATATTTATTTAAATCGTTTTTTGTAAAAATAAATGGACGATTCAAAAATTTGCAAATATAGACCTATACCGTCGGACCACTCGGCGGTATATAAAAACCGCCAGCCCAATCGGCGGTATTTAAAAACCGCTGGACCAACCGACCTTTTTTAAATACCGGCAGAACAGGTTGGCAGTGCGGCAGGCGCTGCCACCGGTGGGCCCCACGGACCAAAAAATGCCGGATTGGCCGGCGGTGTTTAAAAACCGCCGGTGGGGACGACGGTTTTTTAAAAACCGCCGGCGGTGTTTTAAAAACCGCCGGCAGGGACGGCGGTTTAAGGCCCATACACCCGCCGGTCGCCTCTTTATTTTTTCTTTCTTCCTTCTTCTTCCCCGCCGCTATCCGCCGCCCGCGCCATTGCTCCTGCTGCCGCGCGCCTGAGCAGAGGGGAGAGGGGCGCGGCGCGCCGGAGAGGAGGAGAGGGAGAGGGCGCGGAGGGGAGAGGAGGAGAGGGAGAGGGCGCGGCCGGCGCGCCGCTCAAGAGGGAGAGAGGAAGAGAGAGAGGGGGGAGAGTAGAGGAGGCCAAGGTTGCAGGTAAATCTTCTTTGAAACATGTATTTTTTTAGCATTTTAAGTATCATTAGTAGTATTCTTTGATATTAGTAGTAGTTTAGATACTATTATTAATAGATTAGGTAACAGTAGTAGTATTTTATATAATATTAGTACTAGTTTGAATTATCATTAGCGGATTTAGTCTCGTTTTATGTAATACTCATGCTATTTTAGTTGACATTAACACATTTATCAGTTTTAGATTTAGATAGAATATTCAATCATTACGATATATGGAAAATTTAGTGTTATATAGAAATGTGGCACATATGTGCTAAGTACTGTCTTGGTTGTCGCATTTGTGGTCAGGCATATCACAGAAAACATATTTTCAGATATATTTTGGTGAAGGAGAGATACGTTACGGTCAGTTCGGGGTAGATTTGAGTGGGTTTCGGTCAGTGACAAAAGGGCTGGACAAAGCAATTGAGAGGCCATTTCGTTCAGTGTATAACTGGTTCATGAAGTGTTTTAAGTTGGATTATGATGAATGTCAATTGAGCATCTCAGCAGTAACAACTAGGTGTTCATCTCCTGTTTATTATGAATTAGTGCAAATAGAAAGCACTGCCGTATGGAGGAGGTTTGTTGATGTTAGCTTGCGTCATGGGTTAGCTCTGGTTCTTTTTGTGCAAGCATACGAGAAGGTGAATGCTGAACCAGAAAGCTTACGGGGCTGTGATGAGGCCACAACAGTTGAAGAAGTAGTGGAAAATAATGTGAATCAGGTTAACGAGGTGGGCGTTGATATAGGTGAGCAAGGTGAAGCAAATGAAACAGTACAGGAACCAAGGGGTGAAGTAGATGAGGGTGAAGAAATTGTAGGTTTGGTTGAACAGATGCAGCGGGAGGATGCCGAGGCCAATGTCCCTGTTGATGAAGATTCAGATACTGAAGATGAAATATTAACCAGGTTCCAAGTCAATGGGCCAACTTTGATCACTCAGAACTGCTAGTAAATGAAGGTGAAATGGTTCCATGGGAATATAGTGAGAATGAAGTATCTGTGGGAGCTATTTACCATAGCAACATAGAGCTGAAAGAGGCCGTGCAAAGATGGTCGGCTAAGTGCCTGAAGAAAGAGTTCAGAGTTCAAAAGAGCAGTCCACAAGTCTATGATGTGAAGTGCATACGAGATGATTGTCCTTTTAGGGTCCATGCTTTCTTGGGAAAGTATGATATTTTCTGCACTGTTTCAAGAATTGAACATCATACATGCATCCTTGAAGAGCTTGAGAGTCATCACCGTAACTTGACAGCTGATTTTGTGGCTCAACATATGTACTCGAAGATAGTAAATAATCCTGGATATGAGCCGAAGGCAATAATCAATAGCATAGAGGATGACTTTCAGTACAAAATAAGTTACAGCAATGCTTATAGGGCAAAACTGAAGGCGTTGGAAATGATATGGGGTACGTATGAAGCATCGTACCACAACCTGCCACGTGTGCTGAACACACTATGTGACCGGAATCCGGGTAGTTACTTCGAGATTAAGCACTATAATTTGCCTCAGGACCGAACAAAGCGTGTTCTTCAGCGTGCTTTCTTTGCTTTGGGGGCATGTATCAATGCATTCCAGTATTGTCGCCCAGTGATATGCATCGACGGGACCTTCCTAACAGGGAGGTACAAGGGTACAATTCTGACTGCAATTGCGGCAGATGGAAACAATCAGGTGCTCCCATTTGCTTTTGCGTTTGTTGAGAGTGAGAATGGGGACAGTTGGTACTGGTTTTTAGAGCGGATCAAGTCATGTATTGTTCAGGATCGGCGAGATGTGTGTGTGATTCATGATTGCCATGGAGGCATTATGCAAGCGGTGCAAGATTTACAGGAAGGATTTGTACAACGTCAAAGAATAGCAAAGTGGGTCGATCTGAAGAGTCGGTGGTGCATGAGACACATGGGAGCTAACTTTCAGAAGCAGTTCAAGAACAAGAAACTAACAAAACTTTTTAAGAGGTTGTGTAGTCAGAATCAAGAAAGGAAATCCAATGTTTTGTGGAAAAAACTTAATGAAGTCACAAAGAAGAAGGCTACGGAAGTAAGTACTAGAAGTGCGAATTTAGAAGATGATGAGCCAATTGCAATGGAAAATGTGGGCCTTGATGGTCCTAATGTGCGACGGAGGCCTGGTCATTCGATTAAGTCATTCTCGGAGTGGATTGAGCATGAGCCAAAGGAGAAGTGGTCTTTGTTGCATGATGAAGGAGGTGCACGTTATGGTATTATGACTACGAACCTTGCCGAGGTGTATAATTGGGTGTTATGTGGAAGCAGAAGCATGCCACTTGTCGGGATTGTGGAATTTTACATATACCATATAACACAATACTTTCGGGAACGTCATCCTGCAGCAAAGAATGTGTTTCTAGACCACCGCCTCGTATATGGGCAGAAATTCTTTGAGTATATGGCCAAAGCAAACAAAAAAGCCGCAGGACATCGTGTCAGGAACATGGGTGTCGCTGAGCATCGATTTGAGATAATTTGTCAGGACAAAGGCCGAAGAGGAGGCAATAATGAGAGACACGTGCAAGAATGTGTCCTGTACAATAACCATTGTGTTTGTACCTGCCACAAGCCGAGGTTATACCACAGGCCGTATACACATGTCATAGCTGCATGTCAGGAAGTTGGAGGTTTGAACGCTCGTATGTTTGTGTCCCCCTACTACCTGAAGGATGCAATCTATCACACCTGGACTTCTGAGATATATGGTTTCGCCATTGCGGGGACTTTCACTAGTACTGCAGAGGGTGCTCCTGATTTCATACTGTGATGCCCCAGGCATCTCAAGCGTATTACATTAGAATCATTAGCTAAATTGCATCATTATATGAACATTTCATATTAGGGACATGAGTGGATTAAGTTTTTTGAAGCGAGTTAAAACCGATTTTTCTGCAAACTGCATTTTCATTTGCCCGGCAACCTTAATACTGTGGTGAATTTGATAAAACTATACATACCAAACTTGTAGACAATTTCCTAATGAACAACTTTGGTATTTTGTGTCATGACATGCATAAAGGTTTGAATAGAGTTTTAGGTCATTTTCGGTAAAACTGAGAAATCTGTCCAAATGTGATTTAAATAGAGATTTCAAATTTTTGTGAAACAAAAGTCAACATTTTGAAAAACTTTGTATATCAAAGTTGTAGTTCCTGAGCAACTGAACAACATTGGTATATAACATTTACCATGAAAATGCATAAAAATATGACTTGTAGAATTTTTAATTTGGAAGATTTTATTGGTCAAACTGGGGTCAGCAGGTTAAACTCAATTTAAATCATATTTATACTTGGAATCTGGTATTACTCCTTTTGACAAAGTTGTAGATTATCAAGTTTACAATAACTTTTCTATTTTAAGTTTGGTCTAATTCGGCCTTTAAGATATTCAAAAATGTGAAATTCAGAACTCTGTCATCCTGGTCAAATAGCCATTTTTCTATTTTCGAGTTTTATTTCCCTTTTGTGTGTATGACGCGTGGGACCCACCCGTCAGGCTTTGGACCCGGGCGTGGACGGCTTCAGTTGTGGGCCCCACCAGGCCATCCCACCCGTGCACCCGGTCCATACAAGTCAAGTTTATTTCCTTCCCGCGGCCCCACCTGTCAGCAACCTCTGGTCCATGGACCGAGTCCACGGCGCGCCTCTTTCTTCCTCCTCCCCTCCCCTGCGCCCACGCGGCGGGCGAAGGGCGCCAGCGCGCCACGCCCTGGGTGCCAGCGCGCCGCGCCCCGGCCACGCGCCGCTCTGCCCGTGCCCCGGCCTGCCGTCTGGGAGGAGCAAGGCGCGGCTCTTCGATCCCGCATGCGCGCCCGCTGTCATCCTAGCGTCCTCTCCGCCACTCTCTCGCCGAGCCTCTCGCTCGCCCCAGAGCCGCGGCCGCCATAGCCGGCGACCTTGAGTTCGCACTCTGCCCTCCTCCCACCTCCCCGACGTGCGCCTCAGCGTCGCCCTGCCCCGAGCCACGTTTTCCCTAAGCCTTCGCCCACCGTCATCGTCTCTAGCACCCGCCCCTACGCGCCGCCGCCGTTACCATCGGCCCGAGCTCGAGCTCACCGTGGCCGGCCACCCTGGCGCTTCCCCTCGCCTCCTCGACTCTGCCGCCGGACTCCCCACCTCGCCGCGCCTCTCACGCGCCCTCCCGCTCCGCCGCTCCCTGCTTCCCCGACCGGATTCCGTGCAACGCGGCCCCGAGCGCCGTGCGCCGCCACACCATCAGTTCACCGGCGTTCCTCGCGCGCTCCGGCCTCCCCGTGCGACACCGCCTTGGGGGAAAGAGACCCCGTCGCCGGGAACACGTTCTGGGACCGACGCGGCTCCAAGTCCCCGCCTCCACGCACCGGCGATGCCGCCGGAACGCGAGGCCGTGCCGTGCCCCCCTCCCTGTCCAGAGGTAGAAGAAGGGGCTGGCAACTTTTAGATCCAGCCCCTCAGCTTCTTGTTTTTATGTTTAAGTCCAGCGAACAGTGGTATGAGTCTTGGAATATTTCGCAAACTAGCCCCTGTAGTTTACAGTTAATAACGAAAAGAACCCTAGATCTGTGGTTTTTTCTCTAAATAATTATTAATTCGGCTGAAACTTTGAAAATTCATAATAAATAAAATAAAAATCAGAAAAATACAAACCTTGTTGCATTGTACTCCTCTTATGTAGATCTACAGAATGGATATGATGTTTGGACATGAAAGGACAGTTTTGCCCCTGTTTTTGTGCATACTTGATAAATCAATATAATTGGGAAATGTGGACTAAATGGTCTCCAAAAATTGCCAAACTTGGTCAGCAGTGTTGTTAGGGTATATAGGCTCATTGTGATTTTTGGTAGCTCAAGTGCTCACTTTTAATTACTATTTTACCCCTACATGTGATTTTAGCATAAAAAGAAATAAGGAAAAGGTAACCATATTGAAAATTATGCTCTAAAGGGGTTTTACACCTTTTATTTGTACTCCCTGTGGTATAAATAGCTCATTGTTGAAATGGGGTACTATGCATGTAAGGTTGACCCTATTTTTGAAAATGGTAGGCATAATGCTTATTTAAGTAAACTTCGGTTGCCTCGCATAAAACGATGTTACCTCGTCACACACCCCACGTTGTTATATGCGATAAGCTAAGTTACCGTAGGTGATGGCTTGTACGATTTCTTAATACTAAACCAGTTTCATCACGAAAATGCATCACTTTAGTCCCTAAATCATGATTCCTTGCATCACACTCGCATCATGAAGCAAAGCATTGCACTAATACATGTTCTGATTACACCATGTCATGCATATAGATCCTGCGAGCGAAGGATATCAGCCGGGCCAACCGATCGTAGAAGAGCACGAGAAGGAGCTGCATCAGGAGCTGGAAGACCAGCAGCAGGAGCCCGACTTCGCTCAGGAAGCAGCTACTAACCCTAGTGAGGAAGGTAGGCAGGACCATAAATTCCCAGCAAATATGATATTGAATGATGTTTAGACATCCGCATTAGGAGTTGTTTGAAAACAATTGCATTAGACTTCTTGGCCGCCCTGGCCCTAGCACCTACAATAGAGTACGTAGGACGAGTATGCCTAGAAATGCTAGGTGCGAGTAGACACGAGTGAATTGGAGTCACTCGTCGTATAGGTGTTTTCAAAGGAAAGGCTTTCAAGATATATGGAAAACTTTAAACATGATTGTGATGGAACTAAATTGAGGCCGGGCGGAGATTTGGGTATATTATGATGAAAAATGATGTGGATGGTTTGGTGGACTCCGCCCGAGTCGTTTAAGGCCCGATTCGCTGTTCGCCTGCTGATCGGCATAATATTGCTAGAGTGCTTATCCGGGATAATGGACCGGTGAAAGTCTTACTCGTGCCATCCGAAGAACAGAGACAGGTTCCTACCATTCTTGTTGGAGGGAGTTAGGCCTGGGGGAGCTTGTACTCGAGGGAGGGCTGACCCGGAGCGGCCGTGGTATCGCTCCTAAGGGAGGGCTGACCCGGTGCGGCCGTGGTATCGCTCCTGAGAGGGCAAAACCCAGGGGAATGGCGGGATTGAATCGAACTTGGGATGGGACGAGTGGAGATGGGGGCTATATGTGGGAACGCGATGGCTAGTAAGCATATACCCCTGGCATGATAGTTATTCCCGGGAATTAAAAATCGATTCGAATCGCTGATGCTCACCAGGTGTGAGAATGCCAAGGTCACACACGGGCAACGTAGTAACAATCTAATTGTATTTATGACTAAATATGTTTTGTTTTCAATACCACATGTTCGTATTTGTATGTTTACATTCCTGCAAGTTATATTATGATGATGAATATTTTGATGATGTTGATAATTACATGTTAACTTTTAATTACTATAAAAAGAATGGCTAAGGATCCACTGTTAGTTGCCAGCTTTGCGTCAGCCGTAAGCTCTACCATTAAGTCCTACTGAGTAATTAGTACTCAGGGTTTGCCCCCACTTTTTGAGCAGGTACTGATGTCTTTTGGACACTAGCTTGGAGGAGAGCAGTACCGGTGGGCTCGGTGCTTCTCGCCTCATTCTTTATTGCCTGAAGACTCCTTCTTAAAGTATTATGTTTCCGCTGTGAGATTTATTTTGAACAACGCTTCCGCTTTGTAGTTGAATAGGTATTTGACTACCTATATTTGGTTTGTAAGCACTTTAACTTATTTTCTACTATAAACTACCTGTGATGATATAACTGTTGTGGCTCCATCGAGGGCTGGATGTGTGTGATGTCGGTTCCTCTGGGAAAAGGTAATATCGGGAGTCGTTTTGACTCTCGGCGGACGACCGGGTTTAGTTCGGTCTAATCACACTGCGAGCCATGGGTGGCAGGTGTGCTTAGTTCGGATTAAATCGGCGGTTCCGCCACACATACCCAATCCTCACCCTGACATGAAACAACAGATAGGGCGACGCAAGACTCGTCGCATTCGTAACAACATGGATGACGCCGAAGCTGGGCCAAGAATTGTCATATGCTCGAAATGCAATGAGTTCGGGCACAGCTACAAAAAATGCACTAATATACCTCAAGGAACCGTGTCGAACATACCTGAGCCAGAATCATCGAGTCACGGTCGACGCGATCGTGGAGGAACAAATGAAGTCATTTAATGATTTTTAGTTACTGTCATGGATTGTAATAACATAATGTTTGGAACCTTTCTCTGCTACGTTACTCTTGTATTAGTTGGAATTCTGTGTATGTGGAATTGCTATCATGGATTGTAATAATATTATGTGACTGGCATTTAGTTTGTTATTATTTTGAATTCGATGCAATGGTATGCAATGTTATGTTACTGTTATGTGATGTTATTTTGAATTCCATGCAGTCTTATGTTAATGTATTAGTTAGTTTATACTTGGTTTATAATGTGGACTAACGATATCAATCTTTTTTTAGGGATGGATGCCCCACAGGGTTACGTGACCCCTGACCTACTCGATGCAGCGACGGACAAGAAGCACCGATCGTACTTCAGTGCGGTACTGGGGAGCTCCCTTGGACAGTTTCGCGCACGTGTTCCGATGGAGACGATGGCGTTGGACCCTCGTTGGCTACCTGTGATGCCCCCGGCATCTCAAAAGTCTTAACACGTGATTAGATTAGCGGTAGTCAAAGATTTGGCTTAATGATGTTTAGAGAAGAGCAACAACTAGGCTAGTAAATCACGAAGTCAAAAATTTTCCAGTAAAAAAAATGCAAAACCCCTGAGTGCACCTGTGACCTTAGTTCAAAATAAAATGTGATTTGGACCAAACTCTCTATAACAAACTTGTAGAAAATTTTATGTAGATCAACTTTGTTATTGGGTGTGGTAACATGCACAAAGGTTTAGGTGGAGTTTTGAGTCGATTAATGAAAAAGACAGAAATCTGCCTAAACTTGATCGGTAAGGAAAATTCAAATTTCAAAGGAACAAAAGTCCCTATCATGCAAAACATCATATAATAAAGTTGTAGATAATTAAAAACTACACAACATTGGTATAATACTCTTTCTCTGAAAATGGGCATAAAATAGACTTTATGAATTTCTAAGTTTGCATTAAACCTTGGTCAAACTGGGGTCAGCAGGTTAAATTCAAATTTAATCATATTTAAAATTGGAATCTGATGTTACTCATTTTTACAAAGTTGTAGATACTAAAAGGTAAAACATTTCATTCAATTGGTTCCTTTTCAAATTCGGACTCTAGAATACCCAAAAACTCAAAATTCAAACAGGTCTTCCTGCAGTCAACAGGGGATTTCCTATTTTTCGAATTTTGTTTTCTCCATGAGTCGCTGACGAGCGGGCCCCACCTGTCGGGTCGCCTGCGCCGATACTCGGGTGGGCCCCACTGCCTTCCTCACCACATGCACCCGGTCCGTAGACCCCTCACCCTCCTCCTCACCCCGACCCCACCTGTCAGCGACCTCCGGTCCATGGACCGAGTCCACCCACGCCCTCTCTCTTCCTCCTCTCCTCCCGCTCGCCCACGCGGCCATGGCTGGCCGCCACGCCATGGCCACGCGCCGCTTGCCTGTGCCCAGCCTGCGCTCTTCCCTGCCGCGAGCCCAGCACCCAGCGCCCTGGGATGGAAGCCGCCCGCTCCCTCAGTCCCCACTACCCTGCCTCCCTCGTCCTCCTGCTGGCCGCCCTCGAGCTCACGGGCGACGCCCGCCATGGCCGAGCACTGAGCTCGCGCCCCGCCTCCTCCGGTGCTCCTCTCTTTCAACGGCCGCAAGCACCACACCCACGCCACCATCCTCCGCCGATTCCCCCTATCCGTGACGCCTTAAGCCACCCCAACCCACCCTGTACCGGGCGCCACCACCATGGACGCGCCGGCCACCATGCTCGCCGTGGAGACCTAGCTTCGGGCCATCCCCGCGCCTCCACGACCCCACCAACAGAACCGCCACCACCCCGCGCAGCTCAGGCGCTCTTCACTTCCTCGAATCCGCCTCCCCTCCGGTCGGAATCGCTCCGCGCCGCCCCGAGCGCCGTGCGCCACCGCCGTCCAGTTCACCGGCGTTCCTCGGCCACCGTCGCGACTTCGCGCGACACCGTCTTGGGGGAAAGAAGCCCCGTCGCCAGGAACACCTTCCCGGACCCGCTCGGCTCCAAGTAGGCGTCCCCACGCGACGCGCCGCGCGCGAGAACCCCGGCGGCCGCGCGCCTCTCTCTGTCGACCGGAGGTAGAAGAAGAAGGGTGGATTTGCAAATATCCCCCTCCATTTTATCATTTTTGCGCACCCTGGTTTAAACACTATTCACTGAGTCTTGAATATCTTCCATGCAGGTCCCTGAAGTCCATAATTAATCGAGTTTAGGTCCCTGGTCATTAGGATTTTCGATTTAATGCATTTATTTAAGCTGAAACTTTGGAAATTCATAATAAATCGAATAAAAATCCAAAAATTGCAAACTTTGTTGCATTGTACTCTTATTGAGTAGATCTACAGAATGGATATGATGGTTGAGTAGGAAAAGACATTTTTGCCCCTGATTTTGTATATGCATATTAAACCAAGATAAATGGAAAATATGGGTAAAGTGAGCTTCAAAAATTATGAAATTTGGGCAGAGGCCTTATGAACATGTGTAGGCTCTGTATAAATTTTAGTAGCCCTAGCATTAACTGTTTAATTACTATTCTACCCTTGTCTTATATTTAAGCATGTATTTAATTTAAGAAAAGTTTGCTATGGTAAAAAATGTTCCAAGTGACTTTAGGGGCTTGATATGAGCTTTAGGTTGTGAACATAACTCATTGCTAGAATAAGAGGTGGTGCATGTAAGGCTTTGGCTCTGATTTGAAAATGGTAGAAGTTTCTGGAATGCAATATAGGTCTTCACTACTGTTGAGATATGCACGCTAGGAACTCTAAGTTAGCTATGTGAAATATGGTTACTCATACGGATGCTTGACATTCAGGCATCTCATTTCCTGCATCATGCATATCATTCATATAGCGACGCTCACTGCAGATACGTGATCGAGAAGCAAGTGCGTGGAGGTACTTCGAGCAACGGTGTCCAGAAGACCAACTAAGACCCAAATACCACCTGGAGGCCCCTGAAGTGGTATTTGGAAGGAGGAGCTGTCCAAGTGATCAAGGGGTTGCCTGGGGCAGAGCCTCACAACCCGGCAAACTAACTTTAGTTTAGTTTGTTCAAGTTATCAACAACAAAGGTAGGCCCCTTAGGCATATACACCTACCTAGGGAATCTCACCACCCTTTATTTGGTTGTGCATTTACGTTCAGGAGTTGTTTGAAACCCCACCTGCATAAATACCTGATATCCTAATTAGAATGGATAGGCCGAAGTCTATGCTTAGCCATGCTTAGACGGTAGAAGTCGAGTGAAGATATTCACTCGCGAGATGATAGGACTCAAAATGTTTGACAAAAAGTGAATACGAGAGAAATATGGTATGATATGATGTGATGAAAAGATGAGACCGGGCGGAGATATGGGCATATTACGATGAAAAATGATGAGGATGGTTTGGTGGACTCCGCCCGAGTCGTTTAAGGCCCGATTCGCTGTTCGCCTGTTGATCGGCATAATATTGCTAGAGTGCTTAACCGGGATAATGGACCGGTGAAAGTCTTACTCGTGCCATCCGAAGAACAGAGACAGGTTCCTACCATTCTTGTTGGAGGGAGTTAGGCCTGGGGGAGCTTGTACTCGAGGGAGGGCTGACCCGGAGCGGCTGTGGTATCGCTCCTAAGGGAGGGCTGACCCGGTGCGGCCGTGGTATCGCTCCTGAGTGGGCAAAACCCAGGGGAATGGCGGGATTGAATCGAACTTGGGATGGGACGAGTGGAGATGGGGGCTATATGTGGGAACGCGATGGCTAGTAAGCATATACCCCTGGCATGATAGTTATTCCCAGGAATTAAAAATCGATTCGAATCGCTGATGCTCACCAGGTGTGAGAATGCCAGTATCGCACACGGGCAACGTAGTAATAACTTTAATATCTTGTTCATTTAATCATGCTTTTTATATTACATGTTTGTACTTGTATGTTACATTTCCGCAAGCTCCTTTATGATGACATATGTGTTGGGATGATGATATATATGAGCTATGGATGATGATAATAACTATAATGAACCAAATGAGGCTTATACTTTAGAAATAAATGATACTTGAAAGTAAGGACTCACTTCTAGTAAGCTTGCGCGGGTTAGAGTCCAGACCACAAAAAGCCTTGCATACTCTCAAATGTGTCGGGTTGAAACTGCCCACGGGTAAGTCCTACGAGTACCTCACGTACTCACCCCTACGTTGTTGATGTTTTTATTTCTGGAGTATCATGATCGAGAATGACAATGGTGGGCTCAATGTCATGGCTCGATGTTTTATTTTCCGCTGCAAGAGTATATCAGGATTACGTTACGGTTTCCGCTGCGAGGTTAATTTGGAATTCTATTTCAGTATGATTGTACCCCATTTTGAGTAAATATTCTTAAACAAATCAATCTATGTTTGTACGAAATGATGGGTTGTTGTAATTGTTGTGGCTCTTTCGAGAGCTTAACGTCTGTGATGTTGGTATCCCTGGGTGATGGTTGCATCGAGTGCCCTTTTGGGTAGCTCGACGGAAGACCGGGTTTAGTTCGGCCTAACCACACTGCAAGTCAGAGGTGGCAGGTGTGCTTAGTTCGAATTAAATCGGCGGTTCCGCCACACTACCGAGGTTCGCTTTACGTGCTTCATTCTCTTGTTCAGATATATTCAATCTCTTTCAAATTTATGCAATGCTATGCTCATCGCTTTTTTTAGGCTGCGCACTTCTGGTCTGCTCCTACTTGCTCGCATGGTTGAGGGAGACGGACCGCGTTTCAGCTACGACTTCTCTCTCCTTGCTTCAATGGTGGATAGGTGGAGACCGGAGACACACACTTTGCACCTCATCGTGGGCGAGATGGCGCCTACGTTTCTGGACGTGTCGTACCTGCTTGGGTTGCCGTTGAGGGGCGATGCCATGGGCCCCACGGACTTCGGCCCCGGCTGGCGTGAGGACTTGCTCGCTCGGTTCGGTGCCGTCGAGCGTATCGGCAACGCACAGCCCTATAGGGAGTTTCCACCGACGTACACGGGCAGACCGCTGTGGCGGAACCGCCGATTTAATCCGGGCTAAGCACACCTGCCACCTCTGGCTTGCAGTGCGATTAGACCGAACTAAACCCGGTCGTCCGTCGAGAGTCATTCGACCCCCGATATTACCTTTCCCCAGAGGAACCGACATCATACACATCTGACCCACGATGGAGCCACAACAGATACATCATCACAGGCAGTTGAATAGCATAAAGTTAGACTTAGTTACAAGCCAGATTTTACATAAAATACAAGTCCAACATAAAGTTATAGGATAGCAAGTCTGAAAGTTTCTCGCAGCGGAAATATAAGTTTAGGGGTCACCATGATATCACCAAAAGATTTGCACTAGAGGTAACAACATCGAGCCCACCGATGTTGCCCTCGTGCCACTTATGTCATCTCATCCTAAATGTGGACACGCTCCGCCCCCAACACAAGTGCACACCATGAGTTCCATACCTGCGCTCAAAATATGGGGGCAAACCCTGAGTACTAATTACTCAGTAGGTCTTAATGGATTTGGCTTACGGCTGACGCGAAGCAGCTTACTAACAAGTGGATCCTTAGCCTTTAGTTTTTAACAGTAACATATGTAACATAAACAGCAAGTTTTCATTGTCTGTATAATTACCATCATAATAGTAAATTACAGTAAGGTAACAACTCAGTTCAAACATGTAGTATTCCAAAAACCATGAGTATTAAAATACCGAGAGTTTAAGTAATTACTACGTTGCCCGACAGTGATATTGGCATTCCCACACCTGGTAGGCATCAGCGATTCGAATCGATTTTTAATTCCCGGGAATAACTATCATGCCAGGGGTATATGCTTACTAGCCACCGCGTTCCCACATATAGCCCCAATCTTAACCTGCCTCGTCCCAAGTTCGATTCACTCCCGCCTAGCCCCCGGGTTGTGCCCCCATGACGAGCCTGCCGACATCTCGGTCTCCCCGTCATGAGTACTAAGCTCCCCCGGGCCACCTTCCTCTCAACCAGCGGGTAGGAACGTGTCTCTGTGCTTCGGACGAGCCCAGGAAAGACTTTTCCGGTCCCATTCCCCGGATAAGCACTTTAGCAATGTTATGCCGATCAGCAGACGAACAGCGGACGGGCCTTAAACGACTCGGGCGGAGTCCAAGGTGCAACCTCATGAAAAGCATATACTGAAATAAATTTCCGCCCGGTCTCCATTTAATTCATGAGTAACAATAATAAATGATATAACTGTAAGCTTTTGTAACTTTGAAAACACCTACGAGACGAGTCCACACACTCGTGTCTACTCGTACCTAGCGATTTCTAGGCATACTCGTCCTACGAACTCTATGTATAGGTGCTAGGGCCAGGGCGGCCAGGGAGTCTAATGCAATTGGTTCCAAGCAACTCCTAATGCATATGCGTAATCATAAGTATAATTTGTTTGCTGGGTTAAGTATGGTCCTGCCTACCTTCCTCGTTAGGGTCAGTAGCTTCTTCCGGAGCGTAGTCTGGTTCTTGCTGCTGGGCCTCTGGCTCTGGGTGCAGCTCCTCCTCGAGCTCCTCCGCGATGGGTTGGTTCGGCGGTGGTTCTTCGTTCGCGGACTCTATATGCATGACATGATGCAATTGTAGCATGTATTAGTGCAATGCAAGAAATCAAGGGTTATGGAATAGTATTATGTATTTTCGTGATAAAGCTTGTTTAACTTTAAGAAATCGTACAAGCCATCACCTAAGATAGCTTAGCTTGTCACATAAAACAACGTGGGGGTGTGTGACTGAATAGCATCGACTTATGCGGAAAGACCGGTGTCTACTATCATCTAGAACTCTTTTTCATGATTCACTATATGCTTAACTACTAGACAAGGGTAAAATAGCAAATATACAGCAAGCATTGAAGCTATCAAATTCTTATACTAAGCTTAGCAATGTTGCTGCCCCAAATTCCGAAGTTTTTGACCCACATTTAACCCACATTTCCTATTTATTAATTTAACATGCATGAACTTATTAATTTCAAAATACTAACTATTCTTGACATGTATAGAGCCCCATTTCAACAGTGAGTTCTTTATACTACATGGAGCACAAATAAAATGTGTATAACCATTTAGAACACAACTTCTATATAAATATCATTTTCTCATTTATTTCTATGCTAAAATCACATGTAGGGGCAAAACAGTAATTAACTAGTGAACACTTGAGCTACCAAAAATCACAGTGAACCTTTATGCCTTAACAACCCTGTTGTCCAAGTTTGGCAATTTTTGGAGGTCAATTAGTCCACATTTCTTATTTATTAGGGTTTTTCCTATTTACACAAAATCAGGGGCAAAACTGTCTTTTCCTACTCAACCATCACATCCATTCTGTAGATCTACTTAAGGGGAGTTCAAAGCAACAAAGTTTGCTATTTTTGGATTTTTATTCACTTTACTACGATTTTTCCAAAGTCTCAGCCTTTTTAAAAGCATTTTAAATCGAAACTATACAGATTCAGGACCTAAACATAAATATCCGTAGTTTCTAAGGGCTAACATGCAAGATTTACAAGACTCAGCGTACAGCGCTTTGTATGGAAATGTAAAACTGTTAAAATGGAAGGGCGACAGCGCAAAAAGTCCATCTTCCTCCTCCCGTCGTCTTCCTCCTCGCGACAGGAGGAGGAGCTCCGGTGGCGCGCGGCCAATCCGGTCCTACGGGGCACGGGAGCTCGCCGCGAGGTGCCGGGGAGAGAGAGGGGAGTATGGGGAATCTTACCCCCTACTTTAATCGACGGAAGAGGGCGCGAGGAGGTGTGACGACGATGAGCAGAGGGTGACGAGCTCCGGCGGTGCGGTGGGTGGCGTCGAGGTGGAACCAGTGGCATAGGCCGGTGCGGGAGGGTGGAGTCGAGGACGGCGAAGCTCGGCGTGGTGATGGTTGAGCTCGGGAGCGGGCGGAAGGGGCTGGGGAACGAGCTCGGGTGAGCTCCGTCAATGGCGGACGGCGCGAGGATGAGCAGAGGGAACGGGGAGGCCGAGCGCGTGAAGGAGGGTTCGGGAAAAAGGGGTCGGCCTCGCCCTCGCCTTGGTGGCGCGCCGTGCGCGCTGCCCGCGCGCGGCAGCGGCGCGTGGCCGCGGCGGCCGGGGAGGCCGGCGCGTGGCCACGGCGCTCAGCGGCCGGCGCCGCGTGGGCGCGCCTGGGCGGGGAGAGAAGAGGGAGGTGCGCGGGTGAGCTGGGTCCATGGACCGGTGAGGCTGACAGGTGGGGCCAAGGACGGGGATGAAGATCAGGGTGCATGGACCGGGTGCATGGAGCGAGGGAGCCGGTGGAATGCGCTGGCGCGGGTGGCCCGACGGATGGGTCCCACCTGGCATAGAGACGGAAAAAGAAAAGAAATTCCGAAAAAGGAAAAATCCCTTTGACCAGCTGATCAGGTTTCTGATTTTCGCAAATTTGACCAATTTACGCACCGAATTTGAAAAGGGCCCAATTAAATGAAATGTTTTACCCTTTGAGATATACAACTTTGTCAAAAGCACCAAATTCAAATTCTGGCTCTAAGTTTGATTTAAATTCGAGTTTAACTGTCAGCCCTCAGTTTGGACTGAGAACAATTTTCCTTAGATAATTCAAAAATCCTATTTCTAGCCATTTTCTCCCAAAAGTTTTTTTGACAAAGTTGTTCAAGATTTCATAACCTAAAACTTTCCCAATTGGACCTTTGCATGAAAAGGACTCTAGGTTATAGAAAAATGAAGAATTCTAAATAAGCCAGATTTGGAGTATGTTTGTTGGGTAACACCAAAAGTCCCTTTGCACTTAGTTAAGCCCATTTTCCATCCAAGCTCTAATTGACAAAGTTGTTTACCACCTTAAGACCTACAAGTTTGGTATAAGAAGTTCTACCTAAATTTCCCTAGGATTTAAGTTATGCTCACATTTATAGCATCATTTTTGCGAAACTGAATGCATTACTTAGCTATTTTCTCCATGTTTACTCAAATGCACATTAGTATGATATGAAATGATGCTTATGAGAAATAATTAGACAAAGTATGCACTTGATAATGCTCGGGAGATGCCTAGGGCATCACAACCGCCCAAGTGGTGGATTCTTCAGTTCAAGGTGAGTAGATTCGACCGCAACCGGCATAGTTAAAAATCATATGGTTCTTACTTATGTGCAACTATTTACAGGCCGGCAACATTCGAATATGTGCCACAGAGTACGAGATTGCGCAGCATTTGGAGGCGTACGTGCTGTGGTTGATGGGGTGGGTGATGTTCTGCAGCTCTGCGAGCAACTTTGTGCCCAAGAACCTACTGGCTTTACGCGTTACGTCGCCGACAGCCCACTAGAGTCGATCCCGCAGTTCAGCTGGGGTCCGCTGTCCTAGCTGCGACGTACCGGGGACTGTGCACGAGTTGTTTGAAGAGTTCGTCAGCGGAGCCCATCTTCGAGGGATGCCCGCTACTTGTGCAGCTTTGGGCCCACGAGAGATTTTAGATAGGTCGGCCCGCGGTCGTGCACAGCTCGTACGACGCGTATATACGCGACGACGTAGACGGCCCTACAATGGGCTCTCTGTGGTGCGACCGACGAGTACGTGGCTTGTTCTTCGTTTACTTATTTGGGTGTGTCTTTACTTTTCTATACTAACGGTGTAATTGAATGCTTTCGCAGTTCGTGTACGCTCACTTGCAGACTAGGAAGTCTTACCCTGACTTCGTAGGCCAGTTCGACGTCCTCCGTGACGACGACGTTCGTTGGACGCCCTACTCTGACGAGGCAGTGGAGAGTCGTGCACCTGACGGGCTGTCGTCGTTGTGCATACGCGACGCTGACTACTGGAGAACGCGCAGCCCACTTGTCTTCGACATCTACGTCGAAGAGCGCGCAGCCCACCGCGTGCTCCGTCAGCTAGGCTTGCGGCAGGAGGTGGTCGTCCCTCAGAGCTTACTGCCGCCACACGTGCACCGGTTCGTGCCGACCTTGTATATTACCGCAAAGTTATTTATTTCACATAATTCACATGCTCAGTCCACCGACAAAACTATTTTTATTTTCAGGTTTACGAGACAGGGCCAGAACATTGGCCAGATCTGGGCACCACGTCTTGCCGAGTTCGTGGCGAAGTGGTCCACAGCCTTGGATGACCTCGTCATGGAGGGTAGGCCACATGACGATGCAGCCTAGGGTCACTACCTTCGTTGGTACCTCCCACGGGCACGACTTCGTGTCTTGTCAACGCCACAGGAGTTGCCCCGCCGCACACCATCCATCACGGACAGTTACCCTACACAGCGAGACCAGGGGGCGTATATAGCTGTAAGTTTCTTTCCTGATTGTCGATTCCGCATTAGAAGACATCTAAGTTCATACTTCATGGCAAACTAATGCAAACTTTTTGAAACAGCATGACGTGCTCCGGCAGATCCATGCAGACATCACGACGTACAGCCGTACTGCCCTCACCATGGCCCCACAAGATCACAAGGCGGCGTACGACAAGATAGCGGAGCTGTGCAGAAGAGTGACTAGGTCGTTGTCGTGCCGTGACGACGATGTTGGCCATCTACCACCGCAGCCGATGTTTGTTGCCCCTCTCCCGACCCCGCCACGACCCCCTCCGGTACGACCTCCGGTACCACTGTTGGCGCAGACTCCGCCGATGACCTATCCGCCGCCAGGTATTTCTTGTACAGGTCAATTTTATTAAACACGAGTTCGCCAAATATTTATGCATGTTCCGTGCAACAGGTACGCAGTACGAGACCCATGTTGGGTCATCGTCTCGTCGACCTACATACCACCACGACGTCTTCGCTGCAGGGACATCACGGACTCGTGACGTTGAGTGGGGTAAGTGGCATTCACATACATGCAGCAGACTCGTCATGCCTGTTACAGTGTTACTTTACATTTTTAATCCATGCGATTGATTTGCAGGATATGAACCTGGCACGACCCCTGACGACAGCTACGGAGCCGGCTACGCTCCACACAGTCCACCAGGTGCAACAGAGCAGATGACGCAGTCCTTGTTCGCGTCGCTGCCGCGACATGATGAGATTGGTTACTCACAGCTACATGAGGAGCCACCCCACGAAACTCAGCAGTCACAGGAGCCGCCAGCGCACGATGCAGTCCCTGGCCGACGTACTCGACAGGCACCCGACCCCTTTAGTCACGGGTCACGCCACACTTGGGCTGCCCAGAGAGCTGCACGCAGGAGCAAGAGGGGTCGTAGCTAGATCATAGTTCCAGAGTTAACTTGCATTAGTTCAGTGTACTTTCGTCAGCATGTATTTTATCACTTTCACCATTGCAGTAGGCCGTGACAACACGTATGCAATCGTTTCAGATACAGTTGCCTCCGTAGCCTTTTCTGTTCGACGTGACAACGCATCACGTAGCCTTTTCAGTTACAGGTATATGCATAGCCTTTTCAGTTCTACGTGACAATACCTATGTAGCCTTTTCAGTTTTACGTGACAGTGAAAGACATAGCCTTTTCAGTTACAGGTACATTCGTAGCCTTTTCAATTCGACGTGACAACACCTATGTAGCCTTTTCAGTTCGACGTGACAACACCTATGTAGCCTTTTCCGTTCGACGTGACAACACCTGCGTGGCCTTTCCAGTACCATTTCCAGTTTGACCTGACAACTTTTTCGTTTTCAGAAGACAACTCAACCCCCATCTCGACTACAAAAACACGGCACACCTTCAAAGAACACAAACAACACACTACCAGAGCGAGAGAGCAATGGCCGAGCCGGGAGGAAGGGGGCGTGGCCGCGGCCAAGGCCGAGGAGGGAGGGGTGGAGGACGTCGTAGCCACCACTTCCTCTGGGGAGGTCCTCGAGACCCAGACATGTTTCCACATCCACTGGAGGACTTCCCGCTAGAGGGACAAGACGCCTTTGTTGGCGAACGCAAGCTTAGGCCTTACGATGATCGCACGGAGGTGTGGCCTACGTGCCGTTGTGGTGAGTATTGTGTCGTTCAGGTGTTCGATGAGTTCATCGATGGAGGTCGTCATTTCTACAGATGCCCTTTTGGCTATGTGTGTGGTCAAACTCGCTCTCTACGCTTTGTTCTGACATAACTCAAATTGTTTCTAAAAAGAGATATATATGCTTGCAGGATTCCACTGACACGGCATGCCGCTTCACCAAGTGGGTAGATCCTACACACCATGCCTACGTCGAAGACTATATCAACCACCTGAAGACCAAGATCAACGACCTTGAGTGTTGCGTCAATTCTCTGGAAAACGAGGTTGACGCTAACGCGATAGTGGTTGGACTCGAAGATGATCCCCTGTGCCCTGACCCCTTCTGCAAATGCCCGTACCACCCGCGGCAGCGTATGCCCTCCAAGTCTCCACCATCCGGAGGTTACGGCTACTATGATCTCGGAGGCGCATCGCAGCACTATCCGAACCAATTCGCTTAGACGAACTTGCTACTATTATTACGTTTCTAGCATTTCAAATTACCTAAGTCAAGTCAATTGTGTAGCGCGAGTTACGCGCTACAACGACAAGGCATCGCAAGTGTGTCCAACTTTATTTATGTCGTTAATCCACGCTGTCAACATTGAGAATTATGTATCCGAGTTCAATCTATGTTGCGTTTTAACTTCTGCATCAATTGTTCATGTCGTACTCAATGTAACGCTGGGATTTCAATTTAATGTAACGTGTACTCTCATAATTTGTTTTTGTCTGTCGTCCACAGTAAGAAAAAGAAAACAAATATTTTATGTCATAAAATAAAGAAATACAAATTTACCGGTACAAATTACAATAGTTTCCATGCCCACATTAAAATAGTTTTGTAATTGCCATTTTGCTTGTACGTATACTCATATTGGTTATTTAACAAATTACCATGCTCTTGTTTTTTAAAAATGCACATGGAGCAAAATAACGCCAGATGGGCCGGCATTATTTAAAAATCGCCGGATGGGCCGGCATTATTTAAAAAATGCCAAAAGGATTAAATACCGCCAGGCATTATTTAAAAAACGCCAACAGGACCTAAATACCGCCATGGGGAATTAAAAAACGCAGGCCCATTCGGCGTTTTTTAAATATCGCCGGGTGGCCTGGCTATTTTTATATTTCGCCGCTCCGGCGGTTTGATAACAGGGGTTCAAATCCGGTGGCAAACAGGATGCCACGTCATTAAACCGCCGGATAGGGCGGCGTTTTTTAAATACCGTATTGGTATATATTTGCAATTTTTTGAATCCTCTATTTATTTCTGCAAAAAAGTAAATTAAATAAATATAAAAATAAAAAAAATTCCCATAACGTTTGCGTTCTTTCCGTTTTTTATCCACTTTTCTTCTATGGCTGTAGCCTGTAATTGTGTTAAAATTAGCGTGCAGTCATCTGTTGGGCTTGTTTGTGTTTCTTTTGTGGGCCCAATGCTATTTTGCGGGTCTGATATTTTCTTGTTTGTTTGTGTTCCAGTCCCTGCAAGCTTGGTCCTTCGATTTTGCGCCAGCCATGATGTCCGGCAGGCCGAGGCCGTGTCCTTAGCTAGCAAGCTGGAGGCCTGGAGCTCATCATCATTAGCACCGATCGCAATCCACAACTTCGACATCGCCTAGAGCATCATCTCGGCCCCAGCCAGGGCTGCTGGCTTGGAGCCTTGGACCACCACAGGCCGTATGTTGCGTGTACGGCGACTGGCTGTGTAAGCTTTCTGCGCGGAGTGGGAGGCGGTGAAGGAACTTTCTGCCGCAGCAGGACCTCGCCGGTGGTTTAATGGCGACGCTGGGGCCCATGACGCTGAGCACCAAGACTTCAACCCGCTGACGGCCTTCATGGGCACACCGGAGCTGAAGAAGAGCAAGAGACGAGGAAGAATCAGCAACCATGTCGCTGTGGTTTTATATGTAACTCTTCGGTCAGGAATCTGAGTGATTTTGTTTTCTACTTTCATTTGGTTTTTTTTATTGTCATGCTGTTTTTTATTTGGGTGTGTCTCCTCATCTTACAACCATCCGATGTTCATCTAACGGTCCTCTATGATGACTGAAAGAATTAATATATCAGTCACATTTTATACCACCACAGAGGTGACCGATGAAATCCAATCCATCAGTCACATATCAAAAATTACATAACAGATAACACAGTACATAAAATTACAGTGCAACAATATATTGTAATTTGTGTGTGTGTATAGTAATTTAACAAAATAGGCATAAAACAAAAAAAACAATTTGAATGATGGATTGACAAATATTAGGCGACGGAAGATGAGTAAATCTGTTTTTATTTTGGTTGAGAAAACAAGGCACATCATTCACTTTTTTGTTTTGCTATTGCCAATTAAATCAGTGACGTGTCATTTTTTTATTGGCACATAAGTGATTCAAAATTTATACCAAAATCATTCGAACGAAGGGTAGTCACTCCCTTAACGTTAAACTGATCCAAAAACTTTGAGGGGTTTCCTATACTAGCGTAGAAATACGTGCTACATACACGTGGTAAATCAAAAACGTCGAAGGAAAGGAAAGAACCGACCGGCCAAACAATCAAGGAGGAAAAAGAAAGAGTAAAAAAGAATTAAAGTAAGGAGACTCGTTTAATTGATATTCTTCCTTTTTCACTAATTTCAACACAAGGAAAGTGTTTAGTGGGTTTGGGTAGAAAACGAAGTGAAAAAATAAAAAACTAAATGATGAAAATATTTTTCTTCTATCATTTCTGGAGCCTTTCCAACCCTTTACAACCTGTGCAGGATGGTCAATGCGAAGGATACAAAAGACTTTCGTCGGATGAAAAATGGTATTAGAGAAATAGAAAATTAGTTCATTTAATTATACAAAGGCCACCATGTTCTATTAAGATGTCACACTATCATTGAGAACGGTAGTCTCTAAAGATACGTAACGCAAATATAATCAATATTCATTTATTTGAATATATTCGGCATTTTAAATTACTAGATTCAGCAATTGTTCAAACTTAGTTTGACAATTGAAATAAACTACTTTGATAATTTAAAGTTGCCATGCCACGTTGTCATCGGGAAGCCAAAGGCATGGTCCGGTCAGGCAATGTAATGTAGCCTATAGTTTGAAACAAAATAGACTTAATGTTTCTTCAAATCTTATTTAACATTTTAGACAAACTAGCTCATCTATACATGGCACGAATTAAAACGGAACTTACGTATCTTCAGGAACAGAATTCTGCAACGCGAAGCCCACCTCCCATGTCGTATTAGGCTCAAAGTACGTAAGGGCTTATTACTTATAGCCCAACACGATAAACGGAGAATCCTCTAGTTCGGTGGGACTAGGGACGGCAATGGGACCCGATCCCCGACTCTTCGCGGGGAATTCCTCCATCAGGGGTTGGAGATGGGGGAGTTTTTTCTCCACGGGGATATAAATGGGGACGGAGGCGGGAAAGCATTCCTTGTCTTCGATCCCCGCGGGGACCCGTTAAGTTTACGTATGATGATGTTTTCATGTAATAGTTAATGATAAAATAAATTATTAACTTATCTAGTGATCGCTTATTGTACAAATATATTTATTATAATGTTACATATAATGATTTCTCGTTTTTGACAATGTGTATAAGTAACAATATTTTATACTAATAACAAAAAACATACCTATTAATTATAGTTTAAGCGGGGACAGGATCCGGGGGGGATTTATTCCCCGCGGGGAACGGGGACGGGGAGAAAATATCCCCCGCCAACGTTCGTGGGGATCCCCACGGGAAGCTTTTTCCTTCGCGGGGACGGGGATGGGGAACTATTTCCCGACAGAGAATTCCCCGTTGCCATCCCTAGGTGAAACCGTGGGAGACTCCCTAAATAACGATCAGTTTTCGCTCAAAAAAAAAAAACGATCAACTTATTCTGCCCCAAAATTATTTGAAATGATTATTCTTTTAAAGGGGAAATAATGATTCTTTAATAAAGTACAGACGCGGACGTGTAGCATCTACATGCGTTGTGGCCTTGTGATATAGGTGTGTCAGTTAGGTGATTACCAAAGTACCAATAGAACGTTTTCTAATGCAATGTATAGATAGGTGTTTTGTTATTTATACATTGTATTTTCTCAACACAACAGTCCATGAACTTGTCACAATTTGCCAGTAAGGTTAATGAACCTTGAAAACATATTTATAGGTCCCTTAAACAACTAGTGAATTTGGTTACCCTGATTTAAAGTACCCAAAATACCTCTATAATTGCTTATTTATCAATTTAAAATCGCCGACGTGCAACATAAGTGATATGTCAATTCAGAATCACCGTATGCCACATCAGCCAGTACAGAGGTATTTCGTGGGCACTATAGAGCCGTATGACACATTTCACAAGTTTAAGGACCTAGTAAATACATTTTCTGAGAATTCATGAAGCATACAATGGGGATTGGTGATGTATTTCACTTTTTTCGGGAATCACATATTCACCTCCCCTCTAGACAATATTTGAGATTCTTTCGATTATATATTGTGTTGATAAATAGAGTAGAGTTCAGAGTTGCTTTATATTATTTCACAATAGTAGACATGGCTAGTTTAGATGCAAATCTCGGGCTAATACTTTATTATATAATAATAGGGATGGGTGACTTAGAATTAAATCAAATCTGGATAGATGTTTTTTCAAACATGGTTGAGCTTGCAAAATCAATAGTATAGTTTTCTTTTTTTCGTGAACATTTAGAATTTCTCTCTTTTACGATATGTTTTGTGATGATTAATATAGAACCGAATCTCCAATTAATAATAGTAATAGTCAGCTGAGCTAGCTCGTATGTGTTTCTGATTCTTCCCACTATAGAGAGGAAACTAATTTTGTTAAGTTGCTAATCGGGTGATGGCAAGTAGAATGCAGTTGTTAGAGTAGACATGTACTCATTCCGTCCATCTTTGATAGTCATATAAGCCTCTAACACAAAAACAGGAAAAGTAAAGTCTACTTATCACATTTAATACTCCTCAATTAGCCGCGTACACTTGAGTTGCATGCAGCTATGCACTCATAAATGCATATTTTATGGTGCCATGTAGCCAATAATTGTACTGCATTTATTAGGTTTGACCCTTGTACGACTATCATTATTGGAAAATTTTCTTTTGTTTATATCTACACTATAAAAGAGCGAGTTCTCGCAAAACTATTTTTCACCTAATAAACCCAATCTGTACCCCTCACGGTGGACCCACATGGCGGATTGGAAAAGGTTGGAAAGGGGTGGAAAGGCTCAAAACCCGTAGATGTAAAATATTTCTGCTATCTCCCCTGTTTTTTTCTCACCTAAATCATACCCGTACCCATTTATTCTTTCCCTACAATGCCTCTATGGTGGAAATCCTATACGGTGGAAGGGTTGCACGTAAATCTTTTTTTTTCCACTAATCACGTTGGCCTTCCATTCAAACCTGGAGACACATCGCGTGCACCCATCCCTGGACGGCGCCCCACGCTCGACCCCTGCTCAAGGCGATAATCACGCTTCCACGGAGACACAATGCCGCGCCCTCCATACCCATACCCACTAATCACGGATACAGTGGCTCTCCCCGGTGGCTGCACGGACGGCGCACCTCCACGGCGGCGGCGCGGACGCCAGCTCCCTTCACCGCCGGTTGCGCGGACGCCAAGGGGCTGCGCGATCTCCACTCTGCACGGACGGCGCGCCTCTGCAGCGCAGACGCAGCTGCTCTCCGGCGCGCGACGCGCCTCTCCGGCGTCTGTGCGGACACCCGCGCCCCACCAGCTGGTCGTGACGCCCACGCCAGACACACACCACAACGGACGGTTCCGCTCCGTCTCCCACGCTGCTCGTGACGCCCACGCCGGACACACCCAAGAATGCCCCCGCCCGTCCGGCCGACGATGGCGCATGACACTCCCAACCAACGGCAAAATGCCACAACGACACCGGGTGCCGGAGTGCTCCCGTCCGCCCAGATGACGGCAACGCACGCCGGCAACGCAGCACCGCCGGCGCACTGCAGCATCCTGCGGCGCACGCCTGCGCCGCATCCCACGCCGCTGTGGACTGTAACAGCCGAAGCCAGTCGATCTCAGGTTCGTAAATATTGCTGGTGTAAGTTCGACTTATTGCTCTTGTAGTTTAACTAAAATATTATTTTTCAGATGACGAAACCCCGACGAACTTTTAATCGATCACAACCCTCACGCAAACCGCTTGGAGATATCACCAATACAGTTGATGATGCATCAACGATTTTATGCAATAAGATACAACAATCTAATGATGTTTTGGTGGATTCAGGTGAGTATGCACTCTTCCTGTTATGTATTCTATAATTTATACTTCTATACATTACATACGTTTATTTCCAACTATATGCAGAGAGTGCTGCGATGAGACTTAAAGAGCTGAAGAGAAAGAGGGCAAGGGAAAAATATGCAAACTTACCAGAGGAGAAAAAAGAAGAAAAACGTGCAAAGGCACGAGCTAGCTATCATCGGAGAAAAAAGGTTAAAGAATATTCAAGGTTGCCTGAACATGAGACGGTTGTACCCGAAGTTTTATTCAGTGATTCAACATCTAAGGAGATGACTATGCTGGTGCAATCCAACAACATGGCAGGTACAATCCATTCTAATTAGTGGGTTCTAAAATCATAAATGCAACATGTGTTTCATTGCCATATTCTGTTGTTTTTATAGTGTAGATAAATTATTGTATCGCCGTTTTAGGTGATGAAATTGGACACGATGATTGGCTACACAGGAATAAGTCGTATGTCCCTGTAGACATGTCTAAAAACCCGTGTGATGACACGAATGGTGTATTCCCTACGATGTGAAGTGCAGGTAAATATAAAAATGCATCGCATAGTTTTTTTAGTTTGTAGATGGCCTGCGAATTGACAACTGCACGTTTTGGAGTTTGCGGACGGTTTAATAATGTTTCATTATTACAGTTTTCAACGGTGACATCGAGAACACCCCATATAGTGCACTTAAGAGAGTGAAAATGAGGGGACAATATTGTCTATTATCGGCTGATGCAAAGCATGCTAAAGTTACTAGGTCAATGGAGATGCGAGCCTTCAGAAAATCCATGAGGCAAGGTAATGCACCAAACATAAATGATACACGCTGTTAATATATATATATATATATATATATATATATATATATATATATATATATATATATATATTGTTTATATAAAGGATGTTTATATTGTTTATAAATTGTTCACCTTTTCAGGCGGTTTACAAGGGCCCGACCACAACGCAACTCCGCAAAGTTGTGGCGGAACCGCCGATTTAATCCGGGCTAAGCACACCTGCCACCTCTAGCTTGCAGTGCGATTAGACCGAACTAAACCCGGTCGTCCGTCGAGAGTCATTCGACTCCCGATATTACCTTTTCCCAGAGGAACCGACATCATACACATCCAGCCCACAATGGAGCCACAACAGATACATCATCTCAGGTAGTTGAATATAGCATATATAAGCTTGTCTTACAAACCGATTCCAAATAATAATATAAGTTTCAACATATTACCATACGAAAGGCAAGTTTGAATCAGATAGCGGAAGCGAATTTGAAAAACATCTCTCAGCGGAACGAAACACTTTACTAGTCTTCACGCACCGTGGATCGAGGCGAGCAGCTCCGAGCCCACCGGCACTACCCTCCTCCAAGCAGTTGTCCAGATGTCGCCGGTACCTGTTCTCAAAAGGTGGGGGCAAACCCTGAGTACTAGTTACTCAGTAGGACTTAATGGATTGGCTTACGGCTGACGCAAGCTTGCTTACTAGCATGTGGATCCTTAGCCATTGATTTTAAACAGTAGTATATCAATATAGAGTATCAAGATTCATCTTTTGCATATATCTCCATAATAATAACTTGCAGAAATGTAAGCAATACAATACAAACATGTAGTATTTGAAAACATGAGTATCAGATGTAATATATTCAAGTAGTTACTACGCTGCCCGACAGTGATATTGGCATTCCCACACCTGGTAGGCATCAGCGATTCGAATCGATTTTTAATTCCCGGAAATAACTATCATGCCAGGGGTATATGCTTACTAGCCATCGCGTTCCCACATATAGCCCCCATCTCCACCTGTCTTGTCCCAAGATTCAAAGCGCCCCCACCTAACCCCCAGGTTGTGCCCCCTCAGGAGCGATACCACGGCCGCACCGGGTCAGCCCTCCCTTAGGAGCGATACCACGGCCGCACCGGGTCAGCCCTCCCTCGAGTACAAGCGCCCCCGGGCCCATCGGCCTCCAGCAAGTGGATGGGCGGAGCATCGAAAACTCCGGACAAACCCAGGTAAGATTTCACCGGTCCCATTTCCCGGTTAAGCACTCTAGCAATGTTATGCCGATCAGCAGACGAACAGCGGACGGGCCTTATGCGACTCGAGCGGAGCCAAACGCACACCACATAATAAAATTATTCTCCGCCCGGTCTCCATTTAAATCAGGAGCATAGTATTACTTTCTCAATAGTAAAAGTTTTGTAACCTTTGAAAACACCTACGCGACGAGTGACTCCTTTCACTCGTGTCTACTCGCACCTAGCAGAGCCTAGGCAACTCGTCCTACGAACTCTATATATAGGTGCTAGGGCCAAGGCGGCCAGGAGATCTAATGCAATTGTTTTCATACAACTCCTAATGCGGATGCGTAATGAAACAATCATTCATCATATTAGCTGGGAGAATTCATGGTCCTGCCTACCTTTGCTTATTCTTATCAAACCAACAAAGTTAGTTTCTCGGGTTGTGAGGCTTTGCCCCAGGCAACCCCTTGATCACTTGGATAACTCCTCCTTCCAAACACGACTGATGGGCTCTCCAGGTCGTGTCTGGGGCTTACTTGACCCTCTGGACCACCGTTGCCCGAAGTAGTTCCTCACACTTGCTTCTCAATCACGTATCTGCAATGAGCGTCGCTATATGAATGCTATGCATGACATAGTGAATGAGATGCATGATCATCAAGCATACAACTGATTAAGCAAAATATGAGACGAACATCTAGTTACGCATGTAATGGATTACTAGCTCAATCAAAACATCCCGACTGGCACTAGTATTAATATTACTTTTATAGACCCAAAGCAAGCGTGTATGTGCAATCTCACAAGAACATATATACAAAAATCAAATTGTCAATCATAAGGCTAACATGGTGATGTGAGCCGATCAAACATGCAATAGTTATTTAGTCAATACGATTACTAAGGTAAGTGTGGTGGTTTTTATTGGATATACTAGTCTCACATTTTCTATTGTTTACATAAATATGCATTATTTCTACCCTTTTCAAATCAGAGCCAAAACCTTATATGCACCACCTCCTATGCTAGCAGTGAGTCATGGTCACAACCTAGAGGTCATATCAAGCCCCTAAAGTCACTTGGAGCATTTTTCACCATAGCAACCTTTTCTTAGATTAAATATACGCTTAAATACAAGTCAAGGGCAAAATAGTAATTAAACAGTCAATGCTAGGACTACCAAAATTTATACAGAGCCTATACATGTTAATAAGGTCTCTGCCCAAATTTCATAATTTTTGAGGTTCATTTTATCCACATTTCCTATTTATCAAGGTTTTTCATGCATGCACAATAACAGGGGCAAAAAGGTCTTTTCCTACTCAACCATCATATCCATTCTATAGATCTACTTAATAGGAATACAATGCAACAAAGTTTGTATTTTTCTGATTTTTATTTGATTTATTACGAATTTCCAAAGTTTTCAGCCTAATAAAACACATTAAATCGAAAATCCTAATGACCAGGGACCTTAATACGATTAACTATGGACTTCAGGGACCTGCATGGAAGACATTCAAGACTCAGTGAATAGTACACAAACAGAAAGTGCAAAAATAGACAAACTCAGGGGGTTTTCGGCAAACCGGCCTTCTTCTACCTTCGGTCGACAGAGCGAGGCGCGCGGTCGCCGGGGTTCTCGCGCGCGGCGCGTCGCGTGGAGGCGCCGACTTGGAGCCGACGAGGTCCGGGGATGCGTTCCTAGCGTGGGGCTTCCTTTCCCCTAAGACGGTGTCGTGAGAGGAGGCCGGAGTGCGCGAGGAACGCCGGTGAACCGGACGTGGAGCGGGGCGACGCGGAGGACGGGGCGGCGGCTCGATCTGGTGGAAGAGTGGGGGACCGGCGTCTCGGGGCAGCGCGCGAGCTGCGCGGTGACGAGGGGAGCTCGGAGGGGGCGGATCGCAGGCTCGGGGGCAGCTCCGGGATGGTCCTCCACGGCGAGACACGGTGGACCGGGTCACCGCGTGGAAGCGCATGTGGACGAGGCCGTTAGAGGCGGTGTAGGTGGCCCGGACCTTGGGGAATCAGCGGAGGATGGTGGCGTGGGTGTGGTGCTTGCGGCCGTTGAACGGGAGGAGCACCGGAGGAGGCGGGGCGCGAGCTCAGTGCTCGGCCATGGCGGCGTCGGTGCTGGGCAGTTCCGGCAGCGCGAGCCACGGGGAGGGCGCGGTTGAGAGCGGAGGAGGTCTGTGAGCGAGGGAAGGGACCGAGTTCTCTGCTCTTGTCCGCGGCGCGAGGTGGCGCGGGCAGGGCCAGGGTAGGTCGGGGGCGGGCGCGTGGCCATGGCGTGGCGAGCTGGCGCTCGCGACGCGGCGTGCGCTGCCGCGTGCACGCGAGGGAGGGAGAAAGAAGAGAGAGCGGGCGGCGTGGACTGGGTCCGGTGAACCGGAGTCACTGACTGGTGGGCCAAGGCGAAATATAATGGAGGTGGTCTATGGACCGGGTGCGGGAGAGCGTGGAGCCATGGGATCCACCCGAGTACTGGCGCGGGTGACCTGACAGGCGGGTCCCGCTTGGCATAGAGACAGAGAAGAAAAAGAATTTCGGAAAAAGAAAAACCCCCTTTGACCAGCTAACCAAGTTTCTGAATTTTGCTAATTTGACCAACTTAGGAGCCGAATTTGAAAAAGACCCAATTGAATGAAATGTTGTACCTTTTGAAATCTACAACTTTGTCAAAAGGACCTATACCAGATTCCAAGTATAAAGTGATTTAAATTTGAATTTAACCCGCTGACTCCAGTTTGACCAAGGTTTAATGCAAACTTAGAAATTCCTAAAGTCTATTTTATGCTCATTTTCAGAGAAAGAGTATTATACCAATGTTGTGTAGTTTTTTATTATCTACAACTTTCTTATATGATGTTTTGCATGATAGGGACTTTTGTTCCTTTGAAATTTGAATTTTCCTTACCGATCCAAGTTTAGGCAGATTTCTGCTTTTTCATTAATCGACTCAAAACTCCACCTAAACCTTTGTGCATGTTACCACACCCAATAACAAAGTTGATCTACATAAAATTGTCTACAAGTTTGTTATAGAGAGTTTGGTTCCAATCACATTATATTTTGAACTATAGTCACAAATGCATTCAGGGGTTTTGCATATTTCACTGAAAATTTTTGACTTCGTGATTTACTAGCCTAGTTGTTGCTCTTCTCTAAACATCATTAAGCCAAATCCTTGACTACCGCTAATCTAATCACGTGTTAAAACTTTCGAGATGCCGGGGGCATCACAAAAGTGTATTGACTCAACAGGGTTCACGGCCGTCTGCAAGGATGACCCGTGCTGCCCTTCGTGGAGTTCAGAACATGTTCGACTCCGGCCTATGGGAGCCAGATGATCCGATGCATGGGATTGAGGGTACCTACAAATATCACCAGTTGTTTGGCATATGCACCATATTCCTTTATGGTTTTAATCATGTTGTCAGATGCCTTTCTTAACAGAAAATGATTTGGATAATCAAAAACTGGATGATGCAGATGCTGACGTGTATGAGGATGCCAAGGCCAGGGCTTTCAATGAGAGAGGTAGCGTGTGCATTATAATTTCAATGACGAATCATTATACTAGCAAATGACTATCAAACATTTTAGTATTCTAAATCATTATTTAATCCATTTGTCGTTGCAGACTTTCAGGCTAAATGTTACAGAAAACCCGGCTTCCAAAACGCGGCTGTTGACCCTTTTGACTTTGTATACAAGAATCTTCCAAAGGGGCACCTTGTGCCGAAGAAGGTACCGAGTTGTAAATTTTGCAACGCAAAGCGATTCCCTGGTGAAGGCCCAGCATTCTGTTGCCGTAAAGGGAAGGTTAGCATATGTAGGAAGACGGTGCCAGATGAACTTTGCAGGTTGTTCGAGAGCCAAACCGATCGAGATGCAAAATACTTCCGCAAAAATATAAGATACTTCAACTCACACTTCTCCTTTACGAGTTTTGGTGTGTCCCTTGACCGGAGACTCGCCACCGCAAAGGGCACCGGGGTCTACACGTTTAAGGCCCACGATCAGATTTATCACAGGTTAGATCAACTGGCACCTGGTGAGAAAGGTCCTCGTCACATGCAGCTATACTTTTACGATACAGATGATACTATTGCTCATAGGACTAAAAGATCTCCTCAGTTAGATGCTGATTTAATACAAAAAATATTGGGCATCCTACAAAACAATCCATATGTTCAGAGCTTTAAATCTCTAGGCACGATGGGAAATTTGGAAGAGTACACTATCGCCTTGAATACAACAATTTCTGTTGATCAGCGGAGGTTTAATGCACCTGCCAAGGAGCAGGTGGCTGCCATATGGATGGATGGGAATGATCCGGAGCACAAGTTTGATCGAAGTGTGGTCGTTTATGGGAAATCAGAAAGGCCATTCTATATCAGAGCATACCATGGGTGTTATGATCCATTGGGATATCCATTGTTTTTCCCTGGTGGAGAGACAGGATGGGAGGATAAAAACATTTTATATAAGGATGTAGACATCGTCGACGCAATGCGGACTAAAACAAAATGCAAGAATCAGAGTACGGATTTTCTAACCCTACTTATGCAACGATTTTCTGCTATGTTTTGATATTGTTTCATAATATTCGTTTCTTTATCATGCAATATTGTAGCGAACGGCCCACCTCTTAATCTGGATGATGGAGACGAAGGTGTCATACAACACGATCAAGGTTTAAATGATTACATATAAAAACATTAATTTTATAGATCTGTACTGACAAATTGTTTTCATGTATAATGATAGACACAATTAATTTGCGTGATAGTGTCGATGTCATCGATCGTGATGCAGATGGGCAAGGTCTTTACCTGTTACAGTTCCTGTTTTTGTATCCTTGCTCTTTTATAACCGTGTATTTCAAAACATTATTATATTAATTTAAGTATCATAAACAAATGACTATAAAATTTTTGCCGTAACAGAGGTTGGTGAATCACGAATACATGTCAGCTCGAGGGAATACTACTGTTACGGCCTTCAAATACGTCCCGAGGAATTTAATATTATCCATTTGGGAGGACGCTTGTTCCACCGGTGGGTTGTTGATATGTATGTCAAGGTCGAGTCAATGCGCCTGGATTGGTATTCGAATCCACTCCACCAAAATATCATTCGGGCAGATCTTTATAAGGTAATGCATTTATGTTCACCATCGTTCTATGTTTCGTCGGCTCTGCTTAACTGTGATATATAATTTTTGCATAACAGGGCCTCCTAGATACGCTTGCCGTTGGCGAAACACGTGGTGCCGAGACAGGGAAGCGAGTTATTTTATCAAAGGATTTCCATGGGAGTGACCGTGATGTCCATGCCAGATTCATGGATGCTATGACCCTGGTGACAAGGTTTGGCAAGCCGGATTTCTTCATTACAATGACATGCAACCCATATTGGGATGAGGTAATGGCTGAGCTGCTGCCAGGTCAGACACCACAAGACCGTCCTAATGTGGTAGTGCGTGTATACCGGGCAAAGCTAATTGACCTTCATGACTTCTTGATAAAAAAAGGAAGTCTTGGAAAGGTAGCAGCGTGGGCACATGTCACCGAGTTTCAGCAGAGGGGTCTCCCACGTGAGCACTTCTTGCTCGTCATGGAGCCGGGAAGCAAAGTGAGAACTCCCGATGAATACGACAAGTTCATCTCTGCAGAACTTCCGGACCCTGAAAAGTGCCCTGTTTTGAACAGCCTTGTGTGCAGACATATGATGCATGGGCCCTGTGGGAAGATGAGACCGGACTGCCCGTGCATGGTTAATGGAGAATGCCGTTTTCGGTATCCTCGCCAGTTCTGTCAAGCTACGCAGCAAGGAAAAGATTCTTACCCTCTCTATAGGAGAAGAGATGATGGGCAGGTTGTGACTGTGAGGGCAAAGGAGTTGGATAATAGGTGGGTTGTCCCTTATAACCCAGAACTACTAATGAGGTACAACTGTCACATTAATGTCGAGATATGTTGCAGTATAAAATCTTGCAAGTATCTTTATAAGTACATTCACAAGGGTCATGATCAGGCATCATTTGCAGTCCGTCGTGGAGAGGGTGACGGTGTTGACATTAATGAGGTAAAAAATTACAGAAATGCAAGGATGATAACTGCGCATGAAGCTTGCTATCGGCTTTTCGGTTTCCCTTTATATTCTATGTCTCCACCAGTGTTGCAGATGCAGGTTCATATGCCAGGAATGCACATGGTTGCTTTTAACCCCAATGAGGACATAAATGATGTTGTTCAGAGGGAGAAGTCTCAACGTTCCATGCTGACAGATTTTTTTCGGGTGAACCATGAAAATCCAGGAGCTGTTAAGTATCTGTACAGAGAATTCCCTGAGCACTTTAGATGGATCAAAGCTAAGAAGCAGTGGGTACCTAGGAAACAAAGGATTCAGATCGGGAGGTTAGTCCATGCACACCCTGCAGAGGGTGAGAGGTATTACCTTCGTGTGCTCCTGAACCATGTCAAGGGTCCTACTTCTTATGTGGACCTTAAGACACATCGGGGTGTCACGTATCATACGTTCAGGGAGGCTTGTGAGGCAATGGGTTTTGTGGAGACGGATAAAGCTATCGATGATTGCTTGGCTGAGGCTGCAGATACAAGAATGCCGTGTGCTATCAGGAGGTTGTACGCTACGATTTTGGTTTTTTGTGAGTGCGCAAATGCCCGTGCTTTATATGACAGGTATTTTGATCCAATGGTTGAGGACTACCGTCGGGATATTGTGAGCCGCGCAATGGTTGAGCAGATGCTGCTTAGAGACCTTTCATATCATCTCACTTCTATGGGCAAGGAAATTGGAGACTACGGACTTCCACAACTAGAGGACTCAGGTAATGCTACAACAGAACGCTTCTAAGATAAAATAAATTAGTTGAATCCATTTTATTTATTAATCAGCCGTCCAAGTTTTTTTGCCATGCTACAACACAGTGCACGCCATAAATTGTTAAAACTGAATACAATTTATTTTCATGTGTGTGCTGAACATATTATGTTTGTATAAGGCTACTTGACTCGACACTGCATGCATTTTTCTCCCAAGTTTCACATTTTTTAAGCTCATGTTAATGCTGAGAAGCGACGTGAGAATACGACTTTATTCCTTCCTGTGCACTGTTGGTTATATGAAGTTTTTCTATATCCTCAAACGATCATGTTAATGCTGAGAAGCGACGCGAGAATAAGACTTTATTCCATGCTATGCACTTTTGGTTATATCAAGATTTTTTCCTCAAACTTGCAGATGAAATGTCCTCAAGAGACTATTACAGGGAGTTGAACGAGGAATTGAAAATTGGGTTTGACGAAGATGACCTCAAAATTGTGGGCACACTGAATGCTGGACAGAGGATGGCATTTGATGAAATAATGGGCCATGTGCAGCATGCTCGGCCACGAGTGTTTTTTGTTGATGGCCCAGGTGGAACTGGGAAGACGTATCTTTATAGAGCTTTGCTAGCTAAGATTCGTTCTGAGGGTCATATTGCCATTGCTACTGCTACATCGGGTATAGCAGCTTCTATTATGCACGGTGGCCGAACTGCACACTCACGTTTTAAGATCCCTATTAGACTCGATGACAGCATGATGTGCAGCTTCACGAAGCAGAGTGCCACTGCAGAGTTGCTTCGGAGGGCTGCACTGGTGATATGGGATGAGGTCCCTATGACAAAGAGACAAGCAGTCGAGGCACTTGAAAGAACACTGCGAGATATCATGGGGTCTGATCAACCTTTTGGTGGTAAAGTGATGTTGTTTGGTGGTGATTTCAGACAAGTTCTTCCAGTGGTGGCTCGTGGTACTAGAGCCCAAATCACAGATGCTACATTGTTGAGGTCTTACATATGGCAAGGTGCAAGACGGATTCAGCTTACTCAGAACATGAGGGCTCAGTCTGACACCTGGTTCGCTGATTACTTGCTTAGAATCGGAAATGGAACTGAGGAAACATTTGGGGACGACTATGTCCACCTACCGGATGATGTAGTAATAGAATGTGGTTCGGATGATAATAATGGTGATAAACAGCTAGGCACGAAAGCTACAGACTGATTGACCGGATGTTCCCAGAATTGTCTAAAAATTGCATGTCGTCAGCGTACATGCGAGAGAGGGCAATCCTATCGACAAGGAATGAGCACGTTGACTCTGTGAATGCTGTTATGATTGATCGGTTCCCAGGTAAAGAGCATATATTTTATAGCTTTGACTCGGTAGAAGATGACACCAGAAATAACTACCCACTGGACTTTCTAAACTCGATCACGCCAAATGGTTTGCCTCCCCACCAGCTCAAGGTTAAAAAAAATTGCCCGGTTATCCTGCTGCGTAATCTTGATCCTCACAATGGCCTCTGTAATGGCACTAGGATGGTTGTGAGGGGGTTTCAAAATAATGTGATTGATGCAGAGATAGTTAATGGACAGCACGCTAGTGATAGAGTTTTTATACCACAGATACCTATGTCTCCGTCAGAAGACCTATCATTGCCATTTAAGTTCAAGCGGAAGTAGTTTCCACTACGGTTGAGCTTTGCAATGACTATAAACAAAGCTCAGGGCCAAACTATACCGAATGTCGGTATTTACCTATCTGAACCGGTGTTTTCTCATGGTCAATTATATGTTGCATTGTCCAGAGGTGTGTCTCGGCATAGTACATGGGTATTGGCGAAAACGAACGTTAATGGTGACCCAACCGGGAAGAGTAAAAAAAACATTGTCTCTAAGGAAGTGTTAGATACATGATCGTTGTATGGCTATTTATTTTGCGTGTGCATTCAGGGAGGAACGAGAAAAATTGTCTATTTATGTATGTTCATGCACGCTCATGTCAATCTCAACATTTATGTGCGTTGAAAACATCTCTTATAAATTTATTTATTTTATTTATCAATTATCAATTACTTCTGCGGACGTAATGCTCATTCAATATTCAGTTACCATGAAGATGACCGGACGTAATTTATTTATTATATTCAGTAATATAATTTAGGATCATATATGTATGGCCCTAGCTTACAGTAATATAATTTAGGATCAAAAGCTCATTTTATTCCTTGCTGCTAATCAAGCTACTCGACGAGCCTTGTAGAGGGAAGCTAATGTCAGCTAGCCGGTTTTAACAATAAATATATAAAATATTCCTACCAATGTATTAGAAGGAATCTTTTGGGGCAGCCTGATTACGTGCTTTGCTTCTTTATTGTTTCTATATATACCTAATCATCGAAGATCGCTTACACCGCTCGCATGCAAGGCCGATGCCCGGACACCTAATCCTAACACGCCGGGACGTCCAGCGCTCCGGCCACCCTAAATTTAGTAGGTGCCACCAACATAATTGAAAGATCCGCGTTCTATATGGCAGCAAAATATAGCTTTCCTTAGATAAACTATGCCGGGGTACTATATATATTTTTTAACAAAGCCGGTACGTTCGTCTCTCCTCAAGACAATTTGAGGACTCCCTCCACCTCCTGTACTCATTTACAATGATTTCCAGAGCTTCTATGGTGTCGCTGGAACAAGCGATGGGGAGGGATCATGGGTCAGCGGTTGATGTGGTAGCTGTTGTTGCATATGTTAGCCACTTGGAGATTGGTATCAATCATGGTGCTGGTGGTTCAAGGGAGTTTTGCCTGAAAGATACTAGGTTTCATTCTTCTTTTCATCCTTTATTTATTTCGTACTAATTTATTTCCAATACTTGATGACAATTGTCTTGCTGCAAAAATAGCAACCGCATAGCTTTTCTTCGGGTGGAAAGATCTGTGCGCGATGAGCACCGTGGACTCTATATGGAGGCTGAGATTGGTAATCACATCGTGGTCGCAACTAGGGTCATCGTCAACCATGGTACTCGTGAGTTCTTTGCTATTTTCTAAGTTGCATGGCCATTGTCTGTATCCTATGATATATATATATATATATATTCATATAGGCTGTTTGGAACGATCGCAACACACTTCCATCACCTTTATCGACACTGAAGGCGCCCCATGGCTAACACCCCTAGACCGTACGGTTTCGAGTTTTTTTTTTACAATCCAAAATTATATTACATCTATAGGTTTTCTAATGCTATGTTTTCTGCAGCTATTCGACTTGCCGTACGTTTCGACCCGGATCTACGGGAGACAATAAAAAAAACAGTTTATAATAGGACCTTGTATCTAGCAAGCGTGGACAATGAATTGCAAGTGACTGTATCGACATAGTTTTACATGTAATTTTAAGTGTGAGCATGGTTTTCATCGGTTGTAACACAAGAACTTCAGCTTCATCGTTCGTTACCTATGGTATATGTACGTTGATCATAAAATAAAATATTGAGCAACCTGTGATTTCTTCATGCTGTGCTGTGGACGATTTTATTAATCTCCCTCACTACGTATGTCTATAATAGTTAGACGATCCGAGAATCAAGTTCATGGCGCCAATCCAAAGTGGAAAACACAGCACTTCGTACCAGCCATGTATGTTTGTATGCAACTAACGAAACTGTTGTATTTTTCTTGGTGAATATGGTAACAAAATATTGTTTAATATCTGCTCAAAAAAAGTGGTAATATACAATATATGGAAAGAAACGGTCTATCATTTTAAAAACAAGAATAGTTAGCCGATATGCTAATCAATTTCATGGCGCCAATCCAAATTGGAAAAATGACATCGTACCAGCCACGTGTGTTTCCATACAAAACTAATGAACCTGTTATATTTTTCTGAATGAATATGGTAATACAATATTGTAATAATACTGTTTAATAATTGCTCGAAAAAATACGGTAATACAATATATGGCGACAAACGATCCATCTTTCTAAAATATATAAGATTTTACTTGCCACTATTCTTGTATTTAATCTTGTATAATGAATATAATCTTGTATAAGGAATATACAAGATTATATAAGGAAAAATTTTGTTTTAAAAAATACTTAACGTTATCTCGCCGATTTTACAATAATCTACACTAAAATGGAGGGTCTTATGGAAGGAATATGGTGACACACGTAATTGCTTTGCAATCGCGACGTCCGGATCTCCAAAATCCTCAACCGCCTACAACCGCCAATCGCCGCGGAAATCTGCACTGTTCGCCAGGACGCCCGTCCGATCACGGTTTTGGTGAGTTCATAATTCATACGTACCAGGTATCTGTGTTTCCATCCAAGTCAAGAGCTGTATTCATTTTCTGAGCGACTATGGAAATATAAGATATGTATGGAAATAAACGATCCTGCTTTCTAAAGTGAAATTCGACTATTGCACCTGCGGCTGATCTCCACAAATCGACCAGGCTTATACAAGGAAGCTAATCGACCAGGCTTATAGAAGGCAGCAACCATCCTCTTCCCAAAATACTTGATGTCATTAAAGTGCTTTACTTCTTTATATAAGTCCTTCACATGACCGAGCTTTACTTCTTTATAATTCCTTCACGAGAGATACGGACGTCCGGCTCCCTGGAAACCTGAACCTCCTACGTCCAGATCCCCGTTCCGGCTGATTATACCAGCAAGCACTGCAAAAACGCAGGCCGTCGGCAACCTGCGCCACTCGCCGCCGCCGCCCAACGCCTCGGAAATCTGCACCGCCTGTCCACCTGCGCCGGCCGTCCGAACACGGTTTAAGTGAGTCGTAGTTCCTACGTTCTTTGAATTCTAGCGGCGGACGGCTCCACCGGTGCTTCCGTAATTGGCAACCACGCAGTGCCGTTGGTTTTTTTTATATTCATGCGTAAGATTTATTATGTACTTTTATTTTTTTAAAAGATAAGCAAAGGTGTTCCTCCCATCCATGAATATATATCTGAAAAAATTAAATTTTATTATGCATTTTTAGGGTTTAGAGCTATTTACCATATTGTATTTATTAATTCCTTTTTCCTTTCTGGCACAATCCTGTGTGCAGGAGATGGATGCGCCTAACAAAAATGAAGAGATGATTTCATCGGTGCAACAGTCTAAGTCTCCGGACATAACAAATGTCTCAGAACGTGGCACGTTTGATAAAAATGTCACTGATTCTGTATTAGGAGAGTCTGACACCGTCAAAATCATAAAACATGAAGAAGCCGCAGACATGGGTTCTTCATCGAAACATCCGAAGAAAAGGACTCATGCTAACGTGGTATGCTACAATACATACTGTTTTTAATATATATGAATTTATCTTCCTACCACGTATATTTGATACATCATGTTCTGGTGTAGGCTCCTATATGTATTGATACTGCGCCTTGGCCACAAACATGGTACGATCATAAGAAGCCAAAAAAAACCTAACGTCAGTATAGTGGAATCCCAAGGTTGGACCCATTAGTATTCTTTTTGCCTTTCCCCTATGTGTCATCAATGATTTCTCTTATTTAATATGTGCATTTTTTTCTGCAGACTACATTTGCGATGAAACAGACATGGCCATCATTCTAGTAGTAGCAAATTCAAACGATAAGAGAACTGTTGTTCTCATTGACAATCAACCAATTAAATTCTATAGCTTCAAACGCCTATTGGACCCGGGTGCACATGTAGATGGGGAGGTTAGTTGTAATACGTATTTTTTTATTTTCCATACCAAATTTTCAAAATACATGAGCTATATATGTATCTGTATCTCTAAGATATTATTCATTTCAATGCAGATTGTTGACACGTACATTGCACTCATTAAGTCTGAAGGACATCTGCTGATTAGGAATGAGATGACAGTGCGGATACTTAGTACTACTGACTATTCTTATATCCACGGCGATGGTTGTAGCTTGAATCAAAATGAACCTACATTATCAGTTAATCGAATAGTAGAATGGGTGACTGATTATATTCAACGTAACATGGTAAGACACGTACAATAACAATCCTGTCACTTGTTCTACAATGTTTCTAAGTTACAAAATGTCCTCACTATAAATTGATTACAAACAGGTGTTCGTCCCTATAAACATCCCCGGCTGTCACTGGTACCTTGCCGTGATAAATGCGAAAAAACGGGAAGTTCAAGTTCTCGACTCCTTGGGAAATTACAGTCGGGCTGAATTAAATTACATGGTGAGTTTACATTATTATCTGTAATAACGATAGGTGTTTGCATTATGTGCTATAATGATGAATTTAATTGTTTATCGTTGCTCATTTGTCCGGTGCAAAATCAGCTACATGGAATGCAGAGATATATTGACATTGTCAATGATATTATGGACATTACCTTGCACAAATGGCCAGACCTACGTGTGATCTCGTGGCCAATTGTAGAGCAATTTAAACACATGATGCAACACGATGTGTAAAACTCCTTATTCTTTTCACTCATTATACTTCCCTACCTTTTACTATTTATATTTATTTATTAATGAAATAATTGTATCCATTAAGGGTGTCGTGCGGACTGTTTATGCTAAACTACATTGAATACTGGAACGGTGATGTCTTGACCGATCCTTTTACCCAGGTAATTTAACTCAAAATTGCATAATTGTTGGATTTGGTGATAAGGCATGGTTACAATTGTTTTTTAATTTGCAGAAAGACATGGAAAACTTCAGACTGAAACTAGCGGCAATCTTTCTTGCCTCTCCTCTTAATGAAAGGAGAGGGTGTGAAGATGTGGACTCTAGCGCTGAAGACGGAGAGGAGGATCCAGATGCGTGTGTGATTATAGACACACCAAAGCCCACAACAAATCGTGGTCGACTTGCCAGCTCTAAGCTTGAGCTTTCATGCATGAACTATATTAAAAGTGATGGTGATATCTATAGTTATATCTTGAAAGTCACAGATCCAGATGTCGCTCGGTACGTATATTGTATTTTATGGTTTTATTGCAGCTGCTACACATGTATTTTCTTTTTCGTTGGTGTCTTCTAACAGGTGGCATGCATTTCAGCAAAGAATGGGTGCTAAACTCTAAGCCATACCCCATAAAATTAACACTAGAAGCGCTCCAAGATGTGCTTCGGTTAGATAAATGTATGGGAGTTGACTTTTTCAATTTTGCGGTGCGCATGTTCTCGAGCCAAGAACACATTATGTTACACAGGGACCCGTTGTGCTATCTCGCAGATCTACAGCTATGCGTATGTTTATGAATACCTCCATACATTTACCATTTTGATGAAATGATGAATTCAGTTTCTCATTTAATGTATTGTTTTCTAGCTGCAATGCAACTACCGAAGATGGTATAAGAACCGTGAAAAAAGACTCGATGATAAACAAGCAAAGGAGATTTTTGCTCCCAACCCTGTGACTTGTGTTGAAGCGACAACGAGCAGCCTGGTAGGGTTTCATGTCTAACCTTAAATATCGTTCAGAATTAGCATATGCAAGGCTTGTTTGATTTTTTTATTATATGTTATCTAATATAAATACTGGCCTAACATGTCAGGTTCCTGGTACCATTTCAACATTGCGGGAAATATTGCCTTTATTCCTTCGACATTGACAAGAGAGTTCTCTCTATTGTTCAGGATATACCGAACACTATTGATCAAACTGCACCGTTAGGGTATTGTCGATACTACAATGATAGGTTACACAAAGTATGTAGCATGTTTGACCGTGTTATGGAATTGTTATCGGATGAGTGGAATGATGATTCTTATGACTGGCCTCGTACGGTTGTCTATGATCCATCGCTGTTGGTTAACTGGTAAGATGCTTTGTATCCAAACATGTTTGTATAATTAGTTCTCATGTATTAACGTCTTGTTGCCTAGGAAACAAACTGGATTTTCTGTAATCGTTTACATGCTACACTGGAATGGGAAACATATGTTGGGACATGCTCCCAAAAACATGGTATGTGCCACACACATGGTCACTATTAATTGTTTCATATGCTTATGTTCTTAGTCACCATATATTCACTTGCCACACTGTTGCAGGCAAATAATTTGCACGATGCATTGACCATAAGAAGGTGGTTACTCGCTGATGCACTAACCTCAGAACGGAATGAATACGCAGAGAGGATACCTGATGATATCTCAAGTGCTCTGGTGCTCGAAAGAGATAATATTCATCGACATTTGATACGATAATTCACTGCCTGACAGAGTGCATATGCAGCGGTTGAACGTTTTAGAACTACTACTATATGCTATCTATGGTGTGTGCTCGGTATTTGTAATATTAACAGTCATTATTTATTTCACTTATACGAAGCAGATAGAGAATAACAGGAAAATTATTTATTTGACTTTTATCGCTCTCTCCGACTCAACAACGTGAATTTGTAAAGCTCTGGAGACAGACACGAAACCAAATGAGTTCATGCAGAAAAGGCAAAATCAAGGGTACGTCGGCGCACGCTTTCTGACCGACGCAAATATATATGTTACCATAATATAATAACCTATATGTTGAGAAATTCTCCCCTTTTTTTATTGTCTAATTTTTTTATTGTCTAACTAGCGTAAAGGTGCACGTATTGAATAAATAAGTAAAGATACCTGGTTGATTGATATCATTTCTTTTTAATTCATTTCAAGGCAAGGAAATTATGTGGTGGGTGTGGGTACAAAATGAGATGAGAAAATAAAAGGCCAAAGGGTGAAAACAATTTTCTTCTATGTGGGTACACTTCCTAATGCTTTTCAACCTGTCAAGTGGGACCAATGTGAGATGTATAAATGTTTTTATTGGGCGAAAAATGGTATTGCGAGAACTCGCTCTTTTATAGTGTAGAATAGAATAGAATAGTGTAGAGTAGATAGAGTAGATATAGATATAGATAGATAGATCGATTTGTCAAATGAAAAAGAATGGAGGTAGTAATAAACTCAAAATCGACGTTCATAACCTATGTTAAGAAAACAATTGATTAATTCCCCTTTACTACATTTATGAATAAAATAATTGACCACCGCTCCGCTAATCAACCTCAGGTCATCGATTAAAAAACACAACGTACCATGCATGTGTGTTTCCATGCAAGTCAATAGTAGGATGTAAAACGATCGATTTTTTAAATCAAAATCTCATTTTATTCCTTGCCGCTAATCAAGCTACTCGACGAGCCTCGTAGAAGGAAGCTAATCGATTCTTTGAAAATTTACTTAATGTCAGCTTGCCGGTTTTAACAATATAAAATATTCCTACCAACCTATGTGAAGGAAAATCATGGGTCAGGCTGATTAGGTGCTTACTTCTATATATACCTAATCATCGATGATCGCTTACACCGCTCGCATGCAACGCCGGCGCCCGGCCACCTGATCCTAGCACGCCTGGACGTCCACCGCTCCGGAAGCGCCCGGCCGATTGTACGGATTACCATCAAGGATCTCAAGGCCGCCGACTCACTCGCCATCCTGGTGCACGGTGAGGAAGCCTGCGTCGGAGTCCATCTGCAAGGCCATCTGCGGTATGCATACGTTTTCTATACTTCATTTACATCTCCTATTGGCTATTCCATTTGTCTGATATTATATGACCTTTAGAGAAAAAGTGGAGCATGGACGGCATTGCAGCAAATGAATGGGTGATTGGGGCCGATCTCGATCTATTGCAGCTCGTGTCATGTCCTCCAGGTTTCGTAATAAACGAGCTCATCATTCATGCCGACGTTCGGAAGATCCATAAATGGATCGGAGTCGAGCATAAACATCGCCAGTTGCAGCAAATCGAAGTCATCAGAAAAGATTGGGTCATGGTACTGCTTGACTATGGCATTGAGTTTCTACAGGGAACCGACAATGGAATCTCCCAGGTAATCTGTGCATTGTTAATGGATTGGTTCGCCGAGTTTGTCGAGCCAAGCATAGTGTCCAGGTTGCGAAGTGATGATTTGGTGCCGAGCGATCTTGAATTGGACATTGCTGCTCACATACATGATATTATTGACAGGTGCCCATGGAGGTGTGAGGTGTTTATTGGCATTGACTTGCAACTACAATACAATGAGGTACGGGCGCTGATGCGGGAATGTGTGAGGGCCGCACCTGCTTGCCCTATATGCTGGGATAAACTAGGGGGCAAATCTGAGCTCATGGTCATGCCAGATTGTGCCCATGTTTTTCACAAGTTGTGCATTGCGACGTGGTTTCAGAGTAGCCCCACATGTCCCGTGTGCTGCGATGATCATCTTCATCTTCTTCCAGATACTTACAAGAGTCTACATAAAAAGATGCGTCCAAATGATCATAGATTTAATTAGTAGTTTCTCTATATATCATTTTGTTTTTTCATGTAACCATAAGAATTATTATATCTACCATTACAATTTATTATAACATATTAATTATTATGGTTTTGTGTTTCCACAACTTTTTCAATTACAAATTTTGAATCTCATTGTGTTCGGTATGATTATTGTTGCTATTATCATCTAACTTTTTAAATCACATAATTTAATTGACGGTAAGGAAAGATCTTTCAACGAAAAATTATATTTTTTCGATGTCTACGTGCGTGCCGCACGTGCATGACTACTAGTGGCTATCAAAGATGGACGGAGGAAGTACTATATAGAGAGAGATAACTTGTTTATGTTATCTAGTGAATTGGTTCCAGATATATAATTCCCCGCAAGCCAGCTAGTGGCTACATATATGTAATAGTTAATGTACTTAGCGTTGTTATTATTATAGTATAAAACCAAGCCTTAACAATTGTTCCCTGGCAAGAGAGAAAATGTTTGCTCGCTGGCTAACCACTAACAACCAACCAGTGGTTGCATCAGCAAACCTGATCGACTGCTATTGGAGAGTCCGCCATATATAGTTTACCAGAGGATACTCCGCGCGTTGCGGCAGTGACTTTGTAATATTAAAATTGGCATGATTTTATAAAGTGAGAAGCAATAAATAAGGTACTAAAGGATTTTGTAGTATTGAAATTGGCATGATTTACAAAGTAAGATGGAATAAATAAAATACTAAAATATTAGGGGAAAAAATATGTATGTGTAATTTTAAGCACATGCATAAGTGATATTAGGCACAGAAAATCAATGAAACCATCAATGAGTAGTACTTAGTGGCTAGTAGACTCTATGATGACGTGGATAGACTGCATGTCAATAGAAATGCTTAGTAGATATGTATGTATAATTTTAAGCACATGCATGAGTGATGTTAGGCATAGAAAATCGATGAAACCCATCAACGAGTAGTGTTTAGTGGCTAGTGGACCGTATGATGACGTGGATAAGCTGCATGTAAAAAAAATACTTAGTGGGTATGTACGTATAATTTTAAGCACATGCATGAGTGATGTTAGACACAGAAAATCGATGAAACCATCAAAGAGTAGTGATTAGTAGCTAGTAGACCCTATGATAACGTGAATAGCCTGCATGTCCAAAGAAATACTTAGTAACCTTCAGTGATCTTCACTCATAGTATGTATAGATTAGGCTGACAAAAACAACAGGAGTACGGAATCATTTTATGCGCCAAACAAAGGCACGGCGATATCACTTTGTATAATATATATATAGCAAATTAATTCTGAGTGTGGGTGATGATTACGAGAAATGTGCATGTTTCGTTTCTTGAAATATACTCCATTCACATTCAGTTACATGATTAATTAAGCTATTTTAATCAAACATTTCAAACACTAGTTACACATCCACCTATGGGTATTTAAAAATGGTAAGGTAGTATAATAATTATCTCAAAACATAGTTTCCCAATGTAGCGCAGCAATAGATCCGGCAGTGTCACGGTGGGAGGCACCCAAGACAGGAAAAATGGTGGCACGGGTGATTAGATGGAGGGAAAAATTGAGGAGACGGGTGGGTAAGAATCAGTCAAGTAATGGGTGGACAAATCTCTTTTTTTTCTTTCTTGTGTATATTCAAATTTCAATCTATCTACGGTATATGTAGTCATTGTGTATATTCAAACTCCAATCTATTTACTATATGTATAATATAATACAATTTTCATACTGTAGATAATTATAAATGTGCTGGATTTGATCTTAGCGGCCATGCGCCACAGAAGCAAAGACCGTCCTGAGTCCGACAGGGACAGCTCGGCATGGCACGAAACGAAGCCATCTCACAACCGGCACAGAACGAATCCATCTCGAGCAGCCCTTTTGTGGCGGTCGGTCGGAGGCGGCATGGGAATGGGACGGGACGGGACGACACTGCTGACGGCCCTCGAGTTTTACTCCGTGGTCCGCGCTGCGCCACTGACGGCCCAGGAGCAACCAACATGAACAAGAAGACGACCCTTTTGGTGCAAAAACATCGACTCGAAGTGGAATTCAACCTGTCCAATTTCGCAGCCACGTGAAACCATTCAGAGACAAAAAAAAACTGTAGTTCTCACTGTACACATAATTCTCCGCTTCGCCTGTCGCTCTCTGGAGGAAATGCAAACTGCAGATGCAGGCCGTCGTCCTAAATTCTGCAGGCAGGGAGAAGAACTGAAGGCACATCAAACAGACAAAGCGGCAGCCGAAAACGATGCATCGATGACAAAAGGGTGGGGAGGAGCAGCTGCCTGCCTGCCTGCCTTCAGCTGCAGGACGAGCCGCCGAGCAAGATAAAGCGTGCGCAAAGCTGCCCGTCCGCGCGCTTTCTTTTAAAGCGCCTCCTCCTGCTCCTCCACAGTCCACACCCTCTCTTTCTTCCCTACAGCCGCCGCCGCCGCCACCGCTGCTGCTGGAGCCGTAACCAAACGAAGACGAACAAGAGGCCATGAAGAGGGCGGTGGCAGTGGGAGCGGGAGGTGGCAAGGCGGGAGGCACGGCCCCCACGGACCTCCTCGTCTGCTTTCCCGCCCGGCAGCACCTGGCGCTGATGCCCAAGCCCATCTGCAGCCCGTCCCGGACCACCATGGACAAGGCGGCCGCCTTGCGCCGCCGCCAGCTCCAGCTCCATCTTCCAGGCACGCGCGGCGGGAGCAGCCCCATGTTCCGGGGGTCGTCCAGGGCCAAGCAGAGGGCGGCGGGGGACGAGGACGAGGAGCCGCAGTCGCCCAAGGTCACGTGCGCCGGCCAGATCAAGGCCGGCCGCGGCCGGCCCAAGAAGGTGAAGCCGGGCTCGCCGCCGCCGGCGGCCGCGAGGCACGGCGGCGTGGACGGAGACGGCGGAGGCGCCCGGAGCTGGATCACCGTCGTGGAGGAGATCGAGCGGCTGCGCGGCCGGAGCCGGAGCAAGAAGGCGGGCTGGCTCGGCGCCATCGGGATCAGGCGGGACGCGCTGCCGATCCTCGGCGGCGCGATAAGGAGCCTGCGCTTCAAGGCGCGCTGCTTCGGGTCCCTCCGCGGCGCCGCGGTGGAGGACCTCTCCGCTGAGTCCGACGCCGGGGAGCGAGGAGGCGAGCACGGAGCTGGGGGGGGCGCCGCGGCGAGCGTGTTCTCCAAGTGGCTCATGGTGCTGGAAGGCGGAGGCCAGGAGCCGCTGGAGCAAGAAGGCTACGCCGGCCCCGACGAGGAGCGCGGCCAAGACGAAGACGTCGACCAGCACCGGCCCAAGAAGGAGACGCAGACGGACGAGAGCACCGATGGACCGGCCGCGCCGCCGCCCAACGCGCTGCTGCTCATGCGGTGCCGCTCGGCGCCGGCGAAGGGGCTGTCCATGTCAAGGAGAGGGACGTGTGAGCTTCTGGACGGCGACATCGAGCCGGAGAAAGGGGCCGCGGACGCCGTGCAGGGACAGGGACAGGGGGACGGTGAAGCAGAGGAGGACAGGGAGGAGCTGGTGTTCATGAGCACGGCGCCTGGCTTCCTCAAGCTGTCGCTAGACATCGCCAAGGAGACGTGGGTCATCGGCGGCGGGGACCCGCTCGCCAGAAGCCGGAGCTGCAAGAGATGACCGGCTGATCGCCGAGGCAACACGGGTGGAACACTGCAACTCGTTGTACAGATCGCATCACTGGTGTATGTGTAGGAACTTGAAACATATATAAACTCATGTTACATAAATGTTGAGTTCATCTTGAAATGATTTTGCATATGAACTTGATACGTACGGAGTAATTCACATGACCCGTACATTTCTCGCGGAGATCCTACTCAAATCACACAGAACTCCTGGTCCAAACAGTCTCAAATCTCAACCCTGGCAGGCTGGCAACTACTCCAACTGGTCTAGAATTAAAAAAAAGAAGAGTGAGATGTCTTCTGTCAACAGCCATGAGTAGTAGTTTCTCAGCAGATGCTTGATTCCATCGGCCTTTTTTCTCCCGGCCTGTTTGCCATCTTATCTGCCACTCTGTTTTTTTTAAAGTATTTATATCTATCTCTATGGCTAGAGATATTTGTTACAACTATATCTATGACTAGTGATGCACTCATAATCAAAATAACTATCAACGATGTCTAATTTGTATTGTTAATACGAGCAATAACACACTCCTCGTTATATAATACAGGCCATTGTTGACTTTTATATATGACATTTCCATCATCGCATTCAAAAAGTAGAGCAAATACTCATAAATACAAGTCATATTTAAAATAATTATGATGATTAAGAAAACCATATAAGAAAATAAATGGTATTACATCAAATTTTTTAATAAGAGAAATGGTCAAGAATCGACTTTAAAAGTCAATGACGACTTAAATTTTGGAACACTGGGAGCACTTGTATTATTTTTTATGTATTGAGCGTAATGCACTTATACTTCGCTCTCTCACTAATAATCTGATTTTTTTTTCTAAAATTGTTGGTAACATCAGAGATACTTATGGACATTTAAATCCAAATAAACAGTCAAATCTGAGCTATTTGTTGTGTATTAATGTCCAAGGTTATTTAGACCCAGATCCATATTTATCTGCCAAAAATGCAGTTGTATAGATAATAGTGATGCTTGTATGTGTGATGTGTACCTTGTAATTTAACCATTTGGATATTAGCTCCTTTATTAGGCAAAATAAAGCCTATACATGTTGTAGGGTGAAATAGAAGGCTATTTGAGAGCCCCCTCGTCCTTGTTGACTCCCACCTCTTGTATTGCTTCATCTCCTAGTTGATTTCTCATCGAAGTCCATGTTTTTTTATCTGCCTTGGGATTTTTCATGTAAATCTTGGTTTCCACTACTGGTCTGGTGTTTTCTTTGCCGTGTGTTGATCAACACACCATCCTGCTTGCCATTGGTCCATCTGTGGAGTGGTTGCTAGTATGGATGAGTTGAGTTGACATAGGAGGCATATTCGTGTTCTTTGATAGGTTGCTAAGATGATGGGTTTTTTTACCAGACTTAGGATGATGGGATTGATGCCCTAGTGAGCTAATTTATGCCAGTACAATATTATATAGTTGTTGAATCTTATATTTGTGAGAAGTTTGCTAATTTGGTTATTCCGCTGCCTCTGTCGTCACAGCACCCAATTTCATTCGAATTCGACCGCTTTCCACCCGCTGCGTGCCGTGTCTTTGTCCATTTGGCAGCAATCTGAAGCTTCCTGCTCAGCGTGGCATCGATGCGGTCCAGACGACCTGCTACTTCCAGGCAGGCAGGCCAACAGAACGCAGGCTCTGCAACGAATACTAGATTGTTTTATTATATGCTGGCATGCTGCAGAGAGCAGGGTAAAAGGACACTATCAAGAAGAATAGATTGCTGCCCTGCAGAGCCAGCCTGTACTGCAGGGCAGCGCCAAAAATCACTACTCACCCGGCACTAGCTCCAAGGCGGTGCAAACAATACTTTAACCACCCCCCCCCCCCCCCCGCCCCCAAACGTGCAACGGGCGGCCACCAGCTTCACAATCAGCAGGCCATCAATTAACAAGTCAAGAATCACCACAAGATCACGCTCTAAGCCTAAATTGCAGGCGTCAGCGGCACCAAACGCACGAGCGCAGAGGATTAGCGAGTGCTAGAGCTAAACCCACCACTACCGCACAACAGGCTACTAAATTCTACTCGCCCCAGTGGCTACTGACCAGCCAAAAGAAGAAGAAAAAAAAAAAGGCTTTCACAGCATGTCAACACCTAATGCCCTAGCGCAAACACACCGCGACTATGAGATGGGCGTGGCGACTCCCCTCGGGCTCGGGCAGGCATAATCGCAGCAGGTGGCCGCTGTCCTGCCGGGGGCAGACACGGTGCATGGATCGAGTGCTCGTACCTGCAAAAGTGAAAAGGGCAAAGGGAAAAGCGAGGTGTGGCATTCCGTCCCGTCCCGTGGAAAAGCGAATCCGGTCACGAACCAAAAGCGTGGGTTACAGTTGTTCTCCGACGAGATGGATCAACACATGACATAACATGGACAGCGCTGTAAAGCCTCGCGCCGTTTACCTGTTCGGCATCCAAAGGGAACAAGAGCGGTGACGGTTCATGAACCTAGGTCGTTTGGCACATCCAGTGCTGCGGATTAATGTCGCGGTGTATGTAAGATCATCCACAGGTCACAAAAATTGCAAGCGACCTGTAATGCTGAAGAGACTTCATTGCATGAAGAACGCCATTCTGTACAGTTAAGCTCAGATCTTGCACAGCAAGCGGGACATTAGGAGCTGAATCGGTTGTGATTGAAGGTGAAGCTGAATGGAAGGTCCAGTGTGATCCTTTTGGTGAGGGCTATACAAGAGCGACGATGTGGTTCGTAGCGAAGATTAGAAGACTGCTGACACTGCCATGTTGGGCCCTGCAAAACTGCAGTAGCTAAGTTGTGTTAGCAGGTTAGCTGTAAATTACTGTGAGCGGGATCTAACACATAAAATAAAATTTGCTATGCATGACATTTAAATCACTACGGAACAAGATATACATGAAGTGCGTTCGGAGTTAAATAATTAATCAGAAGACCATTCTTTTACGGGACTATATATGAGATGGTACTTGGTAGTAATATAAACGAAAGGAACTCTTCAGTTCATGCCAGTCACAAGATGAAAGTATACGGAATATAAAATACAATTTGAAAGCTACGAGTGTACAAATGTAGCAAGAAGCCAACAATGCAGCAAATGAAACGTACAGAACAACTATAGGTTGAAAATCATGGTAGTTAAAATAACACATTTGTGCTGTAAATGGGTTTCGTATTACCAATTCACCATCAGTTAAAGACATGTTTTCACTTTAAAATGCAGTAACTATGCTGCCAATGAAACATACAGAACATCTATAGATTGGAAATCTTTTAGTTGTGCTGATGTTTATAGTAGGCAAGTAACATGGTAATTAAAATAATACATTTGTGATGTACATGGGTTCACTATCAGATGAAGACACATTTTCAGTTTTTCACTTTAAGAGTTACTCAGAGAGTAGAGGTCCCAAACAACTACCAAGTATTAACAATTCAGCTAATTATTTACTTGAAAAGGTTAGCAAATGCATAAACAAGCCTAGCTTTTCCATTGTATCTCACAAGTGCAATCGTCAGCAAAACAAATAAACATCAAGTGGAAATACCGCTAGACTAATTTGTTGATGAAGATGCTTTCTGGACCTCCGTTGCTATCGCCTCAGCAACATCTGATGCCTTGTACTCAACTCCAAAGCATCTTACTGTCTCCAAGCATGGATCCAGCAAGTACCTGTAATTTCTGATGGTCAATTTCTGGAAACAATACCAGAATGGCAATGTGCAAATATCCATCCCAGCATTCACTTACATATTGTGAGAGCTTTCCACAAGATAGTCCTGACCAACTTCCTCTACTCTTTTAAAGAAAACACGGTACTCCTGTGAAATCTGTCTTACTGCACTGATGGGGCCTGTTAGTCCTACTATTCTTGGGTCAAACTCTGCAGTTAAAATGAGACGAATCATCACTTGCAGGCGTTGCTTAAATTATGAATGTTTCAGATCCCATTAGCAGAGTAACTCACCACTAAGGTATGCCTTAAGCTGAGCAGGTGAATCACGTTGAGGATCAATTGTGATAAATAGTGGTGTAATCTTCGTATCATACTTTGACTCTAGTAAAATAAATAAATTAAGCACCATAAGATATTATGAAGATGGCAACTCAATAGTGCACTTAATTCAGTCAAGAAAATTGATTCGTTGCAATCCAATTATAGACTATACTGTAAACTTTCTAAACTAGCTGGCACAGAGTCGTCATAATTTATTCCATCATCTAAAACAATACTGATTAAGTGTAGTACTGAAGACATCATTACGGGTTACTTTTCAGAAAAAGGTAATAGATCACTGGAAATAGCTGAGAAAGGTTGCAGCGGAAGTGAGAAACTGATAAACTGAGGATTTAGCAAAATTTTGCCTTCAATGTAAATATGGTAAAGTGGTAAACATGCACATACATAGAGTGGATACAGAAGATTCCATGCATGTAAGTATATAAGCCGTCAATCACAAAATGAGTGAAGTAACAAATTCAATAGATGATGTGCCATCAAATTTGTATTCCTGAGAAAGGTATGTATCAACTCACCTAACAGCTTAATAACATCAACCATCTTCTGAACTTCTGCTGGACTCACATCAGGGCAGGATGTATAGCCAAAGTACATCAGTGTCCAATTTCCCAGAAGCTTCGATTCAGTCACCACATTATTTTCTGTATCATAGAGCTTAAATGGTCCTCCTATTGCAGGTCTGTTGGTAGTACATCTTTTGGGAACACTGGTTTGTCCTGGTACTTTAGCTGAAAATACCAAGATACAAAACACAAAAAGGCAACAGTAAGCAGGGAATTTATGTAAACCACTTGTTTGAGTGAAGCTACTGCCCACCAAAAAGTGTAATAAACTTGTTTTCATGCAATTCCCGTTTTCTTTCTACAACAGAAGTTGCATCAGCAATTGCAAACAGTAGAAATGTAACTCCAAGATGTCATGTGCAACATAGTTAACATTGCCATAACAAACTCTTCATCGTCAATATTCAAGAAGTCCCATCAGATGTCTGAAGATACATAAATTGGATCTGCATAGCACAGCAGGACATTTCACCCAGTAGAACTATTACCATCATCTAATCTACTGTAATATAAGATAACATAGTTAAGCTGAAACAGAGAATAAAACAGTGAAATGTGTAACCTTAGAAAACAACATAAAGTTGCCGTGCTGGAAAACACGTGTCTTACCAAAGGGAACTGCACGCCTCTCATCATTGTAATGAACAAAAGTGGCTATGCCGGCAAAGGCAAGTAGAGCAGATGGCTGCAAAACCAATAATATTTACATAAGAACAGAGTTTGTGTAAAATGTTGTTATGGTTTTAGTAAGAAAAGCGTGGATGTAGAATGATGCTATGTCATGGTTTTAGTCAGTTGGGTCCATTGGGCAGGTCTGGTATTATAGCAGGCCAAATTACTGTGCACACATCCAAAGACATTAATAGGGTGTTTGGGCTGAGGAATCAACTCATGATGGATGGGATGGTGATGGATCATCTCATTCCAATAAATTTGGTGGGATGGGCCCATTCCTCATGCCTATACTAAATTACTAATTAATAGCTTGCAAGGAATGAGGTCGCGATGGATCTACCCATTCCATTTCACAAACCAAACAAAAATGTGAGGAGTGAGAAAATGCGCAAACTAATTCCACAAACCAAACACCCCCTAAGTGTCAAAGATTCTCTTGTTGATAATTTGACAGTAAACAAGGCTCTGGATAATCTCATAGTTAAATACAATGTGCAAAATATAAGAAGATGGGCAGTTTTTAGAAACATCATACGGTTGACATTAAATAAGATTTGGGATATATCATAGTTAAATACAATATGGAAAATATAAGAAGATGAGCAATCTTTAGAAGCAACATACAGCAATGTAATATATCAATGGCCGAGAAGTTGACTCGTTCTGTTCAGAAAACTGTCTCATAGGCCTATCATACTTGGAGCTTCCCCCACCAGAATAGCCTCTAGAATGGTAACTCCGCACAGGTAGGATCCTACAGAAGAAAGTCATAGAATTATCAGAACAACTCAGTGACACAAGCAAAGGCAAATAATGCACGCACACTGCTGCATGCACAATCTGCCAGTAGTGGCAGAACAGAAGGATAAAATTCAATCCATTCAAGCATTTAAGCAATGCTTTTAGTGCCAGATTATGACATTAAACTTAAGTTGAACAACAGCACCTATCTCGAGAGGGCTGCAAGATATATATTGCTTATAAAATCAAACTACACAGATATCGTTCCAGTGCACGGTGTAGCTTCAACCTATGGTAGCATGAGCATACGATCATGGTCATGGTCAGTCCAACTACAAGCAAAACCAGAGACTATAACACGATCATAACGATACCCAGGCATCAAACACTAGTTCTGTTATTGAATACATCATTGAAAAAATCACTTAATCAAGATCACAAGCAGATCCCAGACTAACATGTAATTGCAGTTGGAACACCATGATGGCGTTGCACACAGAGTAGCCAGGGCCGTGCCCCATGGGTGTTCCACCTGTGCGACCGAACATGGGCCTCAATTTTTTGTGGCCTCAAATTTTTAGCGCTTTAGTCCATTATACATTCATTCCCACTAATCTTTCTAGGCCAAACCATGTTTTCTATGTCAAATTGTTGTCTCTTTGTCTGTTATCTCTCTGACTCCAATCAGTTTAGCACTACTCACCACTCGTTAGGCCCGTCACCATATTGTCGTCTAAAGCTGGGGGTTGTACCGGTGCCGTGTTGAGGAGTGCCAAGCCCCTGCCACCTAGCTACATGATCTATGTATATCCATTAATTCATCAATCAACGATGTGCGTCGGTGCGTGCGAACAAAGCGCTAGCGCCTATACAGTATTGTAGTTCTATTTTTTTAGGCTCTATTTTAGAGTTCAGCAAAGGGCCTCGAATTTTGTTGCGCGGCCCGGAGAGTAGCACATCAAGCAGAATGTCGCAGATACACACATTGTGGTTACTCGCATCAAATGAGAACTTAGCACCCATTTCGTGACATGCTTACTAAGCTTACATCCACAGAACACAACCGCGTCCCTCCCAGAAATCCTGCCCGCTCCGCTCCAATCAGCGCTCCAACGAAGACGAATCTAAAATCCCCGCTCCAGCCCAGCCCCTTACCATCAACCCAATTGCCCAAACAGCACCTCCAGCAACCGAACAAGATACTGCAGTGAGGCGCCGCCCGCTGTGGCGTTAGCGCAAACACCTGACGCGCACAGGCATAGCCGCACAACACCACCAAGCGCGCGAGAACCGAAAGAGGAGAACAGGCGTACCGGGGTCGCCACAACGGAGGCAGCTCGGCGGGCGCGCGCAGGCGGCGGAGCAGCGAGAGCTTCAGGACGCGCGGGGTCAGCATGGCCGCGGCGCGGGAGGGAGCGAGGCGGTGGAGCGCAGTACCGGAGACGGAGAGAAGGGGGAAGGGGAGGTTTGAGAAGAGGAAACAAAGGTTTGAGAAGACGGATTCTATGGGCGCTCTTGGGGGGCGTCGGGTGCGTGAGCTTTTGATCTTCTTGTGGCCCAAGAAAGGGAGCTTGTTCTGTCGTGGGCTGACGAGGGGTTAGTGTGGCCCAGCAATGTTAGGGCAAGGACAATAGTTTAGCCGACTGCCGGCTATTTACCACTGCCAGGTCGGTACCGTAGCCGATGCATACAGAGGGTTGTTTTTTAACCGATGGCTGAAGCATTTAATTACTGCAAAAAAAAAAGCAAACATCAGTGCTTGCGAGCGACTTGTTTCCTCGGGAGCTGTGTTTCAGCCCGGCTACAGATGAAGCGCCCGCTCCCGTCTCTCCTCTTTTCTCTCTCTGCCAACAAGGATTTTTGTGACGTGGACAACCATACAGCCCGTCTATTAAGACTTATTATACTTGCTCTTATAAATCCTCTATGCGTAGCTTGGCCCCTGCATCTTTTCTTAAGCCAAACTCCATTGCTGCAGAAACCTTAAGGCGCGACCCCCCATTCCCCGAGCACGCGCGGCGCTCGCCGTCAGCGAGGTTAGGGTTAGAGTTCAGATTCGGACCGAGGTTGTCGAGAGAGGGTTGTGCTCATCGGACCTAGAGGAGGGGGTCAGGAGACGTCGTCGACCAGGGGTGGAAGCATTCGGTGGGTGAAAAAGTGGAGGCGGCAGGAGCCACCGGACCCGGGCGGTGGAGGCAATAGAGGAGAGATGGCCGGAGAGGCACGGTGGCGAGTTTAGTGGTAGCTGCGATCGTAGACGATGAGGAGGTAGGGGTGAGGTGGCCAGAAAAATTAGTGGTGGGAAACGGTAGCGAGCGACGACAGAGGTGGCGGGAGTCATCGGAGTCAGAACAGACATCGACTACGAAGGCGACGAGGTAGCGCGGTCGATGGGACGGAGAAGAGGGCGGCGGCAGCACGGCGTAGAAGGGCCCAGTGCAACCCAATCACACGTTAGCATCATCCCATTACCGATCCAAAAGAGAGAGAAAAAGTCAATCTCAATTAGGTGAATTGTTTTCTGTGCACTTGCTATCAACACATAATGGGAGTGGCGGACTAACCGAGCTGGCAAGATTGGCGTCTTCACCTCTACTCCAATAGGTGTGGTCGGGTCTATTTGATTGCCAAATAGTTTTTTTCTAGTTTTGATGCAATACTACAGTAATAATAAGTATTTTAAATTTAGAGGTGTTTGGCCAGCATAGACTACAGAGGGTCAGTTGGGATTTGGGATTAATCAGCTCTGCGTTGTTTTCGTACAATGTGCCGTTGGAAGTTGGATGGCTCGTTTTGGCTCTCTATTGGTTACAGTACGTATGTTCTGATGTTTTGTTTCTGGCTGACTGCAAAATCCCAAACCTTGACAGCGTTCCGTTCCGGACTCCGGGTCATGACGGCGGCACAGCCTGTTCTTGTTCGAACTTGGGACGAGTGGACATGGACTCCGGCCGCGTTTCGTTACAAGCAAACGAGCCCGACTCCTCCCCGGCAGCTGCAACCTACTACTCCTGTATAAATCAATGCAACGGCAAAGCCAATCGCCGACGCACGCGGGGGTGGACGGACGGAGACGGACGCGCGATGGCCTGTGGAGGAGGCACGGAGGCGTTCCCGGACCTTGGCGTGCACTGCGACGAGGCGGGGTGCCGCCAGCTGGACCTCCTCCCCTTCGAGTGCGACGGCTGCGGCGGGCTCTTCTGCGCGGCGCACCGCCGACCCGGGCCGCACCGTCGCTGTGTGCCCGCGCTGCGGCGACGCCATCGAGCGGACGGTGCTGGGGCAGGGCGACGCGGAGGCCCTGGACGCGCACCGCTGCGACCCGGCGAGGAAGCGCAGGCCGCGGTGCCCCGCGCGCGGGTGCGGGGAGCCGCTCACGCTCTCCGGGACGGCGCAGTGCAAGGCGTGCGGCCTCAGGGTGTGCCTCAACCACCGGTTCCCCGAGGAGCACCACTGCGCCGGGGTGGCCGGGACCGGCGGCGGCGGGTGGATTGAAAAGGCATGGCAGAAATTTGTGCGATACCAGTGTTGGTGAGTCGGTGTCGAATTCGCGGGGATCTTTTTGTTTTGTTTTGTTTCTTCTAAGGAATACAGTGTGTATATGTGCACATACAGTAGACTTTTCGAATTGATGTCGAACAATTTTGCCATCGTTCACCTGTGTGCGCATATACAGAACAGAGTAAACTCGCTGGATCGTGCAGGTCAAGTAAGCCGGCACGTATAATTTACAAAGAACTAGGAGTATATATCCCTTTACCATGTTTTGATAAATGTGGATTCCAAACTCTGCGTTATATATATTTCACTAGCATGCGAGCCAAACAAACAGAACGAAATCATCACTGAAATAACTGCTAAAACAACTGCATTGTGTTTAGCATGGAACTAAAATAGTTTAGAGGCGCTGTGAAAGCCATACAGTATGCCAGGCATCCAAATTTTTTCACATTGCACTTTACTTAGGTTGAGTCCAGCAGCAGGGAGACCATTCCACTCCCCCAATTCAAACTATACTCTGAGTACAATATTACTACGTATTGTAGTTCATCCTTTGGTCCCTGTGCTGAACACAGCTGCGTGCCCCCTAGTATCTATATGGCAAGTTTTTGCCCAGTCGCCCAGCATTAACTATTACCCAACGCATGCAGGTTTTAATTTCACCGATGCAACAAAGAACAGCCTTCGGAACAAATATAAATTTTCTCCAATTGAGACGATATAGTAGTAGGTAGCACTAGGTATTAAGCACTGATAGGTAAAAACTGAAAGTCATAACATGTACTTTCTGTCTTTGTGACATTGTAGAGGGATACTATCGCTCCATGTGTATTTGACGTGTCTTTAATTGGAAGAGTGCACTTTCTTAGGCTATTGTCACATGTCCGTCTATCTCACCGCTTATATTTCAAACTCCATTATGGTCATAGTGCATGTACAGTGTTTGCACCTTAATTTACATCTTTTGAAGACAATAGCCTTAAGTTGAAAATCGTTTGACATGAAGTAGTAACCACCTCAATAGATTTGAACGGGAAGGCCTGTGTAAATGAATGAATCCTAAAGAAAATAGGTGGCATTTATTTGTCAACTGACTGATATTTTGTGTTTCTATTAGTTAACAATATAATCCATTGGATCTAGATCCAACGGTTTAACCACCCCACTTATCTTCTTCCTCCCTCCGCCCGCCTCTTCTTCTTTCCCCGCCCAAGCTCTTTATCCTTCCCGACGCAGCGGAGGCGAACCCCGACCCTCACGCCGCCACCGCCCCGCCCTCCCGCCTGCTAGCCACAGCTGCCGCCCCGCCCCGCATCCTGGCCTGATCACCGCCCATCACTAACCTAGGGGCTACCTCATCCCCACGGCCGGCCCTCCCCAACCACCGTCCTCTCCCGCCCGACCTGTGGCGTCCTTGCCACCGGTCTCTGTCACCCACCACCTGTGCCGGACCAGCCGACACCCACGGGCCTCCCCCTCTAAGGCTGGAGGTGAACCCTCAACCCCGAACCCGAAGAGAAGACGATGGCGCCGACGAACCCTTCTTCTGCGGTGAGGTTGCGGTGGGGCGTCAACTAACGGGTAAGCGAAATCTCATTCGCTTGACAAGGAGTAAATCTCAAGAAAATAATAACCAAAGAAAAGAAATTCTCTAGAATTTTACTTTTTTTTATTCCAGCATATATTTTTGCAAGCATGTATAAAAAAATATCAGCCCAATTCAATAGGGCCAACTAAATGCAGCCCAATTAACACAGCCAAGCAGCCGCAGCAACCGCCGACGAGTCCCCGAGACAGCTGGCTCCTCTTCCGCTGGCGTCCAGATTCGAGAACAAAAAGGGCGCATTCGAATCCCACAGGCCACAGCGCCAACCGCCTTCTTCTCCTTCTTCTTCCACCGGCCCGCTGGGCAGCAAGCCCCTCCATCCCCTTCTCCTAGTTCCCACCCCATCTGTGGCCATCCATCCGGCTATTATCCCCGATCCGGGATCCCATGGCCGCGCTACCGCCCCCGCCTCCGCTCAACCTACCGGACGACGTGCTGCGGAAGATCCTCGCCCGCATCCCCTGCAAGGTCGACCGCTACCGCATCGCCCTCGTCTGCCCCGCATGGCGCAGGGTGATCGACCGGCTCCGCCTTACGCCGCCGCGTCCGCTCCCGTGGCTGATGCTCCCCTCGCGCTACTCCGACGGCTCCACCCGCGTCGCCTGCGTCCTCAGCGGCTGCCGCGTCCACGACTACCTCACCGTCACCCCGCCCGGGTGGCGCTGCTTCGGCTCCCACGACGGCGCCTGGCTCTTCCTCTACTTCCACCAGCCGCGCCGCCACCACGTGCTCCTCAACGTCCGCACCGGCGAGGCCCGCCTGCTGATGCTCCCGGCCATGGTCCGCACCCTCAACGGCTTCGGGCCGTTCGACATGGTCGTCCACGCCGCGGCGCTCTCGGCCCCGCCGGACGACCCGCGCTGCATCGCGGCCGGCATCTTCACGGCCTGCGTGTACCCGGACGACCCACCTCCCGGCCCCGGGCCCGGCGCGCAGCCACGCGGGTACGGCGTTGCGCTCTGGGGGCACAGGTCTCGTCGTGGCCTAGCCCGAGAAATCTGGGCAGATGAGCCGAGGCAGGAGCACATGAGTGCGGAGGACGTCGTCTACCACAACGGAGCCTTCCACGGCCAACCACATCCGCCTGTGCTCGCCGACCCTGGACCAGAATGGCCTCCCGTACCTGCGCCTGGGAGCTGGATGGGTAGTGCGCCGCTTCGAGCCCATCGTGGGCATCTACGACATCCGAGCTCGCTACCTCGTCAAGTCGCGCGAGGAGCTGCTCTTGGTTCTGAGGTTCATGCCTCGTCCGAGTGCTCAGCCGTGGACGCCGGCGTTCAAGGTGTTCCAGGCGACGCAGCTACTCCAGAACACCAACGACCTGCGCAGTCCCGAGTACCGGTGGTCATGGAGCGAGCTGCACGCGCTGGGTGGCCGCATGCTCTTCGTCGGGCGTGGCTGCTCCAGATCCTACGAAACGGATCAGTACCCGGGCTTCCACGACGGCATCTACTTCTTGGATGATGACGCGCTGTACCATCGTTCCGCGACCTTCCGCCTCGGCAACGGCAATGTGATGCGGTACCCCTGCAGCGACAATGGCAAGTGGTCGGAGGGCCGTGTCCAGAGCTGCTTCCCGAGCTCAAAACCATCGGACAGCTCTCCTCCGGCTTGGCTTCTCCCTTGAGGCGACAGGTTCTTGCATTGGCAATGGCTACCCTATATGATCCTCGAGTTGATCAGTCTCAGATCATAGCTGTCCCAGTTGCCGACTGCAGCATTCAGAGTAGCTGCTGATTGCAATATTCAGAGCGAGATAGTTGTGGAAATCACATGTACTGCTTTTCAGTGTTCTGTCTGTGGTCTTGTATCTGTTTTCTTAACTGAATGCAGAGCAAATACGGCGTGGAGTTTGATTTGTCTGTTTTTCAATCAAGTTCTAAAATGTGCTTGCTAGTGCTCTGGTTTTTCGTTGTCCCAGCACAAGCCCAGCATGGAATTGCAAGTGCAAGGATTCTGAACTAGTGTGACTGTATCCCCGCTCATTTTACACTATGTTTCGTACATGATTCTGAACCAATGTGACTTTGTATCCCAACTCATTTACAGTACGCTTCGTACTTTTGTCTTGCTGCTCTGATCGATGATGTTGTCATGTCATGATAATTGATTAATTGTTGATTAGTCTAGCAGCAGTAATCTGATCCTGAAGCTAGGAAAGCCTCCTTTCGACAGCAGTAATCTCTTTGCAACAAGATGTGTGAGCACCACTGGTATTTTAGGCTTGTTCTTACTATTATTTTCAGTGTTTATTTGATTGTCTACCAGATTCTATAAACTTAAATGCAGAATATTTTTGTGGAAGCTGAAATGTCATGTTTGCTCAATCCAGCGTGAAAATGTGTTTGTTAGAGCTCTGGTTTTCCCTTATCCCACTACAGTCTAGCATGGGAATTGGGTTGCACAGCCAATGGACGGGCGAGGAAATTGTACTGGTTCCCATATTACAGGGAAAGAAAAGCAACGTTCCAACGCGGAGCAGGAAATAATCTATTCGGACTCGACTGGAAACAGAAATCCACGTTTAGCTACATGCATGATTGCACCATTAAGCTGATTGCACTGTAGTTTTTTGCCTTGTTTGTGATCTCGCTGCCTGGGCTTTAGAGCACGATATGAGAAGAGGGAGGCAGACAGCATTCCATGACATTTCAGAACCCTCACACGTTTAGGTTTCAGACCAAAGCGTGTGTGCAAAAATGGCACTGTTGGTGTTGCTACTTTTCTTCTTACCTGAACTCTGAAACTCTTCTTCAGTTCATCCAGCATGCTCTTCCGGCCGTGTCGATGCTAACGGCGGCTGCAACCAGAAGCTAGTCATCCACATATCATCAGGCCAAGCTCTCAATGCCAAACTTTGAGGCAAATGCAAGGCACGGTCTGTCTCTGATGCAGGGCGTCAGCGTTCAGACAAAAGATCGACACTTATATTAAAATTTTAGAGAAATGTTTTTATGCGGTTATTTTAATAGCAGTATCATAAATTCATTCATTTAGCACAATGTTTCATTTACATAGGCCATTCTAGTTGAAATCTACTGCTGTGGTTACGACTTGACGCCAAACGATATTCAACATAATAAAGCGCACTCTGCCAATTAAGAACACGTCATATACTGACAGGGAGCGATGATATCTTCAACAATGTCATAAAGACAGAAAATACATGTGATGATTTGCAGTTTTTACTGATCAGTGCTTAATACCTAGTACCTAGTAGTATGGAGAAAAATTATATTTGTTCCACAGGTGGTTGTTCGTTGTATTGGTGAAATTGAAACCTGCAGTAAGTTGTTGGGGGACTGGGCAAAAACTGGCCACTTGCCATATGCTTGGCATGTTAGAAGGACATGGATGCGGTTGGCGAGAGGCGTCGTTCAGGTGGCCGGCGGCGGTGGGTGAGGAAGGACGATGAAGAGTTGAAGACTGCAAGAACAGTGAGACATTAGGATGTGGCGACCTGGAGCTGCGGCGGAAACAGCAGGGGCAGAGCTAGCCGCTAGGAGCTGTTCTTGATCAACAAATCTGAACAGAAAACAAAAGAAGGAATTCCTCTGCTCTCTGTGTTCTTTTGGCAGACTGGTAATGACTAGTGATTGGGGTAGCTTGCTGGATGTTTGTTTCTTTAGCTTGTGTAGTTGTGTGTATTCGATTCCGCCTCTGTTTGAGGCTTTCAGCAGTGAGGCTGGGCGACAGCCTTGATCAGAACTCATGAGAAGCAACGAACGGAATGATGAGCAGCTATTAAGAAGTACAATACAACTCCAAAACCATTCAAGCAGTTAGAACAAACAAACAGTCACAGATCCTAAATTGGCGTCATGCAGGTGGAACACGGGCCGCGCTGGATTGTGCTTGTGCAGATGGAGTAGCAATGAGATATGCAAAGCAATGAAGCATTATTATTATTATTATTATTATTATCGGCCAATGAACACACGTCTCACGTTCTCCGTCGCTAGTACTCCCTACTGTACTTGCGACGCACAATTCCCTGTCTGTCTCTCCATGTCATGCCTTTCGGAGCTGGTGCAGGGCCTTCATGGCGGCGATGGCGGCGGCGGGGTCGAGGCTCTTGGGGCAGGTGGCGGTGCAGCTCTTGATCTTCCTGCACCTGTACATCTTGTCCCATCCTTCCGCCAGCGCCTGCACCCGCTCGCGCGCGTAGTCGTCCCGCGAGTCGGAGACCCAGCGGTAGGCGTGCAGCAGCGCGGCGGGGCCGAGGAACGCCTCGGAGTTCCACCAGTAGGAGGGGCAGGCGCAGAGGATGCACTCGTACAGCCCGTCCAGCTTCCTCCGCTGCGCCGGCGACTGCCGGTGCTCGCGCGTCGGCGTCGCCGGTCCCACCTTCTTGTTCTTCTTGGTCTTGAGCCACGGCTCCACGGACTTGTACTGCTGGTAGAAGGTGGTGAGGTCGACGACGAGGTCCTTGACCACGTACATGTGCGGCAGCGGCGTCACCACGCTGGTCCGCGACGCGTCGGCGTCCACGGGCTTGAGGCACGCCACCGTGTTCACGCCGTCGATGCACATGGAGCAGGACCCGCAGATGCCCTCCCGGCACGACCGCCGGAAAGCCAGCGTCGGGTCCTGCTCCGACCGGATCTTCTGCAGCACGTCCAGCACCATGGGCCCGCACGCCGACAGGTCCACCAGGTACGACTGCAGGAACGGCCGCCGCGCCGGCGAGTCGGGGTTCCACCGGTACACCTGGAGCTCCTTCACCGTCGACGGTTTGCCGCCGCCGCGATCCCGCTCCGCCTCCGCCGCGGCCTCGCGAGCGTTGGCGCGCGCCGCCGGGTGCCCACGCAGCGACGGGTAGTGCGCGTCGCCGCCCTTGGCGGCCCGCCGCGCGGCGTCCGCCACGCCGTCCTTCACTGACCGCAACGCTGGCAGCGTCCTGCGCAGCATGGTGGTGACCGACTGGGAGCGGCGTTCGGGCAGAGCCTTGGTGAGGGTGTGTCGTGGCCTCGCGGGAGAGACGAGGGTTTTTAAGGATGGCCCGCGCGGCGGGGCGTGCCCGCCACCGTCGACACGTACGGCGCGGCAGGCCGGGGTGGCGCGACGGGTGGAGCGGTGGTGGATCTCGCGGGGCGCAGCTCTGTCGTGACACTGTGGAAGATCGAAGCCGGCTCGGCCCATAGCGTTCTGGGCTGGTTGCGAGCTCTACGCCTTTGAAAGAAAGAATTCCAGTGGGCTTGATTGCTGTCCTCGGCCGTCTCATGGAACTGGGGGGGAAAACACAAACTTTCCTGGCCCCGGGGCCTCCACGAAACACGATGGAAAAATGCGATGGGCGGGGGCGGTGATAATGTTAGGTCAGCCTGACAGCGCCCGCCGTGCTCGTGGACAAAAGTAGAAAGTGAGATTGGCACCGCATGCGTGAGTTCCTGGTTCTCCTGCTTAGAAATAGATATTCATACAGTATCATAACTCTAAGCATCCATATAGAAACTAATTTTTACAATATAAATAAATATTTAGATAAGCTTAACCATTTCACTAGCATTTATTAAGCATTCTGGACACCTTTTAACACCAAGTGTCAGTAGCATGATGAAAATAAACCTGTGTTTTTTAGCTAAGCACCCCATTGTACATGCCCTTACGGAGTGTTTATATGTACGCAGACATCCACGGGTAACGGGATAGTGCAGAAAGCAAATGGGCGGTGGGTCCCAGGTTCTCTGAAATGGTAGCACATACGTACCCCAGGCGAACAATTTCCAAACTATAAGTTTCCTGCAGATCGAATTCCCCCCGCAAAGCAGGTTGTGACATGCTACTTTCTTGGAGCGAGCGTTAATTACTTTTGTAGCACAGCGTACACAGCCGAGACCGATAGATTCCTCCTTTGTGAAATTGTGGTGTGAAAAAGAAAGAAGCGGCCGGGGGAAAAGGCACGGGTTCGTTCCAGACAGGTACAGATGCCACGCAGCGCTGACGGGCTCCCTCCGAAGCTCAGAGGAAAGGGCGCTCCGCCGACCGCCGCGACCATTGACCACCACCAATGCAACTACTAGTACTAGTTCTAGAAGAATTTTTCACGCGCCCGTCCATTCCATGGACCGGGACGCGTGCCAAAGCTGTATTCTATGCATCCATGATGTGATTTTGACGAGCTGAGTCTCGTGTCTAGCTCGTCAGCATCACACACCGACGTTAACGTTATTAACGCAGGGACAAGAGTAGCCGCAGTAGTGATTTTTGAGCCCTGACACGCGCACCCGCGATTGGAATCATGGTTAGTATTATTAACCCCACCGGCGTTGATTGAGTGAGCCTACAGGATTAGGGTCGTGAATTTTAAAGTTTTCATTTTTGACCACATAACACACGAAGGTGCTGTTTTTACCGCGGCGGATGACTTTCTCGCTCGTCGCAAGTATTGGCAGCGCCGTGACGTAGTGGAGCCGAAGCCGTCTTCCGCCTTCACAACTTGGGGTTAGCTAGACGATCTAAAGCGAATTGAAAGCTTAAGCAGGGCGCTGTAGTTAGCCACCTACTATAAGTCCGTGGCTATGGTTGCAGAGGCCAGAGGTAATACATCGGTGGGACGAACCAAACAATTAAACTTGATGAGCACAATTAAGTAAGATCCAAACCAACACCGTATATATGGACACTATGACCACCACCACCACACCAAGCTTGCGACGAGCCATACCAGGCAGGCGCGGCAATAGTGCAGTATACTGCATGCAACCCCAGATCCGCGCGCGTATAGCAGCTCTACTCCTCTTACCTCTACCACCATTTGTGACAGAGAAAGGAGCTCGTCTGTACACACCGGCGGCACGTGATTGTCCTCGTTCGTTCCAAACGGGGCGGGGGCTGCGTGTGCAGCACGTGTGAACAGTGGGTTCTTCGTGCAGTGGCCGTGGAAGCACCTGCAAATCTGCAATCTTGCATGGCTGCATGCATTCGGCGCGGACCAGGTCTCTCCTGGCCATCCACCGCCGACGCCGCCGGGAGGGCTCATGTCGTCACGTGGCCGGTCACGCCGTACGTTTCTGCGGCAGAAGTGCGCGCGCGCCGCATGCACGTTAAGGAAGCTCGTATTATACGAGTCGTATATATCGTCGGAGGCTTAAAGAAGCATTTTTTTTTCCGGCTTCCCAGCCGCGGCGGCGCGTGGCCTCTCGTCAAATCACAAGGCTCGGGGAGCTGCTGGCCTGGCCGTGCCTGGTGATGATGGTCTGGTCATTTGAGCTTAATTGAACCGCGGAATCTCTCGATCCCAATGCAACGGACACATGCGAGGATGTAGGAAACAGATTATCAGAGCCAGCAAGGGGTACCCTCCTGCTCTCGTTAATATACAGCTCAATATTAACGACAAGGGGGAGTAATAGCTAATATTAGGTATTCCCTGTGTCCACGAAAGAATGAAATCCTAATTTTGTCCTAAGTCAAACTATCTTAAGTTTGACCGAATTTATATAGAAATGTAACAACAATTATGATATCAAATTTGTATGATATAAAAATATATATCAACAAAAATCTAATGATACTAATTTGGAAGCATAAGTTTTAATATATTTTGATATTAATCTGATCAAAATTACAATGGTTTGACTTAGGATAATATCAGAATTTCATTTTTTGTGGACGGATGGAGTAATTTACTTTTAGGGCTTGTTTAGAACGCAAGAATTTTATTAGAATCAATTCAATTTTACGAAAAAAATGTAGGAACGGAAAAACTTTTCCGCGCTCCAAACAAACCTACAGAGGGTGGATAGTGTCCTGTGGGTGCACTGGGATCCGCAACTAATGGACAGACGAAAATGAGGGGGCGCGGGAAAGCCCATATTAGCATTCGTTAGCCGAAACAGACCATATAAACACCACAGTGGTGTGTTTCTTTGTCTGCTAGCTACTATAGTAACTAGAGCAATGTTTCTTCTTAGAGACAAAAAGAGAGAAATGATTTGATATCGGACTTCTCTTTTAAATAATATTTATTTGTTATGTTTAGAGTATAATCGCGAAACCCATGAATGATGTAGTTTCAGGATTTGCAACTCAGGATCACCGATTCAGCAATACCAACGAAGAGCGGGATGTATGTGGATAATGATGGGATCGAAGCAAGCCGAGCCAAGCCCCTAGCCAGGCCACGCTAGGCCGGGGCCTCTGTTTGGGCGAGCAGGCCGGCCGTGAGGTCACCCGAGCCCATTAGGCAGGCTCTCTTAGACTCTCGGATTTGGCCGTTTCTTCCTGACCACCCCTGTGCCTTCCTGGTGAGGCTACTCCTGCGCCAATCCAGGCCACCCCTATGGTCAAGAGACCGACACGACGCTTCGTGGGCACGAGATCCCGGCGGGCGTGGAGGAGAAGCAGCTCGGGTTGGGGGCTCGACGGCGTGGGCGCTGAGGAGTGGGGCTCGGCATCGAGGGCGCGGAGGAGCGGCAGCTCGAGGACCATTCGCGACGACGGGAAGTGGTTGCGGCGTCGGGGACCATCCGCGTCGACGGGAAGTGGTTGCGGCATAGGGACCATCCACATAGACCGCGTCGGGGACGACGGGGAGCTGTAGACCTCCTCCACCTCTCCTCACCAGCCATTCCCACCGCACTCCCTGATCTCCCCCTCCTCGAGGCCCCATCCCCGTCTTCGTCCCCAGAGACAATGCCTGTGATGCCCTAGGCATCTCCCGAGCTTTATCAAGTGCATACTTTGTTTAATTACTTCTCATAAGCATCATCTCATCTCATGCTAATGTGCATTTGAGTCATATGAACAAACATGGTGAAAATAGCTAAGTGATGCACTCAGTTTTTGCAAAAATGACGCTATAAATGTGAGCATAACTTAAATCCTATGGAGATTTAGGTGAAACTTTTTATACAAAACTTGTAGGTCTTAAGGTGGTAAACAACTTTTTCAATTATAGCTTGGTTGGAAAATGGGCATAACTTAGTGTAAAAGGTCCCTTGGTGTTACCCAATAAACACACTCCAAATCTGATATATTTAGAATTCTTCATTTTACTATATCCTAGAGTCCTTTTCATGCAAAGGCCCAATTGGGAAAGTTTTAGGCCATGAAATCTTGAACAACTTTGTCAAAAAGACTTTTAGGAGAAAATGGCTAGAAATAGGACATTTGAATTATCTAAGGAAAACAGTTCTCAGTCCAAACTGAGGGCTGACAGTTAAATTCAAATTTAAATCAAATTTAGAGCCATAATTTGAACTTTGTGATTTTGACAAAGTTGTAGATCTCAAAGGGTACAACATTTCATTAAATTGGGTCCTTTTCAAATTCGGCTCGCAAATTAGTCAAATTTGCGAAAATCAGAAACCTAGTAGTGGTCAAATCTTTTTTTTTCATTTTTCGGGTTTTTCTTTTCCTCACGAGCCTATGACAGCTGGGTCCCACTTGTCAGAGCTGCGGGTTTCCGCCCGACACCCGTCGCGGTGGGCCCCACCGGCTCCCTCGCTCCATGCACCCGGTCCATGCGCCTTGTTCTTCATCCCCGTCCTTGGCCCCACCTGTCAGCCCCACCGGTCCATGGACCCAGCTCACCCGCGCGCCTCTCTCTTCCCTCTCCGCCCGGGCGCGCCCACGCAGCGCTGGCCGCTGAGCGCCGTGGCCACGCGCCGGCCTCCCCGGCCGCCGCGGCCACGCGCCGCTGCCGCGCGCGGACAGCGCGCACGGCGCGCCTCCAAGGCGAGGGCGAGGCCCCGGCCTCTTTCCCCGACCCCCATTCGCGCGCCCGTCCCTGGACTCCCTCCGCTCGGCCCTCTCTGCTTCTCCCCGCCCGCGCCAGTTCACGCCGCCATTGACGGCGAGCTCCGAGCTCGAGCTCGCGCCCCTCCCTCTGCCGCTCCCCGAGCCTCCCCACCTCCACCGTTGCGTTCGCCTCGACCCCGCGCACCTCGCGCTCGAGTCCCCGTCGCCATTCCCCGCCCGGACGCCGAGATCCGACCTCGCCTCGACGTCGCGCCGCGCCGGTTCACCCTCGGTTCATCTCCGCCGCCCGCCTCGTCCACGCCGTCTCCGCCGTCACCGCCACCTCGAGGTAGAAGCCCCACACGGGGAACACCCTCCCCAACCCGTGTCGCGGCCGCGGCGAGCTCCGGCTTGCCGGCGCGCGCACGTCCTCTCGCGCGGCCGCAGCCGTCACGAGGAAGAAGAAGGGGGCCGGGCAAATTTTAGATCCGGCCCCTGCTTTTTCCCATATTTGCGAATCGGTCCACCGCTGTACGCTGAGTCTTGTAAATCTTGCGTACTAGCCCCTAGGGTTCCGAAATAATCACAATCTAGCCCCTGGATCTAATGATTTTCCTTTTAAATTAATTATTTCGGCAGAAACCTTTGAAAAATCCTAGAAAATTCAATAAAAATTAGAAAAATACCAAATCAGTTGCATTGAAATCCTTTTGAATAGATCTGTCTAGTGAATATGATGGTTGAGCAGGAAAGTACCAAATTGCCCCTGATTTTATGCAAGCAAGAAAAACCCTAATAAATAAGAAATAAGGACTAAATGATCTCCAAAAATTGCCAAATTTGAACAGCAGTGTTGTTAGGATATGTAGGCTCACTATGATTTTTGGTAGCTCAAATGTTCACTGTTGATTACCATTTTGCCCCTACATGAGATTTTAGCATAGAAATAAATGAGGAAATGATATTTATATAGAAATTAGGCTCTAAATAGTTTTACATATTTTATTTGTGCTCCCTGAAGTATAAAGAGCTCACTATTAAAATGGGATACCATGCATGTCAAGAATAGTTAGTGTTTTGAAATTGATAAGTTCATGCATGTTTAAATTAATAAATAGAAAATATAGGTTAAATGGAAGTCAAAACTTCTGAATTTAGAGCAGCAACATTGCTAGTATGCCTAGACTTAGTATAAGAATTTGATAACTTAAATGCTTGCTGTATATTTACTATATTACCCTTGCCTAGTAATTAAGCACCGGTCTTTTCGCATAACTCGATGCTATTCAGTCACACACCCCCACGTAGTCATATGTGACAAGCTAAATTATCATAGGTGATGGCTTGTACGATTTCTTAACGTTAAACAAGTTTTATCACGAAAATACATAATGTTATTCCATAAACCCTGATTCCTTGCGTTGCACTCGCATCCTGAAGCAAGCATTGCACTAATACATGCCCCAATTGCACCATGTCATGCATATAGATTCCGCGAACGAAGAACAACCGCCGATCCAACCCGTCGCGGAAGAGCCCGAGGAGGAGCTGCACCAAGAGCCAGAGGACCAACAGCAAGAACCCGACTCCGCTCAGGAGACAGCTACTGACTCGAACGAGGAAGGTAGGCAGGACCATACTCAACCCAGCAAACAAATTATACTTAATGATTATGCATATGCACTAGGAGTTGCTTGGAACCAATTGCATTAGACTCCCTGGCCGCCTTGGCCCTAGCACCTATACATAGAGTTCGTAGGGCGAGTATGCCTAGAAATTGCTTGGTACGAGTAGACACGAGTGTGTGGACTCGTCACGTAGGTGTTTTCAAAGTTACAAAAGCTTACAGTTATATCATTTATTATTGTTACTCATGAATTAAATGGAGACCGGGCGGAGAGTTATTTCAGTATATACTTTTCACAAGGTTGCACTTTGGACTCCGCCCGAGTCGCATAAGGCCCGTCCGCTGTTCGCCTGCTGTTCGGCATAACATTGCTAGAGTGCTTATCCTGGATATGGGACCGGAAAAGTCTTTCCTAGGCTCGTCCGAAGCATTGAGACACGTTCCTACCCGCTGGTTGAGAGGAAGGTGGCCCAGGGGAGCTTGGTACTCATGACGGGGAGACCGAGATGTTGGCAGGCTCGTCATGGGGGCACAACCCGGGGGCTAGGCGGGAGTGAATCGAACTTGGGACGAGGCAGGTTAAGATTAGGGCTATATGTGGGAACACGATGGCTAGTAAGCATATACCCCTGGCATGATAGTTATTCCCGGGAATTAAAATCGATTCGAATCGCTGATGCCCACCAGGTGTGGGAATGCTGATAATGCACACGGGCAACGTAGTAACTACTTAAACTCTCGGTGTTTAATACTCATGGTTTTTGGAATACCACATGATTGAATTGAACTGTTTACCCTACTGCAAGTTACAGTTGTGTTGAAGGTTATACAAATGATGAAAACTTGCCATTTATGTTACACATGTTACTGTTTAAAACTAAAGGCTAAGGATCCACTTGCTAATAAGCCGCTTCGCGTCAGCCGTAAGCCAAATCCATTAAGACCTACTGAGTAATTAGTATTCAGGGTTTGCCCCCATATTTTGAGCGCAGGTATGGAATTCATGGTCTGCACTTGTGTTGGAGGCGGAGCATGCCCTCATTTAGGATGAAACGACATGAGTGGCACAAGGGCAACATCGGTGGGCTCGATGTTGTTACCTCTAATGCAAATCTTTTGGTGATATCATAATGACCTCTGAAACTTAAAATTCCGCTGCGAGAAACTTTCGAACTTGCTACCTTATAACTTTATGTTGGACTTGTATTTTATGTAATAACTGGTTTGTAACTAAAATCTAGTATTATGCTATTCAACTGCCTGTGATGATGTATCTGTTGTGGCTCCATCGTGGGTCAGATGTGTATGATGTCGGTTCCTCTGGGAAAAGGTAATATCGGGAGTCAGATGACTCTCGACGGACGACCGGGTTTAGTTTAGCCTAATCACATTACAAGCCAGAGGAGGCAAATGTGCTTAGTCCAGATTAAATCGGCGGTTCCGCCACAATGCCTCTACCCGCCACCCCATCTCCCGCGGCGCTGCTCCACCCGCGATGGGTGGCGTTCAGGCACGGGCTCCTACCCATCCCTAAGCTCATATTGCTGGAGGGCACGCTGGCGCAGACCTTCTCTCAGCTCAAGGAGAAGCTCGCTGCGGCACTGGTGGAGGCACTCCAGATCCCGTAGGTGTAGGCGGTGCTCGCGCTCGGCAGCTCGTCGTGGTGCTCCCCGCCGAGAACGCCCATTCCCAAGCTCATCTTCCTGGAGGGCACACTGGTGAGGAAAGGTGAAGGAGGTCGTCCGCTCGCGGCGCCCACAATGTGAGAGGGATAAAACTGGAAGCCAAACACCAGCTCCTGCGGGGCAGGCAACGTGGCTAAGTCAACCAAACAAAAGTTGAAACAGACTCATTGGACACAATAGCCTTACTAGCACTAGGCTGGTCACGGACCAGAGGCAGGCTCTGCAGCGAGGAGTTGCCAAACAGACCTCCACCGAAATGAACTTTTCAGAATAGAACGAAAGCAAAAAAAATGGACCAAAATTTGTCAAACAATGACATTTGAATTCAAAGAAAAAAACAAATTCCAGCCATCGACAAAGTTTGGTGTTTTTTCAGATAATATTGGTTCAGCCATGTACAAAGAGAATTTTTTGACACCATTCCGTTGTGCTTTATATATGTGACGTTGAAAATACATTATACATATAATTTGAACATGAACTATCCCATATTTCATAATCCATATTCTAATCTAAACTGAATTTGAGGCTGAATTCTAATCTCCATTTTTAGAGGAGGCCTCAGAGGACCTCGCTGCCTCTTCTGTATTTGTGATCTGTTTGGATCCAGGAGCTAAAGAAAAAGAGCTAAAATTTAATTACTTTAGAGGATAAAGAACCAAACACCAAGAACTAAAAGGGACTAAAATGTTTTAGCTCCCAAGGGAACAAAATGACCCCTTTTCCCACCCTTGCCCTGGCCCCATTCTCTCCCTCCCCTCTCTCTTTGCCCCACTCTCTCTCTCCTTTGCGCCGCCGTCCCCGCCCCACCTCGCCTCTTCACCACCATCCGCCGCCGTGTCTGCCTCGCATCGCCGTCCACCTCGCTATCCACCTCGCGTCGTCGTCCGCCTTGCGCTTGATGCCGTGGATGACACCGTTGGGGCGGAACACGGCATCCGGGCGCGTGGCGGCGGCGTGGCCGCCCCGCCTCCCGCTGCCCTCCTATGAGCTCCGGGTGGACGGCGGAGGTCAGGGAGGAAGAAGCGCCGGCGGATCCGAGCTGGAGGTGGAAGGGGACGACCCGGCGTGCGGTGGCCTCGCAACGCCGTGGCCGGTGGGAAGGAAGAGGTTGGCGCGGGGAGGAGAGGAGAAGGCGAGGAAGATGGTCGGCAGCGAGTTGGATCTGTTCTCTCCGCCGGCGGTGACGAGAAGGGCCGGCGTGGCTTCCTCCAGCGGCGGCGCCGAGGAGGGCCGGCGTTGCTCTCTCCGACGAGTGCGACGAGGAGGGCCGGAGCTCATGGAAGGAAGACGAGGACAAAATAGTAAGCTACGCTAATGGAGATCGGTGGTGTGAGCAAGGGGCACCAACATCGGGCATTTTTGTGTTTCTCCGCAGCTATAAAGACTTTATTCTTTAGTCACTAAATCCAAACAGAGGTAGCTAAAATTTTAGTCACTTTGGTTTAGCCCATTAGACCATCGCCAGCAGACTGACTAAAAGAGACTGTCTATCACTATTCCAATTACTCATTTCTCTGTATAAAATAGCGCTGCAGTATCGATTTGTACCGTAAATGTTCCCTTTGCTCGTTCCGTTGGGCGTAGCCTTTATATTCAAACAGACCCTCAGAGAACAAGGGTCAGACGCTGTGGTCAGTTTATTCGAACCAGCTACAGTGGCGTGCCTGTGGTGCAATGCAAGGCTACAGTGGGAGTCTAGGGACAAACTGCCGGTGGCGCAGACGGACGGAACAAGTCTGTGGATCGCTGCGGCCTGCGGGCGGGCCCGTCGTCAGCTGAGCTGCCTGCCGCGCACGCAGCCTTTCTCGGCCCCTTCACCTTTCCCCCGTCGACTATTAATGGGCGCGCCGGAGCGTAGCGATGCTGTGTTCACCAAACCTCAACACCACCGCACGGGCCAGGTCGCACTCGCGCAGTGAGAAGGGCAACAAACCAGACCAAACCCAACGCTCTCCCCCAGCCGTCAGTCAGTCGCCGTTCCTTTTGCGGGAACGTGCTCCGAAGCAGCAGCCACCCTCTTCACCTCTCTCTCTCCCCCCCGTGTAGTCCCCCTTGCTGCCTTTTATACCGCGTCGCCGGTCCGACGCAAAGCTTCTCCTCTTTCTGCGTCTGCCACTCGTCCCTCCTGGATCAGTGAGTCCCGGAGTGGAAGATCCGGCCTTTTTAGCTGCTTGTGGTGGTGGTAGTTGGTTGTTTCTGGGGAGGGGAGTTGCACCAGTCACCGGCAAGTCGGGGAGGGAGGGGGAGAAGGGTCGCTGCTGGCGCGCGGCGGTGGCTCCGGCGCCGCGCCGTGATGGACTCCGGCAACAGCGGGAGCCTCCAGTCGTCCAGCGGCGGCGACGACGAGTTCGACTCGCGGGGCGTCGACTCCTCCCCGCTCTCCGCGCTCCTCCGCCAGTCGCCGTCGCCCTCGGCCGCCGCGTTCTCGCTCCCCGGCGCCTACTTCGGCCTCCAGGACTTCACGTCGTCCGCGCCGCCGCAGCAGCAGCAGCCGGGTGCCTGGTCGTCCGGGTCCCTCGCCGGCGCATCGGGGCTGCCCTCCTCGTCGTCGCCGCGCGTCGCGCATCAAGACGCCGGCGCGGGCGCGCGGCAGCAGCCCGCTGACACGGCCGCCGTCGCGGGCGCGGCGCCGCAGGCGGGTCAGGGGGCGGCCGCGCCGGCGCAGCCGCCGCCGAGGGGGTCGCGGAAGCGGACGCGCGCGTCGCGCCGGGCGCCCACCACCGTGCTCACCACCGACACCTCCAACTTCCGCGCCATGGTGCAGGAGTTCACGGGCATCCCGTCCCCGCCCTTCGGCGCGGGCGCCGGCGTCGGCGTCGGCCTCGGGGGCCCCGCCGCGTCGCTCCGCACCCGCTTCGACCACATCTTCCCGCCGCCCTCCTCCCTGCGCGTCGCCGCCGCCGGCGGTGCGGACTCGCTGCCGCCGTACCTCCTGCGGCCCTTCGCGCACAAGCTCCCCACGGCGGCCGCCGCCCCCGCTTTCCCGCCCTTCGCGGCGACGACGTCGTCGCCGTCCACGTCGTCCACGCCGTCCTCGTCCAACATCGGCGTCGCCAATGCCAATGCCGCGACGGGCACCGCGGCGGCACCCTCGCCCTCCAACTCCAACCCTGCCGCTGCGGCGGCCGACGCCTTCCAGCAGCTGACGTCGTCGGCGCTTCTGCGGCTGCAGGACCCGGCCAGCAGCTACCTCTCCTTCCAGAACCTGCTGGATTCGCAGCCCTCGGCGCAGTCCATTTTCGGCGCGGCGGGCGGGTTCGCGGCGCAGGCGTCGCGGCCGCACGACCCGTCGGATTACCTGGCCGGCGCTGGCGGCGGCGGCGGCGGCCTCGCCCACGGCGCGTTCCTGGGCGGCTCCGAGGCCCTGCAGCTGCACCACTCGCGAGGCGACGTCCACGGCCACGGCAGCGACGAGCTGTCTGGCGTGGTGGCGGCCGGCGCGTCGGGCGGCAGCTGCAAGCTGAACTACTCCCAGTCCCAGTCCCTCCCCGGCGCCGCCGCCTCGTCATCGGGCGCAGGCAGCGCCGAGAAGCCGCCCGACGGCGGCGGGGCGCCCGGACGGCCCGGGCGGGGCGAGGGGCTGGACCCGTGGATTTGTACATCGGAGTAGGCGGGGGGCTCTCGGCTTCTCGTCCTGTGGAGCTCGCGCTCAGGCTCAGCCCCGCGGGGGCGAGGCGACGGAGACGGAGCGGAGACGAATCCGCCATGCATGACAAAAACAAAGGTCTGGTGGTTAGCCTTTTTAGCCTCTCACGACACACCTTTTGTTACTTATTAATCACTTCTTTCATGAGGCAGTTATCGTAGGCCCCCTTTGTACATTAAAAACCTCATCGTCGTCGTCTTGCTCCGGCTCCATGGATCTCCATCACCTAGTAGGATAAGTAGATTCTTGAGTTGATGACACACGAGTCCAGAGAGAGAGAGAGAGATGGGGCATGCATGGTGCAATTCCAATTCCAAGTCCCAAAAGGAAGCAGAGCAAAGGAAGCTTTGGTTCTGTAGTGCTCTCCATCGTCATGTCGCCGGCACTGTTCACGAGTCCAAGCTGCAGTTGCTGTCTCGCTCGCTCGCCGACCCCGTTTTTGGTGCGTGGTCTCGGCCGGGTCCCCAACACGAGCGCTGAGAGCGCGCGGCAAGTAATCCCCACCGCCGGCGGGCCGGCAGCGATTGGCGGCGAGATTTCCGGCCCCCCGCGCGCGAAATTTAGTCGCTCCACCGGTCCCCAACCGTCGCCCACCAAACCAAACCGCCGCGTACCTCTCCTCTCGTCTGGTATTCCTACTAATGTGGTGTGCGCTGCGCACGGCACCACGTACAAGTACAACTGCTGCAGCTTCCTCTTCCTCGCAAGGGGCCAAGGGTCGATCGGACGGCGACCGGTGGGATTGGGAAGAACGGGGCAAGGGCGGAGAGAGATGGCGGCTTGCTACAAAAGGCGAAAGCGATCGGCGGTGGCCGTAGGAGTCGCCTACCGCCTTGGGATTGGTTCTTGGATGGAAGCTAACCACTCCACTCCACTCCATGAAGGCGATCGATGGAGAGAGCGGGCGGGCGGAGGAAGAAGACGATGGATTGGATGTTTGGATTGGCAGCAGGAGCGAGTGATGATGAGGAGGGGAGACCTGACCAACACCAACAGCCGTACCCGTCCCGTAGAACGTCCGATCCCGAGCTGCCGACCGTGTGTTTGGCCTCGCGCGTCATTAAAGAAAGATCACCGCATGTGACGGGCCGTCACGGTCTTAATCAACCCGCGATCCTCTTCGCCGTTGATTGATGTGAGAGAGGAATGGATCTTTTTAAATTCGTGACAAGGTTTTTTCTTTTCTGTAGCATGTGATGTGGTTTTCTGGGCCATTAGCTATACGCTAGTACGCTACTAGACTAGTAGTACTAGGGCCGTAGCCGGGAGTGGTGGATGGAGCCTGCCCTGCGAGATTGGGGGTGGGGTGACCAGTCGTTGCAAGTGTCCCCCCCTTCCCTACACTTGATTGCACTCGGATGGAGAGGCTACTACTGGTACCATTACTTTTTTTTTTTTTTTTTGCCTTCATCATACCATATCATCCATCCTCGATTCCTCATATGGGGGGTCCTGCCAGCCGCGTCGGGCCTACGTACATTCCACACGGGTTGCATTCCACACGGGTTGCATCTGGTCTCTGCACTTGATTTGGCCTGATTTTGAGAGGTTTGTTTCGGGTTAATTACTCTTTGCTACGGCACAAGGTTTTGGATACGCTTTACCTCGGTTTCGCAAGCCTCACGTCGATGTGGACGTCACCAGTACGTACGCACGATGCTCCCTTATTGCAGCGGTGACGTTGTTTTCCCAAAAGAATACTGTCTACCGATCTCCTAATAACTACTAATGTCTCCGGAATCATCTGGTTTCACATTGCTGCGCGGTTACGCAGCACAGTCCCACGCTACACTAACGCGGCAGCGCGCTCCTGCCTGATAAAATACTACTAAATTGCAGCCAAAGTTTTACGGTTACCTGTCACGGAAGTGACGCCAATTGTTTTTGTTTCCCCCCTCTCTTTTGACAAAGCTAATCTAGTAGTAGTATCATTAGATTAGCGAGGGGGTGCCGCTTTTGATGGCGGGGGAACGGACGGATGGATGATTAGGCGCTGGAGATCATTGGTCGTTGCAGCAGATCAGCGCGCGGCAGTAGGCAGTAAACCAGCCAGGTGCTGGGCTGGGCCTAACCCTAACGATCATCGCCAGATGTAAAAAGCGCGCAGGCGAGATCCCTGATTGATGCAACGAGGGACGAGGGGGCATGATTAGCTTATTAGCTCGTCCAGCGGCAGCGCCGGAATGGATCGATCCATCTCCTCTCTCGGTCCCAAGCACCGTTTCGATTCTGAAACCTGCATGTGAGCCCGCTCGCCGGAATCATGGCCGCCCATTTGCGTCCTGCTGTGCGCCTGTGCTAAATGATGCCAGCCCGAGTACTCTGGCGAGGCGATGATGGCGGCGATCTCCCGCACAGCAACCTGGTCCTGCCCCTGCCCCTGCCCGCGTGAGATTTCGGGCCACAAAAAAAAAAACCAAAAGTTAAGGCGCTTTTCCACAGCCCGAACGGGAGTCCGGCCGGCCGGCAGCGCCAGTCCACTGACTCCTCCTCTGCTCCGGTGGAGCACAGTAGCTCGCTAGAGGAGGTCGTAGTAGTACGTGCCAGCCACCGCCACAGTCACACCCAGTGCACCAGTGCTCCTGCTGCTGGCTGGGCCGGACCCCGGCCGGGCCGGCATTGTTTCCGTGTCCAATTAATGCGGCGGCGGGGCGAGCGGAGGCGCCGTTTTGCCGTGGCAGGTGCACCTGACCAGACCTTGCGCTGGCAGTTCTATTTATGCGAGCGCGGACGGCAGTCACGGCGGTGATGATGCGGTCCAATTCATGCGAGAGCAGGTTGCACCGTACTACTGCTCGCGAGAGACCTTCCGCCCTGCCGTCCCGTCGTCCGGCTCTTCTCCGTTTGCGCCGGCCGCCGCGTACGGCTCCCTCGGCGTCATACCCAGCCATCCACGGCGGCGCGCGCACGGTGCGCCTGCCAAGGTCCGTGCGGGCGGGCGCGCGCGCGGTACGGCGCGTACGGCGTGCCGACACCGGCCGGGACGGGAGGGGACAGAGAAGTTCCTGCCGTCGCGCCACCGGCTGGGCGGCGGGTCTGGCACTGGGTGCCTGCGTACGATCCACCGAACGGCGGCCGAGCGGTGACGGAGCAAGCAGAGCAAACCATCGGTGGCCAAGTGCAATGGCAGAAGCACGTGGGAGAGTAGCCGATGCATCGGCGGCTGCAGTACGTGCCCCTTGGCTTGGCAGTTGGCAATGGCATTGGCAGCCGGCAGAGGGGGCCCCGGAGGCAGAGGAGCATTGAACGGGGGCCATGCGATGCCACCGCCGTACCAGAGGAACCAGCGGCCGCGCACAGCAAATGATGCAACGTACCCTCGCCGGCGGCCGCGCGCACGGGGCCTAGCTGGTCAAGGGCGGCATGATGGCCCCCCCCGCCGCCGCACAGCGGCTAGCTGCCCGGCCCGACGGGATCGTGGGAGACAGGCGGTCGGTACCAACCCTAGGAGTAGTAGATGCTTTGCCTGCTCCTCATCGGCAGGGCGTCGTGGCGCGGCCAGTGCTCCGTGTCCGTGGTCGCCCGGACGGTGCGCTGGCTTTGCCTTGCCCGGCCGCGCGCTCGTCACGTCTGCGGTCTGCCACCGGTCCGCCGTCGTCCGATTGACGCGCCACCCATCACCAATCCGCGATCGACTTGCAGAAGATGCAGTGACGCGTTGCACGACACGGCACCACACATGGCATGAGCGTACGGTACGTGCCAGGCCCCGGTGGCCGGCGGGCCGGATGCCCCCCTCCTGGCCTCCCGCCGCTGCGCGCCGGCTGGCCGGTCTTTGCCTCGTAGACCGCGAGCCCATTGTATGGGCATGGGCGCGAGCGCGACGTCACTCATCCATGATTCTTCGTTCACGGCGGTACGGGCGGCACCGCCGCTCCGAGGTCCGAGCTGGAGACAGCGGACAATCCATGAACCCCGGTTGTCTTCCTGCCATGTACAGTATGATTAGATTCTCTCCGTCAATATCCCCAGCGCCTCCATGCTGCTGCTGCTCGCGTGGGAGAACTTTGAATTTTCCTTAGCAACGAATCACGTGTGAGTATGTGAGTGAAGTTTTACGTTTTATAAAGAATGCCAAGCTTTAAATAAATGTTGAATATTCTTTAGAAAAGAATATGGTTAATTGCGGAGCTTTGCAAATAACGTGGTGACATCATATTATCGATAGCGGATATATTTGTCTCTTCTATTTTGTGTTTTTTCGTTACTAACAAAATGCAGGTGCATTGCAAGGGGAGAAAAAAATAAATCTTTAAGCACCTCTAGATGTTACATATAAAAATTGGTATCGCGAACAAATTCTATGCCATATTATTTCGAATTTTTCTGTTAGTTGTGAGTGAAATATAGGGTGGTGTCACGTGGGTTAAAAAGATTATCTTTTTACCTTTCCGGCAACAGAACGTCAAAAACCGAATCCGTATATAACTTGGGCGTTTGTTTTTGCTTGGGCTGCTCCTGTAGTTTGAATCGGGTTCGCAGATAAATTCCACGTCACATTGTTTCGACGATTCCCGTTTGATGGGACACAATTATAGGAAGGTGTAAATTAGATTAGAAAGTATATGATTTTAACTTTTCATCAATATATAGAACTTTGAAATCGGAGTTCGTATGCGACGTGGGCGTTCGTTTTCTCGTGGGCTCTTCCTGCAGTCCGAATTAGGTTCGCGAATAAATTCCACGTCATATTTTTTCGATGATTTTTGTCGAATGGGATCAAATTTTAGGGTGGTGTAAATTGAATTAGAAAGTTTATGATTTTAGCTTTTTATTGATATATAGAATGTTAAAAACGGAGTCCGTTTGTGACTTGGGCGCTTATTTTCACGTGGGCTCCTTCTGCGGTCCGAATCCGGTTCAAATTCTTCGTCATATTGTTTTGATGATTCCCGTTGACTGAGATCGAATTTTAGGACGGTGTAATTTATATTAGAATGGTTATGATTTTAGCTTTCCATCGACATACAGAACGTCTAAAACAGAGTCCGTATGTGACCTGGGCATTCGTTTTCATGTAGGCTCTTCTTGCAGTCCGATTCTGAATCTAGAATAAATTAAATTTTAGATGAATGGGTCTACATGTAAGGTACGTGAGATCGGACTGCAGAATCCTTTCGTGTTGTACTTAGTAGAAGAAGATTTGGTATTCTACACCGTTAGATGATCATAGCACCAATGGCATAGAACCTTTTGTTTAAATTGATGGGGATACTTGTCTTATTTTTTATGCTCATAGCTAATAATTTAGCTTCCTGCTCGCAAGTCATTCACAGTCAACCTAAACGTCCAACAATGTAACGGTTAGCTGCTAATAAGACATTCTATACGATTAATATATGGCTTCACCTCGTACTCTCGCAAAAGCACCTTCATTCTTATGTTTTGGCGGACTAGGAACTTGTAGGGCCCATTTAGAAGGGTAGTATTTTTTTAGTTCCTATGTAATACTATAGTAATGGAAAAAAATGTAGTGTGTATAAGAAAAGATGTTTAGTAGTTTTTTCAAAAACTTTATTTTGAAAACCATAGTATTGGTAATACTACGATATGTTTAGAGTATTAAGAACTTTGCTCTACACCAAAGTATTGATTCAGCACGCAAAATAAGATGAAGCCAAACAGACTTTTGTTATGCTCCGGATTCACTAGCTAATACCGTAGTATTGTTATGGCAATTCTAAACCACACTAGTTGTGAACTATAGTTTCAAAATACAACGGCTCCAAATAGGGTCATAGTTCACTTCTTTTCTGTCTTGTTTTCTCTTTCTTACATGTCACCATTGATTTGATGGGCCGCCCTATGCAGCTATTATGCTTGCCCTATGTTATATTTGGCAAAGAATATTAACCTAAAACGATGTGGTGTATATTCTTCTTCTTTTTGTTAGTTGTTATTTAATACCTCCACGTTCCAAATTACAGCTCCTTTTAGCCTTCCTTCCATCTAGTCGTGTTTATATGGAATAAATCTATTGGAATCCTAAAACAAACTATAATTTGGCACGTCGGGAGTAAAATCTTTGATTTAGTGTGTACTATAATATATTCATAAATCCCGATAGTGCAGCTTTGTTTTGTGTAGCTTCTAAATCTTTAGCGTACGTAGTGGTTTCTTGTGCAGCACCAAAATAAAGGAGAGAGAGAGAGAGAGAGTGATTTATTCCCCCTTTCTCCCAGAATATGTCCAGCATCTGGCTACATGGTCTGAACTCTAAACATCAGGTTTGTTTGGTACGCAATGGATTTGGGAATCTAGATAAACTTTAAGAGATTCTCTGGTACGTGTGGTGTTTGGATATGTAGATTTTTAGATTCGATAATGTGTCATTCTTCGGTATCTCTCATTATCAACGAGGGACGTGATTCTATAACAGTGCTTTGGATAATGTGTCAACAATCCATTAGCTGGATATGCATCGTCAAAACGCAGCCGGAATTAGCATCCTCCTTGGCTCATAGGACTTCATTTTTTTAATCCAGTCTTAATACGTCAATCCTCTATCTCTTTTGTTTTTTTATTGTTCTATCCCTTGTGTTTTTTTTTTATATATCAAGCGTCAATTCTCGATGGAAAAGCGAGGGTGTCGATTTCACCTGAAAGCGACGTAGTGTACGCAAACCCAACGGCCCATAGCTCCCGCGCGACCCGATCTCGGCCACGGGTGTCTGCTCTGCTCCTGAACCTCTCAGGTCAGCTGCTGCGATCGACGCGCTATCAGAGCCGTCGCCGTCGCGCGGGGGCGCCGTGTTCCGGCGCGCGCCAGCCGGCGTGTTGTCGCGCTGATCTCCGGCCGGCGCTCCGGGGATAGATTAGACGGACGGACGTGGACGGCTCCCGCCCTGGACGCAAGCTTGCTGATCGGCGATGGGCGAGTCGAGCGAGGGCCGTGCGTAAAGCCGTGATGGCAGCAGCGTCCGGGCTACTGGATGGGCGGTACGGCTGACCGGGTCTCGATGATGGACGGAGCCATGCATGCGATCGAGTCGAATTGGGCGGCGATCACCGATCAGCGACGCATGGACTGGCCCGTACGCGGCGCGGATGATACCAACCGGGTGGGCACCGAGAAAACATTTGGAAAAAATCTAAACGATACGACCCGGGCGGCGTGTGGTGGCACGTGGGGCCAGGGCGGCCGTCGTGGCGGGAGGTTGGGGCGCAACGGTACGGTGGCGCAGGTGGAGCAGATCTTTGCTAGATTTCACCAAAAGCTGCTGCTGCTGCTGCTGGGGCTACAGATCTATGGAGGGCACGTACGCGCGCGCGTACGATCCATCACCGGAACGGTGGGGGCAGACTAGAGCTGCACTGTGATTTTCCAGGTGACGATACGCATGCAGCTACTAGCTGCGTGTGTGTGTGGCGGGCTCTCATCATATCATACTAGTATCACGCCGTGGCCGCATGGGTGCTCATCATTTGGCAACAATGGGCGGAGGAAGAACCCTCGTGCGGGCGTGGTGACAGACGCACACCTTCCGTCACTACCATGACCATGATGTTGCTGAGCACTGGCCAGTCACTCACCACCACCAGCTCACCTGGCGCCGACGCCGTCACCCGACGACACGGACACGACGAGACGTGACGTGACCCCGGGGCCGGGGCGGGCCCCTCGGCTTTGCTCCTTTGCACACACGGAGAGGCCGGCCGGCCGGCCGGCCAGCAGGGCGAGCACTTGGCCGGCAGTTTCCGGTGATGCCCAATCACGCGGCCCCCTATTGCGGCCATCATCAGGCTGCGCTGCTTTCGCCCGGCAGACGAACACCTACTACCATCATCGGGTTCATTCGTTTCCTTGGCTCGTGTCTAGCGATCGTGATGTGATCCCCAGCAAATAAAGACGCACGGTTTTGTCCAGGAAAAGAGCTAATATAAAGAGGCACACGAGTTGGGAGGCCAGAAAACCAGCGCAGCTTTTTGCTACTTTCTGAAAGGCCCCTTCCTTGAGCCAGGCAACGCCAAAGCTAATGTGGGGACGGGTCGGGGCGGCCCGAGAGATCATCCTGGGGAAATGCAAACGTTCTCGATCGGTTATATATCCAGCGCCCGGCGCAGCGGCTGTCTGTAGTAGGTGCGAGCGTGGTGCTTTTCTCTCTACGATATGCCAATCTATAGCTTAATTTGTCGAAAGTAGTACTAGCATGGATCGCGAGCGGGGATCATTGCTTTGTCGGTGAACAGTGCAATCTACTAGCTCGTACTGCCGAGCACCTTGTCCAAGGCCTTTTTTTATCTGTCTTAATTGGCTCGTGATCGCATAAATGTTTTTTAAACGCTAAACAGCCAGATCGAAATCCAGCCGGTGGGATTTTGTTAGAGCTTTCCACAGCACTCGCTTTCTGGTACTGAAATGAAAGATTGTTCTGATATTTCTGTGCCCTAGTATTGTTCATCACGACAGTGGATGTTATCACAGTACCTCTGAAATGGTGGACTACTAGCTAGTGGAGTACGGAGTATAAACTAGCCAGCCTTGCTGGGGAATGGTGAAAGCTAAGTGCGCGTACGTACGGCGCAGACTAGCGAAGTGTGGAGAACCCAGTGGACAGGCGTACGAGCATACGACCACATCTATACGTACGTACGTACCTGACGATGGCCCGGCGGTCTACGGCGCCCGGATCTCTGCTCACGGGGTGCGCCCGCCCGCCCGCCGTGGCAGCTGCTGGGCAGGTCGTACCGTACGTACCCCACGGTCCATGGCGTCACGGCCGTGTGAGCATGACGAAGCGAGACCGACGTTTAGACCTAACCCGACGGCGAGGTAGACGACGAGGGGCCCCTGGCGGTGCGCCGGCTGCGTGGACTTGCTCTGCTTCCGTTCCCGCGCGGACAGCCTACGGCGGGAAAAAGCCGCACCCCACGCGCCGTAGTGCCGTACCGTGGTCACCGCCCGCCGTCGGGTCGGTGCGTGACCACGGCGGCCGGCTCCGACACGGCGTAGGCTAGCAAAGTGAGAAAAGGCCGGCCGAGGCTAGTATCTACCAGCGGACGATCGGGCCGGGATGTGGACGCGGACGCGGACGCGGAGCGGTTGGGTCGGATCGGCGACCGGAGGAGGTTGGCCGGCGCACGGCGCACTGCCGGCTGCCCCCGGCCACCGTCCGTGTCCGGCCGCTCCATCCGTACCGCGCGCACTGGCGCTGCATGCATCTTGACGATCAAGACCTGGCCAGGCCCAGCAGCACCCCCACTCGCCCGATCGAGCACCCGTTCTGCTAGTGCTAGCTAGTCTGCTACTACACGCCTAGTACACCCTACTCCCATGGTGGCATGGCCCCGGCCATCCGGCAAGGAATATATCTCCTTGTCTTGTCACCGACAACTGCCGCCGGCCGGCGGGCGGCGACACGAGCCAGTGAGCCACGGGAGGAAAAAGAAGACGACGCTGCTGCCCTGGGACGGGCAGACGAATCCGTATAGCACTATATTTTTAGGCAAAGGCCAACCACGTGATCATGGGGCTCGAGATCGTAATTCGTACGTGCCAACCAAAATGCTGTGGTTGCTTCTGCCTTTTTTCGGGGCAGCCGTGATTGCCGCCGTAATTACTACTACTAGTATAGTATAATCCAAGTACAGTACTATAAATGGAGACACACTTTGATTAGCACTAGTATATGCTGCATGCGACGAGCCGACGAGGACAAAACTAAAAGATGATACTCCTGGAATGCAGCCGCACGTGCCGAAGCCACCAAAAGCCAGCGTTCTGGCGACCGCAAAGTATTATATGATTCGGAGAGCGCACGTTAGCTAAAAATACCTTTCCGCTTTCGGTGAGCAGTGATTCGGCTACATCATCATCATCAGCGTGTTGATGCTGGAAGCGATTCTGTCGAAAAGCAATTCCACGCGCGAATCGACGCAGCTACCGTATTTTTTTATGCTAATGCCATGGATCTTTTATGACCCCCCACCGAACGCTAATTGTACTACCATTTGTCTCTGCAGCGACGTGCGTACAATCTTTCCAGCATGGAGCCCCCTCACCTCAAAGCCTCCGACACCACTTTCGATCCACACGCAATAAGATGTACAGCATCAGTGTCTGTATGTAAATCGAACTGTTCCTTTTAAATTTCACACAAGTATAGAATCATTAAATTTCTCTTCTTCTTGTCTTGTATAAAATGCAACAGTTCTCATTTTTATTCCAACAGATAAATTCCTCCGACCTAATGAATTAGTAGCATTTGGGCCTGCCTTGCCTTGGGCCACATCAAGGTCCAAAAGCGAAGGACAGTCCTATCGCGCTGCTCCAACCCACCGGACGACAAACGGCCCAGGGTGCAGAATGGGCGAGCCACGGTACAAAGGACAAAGGCCTTTTTTTCCATTTTGGAGGCGTTTCACGTAGTTAGGCTCTCTCTAACGATATTTCTCATCCTGATTCTTCAAATCTCACCTTTCTCTCTGCACGTCATATCAGCCACAGTATAAAACAGTGCAGAGCAGTGTCGAACAGTGCCGCTACAGTGTTCTGAGGGATTTCTTCGATGAGTCCCATTGGGGACAACCTAAGGCTCTCCCCAATGGGATGCCTCAAAAGGGTTCTTCAAAATACTGTAGCGGTATTGTTTGGTACTGTTTTGCACTGTAGCAACATGACGTGCAGAGAAGAAGAGTGGGATTTGAGGAATTGGGATGGGGTGTCCCGTTTTAGGCTTGGGAGAGTACAGAGGACTTTTTTCATGCTTGAATATTTTACCGAAAACGTTGTGATAGGTTGGGCCCAGGCCCATGAGGAGCGATGGTAAACAGCCCACACCGCAACGTCGCAGGCCTGACGACGTGTCATCTAGGTACTGGCGCCGACTGTGGAAAACGGTAGCCACGCGTTCCTCCGGGCTGAATATTCTGAGCCGCTGACGTACGTCACTCGTGTCCTGGGACACGTGGAAGCAAAGCAGCCCAAGTCCGGCGAGCTGACCCACCCAGCTGTATTGCACAGTTGCACCACTGCCTGATCCGGTGCCTAAAATCCATCGGAATTCTACAAAATTCCCCAAAAAGCGAAGAGGAATATGCTCCTGCGGGCGGGTGGTCAACGGCGACGAAAACCTGATTAGCATTGGTCAAATCACTCGCAGGAGATGGAGATCCTCCTCACGGCCTCGGATCAGCAACGGAGGGCGGGGATCGCATGCGTCGCAACTTCCAAATCCAAACGCGTCGGAGACGAGTAGCCGACGACAACGACGGCAAAACGCCGGTACTGTTCCCAACGTTTCCGTCGGCGAACATTTCCACGGAAATCTCGCCGCTCCCGGCCCTCGCCGCCGCCCTTGGCCGGTTGGCCCCTTGCCTAGCTTGCCTGCTCGCTCCCCACCCCACCCTGCAAGCTGCAGGGGCGCCTCGCCGTCGCCGACGGACGAGTCCGGAGTCCACGACGCCGCGCGGGCCATGGCGGAGGCGGGGAGGCGCACGCTGGCGCTGGTGAACCTGGCGGCCATCATGGAGCGCGCCGACGAGGCGCTGCTGCCCGCGGTGTACCGGGAGGTGGGCGCCGCGCTGGGCGCCACGCCCGTGGGGCTCGGCGCGCTCACGCTCTACCGCTCCGCCGTGCAGGCCGCCTGCTACCCGCTCGCCGCCTACGCCGCCGTGCGGTACAACCGCGCCCACGTCGTCGCCGTGGGGGCCGTGCTCTGGGCCGCTGCCACCTTCCTCGTCGCCGTCTCCGGCACCTTCGCGCAGGTCCGTTTCCAAGCAAAATCCTTACGGAGCTTTTTTTTCCCCTTCCCTCTTGGTTAAGTATCCTGCGCGCGGCCAATTTGGTAGGCCACCGGTCGTCCAACTGTGCTCCACTTTGGATCTGATTACGGAGCTGGGTACTTTTTGGCGTATGGATCCTCAGCGGTATATGCTTCGGTTGGCTGTTTTGGTTCGTTCGCTGATAATTCAACCTTTTTTTTTGTGCTTTTGCTGTCGAGACTTTACTGGGAAAAGGTGGTGAATATTCAGTTTTTATTTCCTGTGCCGATTTGCAGGCAGTCAAACTTGGCTTGCTGTAGGGCACCAGGTTTAGATTAAGGTTATAAGGTAAATGAAAAAAAAATGTTGGCACGAAACTGTTACTGTTTCTTTTCATGAAGAGTCTGAAATACTCCTATAGCATACATTCAGTTAATTTGGCTAGTCATGCAATTAATATGGCCTAACCTTAATTTTGCAAGTAATGCAATTAATATGGCCTAACCAAATATAGAAGGGGAGTAGAACTACCATATCCATGACAGTCATGGTTGATTTTTCTATTCCATGTTTAATAGCACATATAGTACGTGAATATCCGGTACCCATCCAATTAAAATTCGATTTATTTCCATTCCAAATTTTGAAGTGCAAGATCTGCCATTTTTCTCCTAGGAAAAAATTGTTTCAACCTATTGTACTTTAATATGGCTGAATCTCCAATTCTCCATGTCAAGTGAAATGCCATTGTTCACAATTGAAGTTGATTTGAAGTTTAAACACCTCAGATTTAGTTTGCCCGATATTTTGCCACATCAATTTCTATGCGTTGAAATTTACCTTAAGATAAAATCTCTATTACTCGTCAACAGAATATTAAATTGTAGCGTAAGTAATAGATGAAACATGCTTTCATGAAAATGTTCTCTTTTTTTGAGCAGGTAGCAATAGCTAGAGGTCTGAATGGTATTGGCCTAGCACTTGTCACCCCAGCGATCCAATCTCTAGTGGCAGATTGCTCTGATGACAATACTCGAGGCACCGCATTTGGATGGCTTCAACTCACCGGCAACATTGGTTCAATTATTGGGGGTTTGTTTTCCTTGATGCTAGCATCAACCACGATCATGGGTATTGCTGGTTGGCGCGTTGCATTTCACATTGTTGCTCTCATCAGTGTCCTAGTTGGTGTGTTGGTTGGCCTATTTGCAGTAGACCCCCATTTCCTCCATGTCAAAAGTGGCATGCCGCTCTTGCGCAAGTCTCCCTGGGCAGAGATGAAGGATCTGGTGAGAGAAGCCAAAGCTGTTGTCAAAATCTCGTCATTTCAGATCATTGTGGCTCAGGGTGTCACAGGCTCGTTTCCATGGTCTGCCCTGTCCTTTGCGCCAATGTGGTTGGAGCTGATGGGGTATACACACAACAAAACTGGACTTCTGATGATAACGTTTGCATTGGCGAGCTCGCTTGGAGGGCTATTAGGTGGAAAGATGGGGGACCACTTTGCTGTTCGCTACCCCGATTCTGGTCGAATAGTCCTGTCACAGATAAGCTCGGCTTCTGCTATTCCACTGGCTGCTCTATTGCTGTTAGGGCTCCCTGATGACTCTTCTGGTATTTTGCATGGATTGGTCATGTTTATTATGGGGCTGAGCATCTCCTGGAATGGTCCTGCTACTAACAAGTAAGTACTTTAAGCCGCTGTTTGATTGGTTTCTTTCTGAACCTATGATCGACACTGAAGTATGCACAGCCCCACAGGCCATCCATTTCGATGTTTGTACTTTATTGAATTTTTACCAGCAATACATCTTAGTATGTTTTATGACATGAAAGCATAACTACTATATGAAACTCCTGTGTGTTGGCAATACTGATTCTGTTCATGTGCAGCCCAATATTCGCTGAGATTGTTCCTGAGAGGTCAAGAACAAGTATCTACGCATTGGACCGTTCTTTTGAGTCAGTGTTAGCATCATTCGCTCCACCGGTCGTTGGGTTTCTAGCTGAGCATGTCTATGGCTACAACCCCATCTCCGAAGGTACCACTGCTGGCAGGGATAAATCAAATGCTGGTGCCCTAGCCAAATCTCTTTACACGTCAATCGCCATCCCTATGCTGCTCTGCTGCTTCATCTATTCCCTGCTGTACCGCACATACCCACGTGATAGGGAGAGAGCAAGGATGGACACACTGATTTCTTCAGAGCTCCAGCAGATTGAGCTGGAAAGATGTCATGGATTAGGGGCTTATTATCTTGGAAGGAAGGACGGCGCCACTGTGATCGATATGGAGTACAGCGAGGAAGATTTCGATGCCGATGATGACGAAAATGCGTTGATGGGTCACCAGGCTCAGCAGAGTGGCAGTGGTAAGTGGCACAAGAGTGATTCACAAAACTTGTGACAGTTTTGCCAAAGTAGTAGTGGCTCTCGGGTCTGTACAGAAAATATGAGAGATGTGGGTGAGAGAGTGAGTTATCTCTTGAAGGTTGATTGCATAGGTCAGAAGGTTATTTGGGGACGGGTTACTCAGATATTATACTAGTTCAGAAGCAGGAGAACCATCCGGTTATTTTGTACAGCATGATAGCTTAAACCTTTTGGAGGAATATGTTATATTGGGGGAGAAATAAATGTACTTCAAAGTTCAAACCGATGAATCTGGACAGATTAGCTGAGCTGGATTACTAAATGTACTATACCTCAGGTACTTGAGTGAATACAAATTGGATTAAATTTTGCTAATACCGTGAGCCCGTCTAGCTCAGTCGGTAGAGCGCAAGGCTCTTAACCTTGTGGTCGTGGGTTCGAGCCCCACGGTGGGCGTTTTTTTTGGCCGGGATGGCATTTAATTTTTCTATTTGCTTGCGCTGTGGGTGATCTGCTCTGCTAGAGATTGATTGGGACTCGGGAAGCTGTGAATCTTCAAGGCATTTAAATCTTTCCCAACTATTCTCTAGAGTCGACAATTGCTTAATTTGACAGTTCGATCGTCAGGCGTGTTCATCGAAAATGCTGTTGATTAATCACCGGCCGTTCGGTGTGTGTAATATTCTTAGCTACACATGTATGATGAGTATCAGTCCAGTGCATTTTGCACCACGGTCGCTCCAGGGTTCATCCTTTTGCCATGTCTTCATCACCGGACTTTTTGGTGCATTGTCAGGGCTCGGTCCATTGTCAAGGCACCAAGGCTTGGGTCTTCTAGGTCTTCTCTTGTACCTTCGATCACTCCTTTGATGTGCACCATTGAATCCAAATCAAATATCCTCACAAACATATTATCCTCAATGGTCATGTTGTCACTCAATCACTAAAATCACATTAAACACAAGGCTTATGGTTTTTTTTTCTTGCAACGAATTACAACATAACCAATAGAACTAACGTTCTTGCTATGCAAGGTTCCAGTCCCATGGATATATGCTTCGGAATAAAACACCGCAAAGTAAGATCATATGTATACTTGATAAAGGCCATAAAAATCACGTGAAGACTCACCACATGGAGCCATTCAAGGCCAAATGAAGAATCATGAAGGAACAACTCAGTATCTACATAATCAATCACCAGACAAATGCTAGGTAAATCATAAGAGTATTCACCAATTTATTAGTGCGTGAAAAACAACCGAAACAAGACTCAGTGAAACACACCGGGTGATATGGAGCATGGTGAAAGACTTCATTGGAGAATTCACGAGTAATATGTCTAGGGGGTCTGAAGACGACTCCTATTCTCAGCGAGAGGTCTGGTGGATGGATGTGTCAAACTCAAGCAATGAATACACTGACCACAAGATGCATCCCTCGGTGTCTTCATCAAGCTTAATGCACAAATGCCTCATGGACATAGGTCACGATGATATAGTGGTGTAAGAGAATATGGATATGAAGTCCTAAACAAATAAACACGTCTAAAATAGGATATGCACAAAAAGTTCAACAAAGAACTGCATTCGGGGTCTAAAAATGAGGTATAGAAATACTCAAATAGGACTGTCTAGCATCAGCGCAAAGTCAATGGTGTTGACCTTTTTATTTTTTACTTCCTTCGGATTTAAATATATGTCACGACTTTGTTCACAACTTTGATCCATTCGCCTTATTAAAAAAATCATTAATTTTCATTTATTGTGTTGTTATTCAATTTAGAGTAAATTATATGAGTGATCTCTAAACTATGTCGGGGTCTCGTCTGGGTCTCAAAACTATGAAAATGCATATCTAGATCCCTAAAGTATATCGGAGGTCTCATCTGGGTCCCCTAAATATAAAAAATGCATATCTAGGTCCCGTAAACTATTTAAAGTGAGTCATTCAGGTTCCAAATCTGCCACACGAGCAGTCATGAGCCAACACAACAAGCTAATGTGGAATCTGCAAGGTGGGGCCCACGTGTCAGTCACAGTCTCCTCTCTCTTCCCTTCCCACGGTCTTCTCACCGTGCACCGCCTGGAGCTACTAGTGCGCGTCGCCAACCAGGAGGCTGACGGTGGCTAATTCGGAGGCACGACGGCGATGGTGGCCGGGTGTGATGCGTGGCGGTGGCAATGCAACCAGGAGGCTGACAGTGGCTAATTCGGAGGCACGACGGCGATGGTGGCCGGGTGTGATGCGTGGCGGCGGCAATGCATGCGAGCATGGCCCGACGGCGGGGAGGGAGGCACGACATCGACGCGCGTGAGCAACGCCAGGTGGTGGGCGGCTAGAAGACCATGGGAGGGGAAGAGAGAGGAGAGTGTGACTGACATGTGGGCCCCACCTTGCAGATTCCACGTCAGCTTGCCACGTTGGCTTTTGATTGCTCGTGTGGCAAGTTTGGGACTACAATGAGTCCCTTTAAATAGTTTAGAGACATAAATATGCATTTTCATAGTTTGGGAACCCAGATGAGACCCCGATATAGTTTAGAAACCGCTCGTATAATTTATTCTTTAATTTATTATTAGAGGTAATTTGGGTTGACTTGTTCTTCTTCATATTTGTGTAAAATTTGTGAATAAGATAGATCAATCAAAATTCTAAAAAAAATCAACCACGATATCCATTTAAATCCGGAGGGAGTATTTTTTTCTGCTTCGGTGCCATATTTTTTAGTGGAAACTGCAACAGAACACTTGCTGATGTTACACGCTGAAGTTTAAAAAGGAAACTTGCTACCTCACTTACAATTTACAAACTAGAGTACATGCAAAGACAAGCTCAGTAGTCTCCCTGCTCCGTGTTTTGTACGTACGTGATGTACAATCCGTGTGGGTTTGGCCTGGGTTTTGTACAATTAGTAGCCTCTCAAAACTACTACAATTCCAGTTTTTTCTAATTCAAACTAATTTAAGTTTGACCAAGTTCATTTAAATATAGTAATAGTTATGATACTCCCTCTGTCTCATAAAATAAGGCATGCACGTATTTCACACGGTCTTTAAAGTAGAAGTTTGGCCATTTATTTTTTTTAAAATATGGCATCAACAAATATCAAATTATCATAATCTTAAAATACTTTTGAAGAATAATCCAAATACATAATATGCATCCAAAGACACTCAACTGCACCAAAACATCCTTTTAGGCAGCACCAGGATTTTTTCCAAAGACACTAAGTGCACCAAGATATCCAAACCAGAAGACAAAACAAGGACGAATATTTTTACAGGAAAAAAAAGACGCAGGACGAATATAGTAATGTGCTAAGTACAATTATTGAAGAATAAAAAAACGAGCTACTGTGGCAACAGTGAAATCACACAAAAGGCGTCAATTATTAAAGCAATCCTTTATCATCGAAGCAGGTCCTGACTCGGTTATAAAACGCAGCACCGGGCAGCAGCATGGAGACACAGAATCAAGAAAAGTAGGCATCGATCAGTGGAGACATGCACCCACCGATCGCACAACCACCCACCAGTATGCACACCACCCACCTTGTAAAATTAAGTAGCATAATAAAGACTTGGAGCATCCAGGCAGCGTTGGTAAGGTAATCTCCGGTTTGAACTAAGTGCTTGGGGTTTCCCGAAAGGGAAAGCCGTATATAAGTTTGCGTTTGTGGAAATGAAGTAGTTTTTCTTTAAAAATCCCTGCTGTCGTTCTAGTCCGTGTATATGTTGATAGTTTATATGCTAGGGATCCTACAAGAGAAATCTCTTGCGTCTGATGCTCTCGTTTAGCCCGGAGTAGTGGCGCCTAAAGAGCCGTGTCCGCGGAGAAGTCTTCGCTTCGGGTGGAATTGACTGGGGAAACGATATAACCTCGCCGCATATGCATAGACTGGGAATGATTTGGAAAAGATTAGCTACTTCTGAAGCAAACCTTCTGAGCATATGGTGAGTACCGAGTAGGACTAAGCAAGCATAAGAGCACAGCCCGGCCGAAGATCCTGAGTAAGAATATACTAACGAAGAGCTAATCGAATCCTAATATAATACTGAAAGCGACGTTCGAAAGATTAGCGTCGATAATATACCGTGAAAGTGACACACCGTGTGCAAAAAGAGATTCCACTAAGAGTTGCATGCAAAGTTAGTGGAGAAAGTGCTCCTGAGTGCTCGTCCACACTTCATATTCCTGAATTTAAATAGTACTAGAGCGAATTTGAATAGTAGCTGAATTTGAATAGTTCTAATCCGCATTTGGATTTATATTTTGTCGTTCAGTGTTCAGAATATTTCCAAATACCCACCGACCGTGTAGCCGTGCATAGACTGGTATCAGAGTCTGGTTTATATTTTAAGTTGTTAAGTATTATCTAGTTTATATTTTAAGTATTTAATATGTGCTCTATTAAGATTTTAAAGTGTGAAATTGGTGCCTTGTAGAATTTTTAAGTATTGAAATTAGTATCTGTTGAAGTTATTCAAAGTTTATATTCTGTTATATCGTGGAAGTTTGTGATATTTTGTTGCAGTTAATATATTTAGAAAGTTGTTATATAATCAAATATAAAGAAGAAGCCTAAATATCAAGATCAGACATCATTGAAAAGCTTAAATATTTGAATTTAGAAATTAATACAGGAAAGACCGTCAATACCAAAGAAAATATCAATATAAGGTGCAGAATCAATCATATTGTAAGTATCAGTGAATTTATGAAGAAGCTAGGTATAGAGAATGAAATTAAGCATTATGAAATAAAGCTAAAAAAGAATCAGATGAATATAATAATTCCATGATATGTGAATGGGGTAAAATAAGAGAAAAAGAAGTTTATTTTCTTAGAGAAATACATAGGCTAAAAAAGCTAAAAAGAGAAAAAGAACTAAACATTAAGAATTCAGATAAAAAAGTAGTAAAAAATATAGAAATAAATAAAGAAGTAGTAAGTCCAATTAGTTATGTAGAAAAAGAAAACGTGGTGAGTAGTAATAACATTTTAAGCAGCAACAACAGTAGAAGTGAAGAAGAACAATGTGATATAAATAATAAAGTATTGTTAGAAAGCTATGAAGAGGTAGATAAGTTAAGCAATGAGAAGCTAGAATTAATTGAAGAATTCTCAATAGAAATGATGAATCAAGAAGATTGTGAACATGATTGGATTAAAGGAAGAGGAGACTTTAATATTAGATGCGCCTTTTGTATATATTATCCTAGCCAAGAAAATAGGTTTACTTGTATTAGTTGTTTAAAGCAAGCATGTGCTTCATGTTTGAAATCTAATAACCAAAGATGGAGATCGGAAATAGAATTTGAACCTGAAGATAAAATGCTATCAATTAGAGTCCGAATTTTAGAAAATAGAATAAAAAAACTAGAAGTAGAGTTAGAAGAGTTAAAATATAAGTTGGATCAAGAAAAAGATAATAGTAAACAACAACAAGGAGAAGAAGCTATAGGTAATACTGAATTAAAAGACCAGATGGTTACGGTAAAAGACGCGAAAGGAAATAAAGTTATACAATTAAAAGATGTCATAACAAGTTTTGGTAGTAAATATATAGTTAATTTGCTATTCAAAGAAATTTTAGGTATAAAGATTCCTATAAAGATAAAGTTGAAACATAATATTACTTATAAAATATTAGCCTTAGTAGATACGGGATGCGCAAAGAATATAATACATGACAAATATTTTATAAAATGTCGGGATATAGTCCACACAATAGATGAAGATAAAGCAGAAACTTCTACAGATATATCTGGAATAAAGAAAATTCATAATCAATTGGCATATAATATTGAAGCACTAATAAACGGAACAAAATATATAATTGATGAAATCACAATAAGAGACTTATCCATGATACATGATGAAATGATTATAGGGTTAAGATTTTTACAACAGTCATGTCAAACCACAATCATACATGAGCAGGGTATTACATTTATTCCTCATCAAGATAATGTCTCCTATATTTCAGAAGTTAAAAAATATGGAAGGACACAACATTTAGATCACTCTTACGGTAATACCATTAATAATAGTATAGCTGGGTTAGAAGTTGAAGATCTCAATGAGAATATAGAAAATTTTTATGTAGAGAATTCATGTGTAGAATGTTTCGGCCTGCAATCTTTTGCTCCAAATTGGTATAGAGATATAAAGTCTAAAAAAGATATAGAAAGAACTGTGTAAAGACTTGAAGATATTCAAATAATTGGAGAGATAACCATAAAACATTGGGATAAAAATTCTATATTATGCAAAATAAATATAATAAATCCAGATTATATTATAAAGACAAGTCCAATAGAAGCTACACCAAAAGACATAGAAGAGTTTAAAATGCATATTGAAGGATTATTAAAATTAGGAGCGATAAGAGAAAGCCGAAGTCCTCATAGATCTGCAGCCTTTACAGTAAGGAATCATGCCGAAATAGTAAGAGAAAAGACTAGAATGGTCATTAATTATTAAAGACTTAATGATAACACAGTAGAAGATGCATTCAATATTCCTAACAAGCAAGAATGGATCAATAGGATACAAGGTAGCAAATATTTTTCGAAGTTTGACTTAAAAGCTGGGTTTTGGCAAGTAAAGATGGCAGAAGAGTCTATAGAATGGACAGCCTTCACTTGTCCACAGGGTCACTTTGAATGGCTTGTCATGCCTTTAGGATTAAAAAATGCGTCTGCTTTATTCCAAAGAAAAGAGCAAAATATATTTAATGAGAACCAAGAGTTCATATTAGTTTATATAGATGATTTTTTAGTTTTCTCAAAAACCTATAAAGAACATATAGCCCATCTTGAAGTATTTTTTAGAAAGGTAGAACAAAATGTGTTGATTCTATCAAAAAGAAAATGGAGATTTGCAAAGAAAGAATAAAGTTTCTAGGTCATGAGATTGGAGAAGGCAAAATATACTTGCAAGAGCATATTGCCAAGAAAATACTACAATTTCCTGATATTATGAATGACAAAAAGACTTTGCAAGAACTTTTGGGTATAGTAAATTATGCTAGAAATTATATAGATAATTTAGCAAAGTCAGTAGGTCCGCTATATTCAAAATTAAGAAAAAATGGTCAAAAATATTTTAATTTAGAAGATATAAAGTTAGTAAGGACCATAAAAGAAAAGGTTAAAGATCTAAAACCTTTAGAATTACCTCTAGATGATTATTACTTCATTATTGAAACAGATGCATCTAAATTAGGATGGGGAGCCATACTAAAACAGAAGTCCAAAAAATATTCGCCAAGAACTGAAGAAAAAATTTGCAAATATGCCTCAGAGAGTTATAAATTAAAGGCAGTAAATAATACTGATAGAGAAATATTACCTATTATTCATACAATAAATGCATTTAGGTTATATTTAAGATTCAAAGAATTTACAGTAAGAATAGACTGCGAAGCAATATGTAGATATTATAATCAAATAAATAGCATGAAGAGTTCAACAAGAAGATGGGTTATGTTTGAAGGCATAATTACTGGAAATAGCTATAAAGTCATATTTGAACACATAAAAGGAAAAGAGAATACTCTGCCTGATATTTTTTCTCGATCTTCTATTTTGCAGGAATCAAGATGGGAATAAGCTTCAATGGAATTGAGACCTTTATGTTTGGATCTGAAAATAATAAGTTAAGAATATTTCCACCAAATTCATATAAGTTCAGACCAAAGGATCATATAATACTATATGAAGTTCAAGAATGGTTATTGGATAACTTTTGGTATCAATACAATCATAAAAGAGAAAAAAAGGATATATGTTGTCAATATTGAATAGTCTTGGTGAATATTTTCATATAATGAATAGTAAGATGCCATCAACAGAAGATCTTGAATATATTGAGAAAAGACCCTTATATGTAATATTTGAAGGAAAAATGACTGGAATTTATATATCATTTGAAGAAGTAGCGGCTCAAAAGAGAGACGTCAAGTTAGATGGAGGAATATCATGGAGAAAATATACAGAAATAGACGAAGCCATGAATCAAGCAAGAAAAATATTAGGAACAAATTATTTCATGGAACCAGCAGCAAAAGAATATATTCAAAAATTTAGAAAAGCCAAAGGTATCAAAATTCCATAAACATCATCCGGGATTAAAGAAGAAAGAATACTAAATAAAGGTACTTATAAAGACTGCTTGTACAAAGGAATTGATCTTATAAATAGGCTATATATAGACATGAAAATAGAAGAAAAATTTGAGATAAGTTCACCAGAATGGAGGAAGAGGTCACTGAAAGAAGAAATTACGATAGAATTGACAATAGAGTTGGCTGATAAATTTGAAGAAATGAAAAGATTTTATGATACAAAGTTGGATATAACATCTGGTAGTGAAGACCATGAAGATATTGGCGGACATGGCCAGAGGCCAGAATAAAGAAATACCCAAAATATAATTGAAATATAAGCCCAGAAGATAATATATATTGATATGAGATATCAACAATTCGGGTGTGGAAAGACATATATATCAGAATTCGAATTCATATAATATACTTTAATTGATGTGGAATATCAATCATTCGGGCTTGGAAGGCAGCACCCGGATTCCTTACAAAGACACTCAAGTTCACTAAGACATCCAAACCAAAAGACAAGGTAAGGGATGAATATTTCTGCAGGAAAAAGAAGATGCAGGACGAATATAGTACTGTGCTCAGTACAATTATTGAAGAATAAAAGTACGAGCTACCGTGGCAACAGTGAAAGCAAACAGTAGGCGTCAATTATTGAAGCAATCCCTTATCGTCGAAACAAGGTCCTGGCTTGGATATAAAACGCAGCACCGGGCAGCAGCATGGAGACACAAAATCACGAGTAGGCGTCGATCAATGGAGACACACACCCACCGATCACACAACCACTCACTAGCAAGCACACCACCCACCTTGTAAAACTAAGTAGTATAATAAAGCCTTGAAGCATCTAGACAGTGCTGGTAAGGTAATCCCCGGTTTGTACTAAGTGTTTGGGGTTTCCTAAAAGAAAAAACCGTATGCAAGTTTGCGTTTGTAAAAATTAAGTAGTTTTTCTTTGAAAATCCCTGCTATCGTTCTTGTCCGCGTATACGATGAGAGTTTACGTGCTAGGGACCCTATAGAAGAAACCTCTTGCGTTTAGTGCTCTCGTTTAGCCCGAAGTTGTGGTGCTGGAGAGCTGTGTCCACGGAGAAATGTTCCCTCCGGGTGGAACTGTCTGGGGAGACGATATAACCTCGCCGCATATGCATAGACCGGAGATGGTTAGAGAAATATTAGCTATTTCTGAAGTAAACTTGCTGAGCATATGGTGAGTACCGAGTAGGACTAAGCAAGCATAAGAGCACAGCCCGGCCGAATAGTTTGGTCTCGCTAGCCTGCCAAAGATCCTGAGTAAGAATGTACTAACAAGAGCTAATCGAATCCTAATATAATACTGAAAGCGACGTTCGAAAGATTAGCGTCGATAATATACCGTGAAAGTGACACCCTGCATGCAAAAAGAGAGTCCACTAAGAGTTGCATACAAAACTAGTGGAGGAAGTGCTCCCTGATTGCTCGTCCACTATTCATTAGGAAGAGTTTTATCTACATGCGCATGTAGCTACACTAATCTTCAATAAACCAATAAGGGTATGTCTGCATACTCATTTATCAGTTTGAATATGTTCACATACTTATTTGAAGGTACCTCAAATGTCACCGCCCCAAAAAAATTACAAAACAGCCCCTGTTTTTAATATATTTTGATAATACCTTCATATTAGTACATATAACGGTGTATGCCAACATACCTCAGGTATACTCGCATACCTCGTGCGCATACCACCATAGATGGTCTAGTATCGTTGCATACTCCGTGTACATACCTTCCGTTTGGTCAGATACGCCCTCAATCATGAGATACATAGACGAATGTAGCTATGTGCGCATGTAGAAAGGAATTTTCATATATATATATATACACACACATACATATGTATATACTAAATTGTTGGTCAAAGATTTAAAAGTTTGACTTTTTCAAATACATGTACGACTTATTTCATGGGATGGAGGGAGTACTAAATAAGCATTATTAGATTAATTATGAAATACATTTCCATTCATATTCTCAATAAACCATATAATAGGCTGAAATTATTTTGAGATGGAGGTATTACTAGCTTCTGTTATGAGTTGTCTAAAATAATACTCCCTCGATCCTAAAATATAAAAGAATGAATCGTTCAAGATATCCTAAATTATAAGAGAATGAAACGATCTAATTTTTTTATTTTATCACTAATCCTAGTCTATGTCCTCCTTAACTGCCATGTGAAGTTTGACAAAGCGGAAGATTGACAATCAATTATGAAAACCAACGTAACCTCCCATCATTTAAGCTTGGGATATATGCGTGCACCATTTAATTTACAACCACTACTAATATATTCTAAAACTCTTACTCACTCCATCTCAAATTATAAGTCGTTTAACATTTTTGACATCAAATTTGATTGGCTCGTCTTATTAAAAAAAATCGAAATAAGATTAGCCAGTTAAACTTGGTACTAAAAAAGTTAAATGACCAAATGTTTGGGACGGAGGGCGTCTATGACCTCCTTAATTGTCATTTAAAGTTCGACAAAGTAGAAGATTAAGAACCAATTAAGGAAACCAACATAGTTGCTTATAAGAACACCCCATGTGTTATATATCTCAGGGTGCCTCATGGCCAGTCTATCTGCAAGATAGGATGTGGTGCAAGGCAGCGTGAAACTTCAAAGATCAACCCTAGGCTGACTCGGATAGAAACATGTGCTGACCCGAGTAGGACTAGAGCCAAAATCCACTTGCAACTCATCTTTAACCAATCAATACAAGCACCCAACATATGGTTGTATTACGCGATATAGCCGCCTGCACATGTCTAAATCACGATTCTCAGGCGTTCTCATGTGGACCATTACGCTCCGTCACACCGGTACCTTAACAAAAACCCTCCCGTGCATAACCTTGTGGAGCATTGCACTAAAAGTACCTTGTGGAACAAAAAGTAAAGGAAGATATATTCAAAATCTGTCCTAAATACATTTTCACTAATCCTAGTCTATGTCCATAACTGCCGTTTAAAAGTTGACAAAGCAGAAGATTAACAACCAATTATGGAAACAAACATAGCTAGGGATATATGCGTTGCTCCATTTACAACCACTACTAATATGTTCTAAACTTCTTTATTCGTTTGCATTACACGATGGAGGGAGTACTAAAGGATTACTACTATCAAAAGAAGACAATGATGACCATGTCACCTTCACCAATATTGAGGCAAACTCAACCTTTATCCGTTGAGTGGTCCATCCATGATTGGTCACTTCAGCTCAACGGGAGAGGTGAAGTCGCTGAACAGGGTTGATGAATGCTGAAAAGAACAAGACTGGCGAAACGGAGTATAGAGTCAACTCCGTTCCTGGCAGCTAGGCCTGCCATTGGGTCTTGTTCGTGTGCGATGTACAAGGAGTACCTGCAGAGGAAGCAGGAGTGTATGACGTGTCCATCAACCCAGTTTCACTCTTTTTTAGGGTGTGTTTCATCAGAGATACTACAGAAAACAGCAGGTTTGGGCAGATACCTGATGCTCCCTCTTGTCGAATAAATACGGGGTTCGACGGAAACGAGTTGTTCAATTAAGAGAAGCAAGAGCATGTCCGAGCATCAACAAATACCATACAGAGCGGGCAGAGGTCGTACATTTTCAAGTGTCCAATAAAAACATCGTAGTATAATAAGGCTGGGAAGAATGCATTGAGGATTAAATCAAGGATGGATTAAACGCAGGCACAAAACCACCATGTGCACACTTGTTAAAATATACTAGCCTCTGTTAGGAGTTCTTAAAAAAATACAGCCTCCCGCCACGACTACTCGGTGCAACATCAGCTATTTTCGACCGGAGGGAGTATTAAAGGATTATTGCTCATAAAAGACAACGTCGACCATGTCACCTTCACCAATATTGATGCAAAGCCAACCTTTATCTGTTGACTGGTCCATCCATGATTGGTGGCTTTGAAGGTACAACAATTTTCCGCGTTGTCACCCCTGGAAGAAAGCCCGGAACCTACCTTCAGCTTTACAACCATACAAGTATCCATTACTACAGCAACAACATATCTCCTTAAGCCACGCGATGCAACAATGGCGCCATTAAAGAGCTGGATTTTTTCACGCAGACCACTGGTAAAACAGCCCACACACAAATTGAAACTGCTCCCTACTCCAGATATGTAAATCTCTATCGTTGCCTCAACTGCATTGTCAAGACGTGATACTGTTATGTCAACAGCTCCAGAATCACCATGAATGCGTCTTGTGAATGTATAAGTAGTTCTTGTACTTATGTCATCTACGAATGATACACCATCGATCAGCTGTAGATCTTCTTTTTCTTCTCTGCCTGTCTTGATCCTCATGTCATATTCAATCAGAGTAGTGTCACACAGTTCAATCCCTCGCTTAGGGCCGGTCATCTCAATGAGGGAACCCTACAAAATTATTATTGTTAGTAGTTCTTTCTTTAAAAATAAGAAGTATCTAAATTTAACACTCCACATGTAACATTATTTTAAAAAACATGGCCACAAGGAGAGTCTTCCCCAGGCATAGCCTTAAGAAAGTATCCAGATTGTTCGATGCTCTACAATGTTACAGTGTAAGAATCTTTGCTTGTAACAACATTTAGCTAAAGTGATAGTTTATGGTTGATGACATTGTCACATATCAAACCAAGTAGTTACAAAGTGCACGCATAATGGTTTCAGAGAGGGGGGTTTTTTTATTGCAAATTGCAAATTTAACTATTGATGCCTATTGTGAAATAAAGAGGGAGAAAAAAAACTTGCGCGGTGATGATATCATTCATTCTATGCATCTTCTTTTGCCTATAAACAAAATAAAAACAACGCCTTTTGGTGTACTAAGTAGAAACCAAGAGTACTTTATACCCACTTAGTTTCAGTGATCACTTCTCATAGTAAATCATAATCACACAACAAAACCTTCGGTACAGTAGTGGCTTAAACAATCCCAAGTGCTGTTTTACTACTTTTAGGCAGTTTAATCATTAATCACATGAAAGTATATTTTTGCAGCTGTAACACCAAATATTACTAAATAGGTGAGAATAAATATCTATGGCTCAACAACAACGAAGGAATTCATGGTTGCAAACTAAGCCAGCTGCCATCATCAATTGCAAAAATCAAGAACACAGTTCATACAACATTCAAACTATCCCAGCTTGATGTAAATGAGATTAAGTGGTTGTGGTATGCCAACAAAATTATGCATGATTCAATCCTTTCTATTCTATATATGCATGTGATGTGTGTGGCCTAATATTGTGAAATGAATTGAAATAGTTGCACATAAGTATGGCCATGCGCCTGCTTGACAATGATGGGATCATTCCTGCTAAAATTGACGACATAATTAAGCAATGGATCCAGAATATCCCGCACAGCTATGTATCCATACAACTCTACCGAGCCAACATTCACAGGAACCTTAGCCAACTTCAATGAGAAAACTTGCAACATGGGTTGTGGAGTATGCATCTCGCAAGTTCCCTTAAAGAACTTACAATCTTTTGGGTCTGATAACATCATGGCCTCAATCCGAGCTTCATAAAATATTACATGGTATATCATAATGGGATATTTATGTTGGAGCAAATACTTATCATATAAAATAGACATGCCCTTTTATGGTTTTATGGGCATATTGCCTATTTGATTTTATTTCCATTCGGCTGGGAATAATATATACATGTAAACTAAAATTAGTAAGGCAATTTATCCACAAGACACTATAAAAAACTAACTTATCTCTAGGACAATGTTAAAAAAAAAATTCTTGTATGGACAAAAGATAGTGTCCTGCAAAAAAAGTTACCTATGAAAAAAAATAAACTTTGAGTGACGTACAAACAAAATCAAGGAATAGTGATGCGCCCGAACAGGTACTATTTTTAGTAGTTCTAGGGGTAAAGCTAATTGAAAAGCATATGAAGTAGTAGGAGACATCATATACAGTGAATTGCAATGTAAAGTACGTTGTCCTATGAGGTGCACTAGAGGCTCAAAAATAATTATTGAGAGGTTGAACCAAAGATGAAGACAATGGGCAATGGCACAAGCTGCAATTTGTTTCATAAATGCAGCTAACCGTACAACCCTAAGTGGCATGTATAGTGTTTCAAAAAGTGCTAGGCCCTAGGCAGGCAGGCCTAGCGCCTAGGCAATGCTAGGCATTTGTATTTTCTATGGATGATTAGAGTGCTTAATATCATAAATAAAAAACCCAACACATTAAAACAAAAAAAATGATATCACTATATATCCATGTGTAATATGATTGTAGTTCATCTATATTCTTTCCTATTTTCATGCATATATCAAGTTGAAAACATCTCTATGTGAGAAAAATCCTAGACAAAACGCTTATGTGCTAGGCAAGGGGTGCACCACCACGTGAGGTTTTATCACCATATCCAGTGCAACCATGCAACCATTGAATGTGGAGCATCCAAATCAGATCTAACCATTTGGGTTGAGGTGCCTGAATTGCCACGAGGCTGGGGGCATGAGGACTAGCCTCCCGTGGCCAATTCTAAGGGAGTTGCATCTAATTTGACACTCCACACTTAATGTTTGCATGATGGCACTGAGTATGGAAGTGGTTGCACCAAATATGGTCCCATTTATCTTATATGTGGTAATGTATGTCCTGGCAGTCAGCTAGTAACAGTAAACAAAAATAGAAGAAAGGAAAATAGTTACTGATCACTTACTTTCATCACGGTTCGCAATACGATAATATGTTTTCCATGACCAACCGCGCTTGTATATAGACCCATCACGGTGCATACTATATGGAAATGTGTTTGCGCATATACACCTAGGGTCTCCATCTTTGGTAGGGTAGTTATAGCAGTTATAATTGTGTATTTCATCTTCGGAAGATGAAAAATCTTCATCACTATCGTGCACTTCATCTTCAGAACATGCAAATTCTTCATTATCACTTGGCTCACCCGGAGGGCCCTCACCACATAGAAGAATGGCATCATTGGCTCCCTTCCTCTTCATGTCTTTCTTGCCATTCTGCACAATCCCTCCCCCATTTCCTTCGCCATTGTCTACTTTAGGCAACTTTTGACCTTTGATTCCACTAGTGTTGGCCATGTTGCGAGATGCAGTTGGAAATCTATCACCAAAGAGCATCAAGTCAATCATCTTAATTGAACCTAGAAGCAACCACCAACAAAAGGAGAAAAAGGAGGAAATATAATAGAGCCTAAAAGATCTAAAGAGATACTAAGAGTTATAAATACATGTATTAGTGGATGATGACATGGCGTGCAATTTAGTTGGGAACTTGAGATTATGTGGCTTCATGCATGTTTAGAGAAATAGTTAGTGAGGCGCACCTAATTAGATATAGAAGATTTTATCCTTTTAAGTCCCTTTTGACTGCATCCACCCATGTAGAATTTGGTAGACCTCTATGTCTCTTCACATTATTGTCACGTCTTAAGATGCCATTATGCACTAGTGTCTCTAGAGGTCTCTATTGTACATGACTACATGTCCCAACCATCTTAAACCGAGGTTGCACAAGTTTTTCTTCAATTGAAACTACTCCTAGCCGATCACGTATCTCGTCGTGTTCACTAGGTCACTCTTGTAAGGCCACAAATTCTACTTACATGTGCATCTCCCTAACAGGTTGTTATGGCTAGATTGGCGAGGTAGTATTGATAGATGAGATAGCAGATAGATCCGTGACTCGCCTTTCCACATGAGGCTCTAAGCTGCACTTTATGATCTATTTTCTGTTTACCCTAAACTGATACAATGGTCCCTCTGTTACAGATAGGTCTGACTTGACCCTTAAGCAGCAAGATAGACTTGACCCCTAAGAAATATCTAACCTAATCTATTCTATCTCTTCCCTAATCTTATCTAGTCTAATCTATCTAATCTAATATATCCGTGACCTTAGCCAGGGCCGGCCCACTTGCCATAACACAGGTAATTGTTGAACATGCATGCCGTCTTTTAGTAGGCCAATATTCTGCACCATAAAACATCACGTCTAATTGTTGTTCCATATGCAAATGTATGTATGTGTATATATTATAATGTTATATTATCAATGTTTCATTTAAAAAAAGGTTATAGATGGAATTTTGCTTTGTGATGTGAAGCTTGGCCATTTTGTTTATGTCACGATTTCTTCTTGTCTCAAATTAATGTAACTTTAGCTCTTTAGCATTTCTAAGTTGTATTTGTTTTTTGCCCTTTCTTGGTTTATTACTTTATTTTGTTGTTAATTTTATCATTTTGTCTTATTTTGACATTTTCATAACTTTAGTTCTTTTAGTTTAAGTTGTGTTTGTTTTGTTTTTTTCTTGGTTTATCACTTTTCTTTGTGGTTATTAGATCATTTTGTCTTTATATGACATGGACTACTATCATCTATACTAGCTCATGTTATGGTGTCAAAATTCTATGTAAACATAGGTGGATTATATATCAATGTTAATTGATAAAGAGTTCTCCCGACAGATATATACCCCTGTTTCTAGTGTTCAGTCTCTATCAAGTACGATTTAAGTAGTAATTCTACATGAAAAACTAAATTTGCTCACGGTCTAAACAAAAACTGCAAAACAGCTGAAGGCGCAAAAAAAGAAAAAAAAATCTATCAGAATAAGAGAACTCGCAGCAAAACGTGACGGACGTGTGGATTTGGGAGGCACAAAAATTAGAACGAGAACAAGGGAACGCACCGAAAAACACGAGGGCCGAATGGATTGGGAGGCGCCATGCGTGTAGAATCTCGTCGTCGCACAAGCGCTGGTGGCCACCCGCCGGACAGAGGCCACGAAAGAGCAGAGAGATTGCGAGGCAGGGCCGAGGCGACGCATTGAGCAGGACCAGTGGCGAAGTTACGGCGTCGGAGGAGACGAAGAATCGATCGTGCTATGACTTGCATCTGCTATCTCGCCCTTCCGACGGAGCTGAATGCGATGCCTTGCACTGCACTGCGCTACGGGTGGATCTGGCTTCACCAACCGGCGGCGGTCTGGCTGTGCGTGCTGTTCTTCCACCACGGACGCCGCAGGATGACGAAGAGGTGGGCAGTGGGCTGGCCGGCGGAGCTCTAGAGGAGGCGCCCGCGAGTACGTGGACGGTGGATTAAGGCGGCGGGCGGGAGAGTAGCGGGGACTGGGGAGACCCGGATGAACGAGGCAGAATGAGTTTTTTTTGGGTCGCGAGGCAGAACAAGGGGATTTTTAGGGGTCACGAGGCAGAACAAGGGTTTTTTTAGGCTACACCGGCTTCCATGATTTTTTTATTTTTTATTTCTTTTTCCAGAAATAAATTGCGCAACAAAATATTTCCAAATTTATACTCATCATAGCGGTATCCCACATGGCGTTTTAAAAAAAAACACCGGCTCAAACGGCATTTTATCGACGTTGCACGCCCCGTATGACTGGCTCGCTATCCCTGACGGCATAAATGCCGAATACCACGGCATTTTTTACATACTGCTGCTTTGTGTGGCTATTTTTAAATAATGCTGGCTCATCCCATGCTATTTAAATAATGCCGGCATTTTTTTTAAAATGTGCCGGCAAAGTTGTGAAATAACAAATACGAATGTATCGGCAAGTAGAAGTGAAATTTCAAAACTATTTGAACGACGGTTCGAAAAAAATAAAAATATGAGTGTAAATTTTAATGATTCACATATATGAATGTATATAGAGAAATGTTTAGTCAGCTAAAAACACAGATGACACATGAAATTAAATTCCGGTGGTACATTGTGACGAGGACATCTCCCTGTGCACATGACCGACACTACAATTGTGATGCCAAGTCCTCTCACAAGAGCAAGCAAGAGCACGACAACTAAATCTGATAGGTGAGCTCGTTCCTAAATTCTAATACATGTACCTGTGAGGATGATATACTATCTAATATTATTATTGATTATATTGTACTTAGGAACTGTAGAAAGGGTAATGAAGACTTTGGGAATCAGCAAGGGCGAGGAGGAAGCAAGTGGGGTGTTCAAGTAAGTTGGAGGCCCAATTCATCTCGGAGTCGGCCACCTCGACATCCAGAAATAGTCTGCACCAAAATCATCGCCTAAGCCAGAAACGAGTTCCGTTTTCGGCGATCCACATATGTCTGGAAAGATAAAAACATATGCTTTCCACTGCTACCAGTTTCAGATCCATTAGAGTTCGGAGTCGATAGGAAATCACGTTACAAAATGACAGACAGAATCTGTCTAGGGTTCTGCACCATAAATTTGAGCCATTGGGCCATGTATCGAGTAGTCTATTATGTCCTTGTCCAGAAGTCCTTGGTCGACCATAAGGTCTGCAAAACCTTAGCTGCCACTCAAGTTAGGGTTTCAGGTTTTGCTTAGATACAATCTGTCATTGAGCCGTCGCCGTCTTACGGTTTGTGAGGCCCCACTCGTGAACTTAATCATTCATCTGCAATTTTCGTTGCAATTTTTTTGTTCTTGCTTGTATTCTCGATTCACTGGCAGGGAATAGCCTTTGTGTCGAGGTCAACCGGGCAGCGCAAGGTTGATAACTAGAAGTCGCATGGTGCTGCAATTGCAGGGACTTGATCGTGCCGATCGGGAGCCGGATCGTGAGTGTCTCATACCACCAAATCGACTTGTCCTCCACCTGACGAAAGATCGGGAACCCCTGGTCCCCATCACATTGAGTGCATCAACATGGCACCGATACATATTTCAATGTGATATATTAAGCATAGATGATACATTAAATTAAAATCCCGGCGGTGCAATATTGCTTCTACTCCGATACATATTTCAACATGGTAACACCGTGCATCAACAACATAAACAAGGTTGGACACAACTGCGATGCCCTCCAGGATTGTAGTAGATGGCACCTCCAGGCGGCGGGGACTTGGCCTCGGGTGGTATGGGCAATTGCAGAATGGATCAGGGCACAGGGGATCATCTTCGAGTCCAACCACCATTGCGTTAGTGTTAGCCTCGTCTTCCATAGACTTGACATAGCACTCGAGGCCGCGGATCTTGTTCTTGAGGTGGCTAATATACTCATCGACGTGGTCATGGTTCAAAGGACCTACCCACTTTGAGAAGCAGCAATTTCCCATGTCATGAGAGTCTTGCAAGGATAAATATATTTAGAGAAATTTTAAGTTTTGTTGTAAGAAAGTGCAAGAGTGAGTTAGAGGAGCACACACGTAGCCAAAAGAGCATGGGTAGAAGTGATGGCCACCATCAAGGAACACAATGAACACTTGCATGACACAATATTCACCACATCGGCACTGAGACAACGCCTCCATCCTATCATCGTAAGGCCTAAGATTGCATCCTCCAACAAATGAGTCTATTCCCTTTAGCGGGAAGTCCTATAGTGGATGGTCGTACATGTCTGGGCGTTGAGGACCTCCTCAGAGTTAGTCGTGATTATGACGGCCTCCATCCCTCCCTCCTCAGCCTTAGCCTTGTGCACGGCCATGATCCTCTTCTCTCGGCTCCGCCATTGATCTTTGACTGCGGTGGTGTGTTGTGTGTATTCTTTGAATTGGTGCCTTGTATTTGTAGGTTAGCGAGAGGTTGAGGCATTGAGTAACAGGTGACAGTGCCATCTTGAGTTGAAAAGGCTATAAAGATGTCATGCCGAACTGAAAAGGCTATGGAGCCATATCGAACTAAAAATGGTGTATAGGTGTTGTCACGTCAAACTGAAAAGTCTATAAATCACGATTGTACTGAAAAGGCTGTATAGGTGTTGTCACATCGAACTGAAAAGGCTACAGAAACCATGAATAAGCACCATGCATGTAGGGTAGAAGGTAAAAGTCATAAAGTGTGTGATAAAAATACACAAAAGCAGTTCAAGAAACTATGTACAACGCACTAAATATGACCCCTCTTGTCCTTGCACACAGCTCTCTAGGTAGCATGGGTGTGCCAAGTCCCATGACTAAAGGGCTCATGTGGCCGTCTCATATGTCTGCCAGGGAGCGTAGGGTACGCTGGCGGCTCCTATGACTGCCGAGCGGCCCTGGGTGGTGCGTCCTGGAGTTGTGAGGAAACAATCTCATCGGGTCTCGACGAGGGGAAGAAAAACTAGGCCAGCTGTGTGATGCCCCGGCATCTCAAAAGCCTTGACACACAATTAAATTAATGTTAATCATATATTTGGACTTAATTATGCTTAGAAAAGAACAATAACTAGGCCAATAAATCACTAAATCAAAATTTTCAAGTCGAATAGGCGAAACCTTGCATTGTTTAGTTGATTAGTTAAAAATTTATACGTTTTCATGCAAGACATCAAATACAAAAGTTTTAATTCGAAATATTGCCTTCAAATTTACTATTTTGATCATTTTTAAAATCAGATGTTAAGAGGTTCAAAAGTTCAACTAAACCAAGTCAGCCTATACTTAGAAAAAAATTCCTAAGTCTAGATTTTTAGCCCTTCCCCAAACTTCATTCAGAAATTACTTTTGATTTCACTATAGAACTTAAAAACCTTACTTTCTATGAATTGAAATTAAACTGGTCACCTTTCAAATGCACATGACCTCGAAGTAATTGGACCCCATTTGATCACTCAAAAGTTTGAAACAAGAAAGACCATACATAAATTGAAGCTGCAGTTTTATCAAATCTCTGAATACAATTGTGCTTGTAGTTCAAAATCTAATGTGATCTAGCCCAAACTTTCTATACCAAACTTGTAGACAATTTGATAAGGAACAACTTTGGTATTTTGTATGTTGACATGCATAAATGTTTGCATAGTCTTTTGTGTTGATTTTTATTAAACTAGCAAACCTGTCAATGATTGACCTACCAGGTAAATTCAAATTTTGAGCAAACAAAAGATATGATCTTTTAAAACTTTATATATGAAAGTTGTTGATCATGAAATTTTGAACAACATTGGTATAATGGACTTTGTATGAAAATGAGCATAAAATGGTCTTTAGGAATTCTAAGTTCAGGTTGAACCCTGGTCAAACTTGAGGTCAGTGACTTAAATTCAAATTTAAACCAATAAACCGTACATAGCATGGTACTAAAGTCCATAACAAAGTTGTAGAGGGATAAATTTAGAGCAATTCTTGTATTTATACTTTAACCAAATTTGTCCAATTAGGTGTTCATTTTGTCAAATTTCAGAAACTTGTCCCCTGGTCAAATAGCCCTTTTTCCATTTTCAGCAATTGCGTTTCCTTTTGTCTTAATGATGCGTGGGTCCCACATGGAAGGTCCTCGGATTCCCGCTGGGGATGGACTCGCTGTGGGCCCCACCATCCGATGCCTCCGCGCACCCGGTCCATATGCAACCAATCTGTCCGGCCCCACCTGTCGGCGTTACCGGGTCCATGGACCTGGTCCACGCACTATGCCCTTTCTTCCTCCCCAACCGGACGCCGCTGCGCCTTGGCCGCCATGGCGCCACACGCCCAACGGGCTCTGGCGCCCCCTGCCTGCGCTGCCCCGCGCCCCGGACAAAGGGCGGAGAGCTCGGCTCTCTCCTCCCTCGCTCACTCGCCTGCCCTCCCCGCTCGCCCTCTGGCTCTCTTGCTCCCTCGGCCCTGTTTCCCCCGTCGCGTGGACGCACCGCCATTGGAGCCGAGCTCGACGCTCGAGCTGCGCCGCCGCCTCTGCCGCTCCACGCTCCACCGATTCCATCGCCGGGCTCTCCACCGCGCCGCGCATCACACGCGCCACTCACCGCCTTCGATCCGCCTCCCCTTTGGCCGGAATCAGCCCGCGCCACCACAAGCGACGCACCCCGCCGCCGCCTCAGTTCACCGCGTTCCCTGTGCGCCTCCTCCTCCTCGCACGACGCCGCCTAGGGAAGACGACCGCCGTGCCTGGGAACATTTCCCTGGGGCGGCTCGGCTCCAAGTCCGGCCACCCACGCGCCGGCGCACATGCGAGAAGCTGGCACGCCGGGCGCCTCCTGCCCCTGTCGAGAGGTAGAAGAAGGTAGGGAGGTTTGCGAATAAGCCCCTAAAGTTTCTCGTATTTTTGTACACCGTTTAATACTATACACGGAATCATTGAAATCATGCATGCAGGCCCCTGGAGACTACCTTTAATCTTAATTTAGCCCTCGGCAGTATGGTTTTCTATAAAATGCATATTCTTGATATGTGAATTTTAAAAATCCGTAGTAAATCAAATAAAAATCATAAAAATATGAACTCAGTTGCATTGTACTCTTTGTTAGTAGATCTACAGGGTGGTTGTGATGTGGATGTGGGAAATGACCATTTTGCCCCTGATTTATTGCATGCATGATAAAACGAAATAAATACCAAAAATACGTCAAATGGACTCCAAAAATGTTGAAACTTGATCAGTGGCTTTATCATGATGTTTAGGATCTATGGGATTTTTGGTAGCCCTAGAACTTACTGGTTATTTAATGTTTTACCCTCAAGCACTCAGTTGCATTGTACTCTTTGTTAGTAGATCTACAGGGTGGTTGTGATGTGGATGTGGGAAATGACCATTTTGCCCCTGATTTATTGCATGCATGATAAAACGAAATAAATACCAAAAATACGTCAAATGGGCTCCAAAAATGTTGAAACTTGATCAGTGGCTTTATCATGATGTTTAGGATCTATGGGATTTTTGGTAGCCCTAGAACTTACTGGTTATTTAATGTTTTACCCTCAAGCATGTGTTTTATGTATTTCAATAACATGAAAATAGTGGCTATATGAAATGTGCTCTAAATGCCTCCATGGAATTTATGTGTGCTCTATTTAGTATAGTTAGCTCACTGATATCTAGTATAGTTAGCTCACTGATAAAATGTGTAGGTCCAGAAAGTATTTTTGTAGATTTTATTTCTACTATTTTGATTGATATTTGAAATAGGTATAGATTAAATTGGTGGATTAAGTTTAAACACCAAACAAGTCTAATGGGCTTGCTGATTTTTATGCGTGGTGCCCATGACCAGTTGTTGTAGCTCTAAATATTTCATGTCTAGAAATCATTTCTATGAATTATGATAAATTTGAGAAACTAGATGTTGGATAAATTGCCGGGATCACTACAATTAATTTATAGCTCTTTTATTGCTACAATTTGGGTGGTAGCATTATCTGTATCTATCTACATATCAAAATTGGTTTCGCTCATTTGGCATTGTCTAGCAAACTAAAATTAAAATAAGTTATTATATTATTAAATAAACACATACATAGTGAGAATACAGTGTGCCTCCTAAAACTAAGTGAAGTTTACATGATTCCGACTTATTACTGAATGAAAATAAACACCACCACACGTTTCTTAGTAATCGAAATAACTAGATAACTATGGCTTGTTTTATCGGGTCACATGTTAACAAGTTGTTGTACAATCCGTAACTTGATAATTGTATATGTGTGGTTAGTGATTGTGTGGTTGCTCTATGTTCATGAAAGTGCTCCAAATTTAATTAGTTTATCGATCACCTTTCTTTCTATCTATAAAATGATTGTTCACAAGTGTGCTTCATATCAATGCATCTTATTTCCTGCATCATGCATAGCATTCATACAATGGTGCATATTGCAGATACATGATCCAAAAGCAAATGCGTAGAGCTACTTCAAGAAACGGTGTCCAAAAGACCAACTAAGACCCAAATATCACCTAGAGGCCCCTGAAATGGTATTTGGAAGGAGGAGTTGTCCAAGTGATCAAGGGGTTGCCTGGGGCAATGCCCCATAACCCGGGAAACTAACATTAGCTTAGTTTGTTGGTTTGGTTGAAAATAAGTAAAGACAGGTAGGACTATGATTCTGCCAGCTAATAAAATGTTGAATATTGCTTGATGATTACGCATCCGCATTAGGAGTTGATTGAAAATAAGTGCATTAGATTCCCTGGCCGCCCTGGTCCTAGCACCTATACCTAAAGTTTATAGGACAAGTTGCCTAGAGTTGCTAAGTGCAAGTGGACATTGAGTCACTCATCGCGTAAATGGTTTTAAAAATCACAGAACTTTTACTATTGAGGAAATAATATTATGCTCATGATTTAAATAGACACCGAACAGAGAATAATTTTATTTTGAGGTGTGTGTTGTTGTATTATTCGGCTTCGCCCGAGTCGTTTAAGGCCTGTTGGTTGGCATAATATTGCTAGAATGCTTAACCGGGTCGTGGGACCGGTGAAAGTTTTACCTGGGTTCGTCCGAAGTTTTCGAGGTACCGCCTATCCACTTGCAGGAAGCCGATGGGCCTGGGGTGCTTGTACTCGAGGGAGGGCTGACCCAGTGCGCTGTGGTAATGCTCCTGAGAGAGTTCAACTCGGAGTTAGGTAGGGACGCTTTGAATCTTGAGACAAGACAGGTGCAGATAGGGACTATATATGAGAACGTGATTGTCAGTAAGCATATACCTCTTGCATGATAGTTATTTTTAGGAATTAAAAATCGATTCGAATCGTTGATGCCCACTAGGTGTGAGAATGCTGATATTGCACACGGGCAACGTAGGAACTACTTGAATATATTATATCTATTACTAATGTTTTCAAATACTACAGGCTCGTATTACTGTGTTGCTTACATTTTTACAAGTTACTATTATGTTGTTATATGCAAATGATGAAACCTGTTACTTTATGATATTATACTACTGCTTAAAAATGAATGGCTAAGGATCCACTGGTTGGTTAGTAAGCAAGCTTTGCGTCAGCCGAAAGCCACTCTATTAAGTCCTACTGAGTAATTAGTACTTAGGGTTTGCCCCCACCTTTTGAGTACATGTACCGATGACATTTGGAGAATTTATTGGAGAAGGATAGTACCGGTGGGCTCGGTGCTGTTCGTCTTGTTCATCATTACATGAAGACTACTAATGTATTTTGTTTCCGCTGCGAGATGTTTTTGAATTTGCTTCCACTATCTGTTTTGAACTTGCCTTTCGTATGGCACTATGTTGGTACTTATATTTTTATTTCAAACTGGTTTGTAAAATAAGTTTATTTATACTATAATCAACTGCTTGTGATGATGTAACTGTTGTGGCTCCATCGAGGACTGGATGTGTATGATGTCGGTTCCTCTGGAAAAGGGTAATATCGAGAGCCGAATGACTCTCGACGGACGACCGGGTTTAGTTCGGTCTAATTACACTACGAGTTAGAGGTGGCAGGTGTGCTTAGCACAGATTAAATCGGCGGTTCCGCCACAAGCTACTCCACTTCGCCAGGTGGAATGCATGGACCGTGCCCGAATCCTAGGCTACCTGAAGCATTAAGCGTCATATCCTACATGAAATCGCACGGGATAAGAATTGAAAAGTAACATTATTTCAAGTGCGTAGTATGTGAAAGGCACTTACCCCAATCAAAGGCATCCTGGTAGTAGGGTGGGTTGGTGGGGGATGTGATGAGGACCCAACATGGGTCCTGTACTAAGTACCTAACTACCTTCAATACCAAAGATGGATAAAAATTTGTTGAAGTTGTGTTTAGCGAATATTAGAGGAATGAGAAATACCTGGCGGCGAGTAGGTCATCGGCGGAGTTTGTACAAACATCAGGATCAGACGTGGTTGTGGTGGGGTCAGGGCAGGGGCATGAAAAATCTATGGTGGAAGGGCAACGTCGTTGTCACAGCATGACGGCAGAACTCTGAACGTTGGACACAACGTCCGCATGGATCTTGCGGACAATGTCATGTTGTTTCAAAAAGTGTGCATTAGATTTCAATCAAGTATAAACCTAAATATGTTTGAATTAATAATCGACAATCGAGATACAAACTTATAGGTAGAGACACCCCTGGTCTCTCTCTCTATAGGGTATGTGTCTGTGAGCGATGGTGCGCATCATGGCAGCTCATGTGTTGTCGGTAAGACATGAACTCGTGTGTGTGGGAGGCTGCATCATTGTGTGGCATGACCTCCAAGATGACATCATCCAAGGCCGTGTCCACTGTGTCACAAACTCAGCAAGACGTGGTGCCCAAATCTGCCCAATGGTCTGGCCCTGTCTAGTAAACCTACAAGTACAAATAGTTACATTCATCGACTTAGCATGTTAAATATAGGAAAGAGAAAACACTTAAGTATACATTCATAGACTCACTGGTGCACGTGTGGCTGCAGTAGGCTCTAAGGCGGCATAGGCTCTTGGTACAAGTTAAGATGATAGATCACATGGTGCACAGTGTGCTCCTTGACAAAGATGTCGAACACAAGTGGCCTGCGGGTCCTCACACAAGGATGAGAGCTAGTAAGGTTGTAAGGAATGTGCCGATGTATCCAACCCAAGAGGGGGAGAGGTGAATTGGGTCACTAATCGTTCTTCGAAAACCTAAGGCTTTCTAGTGCATAAGATAATCCTATTGCATCCTACACATGCTAGTTAAAACTATGCGCTCTCTAACTTTCCCAAAAGACTTGTAACCTAGAGCCAAACCTAATCAAACTAAGGGAATCTAAAGGCACACAAGAAAGTAAATGTGGAAACATAAATGCGGTAAGTAAAGAAAGTACGGAAGGAAGATGCAAACTCCCGAGGAGACACAATGATCTAACGTGGTTCACCAACAACCGCTATGTCCACAGACCGCAGGCTTGCCACCCAAGGCAAAATCCGAGCCGGGCACCAAGACTCTCCCGATCACCGCCTTACTCTGGCCACGCATGACTCTTGGCAAGTAAAGGCTAAGTGCCACCAAGTCACCAAGGCTCAGCCACTACCACTGTCTCTCTCATCACAAGGCACTAGATTCTTCACTATGGGGTTTGTAGGGTCTCCTCGTCTCTGCAAAAAGTGTCGCCGCCACTCCATACCAAAAAGGAGGGTCTAGCAATGAGAACAATGTGGCTTGACCGTAGCAAAGGCTTCTCCAATAGCTCACGCATAAGCTACACTCAAGAAGAGTTCGTATGCTTACTCCCTCTAAGCTCTAACTAGCTTGAATCATGCACTAAGCTCACATGTAGTGGTTGGAATGGATGATATGCTTGGAATACTCCTCTACACTTGTTGTGGTCTTCAGTCTCTCCAACTCCACTGAAGTGGCCGTGTGGGGTGGCTTATATAGCCCCAAACACAAACTAGTCGTTGGCCAAAAGACTATCAGAAAGTGCATAGACCGGATAGTCCGATCTGTTCACTTTGGCATACTTCGGAATGTGTGGTCCATTGTACTTGCCAACTAGCCGTTGAAGAAGGTCCGAAGGTTTGTCTGGTTTCACAAACCGGACTGTCTTGCATTCCTCTACAGCTGCAGTCTTCATAACTTCAGCCAACTTTGTCTGCACCTTTGTTTGGTCTTCTAGACGATACAAACCGATCTGTTGAACTTGGTCGCTTATGTCGTTGTCTCCTGTGTCATTGTCTAGTCTAATGTTTCTTTGAGGGTTTAGACCGTCTGGTCTTCACATCTAGCTAGGCTTCTAGATCTTCACTTCTTCGGCCAGAATGGTCTGATGGTTTGTCCGGTATCACCATTCGGTCCATTGATTCTTGAATGCTTCAACTGCTTAGCCCCTTCGAGAAAACATGTCCAATATTATTCTTCATCCCTTGGACCAAAACACCCGCCAAGCACTGCACCAGGGCCTGAGGCTACATCGACACCAAGCCCGGCACCCCTGCCTGACTACGCCTCGTTGCCAACCAACTTCGATGATTGTGTCAACTCCGACACTGAGATAATGCCACAGTTCTGCCGCATCGACAACATCCTCGGGGCCGAGCTAAACCCTGGGCTTGCATCCCGCAACCTCGATGAGGAGTTGCATCTCCAGATTGGGGAGGAGCAAGCTTCATTTGTAGAGGCAGAGCAGCATGCATCATGGCAATAGGCCATGATCGAGGAGATGGAGTCAATCAAGGGGAATCAAACCTACCATCTCGTCTCTTTGCCACTCTGCAATGTCCAATTGGACTCAAATGGGTATTTAAGGTGAAGAAGAACAACAATGGTGAGGTGGTGAAACACAAGGCGTGACTTGTTGACAAGGGGTACGTGCAATAGCCATGGATTGACTATGAAGAGGCATTCGCACCCGTGGCCCGGATCGAGTTGGTGCGCCTATTGTTGGTGCTGGCCACATAGGAAGGACGGGCAATTCACCACATGGACGTCGAGTCCACCTTCCTCAATAGGGATCTACGTGAGGAGGTCTACGTCAATCATCCTACTGGCTTCATCGTTGAAGGTGAGTAACAGAAGGTGTTCAAGCTCAACAAAGCTCTCTATGGGCTCCGACAAGCTCCACGTGCATGGAATGACAAGCTGCACAACACCCAGGTGGAGCTCGGTTTCCAGCACAATGCATCTGAACATGCTGTGTATGCATGAGGGTGAGAAGTTTCCAGGCTTCTGGTCAGAGTATACATGGATGATCTCATCGTCACTGGAAGTGATAGTGCAGAAATAGAATCTTTCAAGAAACAGATGCAGTCCAAGTTCAAGATGAGCGACCTCGGTTTGCTATGCTTCTACTGGGAATTGAGGTCGATTAGACAGAGCATAGCATCACACTTTCGCAGGACATATGCTAGGAAGATACTAGAGCGAGCTAGAATGGTTGGGTGCAATCCAAGCCACACTCCGATGGAGCCAAGACTCAAGCTTAGTAAAACCAGCACTCCAGCACTAGTTGATGCAATAGAATATCGTGAAATTGTTTGGAGCCTCTAATATCTGATTCACTCTAGACCTGACATCACCTAAGCAGTTGGGTATGTCAGTAGGTTCATGGAAGCTCCCATAACCGAGCACCTTAATGCAGTAAAGAGGATACTGTGCAATGTGGCTAGAACCATCAAATTTGGATGCAGCTACAAGAGGACACTAGACAACTTCATAATTGGAGCTACATGGCTATAGTGATTAAGACATGGCAGGGGACGGCACGCATGGCTCGGCTCCACCTCGGCTAGTGTCGCTAGTGTTGGAGAGCGGTGGTGGCCGGGGATGCGGCAACGGGAGCTGCCAGAGGCAGGGGTGTGCGGCGGTGAAGGTGGGGGTGACGAGGAGGCACATGGTGCGTGGGCGACACAAGGAGGCCTACTGAGAGGAGGTCATAAATTCTAACCATCCATTTTAAGATCCTATGATTGCTGGCGCAAGATAATGACGATATTTAAGCTCTATTTTGGAGGTGTTTCCATGTGTTTTGAGAGATAAATCATATGTTGGATTCATATTTTGCTAACAATTAACCCGTTGGAATATGCCTTTGGTTTCTATGCTTTATTGAAAATCACAGGAAAAGAGGACAAAATGCAACATATATGGAGAGATGCTCACACGACGATCCAATGCTATAAGTCCAGGGAGGTGATTTAATTAATAAAAGAAGAAACATTGAAGCCCAAAAGGTGGCCCAAGCCCATTATTGAGAAGGTTCCGGAAGCCAATGATTGGTTGAATATGAGAAAATTGAAGATAAGGAAGGCTTATCACGAGATCAATCCAGGTTCCAATTAAATCTTGAGATATTCTCAGATTTCAGGATAGTAGCACATTGTGGGTATAATTCGGAGACCTTAAAAATGTCAAATGAAGCAAGTTTGAATATCAAAGTTGTAGATCTCTTCAAGCTCTACACTTTAGAGTCAGAGCTTGTCTTATTTGGACTTCATTTGAGGAAGTTATGGTCGAAATACTAAAGGCTGCAAAACAAAGAAAGTTGGATTTCGAGAAGGACATGTGCAATAGCTTCATCTTCAAGTAAGGGGCTTTATGGACGAACAAGAACCTTCATGAGACATGTATATACATGGAAATAGATCATAGAAGTCATCTCAAACCGACATATTAGCTTCCATGTATAGGACACCCTTCGGGGTATAAAACCAGGGCCTCCCTAGGGAGAGAGACCATCCAATTCATTGTAAATAGAGCTCCAAAGCTAGGTTTAGGATCGCAATCTTGTAAGTTTAGTTGAGAAGGAGTTCTCGGCGAAAGGGGAGCGCGAGAGGGGGCAGAAAAGGCTAGGGTTGGCTGAGCTACCCCTAGTGTCCGCCGACCCTAGGCTTTTCCAGGGCGTTTCGAGTTCATCTTTGAACCTGTGCTTCATCTCGTCAAATCTGACAACTAAGTGTTTCGAGTTCAGGATGTTCTTCGAGTATTCTTCTTGTTTTACTATGATAAACCCTGAGTTTGATCAATGAAATTGTCTTTTGACTATGAGTTCTATGTTTATACATGATCTTTGATCCATGTCTTTGCAATGCTTCATCTCTACACGTGCCTGGTCATGACAAATATTCCACGTCTTTAAATAGATCGTTTTACCTTGATTGGTTGATTGAATCTGCTCATACTTAGATATGATTTAGGCTTGCTAATTCATCGATTACCCTGATTTATGTGATAAGTGGTTGGAGGGAAAGGTTCGAGCAAGTTTATGACATTAATGATCATGTTTATTCTATGTTTCACATTAGATTTATGCTCTGGGTGGTTCTTAGTTTATAAAAAGTTTGTCTCATATCTCTTGCTAATCCCTTTTGCCGGTTTAGCCTATCTCGCTTGTTCTTGCTAATATATTGACTTTGATCTAGTTTATGCTTTAGTCTAGTTTTATATCTAGTTTATGATTAGATTATCGTTTATCATCCTTTAGCTTATTAGATCTATTAGAGTCGTTAGTAACTGATTGATCCTTGATTAATAGTAGTTTAAGCCTAATTTTTCATGGATTGACAAACCCTTGATACTCATCTTGGAGAAAGGCTACAACCGTAATGTTGCTTGCAGTATAAGGTTTGATGTGCTTAAGTGCCGTCAACAATGATATAAAAATCGTGTGGTGGTGTGGGCTCAAACACCCTAGAACCCAATAGACAGACTAATTCGAATCCTAAGTTGCAGTATAAGATTTGATGTGCTTAAGTGCCGTCAACAATGATATAAAAATCGTGTGGTGGTGTGGGCTCAAACACCCTAGAACCTAATAGACAGACTAATTCGAATCCTAAGATAGATATTCATCATATGCTTGTACAATAATACCTCTTCTTTTAATAAAAAAACTACTCCTTTTTTATCTTGAAACATAGCTAGTTTTAGGTTTGTCCAAAATAAAATTATCTTAATTTTAACTAAATTTATATGAAACTCTATCAACAATATTTGTCACCATGTCAATATCATTGGATATTTTTTATCTTAATTTTAACTAAATTTATAGGAAACTCTATCAACAATATTTGTCACCTCGTCAATATCATTGGATAAATCATGAAACATATTTATAGTGTATTGTTTAGTGTTAATGTTTTTTTAAATAAAATTTGTCCAAATTTAAATTACAATATTTTTTGGACAAATATAAAAGTAACCATATTTTGTATCTAAGGGAGTAAATTCTTATTCTTTGAGTAAATTTTTATTCATATTTTGTGCTAAATGAAATTATCTTAAATTTGACCAAATTTATGTGAAACTATATCAAAATAAATGTCACCAAGTCATTATCATTGGATCAGTCTTGGAATAGTGACAGTGTGATCTTTTTAAAATATGCTAAATTTAAGATAGTACTCTCCCCTGCGCCATTTCTGGTGTCACCGTCCCAAAAAAACCTGCCGTTGCTCCTTGATCGGATAGTTCGCTGATTTCCCTCGTTTGAATTTTGACCGCTGCGGCCGATGTTCCACGCAGCGCCTGCGCCACCGGCCTCTTCTTCCCCCCAACCGACGCCTGTCTTCTTCCTCACCACGCCCATGTGACAATATACGGTCGTCACTTCGGCAGTAGCTTCCTTTCGCCATCGCCTTCATCCTCGGAGTCAGATTCTTCACCGCCGTGACTCCCTCTATCTCGCGCCGCCTCAGCCCGCGCCATGTCTCTATCCCTGGGATAGGTGCAGTACAAGAACGAGTAGATGGCGCAGCACAGCGCCATGGGGACAGCAACGCACGTGTATATCGCCCTGGCGAGGGACGTCGCGTTGTGCCGCTCCATCTGGACGTCGACGGCCGCGCGCTCGTCGACGCCGGCGCCCGTTGCTACCGAGCGCACCAGCTTGTACCCGTACAGGCGCTCGGCGAGCATGCCGACCACCGGGGGAGCGAACGAGGCCAGCACGGCCTCGAACGTGCGGTCCAGCGCGAACACGGTGGTCATCGCGCGCGGCGGGACGATCTCCGCTAGTATGGGGCTGTTGGTGGCCGTGCCGTTCCAGGATGCCATGATCCCGAGGATGAACAGCGCGGCGCCGTGCTTGACGGTGCTGGACGCGTCGTTGGGGAGCGCGAGGAGGAGGACGCCGGCGAGGGGGATCGCGGACCCGGAGCTGATCTGCGAGAGGACGATGCGGCCCGAGTTCCTGAACCGCCGGGCGAGGGCGTCCCCCATCTTGCCGCCGAAGAGGGCGCCGAGCGAGGTGGCGAGCTTGAACAGCGTCATGAGCGCCGCCGTCTCGCTGTGGGAGAACCCCACGAGCTCGAGCCACATCGCCGTGAACAGGAGCGCCGACCAGGGGAACGATCCCGTGAGGCCCTGCGCGATGATGACCTGGAACGACGGGATCCGCATCACGGCCCTGGACTCTCCGGCGAACTCCCGCAGCTCCTGGCGCACCGGCTTGGCGTTGACGGCGGCCGAGGTCGTCACCGGCACCGCGCGGCCTCTCGCTGCATCTGTGGTGGCGAACGCGCGGATGGACACGCCGACCGCGGCGCCCAAGACGCCGAGCAGGATGAAGGCGAGCCGCCAGCCGGGCAGCCCGAGGAGCGAGGTGGGCGCCATGAGGAGGCCGAGGGAGGTGCCGGCCACCGTGCCGGCCTTCCCGGCCACCGCGAGCCACCCGAACGCCATGCCCCTACTGGCGCCGTCCACCGAGTCAGCAACGAAGGCGTAGATCGCCGGGATCTGCAGCGCCAGCCCGACGCCGTTCAGCGCCGCCGTGATGGCCATCTGCACACTCCTCCCAGTGCCACCCCACCCAGGAGAGATCTGAGCTCAGCCGCAGCCGCAGGTCATGGAGATTGGTGAAGGGATGAGAGCCGCCAGCCGCGGGTGGGGTACCTGTGGAAAGGTGGTGGAGAAACCGATGAGGAAGGTGGCCGCTGCCCAGACGAAGGCGCCGAGCGCGATGACGGTGACGCGGTCGTGGCGCGCCGCCAGGTAGGCCGCGAGCGGGTAGCAGGCAGTCTGCACGACGGAGCGGGACAGCGCGATGGAGCCGAGCGCGGTGGGCGAGGCCTGCAGCGCGGCGCCGATCTCCCGGTACACCGCCGGGAGCAGCGCCGCGTCGGCGCGCTCCATCGCCAGCGCCGCGTACGCCAGCAGCAGGGTCGCCCTCCTCGAGCGCCGCTGCCTCCGGACCTGCTGCTCCGCCATGGCGTGCTAGTGCTACCACCACGCCTCGACCACCGTGCTTTATTGCTTTGTAGTAGTCAATGGTGAACGGGAGCAGCGTGACGCCGACGAATCTTTCAAGAGCAGCAAAGGCTTTTGCAGCATGACTATAATTAACTAGTACTAGTGTACTACTGATTCCTACTACTACTGTACCAAGTTGCAGGTGAGCTGCAGATTCTAGTTTAAACCGCGGATGCAGGACAGAGGAGTGCTCTTTTCTTTTTTTCGGATCTTGGCTGCTCTCCAACTCCAAGGATCTGGTGTTTGGATAGGCTCCCACAGCCCCACTGGAGGTTGCGGAGCTACCGCATGGAGTCAATGGCGCGCGTCCATTGAAAAGAAATATGAGCCTGAGTGGATGGACGTACTGCGGCAACGCCACGCAATCTTTCTTGAGAAAATGCGCGCGTCCAAAATATTTACCGGAAATTGTTATTAGCAAGAGAGTTTAGCTACACACATGAATTTGCATCAAAGTCAAAGGCTATTAAAATTAGATGAGCATTTGGTGAAGCTGCTATGTAAACTCAGACAATGAACTTCCCCCTTTTCTGAAAATCATTGAAGTTCGTGTACATCTCGAAGTCAGTGGGAAGTGTTGTCGGTTGTATACTATCAAATACCAGCATAACTAAGGTATGGACTTTCTATCTAAAAAAGGGTACCACTATGGTCTATGGAAGAGAGGAATGCTCATCATAGTGACTCAAATTGATGGTCATGTTATAATTTCCTAAGGTCGGTAGAAATATCCTCTTTCAACATGAATGGACCATGCAGATTCACATCTCACAACTCATGGTTACCTAATAGTTTTTCAGTTCCCTCGTCAGCCTCAGCAGATTCTCCAGCACCATAGCTGCCACCACCCTCATCGGGTCTCTCACCACCATTCGTGGACTCAAAGAGCTCAAACCTACTATCATCACCGCACCGTCCGAACGGCGGATCCCCCAACTCAAGCTGGTCCAGCTCTGACCGGATCATATACTGCATGCGCGCGCTCCCTGTCTCGAGGGTACGTGCGGTACATGAAGGTGTATATGGAGGTGCAGATGACCATCGGTATGCAGATGGCCATGTACAGCGCCTTGACCAGCGACGCCGCGTTCTCCCGGTCTCGTTCAGGGCTGCTCCCTTTGTCGTCCGGTTTGAAACCGTAGAGGTGCTGCAATAGCAGGCCGACAACCGGGGGCGCAAACGAAGCTAGGATCGACTCCAAGGTCCTGTCCAGCGCGTAAATGCTCGTCCTTTGCTTCTCGGGCACGATCTCGGCGAAAATCGGGCTGCACAAGCACAAGAAGCACATGAAACTGTCTATTAATTGGCACAAACTTTATGAACAGTTCAGTACCGTAGACTACTAAACATTTTGAAATCAGAGTTTAGAATTGAGAACGTGAAACGTGTGGCGTACCAGTTTGTAGCAGCTCCATTCCAGGAGATGATGAGTCCCATGATGAATAGAACAAGTGCATGTGCCACACCACTGGACCTGGACGGATCATCAGGCAGGCCCAGAAGAAGAACAGCAGCCAGTGGAACAGCAGAGCCGGCGCTTATCTGCGACAGGACGATCCTCCCGGCGTTCGGGTATCACTGAGCAAAGAAATCCCCCATCTTGCCACCGACGGCGAAGGTCGTCGTGAAAACGGCGGTGTCCTCGTGGCTGAACCCGATGAGCTCAAGCCACATGGACAAGAATGACAGCGCCGACCACGGGAACGAGCCGCTGACGCCCTGAGCGACGAAGACCTGGAACGTCGGGATCTGGATTATGGACTTGGCCTCCATGATCAGCCCCTTTGCTTCGTCCAGTGCAGACAGCTTGTTGGCCGGCGCGGCGTGCGACCCAGCGTTGTTGTTCGTGGGGAAATGGGGATCCACAGCGAAGAACCACAAGAGGATGCCCACGACGACGCTGACAACCGCGACGAGGTGGAAGGCGATGCGCCATCCTTCGATCCCGAGAACCGTAGTCTGTGCCAGCATCAAGGCGAAGAATCCCCCAAATATGGAGCCTATGCTGCTGGTCAGCTGCAGCCAACCAAAGGCTGTGCCACGGTTGTCGTCGTCGGTGGAGTCGGCGACCAGAGACTGAACTGCTGGTATGACAAGAGCTAGACCAATGCCATTCAGGCCCCTTGAAATTGCCACCTGGAAGAGCAGCACCCGCTAGCTATGTTTTCTTGTAAAGAATCGAGCAATTAGCAAAGGCGTATCCAACAACGGCGCGGCGGTCGGGCGGTGAGCCTCACCTGCAGCTGCAGGAAGGTGTCGGACACGGCGACGAGGAATGTGGCGCCGGCCTAGAGGAAAGGCCCCCAGCGCGACGACGTGGGCGCGGTTGTGGCGCGACGCGGCGTAGGCCGCCACGGGTTAGGTAGCAGGCGGCCTGCACGATGGAGCGGTACAGCGTGAGGGCGCCCAGCCCCGTGGGAGTGGCGTGCAGTGCGGCGCCCACCTCCTGGTACACCGCCGGCAGCAGCGCCTTGTCGGCGCGCTCCATGATGGACGCCAGGTTCACCAGCACCAGCGTCCGCCGCCGGCCCCATCATTCCCGACACCTCCGCGCCGTCACCTCCTCTCCTCTTCGGGCCGGGGGCTCAGCTCCGGCTTGGGGTCGCGTTCGGGATGGTCGCCGCCATTGGTGAGCACGCAAGCAGAGCAGCCACCGGCGATCTGGGGTCTAGTCTTCTCTTCGCGGGAATTCTATATTACCGCTCGTATTTGGTTACTGTTGGTTAATGTGGAGTTCAAGAAGAAGTTGTGTACTGTCAATGACATGTGGGCCTGCATACATCTGGGACGTCATGTCGGAGACGTAGTCAGGCAAATGGGAAAAGCGAGCTATAGCCTAGGTAGTTGGGGAGCTTCCCATTGGCTGGTTCACTGGTTCAGCGCGGACCCCACCTGTCATGCGGAGAACGGTTACAGGAGTTGGATGCAGTGCAGGTGGATGGTGGGCGATCACGCTCGTCTCCTGTTGGCGTGTTGTGGGGATAGATTAGGACTCATCACATGATTGCCTGGCTGTGCGGAAAGTCACTGGTATTTTATTGCCAAACAACGAGAAGCGCCATGTTGTTATTATACCCTATGGACTGACTATATGGCTCAATAACACGTGTTACTTACGAGGCAGAGCATCACACGATCGATCAGCCGGTGTCTACTGTTGACTTTTTCCAATTTTATTGCGATCGATCACAAAGGATCTATCAGGTTTCAGTGCATTTAAAAAAATGAGACAGAAAAATGACTCTAGGGTGTTTGAACTTTGACTTTGAAGCATCGAAAGCTATCCGGATGCCGTTGACAATTTTTGCAATCCCTGGTTTCGGTGTTCAGCGTGTGGAAGTGGAATCGAACAATCATTGACTTCACCAAACCTGTGTGTTCGGTCTCGATGGGAAAATTGGCAAAGTCATTCTAATAATTATGCCATCAAATATCTCTAAACAAACCAAAAATAAATTCTCCTTGAATTTACTCAAATTTTACCTTGTCATTTCCTGTTTTGAATTGGGTATTTTTAAAATTTCTAAAACACTAAATAGATGCCATCTTCAACTGCAAATCCCCTTATTGCCTCTTGCTTTGCGTGGTACCACATCGCTTGTCGCCCACCCACCACCACGATGCCCTTGGCCTCCGGTAGCCATGTACTCCGCAACACTCTACCCTTACTTGGCTCGCTACCATGACCACTCCTTGCGGACACCAACGCTTTGCCACCTTGCCGCCACCCCGCTCATTTATTGTACTTGGACGTTGACTTCGTCATAAGATTGAAGAGAAAAGAAGCTCTTGACATTTCAATGTTGGTTTTCTCAAAGAAAGAACGTGGACCGTTTAGAATAAGTTTTTAGTTTTTTGGGGTATAACCTTAGCAGCCCCAAGTGACAGAGCCCATATCATTTTCATGCGGTGCGAACAAACAGACGCTGATGACTTCGCTGCCGCTTGCATCAGTATCAAGCTGAAATCCTGTACTATATGTGTGTATTTTTCCAGTTCCAACAAATCAATTCTAATCGTTGTCCACTCATTACTTTCTTTTCTAGCACCACAGGAAGGACGGATCTCGTTCCTGCTAAAGACCTCTCGGCATCACAACCTGCCCCTAAATATAATAAATTTTAAAAGCCTTGTCTAACATGGACACTGCCGGATTCACCAACAAATAAATCCTCGGTTCAGAACGAATCCCCATTTCCTATCATGATTCTCGGTTCGCCAGCAAGCTCACAGTATCCTTCTCGGCCTCAGGAGCCTCCTTGTGGTCGTAGGTAACCCCAATGGTAGTAGCTCTTTCGCCATCACCCGCCGAGCCGAGAACCTTTGTCGTCCGGCCATGGCCGTCCTCCAGACAGGAGCTCTCGTCGTGCTCCTCCTCCATCTGCTGGAGCTCCGACTCGATCAGAGACTGCATGCGCGCACGCTCCCTGTCCCGCGGGTAGCTGCAGTACAGGAAGGAGTATATGGCAACGCAGACGATGAAGGGTATGGCGATGGACGTGTACAGCGCCTTGGCTAGGGACGCGGCGTTCTCCCTGTCCTGCTCGGCGCTCTCGCCCTTGTCGTTCGGCCTGTACCCGTACACACGCTCCGCCAGTAGCCCGACGATCGGAGGCGCGAAGGAGGACAGCACGGACTCGAAGGATCGGTCCAGCGCGTAGATGCTCGTCCTTGACTTCTCCGGCACGATCTCCGCAAATATAGGGCTGCAAGAGTTGGCAGCATTTAGGCACATAATTTCTCCCGTTTTTGTCAACTAAAAATCCGAATTTTATTTGAAATCTTGGTGCAGAACTTGAAAAAATTTACTATGAAAGTAGATAGCATGGCTTACAAGTTGGTGGCGGGGCCGTTCCAGGACATGAAGACGCCCATGATGAAGAGGACAGCGCCGTAGGAGACGCCCTTGGAGGGGTCGTCGGGGAGGCCCAGCAGCAGCACGGCGGCCAGGGGCACGGCCGAGAGGGGGCTGATCTGGGAGAGGACGATCCTGCCGGTGTCGGGGTACCGCACGGCGAGGAGGTCGCCCATCTTGCCCCCGAGCAGGCCGCCGAGGGAGCTGGCGACCCAGAAGAGCGTCATCAGCACGGCGGTGTCGCCGTGGCTGAAGCCCTTGAGCTCCAGCCACAGGGACGCGAAGGAGAGCGCGGACCACGGGAAGGAGCCGCTGACCCCCTGCGCCACGAAGATCTGGAACGTGGGGATCCGCACCACGAACTTGGCCTCCTCCACCATCTCCGCGACCACCTCCCGCGCCGTCGCGGGCTGCTGCTTATTATTGCCCTCGGCGCTGGTGCCGCCGCCCCTCGGGAAGTGGGGGTCAACGGCGAGGAACCAGTTGAGGATCCCCACGGCGACGCTGATGGCCGCGACGAGGTGGAAGGCGACGCGCCAGCCGGCGACCCCGAGGACCGTGGTCTGCGCCAGCAGCAGCCCCACGAAGCCGCCGGAGATGAGCCCCAGGCTGCTGGCCAGCTGCAGCCACCCGAACGCCGAGCCGCGCGTGCCGTCGTCGGTGGAGTCGGCGACCAGGGACTGGATCGACGGCACCACCAGAGCTAGGCCGATGCCGTTCAGGCCTCGCGAGATGGCAACCTGGCATGCGTTATATATCACTTGTCAGTGTCGATCAAGGCGTTCCCAAATCAAGATTATATTTGGAGTCGATTTTAGTTTGCCAAATCTGCCAGATCCCAATTTGTGTAGCCCCAAGTATAGCGTGTAGACAGCTGACAGCAGCTTGCAAGAACGGACGGACCTGTATGAAGGTGTCGGAGACTCCGACGAGGAAGGTGGCGGCGGCCCAGAGGAAGGCCCCGACGGCGATGACGTGCGCGCGGTTGTGCCGCGCGGCGGCGTAGGCGGCGAGCGGGTAGCAGGCGGCCTGCACGATGGAGCGGCACAGCGTGAGGGCGCCGAGCCCCGCGGGCGTGGCGTGCAGCGCGGCGCCCACCTCCCGGTACACCGCGGGGAGCAGAGCCTCGTCGGCGCGCTCCATGATGGACGCCAGGTTCACCAGCAGCAGCGTCCGCCGCCGGTCCCGCTCCTGCTGCTGCTCCTCCATGGTCCGCTCGCTCAGCTGTCTCTCGGTCTCAGGGTAGCTGCAATCCCAGGAAAGAGGAATCAAAGCCTCGGGCGTGATCTGAAGTCGTCGGCCATTCCTGATCTCTGTTCCCCCACCTCTTCTCAACCTCCGGCGACCGGGTGTCTCCTCTGCTCGCTTCTTCGCTTCGCGGCAAGTTTTATATTAGCACGAGCTTTCTCCCTTGCCGTGTACAGTACAGTACACTGGAAACGCTGCCAGTGCCTGACACGTGGGCACCAGTGCTTGTGGGGTCGGTTCGTCAGTGTAGCATTGCTTATGAGTGCATGTTTTCTGTCGGGAATAGCCCCGGGCTATGGCTCAAGCTCTTGTTTTCTGCTGCTTTTGGCGGATCAAGAACCAGATTTGCAGACAACACGTGCAGGACGACCGCACACGGTGCGATTGGCTTTGGCGCCTTGCCGTTGCCGGACACAAACACAAGGCTCCTTCGCCCCTGTTTGAATGCTACTACTATAGTTTTGAAAAATAACAAACGTTTTGAAAGAATAAAGGCTATGTTTGGATCAGCTAATTTCAACTTAAAAATTAGCTACTAAAGTTAGTTTGCACACAATCAGCTAACGAATGCTAATAGATTGCATACATACTATCTGCCTCATTAGCTAGACTTGTTTGGATAAAAACAGGTAATTCTTACTGACTAATAATTAGTTGGGTGTATCCAAACACCCTGTAAGTCTCGCAATTCTAAAAACCATGATATGGGAAAAACTATTTTTCTAGTTTTATACTCCGCTCATGATGTTCTTTTATAAACCATTGTTTAATACATCTACGGTTTCTAAGATTTCTAGATATCATGCAGTAGTTTTCTAAAATAGTGGTACCCAAATAGGTCAAGGGTTGTCACTGGCAATTAATCAAACAATGGTTTCATTGCAACTTGTGGCACAATACCACAAACATTGTGGCTTTTTCATTTCCACACTGACAACCAGCAAGGCCATTAGGATGGATACTTATGACAAACATGGGAAACGTTGTAATGCTTTTGTTTAGTGTCTGGCCCGTGGGCGCCATTTGTTGTGGGATCGGGTCGTCAGCACAGATGGAATACTACGAAAGTGGAAATGGAGGTGGCTCTCGTGTCTTTTGTACACGTTACTCTCTCAATTCCAATTTGTCTCAATTTATAGATCATTGGACTTATTTGACATTAACTAAATATGAAAGTATGAAATAATTAAATCCATACGCTAAACTAAATCATAATAAAAATAAATTATAATTATGAAAAATTTTAAATAAGACAAGGACTTAAATTTGGTATAAAAATCAAACAATAGGGATCAAGTTCAAGCAGCTGAACGGTTGCCACCATCGTTCAGCTCAAAACAAACATCACATTACTGCTGCTCAGTTACATGTTACACATGATTCTGTGAAGTACGGTGAAGTCATGAAGCCTCACTAGATCAAGAGGAATTTAGAAATTTGTGAAATTAGAGTGAATTCAGGTCGCTCGCCCTCTGCTTGGAACTGCATGACGTACTAGATTTCTTCCAATTCCTTCAATCAGATGACGTGGATTACGTAAATCTTGTAGTGGACGCTGATCAAGAACAGTATTCCATATCTGCATTAGCTGCAGACAACAACTTCCATGAGAAACGATATTCGTCGACAGTTTAATGCTCGGAATCGAATGAGCTGGCCAGCTGCACAAGTAAAAAAAAGGTCATATGTGATCCTCAAGACCTCACCTAGTTACAGCCAGCTCCATCTAAAAAAAGTACAAGCAGCTCAGACCTCAGACTCTTCGAGTTCGCATCCCAGGCAGCATACTGCAGATGGAAGAGAATGAACCATGCATGTCATGGACAGATGGGTTAGGAGATTGAACAACTATCTACTTAGAGATAGATATATAGCACTTCAAGCAAAGATAAATAAATATTTTGAAAACTTTTTGTGGTGAAACTAGTACCATATATTTTATATTTGCCAATATATAGTATAGGTAATTTTTCGTGTAGTAATGCTCAAAGTTGAAAACCAGCGAAATCCAAAAACGACATGTATTTTGAAACGGAGTACAGAGTATCATGCAAAACATAGCATGTCGCAGAGTGTGATTCTCAGGTTCTCATCAAACATTGGAAAAAATGAATCTCATTAGGCTCTGTAACAACTTGCTCGTCAGAGAGAGCTTTGTTTCTTGCAAGCCAAATGCTCCAGAATAACGCTGCTGCTACCAGAAGAAGCATCCTGGTCTGTTTCTGTGGTGAAGAAACAATGCGGTCAATCAGTTCTGTGAGGTTGCTTGGGAACTAGTTCATTCCGCTTACACGGCAACAAAGGTTCCAAACACGCTGAGCAATAGGGCACTGAAAGAAAAGATGGTCCTTGGTTTCAAAGCCATTACAAAAAGGACAACCGGTATCATCGCCTTTCAAGCTCCATTTTTTCAAATTTTCTTTAGCAAATATGCAGTCATTGAGAACCATCCAGAGGAAGATCTTATTTTCGCGAGGCATCCTACAAGTCTGTAGCACCTGCAAGTCTCCACCTTGAAGGAACCTACCAGGCAATTTCGTATATATCTTACTGCCTTCTTCTACTCTCCACCTTTGGCCACGTTTCTTACCAGAGGTGTTAAATTTAGTTTTCTCCAACACTTCATCGAACACAACCGTTCCATTAGTGTGGAAGCAAAAGCATCTTTGTACTAGAATCTGCAATTTTCCCTTCCTCCAGCGCCTGTATGCTGACACTGTCAATAATGTGTCCTTCACTTTCTTCATGGCCCTTGGGCATTTGCAACACAAAGAAGCGTTATCCTCCCATCTGTTACAAGTCAAACGAATGCTATTACCATCCACTAGGGACTTGTCACAACCAAGATGGAACATATCTCTACTCTGACACACAGCTTTCATGAATTCAGAGCACCCATGCTTCTTTCTATCACGGGTGTTGTTCTCATAGACTGCATATTTCTTATCAATGACCTCCTTCCATAAGGCTTCATCATGCTCCCTAAATCTGTAAAGCCACCTAGACAGCAGGCAATCATTCAGAACATGAACATTAAGAATGCTCAGATTTTCATCAGCCTCAGGGATGCATATTCGTGGCCGCTCTTTCCGATGATATTTCCTCTCCTGAACTGTGCCATACCACGGAAACCTAGTCCAGATTCTATCCACTTCTGTAATCAACCAGCCCGGCAGCTTATAGAATAACATAATATAAATTTGTGTGTCACTGAGTGATGAATTTATCAGCAAGACTCTATCATTCAAAGATAAATTATTGCTTTCACATGACGCCAGTTTGGAATGCATCTCATCAATAAGTAGCTGCCAGTTTTTTCTTTCTAATCTTAAATTACTTATGGGAACACCTAGGTACTTAATAGGCAAGCTTCCAAAGTTGCATGTAAACACTTGCTCATACTCTTCTTGCTTTGACTTATCTTCGCCAATGTATGTAACTTTACTATTTAGGTAGTTGATCTTTAAACCTGACATCAACTCATAGCAGGTCAAGAACAACTTGACTTGAACAGCCATTTCAACGTCATCCTTGAGCAAAAGTATTGTATCCTCCCCGCAATGCACATTTAACACCCCCTTGTATGTCAAATGTGCAGCTAATCCTTCCAATATATATTTCTCCTTACCTCTATGCAACACAGCTGATAATGCATCGATCACTAAATTGAGAGGAATGGTGCAAGGGGGTCCCCTTGACGAAGTCCTCTTTGCTGAAAATAACATCCTGGTTTCCCATTGACCATGACACTCACAGATCCCCCTTGCAGTAGTTTCTTCATCCGATGAATCCATTTATTGGTGAAGCCCTTCAAAATCAATACTTTTTGAAGGAAATCCAAACTTACTTTAGCATATGGCCTATCAAAATCTAATCTAGAAGGACTCCAGGCATACCATTGTTGTTTAATTCATGTAACACCTCATGAACAACAACCACTCCATCTAGAATGTTCCTCCCAGATAGAAAAGCATTCTGGGCTTTGTCCACTATTTTATCAGCAACTTTACTTAGCCTGTTAGCCAATACTTCTGAAAAGATGTTGTAGCTGACATTTGAAAGATAGGCAGGACAATATTGCTCAATGCATGTAGGACCTTCGACTTCAGGGATCAATGCAATGAAAGCAAAGTTAAGTCGATGAATGTTTAGATTCCCACTATGAAACTCATCAAACATTTCCTTCAGATCACCTTTGATAACATCCCAGAATTCTCTGTAGAAAGTGACAGGTATCCCATCTGGACCAGGGGCAATATCAGTTTCCATTTTCCATACAACTTCCTTGATTTCCTCGATAGTAAAGAGTTTATTGAGATGGAAATTGTCTTGCTCATTAAGTTTATGGTCATCATCCCAGAAACCACTCTGTAATCTGATGCTACACATTTCTCCATGCCTACACAAATCCTTGTAGTATGCAGTAGCATGTTGTCCAATAGCTTCATCACCTTCTAAGGTGCCATTTTCAGTTGCCAAGGAGGTAATTATCAACTTGTTTTTACTGTCACCAGATTCTTCATCTATAAATGCAGTAGCAAAGCCCCCTTCCAAGTAGCATCTCTCTTTGTATCTTTGTTGCCGCCACACTTGATCCTCTCTATAAATGCTCATCAGAGAAGTATTGATAGCTGTTTTCTCATACCATTCTTCAACAAACAATGCCCGTAAATTAATTTTCCTCTCAAATTCCGCAATCTTATAAGATATAGCCTACTTTGCTCTTTTTTTTCACTCAGTATATTCCGACTCCAACCTTTGAGACACCTCCTCAATCTTCTAATCTTTTCCTGCCATTTATCCAACCCTTTCAAGTTACCTGTATCAGCTGCCCAGTTCTTAGATACAAAGGCACGACATTCATCTCCGATGAGGACATCACTTCTATGATTATGCAAAAACCTATTATAAGAGCACGTGCAAGACCATTGAACCAACAGGTGAGCTCGTTCCTAAGTGCCTGTGCATATACTTTTAAGAATGGTATGCTATCTAATGTTATGATTGATTATATTGTATTTAGGAATTTAGGAGAGGAGCATGAATTCCTTGGAGAACAGCTCGGACTAGGAGGAGGGCAAGAAAGACGACCAAATCAAGATGGAGGCCCAATTCTACTCGGAGTCGACTTCCTCGACCTCCAGGACTAGTCATCAGTAAAATCGTCGCCCAGGCCATAAACGGACTCCGATTTGGACAATCCACGTATGCCTAGAAATCTAAGAAGATAACCTTTCCAATGCCGCCAGTTTCAGGTCATTTGGAGTTCGGAGTCATCAGGAATTCACGTCGCAAGTTAGAGATCAGAATTTGTCCAGGGACTGTTTTCCCTCTTTTGGCGCTGTTAGCCCATGTATCATCTTGGAGTCCATCATAGACGCGTCTAGGCCTTATTGGTCGACCTAAAATCTATATAAACAATAGCCGCCGTACATGTTAGGGTTCGGGTTTTGCTTAAGAGTATTCTGTCGAGAACAGTTCGCCGTGCATCGGTTTGTGAAACCCCAACTTGTGCAACTCAACTGAGATTTGCGTTTTTCTTCGTTCTTGTTGGTGTTCTTCGGTTGCATTGCAGGAACGATAGTATTCTTGGTGAGGTCGATTGTGCGCGTCACGTGATCAATAACCATCGGAACAGTGGTGCCGTGATTGAAAGGATTCGAACCTTTAGCTCGGAGCCTTCATCACTAACGTCGAGTCTCCACCCCTAAACTGATGTACCTCACAGAAGATCGGACATATCCTATATCAATCTCTCACAAGCCAACACTCCTCAAATCTGAATATGTAGGGCACCTTATTTGTAGTGCCTGCAGGATAATCATTGGACTGCAACACAAACCTCTATGTTACACAGTTCGGTCATTTAACAGAATAGCCAATTAAAAAAAACTTGTTCCAAATAGATAATCATGCTAAGGTGTAAGTGCAGCAAGCCATCTTGGTGGTTTTGGTGTATTGAGTGACAACGCGATTAAAGGTCTAACTACTTTGTGAGGTCACTCGACAAGTTTCACAGTTCTATTCATAATGTCAAAATGTAAAAGAGTAAACTATGATATACATATCTCATGATCAAGCATGAATACTCTCATGAGTTGGGAGTCAAGCATATTGAATTAATATTACACTCATGATATGATTAATGGATTATCATTGAATATCTATTGCCTCAGTGCGGGATTTCACTGGTTTTCTATTATTGATGCACTTTGAGGCACTTGGCTTTTATATTGAGAAACGTGACTTTAAATTGTATCTCTTCCATTTGGACGTCACTACCCTAATTGGATTTCTCATATATAACAAGTGGGTGATCACGAAGACACTCTACTACATATTAAAGCCAATAATGATCAAAAAAAATTAAATGAATGGACAATGAGCAAATGTGCTCCATCTATCTATTGAAGAGGTTTTCTAAATTGAAATCCAACTATTTAGCTCAAAGAGGATTGCTCACAAAAAAAAGAAGCTCAGCTTAGCTATTCCTCTCTGTCGATATATTTCAAGACAGCATTATTCATCAAGACAAGACTCAAGTAGATTTCATCTAGATTTATAGTTATCTTGAGCATAAGTATACCGTACTATCAAGAGGGAAGCGAAGCTCGGAAGTCTCTAGCCAATATGTGCTCACAGCTAGTTCAGAGAGTGTCGAGCCAAAACACCCCTCGTGAGTTATTCTTGTGCCGAGAGTGGGCTCACCGGATTGTCCGGTAAGCCTCACCGGACTATCCGGTGAAGGCTAAGCCCAGAGCCTAGAGTCATCTCTCTGACCTTTTCCTTGTGCTTTCATCTCCTAGTTTGGTGTATCTCTAATGGAGACAACACTTACACTTTGATCACCTAGTGACCCAAGGCTTTGTGCCTTAGCCTCTGATCAGGAAACCCCTCACTGAACTATCCGGTGAGCTCTACCGGACTGTCCGGTAGAGGGGTTTGAACCCCAACGGACAGTCAGCTTCTACCGGACTATCCGGTAGGGCTACTAGACTGTCCGGTGATGGTCTGACATAGGCCAACGGCTAGTTTTGTGAGGGTGGATATTTATACCCCTCCACTCACTTCCAGTTGGGGCTGCTGCTTCCCTCCACATCCATATTCATCCAGAGGCTCTTAGCAACACCTTCCAATACTCTCTTTGTGAGATTGAGCTCAATTTGTGAGATTCTTGAGTTGGAGAGGATTTGTAAGATTGTGTGAGCTACATTGTGAGCACCTAGCTTTTGAGCACAGTTGGCAAGCATTTTCGGAAGCGTTTTTGTTACTCTTAGAGGTTTCCTCCTAGACGGCGAGAGCGACCCAAAGGACACTCGGCTTGTGAGTGCCACTTCTCTTGTAGGTGATTACCCCCGCTCTTTGGAGCATTTGCAGTGAGCACCTTCATAGCCTTAGTGGTTGTGAAGGGGAGGCCGTGAGTTGAAAAAGACTCAAGCTCTTGGTGGGTGCCTCAACGGCGACGTACGGACACTTGTGGGTGTGCCCGAACTTCGGGAATAAAATCCTTTGTCGTGTGTGCTGTGCCCCTGCTGGGAGACCCAAGCTTTGTGCTTGTGGTTGCTTTATTTACTTGCATTATATTATTACTTCTGTTATCTTTAGTATTTGTGTGCAAGTTTTCTTTGTGAGTGCAGGGATAAATTGTTACTGAACTAATTATCAACATATAAACACATTACACAGCTCTACATAGCTCGATAAGTATTTACTTGCGTATTTACATCTGTAGGGCTTAGTCTCTGTGTGACACCGGACTATCCGGTGAGGCTCATCGGACTATCCGGTTGTACCGGACTTTCCGGTAGGAGACACCGGACTATCCGGTGTTGAGACTAACAGCGTGTTTTAAGTGGTGTAATTTTTCAGTTACGTCTATTCACCCATCCTTTATGCGACATCAATGTCCTTCCATAAGGCATATCACTCATGAACCAAGGATTGTATAGATGTCCATTTCCTCAGGAATATTAAAATTTGTTTAGGACTGTTGGCGTACAAAGAACAAAAAAGATCAACCACACATAGACTCAAGGCACCCAAAGACTACATAGACCTAGGTAATAGAGAACTTGAAGCAATTAACACATTTCATACATTTTGGTATACCTACTTTAAGTAGCAGATGCAAGTAGTAAAGCATGTTCTCGAAGACAACTGTAAAAATCCAGATAACATTGTCGTTACCCTCGAGAATAAAAAGATTACATTGATCCTCCTAAGATATAGTTTCTGAAACTACTTGACTACAAATCTTTTTTTTTACTTAATCAAAACCATAGGAGCAAGTTAACTAGGATTAGGGAGAAGCGATCTGGCCAAGATTAACATTATGAAAAAGATGAAACCTTGTTTCGTGACATAAAAAGCAATAGGAAATGACATCTAAGGCACGAGAAGCAGAGCGCGAATTCTGAGAAATGGTTATCGTTATCACTGTACTCTAGAGTTGCTCATCAGACCATCCAAGCGGATCTTATATCCACCCTTACCCATCACTGTTTCAACCACATCACTCTCTGTCTACAATAACGCTACAACGTTGTTTTTTACTGTGGGCAGTCCATATATACGGTCCCGTTGGAGATGGTCTCAATAGGCCAATTAGCATTTGCAAGTAATAAACCCTAGTTGCTGAAGGCAATTAACTCGACTCCTTTCCATGAGAAAAAATAATATTGAGTCAAATACTCCTATCAGATAGTGAAGTAGAATTGGCAAGAATAAAGGACAAAGAGACATAGATACTGCAATTTATAGACAATGGGCACAACGCCCTTATTTTCCATAAACAGCATGCACTGACGCAGCATTGTTCGCAAATACATCAGTCAAAGCAGTTGGTGCTTCACCTTAAGCAAGATTTATTGACCCAAACCCAGCGGTAACAATGTGCGGATGCCCTCCACCCACAATGATCATGAGGAAATCACAAAGCACCAGATTTTTCACAAGAATGGCCTTACAAAGCGGAGTAGAACATGCGAACTCACCATCAGGTCGGAAGAACAAGACACTTGTGCTACGCCGTAGGTGGAGGCCGAGGCGAGGAGCCGCCGCCGGCCGGTGATTGGCGGGCGGACTGGTCTTCCGCCGCGGGAAGTGCAGTATAGAGAAAGGGGCTCGGCGAAGTGACGGTTTTGGGTCTTGGGCTGCTTGGCCTGGGTGTTTGGACTTGGGCTAGGTTTAGGTCTCGTTGGTGAGATGATGACGGGCCGTTTGCAGCCTATCCGAACAGTTTTGGAATTTTTTTGTCATTTTTTCTACTGTAAAGCATATAAGCCTATCTATTTATCGAGACATTGAGGAGTACGTATTATCTTGAAAAATGGCAAGTAAATTATATTTTATGTAAGTTTGCTTCCTAGCTAGTTGGTGTTGTTGGAAATGCAGTTTGTACGACAGACAGTAGTATATAGAAAAATAAAAGAGCGAGTTTTTTAATACTATTTTTACCCAATGAAAACCCATGTACCCCTCAAATATTTGCCCTACCCATATATTGGAAAATGTTCAAAAATGATAGAAGAAATTTTTTCACTCTTTAGCTTTTATTTTCTCACATCATCTTGTACACATACCTGTCGGGTACTTTTCCATTTCTTGGAATTAATAAAAAGGAAGTAATCAAGTGACCATTAATTCTTTATTTCTCTTTCATTACCCTCATTTGATTGCCCGGCTAGTCAACTCATTCCTTCCCATCAACGCATTCCGCTCAGGCAATCCGCGTAGGCCCATCAAGTATGCATGATGAGATACACTAGTTATATAGAAACTCTAGAAACAGATGGACTAAAACCAAGTACATCATATAATGCTCTAAGTCTCTCCTTGGTACCTACTCATATGTACATTCAAGGCTTAACACAACCAAAGATAAACTTTTGTCTTTTAGCATATGTTTGGATCAGGGATGACCAGGGTTAGGATATTGCGATACCCATTTTGCCGGTGTTTGGATGAGAACCAAGGTGGGATGGGTTCATCCCTTGGGCGAATATTCACCCAAATGTGGTGCAAGCCCATCTGCCCAAAACAAAGGAACATGGATGCCCCTCGTTCACACAGTGGCTTCATGTCTTCTTCTTCGCCGCGACCGTGTCTACCTCAAGGAGATCGAGGAGGATGGCAAGGTGAAGCGGAGGCAAAGCGTGGTGAAGCAGAGATAGGGCAACGGTGACATCAGGTGGAGCAATTATTTGAGATTTAGCTCGAATTGCAATCACAGTTTTGAAATCGTGAAGGCATCAAGGAGGAACATGTTAGCTTACTGCTCACTAGGAATGAAAACCGCGAAAATATCACTCACTAGGCACTCATTTTCGAGATTTTACCGTATTCTTAGGTAAACGAAAATAAAATGATAACCACAAATATGGAAATGAAAATGATAATGATAAAACTAAAATAAAATGAAAACATAAATGATTTTGCCTTCTTCTGGATGTTTTCCGAAAAAATATCATATTTTACTTATTGGTAATTATCGCAGTATTGTACCGTTTTCGTGTGTATCCCATAAGCAAGTATTGAAGTAGGAGTCTAATAGTGAAACTTGTGCGATATTGATACCGCATAGTACTATGTAATGTGTGACCACATTCATATTTTATATTCTAAACTTGAATTGCCTATCTACCTTGAGTCTTGTAGCACCAAACTTCACATATAATCTAATGTTGGAATGTTGCCATATCAAGATGGTAAATTCAATCTTGGTTTGTTGAACTTATATATGGTGTTGTGTAACCATATTGAAAACTATAAATTATCGACTTTTGGCCATTATCGAGCAATATCCGATTGAATAGTTTCATTTCTGAAGTTTCCGTGATACCGACGCCGTATTAATTTCCGACAATATCGCTATCGATTTTGTGAGAAAAATGTGAAATTGAAAACAATTTTGGCTTCTTTCAACCATTTTCTGATTGTTCTCCGTGGGGGTCGGCCAACTTGATGTGTACCCAGCACCACCCACTCCATCTCCTTTTCCTTTACGGTGCCTCCTCGTCCCTCGTCTCTGAGTGAAAGATGGATGTCACATAATTGAGGGAGATCATGATGTTGGTGGCGCGACGGACGAGAGCAATGCGGGATGGCTGGGATTTTGCGTGAATGTGTGCGACGAGGAGGGGGAAAGCCAGCGGGCTTGCGACGTCTAGAGGCTAGGGCGCCGTGGTTCGCACGTGGACAATGTCCCGGGGGGTCTGGGGGATCAGGATGAGGAATTGGGGATTGCGCGAGGTAGGGGCCGGTGTGAGGGGCGAGACCACCGAGCAAAGGGCGAGGACAAAGTGGATGTGAGGCCACTCTGGTGGGCACGTGGAGTAGGGGTGGGGATGACGGTGATGGGTTGTGTGGTGTGGACAAGGGGTGCAGAGGGTGCCTAGCGAGGACAAGTTTTAGGCTAGGTGAAGTTGTTTTCCCTCCTCCTCTCTAGTGTAATTACTTTACTATTTTTAATGGGGCTTTTTAAGTTGTTTATTTTTTACTCGTTTAGTCGGGCTTCAACATAAATGAGTGAAAGATCCCTGAGAAGCCATACTAAAGGAGCTCTAAATCTCTCATGGAGAAACACATTTCAATAAGACCATTTGATCTCATGACACTCTGCCCCTTTACTATTACCTTCCACAACTACAATCGATGACACATTGTATGAACCATCCTATCTTTGCACTTTGAATTCCGTGGGTCATGCACATGGTATGCAATATCTATCTATAATTCTAATATTGCAACATTGAAATATATTATTTTAAAGTTGCACTAATAGAGATAATTACGAACTACTAGAAATGAATAATACCCGAAATTCAATGCAAATTGCCAAAAAAACTATTTCATTCGAAGCATCAATCGTTTTTCAAAGTCATTCTTGGATCGTGTAAAATTCTATTTGGATACACCCAACTAATTATTAGCCATATAAAATTACAGAAAATTAGTTAGTTTAGATCTAAATATATCTAGATAATAGAAATGCTAGCTAATACTCCTATTTAGCAGGCTGATGATCCAGGTGGCCATGTATATTTTAGATATCGATCAAACAGCCCAGCAGTGCCTACGCAGAAAAGAGCGAGGAAAATGTGACATTGCACAGCCCATTGCACGCGGTCTTATCCAGCCTAAGCCCTAAGAAGCCCCAACACAGAGCCCAATCGAGCCCAGCGGCAAGCCCTTCGTTCCCCTTCCCCTTCCCCTTCCCCTTCCTCGCTTCCGTTCATCCCTTGCCATTTTCCTCGCACGCATCGACGTGGTCTCCGCGCCGCCCCTCCGATCCCATCACCAAAGCTCCAAACCCTATTGCCCTCGCAGCCGCAGCCTCCGCCCCCGCTTCCTTGGACTCCCCTCCGATGGCGGGACAACCCCGAGAGCGCGGGAGCCGCGCGTCCCGGAAGGGCCGCTCCGCCCGTGCGGCCCCCGCTCCGGCGCCCCCACCGGCCTCCGATCCCGATCCGGCCGCGGGAGAGGATTCGGCGCCGTGGCTCCGCGCCACGGTGGACGAGCTGGAGGAGCGCCTGCTCAAGAGGCTGGACGAGGCGTACGCGGCGGCGCTGGCCCGCCTCGCCGACCTCGGGCACGGCGAGGAGGCGTCGCTCGAGGCCGTACTCCGCGCGGGGCACTGCTACGGCAAGCTCGGCGACCCCGTCTCCAACATCGTCGCCAACGCCCGCACCTACCTCTCCGACCCTGGCCACGCCGCCGGGGCGGCCGGCGGCTTCGCCGACCTCCGACGCCTCGAGGAATACTCCCTCGCGGGGCTCGTCTGCCTCCTCCAGAGCAGTCGCCCCACCCTTACCCGCGCTGAGGCCCTGTGGTGCCTCCTCTCCAGCGACCTCCGCCTCGAGGAGGCGATCAACATAGGCTGCTCCCTCAACGGTGATCCCCCACCCGCTGCTACCCCTGCCGAGAGCGATGAGCTCCCTCCGGAGGTGGGCGAGACCGCGCAGCGTGGATACAACCACTACCATAATACCACCGCCACAGCGTCTCAGGACCCCTCTCTCTTTGATCCGGACACCTTCATGAGACTCGCGATACGTCAGGGTCCTGCCGCCGCGACCATCTCCTGCCTCAAGGCAGCCGGGTGGTCACGGTCCAGTGCTGCTGCACCCGAAGGGCAACCCAAGGAGTCCTTTGCCAAGAAGCTATCGACTGAGGAGCTCATAGAGTCTGTTGTTGCCGAGCTCGAGGCCCTTGACATTGACAAGAAGGATCCACCAGATGCAAACCCTGACACAAAGAACCAGATGGTGCGTGACCTCATTAAGCAGACAAGAGAGATGGAGGCACAGCTCAAGGAGCGGAGGGAATGGGCGCAGGGGAAGGCGATACAGGCTGCTCGCAAGCTTGGTGCTGATCTCACTGAGTTACGTGTGCTGCGGATGGAGCATGATGAGAACCAGCGGCGTAAGAAAGAAAAGCAAGTGATGGAGGACGACACGATGAAGCGCCTTGCTCATCTGGAGAACGAGCTGAAGAAAAAGAGTGGGCAGCTTGACCGGAGTAATGCAACAGTGCAGAGGCTGGAAATGGAGAATGCAGAGATACGTGCTGAGATGGAAGCTGCGAAACTGAGTGCATCGGAGACTGAAAGGCAATGCCAGGGTCTCTTAAGGAAAGAGAAGAAGGATAGCAAAAAGCTTGAGGTCTGGGAGCGCCAGAAAGCGAAGCTGAAGGAGGACATTGCTGAATGCAAGACAAAGATTATGCAGGCTGAAAGAGAGCTTGCTGAGGTCAACAAAACAATAAAAAATATGGAGGTTAGGAAGAACTTGCACATTTGTTATGCCTATTCTTTACTACTCCCCCTGGTCATTAATATATGATGTTTTTAGTTCAAAAATGAACTAAAAAACGTCATATATTAATGGGAGGAGGTTGTAATATAATTCTATATGTTTCTCTTTCATTATCCTTTCAGCATAGCTGTAGCCATACTTAAGGTGATGCACTATGTTTCACTATAGTCATAGGGCTAGGACTAGGTACACCGCACACCCAGGCCCGGCTAGTTCCATTTAGGGCCAGCATAGCATTGAGCTACTGTATTGTTAGTTTCTTGCCCTACAAATTACAAATCCATGTTTGTTAAGTACTTACGTGTTTTTTTGGTTTTGATTGCTACTCCCTCCATCCCAAATTGTAAGGGGGTTCTAGGCAAGGTCTCGATCAGCGATTAGTGGCTTAGTGCTACAGCATGGAGTTTGAAATATTATGTCTTGAATGGATTCTTTCATATATTTTCATTTCCATATTATTTCTCCAAGTAATTGTTTCTTGCGTATGTGGTCTATCTCCTCAGACATAGATATCCTAGAACCACTCCAGGCTGTATCTTTGGTTGGTTTTATAGGGTGCAATTTTTTAATTAGTGCATCCACTTTTGAACTGTCAGACCACAAAATGCATATTTTATTATGGTTGTTGTGCAAATGCTAATCCAAGCCATAGCTATGCCGATAAGTTTTAGAATTGGGGGTGCCCTAAGGCCTAGTTGGCAACTCTTGGATTGAATGGGATTGGGGTGTATAATCCACAAATAGATCAAAATCCCGTTCAATCCCACCCAATCCACTCCAATCCCATTCAATCTAAGAGTTCCCAAACTAGGCCTAAGTTATTAACTGATTATCTATGGACATTTAATGCCAACTGGTTATAGGTTTGACCTGTATACATCATTCATGTGTATTACGTACTGAGAGAGTAAAAGGCAGGCAGAAGGTGGTGTATGTGATCATTCATCAATCATAACTACCGTTCATCTAATTTCTGGTGTATGTTGGCAGCATGAGCGTTGATCCGTAACTATAATTGCTCCATTTATGTGCATGTTATAGTTTCAACATCGCTGTGACCTTTGAGGGATAAAAAATTATTATGCATGGCTTTTGTACTCAAATTTTGTATTAAACCTGTTAACATTAATTACCATATTATTGACAGCTCCTTATAGCTAAACCATATAAGGCTTGCAAACTTGCACTTGAGCTTTTATTAAACATATTCCATGGACAGCATTTGACTTTAGAATTATTCCGGCTTTACTGTATGCTGTGTGTGATGCGATTGAAGATTCGGCGAATTCAGTTTTAGACCAAAACAGATTTGGCTGATCAGTGTTAATCCGTGAATAATTTGGGCCTTATTTGTCAACTAGTATTAAATTATTGCTTGTTTCTACACTGCAAAGTTTGTTGGCCTTGTTATTTGAACTGACTGAACTCTTAACTGGAGCAATTGCTTTGTCTGTCGTTAAAACCAGAATTAATGATTTCTAATTAAGCAATGCTACCAGTTATTGTATTATTACAATTTACAACCAAAAGTTATTTTGAAATTTTATTTTTTTCTCTGCATTCTCTTACTGAACTATTGACGTGTCAATATATAAGGCTATAATGCAATTACTTATCCTACCTTCTGTCCAGTATATGAAGGTTGCCATGTTTTCTGATAAATAGGGTTCATTATGCACATCTATTTATATTTCTTTCTTCCAAAAATTGCTGATAATTATTTTAAGCTTCATCCTTTACTCCAGTTATCAGCTCTTTGCACAGTTAATTGAGTTGATGACTTATGTGAGAAATGTACTTTTCATTAAAAGCAGGCTGTTTGCAGATTCACAGTTCATACTTCTAACGTTGAGTTATTTAATAGAGTCGTTTAACCCACACCCATCCCAGGTTACGCGGCAGGCCAAAGTGGTTTTGCAAGGTGGTTGAGGTGATGGAACTCTAGGCTGCGACAAGCTCAGGGGAGGGGGTTAATACTCTGTACATTGTGAATACTAAACTGCAGTATATTTGAGACGGAAATTGAACTTTTTTAAGATTTGGAGGGTCTTAAGATTTAATAAATTTGTTTTGGTTCTACATCTTGCTAGCTCAATTGTTTGTTTTGAGCTTGGATACTGAGTGGTGCATTTCTCTACCCATATTGTGATGTTGCCTAAATCCCAATAAGCTAATAACAGTAATAGTGCAGCTAATTTGGTTTGGGTTTGATTGCAGATTAAGATAAGAGAAGACACAAGGGCCAGAGAAGAAAACACGGCGCTGTTGGAAGAGGAGCGCAGGAAGAAGGAAGCTGCCAAAGCAGACTCTGATCGCCGACTCGAAGAGCTTCGTCGGAAGAAAGAAGTAGAATCCCAGTGCTACAAGGATGACCTCCGCAGGCTCCAAGATGAACTGAACCATCTTCAGAAGTCAGCATGCCAAAATCAACCAGCTGTCCCATCAACCAACGCTCCTGGCCCGACTAACCGAAACACAGCCCGGGTGCTAAAGCAGCAGCCCATCCAGAGGCCACCACCAGCATCCAACAGGTCACTGCCGCAGCCAGCCCAGAAGCCAAGTCGCCGTCGTGACTGTATTGTCTGCAAGAAGGAGGAGGCGTGTGTGATCTTGCTCCAGTGTGCCCACCAGGTCTTGTGTGTCGCCTGCAATAAGCTGCACGAGGATAAAGCCATCTCACGCTGCCCCAGCTGCAGCGCGAAAGTCGAAGAGAGGATCAGGGTTTTCGGTGCGAGCTCCAACTGAAGGCACCAAGGGGTGCTGATGTCTTGGGGTGAAGTGGAACTTGTGATTGAGTTCTCCTTTTTTTTGCTTTTACCTCCATTACTGTGAAGAAATGGTTATAGGTCTCTTGTCTGTCTGACCAGTTATACTTCGCTTCAGCGTTCATGGATATATGCTGTGCTGAATTGCGAGTCCTTTGGGGGTACATGCTTATAATATAAACCTTTTTCCTACTGGAAATGAGTGTGCAATCTGGACTTCTCATTATTTTCCCACTCCTTTTCACTCGGCCTTGATTAATCTGGGGCTCTCATTATCTAAAAGAGAAGAGGATAACTGCTGCACGGTCCAGCTTTGGCTAGAAGGAAATTCTATACGTCTTGCTCGCTAAAATATGTTCAGCTGTGACCATTCTGTCCCAGCAAATCTTTGACGACCCAAACAGTGTTAACCAATTCTTTGCATACTCCCTTACAAAACCCTCCAACCTCTCCCCGTACTTCACTTCCGTTCCTTGCCTTAGGCTCTGAATCTGAGCTGACATTATACTTCATTATACTTCACTTCCGTTCCTCGTCTTAGCCTCCAAATCTGACATTATGCTTCACTTCCGTTCCTTGCCTTAGGCTCCAAATCTGAGCTACATTACACTTCCGTTCCTTGCCTTAGGCCAAATCTGAGCAAAATTACACTCCCGTTCCTTGCCTTAGGCTCCAAATCTGAGCTGGCATTGTCAGGTTAAGTGCGGCATGATCTGCATGATCAAACTAGAAGTAGGTTGAGTTAACCAAAATATTTGGATATTCCCTATTTTTTTGGGTGAACCTCTTCGAAGAGGGCAGGGAGCTCCTGTGTTTAACTTAAGAAAAATGGAATTGACCTGATTTATGAGGAAAACTAAGCCCGAAAACCGAACAATGCATGATTTATTGGAGCAAAAACCGGAAAAAAAAACCCTGAACACAACGGCCGAGACGGCAAGACCTGAGCGTCTCCGAAGGACAAACGGTTTATTGGATATTCCCTATAAACCCTTGTCCTTTCGATATCCCCTGTAACCCCCCTCCTTTCCCGGAGGTCTTTGCCAACTCCCGTCCACAGACCCTCTCCCCTTCTTCCTCCCCGCGATTGGAGCAAATCCCGCCGCCGCCTCCCTCCCCCGCCATCGGCGCCTCCCTTACGCCGCGGCCTCTTGCCCCGCAGGCTGCCTCCACTGCCGTCGTCCACCGCCCTCCGCTAACCACGCCGCCGGTCGCCCCCGCCGCTTGCCCTCTTAAACTGCCTTCCTCCCCCGCGCCGACCGGCGGTGCCCTCGCTACTGGTCTCAGCTGCTGTCTCGCCCACCACCACCGCCTGACCGGCCACCTCCGGCTATCCCTCTATGGGCGGAGGTGGAGGAGCTCGTCGGCGCAACTCCCACCCCCTACCCCGAACCCTAACCTCGAACCCAAAGCCGACGCAACGACAGTGAGATGGTGACAACGACAGAGAGATGGCGCGCGAAGAAGGAAGAGACCGGCGGCTCGGTGCTCGGCTCGTGGAGGAGGAAGGGTGACGAGACAATTTGGTCAAATGGGTCGATTTGGGCTGAAAGTAAAAAAATGTGAGAGGATGGAGGAGGAGGAGGAGGAGGAGGAGAAGAAGAAGAAGAAGGGGATTCGGTAGGTGCACCGGAAGATCTCCGTCCTTTCCTCCTATAAACCCCCTCCTTTCCCCCTGTATACCCCCTCCTTTCCTTCTCTTAGGCTCCAAGAAAAAAATTGGATATCTACTACCGGAGAAGTTCTCCGCGAATCCCTCTCTCGACTCCCAGTTCCTCCCACCGAGGGGCGACAGATCGATGACGCCGCAGACGCCGCAGGGCCCCGAGGAGGAGCTGGAGAGGTGGGGTGGTGTCAGAGGGGAGGATGACGCGCCAAGCGACGGGCTAATGGCAATGCTGGCGCGCCTCGACATCTCCGTTCCGGAAACCGCCGTGGCGCAGCCCCTGTTCGCCGGTCCGTCGGCACCGCGGCCGATGAACCCGGTGGCTATGGGGATGCCGCTGTCGCCCCGCGACTGCGGCGTGCTTGACCCGTGGCGCTTCGCTGAAAGTTGTCTCCACCGCGGCGGCGGCGCTCATGGGCCTCGTAACTATTATCAGGGTGGTGCCACTGCCGCAACTCGCGGCATTCTCCCTGGCGACCACGCGTACATGCCGCCGCCGCCGCCGTACTTGCATGGCGGCACGTTGGCTTTAAACCCCAACATGGTTTCCCCCCGGGCGTGTAACGAGCGAGCCCTTCTCCTGGCTCTGTCCCAGGAAACCCCGGAGACGATCGTGTCGTACGCCTGCAACCTCTTGGAGAGCCGACACGGGCAGCGGCTGTTCCGCCTGGTCCTCAACCATTGCGACCATCAGCTGCGCGAATGGATCGTTGCTAAGATCACGCGAGACAGAGAGAGCTTCCGTAGACTCTGTTCCCGGAGGTGCTTGATCAAATACCCATATGGCCATCTGTCTTTTTTTTTTTTTTTTTTTTGCACCAGGTGATAGCTTCTATGTCTTTTCAGGCCGGATGAAGCGGTTTTTATTATCGATTCCTCCGAAACTCGGAGATCAATGCAGCTTCTTGGAGATTCCATGGTGCAATGGATGGCACATGATCAGATGCAGGACTTCCTGTCAGATTCAAAAAGAATAAGAGTGATGCAGGCCTTCATAGCGACCTCTCCTCCAGACAATGCTCAGGTGCTTGCTGTTTCTTTTTTTCCAAGTTCTATATGATGCTGCAGAAATTAATGCCATTGCGGTGTTTTCACTGGTATCAGTAGCATCTGTGTCATATATCTAGACGTTGTTGCTAACGAAAGTACATCTGTGACCTCAGCACTGTCGCTCAACTGTCGCATTCTTTACGTGTCTGCTGAGAACAAATTTTGTTTAATTCCCTTCAGGCTCGTTTGTTCTGCTTTCCTGTATGATAACATGCCCTAAGGAACAAGCGTTGCTGTTTTGATTCACTCAAGTCATGACCCATGTCTAGCGCGATAACGATACTTTGTATTGGGTTTTCATTCTTCACACTTTATATTACTCAATTGAAATCCCTGTGCTCTTTAACTCTAGTTTGTTAAGATTGTTTACATGCACAATTTTCTACTAAGTGCATTTGGTAATTTAAACTTAAGGGGGCATTTATTTATTTTTGATTCCCGGTCCAACCTCCACTTTTTTTTTAGATAATGCCTCCTCCAACCTTCACAGCACAATAGTTTATATATTCCCTATCTGGCAAGATTGATCATATTTATAAACCTTGTTGCATTTTTAATGCATTTCAAAATTTTGCTTCTATTGTTCACATGCGCTCTAATTTTCATAATTTACACTTTGACAATTTTTGTGCTGGCAGCTTATTTTTGAAACTGTTGCTAAAAATTGTATAAGACTTGCATGCCAACCAAATGGATTGAGCCTACTACAAGATTGCCTAGAACGTGTCAGCTGGAAGCAAATGGATGATATCTTTACACAACTCTCCTATAAGAGCCTTCATCTTGCTCAAAATTCCTGCGGGTATGCATTTGATAGTATTGTTCTATTGTATGAAAGCACCCAAGGCATAAAGTTCTTTTTGCATTTTCATTACTTCATGGATGATGCATTGCTGTTTGTGATATCTTTCCCTCATGTTCTCTCACAGAAACTGGATTGTTCAGGATATTCTCAAGAAGGGAGATCCCTCTCACCTTGGAATTATTGCTTCTTGTCTTAGAAATCATTATGTTACACTCGCAAAAAATAAGTATGGATCCAATGTGGTGGAGTGTTGTCTAAGGGTATTCAATGAAAGATTGAGATCGGCCATTGTGAATGAATTTATTCGCTACCCTCACTTTAGAGATCTAGTGACAGATCAGTTTGCTAATTTTGCTCTCTCTACTGCTCTTGAAACATGTAAAGTAAGTCTGTCAAATTCTCTCTCTACTTCTCTTAGAAACATGCCATGTACTCATTTATCAATCTTCACTTTAACCAGTTTCATGTTTTAGCTAACTTAATGAATTTTCTCTCTTGTTCAGTTTCCTCTGCGAAACACTTTGGCCAGTGCCATACTTTCTCAAAATATTATTTTTCGCAATCAACATTGTACAAAGATCTTTAGCTTACTAGCCAAAATGGGTTTATGAGGTAAATAATACTTTGTAATTTTATGTCTACATTGTATTGATTGATATCATGCTGACATTCAGACATTTGGGCAGGGAGTTCGGGAGTAGGACATTGTAATCAAGTAGATAGTTTTCCGCTACCGGTCTGCTCTGATGGGTATTGTTTAATTTATGGAGCCCTTGCTGGTATTTTTGGTTCCTTGGAGATGTTGTGGATTAGCCGAGTAGGTACCTAAATCAGTTTGTGCTTGTGTGGATTTGTTCGTCTAGATTATGATGTGCTGGAGACTTTGAGGTTCACTTGTGATGGTTTGTCTTTTGTGCTAGCGGTACATATCTTCAAGCATTGTTTACCTTTACAGTTTTTTACATGTCGTTATAGTGTCATAATGTGGTCTAAGTGGTTATTTGGTTATGAGCTATCATTGTTTTAGTGCTTTTTTTAGAAGAAAATGTTGTATCTCTGCAGTTTTGAGTTTGCATGTTGTATCCCCAAGCTAGCTGTCGATATTGGATGCACTTAAACAATGATTCTATTTTATTTGTAATGATTGTTGTAGCTAGATGCTATGTCCTTTACGGATCTTTCAAATAGAAATAGATTCTTTTAGAAGAAAAGGTTATCTTCGTGTTCTCGAGTTTGCATGCTGTATCCTGAGGTCGAGATTGGATGCACTTAAACAATGATTTTATTTTAGTTGTAGTGATTGTTGTAGCTAGACGCTATGTTCTTTACAGATCTTTCAAATAGAAATAGATGGTTTTTCTTTACCCTTTGAAGAATGTCATCAAGCATATTTTACTTTTATTTTCATCCAAGGAATATATGTCCATGTATTGCTATGGATTGGAAGAAGGCCCAACTTATTTTGAAAAGGAGCAATGTCTCTATCCGCAGTGCAATGGCAGACGTAGTGCAAAAATGAATGGATCCTAAGCATCGACCACACTAACCCGAACATTATTTTCTTCTACATTGCGCGCTTATAATATCCCTAAAAAATATATAGTCTGTACATATGTTCATGCATATATTTGCACACCCGCATATATGAGCACACATGGCATAGATTTAAAGCTCCTGGCGCAGATGTATGTGCAACAAGCACGTGGCACGGGATGGCACGTCCAACAGCAATCTAGGAAGGAAAGAAAAGAAAGTAAAAAGAAGGATACACACTTAATTAATTCAAAGATTAAAGAAACTGCATGATGGGTATGTGTACAAAATGAGGTGAGAAAATAAAGGACTAAAGGGTGGAAAGATTTCCTTCTATCTGTTTTAGGACATTTCTAACACTTTCCAATACTTTCTAACATGTACAGTAAAGCCGATGTGAGAGGTATAAAAGTTTTTGTTGGGTGAAAAATGATATTGTGAAATTTCGCTCTTTTAATATATAGTAGACTTGGACAAATCCCACCATAATGGCCAAACCACTACGCTAACTCAATTCATAAATAATAACCTAACAACTAACGATGCTCCGTTTACAAAACTAAGTCCCTGTTTGGGTATTGTGGTTTTCATGTACCACAATATTTGAAAACTACAGTTTTTCAACTACACGTAGAGTACGTGAATAATGTAGTATTTTGTGGTGTTGATAAAATCTTGATGTGTTTGGCAAAAACTGTGGTATACCATAGTACCGGACGTGAGGAGCTTGCTAGTCTCCATGCATCACAACGGCATCAGAGCTCAATTTATAAAAAAGAGGTAGAGAGCAGATGTTTGAAAACTGAAGAAATACCACAGTATTTAGAATACTTGGGTTTGTGAAACTATGTATCCAAACGCCTCAAAGTCTTTGATACTAGGGTATTTTCTAAATACCATGGTATTACCACAAAACTCTAGAAAAACTTTATATCCAAACAGGGCCTAAAGCTTATGTCAACAACACTCTAAGCTAAAGTTTTATCATCTTAAAAAATATATATATAAAAGTAGTAGAAAAATAGACACAACCAATAACTTAGAAAAACTTTGCTTGGGTAGTCTAGCTTTAAAGCCCATCTTGGCCCGTCTTATGCAGCCTAGACCATTTAAAATTCCAGACTATTTTTGCATAGAAATGACATGTTTTTATTTTTTATTTTTATTTTGTTTTAGAAATAAATATCATAATAAAAAGTATTTCTCCTACCCGGCAAACGACCCACAGGTCGAGATCAGCCATTCAAAGGGTAGGGTTTGAACGGGTAACTTAGAAGCTTGCGGTTACTCCAGTAGGTTTCATGGAGAAGGCTGGACCTGTGGACGCTAGCGGTGTCGAGCAATGGGAAGGTAGAATGGTTCTACCCGCATCCTGTAAAGACCGCGTTGATTTTCATCTTGCCTAACTTTGTAGTACAATCACTCGCTCTGCATGATGCATTGTTGTAACGCTTCAAAATTTAGCATCTGGAATTTTTTTCAAATCTCTCCATAATTCAAAATCAAATTTTCAAAAACTTGATATGTTGCTTATTTGTTTTGAGAGTGTTAATATAAGCTCAACAAAATTCCAAATATCGCAAATACTCTCCACCAAAATTCTTTCCAAAATTCAATTCAAAAAAATATCCCCGCGTCACTTGGACCCTTCATCTCCGCGCCACTTTGACCCCATCTCCGCGCCATGTGGACCTCCCATTTCTGCGACACATCATCGGCCTCCCTCTCCATCGGCTATAAATAGCCCCCTACTCCATGCCTTCATCCACACCAAGCTCACAACCGCCGCAATATCAGCCTCCGGTTCAACCCGGGCGTTGTGCGCCGCGAACGCCATCCCTCTCCTCCTCTCTTGCCATGCACGGGAGCAGAGTGCCTCTGCGTTCTTCGTCGAGAGGCTACCATAGCTCGATTGCTCCGACTGTGGGCACCTCGCCACCTCCCTCCACTATCCCAAGCCGCGCTCCCCCCTTCCCCCGGCCTGTATTGAGCTCCCCGCAAGCTCCTAAGCCGTCACCAATGGCTGCCCGCGGCGAGCACCTCTGTGTCCACCACATCTATCGCGGTGACAACCACCATAGCTGAATGCCGGTGAGCCCATGCCCGTTGCTCACGGCAGCGCGAGGCAAGCAGCCGAGCAGAGGCGCTGCTCGGGCCTGCTCGTGCCCCTCTGTCTGTTATAACAGCCCCATTTTCTGTGAATGACAGGTGAATCCACCCATTATTTTTCCACGCCAACCACCAGCCACCGGTGATTGGCCCATCACTAATCACGTGTCATTCGATCCAGCAGATCAATATTGTACCATTCTATTCTTCTATTCATTTATTTTCGAATTAATTTCCCGACCATATGAGCTCCAATTCCATTATTTCTTCTTTCAAAATTTATCAAAAATCAATATCTACCATACACATTAATTTCATGATTTTAGAAGCCTCCAAAGCCGCTTACAAGCCGGTACCACATTTGACACCGTAGGCGTGGACCGTTGGCACCAGCCTGAAACTCTGCTCGCAAGCAGTCTATGAATATTTTATGTTTCTCCAGAATCTAAAAATACGATTTTATTCTCCCGTTTCTAAATATTCGGATTTAGCAATATTCCAGCAATATTCCTTTCTTTTTTTTCTTTTCTTTTCCTGAATATACAAAATTCATATCTGTTCCGTTCTAACTCCAATTTAGGTGATTCTTTCACCTAAAATCATCTAAAATCAAGCTCTATCTATTCATACACTCCACGTGATCTTTTGTCTTGGCCGGAAGCCGTCGTCATGCCACCATGACGCCGTTCTACGTCCAGTCAGTACTTTCACCGGTCGCACAAACATTGTGAGCCTGATGATCGATGCCGTTAATCTCCTATTCTACATAAATCTTAAAGGTAGCTGTCTTATCCTGTCCGAGCCCTGAATTCAAATGACGACGATGCTGAAAATCATCTAAACATCATTGCTCTCTCCACCACTCCAAAAAAGATCTTCTCCAAAACACCAACATGCGACTGCCACCCCTTCGGCGTCGTCGACCTCGCATCTCGCGTCCACCACCGAGCCCGCCAACTCGCCCGAAAACTCGCTACACCCCAACCAGTTGCAGTAATACCACTAGTAAAAACCCAGCAGACTCCCATCTTCGCAATCCAAGCTCTACACTACCAAACCTGTTGAGCTCATATTATCCCTCGTTGTATGTGTTTTTCTTGTTTGTGCACGTAGATTATACCAGCGATTCTGATCGGTACGTCTTTCGCGAGAACCTTCGCTGCACTTGAAGAAAGCAGCAGGCCTTTGCAGCGGATGCTGTACCAACACACTCAGTGGTTGGCACACCATCGCGCTCAGCAGTTGAGAGAGCAAAGTGAGCAGTGGGAAAGGTTCTATCGCTCCCAGTTCTTGGTGCGCCAAGGCATCCGGGAGATGATGTATCCTCGATCTCAGCTATCAGCGTATCTTCGACAAAGCAGCAGGCAAGCCCACTGGAATCTCCATTTGATGCATAAAATTCCTATGTTTCACAAACACAACCCTTGGTCTGATAATCACATAAAAACTTACATGTTTTGCTTGCTAAGGTAACCCAGCAAAATATACAGTCACCTAAGCTTATTTTAGATATAGCGCGCATAGGTGGGATCGCTCATTTAATTATCTATCATAATCTTGACGCTAATAATATAGAATATGAAGGGTATGGGAACGTGGATGTGTGTGGTTTTGAAATAAAATGGGGAAGAACCTCGGCAACCGACCTTGTCAGAATACGGCTATGCGCCGAAACAGCCATAAGGCCAGGGTGTGAACGGGTAACTTAGCTACCTGCGGTTACCCCTTGTTTCGATGGATTTCTCGCGGTCAAGCATTGAAAAGTTGGAATGGTTCTACTTGAGCTCTTCGTAAGGACCGTTATGATTTTCATCTTGCCTAACTCTTTTAGTACAACCACTCGCTCTGTATGAGGCATTGGCTAGGCCCGAGGCAGAGTGGATAGCCTAGTAGCTTCTGTGTTGGCGCACAAGGGGCTAGAGGATGGGTGGTGTGCCAATGGGAGTACCGTGGGGTAATGGAGTGGCTCGGATGCCGGAAGGATCTGTATCACTCTGATGTAAGTGTGATTACCAAATCCTAGGATGGTAATAAAGCACAATTTAGTCCCATTATGAAAACTGGGGCGCTTTAATTGTCTAGGCTCGAGCCAGAGTGGATTGCCTAGTAGTTGCCGTGTTGGCGCATAAGGGGCTAGGAAATGGATTGTGTGTCATGGGAGTACCGCGAGGTACTGGAGTGACTAGGTTGCCCGAATCCCTAAAGCACTGCTAGGTGATGAAACAAAGGCGAATGTTTGGTTTGGAATTGTGACGCTTATTTGGCCGTCAGCAGTCGCTGAATCCAATTTGTTGGAATTAGTATAATCTCTGATCAGATTAAAGCCTATTCGAATAATCCGAGTCTACTGGTATGGATGAGTTACGGCTTGGTTCTTCAATCAGCAGATTTTCATAACTAAAATGATTGGTTTGGCATGGAACCAAATGGTTTTGATGTTGAAGCTACGTGTGTAAAACCCAGTAGCAGTGTGAAAAATGTGTTGGCGGATACACCTTGAGCTATGTGGACCGACAAGTTCAGTGGCAACCATTTTTTTAAAAAAAACCCTATTTCAGAAAGAAGAAAACTTAATAAATAGCTCGAACCCTTACAAAATGTTTTATGCAAAACCTCTCTGAGCTCCAGATATATCTTGCATGTAGATGTAGCTATGCCCCTACTCCGTATAGAGAAAGGTGGGCTGTTGAGTACGTATGTACTCATCCTTTCTTTGTTGATGTTTTTTCAGTGAAGATGATACCGTCACCATGTATTCGGACGAGTAAGAGTTACGGCCTGCTTCCCAACTGTGACGAGTGGAAGTTTGGGCTTACTTTTTATTTTCTGCTGCTTAGTTCAGGGCTGCACCCCTTTGTTGTCCGACCCGTTAGAGCGGATCTATATCACTCTGTTGTAAGAATGTGATTACCAAACCATGGGAAAGTATTAAAGCATATTTTAGTCCCATTATGGAAATTGGGGCGCTTCAAAACCCTTCCATCTGAACTGGTGGGCTAGCGTATTTGTATATTTCTTTTACTAGAACAACTAATTTTGCAATAAACTAAAATAACATATATAATATAAAAATAAAAAATATAATAAACCATCTTAAGACTGAGGTAACCAAATGTAACTAGAGGACATTGTGATGCGACTCGTTGTCTTCACCGCGCCTGCACCACCGATGCCTCCGCGATCTCGCCCTCTGCGCGAGGGCCCCTATTTGTCGCCGCGGCGACTCGGACGCCGCACAGCGCCGAAGCGACTGTTGGGTCGTCGCGGTTACTGTGGGTTGGCCCAACTCCCACGGTTCCCTCGCTGCTGGCGCCGCCTCCGGCTCCGGAGTCTCCGCCTCCGCCACCACCACCCTCGGCTCCGACATCCCCGCCTCCTTCGGCCGCGCTCCAACGCCGCCAGCTAATCCGGCTTCGCCGGAGCGGCACTGTGACGCCCCCGCTACCGGCCCTCCCCAACCGCCATCCACCGTCGCCCGACCGATGGCGCCATCGCCGCAAGTCTCAGCTGTCCCTCGCCCGCCACAACCACATATCTGGACGCCGCCCTCATCCCTCCCCTTTAAGGCCAGAGATAGAGAAGAAGGAGACGCGCCGGCGGCCAACCCAACCCTGAACCTGAACCTCGGCAACCCCGAAACCTGAACCTAGAATCCAATGGCCGCCTCCTACTAGTCGTTGTCGTCACCAGCGGCTTCTTGCAGCGGCGGCGACGCCAGTGGGCTAGGCCCGCTCATGGATTCGGCCCACGACGTGCCTTGGCTCCTTCGGCGACGGATTGCCTCGGTGTCACCGTAGTGACAAAGAGTTCCGGTGCTCAGCGCTGGTGCCTTCATCGACTCCAACGCCTTCCCCGACTTTTGGTTACCTTCGTTGATGCGTACCTCCACCTTCCACTGTTGACCTCACCGCTCCTTTCCCTATGACCACCAAAGTCCTTGGTGGAGGTGGCTTTCGCCTCGTCCACCACCGCGTGCGGCCGCAGCGCCACTAATGTTGCTGTCACGCACCTTCTCTAGTATGCTATCTCCCACCACTCCACCACGTACCATCCTTCCTCCATTGGCCGGCTCAGCAACAGGGCGGGTGAAGCATCCGCGCACTCGCCCCAAAAGCTGGGATTAAAACCAGCAGTGGGTTACAATCTGCCCCGGCAATGAACCAGCTGGGGACCTAAAACACAATGTGGGACCTGACAACCGGTCGTAGGAGAGGGAGGTGGAGGCGTCGGGGGTGGAGCGAGCATGCGGCTAGTGCGGAGGTGTCGAGCGACCGACCAACCGACCAATGGCGAAGGCATCGGGCGCGGAGGCGTGGAGCGTGTGGGTGGTTAGCCTGAGGCGGATGGGGCGGGGGCGACGGTGGAGGAACCGGACGGGGAGTGAGTGGGCAGCGGGCCGGAGGCGCTAAGCTGGCGTGCAGCTGGCTGGTGGAGCAGAGCGGGTAGCCAGCCGACCAACAGCGGAGTCACGTAGTCATGTTGAGCAGTGGAAAGTGGAGGCGGGCACAATCGTGTGGAGGGAGTGGAGCGGGGGCTCTTCGTTCTATGTACCTAGGTTTTTAAGATGGTTGATGTTTTGTTGGGCTTCCACCATATTTTCGGTCTCCAAATCCGAAGATCCATGGGTGAAAAATCACGCCAACCCCCGCGGCGACTCGCTCCGAACCCACATTACTGCCATCGCTACTCTCGCCACCCACTGGCTGTCTCCGTCGCCGGATGGCAACCTCCTCTGACCCTCTGCTCTAGCGCCACTGGACAGGGACAACTGGCAACCGCCGAGTCTAACCGCCACTGCAAACCTCGCCGGTGGCGGTGGTGACGCGCGGTGTGCAGCGGGGGTGGACCGTGGGCCGCAAAATAATGATAGGATAAACGGGTATGTGAACTCTGAGCCTTTTACCCGAAACCGCCAAGCCCAACTACAACTAAAATCAAATCGAGCCCAAAGCCCCCGTCTCGTTCGAATTTTTTTTATTTTTATATTTATTTAAATCGTTTTTTGCAAAAATAAATGGGCGATTGAAAAATTTGCAAATATGGACCTATACCGCCGGACTAATTGGCGGTATATAAAAACCGCCAGCCCAATCGGCGGTATTTACCGCCAGAACAGGTTGGCAGTGCGGCATGCGCAGCGACCGGTGGGCCCGCGGACCAAAAAACGCCAGATTGGGCGGCGGTATTTAAAAACCGCCGGCGGGGACGGCGGTTTTTTAAATACCGCCGGCGGGGACGGCGGTTTTTTAAATACCGCCGGCGGGGACGGCGATTTTAGGCCCATACACCCGCCGGCCGCCTTTCTTTTTTCTTTCTTCCTTCTTCTTCCTCGCCACTGCCCGCCGCCCGCGCCGCCCGCCGTCCCCGCCGCCGCCCGCGCAAGGTTGTCCCGCGGCTCGGTCGCGTCACGCAGAGGGGAGAGGAGGAGAGGGAGAGGGCGCGGAGGGGAGGGAGCGCGTCCGGCGCGCCGCCCAGGAGGGAGAGAGGGAGAGAGAGGGAGAGAGAGAGGGAGAGTAGAGGAGGCCAAGGTTGCAGGTAAATTTTCTTTGAAACATGTATTTTTTTAGCATTTTAAATATCATTAGATGTATTCTTTGATATTAGTAGTAGTTTAGATACAATATTAATAGATTAGGTAACAGTAGTAGTATTTTATATAATATTAGCACCAGTTTGAATTACCATTAGCGGATTTAGTCTCGTTTCATGTAATACTCATACTATTTTAGTTGATATTAGCACATTTACCAGTTTTAGATTTAGATAGAATATTCAATCATTATAATATAAGAAAAATTTAGTGTTATATAGAAATGTGGTTACATATGTGCTAAGTACTGTCTTGGTTGTCGCATTTGTGGTCAGGCATGTCACAGAAAACATATTTTCAGATATATTTTGGTGAAGGAGAGATACGTTACGGTCAGTTCGGGGTAGATTTGAGTGGGTTTCGGTCAGTGACAAAAGGGCTGGACAAAGCAATTGAGAGGCCATTTCGTTCAGTGTATAACTGGTTCATGAAGTGTTTTAAGTTGGATTATGATGAATGTCAATTGAGCATCTCAGCAGTAACAACTAGGAGTTCATCTCCTGTTTATTATGAATTAGTGCAAATAGAAAGCACTGCCATATGGAGGAGGTTTGTTGATGTTAGCTTGCGTCATGGGTTACCTCTGGTTCTTTTTGTGCAAGCATACGAGAAGGTGAATGGTGAACCAGAAAGCTCACGGGGCTGTGATGAGGCCACAACAGTTGAAGAAGTGGTGGAAAATAATGTGAATCAGGTTAACGATGTGGGCGTTGATATAGGGAAGCAAGGTGAAGCAAATAAAACAGTACGGGAACCAAGGGGTGAGGTAGATGAGGCTGAAGAAATTGTAGGTTTGGTTGAACAGATGCAGCGGGAGGATGCCGAGGCCAATGTCCCTGTTGATGAAGATTCAGATAGTGAAGATGAAATATTGAACCAGGTTCCAAGTCAATGGAGCAACTTTGATCACTCAGAACTGCTAGTAAATGAAGGTGAAATGGTTCCATGGGAATATAGTGAGAATGAAGTATCTGTGGGAGCTATTTACCATAGCAAGATAGAGCTGAAAGAGGCCGTGCAAAAATGGTCGGCTAAGTGCCTGAAGAAAGAGTTCAGAGTTAAAAAGAGCAGTCCACAAGTCTATGATGTGAAGTGCATACGAGATGATTGTCCTTTTAGGGTCCATGCTTTCTTGGGAAAGTATGATATTTTCTGGACCGTTTCAAGAATTGAACATCATACATGCGTCCTTGAAGAGCTTGAGAGTCATCACCGTAACTTGACAGCTGATTTTGTGGCTCAACATATGTACTCAAAGATAGTAAATAATCCTGGATATGAGCCGAAGGCAATAATCAATAGCATAGAGGATGACTTTCAGTACAAAATAAGTTACAGCAAAGCTTATAGGGCAAAACAGAAGGCGTTGGAAATGAGATGGGGTACGTATGAAGCATCGTACCACAACCTGCCACGTGTGCTAAACACACTATGTGACCGGAATCCGGGCAGTTACTTTGAGATTAAGCACTATAATTTGCCTCAGGACCGGACAAAGCGTGTTCTTCAGCGTGCTTTCTTTGCTTTGGGGGCATGTATCAATGCATTCCAGTATTGTCGCCCAGTGATATGCATCGACGGGACCTTCCTAACAGGGAGGTACAAGGGCACAATTCTGACTGCAATTGCCGCAAATGGAAACAATCAGGTGCTCCCAGTGGCTTTTGCATTTGTTGAGAGTGAGAATGGGGACAGTTGGTATTGGTTTTTAGAGCGGATCAAGTCCTGTATTGTTCAGGATCGGCGAGATGTGTGTGTGATTCATGATCGACATGGAGGCATTATGCAAGCGGTGCAAGATTTACAGGAAGGATGTGTACAACGTCAAAGAATAGCAAAGTGGGTCGATCTGAAGAGTCGGTGGTGCATGAGACACATGGGAGCTAACTTTCAGAAGCAGTTCAAGAACAAGAAACTAACAAAACTTTTTAAGAGGTTGTGTAGTCAGAATCAAGAAAGGAAATTCAATGTCTTGTGGAAAAAACTTGATGAAGTCACAAAGAAGAAGGCTACGGAAGTAAGTACTAGAGGTGCGAATGTAGAAGATGATGAGCCAATTGCAATGGAAAATGTGGGGCTTGATGCTCCTAATGTGCGACGGAGGCCTGGTCGTTCGATTAAGTCATTCTCGGAGTGGATTGAGCATGAGCCAAAGGAGAAGTGGTCTTTGTTGCATGATGAAGGAGGTGCACGTTATGGTATTATGACTACGAACCTTGCCGAGGTGTATAATTTGGTGTTACGTGGAAGCAGAAGCATGCCACTTGTCGGGATTGTGGAATTTTACATATACCGTACAACACAATACTTTCAGAAAACGTCATCCAGCAGCAAAGAATGTGTTTCTAGACCACCGCCTCGTATATGGGCAGAAATTCTTTGAGTATATGGCCAAAGCAAACAAAAAAGCCGCAGGACATCGTGTCAGGAACATGGGTGTCGCTGAGCATCGATTTGAGATCATTTGTCGGGACAAAGGCCGAAGAGGAGGCAATCATGAGAGGCACGTGCAAGAATGTGTCCTGTACAATAACCATTGTGTTTGTACCTGCCACAAGCCGAGGTTATACCACAGGCCGTGTACACATGTCATAGCTGCATGTCAGGAAGTTGGAGGTTTGAACGCTCGTATGTTTGTGTCCCCCTATTACCTGAAGGATGCAATCTATCACACCTGGACTTCTGAGATATATGGTTTCGCCATTGCGGGGACTTTCACTAGTATTGCAGAGGGTGCTCCTGATTTCATACCCAATCCTCACCCTGACATGAAACAACAGATAGGGCGACGCAAGACTCGTCGCATTCGTAACAACATGGATGACGCCGAAGCTGGGCCAAGAATTGTCATATGCTCGAAATGCAATGAGTTCGGGCACAGCTACAAAAAATGCACTAATACATCTCAAGGAACCGTGTCGAACATACCTGAGCCAGGATCATCGAGTCACGGTCGACGCGATCGTGGAGGAACAAATGAAGTCATTTAATTATTTTTAGTTACTGTCATGGATTGTAATAACATAATGTTTGGAACCTTTCTCTGCTACGTTACTCTTGCATTAGTTGAAATTATGTGTATGTGGATTTGCTATCATGGATTGTAATAATATTATGTGACTATGCCATTTAGTTTGTTAATATTTTGAATTCGATGCTATGATATGCAATGTTATGTTATTGTTATGTGAAGTTATTTTGAATTACATGCAGTCTTATGTTAATGTATTAGTTAGTTTATACTTGGTTTATAATGTGGACTAACGATATCAATCTTTTTTAGGGATGGATGCCCCACAGGGTTACGTGACCCCCGACCTGCTCGATGCAGCGACGGACAAGAAGCACCGGTCTTACTTCAGTGCGGTATTGGGGAGCTCCCTTGGACAGTTTCGCGCACGTGTTCCGATGGAGACGATGGCGTTGGACCCTCGTTGGCTACCGAGGTTCGCTTTACGTGCTTCATTCTCCCGTTCAGATATATTCAATCTCTTTCAAATTTATACAATGCTATGCTCATCGTTTTTTTAGACTGCGCGCTTCTGGTCTGCTCCCACTTGCTCGCGTGGTCGAGGGAGACGGACCGCGTTTCAGCTACGACTTCTCTCTCCTTGCTTCAATGGTGCATAGGTGGAGACCGGAGACACACACTTTGCACCTCACCGTGGGCGAGATGGCGCCTACGTTGCAGGATGTGTCGTACCTGCTTGGGTTGCCGTTGAGGGGCGATGCCATGGGCCCCACGGACGTCGGCCCAGGGTGGCGTGAGGACTTGCTCGCTCGGTTCGGTGCCGTCGAGCATATCGGCAACGCACAGCCCTACAGGGAGTTCCCACCGACGTACACGGGCGGGCCCCCAAAGTGGTGGATTCTTCAGTTCAAGGTGAGTAGATTCGACCGCAACCGGCATAGTTAAAATTCATATGGTTCTTACTTATGTGCAACTTTTTACAGGCTGGCACCATTCGAATAGGTGCCACAGAGTACGAGGTTGCGCGGCATTTGGAGGCGTACGTGCTGTGGTTGATGGGGTGGGTCATGTTCTGCAGCTCTGCGGGCAACTTTGTGCCCAAGAACTTACTGCCTTTCGCGCGTTACGTCGCCGACAGCCCACTAGAGTCGATCCCGCAGTTCAGCTGGGGGTCCGCTGTCCTATCTGCGACGTACCGCGGACTGTGCATGAGTTGTTTGAAGAGTTCGTCAGCGGAGCCCATCTTCGGGGGATGCCCGCTACTTCTGCAGCTTTGGGCCCACGAGAGGTTTCAGATTGGTCGGCCCGCGGTCCGGCAGATCCATGGCCCCACAAGATCACAAGGCGGCGTACGACAAGATAGCGGAGCTGTGCAGAAGAGTGACTAGGTCGTTGTCTTGCCGTGGTGACGATGTTGGCCATCCACCACCGCAGCCGATGTTTGTTCCCCCTAACCCGACACCGCCACGACCCCCTCCGGTACGACCTCCGGTACCACTGTTTGCGCAGACTCCGCCGATGACCTACCCGCCGCCAGGTATTTCTTGTAGAGGTCAATTAAATTAAACACGAGTTCGTCAATTATTTATGCATGTTCCGTGCAACAGGTACGCAGTACGGGACCCATGTTGGGTCATCGTCTCGTCACCCTACCTACCACCACGACGTCTTCGCTGCAGGGACATCACGGACTCGTGACTTTGAGTGGGGTAAGTGCCTTTCACATACATGCAGCATACTCGTCATGCCTGTTACAGTGTTACTTTACATTTTTAATCCATGCGATTGAGTTGTAGGATATGAAGCTGGCACGACCCCTGACGACAGCTACGGAGCCGGCCACGGTCCTGACAGTCCACCAGGTGCAGCAGAACAGATGGCGCAGTCCTTGTTCGCGTCGCCGCCGCGACATGATGAGATTGGTTACTCACAGCTACAGGAGGCGCCACCCCACGAAACTCAGCAGTCACAGGATCCGCCAGCGCCCGATGCAGTCCCTGGCCGACGTACTCGACAGGCACCCGACCCCTTTAGTCACGGGTCACGCCACACTTGGGCTGCCCAGAGAGCTGCACGCAGGAGCAAGAGGGATCGTAGCTAGATCATAGTTCCAGAGTTGACTTGCATTAGTTCAGTGTACTTTCGTCATCTTGTATTTTATCACTTTCACGTGACAACACGTAGGCAATCGTTTCAGATACAGATGCCTCCGTAGCCTTTTCTGCTCGACGTGACAGCGCATCACGTAGCCTTTTCAGTTACAGGTTCATGCGTAGCCTTTTCAGCTCCTATATGACAATACCTATGTAGCATTTTCAGTTTTACGTGACAGCGCAAGACGTAGCCTTTTCAGTTACAGGTACATTCATAGCCTTTTCAGTTCGACGTGACAACACCTATGTAGCCTTTTCAGTTCCACGTGACAACACCTATGTAGCCTTTTCAGTTCGACGTGACAACACCTGCGTGGCCTTTTCAGTACCATTTCCACTTTGACCTAACAACTTTTTCGTTTTCAGAAGACAACTCAACCCGCATCTCGACTACAAAAACACGGCACACCTTCAAAGAACACACACAACACACTACCAGAGCGAGGGAGCAATGGCCGAGCCAGGAGGAAGGGGGCGTGGCCGCGGCCGAGGAGGGAGGGGTGGAGGACGTCGTAGCCACCACTTCCTCTGGGGAGGTCCTCAAAACCAGACATGTTTCCACATCCACTGGAGGACTTCCCGCTAGAGGGACAAGACGCCTTTGTTGGCGAACGCAGGCTTAGGCCTTACGATGATCGCACGGAGGTGTGGCCTACGTGCCGTTGTGGTGAGTATTGTGTCGTGCAGGTGTTCGATGAGTTCATCAATGGAGGTCGTCGCTTCTACAGATGCCCTTTTGGCTAGGTGTGTGCTCAAACTCGCTCTCTACACTTTGTTCTAACATAACTCAAATTGTTTCTAAAAAGAGATATATATGATTGCAGGATTCCACTGACACGGCATGCCGCTTCACCAAGTGGGTAGATCCTCCACACCATGCCTACGTCGAAGACTATATCAACCACCTGAAGACCAAGATCCACGACCTTGAGTGTCGCATCAACTCTCTGGAAAACGAGGCTGACGCTAACGCGATAGTGGTTGGACTCGAAGATGATCCCCTGTGCCCTGACCCCTTCTGCAAATGCTCGTACCATCCACGGCAGCGTATGCCCCCCAAGCTTCCACCATCCGGAGGTTACGGCTACTATGATCTCAGAGGCCCGTCGCAGCACTATCCGAACCAATTCGCTTAGACGAACTTTCTACTATTTTTACGTTTCTAGCATTTCCAATTACCTAAGCCAAGTCAATTGTGTAGCGCGAGTTACGCGCTACAATGACAAGGCATCGCAAGTGTATCCAACTTTATTTGTGTCGTTAATCTACGCTGTCAACATTGAGAATTATGTATCCGAGTTCAATCTATGTTGCGTTTTAACTTCTGCATCAATTGTTCATGTCGTACTCAATGTAACGTTGTGATTTCAATTTAATGTAACGTGTACTCTCATAATTTGTTTTTTTCTGTCCTCCATAGTAAGAAAAAGAAAACAAATATTTTACGTCATCAAATAAAGAAATACAAATTTATCGGTACTAATTACAATAGTTTCCATGTGCACATTCAAAGAATTTTTTAATTCACATTTTGCTTGTACGTATACTCATATTGGTTATTTAACAAACTAACATCAAAAATCGCCGGATGGGCCGGCATTATTTAAAAATCGCCGGATGGGCCGGCATTATTTAAAAAACGCCAAAAAGATTAAATACCGCCGGCCATTCTTTAAAAAACGCCAACAGGACCTAAATACCGCCATGGGAATTAAAAATCGCCGGCCCATTCGGTGATTTTTAAATTTCGCCGGGTGGTCTGGCGATTTTTAAATTTCGCCGCTTCGGCCGGCGGTCCGGCGGCAGAGAGGATGCCACGTCATTAAACCGCCGGATAGGGCGGCGTTTTTTAATTACCGCCGGATGGTCCCGCGGTAATGGTATAGATTTGTAATTTTTTGAATCCCCTATTTATTTCTGCAAAAAATAAATAAAATAAATATAAAAATAAAAAAATTTCCGTCTCGTTCCCGTTCCTTCGGTCCTTCCCCTGTTCTGCTCGCTGACGTCACGACGTTCGCCTCCGTCGCCACCGCCGCTCTCCGATAGTCCCATGGAGCCCGCGGAGCCGTCGCGCGGCACCAAGCGCCCGCTCGCCGCCGCCGCCGGCGACGACGACGACGGCCAGTAAGCCAGCACGAAGTCCCCTCCCTTCCCTCCCCTCTCGTCGAGTTCTCCTTGTTAGGGTTTTGGTCTCACGCCCTAGCAGGGCTCATGTTGATTTTGTGTCGCTCGCCGCGCTCGCAGGGAGCGCAAGCCGCGGTTCCCCAAGGGTAAGAAGGCCAAGTACCGGGACACCGGTGCGGAGGGAGGCCCCTCCACCAACGCCGTGGACCTCGACAGCATGTTGAACCCGGAGCTCGCGGCGGAGCGACGCGCGCGACAGCGCCACGGCCAGCACCGTGAGGAGGACGATGCAAGGGGAGGTGCTGCTGCCATCAAAGGCTTCGAAGTCCGCTACAAAGTACGAACTGCTCCACCTGCATTTTTTTCCCCACGTTCACTGTTGGCAGCTTATGAATACTAGGTGCAAACTTTTGAGATCTATTTCGATGTTCAACAGGATGATGTTAACTTTGTTGACGATGGTATCCGGATAGAGCCGTTTAACTTGGAGAGAGAAAGAGAAGAAGGGTATTTCGATGAGAATGGGAACTTTGTGGAGTATGCAAGAGGCAATGAGATCAAGGTAATGGATGTTTTGTGTTTAACCGATTATAGTAGCATATATATGTAAGAAGATACAACTGGTGACACAAGCACATGTCTCTTGTAGGATGCCTGGTTGGATAGTGTGGAAGTTGACCCAACCTTTGCTGCAAAGGTTCAGAACAAAGGCAAAGCTAAAACAGAGGAGTTTGAGGACCTCTCTTCTGATGACATTGGGAGGCTAAAAAGGAAGATAGCCAACTTGCTTGAACCAGGCGAAACTGTGAGTTTTTGTTATTAGCACTTGCATATGTTTATGCAGCCCTTCTTATCATTATCGTTCTGCAAGTTACAATCATGGAGTTTTTGTGTAGACATTTACTGATAGAATTATTGTATTGGTCTTAGCTAGCGAATGATGCTTAATGCTTTCAATATATACCTTATATCCAATCCAAATATCTGAATTTATAACACTGGATGGAGTATGAACAGAAATTTACCATGCCATGAATAATGACTTCTAGGATAGCTCAGTTTGTGGAAGGTGTGGGTGTACTGACATCACCCAGGTTCGGGTTTTCTTTGACTCGAACTTGGGTTCCTATTTCTTATTTACAATGCCACCTAGTTCCTCCTAGGCAGTTGAGTTTTTGTGAAGAATGATTGGCTAATAGGTCTTTTAATGTTTGTTAAATATTTCCTCCAACAATTGCCAGGTAATGCAAGCTTTGAAAAGGTTGAAGGGTACATCTACAGATAAACGTGGGAAAATGTCTGAGGGGACTAGACATGTATTTGATGAATTGACTGAAGCTGCCATGAAGCTAATGGATAACGGCGACTATGGTATGCATTTCTTTCTATTTGAAATTCTTATTCTCAATAGTTCTGTTTTTTCTTAGATTTGTCATTTCAGTCTAAAAATGACTTGATCCCTGTTGTGTATGTCTTGGTGTAGATGTTTACTCAGATGATCGGGAAACCTTTGAACGCGAGGCTGGTTAGCCCCCCCCCCCCCCCCCCCCCCCGTTACTAGCATATTTGAAATTTTATTTCACCATGGCCTAATTTAGTTTAGTATTCCTATTTTCTGTTGGTTTCATGGATGAACTGATTGGATACAAATGCATGTAATTTATTATCTTAGGATTATTTAACATTATTTGGGTAAAAAAAACATGAGACATACATAGATTCTGCATTATCAAGGTTATCTCGCCTTTTTTTTCCCAATGGAAACAGTCACTATTCTGTTTCTGTTGTGGTTAATGCATAAGATGCATTACCATCACTTGATCATGTGTTTAATGTTGTTTTTGTATCCCTGAAGTCAGCACCACTATGCATACTTGATCTATTTTTATCTTAGTTGTCAACCTATCCTACCTAATAAGTATGCAATTATTTCGCTGTTCACGCAAGTCATTTCATAAAATTGTCTTTTTTAGGAAATCTGCCTGACTTCCCTCTATCATTTGCCTTTGCAGCGGGGTATGAACGTTTGGCACGTGCTCGACTTGGTTTGCCAGAAGTTGAAGATGTCTCTGTGGACACAAAAGATAACCAGACACCATTGTCTTTACTGGAAATGGAACTTGGTCCTTCTACTGCCGATATATCCACAGCCACCGGTGCAATTAATGATGATGACAGTAATCTAGACATGTTTGGTGATGATGAAAATGATGATGTCAAACGGAGCTCAGATAACTATACTGTAGGTTCAGATTCGAATCTGGGAACCTCAGATGTTGAGAGTAAGTTATCATCTCTGTCTCTCTCTTTTTTTTTTGAAAAATCTCACATGTTTTCCCACGTTTTTTTTCTTGCAACAGTTGTCTTTTAATTTACAAATATCTTTTCCTTTTTTTTTTTTGCAGAAATGCATAATGGAAGCATCGACTCAGACTATGTCTATGATCATACTTCAGGGTAGGTTGCAATTGTTTCTACGTTACATTTTCTCAATTGTTACCTTCTGTTTTGAAAATAATCAACAATGCTGACTGTTGTAATGTTAAGACACTCTGCATGTTTTAATTGCATATTTCTTTTCCTTTTTGATGCAGTTACTACTATAGCAGTAGCACAGGCTATTACTACGATCCTAACTATGGATATTATGGCTCTGCGTCAACAGGAATCTGGTAATTTATCCCATTCATCTTTGATCCACATTCAATAGCATCTAATGCTTTTTCATCACCAGAATGCAACAATACTTTTGCTGCATGGTTTCTTTTCTGTTTAATACTACTTTCCTGTGAATTACAACATGAAGTGAACTTTCAAGGGTACTATGAAGTATGCACCATTCACTAACTGCTTTGGGAAGCTCTAATGTATAATTGCCAGTTATCTCAGGGAAGAAATATATTCTTTAATGCTTTTATTAAGAGTGGTTACTTGTTATTTATTTGCAACATAACATGACTAGACCTTTGATGAGGTTCAATACGGTTATTGGTTGTGCATCATTCAATAACAGAACCTATGTTGGTTTGCCCCAAAATTTTTTAGGATTTGAATCCTATTTCACAGCTGCCCTTATGGTTGACTTATTTAGTGACCACTTCTTGTGATGCAGTTTAACATAAGTGTTCCTGTTAGACCTTTGATGCGTTTCTTTTTTTTTTCAACTGCATAGTTAATCCGGTAAAATTTTTACACCAGAAATATTTTTGTGGCATTGGGTTAGATGATCAAGGGAAAAATGGCTTGTAAGCTCTAATAGATTGAACAATGCCTTATTTTAGTTGTTTGCTTCTTTTTGTATGAAAAAAAATAACTGAATCTATAGGCTCGTCTCTGTTCTGATGTGTGCAGGTACTCGTACGATGAGCAAACGGGAACATACAAAGAAATTCATGATGGACAAACTGGGGCGGTCAAAGAAGAGTCGGCAGATGACATCAAGGAGTAGCCAAGTTGCAACAGCTCTGCTCGCTTTCTATCACCCGTGGGGAGTTAAGTTGTTTAAAGCGACTTGCAAATTCTTTTTTTCCAGTAGGGGGGGGGGGGGCCTGGCCTTCTGACCCGTGAACATTTTGCCTTATTGTGAAGAAGAGACGAAGAAACCGGCTGGATCATACTAAAAGTGCTCCACTGCCCAGTTGCAATGCTTTTATTGCTGGCGACTTGGTATGTTCTTACATTTCCCCGCTGTTTCTGTAGAAATACATGTAACACGAATGGATACATTGCAACATAATTTTTGTTAACCCTCTGTGACAAAATGGGTTTGTAACTTATCAGATGAGAACATTAATTTGGTCTGGTTATGTATGTGAGAGAGGTCGTAGTGTGGCGGACTGAACAAAGGCCGGCACGGAGGCATAGAAGCTTCAGACGTTGGAAACGCGTCGAGGTTTGTAGAGAGCTAAAACGTGCGGGAACAAATGTATGCGTCGTTCTGAAACCCCATAGACATTGTGAGCACCCTTTTCGGATGAAAAAAGGGTACAGCCACTCGTGAAACAGGAAGGAATATGTCTGACGATTGACATTGGCAAGTACTCCGTACCCTTTCTGTATTCGGGTTGCTCAACACAACACACAACAGCACGAGGTGGCAGCATCACCAGTCGTGGATTACCTGGATGACTGCTTGTAGACTGGTACGTACGGAAAGCAAAGCAGTCGCGTCGTCGCCCGATGTCTACGGTCAAAGCCAGGCTGTGTTCACACGTGTGCACGGTCCCATCCCATCCACTCCACTCATGCATTGAAATCCAAAAGGCGTCCCGTATATCTCCGTATCCCCGCACGCGCATACGGGTACGAACGTCACAGCTGCGATGAGAATAGTACTGGCGTAGGCGATCGATCCGGTGGCATGCATGCATGCTGCGTACACCGTATACATGACATGGCCTAAACGAGGTTCATACGCACGGACGTATACGTGACTCCGCGCCGCGCTACGTATGCCACCGGCCCACCGTGACGCACGCACGTACGAAGCCGGCCGAGTCACAGCTGGAGGAGCTCACATGAACCATGCACGGAAATGGAAACCAAGAGGCCGGCGACCCCGACACCGCCCCAAGTTCGATTCCGGAACGGGCTGGAGTTGCCGGTCAACACGTACTACGCCAGAAGAAGCCCGCCGCGCGCCGCCCGTGATTAGCAACCGGACTCGTTGCCGGCGCGGCGCACGAACGGAACGGAACGGAACGGCACTAGGAATCCGCTCCCTACTCGATCTCACATCGTGCCACAGTCAAATTAAATCGCGATTCTGATTAGATTAGTACTAGTATTAGAGTCAGCCTAACCAACCACTATAAATACACACCGTCCGTGCGGCTGCGTTATCAATTATCGTCGTCATCATTGTAACAACGTACTATACGCGACACCTGCATTACCGTAAAATCATCGATCGCGTGCGAGTGAGTGAGATACGTGCGTGCGTGCGGCGGCGGCGTTCATCGCGTCGACGAGAGGAGCAGGTCAGGAGGGAGATCGAAGCTAGCTACTAGGGCGGCGAAGGGCATGGGCACGCCGTCCATTGATGCGCTGGCGATGGCGGGCGCCGACTGGGCGCAGCAGTGCTACGACGGCGACGACGACGGTCCGCCGGAGCACCTGCGCGCGTTCGAGGCGTTCCTGGACGAGGTGGTGCCGGTGGACATGGTCTTGGAGTTCGAGCGCGCCCGGCGCCGCCGGGAGGCAGTGCGGCCGCGGAGCTACCAGGAGGACGTCAAGGAGAAGCTCAAGCTCTGGGCCAAAGCCGTGGCCACCAAGGCGAGGCAGGACGCCATCAAACAAAACAGTATTGGCAATGGCAATGCGCGGGCACACGATGTCTTGTAGATATAGAGAGGTAGCTTGGCTAGGCTGACCATTTGTTCGATTCCTTTTATTCTTACACATGACCATAGCTATTTGTTGACAATACATGTACACACGATGAGAGTTCATTAACTCGATCCAGCTCTTTGTTGTTCACGGTAAACAACTTTTTGTTGAGTAAAATGAGAATAAACATCGGTGATGGCTCGAGTGTGGAGCCGTTGGCAGTTGCTTTACACGCTACAGTTGCTGCTAGGCAATTTTCCGGGCCAAAACAATAGAATATAATTTTGCACCTTTCGTTCAGTTTCATATCCTTCTTGTCTTACCCGAACCAAACAATGTATGACGGAGTTTGGTCTTATATGTGTGCTTTCAATTGAGAGGTAGGGTACAATGTGTTTCATGTACAACTCCATAATGCATGGTGTGGCAATGTAAAAGGAATATATAGGCATGACAATATGATTGGAGAGGGTCACAGGGGTAATGAAGGGCGGTATCTCCATCCTATTCAATGCTTCGCCAATTTTTTTAAAAAAGTCCTATGCTGCATCTAATGAGTATGATAATGTCTATTGGGACTTTGCATCTAATTATTGAGTATGATACTATCCACTGAAACCTTCAGTTGTTTGATTTTGTGTATTTGCATCAACCATCTATATAAAACATTGGCCATCGGATCTTGACCCTACAACGTGTATCCACCTTGTCTCCTTCCCCCTTACCATCTTCTCCCTACTCTCTTCTCCCTCTTGCGCTAGACTCCTGATGCAACCCTACGACGTGTATCCACCTTGTCTCCTTCCCCCTTGTCATCTTTTCCCTACTCTCTTCTCCCTCTAGCGCTAGACTCCTGATGCAACCCCTTTCTCCCTCCCCCTTAGCTTCTTCCTCCTATTTTCGCCCCTCCCCCCCCCCCCCCGCACCAAACACCCTCTAGACCCTATGAGACTTCCACCACCCGCCCCATCTCTGTCGTTGTGTGCGGTGCCACCATGGCATGTTGACGCCATTTCACCCAACATCCCAACCTTGACCCATAATCTTACTCAAAGTTGATCTACCACCACACAACTTTGGTAGTGCCCTATGGCCTTCAGAACCACCCACAACCATCATCTCTGGTACCTACAAACATACAAATGTGACATTTGAAAACTTTACATTCTGAATAAAATAAAAATAAACTTTGGTAATGGTTCTAATATGGAGCCATTGGGATTTGTTGCTTTACATGCTATAGTTGCTGCTGGACAATTGAATGTTTTGCGAACCATACAACGGAGTTTTGTACCTTTGTATTAGTTTGGATCCTTCTTGTCTTGCACGTACCAAACAATTTATTATAGAGTTTTGGTTGTGTGTGCTTTCAATGAGAGGTAGGGTACAATGTAAAAGGTATATGGGCCTGATAATAGGTTTGAAGAGGGTCAGGGGTTAACGAAGAGGAGTATCCTAGAAGTATACCATTCCAAGAATGGCGCTAATACCCCCACTCAGTAGGACCTATACCTAGCTACACCAACATATACTAGAGTCAGTTAGCCCTTTAAATTACTAACTAATTAGTGCATTGTGTCCTTTCAGCAGGAAAGCCGACCTTGTTGCTTTTGAGCGGCAAACTCAACCTTCAGATGAAGTTAGCATTCAGGTGGCAGTGCTAACCTTTAGATGAAGTCCAAACATGTGGTCCAACCGTAAAATCAAGGAAATAGAGCATGGATCAACCTAACCCAAATAAAAGACCATGCAGAACCTGATATTAAACTATCAGGGAGCCACAACACATGAAAGTGGATGATCGTCCACATGTGGTGCATGGTGGAAATGCTAGGCATGCATATGGCCCTGGCGCAAAGGATGGTCTGCACCACTAAGCCATGCATCCTTTGATTAATCGGTATTTTGGTAGAAACGCAGTGCATTTAACCCGCTTTTGAAGTTCGATGGTTGAACCTTTAAAACCGTGAAATGTGAACTTTTGCTAGTTTGATTTATGTGGGGTTCAAAAATAAGTATAAGAAAATGTGAGAGCAGTGATCTAAATCTAGTTGCTTGGTGGATAAAGGCTTACTCCATCTATTCCCAAAAACATGACACACTTGATTTTTTTCACAACTCTAATCATTTATTTTATTAAAAATTGTTATTCAAACATGTACAAATATAAATTATACTCAGACTATCTTTAGTGATAAAGCAAATTCAAAATAAATACTAATTTATTTTCTAAAAATATATGATTTATTAAAATTATAAGATAAAAACAAGCAATATTTGTGTATAGATAGAATTCCTGGGTTCAAGTAGGCTCGCCGGCCAATTGGCATTGAACGAACTCACTGCCTGAAAACACGAATGCCAACCTATGAATACAACCCAAATGCGAATTTGACAGCTTAAGGCCCCTTTGGAATGCACAGGAGCACATAGAAAATTTGCGCATTCAAAGGATGCGTAAACATGATGTCAGACAGCCCATACATGTTTGTAAAGTTGGTGTACAAAAGAAAGAATCAATTAGGGCCAGGTAGTATAGGTTTTCAATACCACGATTTTAAAATACTACATTATATTTTGGTTGTGACAGAAATACCATGATTTTTACACACTATAGTTTTATTGTAGTATCTATGGGAACCATCGAGTGTTTGATTCCACAATATTCTTGACTATTAGCAAAGAAATACAACCCCAAATCATCATCACCGTGGCATACGCGGCAAGGAGACACGGCCCGCGACGGGGAGGCGGGGGCGCGGCCGGACAAGGAGGCGACCACGACGGGGAAGGGAAGGTGCGGAGGCACGTCCGGCGGCGGGGAGACGCGGCCGGACGAGGAGGCGGCCGCGTGGGCAGCAGTGCCCCGCCATGGAGGAGGTGCCCCGACGCGGAGGACGCGGCCCTCACGGGCGGTGGTGGCGTGGCAAGGTGGAGGTGGCCACACGGGCGCGCCACCGTGGAGGAAGCGGCCATGGCAGATGAGGCTGTGGTGGTGGATGGAGCGGCACACCGAGGGCTAGGGCGGCCCGCGGACGAGGGATAAGCCGCCGGCGTGGGGCACGATCACAGGAGGCGCGTCCGGCGGTGGCCTCCCGCAGGGCCGAGGCCGGTGTGGGGAGGCGGGTGGTGGGGCTGGCCGGTGAGGAGAGGCATTGAGTGCGGGAGGGGAAGACGTGCGAGCCTACGAGATGAGTTGGTCAGACGTGGAAAAAGACACGAAGCGAGCGTGACCAGCAAAAACTTTGATGTGTACCAAAGTTTCAAATAGTCTAAACATACTATATTATTGGCAATACCATAATTTTGAATAATGTGAATTTAAAGAATCTGCCAAACATTTTTTTAGAAAAATATCTTGATATTCTCGGATACCATGATTTTGCCGAGAAACAATAGATGAATGAAAATTATCATTTTTCAGAGGTTTGATTCTTGCCTATTCTATACTTCTAATGGGTGCTTAAATTGTGAGACATAAGTGCACACCTAACTCGTAATCTTTAAAAGGCATTTCCGCACAGCTACAACAACATGAAGTGAGTGTAATATATAATCGGGGCCCAGATCTTATCTTAGCACAGTCCCATCCAGGTCCTCCTCCCATCCCATCTGCTGCGTTGTTTGCCGCCCCCACAGAAAAAGGCGCCAGTTCATCCGCTCCCCGGCTCCGGTTCCTAGTTCTTTTTACCACCCAAGAAGTCGGCCTCCTTGTTCTCTTCTGGCTTCCTGGTTCCTGCAATCCCAAATCTCACCTCCTTCGGCTCTCACTGCTCGCGTTGACTCGCCTACCCCTCCAATCAGTGCCACCTTGGATCGGCTCAGAGGGTGTCGACGCCGAATCTTGCGCCCATTTCGCGTTCTCGTTGGTTGCCGCTGCCGGAGTGGTGGCTTTGATCCGAGGCAGGTCGGGGGGTTCTTGGTTGGATCTCCTCCGGCAATGGCGGCGCTCGTGGAGCTCTTCATAGGCTCCTCTTCGGCGCCGGTGGACTGGGAGGCCGAGGCCTACCCGGCATACGGGGACTTCGCCGTGCTCCCCTTACTCGTCGCCTTCTTCCCTGCAGTCCGGTTCCTCCTCGACCGACTCGTCTTCGAGGTAACCAGCTGCTTACTGCGGATTCTTTGGATCCGAGATGCCCGTGCTAAGTTCCGTCATTTCAGCGTCTCGGGTTGCGGTTAGTTGCTAATGAAATGCATTCGTTGACTTAGTACTTGGTTTAGTATTACTGGTTATTTGGAGCTGTTCATGGATCGGTTAAATTGAACAGATGATACAACAATCTGCCTTTTTTTTTGGTCATTTGTTTTCTGCAATTCTGCAAGTCTTGGCATGCCATCATCATGCCACAATTATCAGCGATGCAGAAACAGGAAAGTAGTGCTTTGCTCTACCTCTTGATCTAAGAATAGTGCTGGAGCGGGTTTGGTAAAAGTGTACTCACAATGCGTTAGATTCTGTTTTCGTGCAAGATTGAGTTCCTTTGGTGCGACCATGATGTATTTGGTGCCCTCTGCTAACCTCATCTTTTGTTCCACTTGCCTTTATTCCGTTGGTTGCTAGGGGCCCGTTTTTAGATGCCATTTGCATCTTCTTTTGCTTAATTTAGGTGACACTTTTAAGCATCTTTGTTCTGTATAGCGCGTTATTGTGTCTAGAGTCTAGACATCATGTTTATACTACTATTTTTGGAAACAATTTTAGTTACTGCTTATCATGGACCAAATGTGGGGTGGCTAAAAATTGGCTTGCAGGTGGCTGTGGATCTATTACCAGGTGCTATATGCTACGTAATATCTAAGCTGACTTTTGCACAAAAAAAAAAGAAAAAGGAAGAAAGGAATAGTAGAACAATGTTTGACATATTCGAAGGATAGTCATCATCTAAGAAAAGAAGATAGCTGAAAAATGGGAAGGAGGGAGGAGGATCAGAGGATGTAACTGAGTAAATTGCAGACTGAACCGGCCTCTTTTGCATGCCTTAGACTAAAGAGCAAACAGATCTTTTTTTCAGGGATCGATTTTATGTCCTCCATCGCAAAATCAATATTATTGTTGCATTAAACAATAAACCAAAACGGATTAATTTTTGCACCAATGTACTTGTCTTGTTAGTTGTTAGTTATGCGTCACATTTATGTGATTTCAGATTAAAACAAGGTCAGCCAAATGATTTCAAATTAGCTAGATGTAATCATGACTCTAATGGTGGTTGGGCAATATCTTCGATATACCATGTCATAGTCCTTTCTCATACTATTTGCAGGTTTTAGCACGAAGATTTATATTTGGAAAGGGATATGACAAGCTTGCTGAAACAGATGATAGTAGGAAGAAAATCAATAAATTTAAGGAATCAGCATGGAAGTTTGTTTATTTTGTTTCTGGGGAGCTAATTTCATTATCTGTAACATACAATGAGCCTTGGTTTAAGAACACCAGATACTTTTGGGTAGGGCCTGGTGATCAGATCTGGCCTGATCAAAATATAAAGTAAGAAGAAAACAAGTCTTCTCTTCCTCTTTCCATATTTCTTTTCCCAAAGAAGATCCATCCCTCAACATTCAATTTTCCTTCTTCCAGGCTAAAGCTCAAAGCTGTCTATATGTATGCTGCTGGATTTTACACATATTCAATCTTTGCTCTTCTGTTCTGGGAAACAAGACGATCAGACTTTGGAGTATCAATGTCTCACCATGTAGCAACTGTTGTTCTGATTGTTCTTTCCTATATTTTCAGGTAATTTTTTATAAAAATCCTAGGAGCAGGTAATTGCCATTCTTTTTCAAACTGATACCAGCATCATGACATAGCTGTATTGTTATTGTGCCTATCAAACAGATTTGCTCGTGTTGGTTCTGTTGTTTTAGCCCTTCATGATGCAAGTGATATATTCTTAGAGATTGGGAAGATGGCCAAGTACAGTGGCTGTGAGTGGCTAGCGGTTGTGGCGTTTCTTCTTTTCGTGGCATCGTGGATACTTCTTCGGCTCATTATGTTCCCTTTCTGGATTATAAGGAGCACAAGGTAAACAACAACTATATCTTGTTAGTTTTCTGGCATCCAGTGCTAGATCTAGTTATTCGCCACTGCAACTGAAGAAACTGTACTCCACTAAAATCACCGCCGCATGTTCATCCAAATGTTGATCTTGTATTTATTTTTTCCTTTGGTCAGCTATGAAGTGTTGCTGACCTTGGACAAGGAGAAGCATCGATTTTATGGCCCTATATACTACTATGTTTTCAACTGTCTCTTGTTAGCACTCTTAGTTCTCCACATATATTGGTGGGTACTGATATGGCGGATGCTAGTTAAACAAATTCAATCAAAAGGGCGTGTTGGTGATGATGTCCGATCTGGTCAGTCATCACTCCTTTTCCTTCATCGTGTTTATTTTTCTTCGGCAGCATCTTATTAGTGGTTTACTAAAAACAATTTACTATTGCACAGATTCTGAAGGCGAAGATGAGCATGAAGATTAACTTTAGGCTGCGTGCCTAACCGTCTGAAAACCTTTTTTCCTTTTACAGAAGATATGCAGATATTAGATTTCATTAGACCATATCATTCTTTCATGATCAAAGATGACAACCATCAATTGCAAGTTGCCATTGAAGCCACCTGGGCTCTTGTATGCTTGTATGAAAGCATTAAGTGCATTGTATTTTTTGCTCGGTCATCTGTAAGATACAGAATAATTGCATGTCCGTTCATTCTTGTAACTAGACAGATGATTCGATTTAAAATCATGTAATTTACTACAACTCAGTTGATAACTTGGTGTATCATCCGTTACGCTGGAAAGTATTGGGGAGAATGTAACATCATTTACTACACTCTGTCCCAAATTGTAATGGGTCTAGCCATCATAAAGATGTTGATCTATATTGAACACGCATATATGAATAAGTTTAGTAGAGGTCCCAAATTGTAAGGGGTCTAGCCATCCATAAAGATGTTGATCTATATTGAACACATATATGAATGAGTTTAGTAGAGGTATAGAACGGAGGGAGTGTTATTTATACATGACCTGGTTTGGCTACCATAAGCCCATAATTGTCCACACATGTAATCTCTTAATTATTTTATTAAGAACCTAGAGAAGGAGCAGAGGTGCAAAGGTAGTAACATATCTCATATCATTTACCAACTTTGACGTTTGCTTGGCATATTTGTACAAGATAACTGAGTAACAAGTTTCCCCAAACATTAGACGGATGTGATAAAAACCTGAGTTCTACAAAGAATCAATATCCTATCCAAGGAACAAATGACGTCAAGCATGAGCCATTACACCATATCCACTGTAACTGTGTAGCAAAGAAATGGGACCGACTTGAAACTACAAGCTTCTTTAGGGCAAGTATTTTGCTATGAGCTTGTCAACATGAAGAACAACGTCACCAATGTGAGGGCGCATCGCAGGTTGAGGCTGAAGCATCCATATAACAAACTGGCGAAGCTCGTCAGGATAAGGAGCTTTGGGTCCTGCTGGCCACTTCAACTGCCCATTGACAATGGCAAGCTGCAGACTTCCTCCAGATTCACCAAGGGCATACTCAAATGGTGAAACATTGTACCTACAAATAGTCGATGTGATATCAGCCATAATCGAACATTTAAAGCTCTAATTCATCTGTGGCCCTCACACAGGAATTATCTGAGTCTGCTGACTGGATAATGAGTAAGTTCAGCAAATATGCCACTTTAACTTCAACTCAGAATGTATTACAAAATGCTAGAGCCACAAAGGAACATGACTAGAAGACAAACTCATCATGGAAGCCTTCGATCACCCAAAGTGTGTCAGAGGCACATGATTGACAGTTGTCTATAAATTTTCAATTTCTGCTTTTGGTGGGATAGTAACTTTTCTAGCACTGAATTGAACATGTTATCATTGTTGCTGATTTTTTTTTTTTTTTTGAAATGGACCAAATGGAACACAAGGAACTTGATAGAATCATCACAAACAGTCAAAGATATAACAGTTAAGATTAAACTATGTGCCAAAGAACAAGAAGTTCAGGCAAATGTGCACCACAGTAACTGTTGAGAACTAAACTAACATTTAGAATCAATAAACAAGGGAACTGAATCATGGTTTGTCAAACTTGCTCATTTAACATTTAAACCACCGATTAACTCACATGATAGCATAAAGGGTGCATCCCAGAGACCAGATGTCTGTCCTCTCATCAATATCGGCATGGCTTGGGCAGTCCCACAATTCAGGGGCCCGATAAGGTGCAGAGCAATGCTCAGCAGCCCATTCCTACATAGACAAGATATGGATCAGTAATACTTGGAGATTGTTTCTAATATACCAAGGTTTAACTGTCTACAAGATTACTCAGGCTTGTATTTCACTAATTTTAAGGGGAAGAATAAAAGTAACAGTAAACTTTTTTTTTTTTTTTTGTGCGGAATCACTTAAATTTGTCAGCCGAATTCAGCAAACACAAATACATTTCTGGATTATGGAGACACATCTTTAAGGTTATGAAGAATGACAACCCACAAACCAAAATTTATCAAAAGAGTTCTCTTGTGTGGGAAAAAAACATCAGAAGCTAACACTGACAAACCTGCAGCTGTAATGCCTCAGAACGAGAACGAATTTCTTTTCTTGCAGGACTCGCACTTCCAAAATCCATTAAAGTTGCAACAGGTGCTTGTCCTTTACGACGTGTTATAAGAACATTACCGGGCTTGACATCATTATGGGCGTATGGAGGCTCAAAGCTGTGCATGTGCTTCAGTCCTTCACACATCTGCCATTAGCCTTCCATCAGTATACAGAAGTAGATGAAGGACGAAGAAAGAGTAATGTAACCATTTTCCACACAAATTATGATATCCCATTGTAACAATACAGGAAGATAAATCCAATGCTGCAAATTTTACTATGACATGAGAAGCCTAAAAAGCCAGTTGAAGCGAGAGCTATTCTACCCATTGTACAACTTCCAGAGATTTCCCAATTTAACATGATGTGAGCTGTACATGAGTACATGAAGCAGATACACGTTTTTACCAATGAGCTAGATTATTCTCTAATAACAACAAAACATGCATATTAATAATCAACAAATATTTTACTTCCTCCATCCCAAATTGGTCTCCACTAGATTCATTCATTTTTCCATGTATGTGTGTTTAAAATGTATCTAGATTCATCAACATTCATATGAATGTGGACAAATAAAAAAAGAACTATAATCCCTTACAATTTGGTACGGGGGGAGTACTCTCTAACAGAAATCAATATGACAATATGACAAAGCACAATTCCAATGATAACTTCACATTGTATGATTGTAATTTTTCACAACTATTTTTGAGTTGGTAATATTAGCGGGGCTTGCATGATAACTTATTTCATATTGAACATTAATCTCACCAAATTGTATTGTACTCATATGACAGCAACGCATTAACTAAATGTAGAAATGGCATCACCAAGAAACTTGCATAATGATATTATAGCCTTCTTGTTTCATCAGATGAGTGAAATAACTGACCTGCCGGAATATTTGCAGAACATCAGCTGTTGAATAGAACTCCTTTCTGGACAGCATGATGCTAGCGTTGTCAAACAAAGTACCGTCCAAATGAACAGGGAAAAGTAGGTATGCTTCATGGCTCCAATCTCCCTGTTGATTCTAAACATATCAAGACAACAAGCCCTCTCAACATGAGGTAAACTTTGGAAAGATTAGTTGAGTAAAACATCACCCAACCAAAGAAAAAAAACTTATTTGACTATATGACATTACAGCAGACTATATCCACATTTGTAATCCATTTTTACTGCTACATCTCTCACACGTGTCAGATACTCAGATGAGAAAAGAACACGCCAGGGCCCTTTTTTTTTAAAAAAACAAGGCACACTTCTATAATACCTAGCAATCATGATGGTATTAGTCAAATTCAACATGTTTTTCATAAACCTTACAAGTAGCAGGCATATCAGTATCCAGTTGCTCATGGCATCCGTTGGCACACACACACACACACACACACACACACAAAAAGAACAAGTGAGAGCAGATTACCTTGACTGCTATTATGGCATGATCAAGGAGCGGCAGCAGGTTGGGGTGATTGAACAATGAGGACACACGGATCTCCTCTCTCACCAGATCCAGCTGCTCCTTGCTCTGTATCAGCACCTTCTTCAAGGCATACGTTCCATCCTCTGAACAACACAATTGGCCATCATAAGAGACGCGGAATTGAAGAAGCCCCTCTCGTTTGCCGACAGCATTTCCGAAACGCAGTAGGAGAACCACCACCCAGATACACTAAGAAAGTCACGAAACGGGAAATTTCCAGGCTAGAAACACCCAGAAATCCTAGTTCCTCTCCATTTGGGGGCAAAATTCACGAACTACTAACCCAGCGCACCAAGCACGCTCACTGACACGACGAGATCAAGGGCTCGGGAGGAGGGGCGGGGGGCACCTGAGACGCGGGCGTCGTCGCGCCTGGCGGGCGCGGCGTCGGAGGCGGGCTGGTGCTCCCTGACGAGGTAGACGAAGGCGAAGCCACCCTCGCCGATCTGGCGGAGGACGCGGAAGCGGCGCTCGTTGATCCAGACGTCGCCGCCGCCCGTGGCCGCGTCGTAGAGCGCGTTGAGACCCGAGATGGAGCAGCCCATCCTCGGCTCCCCTCCCTCTTCGGCTCGTCACCGCCGGCCTCCGGTGAACTCCGTCCCCTGGGTCCTCTGGTGCGGTGGTTGGTCCGCGGTGGTTTCGCCGGTCTGCCACGTCCACGCGGACTGCGAGTCCAGGTCTCTGCTCCTTTTATGTGATGGACAGCTGGACTGCTGGAGCACGGAGTATGCTCTTCCTTCCTTCAAAATCGTTTAAATTTTTTTATGCGATCGTAATAGTTTAAAGTTGTTTTCTTTATTAAAAAAAAACAAACATAAGAGAAACGTCCCCGCTTTTTTTGAGAGAGTGGGAAAATACCGAGCTGTGTCCTCGATTGCAACTTCTCCTAAGACTAGGCTAGCTTGCAAGTGGGCCATTTATGTGAACCTATCAACTTAGAGAATGGTATTTTGCTTCAAGTCTAAGCATGTACTACGCGATGTTGATTAGGTGCCTTTAAAGACAAAATAAAATCCGTTACAATTTGTTGACCTTTTTTTGCGTCTGTGCTCAAATTTCTCTTCGAACGTAGGGTACCGAAGAGATGAGTCAAATGTTGGCACATCTACCTAACGTGTTGTACTTCTTGTAGATGCAGCAACCGTTAAGCGCCAATATGCTGGCGTCACCTTGTCAGTAATCACAGTTAATGTTGCTAAAACAAATAAAATAGTTCCACAGTCAACGAGCTGCCGTAGAGATTCAAGGTGAGAAAGTGGACGGTTCGTGCAAAGGGTGCTAGGAAAAACCTTGCAACTGAAGCTACGAATGCGGTGCCCGCACTTTGTTATTACAACCATTGCACAATCTGCTTGGTATGTGCGAAGTCAACTGTCCTAGCTAATGAGTACTCTCCCCGTTTCATGTTGCAGGATATTCTAGCTTTGTCACATATCACAGCATTTTCTGGATGTGTTCTAAGTTAAATTCCTCTAGATTTAATAAAGTTTATGCATAATACTTATTCAAAGTACAAAAGTTTAACTTAGAACAAAAAAACAACAACATTAATTTGGAATGGAGTGCCTGCGTACTTGTACCTCCTCCATTCTGCAAAAGATGACGTTTACAACATATTTTTTGTACTTGATACTATATGATAATCTTTTTGTCTTAACGTCAAATAAAAAGAACTAATCCAGCTATCCATGAAACACAAATCCAGCTATCCTTGCCTTGATCTGGTACTATGCTGATAAAAAGGGCTAATATTATAGGCAACTTAAGTGGAGCATCAAGAATTGACAAGACTTCGTCGACAGTGACCGTAAATTGGGCGTTTGGAGGGGTGGATCTCCATTGTAAAGCAACTATGTCCTTCAACGCTAAGGTTGAAACCAACAATGCCTTCATCATCTCATCCTCTGTCACTTCAACTACCTCTTTCTCTGTCTACAGTGCTGTAACAGTATCACATTTAATTTTGAAGGAAGCATATGGATGAGCCAATGGATTGAGCCTAACGACCTTGAGCAACTACCATTATAACAACGTCGCATTTACAAGAGGTGATCTCAGGCCTGTTATTTTGTTTGTGCAAGAGTATGACAGAAAGTAGCTGCAGAACAGTGCCCCGAGAGCTCCAGATAGCAGGGTTTTAAAATGCACGCTGCAGATTGACATGTCGAGCACTGTTTGGTAGGTCTTTTCTATTCTATTATGCTGAAAGGAACGGAGCCTCAAACGTTTGAATCCTTGTATGCCACTGAAAATGGTCGGACCAGAAATTAAAGTGTTGGTTTGATAGATACCAAGATATTTTTTAAGTATAGTAAACTTCACCCCAAGTCGTTGTTTTTCCTTTACCTAGCTTCTTGTATGTTTTCACTATTGATGTCTTCTAAAAATACCTTTAGTTTTGATAAAGCTTAAAAAGCAAGCCAACATATTCTAATACTAAAGTTTTAGAAAACTGAACTTCTAGACAGAGATACATACTTTCAACAATAGCAATAGCTCAAAAACTTCTGCACAAAAGAAGCTATGAAAATAGCTCAAAGGTCAAAACTATTTAATCTACTTCTACTAGAATACACTAGGGAAAACGCAAGTTGTATTTTCTACTTCTGCTCCAAGGTTATAGTATGATTTATATACGAGTATTTACATAGTTTTTTTAAAAATAAGATAATTAGTCAAACATCGTATTCAAAGGACAATAACCTCTTATAATTTAGAATGGAAGGAAATGATACATTGTGAAGTCTCCTGTGGAGTCCCATGACCCTTCCTCTTATAAAAAGAATTCTGCTTGTAAGCATTCATTTTCATGAGAAATCTGCGACGCATACAAATCTTCCCCAGCAGGAATGTCCACAGGAAGGATAATCCATTGATTAAAAGTTCTATACACTATACAACATCGTATAGTGAACTGTCATTTTAAATAATTTTCACCACCATCATCATCCAAGACACAGAAGCAGCAGTGTGCAGTTGTCTTGGCATTGATTCGAAGTACAATCCATATTGAAAGCATTCCAATTTTCAGCTCTGGGTTACGTTTATTCATATAACAATATATATAGCATAAAAGGTCCCAGATATTTTTGCAAAAGAAGACGACGACCTTCAGCTTCTAATCTAAAAGAGGAAAACGTGAGTATTATAGCTCTAAAGCAGACCTTAATCTAGAGCAGCCTTGCAGTTTTATACTTTTCAGTAGAAACAGCACCAGCTAATGTGGCTTGGTGGATCATCCGATACTTTGTCCGTCAGAAATACCTTTTTCAAGCTTCTTAGTCACTTTATCCCCGAATGTGACCCAAAATACAAAAGTGTTTTGTCTTCAACACAAGAACATGACAAATAGAATACATGGCATTAATCACATCCTTAGTATTTTAATAGGTTACCTGGGGAAGCAAATTTTGGAGAGAAGCACCTGACTCAAGGAAGTAAACTATTGAAGTGTGGCAGACAATATTGTGGTCTTCATAGATCTTTTAATTTACATCCCACCTGATTACAACCAACTTTTTGGAGGAGATAATTATAAAAAAAAAAACAGGTTCAGTGTTCTCATCAATAATCACCTAAACTATAAGCAAATGATACAGGGTAACATAAGACTGATAAGGTGTTCTTATCTGAACTTAGCCTATCAACTTCTCAGCACAAAGAGGAATCTGGAAGATCACTTAAGTAGTTAGAATGTTTGGAGATTGCAATTATTATCTCCAATTAGAATCCAGAATAACACACCGCCTTAAGCTGACTAACAGCTTGGTTCATAAAAGAAAAAAAACCACAATAATAGCTGTAAACCCAAAACCACCTTTAAAACAAGGGTCAGAACACTGTCACTGTATCTGCTTGATGTAGTAGTCTTTACGAAGAGGAACTATGCTCTCGATGAAAGTATGTGTGCTAAACGGAAAGTCAAGCTCTGGCCAGGCTATCGTCAGTTCTTCTGAATTTGAACTTGGATCAAAACAGTACAGGTTCCTAGCCAACAACTGCACCCAAATTTTTCCATCATGGAAGAGTGTGTGTTTTGGAGTAAAATAACATGAAGACACCAGCCAAGGCAAGGAGAAGTGGTATCTGGGAGTCCAGCCCTGCTTATCATCGGTATTGAGCATCAATATGTCCATGGTACGAGGCGGACCTTCGAGGGCACCATCGACGACCAACAAGCACAGCTTTCCCTGGAGCTCTGTCAAAGAGCAATGTCCTCCATAAGACTTGCGTGGAGGAAGCCTCATCACATCAAATTTTTCGCTCTGAAGATTCAAAGAGTTGATGCGCGATGAAGCGATGTAGCGGAACTTTGTCAGATAGTACACCGTTCCATTCACATGCACCCCTCGGTCTGCCGGAGCCCCATGAAAGGCCCCAATCTGTCTCCAGGCACCATCTCCGATCGTGTATATCTCGCAGCGCACCTTGAACGAATCGATCTGAGCTCCAGGATAGAAATGCACGACCTTGTGCTCCCTGGTGCCGGGGCAAAACCCCAAGCAGTGCCAATTGCAGGACGAGAACTGGCTGCTCCCCGCCGTGCACATTGGCATGGGCAGCGCTAAGGACTCACCGGTCGTCAGGTTGAGCACCTCCACGGCTCCCGTGCTGTCACCAAGGCACAGCAGTCCATTGCAGGAGTTGTGCACAAAGGCGCTCCTCGACGCGGCGGGCCTCGACAGCTGGTACATGGACCTGCCGTCGTCCGCGAGCACCATGGCGAGCGACCGATCGTTCACCCGGTCGTTGGCAAAGAGCAGCAGCTTCTGCGGGCCGCGGCCGAGGTGCTCGTGGACGAAGTGCGGATCCGTGAGCACGGACATCCACGACTTGCACACCAGCCTGCAGGCGGCGAGCGCGCGGGCCGGCAGCCTGCGGAAGACCTCCGTGAGCGCGTCGTCGCAGATCGACGGGGCGCCTTCCTCCGCGGCCCTCGCCTTCTTGCGCTCCATCGATTCCCCCGGCTACAGGCCAGGACGAGCCCACCAGAACCAGAATCGCCCGCCGGGCGAGCAAGAGCCGCCGCCAACACGCCCTGGTTCAAGAGCCCACGAAACAACACCGCAGCATCTCAGCACCAGAAACCAGAGATTTTTTTTTTCTTTTCTTTTTCATACCGCAACGATTGCGATCGGCGCGGAACCGTGGGGAATTCTGCGGGAAGCGAAAGAATCTCGTACCTGTCATACAGGCGGGCCGCAGCCCCCGCTAGCGCTGGAATTCACCGAACGACCGCACAATTTCAGACCAATCGAGGCGACGAAACACCGTCAGGAGATGCAGGCCTGCAATGCGGCCCCCCGAGAGACCGCGCCTACTGAACTGAACCCCCGCGACCAGAGTAGTACCTGCTGAAAGGACCGGCGAAATCAGGGGCGCAGCGGCGCCACACGGCTCCAGCGAACCCACCCGCACACGGTGGCGGTAGGAGCGGGCGGCTGGGGTGTCGTCGAGCTGTTGGCTAAAATAAAAATACGAAGGCAGAGGGGGAGGAGGCGAAGCCCAACCGAACCAACCACCAGCCTACCTACCGGGGGGCGGCCGGCCAAACCGAAGCGATCCTCGAATCAGGCGCCGGAGATCAACCCGGCGGCAGCGGAGCGCGGCGCGGCCGAGGAGGAGGGACAGCGCGTCGGGGCGGCGGGCGGAGAGCGGCGGCTTTGCGCTTGGGCTTCTGCCTCTGCCTCTGCCTCTGCCGCTTCCGCTTCCTCTTTGGACGGGGTCGGGGACGAGAAACGGAGACGGAGACGGTTGGGGGTACCCGCTGCCGTGTCGACGCGACGCGGCGGGAGCGGGGCACGTGACACGAATCGTGAGGCGTCGGCGGCGCGGGCGGGGCCGTCGGATGCGGGGCGAGCGGTCGCCCTCGGGGCCTCCGAGCGGGCGTCGCCATCGCGGGCGCGGCGATGCCGACGTCCGTCCTGTGCGCGGCTGACCATGGACGGTGGGCCCCTATACGGTGCTTTTCCTCCTAGAATGGGACCGAGGATAGTTTAGTAGTCCCGTATTTGCAGCGAAAACATTCATTTCCGAAGTGCTTCGCCACCACCCGTCATCCTCATCTCCAACCTTTGAAACAACCGACTACGACAGAGATTATTCTACATCCATTATCCTCGTCTCCAACCTTGGAACCAACGGCACAACTAATTTATGCCCTAGGGATTTACTGTGTCTTAGGGGCGTTTGGACGGCCACAGATAATGGGAATCTGTGCAAAATTATCTCCGAAGTATCCAAACACACCTCATTTTGTTGCAGATACTACCTATTGTCTAGATTATCCAGTGGAGTCATTAGAATCTCAGATCTTCCAAACACGGCCTTAAGCTCCCAGACTATTTCACACACAACGGTGTGTAGTGTACAAGATTATACAAGCAGAAAAATTTACGTCATTAGTATCAATAAATTAGTAGTTTGCTACGGATATGCTTAGAAGTGGATGATAACGACGACGACAACAACGGCTTGATTCTTGACTTGGAACGGAGGAGAGCAAAATATGAAGTGCCCTTCACATTTGGATACAAACATTTAGCCGTTCATGTTATATTAACGAATTAGGGTAAATACTTAAACATATAAGTCATTGTTAAATTCTGATGAACAAACAAGTATATTAATTAAATTTTGCATAGTTTTTCTTAAAATAAGATACATGGTCAAATCAAGTGTGACATATTCTGGAACAAAAGGAGTATATATATGGAGGAGTGGGATCTGTCCAATATACTAGTACAAGTTTAGGATGATGGATGCTTATCTTATATATGCATATAAGTTTTTGCTCCTTTTTTGTTACTAAAATCGAGTGATAGTGGTGTCAGTGGTCTTGTAGTTCGCTCAAGCATCTCACTTACGATTTCTAGTGATGTGGTATGCCTGTGCGATGAAGTGTTTTCCCTTCCTTAATCAACCCACAAACTATTTGTATGCGTACAGTTGTAGTATAAACCAAAAGCACGACATGGTATTAGCGTAGTAGGACGAGGTAGACCAGCAGAAATAATTAAAATCCAGCACGGAGCGCACTGGCACAGGAGCCTAGTACGTCTGACAGGTCCGAAGAAAACAGCTGGGGCCAGAGCGCAGAGGAAAGGAAAACATGCTAATCAGAGGCTAAACAGCGGGCGTCTCAACTGTCACCTCCCAATTCCCACTCCCAGTCGCTCCTGCAACTTTTGCAAGTGACAAACGACGCCTCCTCCACCTCCATGTGGGGACCAAGGGGCACATGATCTACCATTCTACCTACAGCTAGTCGTCGCCACCGAACGAAACGGCGCAGGGCAGCAGCACGCAAGCTGGCTATATACTCCGTACTACAGAGACAGACACGAATCGGTTCGGGCTCGGCCGGCCGGGCTGGCAACCAATGCCGCGTCCCTTTCCGCCATTCGCGGGAGAAACGGGGACGAGCGGCAACTGCAAGTGCACATTTGAGTGGCCCCCCGCACAGGCTGAAACGGACAGGGCGCCCCATCGATGGAGAGCAGCTACAGCTTTGCGCCGGATCATCCGTGTCCACCAGAATCCATCTGGTTCCAGCCAATAAAAATCTGGTTCGGTACTGGGCTATGTTCGTTCCCCACCACCAGAAAATGTGTTTTGGGGGAATGGATGTGGCGTTGTGACATTTCTGTCCAACAGAAATGCATGATTACATATAGGCAGCGAGGCTGTCAAACCAGATGCAGGCTGCATACAGGGTCATGAACTGTCGGACAGCAGAAACTAGGGATCATCATGATACAGACTCGGTGTGTCTGGGCTAAGGGAAATGCCACTGTCCAACACCCATTGAGGATGCAGAAATTGGGATCATCATTTCCAAACCATGTGATGTCTGTTTTACAACCATCAGATCATAAAGGAAAAACGAGGCATCAGCGCAATCACAAGTGGAGTGGAATTCTGAAATAGGAGCGGCAAAGCATGAGGGAAAAACACTTGTGATGACAGCTGCATATAGCATTGAGGAGGTTTTCTGGGATTTGTCTACCAGAGTGAGGGTTCAAAACTGCAGCGGCAGATCACTCTTATTATCGCTGAAGAAGGTAAATGAAGGTTTATACACTCCTTTCACTGCTGGGCATCTGGTTCTTTCTTCTCCAGGTACCTGCCAGATGGAAGCCACGCTTTGTGTTAAGCTTCAGTATTGCCATTTGGGTAGCATAAAGGTAACAGCCTAATATGGCACAAGTAGATACAAATCCATCATCACCCGGACGTGTTCAGTAAGAATTCTTTTCCTGTCTCGAGGACAAAATGTTTGTTTTTCCTAGAATAATTAATTTAGTGGTACAGTAACCTTACCCCTGGGCTCTAGCCCATCGAGATAACTGATAGAGCTGGACTGATTCATTGGAAGCATGGCATGCCAAAAGCAAGTAGTTCCGCGGCTGTACCATCCATGCAAACCTCATAAAGAGTCCTGAGTACACGCACATGGCTGCACCAAATGGAGCTGTTTGGTCAGTAAATGGAATACATAGATTGCTGCCAGAGTTAAAACATTTCGAGTATTATCTTCGTCTACCTGCTGTCATATTGCCAGATATCATTTCAGGAGGTCTGTTCATGTCAACCAAACCCTAGCAGTGCAACAAATATATCATCAGACATATTACCAAACACCGAACAACATTGGATGACGGGTACAAAAAAATCTAGGACAAACATATTGAACTCAGACAGGGTAATGAAGCTACATGCAAAACATTTTTCTTGTACTGACATGTCACAAAATTTATATCAATTCGATTAGAATGCTCATACAGCAGCATCCTTCTGAAAATACTATCTATTGGCCCCACATGCCCCTAGTTAAGCCTGAAGACAAACAATCAACTACTACAGTGTAGATGCGTTCAATTCTTCTCCCTTCTATTCAGTAAAAATACACCGAAGTCTGAACATTTTTCAATTTATTTTCTTCAGCATAAGAGAAGAGTATTTCAACCATATGTCTGTGCACTTCCGTTAAGCCTCACCAAACAGATTTTTCTTAAGTGAGCATATCTCCACTTGGTACTTAGTCGGTGGTGCCACTAGAGAGGTATGGATTACGGAAGCTAAGCATGTGTTTGATTTCAGGACAACCTGGGATTAGATGATCCCATATTCCATACCTGTTTTTTGGGATAGGATTATACCAGTTCATGTTTGGTTGGAGGGATAAAAAGGATGGAATGATCCTATCTCATGTTTGGATAGAGGGATAAAATTGGGACCAGTGGTTATGTTATGGCGATACAGCGGCAATGGCAAGGTAGGCGGCGCAGTGTTAACTTAATCACCCAAGCACTTACATTGATCATGTATCTTAGTAGTAGGTAGAGCTAGTGCTCTTAAGTTGCTACATGCCATACTTGGCCGGGGTGGACTTTTGCCCCTGCTGTACACAGTTTCTATAAATTGGAACCAAGAGCAGGCTGCAAAGGCAGTTCAGCAGCATCCACAAACTGAGTGTTCTGTTCTCCCCTTCCTCCATTCGTGTGAGTGTGTGTGCATTAGGAGTGTGATAGCAGCTGCACAAGCTGCTGAGTGATCCTAGAATAGGCTAACACGCAGGGCCACAGCTTCTCAAAGCACGATCCTCGGCAAGCCGCCTCCGGTCTATGGTGAACACAGGAAGAGAGAATAGGAAGGAGGGTAGACAGGTAGGAGGAAGATAGCTTTTCTTTCTTGTTGCCTTTTGGCTTACATAGGCCCAAGGCCAGCCTCTTCTAACACATTCGGCTTACATAGGCCCAAGGCCAGCCTCTTCTAACAAAATCCTACAAACGACGCTAATTAACATAGATGGGATTTAAACTAACAAAATGTCTCAACTAATCCTGATAACTAGCCACTATGGCTGTTCCCAGCCCCTGGGTGCCTACTGTAGGCGTGTCCCCACATGACAGGTTATGGTTAATCCCTTGCTTTAGACCTTGTTTCGTTGCATAGGAGGGGATCCAATCCCTTGCCAGTCAAATTTAAATAGAGAGGGATTTAATCCCCCTTATTCCGCTTCAATACCTGTCGAAATGAACAAGCCCTTAGGTGGTGAGATTACCTCTATCATTTTATTTTTTCCCTTCCTTTCTATGCCAAACTAGCAACGCTTCTGGGCCAAAGTCCTGTTCAGCCTGCATCTATCCTTTTCTGTTCTTCTCCACCAGCATAACCCGCACAGTCCGCACTACTGCCTGCTGCGGCTGCTCATCCACTAATTTCCACATGCAAAACCACATGCAGTTCGACTCCATTTAGAAAGGGTAGGATCACTAGACTGCTAATGTCATATCTGCAAAGTGATGCCAGAATGCTACACAGATAACTGACAAGCAATTGTACAGTTCAGCATGACGATCCTAACACCCTTGATGCAAAAGATTACCACTGACTGAAAAATCCTTAGTAGCACGTTATTCGTGAATATCCCAAGGTGAACTTCCCAAGCTAATTATGTCAACATTAAATAGGAGCGATTAAGTGTGGTGCCTGCTGGAATAAGTACCAGATGTTTTTGCAGTGAAAATTATCATTTTCACTATAATGTGTTCTGGGAATACAAGGAGTTGCATCCATTTTGCTCCCAGAAGGCAGCAGACAAGGAACAATATCAGAAAAAAAAAATTGGAGTTATAAAAATTGTCATTATCAGAAGATGCTCTAGTAAAAAAGAGAAGATATTGTGCCTCACTAAACTGATTCAATCCAACTACAAGTCTAGCAGTGACCTAATATACTTTTTCATGTACATGGCTTGATCCATGATGAATGGTTGTGATCAGTCGATCAGATAAAATTGCTCCCTTTTAGAATACATCTTTGTTTACGAAATGACAAAAATCACCATCACGAACCAAGTCTCAAGTAACTAATAGCAACAGCTTTTTTTAATACAAGATAAAATAATCACACATAGATACAAATAGTCCTGTCACAGCCACATGTTTTACAAGGCAACTGGTATCAAAATCAGCAGTTCTCAGACTATCATAACGAGGTCAGATTACCAATATGAAATTACTGACATTTAGCATTAACTTTCATTATGAACTAGGAGAAACAATTCATATGAATTCCTTAGTTTGCATAACATAAACTGCATCATCACTAGAAGTAATACTCTGGTGCCGCCAGAAACTACATGATATACCAGGGTTACATCTACAATGCACAAAAATGAAAATGCAAACTGGGATATGATTGTAGCTTACTGCAAGGACGAAACCCCAGTTTGCAACAGGACCCCAGAAGTGAGTGGTCTTGGGGCCGACAGGGCTGTTCAGGAAGGCCTTGATCGCTGTCGACATGGCGGATTCCTCCAAAAATTTCACAGCACCTGCTCACAATACACCTCCTGTATACATTTGTAATTAGATCAGACCCGGTCATCCGAATACAAATAGCCGAATAGCTTGAGTTAGGGTTTGGTTGGTAGGTTTCGCACAGAAGTAATGGATGAGGAGGGATGCGCGTACCTGGTGGCTGCTCTTCGCTGCGGGCGAAGGGCACGACGAAGACCTAGGGACACCTGAGCAGGGCGGCGGCGGCCGGCTTAGTCGTCGGATCGTCGCCACGAGAGGAGACACGCTGGGTAAGGCTAAGTCCAAGGGTCTCCCATTTCGAGGACTGTCACACACTGTAGACGTCGTAGATGTGGGTATAGATAATTCAGAATATTGACTAGGGGACGGGAAGATAAGGTGACATTAGACTCAGTCTAATGTCTGAATGGGAGAATAGGCTTTGCTCCAACTGTCTGCCCCTCTCACAATTGTGAATGGTTCCCTCAGGTCTCCGTTGATTTGGAAAAGAGTAAAATGCACCTGTAGGTCCATTAACTTTTCGCGTTTTGTCGGTTATGTCTATCAATTTTTGAAGTGCATTTTAGGATCCAATAACTTTTTAAGTAGTTCACAGTAAGGTCCATACCCTTCGTATTATGTTTTATTTTCTATTTAGTCTCCTTGAATTTGCTGTCCATGTCTCACATGTGCCTCTTCTCCCTCTCCGTCTGCTCCCTCGCGGCATGGCCGGCAGGCTCCACTCACGCGCACGCAGATAGTCGGGACGGCCTCTGCGCAATGGGAGCCGCCGCCGCCGCCCCCGCCGTCCGCCTACGTGACGGAAACGCCGCCGCCTAGCCGTCCGCATCCGTGGCCGTCGCGGTGCCGTGCCCGCTCCTCGCCATGCTTTGCCGCCTCCGCCGTGTGCTGCTCATCGTCGTCGGCGCTAGCATTGCCGGCCTCCGCGCCCACGAGAACACTGGACTCTCCGTCCTGGTCCTTCTACGTCTCTGCGGGCAGACGCTCGCTGTAGATACTGTAGAAACTCGCATACCTCGCAGCCGCCATGGGGGCTTCTCGCTCGACAACATCATCAGGGATGGGTGCAGGGCAACCACGAGTTCCACACAGAGCTGGAGGTGATGGGCGACCTCAGCCACCCGAATCTCGCGCGCCTGCACAGGTATTGCGACGCCGGCCGCGACCTGCATCCTCGTCTACGAGCTCTCCTAGAGCACAGCAGCCTCAACGCTTGGCTCCACAGCGACACCGAGGGGGAGCACACTGCCCTGGCCCGCGTGCCCCCGCGTAGCTCGCGTTCCAGCACCACGTCTCCGCCGCCGCCCTCTCCTTGCCTAGATCCACCGAGGCGCCCGCGACGCCGCCCACCCACCTCCAGTGTCCAAACGCCGGCCTCGCCCCGCTCCTGCCCAGCCGCCTCCCGCGCTCAAGCCCATCTTCCACCACCGGCATCGCCGCCTGCCCAGCCTCTGCGTCCGCCTGCCCGCTGCATTTGGCCCATCCTCCGCCGCCGGCATCGCCGCCCGCCCAGCTTCCGCGCTCGGCTGGACCTCACCCCTCGCTCCTGCCTGCCTTTCGACACCGGCCTCATTCGAGCTAGGACGGGCGCCAGCCAATGAGGGTCGTGCTGCCCACCGGCTATAATGGCAACGCGGCTGCTCCTGGCCATGGCGCTCCCACTGCTCGTGTGTGCGCCCGTGAACGCACAGCTCTCCGCGGGGTTCTACGCCTGCGACCTGCCCTGCCGTGTACCAGGCCATGTTGTAGGTTGTGCGCGGGAGCAGTGGATGAGTAGGAGGTGCGTGCCAGGCGGCTGGTGGTGGCCGGTGCAGAGAGCCGTGGGCGCCGGCCGCCGCGGGAGCCATGGCGAGCGATCGCTAGGTAGGAGCGGCGGAGAGGGCATACATGAGGCATGGACAACAAATTTAGGAGGCTAAATAGAAAATAAAACATAAAACGAAGGGATATGGACCTGCGGTGAACCACTTAAAAAGTTAATGAATCAAATATGCATTTCGAAAGTTGATGGACCTATTCGACACAACGCAAAAAGTTAATGGATCTGCGGTGCATTTTACTCTTTGGAAAAATATCCTATACAATCAGGTATGTACGTGTGAAAACCTACGCAATCTGAACCGTCTATTGTATGTCCAATGGTGGCAATTATTTTTCATTTAAATCGGCAAATCACTTCTTTCCTCTGAAGTTTGCTTGAATCCCTGTGCCCCCACCATTGGATATTGATCGAATGGTTTAGATCGTTTGATTGCACGTTTGCACATGGTAGATGAAGCCCAAGATATGTCCTCTTGAGCCTTGATATTATATGTACATTACCTAATATCTTTTGTCTATTTTTCATGCTTTAGATAATAAATTAAAAATGCATATGTAAATGGTATTTTATGATTATAAAAAACCTATATAAAAACATGAGATATATTTCGTTAAAAAATAGTAATGCCTAAGTAGCGGAAATCATGAGATTTAGCAAGGGTACGATGCATGTCTATATGAAGTAAAAAAAGTTTGAGCTTGAAATTCGAACACATATAATATCCATCACATGCATGCGCCATATCATTCCTATAGCTTATAGTTCATAACGTGCGTAGGTTTCGCCTCCTCACTTGAGTTTTGACATTTAAGGTTGTTATTGGGTCGGTGATGTGCGATTGAATGGAATATGACTCACTGGTGTTGTTCTCACGTGGTCTTGTGCACCTCCTCCATGATGTACGATTGTTGACGTCATAACCTATCAAAGGCAACTAATAGGTTAAAAAAAGTATGTGGCGATTTAGAACAAATAGTTGGATTTCTACCAATTCTATGAATTCTTTATGAATGTCTCATTGCATTGAGATTTGTTGAAGAAATACTAACACGAGTTCCAACCTCTTAGAAACTTTCTGGTGTCTATCTCTCTCCTTATTCATGTGTTTTTCCTATGCTGCATCCAAAGATTTTTATTAAAACTTTCCCAATTATTGTACGATTGTAAATGGCACAAAACTCTATTCCTGTGTTTAAGAAATTAACTAGTGTAGATGCACTATGGCACGCACGTTATGAAACCACATCTTAGCCTGCATACTTGACAGGCCTACGTAGATCGTGTGAAGAGTGAAAAGTGCCAAGGGAAAGGAAGAAGCTGACCGACAGGGCAATCAAAGAGGAGGGAAGGAACAAGAAAGAAGGAACTAATGGCTGCTTGATGGACGTCATTCCTTTTTATTAATTCTATAACAAGGAAAATACCCGTCATGTATGGGCACAAGACAAGCTGAGAGAATAAAAGACTTAAGGGTTAAACCGTTTTTGTTTTATTGCTTTTATACCCTTTTCAATTATTTCCACTCTATGTAGTGGGACTAACGTGAGGGTACAAAGATTTTCATGAGGTGAAAAGGGTATTAAAAAAACTCGCTCTTTTATACCATGGGTCATACATTCTAAAGGGGCCTAAATGTTTCACTATATCTATCTTGTCCAAAAGTAGTTCACCATACCTAAGTTCTAGATAAAATTTCAAAAATAAATCATAGAAAAGATCATACAAACTATCATGTACTCTTCTAACATGCTAAGTAGAACAAACAACATGAAAATAAAAAATAAAACATACTTGTTGGTGGCGCGTTACTTCAGGTCATCTATAGAGAGACCCTCAATATCTCTTGACTTGGCCTGGCAAGAAGCATGCATATGTGAACTCTTTCTTTCCTCCTCACACATCTGGTTTAGTGAGAAGAGCCTTCGCGGGGGGAGCACCATCTTTTGGTCCCCACATGGAAACTTTAAAATTTTCTAGGAAATATTCTATATCTAAGTTAGAGCCTCCACTATAAGATTTTTCTAGTTTCTCATAAAACTACATCATCACAAGGCCCCACAAGCCACTAGGGCTTTTTTTAATGGCTTTGTAGATCTTTTGTGGCTAACAATACTCATGCATGGTTTAGGAGAAATCACAAAAATATATAACATATTTTTATTTTATGTTTTTTATATTATTTACCATTTATCACTCTGTAGATCATATTGCTATACAATGTTAAAATTCCTGCAACAACGTACAAAACATCACCAAGTTAATTAAAATAGGCCAACCTCGATCATATTCTAATAATAGTCTCTAGGAGCTTGTTACAAGGTGATTTGCGGCGGTGTTGGCTGTTGAGGTGCAAGTGTGAAGTAATATATAGCTATGGAGTAACAGGTTAAATTAAACAAGAGCGCTACTTCAAGGTTATAAAATCCCCCCACATTTATACCAGTAGGTTTATATTGACAGCCATGCTGGTCCATGGACTATGACATTGCCTAGAGCATTCAGAGCTCTGGGACCAAATGCATTATAATATGTTCTTTCTGTCGACGATCGAAATATTATATATGACGCGTAACGGCTAGCTAATAACAAATCTGAATTAATGTTGATGTCTCGCTAGCTGAAAAGACATTATGTTTCTACTTGGCACGCTGGCTGCCTGCTGCGAGAAGTCTTTTTTTCCGAATTACACGATACAACAGCAGACGGTCACAAACACATACGCACACTCATCTCCATACACACATAACTCATAGCCCTGTAAACACATCCGAAATACTAAAAATGTGAGCATGGGTGGCAGATTCCACCATAAGTAGTGAAGCTCCTACCTTTGTGTGCATAGACATGAGCTATAGGGGTACATATGTAATAAAAATCTAGTCTAGATAGCTATTTAGCAATTGGTGTGGGCGCACGCAGTGGCGGAGCCAGCATGGAAGTACAGAGGGGGGTCAGTTGCTACGATGTAAACAGCCATGTGAAATTAGGTGCTCCAGCTCTCCTGCCTGGTTCTTGCACAGAGCTCTGCCTGCTCCATTCCATACGCGCACGGCCACTCCTTGCTTCTCCTTAATCTACACAGCCACACACGGCTTGGATAGGGGCAGCCTCTGCACGCTCCCCCTCCCCTCTCTCCAATAAGATAAGATTGGACAGCAGAGGGGCATAGCAAAGCAAGAACAGTAGTAATAGTGAAACAATCGCAGAGGAAGGAGGGGTCATGACCCACTTTGGCTGACACACAGCTCCGCCTCTGGGCGCACGTATACCTGTAGTATATACGTAGCTTCACCCCTTAGCATAAGAAATCTAACATAGCTCATGCACGCATTCTTTCTCACCTCTATGACGATCCTCCTAAGAGCGAGGGCAACAGGAACCAGGAAGGCTCCGTACCTTCCACATCATTTAGAACTAATAATAAAATCAATACATAGTAAATTTATTCATAGATGTCTCTATATTGATTAAACTGAAAATATTTAATATTTAAAGAGATGAATAATTTGGATTAGTTAGAAAAAAAAAGAACCAACCTTAATTTCTACAGCATGCTGCAAGCATGTTTTTTTTTCTCAGCGTGCGTTGGGCCAGGTTCTCGACGAAACACCCGCTTTCTTCTCTCTTTGTGTTTTCATCCTGCCACCTAGGATTTCAGTGACGTGGACACTACTGGAAAATAGGCAATTCGTTCACTAGATCCGTTCCCAGTGCGAAATAGAACCGGAACTGATAGAAGAGTCAGTCCTGGTTCAAAATGTGGTGCCCGCTGGAGAGGCTTTAATGTCGCCTTTAGTCCCCGTTCATAACACGAACCGGGACTAAAGACTTCTAGGCATTTACAATAAAAGAAAAACATTCTTTATGTAGTCTGATGTGGCAGTGAGTTGCAGTGGTTGGATATATCTCGCGTAATGTCGTTGGTTTTGAGTTTGAGCCTCAATAGAAATATATTTTTTCAGTTTTTTTATGAACCATCAGTCTTAGTCTCACTTCCACAATCCCGGTTGGAAATTCGGGGCTGAAAGGGGTTTCCAACTGGCTTTTTTACGAACCATCGGTCTCAGTTCCTACAACCGAGACTAAACGCTGAGGGTATTAGTCTCGCTTCCATAGTCTCGGTTGGGAATTCGGAACTAAAAAGAGATTTCCAACCGGAACTAATGGATTGTTCTCTAGTGGTGGGAACTGGTTGGAGCTTGCCTCTAAACTCAAGCCCCGGTATTACGTAAAGTATAGGTGGTTACTTCCAAAAAGAAAAAAAAAACTATCCTATACATCCTACAAACAACATAGTTTGCACTCATTCCTACGTAGTAAGAGCATTGGTTAGCCAATGCACTTGCCGTAGTTACTGTGGACATAGTTTCCTAAAACACTACGAGTGTTTGGTTTGAGAGATAGACTTGTTCATTATCTTTTCATTTCTTAAATTTTTGTTTTGTTTGGTCTGTGGAAGGGAATGAATTGATTCATCACCATTTTAATACTCACTAGCTAAAAGTATTAGGATCCCACTAAAATTCATAGGATCACCTCATGATGCATTATTTCGTCTAGGATGGCTTTGATTTCTTAAGACAATCACATCGTAACTCTACTCATAAACTAGAAATGGTACATCACTGGTAGTTCACTATAGGAGTGCACCAAATCACATTAGGAGCGTGTTGCGCTTAGAGCGAGCCCCACAGTGGTGCACCGCTCACCGCACCAACCGCTCTTGAAAATAGCAGGAAGCTGTGCACGGAAACAATCGCTCCTGCTACTTTATTTACAGAAACGGTACACAACACCAATTGTTCTGTAAATAAAATAGCACTGAGCGGTTGATGGCTTAGCTTCTGAGCGCCACCAAAAAGTTTTCACCATTGCCGCGAAAATCAAAATATTTCTTTCCTTTTAAAATACTCCGTTCAAGCAAGCTAGCGTACACACCGAAGCCACCCATCCAGTTCTTTCTACTTATCTTCTCCCATCTAGTGCTTAGTTCCTTGCTGTCTTCTTGCTATCTTCTTCACACCAAAGCTAGCAAGCGTCCATGGTGAGCCAGCACGAGCAGCGGCGGCGGGGGCGGGGGAACTCGACCGGCGGCAGCGGCCGAGCGCAGCGACTGGGGTGCGGCATCAGCAGCAGGACGTCTCGGCGCGATGGCACCAGCGCGGAGGCGCCTCAGCGCGGCACCAGCGTAGCGGAGCGGCACCCGCGTCCATCCCTTCCATTCCCTGCGGCGGCGACGGCGGCGTCTCGGCACGGCGGCGTGGCGCGGCACTAGCGCGCGGCGCGGCGGATGCCAACACCAGCGCGTGTGGCACGACGGGCGGCGGCACGAGCGCGGCAGCGCGGTGAGACAGCGACGGCGACGGTGGCCCGGGGCGGCACCCCCTGACCCCATGCGCCCCTCCCTTCCCTTCCCGTCCACGCGCCGGCGGCGTCTCGGCGCGGCGGACAGCGGCACGAGCGCGGCGAGACGGCGACAGCGGCCCAGCGCGGCACCAGCCCCGACCCCACGCTCCCCTCCCTTCCCTTCTCAGCAGCGGCGACATCTCGGTGCAGCGGCGTGGCGGACGGTGGCACCAGCGCCCGCGGCGGACGACGTTTATTTATTTATTTATTTAATATACATCAGGAGCGGCTAAGAATCTTAGCAGGAGCAAGAGTGGTTCACGTTTTGAGACATTCCTATTAGGTCTTTAGCGGAGCAGTTCTTAACGTCCACCGCTCCTGCTACGGATTTTACACGCGAGCCGCTCCTACGGTGGGTGCCAGTGTCCACTATAGGAGCCCACGAGTAGGAGCGCTTCGTAAAACCGATCCTACAGAGGGGTCTTCCATGTCGCTCCTATGGTGTTACTTTTGTATTAGTAGTGATGAATGGTGTTATTCCACCAAAATGTATAGAATCACCTCAGAATGCATTACTTCATCTAGAATGGTTTGATTTCTCAAACCAAACATATCAGTAACTTTACTCATAGACTAGAAATGGTACAGCATTCGTAGTTAGAAAAGAAACAACTCCACCATGCATAGGTATCGTTCTTTTTCAAAAGTTGACATAAGACATTAGATTTTATGGCACAATCTAAGATGTAGCTTTCTTCTCTTTCTTATTAAATGTTGAGGTGTGGCACTGCTAGTTACCGTAACCGTGCAATGAAAGTGCCGCCGGTAATGGCCTCATGAAAAATGACGATCATATTAACACCGGACGATGAATAGCACATTACTTATAAAAGGTGTCAAGTAAAAACATCAGCATTCATGTAGTAAATGTAAGGACAATTTTATAACTAGTGGGCATGCTCATTATTGACGATTCAACTGGGTCTTGGAAGCCGATAATAGCAAAACGACTGATTGGGTTCAGTTGGGGGTTGGAGAGGCGCGATGACGTAAAATGGATATAAATGGTCGTCAAATCAAATGTTGTTTAGCCCCCCTGCGAAGTTTGACGTACTCCTCGGGGGTGGCAGGGCCATGGATGCAGGAATTGAAAACGAATTGCCTTGAATTATATGCACGCCATGGTTTTAATACCATCAGCCGCCTGCGATCTGCGAACCGTATCCATGCTCCCTGGGCCATGGCACTCTATGGCCCCCGACTCCTGTGTACAACACTGTGCGTACTGCATGCACCCTGAGTCCCTGACAACGCCTATAAAAACGCACGAAGCTGGTCGACCTGCTCCGTCCCTATGTACGCATATAGTACTGGAACGAAATTGCTACTACAAGTGCGCTGCACGAGCAAGCGACGACATAGTGTCGGCAGCTAGCAGTGTGACGTAGATCATATATAGAGACGAAGGCCAAGAGACGCACAGAGAGCCTTGCTGCTTGGCATGGCGGCCCACGCTCGTTCACTGGGTCCCTACTACTATTACCTCGTGCTTCTCCTCGTGTCGTTGCCTCTCATACTAGTACTGCCTGTGGCTGCGGCGGCGGAGTCATCGTACGAGACCAAGTCCTTGGATCCTGGACTCGTCGTGATGACGCTGCCGGAGCCGGTGTCCGGGCCGGAGAGCCTCTCCTTCGACGGCCGCGGCGGCGGGCCCTACTCCGGCGTCTCCGACGGCCGCATCCTCCGGTGGGAAGGCGGCCTCCGGGGATGGACCGAGTTCGCCTACAACTCCAAGCACAAGTACGTCGTACGCCTTGTTTGCACGCATGTACTACGTGCGTACATACACATTCGTGCTAGCTTCATGACACGTACGTACGTACGCGAATGCACGGATGCATGCGCGGCATTGAGTGGTTCCTTCAATTCCTTGTAATATGCCCCCGCCGCGTGCGTGGGAGTGCAGGAGCGTGGGGATCTGCGCGCCGGGCAAGAAGCTGGTGGTGCCGGAGAGCGTATGCGGGCGCCCGCTGGGCCTGCAGTTCCACCGGCAGTCCGGCGACCTGTACGTCGCCGATGCGTACCTGGGGCTTCTCAGGGTACCGGCGCGCGGCGGGCTGGCGGAGGTCGTCGCAGCGGAGGCCGGCGGCGTGCCAGTTCAACTTCCTCAACGGGCTCGACGTCGACCAGCGGACCGGCGACGTCTACTTTACTGACAGCAGCACCACGTTCCGGAGGAGGTATATGACTATATATAAGCATACACACAGAGACGTTGAGCATAACATTATTACGTGGCTCTCTTCTTTGTTGTTTTTTTCATAACCTATATGTTTCAAACGACACAAAAACTTCATTTGTACCAAATGAACTGACATCTAAATTTTCTAAACTGAAAAGAACACGGCTTATGGTTCTTCCCTTTAGTGGCGGAGCCAAAAACTTGAATTCTACATTTGTTAGAGGAAGGGCCCGGCCCTTCCATCCCTATCTCCGTCCCTACCCCCTTTGTTTCCATATTTGTATAGTTTTCCTCAGTTAGACCATCTCCAGCGGATCGTGTAAAAGGACTATCTATTGTACAAAATGGAGTTGTAGTGTCACTGTGGACAGAGTGGTACAAAACGACACTGTAGTGTTACTGTAGACAGAAGTGGAATGTGGTTCAAACAGTGATAGGCATAGGCAACCTACTGAAGATAGTCTTATACCAATTATTTGTCCATATGCCTTTTCGATCGTCGTTCATATAGTTTCCTCCACGAATTGCACCACAATTAGTATTTGAAACGTATGGTGTTTAGTTGAAGTCTTAGGGTTCTGTATTTCTCATACAAATATTTTATATGCTCATCAATTCATCCATACATGCATGTAAATATGGTCCACATGCATGGAGGCAACCATCATGCATGCAAGCATATAATGGTTATGGTTTTCATAATAAGGAAGTTGGTAATTAAAAGCATATATAGTGACCTATGCAATATTTTTTTATAATAATAAGACTACAAAAAATTATATGCATATTTATGGGTAATTTTAGATTATTTTATATTTCAAAAAAAATTGAGTTTTTTTTCTCAAATGGCCAGTCATTATTGTTCTTCTTCATGTTTTTTTACTGAAGTGACAAATTGGCTTATTGTCTAATTTGTACAAATTTTTGACGGAAAACACTAGCAACCAACATTTTGCAAGCCAAAAATCTAGGAATATTAGAAAATTACTCTTACAAAATGTCATAACTGGATTTTAAAAAACTTCCTATTTGTTGTACATTCGCAAAAAAAAAAAAACTCTCAGAAAAATGCTGAAAATCTAGTAGATGATGCAAAGGTAGGGGTTGATTTAGATTATGTTTATAATGGCATATATGGGAGATTTAGTGGTTTACTTTATAATTTTATCCATGATGTAAGAGATGTTTAATCTAGATGAATATTTAGATTTCATTTTATATTATTTTTTCATAATAGCATAGGTGGTAATCTAGATAAGTTCAACTATAATGTCTAAGACTTTTCCTAATGACAGAGATCTGTTACCCGTAGAAAACAAAAAAAATCCAGTAGCTATCATTATCAAGGTTGAATATAGTGTACTAAATACATGGTTAGTTTTTTCCTTTTTTCATGTGAAAATTTCTAGGCTTAGAAACGACCGAGTTTGTAATCAGTGGTATTATTGAGACATTAGAATCCCTCCATTGGGGTATATATGTAAGTTGGACAAGCATGTCCTTCAATGACATACTAGTACATGGTTCGTACTACTTCATTTCAATAGAGCCATGTTTGGATGAGATCTAGGTTAAAGAACATAGAGATGAAAATGGAATGTATAGAAGATGTGGTTAGGCTGAAACCAGCGTATCCTCATCCCATCACTATTTCAACTACCCTCTTTTTGTCTACAGTGTAGAAACAATACTGTAACAGTATCGCATTTAATTTTAAAGAATGAATATAGGGCACCGCTGGTTTCAGCCTTATGGGATAGGGAATATAAGATGTGCCATATTTGCTCGTGGAAAGAACATATACTGCGCACATCATTGCCTCGATCATCTTACGGCCAGATGTGTTTTGTGAATGCTAACGTTGTACTAGTAGATCTAAGTTTCTTAATTTCGCTAACAGAGACGCCCACTATAGCTAAGAGCCTTTAGTATTTCCCAACTGTTAACCAGAATATGCAATCAAATTAAAGCACCATGTGTCGTAGGTCCTCCGGCGACTGTTAGTGATCATGACGCCAATTGACCCTTCAACAGTATGAGCACCATATAAGAATGTCTGCTCTATATTCCCGTACGTGAAAGGTGGAGGGTTGATCTCTCTCTCTCTCTCTCTCTCTCTCTCTCTCTCTCTCTCCGATTCTAATAAATTATTAAACCTTCAAAATATAAAAAATAAATTAAACTTCGAACAGATGAACCTCCGTTATTTGAAAAGCAACTTGTAATTTCGAAGAGCTTGTTTACGTAGATTATAATTTTGTTCCAAATTAAAGAAAATCTTTGTCTAGGATACTGTACTATGTTCCAAAAAAGAGCTCGTTTTAGATTTCCTTTTCTGTTTGCCCGCCGTGTGCATATATATTAATTGCTAATTCTCATTGGAACGCACCCATGCATCTCACTATCTCAGGACCAGAGCTGAGCAGGCCGGTAACATCAGCTCAGGCTCAGCATAGGATAATAATTAATAGTACGTAATTCTGTTTGCATCATGTAGAACAAGAGATAGTAGACCTGACCTGCAGCTTGCTGCATCTCGACCAGATTAATAGTACGAGGCAATTATGATCCATTCCAGCTGATCACTGATGGGGGCATATGCAATTGTCCTGTATGCAGCGCCTACCAGCTGGTGGTGGCCCTGGGCGACGCGACGGGGAGGCTGCTGCGGTACGACCGGCGCGCGCGCCGGGTGGCCGTGCTCCACGCCGAGCTCTCGTACCCGAACGGCGTGGCGGTGAGCGCGGACGGGACGCACGTGGTGGTGGCGCACACGGCGCTGTGCGAGCTGCGGAGGTACTGGGTCCGCGGCGCCCGGGCGGGCACGTCCGAGCCCTTCGCGGAGCTGCCGGGGTACCCGGACAACGTGCGCGCCGACGGCCGCGGCGGGTACTGGGTGGCGCTGAGCGGCGGCGTCGCGGCGGCGGGCCGCGCAGGCGACGGCGCGGCGCCGCCCACGGTCGCCGTCAGGGTCTCGCGCGAGGGCAACGTGACGGAGGCGCTGGACGGCTTCAGCTTCGTGTCCGTCAGCGAGGTGGCCGAGCGCGGCGGCGCGCTCTGGCTCGGCTCCGTCGACACGCCCTACGCCGGCGAGCTCAGGCGGCGCGCTGCCTAGCGACTAGCGAGCGAGAGCTTGCTTGCTGGTGGCCGGTCTCTCCAGCTGATGTAACGTCGCACAGGCACAGCTTAGCTGTACTGAACAGTTACTACGTACTACTGGACAGACGTCGTCTCGTGACATGCATGCCGTCAAGCATTCATTTCGTCGTCATCGTGTGGGTCACGTGGGTGTAAGTAACAGTGAACCTGATTCGTTGAAGGGAGTAGCGGTTGGCTGGTTGCTTAATTTGGTTTCTGGCGATCATCATCATCATCATACACTTGACCCGGGTCATCATATCGGTTTGGTAATGGCGAGCAGTGACGGGCGCCGACGACGACCGCTCATGCTTTTGCCGGCACTGTCGTCCCGTCCGAACGGTCGTGTATGGTATGGACTATATATGGTTTGTGGTGCAGCTATATACAGCAGAGGACGGAGTACCGTTGCCCGTTGGCCGTTGGCCATGCGAATTAATCGAGCGAGCGAGCCAAGGACTAGATCGACCGCGGGGCTAGCTGTTGATTGTGACGGCTGCTTGGACCACTTGCATGTACTACAGGATATCAGGATGCATGGACGCATGGGAACGCTGTTCCGTCGCCCAAGACCAATCTCCGGTCACCATCTTCCTCGATCGTCGACGGTCGTCAAGGTTGTCGAGGGTCTTCTCCTCCTCCCGATTTCCAAGGTGGGTGAGGAAGGTCGCCAGATCGACGGTTATCATGGTGGCGAGGCGGGCGGTGGCCGGTGGGGAACCAGGCGGTGGTGGTGGACGGCGGGTGCGCTAGCTGTGACGTTGGCGGGAGCTCGGAGCCACGGAAGAGGTCCAGCTTCCCCGTCCGCTCGCTGGGCTGCACCATATGGGCCTCTCGGCCACGGCGGCGCACACATACCATCTCGTGGCCCAAGTCCAGTTGCGTGGATGCCGATCAATACAAGGAGCAAGAGCTACTAGCCGTGTGGCAGTAGAGATGGCGATGGGTACCCGAAACCCAAGTACCCGACGGGTTTTACCAGATATAAAGGTGGGTATGTGATGATTTTTCCACCTGTGGATACGTTAACGGGCTCAATCTTGTATAAAGGTGGGTATGTGATAACTTTTCCACCCGTGGGTACGTTAACGGGCTCAATCTTGTACCCGTGGGGTACGCGGGTGCGGGTACGGATGCATATTGTCCATACCCGCGTACCTATGGGTAATTTATACCCGTCTTAACCATACATTTATTCTACATAATTAAGCAACCATGGGTGTAAATTGGACAAAAATATGGTCAACTTGCATGTTTCAATATTATTTATTATTGTCTTCAATTTATTTATTCATATTTAGTCATTTACTATTTTAATTATGACATTATTTATTATATTTGTGCTATTTAAATATGTGTTTAGTAGGCATTTAATCGGGTATGGGTTATCCGACAGGTATTTTTACCCACACGGGTATGGGTATGGGTAAGATTTCATACCCGCGAGCGGGTATGGGTGTTGTAGCGGGTATGATTTTTATTCGTGGGTATAGATATGGAATGTTACTACCCGACGGGCATTTACCCGTTGCCATCCCTATGTGGCAGGCACCTTGCACTGTGCACGTCTACCCGCTGTCCAACATAGAACTCGTCGCATTTTTTTGATCTTATTAAATTATATGAAATATATATATTTATACAAGATTTAAGTTATGTTGTAATAAGAAATAAAGACAACAATACCTATTTAGATTAATTGAATTCACTTTTTAAATATTATAAGACCTATTCGCATTATTTTTCAATACGTATTGAAAATAAGCAATATTTTATCATAATCAAATCGTTTATATATTATTCATATCAATTACTATGTAGGATCAATTCGATACTATGATGCGCAATGTAGAATCATGTGAAATTATTTGTAGGATTGAGATATTATAACATTTAATTAAAATATTAGCTAAGATCGATATTGTTTCATGCCCAATGGTGAAGGACGCCTAGAAATTTAGGTGTGGCGGTGGATTACTACTAGACTAGTAGACTATATTCAAATATTGTACAGATACAAGTTCACAACAAGAATATGGTTCAGAATTACCTCAAATGAAGAAAGATATATAGAGTACACATCAAATCAACAATTGAACCAAAATAAACTGTCAAACAAAAAGAAAACATAAATTAGTAGTGAAAACTTAGAGATAAAATGTTAAATGTAATACAAGATATACAATTAGAGTATAGAGTTATATCGGTAAATTTATTAGTTCCGTCTAGGAGACTTTGGCAAAGTGCATATTTCTATCTTTTTTCTTCTGAAAAGCTTTCTTCATAGATTCAAGATCAATTCCTTTAAAGTTATTAAGCCAACCATCGGACATCTTATTCCGCAACTTTTAATAATGTTCATGGCTGAAAAGGCTCTTTCAACTGATGCAGTTGCTACTGGTAGTAGCAATGCCAACTCAATTAGACGATAAACCAAGGGAAATATTGCATGCCTATTAAGTTCAACCATTTTCATTGCTAGGCTTGCAAGGTCACTGACAAACTCTGAATGCCTCAAGTCTTCTCACATGAATAATGAAGGTTCCTAACTGGTCTCTTATTCTTTTCCGATCATCGAGATCAAAATCATCTAAATATATTTCCGTGAGGCGAGCAAGTTTATTCACATCAAACTTATAGAATGAGTCTCTAGGATCAAAGCAAGCAAAGCAAGTAATTCCGAGGATACCTAATTGAATCGATGATCAAACTCTGTTGTGATAGCATCTAATGTAGCATAGAAGGTATCAATACGGAAGTAATGATCTTGAGTGATGTTGTTTCTCCCTCATTTCCTTGATCTACCAAATCTTGGTGCACTATCTTCTATATTTGGTATTGGGATATCATTGTCTTGGCAAAATATTTTGGCTTCTTCAAGTAATGGCTCATTACCTTCGTTTTTCAAATTGACTAAACGTGTTTTCACGTCTATAACCAAAGACATAGGCTCAACAACATTTTGATCTTTCTTCTGTAACAGACAAGATAGCTCATTTGTTATACAAAGAATCTGCAACATCATCTTCATGATAAACACAAAGCTGAAAGACTCCATGCCCTTGATGGATTACGCTGCTCATCATGTACCACTGACAGAACTTCTATAATTGAGTCTCACATTGTTTCAATACGAAGCAATGTCTTGTAGTGAGATCCCCATCTTGTATCTTCAGGCCTAGCCAATAATGCTTCTTGATGTTGTCTTCTACCTGATGAAATGTCTCCACTCTCCAACTTATTCAAAACAATTGTATGATGATTATCAAGTAATAAATCCTTACTCTTACAAGATGCACTAGTGCTGCTCACAATCATGTTCACATAGTCAAAGAAATCCTCCATAGATGAACAACATTTTGAAACCGAAAACAACTACCAACTGCAATTGGTGAGCAAAACAATGGATATAGAAAGCATATGGGTTTTCATCACGAATTAGCTTTTGAACACCATTAAATTCACCTCTCATATTAGAAGCTCCATCATACCATTGGCCTTGTATTTTTGCAATAGTTAAACCATGGGCACTAAGAACCTTCATCATTGCTCTATTTAATGCTTCTGATGTAGTTAGCTTGACATGCTTGATACCCAAAAATCTTTCAACTAATTGCCCTTTTTTATTCACATACCTGTATGAACAAACTCACAATATTTAGAAATATTATAACAAGATTCATCAACAAAAATAGAGAATAAACAAGATTCATAAAAGTGGATGTTTACCTGACTATTATGGCCATTTGCTCCTTGAATGATATATCACGAGATTCATCAACAAGAATGGAGAATAAACAACCACTCATAAATTCTCTTATGACTTTGGTAACCGCTTGAGCACAACACTCGGCACGTTCTTTTTGAATTGCTCCAGAAGTCATTTTAGCATTTTTAGGACAACCTGCTTCAAATGCCTGCCTCACACCTCATTTTTTAGTTTGTACCAATCAAGAAATTCTAGAAAGTTGCCTTTGTTCAATGAAGTTTCTGATTCATCATGTCCACGGAACGGTTCACCTTGCGAGGCAATATAACTTACAATAACCAAAGATGTATCTACACGAGTTTCATACTTCTTTTTTGCATCTTTGGTATGAACTACAATTTTTTGCTTTACACTTGCCCTTTGATTATCAAAATCATCAAATGCGGCTCTTGCTCTATTATGAGCACTATTAGGGCCACCAACATGTTTAGGGAGTGCTAAGTAGGCATTCTTCCGTTGCTTAAAGTTGAACTTTGTAAAGGCCTCATAACCAAATTTGTCATCATCTGCACCAACTCTAAAAAGATAACAACAAAAGCAATAAGCCTTATCATTCACCAAGCTATATTCCAGCCAATCATATTTCTTAAACCATTCTCTTTGAAAGCACCTTTTATCATCTCCTTTAGGAAAAATATGACTACTAGGTTGAGTTGGACCTCGTTCTATGAAATCCCTCCTAATTTCACCTCTGATATTAGGGCCAAATTGGTCAATTGGAATCTGAAGACCCGGATCAGAAATGATATGATCCGGATTGAACTCAGTTATTGTACCTTGATCATTTTCATTGGTATCTACATCTTGACCTTGAGCCTCATCAACCGGCATTGGTACAACAACCTCTTGGCCTATGGTATTGGTGTCCCCCAATTGAGTTTTCACCACCTCTTCGTCCTTTGTTGTGGCATTACCAACTCCACTTCCATGAGTGCTTGGGTTTGTGCTACAAGATGGACTAAAATATCTCTTCAGATCTGAAATAAATAATCAAATTCACATTACAGTAAATTAGCTACATTCCCAATCCCATAAAACATGCAAAAAACACTCTTACCTCTTTCTTGTGCCTTTCTTTTCCCCTTTCTGATTGAGCTTGGTCATCGCTCCATGGAGTTGGGCGGCTGGCTTTCTTCTACAGTCCTTGCTTTGTGCTTTCCTGCATGGATTCTTTAGGCAGTGTGCTATGAGCGGTGATCAACGATGGGGGCATGAGGTGCGGCCAGGAGGCAAGCAGGGACCGGGAGAGGGATAACCAGTGCCTTACCGAAGTGCGGAGCGGCGGATGGGCATGTGCGGAGCTGGCGGGCTGCAGCGCCTCAGGGTGCTGCCGCGCAGCCAGCGCTGCTACTTGCGTCTCATGAGCGCCTCCGAGCAAGACTGCGGCGCTGCGCGGACAAAGTCGGGCCGGAGAGGCAGAGAGCGAAGGTCAGCAACGCGTCGGTGCCTCGACTGCCGAGCGAGGCTGTGGGAGGAGGGGAATGGAGTCACAGAGCCACGGAGGGCGAGGGTGAAGGCCGGCGATGCCTCAGCTCGGTCGCGAGCGACTGCGGGGCATGGGGGCAAGGACGAAGGCCAGCGACGCCTTGGCTCTGTCACGAGTGGCTGCAGGGCGTGGGGACGCGGCTAGGGTAGGAAGACGGATGTTTCTTCATGGGCCAAAAAATGATGTATATTCCCACGTTGGGCCAGGCCAAGGTATGACGAGCGCCATACCTCGCCACACTGGGCCCTCCGCCCCTGTTCATGCCTGTAGTACTGTAAGATAATAATATACATATCGGAATACTAACAACCTTGCATGGCACTTCCCTCACTGAGCCAAGTCGATTTATATCTTCTTTCTCAACATTCATCTCTCATGAACTCCACCGGCCTCTCTTGAACTATCAGATCCACCTGAACTTAGGCAGCGTTGGGATGGAATGGAATGGTTCCGTTTCAGATTTCAGAGATTGAATGATTCCGTCCTAGATTTCAGGGAGGAATGTTTCCATCCCAGATTTTGATCTCGGGCCCACTATCAGTCTCACATTCTAAAAGAAACGGTTGCGTTCCAAAAAAATTTCGAAACGTGCCCGTCCCAAATCTGGAGAGAATATTCTCTTTTCTAGAGCTGATCCATTCCTCGGCATTTCAACCAAACATAGGAATTGGTGGGATTGGATGGTTATTCCACCCCATCCCACCAACAAAACACCACCTAAGCCTTCCCCCTCTTAGACCCGTGCAACATCAGGGAACCAGTTGTAACAATGATGGCCAATAATAGGTCATAAGGGAGATTGGCCCCCTCTGCCTTCTCTTGACACTTTACTTTGGTGGCTGGAGCTGGACACTGGAGTTCAAGAAGGGTTCTATTTAGGGCCGATGGTTTACCTGAGTTGAAGAAATAAGGAATATATTTAGGTGAAGGGGGTTAAGGATTTGGTGTTAAAAGTCGCTCCTAAGAGGGGGGTAAATTAGGATTCTAAAAACTAAGGTTAGATGAAAACAACTTACTAAAACTATGCAAGATAAACAAGATATGTGCACTAAGGTTTTACTAAGTGTTGCTAACTCTACCGAGATTAAGTCTTGCAACCTAGTTCCACCTAGATACTAACCTATCAAGGTAGTCTTGAAATGTAAGCACATAATTAGAAGAATGTAAATGCAGAAGCAAAGGAGATGAGTAAAGTGATGCAAACTCCTAATGACGATTGCGACAAGGGCACAAGTTAGAGACACGGATATTTTTTTGTGAGGTTTTGGGAAGGCACACAAGCCTTCCTCCTAGTTCTCATTTGGTGCCTCTCGCAAGGCATTGCTATCGCTTAGTCTGTGCAAGGACTAAGGCCTCGATCCGTTCAAATATCAAGGTTGTCAAGGTGACCCGCGTAAGGGTGAAGCAACCCGGTCGGATAAATATGGATATCCCCGATACACACCCACGCGCAAGTGGGGTCTTCCACAGGCTTCTCATGGATGCTCACCAATGTCTCCACTAAGGTGAGCTTTCGCCAAAATGCCGAGGGCATCCCTCCCTCTCACAAGTAAGGCAGTGGTGTGAGTCGTCGGGACCTTGATTCGACGTCCTAAGAGGGGGTGAATTAGAATTTTAAAAACTAAGGCTCTCTAGAAAGAACTTATGAAGACCTATGCAAAATAAAGCAAGTATGTGCACTAAGATTTTGCTAAGTGTTGCTAACTCTACTGAGGTTTAAGCCTCGTAACCTAGTTCCACCTAGAAACTAACCTATTTAGCAAGTCTAGGAAAGTAAATATACAATTGCAAGAATGTAAATATGGAAGCTAAAGAGATTAATAGAGTAAATGCAAACCCCCGGTGATGATGGCGACAACGGCACAAGTTGGAGACACAGAGATTTTTTAACTGGTGTCTCAGGAAGGCGTGTAAGCCTCCCTCACTCTTCGTTTGGCGCCCCTCGCAAGGTCTTGCTCTCGTGTAGTCCACTCAAGGACTACGACGTCCTTTATCCAAGCAAGGATAGTGGTTAGTAATGAGACCCGCGCGAGGCCTTGCTCTCGCGTAGTACGCGCAAGGACTACGACTTCTATCCGTGCAAAGATAGAGGTTGGCAATGTAGCTCGTGCAAAGCTCAAGCCATCCAGTCGGATAACTATGGATATCCCTAGACACCCATGCCACAGCTGGGGTCTTCCACGAGCCTCTCACGGACGCTCATTGCCATCTCCACTAAGCGAGCATTTGGCCAAAACGCCGAGAGCCACCTTGCCTCTCACGAGTAAGGTGGCGGCCACTCCACACCTTAGAGGGTGCCAGCAAGACTTCCAAGTCTTTGTGCGTGCAAGCACACATTCCCGAAGAGTTTTGCAAAACTCACTACAACACTTAGTTGCAACCAAGAGCTATGCGCTAATAAGGCTTAAGCAAGTTGCTCGCAAAAACTAGCTATGACTAGATGTGAACTATATGCTCTCTTGATGGATTGGGCTCTGAAAATATGTGTCTCAACACTATAATAAACTCTGAAGTCACTAACCATGTTGTGGAGGCCACGCAAGGAGATATAAATTAGCCCAAATGTCAAACTAGCCACTAGGAGAAAGATACTTCGTGCAGATTGCTTCCACTGGACCATCTGGTGTACACACCAGACCATCCGGTGTGTACACCACTAGATTGTCCGATGCGTACAACAGACTAGCCATTGGAGTCGACTGTTGGATCTTCAAATTTGACCGTTGTGAACATCGTATGATCCGGTCTGTGATAACGCTTGCAGTCTTGAGTTGGTAGAAGACTCTATCCAGAACGTCCGGTGTATGCACCGGAACGTACAATGTGAACACTGAATTGTCCAGTGCGTTCAAAGCTTGGGCAGGGCCACTGCCTTCTTCTCTGCCTAGAACATCCGGTGGTGTTACCCTCAGACTGTCCGTTATGACCACTGAATCGTCCGGTGTCTGGTGTGTGTAAATCGCATTGAGTCTTGAATTTTCACTTGTGCTTTTGTGAGAACCGTACCGTTTGATGTATAGGATGATATTCCAGTTTGTACCATTCTATCCATGCATTTTGCTCTAAGCTTCACTGAGTTAACTTCCTTCAACTCAAAAGCTGCAGTCCGTTGATTTTCACTGGGTCTACCAGTCCGGTCCATATATTGATTTTGTGGAATTGGTTTCCTTGTATACATCAGGACCGTCTGGTGCGTGCATTTTGTTCTGACTTGGGTCTATTCTTCTTCTTTTTCTTCCTCCTTTGAGGTGTTTGTTCTCCAAGATTTCCACTTGGCACCTTGGGACTTAATCAAAGACACTTTCATACAAATCACTTCAACCACCAAAATCACATTAGTGAAATAAGCACACGGCTTAGAGCCCATCAATATAGCATATATAAGTGAAGCCCACTAACATTCATTAACTCTATTTCTCTCAATGTGTAAGCTATCTAAAAAAATTGACCATTTGAAAACCACCTCATAATTCACTCGGTTTTCAAAATGCTTGCAAAACTATATCATAACGTTCTCTTCTTTTCCATCAAATTCCTCTCACTCAAAATTCCACTCAAATTCCCTCCAATACTCCAAACACAAATTCAAATCCAAAAGAAAATCGAAAAGGGGAAAAGCCCCTGGGTAGGCCAAACTACACCAGGCAACGCCGGCCTCCCCTCTTCCCTCTCCCCTTCCACCAGCCCACCCTGCCTCTTTTCCCTCTCTTGCTCTCCCCGCATGGGCCACCACTCGACCAATCCTGGCGCCACACCCCTCCCATGTTTCCCCTTCTCCTTCCCTCCATCTGCCCGCTGGGCAAGAACTGCGGTGCACCAGCACCCGCACGGGCGTGCGACCGCTATCATCACCCCATTGACATGCTACCGCTGCCACGCTACCGGCCGCATGTCTACCGCCACCGACCCGACCCCATAAGCGCCACTGCACTATCCTCCAATCACACACACTCCTTGGCCCTCCACCTGGCCTTGCCACCGCGCGCCACCTCATGCCGCCCCGGCGGAGCACCCGCTGCCTATGGCATCATCACCATCCCACTACTAGCACATGGCCATGCCACCACCGCTTCCCTGGCTATCCAACGCACTTGGCACCACTACCCCTAGCTAGTGGTCGCGCCAGCGCTCACCAATGCTCGTCGCGCCAAGCTGTGCCGCACCACCCTCTCCCGCTGTCGGCTATAAATAGCCCCACTGCGCCGGCTTCCTCACTCACCCAGACATGCACACAATGTCGACGCGTGCACACCACCTCCACTCATGATGCATCGTGGTGAATACCTCACCGCGACACGGATCCCCCTCTATTCCCCACCGCCAGCCACCTCCACCCCAAATCCCCCTTCCCGACCAACCCCGACGCTACCCAAGGTGAGCATCGCGTTCGCCACAACAACGCACATCCTCTCCCTCACTTCCCTAGCCCGAAACCGCCCCGGCCCCGCCCGAGCGCTGCCTGCACCATGGCTCCACCTCACCGGCATCTCCCCTCTCTCGTTGTCGGAGCTCACCACCGCTCTGCTCACTCCCCACATCACCCTAACCGGCTTCGCCGCTCATCTGTAACCCTCTAGGGCCGACCTTCAGCGATGGAACCGGGACACCGGTGGCTTGCCGCCAGGTGAACCGCATCCACCCCCGACGGCCGATCCATTGAAGACCGGCTCAGCTGAGCCGAACGGCTGTCACACCACTTCCACTCGCCCTGTGTGGCTGACGGGTGGAGCTGGCTGACAGCGTCCAACCGCGTCCGTCTCCGCCCCGCCGCGGCTAGTGGGCCGGCATGTAAAGCCCATGGGCGTGATGGCGGGGATAGGCCAGCCCATGCCGAAGGGGGAGTTGGGTCGCGCGCGCTGAAATCGGCCCACGAGGCTTTTTTCCTTTTTCATTTTGATTTATGAATTCATTTCTAAAGATTTTCACAGCTCCAGATTTCAACTCCACATTGGAGCTGGAGTTTGCAAACCAAATTAAAATGGTTAAAAAAATATTTTTAATATAAACTATGAGGAAAATTTCTCATTTAAATGTCTTCTAATGAGCAACTCCACCAAACTTTAGAAATTTTCTAGAGCTGGAGCTGTCCAAACAGGGCCTTAGAGTTGAGTTTTAGAGAAGATAATTGTGGTTAGGGAGTAATGAAGTACTTTCTCGGTATTTGGTTGACTTTTTTTAATTCAATCGCTCGTCTTATTAAATAAATTGTGTAAACATATAAGCAAACTCTCTACAACGATAAAATGAATCATTACAAAATAAACTATAAATTATAATTTTTTGAATAAGACGGACGATTAAAATTTTAGAAAAAAATCAACCATAATTTGTATTTAAATACGGAGAGAACATGAACTAGTATTGCTGTATACTATAACAGAGACTATATCTTTCTTGAATTCTGGCGGCGGCAACCTTCTGTCTATGGTTGTATACGGCAAAAATAGACATGAAAGTGAAACCACATCGGCAGGCCCTGCCTTGCTATTTCTGTCCATCCGCCCTTCTGAATCCTGAGCGATGAGCCTGACAACTTCTACAAAAGCCACATGCTATGCCCCTTGCACTGTCCGGCAAAACACAGAGAAAAGCCATACCAATAGGCAACAGCCAGCTGCTGCTGCTTCTCCCAAGACCATGGAGGCCGCTGCCAAGTATTCTCCCGCCACCTTGCTGCTGCTCCTGCTGCTTCTCGTGCTGCTGCCGTCCATGGCCACCGGCCACGATGAGATGAAGTCCATCTTCGTCGGCCAGCGGGTCCTGCCTGTGCGCCTTGGCCGCCCGGCGTTCGGCCCCGAGAGCCTCGCCTTCGACCACCGCGGCGACGGGCCCTACACCGGCGTCTCCAACGGCCGGGTCCTCCGGTGGCGCGGCGCCCAGCGCGGGTGGGCTGACTTCTCCCACAACTACAAGCACGAGTACGACGTCCTTGCTCTCTCGCCATTGATCTGTCCGGTGTCTCCTAACTAACCCCGTCCGTGTCGTCCGTGCCGTGCGTGCATGCGTGCAGGACGGTGGCCGTGTGCGCGGCGAAGAAGAGGCTGGTGCTGCCGGAGAGCGTGTGCGGGCGGCCGCTGGGCCTGCAGTTCCACCACGCTTCCGGCGACCTCTACTACGCCGACGCGTACCTGGGGCTGATGCGCGCCGGCCGTCACGGCGGCCTGGCCGAGGTGGTGGCCATGGAGGCCGGCGGCGTGCCGCTCAACTTCGTGAACGGCGTGGACGTCGATCAGGACACCGGCCACGTCTACTTCACGGACAGCAGCGCCACGTACCAGCGGAGGTACGTTACTACTGCACTGCACTGCACACCGCGCATCCTCTCCTTGTATTTACGAGCTGGTCCGGTCCTAGTAAACGTATACTTCTCGTATCCCACAAATATTTTTCTGGCCAGTACGAAGAACGTACGAGTTAGTGATAAACGCGGAGGTCTATGTGTAGTACTTGTAGACGTTGATTCTCGTGTCAATGTCTCGTGGCATAACGCGCATGGTACGTACAACATGCGCCCTCAAAGTGGGTACACACGCGGAAAATGGTAAATTTTGTTGAATCGTGTATAAAAAGGTAAATGCTAGTATTTGCAGCCTTGCATGCAGGAGAAGCGTGCGGTGGTCGGTGGCACGGTTCCATTTATTCCATACTACAAATATGCCTGTAGCACATCTAAAAAAATGCTTGTTACATTATTCCATAATCATCCATACTACAAATATATAAGCCCCTCGTTACAACGCATAATTTTTAAAATATAGAAATAGAAATAATACAAAATTAAAATGTCCATATAATTAAATTCTACATTTGTAGCACAATAAAATTATAAAATATATTTGGAAACCACGTAGGGAGAACATGAAAATTTCAAGATAAAAAGAAAAGAAAAATATGCAGTTAGGGTCATGCTTATTCTTCAAAGAGATAAATGCATGAGAGACGCTCAAACTTGTCGTGGTATAACAGATAGATCCACGAACTCTCAAAACGTATTTCCAACACTCTAAACTTAGTTATGGTGTATAAGTCCACAAGCTCTCAAAACGCATTTCCGCAGCACTCTAAATTTATTAAGTGATGCATAGCATGTACATACCTCTTCGTTTTATGTTTATTTTTTCAATTAAGCCCTTGGAATGTTCTATATCTTCTATTCTACTCCCCTAGTTCCTTCCTCCCCTCGTCTGTAGCTTCCCGACGCTGTCCCATCTGCTCACCCGTCCACGGTCGCCCGGCACTCTTTCTTAGGGCTAGTGCCATTGGCAAGGCTGAGGGGCAGCTGCTTTCTATCCCTTCTCCTCTACACCATCGTCTCCCCATGCCATGCCGGCAACCGCCAGCGCTGGATCTACCGCGGCCAAGACCGAATCTGCATGGAGCCATTGCCGCCACACCGAGCCGAGCTCTCGTCACCGACTCTGCTCTTCTTCACCGCCTCTCTCTCTCTGTTGCCTCCCCGTGCCACACTGATCCAGCCACCCGGCACCGCTCCTCCTCTTGTCCATTGCCGCCCAACGTCGCCCCTCCCCCTTCGCGCACCACACTAGCCATCGACAACGGCCTCCCTGCACCACCGGCGCGCCATGACTAGATCCGAGATGGGTCCATTGCTGGTTGTGTCCCACCATCGACGTAGGTAGAGGAGGGGAGGTGTTGCAAAATATATGGTTGTGGAGGGAGGAGGCGGCGAGTGATGGATCGAGGAGGCGACAAGCCACAGAGGAGTAGGCAGGCGAGCGATAAGAAAGGAGAAGGAGGAGGCAGGGCAGTCAGCGTAAGGAGGAGGCTGGGAAGGCAGCCGAGGAGGAGGTGGCAGACGGGTGGAGCTCCTTCCTGCTATAGTGGAGAGGGATAATGGAGGAGAGTATGAGAGAGGGGCCCAATTGAAAAAATAAACATAAAATGAAGGGGCGTGGACCTGCGGTGCATCACTTAACAAGTTAAGGGTGCTGGAAATGCATTTTTAGAGTTCGTGGATCTATTTGATATACCATAACAAGTTTAAGGTGCTGGAAATGTGTTTTGAGGATTCGTGGACCTATCTGGTACACCACGACCCTCTACGTGGACAGAAAAAATAGAAAAAAAAAGTAGACAGTGATGAATAAATAGAGTACGAGATTTTCCGTATACCACGCACTATGTGTATGACCAGGTACCAATAGTGAGATGTTTTTTTAATTTTTTTCAATTCTACGTTAGCTAGCTATTTAAGGAAATCATTGTGGACATTGAGAGATCATTTTACGTAGGAAGTGCATCTCCTTTTTTTTTTTAAACGTAAGGGTCCTGTTTGGATCTCTTTGCTTAAAATTTAGTATCCAGTCACATCGGATATTCGGGTGCTAATTAGAAGTATTAAATATAGTCTAATTATAAAACTAATTACACAAATGGAGACTAAATGGCGAGACGAATTTATTAAACCTAATTAATCTATGATTAGCAAATGTAATGCTACGGTAAACATTCGTTAATCATGCATTAATTAGACTTAATAAATTCGTCTCGTTATTTAGTTTCGCCTATGTAATTAGTTTTTTAATTAAACTATATTTAATATTTCTAAGTGTGATGTGACACGTGAATCACCGGATCCAAACACCCTTGAGTGCGTCTCCATTTTGAGCGTAGAAGGTGATAAACACAGCATTGAATGTACTGTTAACTGCCTGCCATCATTGACTGCAAGCGTCTCATCTCTGCAATTTACCGCTGGCGGTGGCCGCCTGCACGACCTCATTGACTGCGACAGTAGCCAGTCTGTCCTGTCCATGTGGAGTTGTGGACCAAAGTTTACCCAAAGTAGAAGAATTTGTGCGGTGACACGCCGCTGCCCGTGTCCCTGTCGCATGCGCTCGGACACGTGGATTCCGAAGCATTGTTGCTCAGTAACATGCTGCGACCATGGCCTCACCATATGCTCTGCCGCTCTGGCTATGGGTAGGGCGTGGACCTGGGTCTCCAGATCTCCTATATATGCTCCTAAAGATAATTGAACTCTTTTTCTTAATGACCGGAGTTTCTAGACATTAAAGTTGCTTAACAAATTTATTTCTAACCAAGATTAGAAATAAAATAAGTCGTCCAAATGCCCTTTGTATAATCACAACTATTTTTTTAGAATTCACTAATTCTATATATTTTCTAGAGATAGAGCTACCCCGAACAAACTAGAATGCTATGCTTTAGGACAATAGTTATATCTACAATGCTTGGTGTATAATAAGATGTAGAACTAATAGCAGCCTTTGTATAAATCAATGTCTACAATTTTTTAACTTCATTCCACTGTTATGTATAATATCATTGTGTTAAACTACTATTGCACCATTTTATGTGCTACTTTTTCAAGTAACCATGGCAGTAGTAGTTAAGTCCTTATCCTTACTTAGACTGTCTTCAGCGATGAGCTATAAAAGGATTCGGTATTTAGAGAGGATGGATGATCTGGCTTTGTCCTCCATTAGTGGGTCTAGTGCACATGACAAGACTGGCTAGCACGATAGTCTGATGTGGTGGTGTAGAAGGAGGAGTGGCGAGGGGGGAGAGGCAAAGGGGCTAGGGTGGTGGTGGCAGAAAGAGGAGAGATATGATAGCAACAAGCCGGCACTTTGCGTGCCAGCCGAGAGAAGAAGGTGTTGGCATCAGGTAGTAGAGGAGGCATGCCATAGTGGGTGAGTAACTAGCGCCGACAATGGAAAGAGACCCCATCATCGATGGAGAGATGGTGTAGTGACAGAGGAGAAAACACTTGTGTCAGTGACGGAGATGTGCGACAAAGCAAGATGACGTGGTATATGGGACATTTTTTTTATAGAAGTTATGATATAGAATATGAATTGTTTTTAAAATAGATGAATATTCATAGGGAGATGAAATTTACCCGTCTAAACGGATAAGACTTCACGGTAGTAGTACTCGACATTAACGCCGTAGGCCAAGAGTCATGAGTAGTGATCCAACAGTAGCGGATCTCGATCCAGCAAAAGCACGTACGGCCTTCAATCGACTTCTGTCCTAGGCGAGGCACGAGGACTTCAATAGACTTCTGTGTGTGGGATCCGTCCGGAGTAAACACATGCTATGTACGTTGCAGTAGTCACACGGACAGCCTCGCATGCTGGGACTGTTGAACGGTACCTTTTTTTTTTTTTTGACACTGGTGCGGTACGGTTTTCTTCTTTAAACTACGGTGCGGTTGGCTGAGCAGCATGCTGCAGGTGCAGGGTACATTCTGCATTTCTGCCTGAGCTGGGCTAAATTCGATTGCGGTTAAATCGGTTCGGTTTCGTGGTTAATCGAAATATATATTATACATCAACAACAAGCAAATTAGAATGACTATTATGACATTAACTACTAAGTTACTAGCCACTAAAACAAGCTTAGAAAGCTAGAAAAAACAATATAGTCTCATTAAGTATGTTAAGTATGAAAACTTGAAAATCTTGATATCTCACATAATTACACGTATATTTAATACACAAAATACATAAATATTACACTTAACTTGCTAGTTCAGTTAATTCGGTTAAATTGCTTAATGCCACATCAAAGCCGAAATAAATGCGCGGTTAAAGGATATGACAAAAAATTTAATCGCGGAATTAACCTTAATCGATTTAACCGATTTTTGCTATTAATTCGGTTCGGTTAATCAGTTTCAGTTATATTTTGCCCACCCCTAGCTATAGCGCGATGCCTGTCACGTATACTATTCATCCACGCGCATCATATTTAGACAAGGTTCCGATGAATGCGGGTTTTGGAAATCTGCTAGCTTTGTCAAAGTATCCAGATATTGAAGAATGCTCACGACTCCAGTTTTTGTAGATGCCAGCTTGTGCTAATTTGTGAGCGGTGTTGTTTGAATCCTCACATATTATCTTAAATAGGTAGCTGATAGAATCTCTAAAATGGCTACATTAACCAAAAAAAGCAATACTAGGCTGCTTGCATAGTGAGGGCATTTTGGTAAATTTTCACCCCACAACCTTGCAGAAGCTAGTTCTTTTCTGTCTTCCTGAATTGTACAATCTGAGGGCTTTAAATTCATCAACGTTGTTACGTTGATCAAAAGCTGGTGATGTTTAGAGACCTATTTAGCCTTTTGCGATTCGGATTGTACAATCTAGAGAGCTTCTAAACATGGCCTTATAAGTCAGTCATATGGTCTATACTTTTTTACCTACAAGCTTTAAGGACCGAGTCAAAAAAAAAACAAATTATCCTTTTATATGTTTTAAAAAAATAAAAAACATGATGTTATTTGTGAAAAGGCATTTGGATCGTAATCCCCCACACCGCTCGCACTGCACGTCGCAGTACAAACGCTGTTTACGTACTGTCCCCTGCAAACATTTGCCGTCGCATGCATGTTCAGATCCTACACACTTTTACTTTTGCGGCCGTACCCTGTACATACAATTTCTGGCCCAGCTGATGTACGCGAACGGCATTATTAGGGCGGCTAGCCATTGTCACCGTGGTTAATTTACGTGTTACCGATGGAGTTAGCTGATGGGTCCGTGAGCAAGCCTGCAGAGATCAATACCCAATTCTGTCCGTGCTTATACCTGTTTTGCACTTCTAAGACGGACGGCAGCAGTAGTGATGGTATTTAGTTGGGCATTTTGTACATCTGCGTATGGTTTCCGCACGCTCACTATGTTCACTGGAGTGTTCAAAAGAAAACGTCCGTATAATTAGAATAATGAATAGACGGGTTGGTGAGTATAGTCTTACAACGTGCATATGCACAAATTAGTGACATGTTTTGTTCATTTCTTGCAGCGACTACATCATGATCACCCTGACCAGGGACGCGACGGGGCGGCTGCTGCGGATACGACCCGGCTACGGGCGACGCCGCCGTGCTGGCGTCCGGCCTGTCCTTCCCCAACGGCGTGGCGCTGAGCGCGGACGGGACGCACGTGGTGGTGGCCGAGACCACGCGCTGCCGCCTGCTCCGCCACTGGCTGCGCGGCCCCGCCGCCGGCACCACGGAGCCCTTCGCGGACCTGCCGGGGTACCCGGACAACGTGCGCCGCGCCGGCGCCCGCGCCGACGCCGGCCACCACTACTACTGGGTGGCGCTGAACCGGGACAGGTCGTGGCTGGAGGAGGGGACCACGCCACGGTCGGTGGCCGCCGTCAGGGTCCGCGCGGACACCGGCGCGGTCGTCGAGGCGCTGTGCGGGCTCGGGAACGCCACGGTCAGCGAGGTGGTGGAGCGGCCCGGCGGCGCGCTCTGGCTCGGCTCCGTCGACACGCCATACGTCGGCCTCTTCAAGATCGGCATCTAGCGTGTGGTAGACTGGTAGTACCGGTATTACAGTGTCCGGTGTAAGATTGTGTATGGGAATATCATCACCGTTAATCAGCCGGATCGGATCAGATGTGATAGTGTGAATGTGTGATAATACTAGCTCCTGTTCTTCAACTCTACTGGCAGTACTCTACCATACTATGTCTAACACACGTACATGGTTACTTTAAACGATTAATTAAACAATCTACTGCACGTGTATATTGAGAGAGTACGGAAAACAAGAGTGTCACTGTGCGGAATACCGGCTTAGTGTACCAGCAGTATATATCGGACATCTGACACATGCCAATCTAAAATAAATATTAGACCATCTCCAGCAGATTGTCTCTCCATTCCTCTATCAGTGTTCCAATCATTTTCCATCTGTATGTAGCGCTACGGTGTTGTTTTGTACCGTAGACAGTCTTTTTATACGATCCTCTGAACATGGTTCTAGACTAAGGTAAGTGGATTGTCTGCATGGTCACTGTTGCATCGTAGACAGAGTAAAATTTAAATATAGACGATGGATCGAAGATCTGCAGGAGTCAGCATTATAAATGCCTTGCGTATTGACAGTGAAACTAGCCGCGCTTCTGTACTATTTTGCTTTAGTTTTTTTCTTTAACCGGAAACACAAGGACTTTTATTTTTCATCATTCAGGGGAATTTCACCCATTGCAATGTCAGCTAAACAGCTATGGCAACTACCAGCTGGTTCAATTTTATCTCCAAGTTATTACGAGCAATTGGCGATGCAGCGCTCATTGCAAATGAAACGAAAGTATATGACGATGGTCATCAAGCATATACTACTATAAACCTAAAAAAGGTTTCCCAAAGCTTTACCGACCAATAGCGCATCACTAATCTCGTACTTTTGGCGACTGTTGGCCTAAGTCATTTTGGTGTTATGGTAGTGTGCATTGTTTGTTTCGCATGTTGTCAAATTTCTGCTGCCCTTCTTAAGTTTAGGGATTTAGCATCGAGAAGTTATTACAGGCTTAAAGCAGAAGATCGAACATATATGTAACAGTAGAATTCTTGTTAATGCACGTGTCCATATAAAGTTTTCACTTTCTCAGAGTCACAAGGTCCAGGTGGAGGCGTGGAGCCCCTTTCTAGTTGACGCTGTGACTAACCTTGGAACCTTAACAGACGCCGCCACGTCGGCAAATGCTCGCAGATAATAAAATACATCTAGAAAAAATGATTCCGCAAATGATTGGGACAGCTCGCGGCACAACCGTGAAAGCATGACTTGCGATGGTCTAGTTTTTTCTTTTATTTCTACTGGACAGTACACACAATTTACGCTGTCTGAGATTCGGAAGTCTGTAGTTCTATGGAGACCTGAATGCCTCCCCAGCGTAGCGCACGTTACCGAGCTCCTCTTCGATCCGCAGAAGCTGTACAAAAATATAATAACATAACTAAGACGATTTGCACAGTACAATGACAGGAAGACAGAAACTGTAAGAGATGGTGAAACCAGGAGGATGTTTTTACCTGATTGTACTTCGCCAGCCTCTCACTGCGGCATGGCGCGCCAGTTTTAATCTGAAACACACAATGGGTTCAGTGATGATTGTACGTAGAACAATGGTAGAAATACAAGGCTGTAGCTCGAATTTATGGCTATCCTTTACCTGCCCACTTGCTAAGCCGACAGCCAGATCTGCAATAAAGTTGTCTTCAGTTTCACCACTTCTGTGGCTGACCATCACACCCCAACCAGCAGCTTTCGAATCAAGAGCAGCTTGGATTGATTCTGTTACTGTACCGATCTGGTTGACCTGGAAAAGGCACATCGATTTTAACAAAGACATTTAGTTTTGCAGTGTAGGCTCATCTCAACTCTGTTTGGCAAATCATGGTGCTCAGAACTGGAAGGAAGCAAAAGGATTAAAGGTATATAATGCTTTACATCAAATCTCTTTAGCCTAGTTCTTAGTTTCAATCAAAAGAAATTACGTTGAGCAGCTATGCCAATATTGCAGCAAGGCTGCCACATCCTACAATGATTTCTGATTGTGTTCACAAAATGTGATAAGATTATGAATATTCATGTCCGTTGTTATGGCTGCAAAAAGGCATGCCTAAAAGATAGTAGCAAATGGTTACCTTTAGCAACAGAGCACTGCAAGCCTTCTTATCGATAGCCTTTTCTATACGTTTTGGGTTTGTGACAAGTAAATCATCGCCCACAATTTGTATATCAACTGAGGACTGCAATGAGACCCATGAGCTCCAGTCATCTTGATCAAAAGGGTCCTCAATTGATACAATAGGGAAATCCTTGACAAAATCTCTGTACAGATCCCCCAGACACTGGGCTGAAAGAACATGGGCTCCATCATTAGGCTGATTTTTAAAGTTTAGATCATAGCTCCCATCCTTTGTGAGGAATTCTGATGCTGCAACATCCATTCCAATTTTGATCTGCATTAGGATTTATTTTAGCATTAGAAATAAAACACCAAAGAGCGATCAAACAAGTGGCCAATTTAGATGGTGTCACACCTTTCCAGTATAGCCAGCCTTCTCAATGGCATCCATAAGCAAGACAAGTCCCTCTCTGTTGTCTTGAACATTAGGAGCAAAACCACCTTCATCTCCAACATTGCAGGCATCTTGACCATATTTTGCCTTAATGATGCCCTTTAGGACATGGTAAACTGTTACAAAACAAGGGTATTCCAAGTGAGGATTGAAGACAAAATGATCTGCTAGTAGAAGAAACTATTCCCAATATAATTGTTTACTGATACAATAAAAATGATTTTCTTCAACAAACATTAAATACCACTGGAGAACTGAAAAGTGTGTCATGAATAAATAAGCAAAGTAGTCAGTCAGATCATAGAATTACTAAACAATACGATCTTACAGAAAAACACCAAAAGATTATTACCTTCGCTGCCCATACGAAGAGCCTCAGCAAATGTAGTTGCTCCAACCGGTAAAAGCATGAATTCCTGCATGGCCAAATTGTTGCCAGCATGGCTACCTCCATTTATTACATTGAAAGCAGGGACAGGCATGACAAGCTCCTTAATTCCTGCTAGCTCCTGAATATGTTTATAAAGAGGAACTCCCTTTGCTCCAGCACCTGCCCTGCATACACTCAAGGAGACTCCAAGAATAGCATTGGCACCCAACTTTGATTTATTCGCCTGTTCCATCGATGTCTAGCATGATTGCATCAACATCATTCTGGTTCCTGATAAAACGGTAGGCGTCATTTGCATTAGACATGACATAGCAAATATGTAGTCAAAGATGATAAAGATAATGTCATAGAACCTTCCAACATGTAAGCATATATCTGGATACAAAAATGTCAGTGGAAATAGCCAAGTACACTATGAATTGGCATATCTTTTACATTTCTTCTGATTGCAATGAGGTGTGGTGGCACCGTGGCAGTGCATTGCTTCCACCCCTATGTACTTTTAATCAATTTATGTAGTTTCATTACCACAAAAACTGTGAGGAATGAAAACGGTAATTTTCCATATAGAAAACAGTGGCATAAGTTCCGCACATCAATTGGATGTCATTTTAGCTAATTTATATGAAATTTTATTATCATAAAACCATGAGGATGAAGCCCACCAGAAATGGTGGTTTTCCATATCCAAAACCGTTTTATAACTGTGGCATAAATTACTCATGTCAATTGGATGTCAGCAAGACCCTGTTTGGTTCTTGCCATGAGCTCGCCATGCCGAGCTTCAGGAGGCAGAGCATTTGTGGCGAGGACACCAAGCTTTTGACGAGAAATGGCAAGCAAACAAACGAAGCTGTCTCCTGGCTGAGTGCAGCGTTGAGTGCAGCGTGCTGCAAGTTCAGCCATGGACCAAACACGCCCTAACTTCAGTGGTATAAACCCAGTTAGCTATTAGAAAATAAATGATAAATTGCCACCCTAGGGATCATGTTCCATGCATCATATATAGCATACAAGCACAGACGCTTAAACAAGATGCTTTTTGAACCTACTACACTACCATTTTAGATAGGCTACAGTCAGAAACCTTGTGGTGGGTGTTCCAAGATCCAACACAAGATAACCAAGTTTCAAAGCTGCCCAGAGGTTCCATATGTGGCATCTAAGTTTACATATTGAACAAGAATATTAGTATTAATTGGTTAGGTTTTAAAAGGTCTTCGGAGTTAGCCTCGTGATATTAGATCAGGCCCTGCAAACACATAGAGGTTGCTCAAGCTAAAATTGACTAACCCCATTCCAAATGCATTGCACTGAAATGCAAACATTGAATCATTAGTTGGAGAGTAATTGTAGGGTGTCGACAAAAACATAATCATGCAAAACATTAAGTGTATTAGAAGCATTATTTGGACTTTGGACAATGGCTTGTTCGGTTATCTTTACGACTTACGATGCTTGTACAAGAAATGTTTCAGGCAGAAAATACATTTCACACCAGAAGAATGGTAGGTACAGCACTCAAATTTTTAATAAACATAACTATATCAGAACAAATTGACACATATCACTAGGTTCCATATGCTAGAGAAAGGACCACCAAACGACTAATATTTGATCTACCAGCAAACAGTCTATGTATCAATAGTAGCAACCATATACTTTGGTCGTTGAATAAAAATCTCTTACTAGTACAAACCTCAAGGTCAATAATTATCATGAGTTGTCATGGGCACAAGAAAACTACTGCAGTGTTCACTGAACTAAAGAGGCTCAAGTAGGTACTTACTAGTTTACTACTACCCAGTTATTCGTTAGTTATGGACACTTCCCACTGTACCTAGTGAACAAACCTTTGACCACTCAAATATTGGAAAAGGTCCTACATCCTTCATCAACCAGACCCTGACACCAAGTTATTTATGACATTAGGGTTCTCCATGTTGCTTTCTCTAAAATTGTTGCACAGGAATGCGTAATACAAAGCCCAAAATTGCCTAATTCCTAAATATTCAAACCACTTGAAACTTTGCTCCACCACCTATACAGCACAATTATAAGCTCCCAACTTATGTTAATAAATAAACAACGTATGGCATAAATGCATAAGAGGGCATACCAGTGATAAAAGCTCCATGCAAAGTAAGGTCTAGGGAATTCTAGACAGTATTACCCATGAATATTTATTTGTATAATTCTAAAAACGGAACGGGTCTAGATCCAGAACCAGCAAATGGAAGACTACCAATGCGCCAAGCCAGCAAGCCTGCCCTTCTATGACATAAAATGCATGCTTCCACCAATTTACATTTTATACGTCTAATTCTTAGGATGAAAGATCACCAGAAGATCCAACTATCCTTGTCAGATAGTGAGATAGCAGTCAAACTAGTCAATGGACACTTGGATCCCACATAAATGACACACCACGTTACCCAACTACCCACCTCGAAGCAAGTCGCACTGGCGATCAGAGAGACAGACGCATCGTTTAAACAGAAATCAACTTGAGATATTGATCTCCAGCTCACCTCACATCGATGCCCACGAGCTTGGGCGCGATAACCTCGTTGATATTGCGCACGGCCTGGAGCACGCCCTTGCCTCCGTACACGGCCTTGTCCCCGTCACGGAGCTCGAGCGCCTCGTAGATGCCCGTGGACGCCCCGCTGGGCACCGCGGAGCGGTGGAGGCGCCCGTCCCCGGCGACGAGGTCGACCTCGACTGTGGGGTTCCCACGGCTGTCCACGATCTGCCGCGCGCGGATCGACCGCACCGCCTCCGCCCCCGGCGCCGCCTTCGCGGTCGAAGGAGCGGTGGAGAGCGCCGCGCGGACGGCGACGGCGCGGCGCGATGGGGTGGCGGCGGCGGGGAGGACGGGCTTGGGAGAGGGGAGGAGGAGGCGGGGGTGGGCCATGTGTCGGAGGCGGAGGGTGGCGAGTCGGCGAGGAGGAGGAGGAGCAGGCAAGGGTTTATTTATATGGCGGCGGTGGCCGCGGCGGCGTGGGGGAGGTCGTCGGGGCTGTGCGTTGGGGCGGAGGCGACGAGGTGGCGAGGGCCGAGGGGTTTTCGCGAATAAATTTTGAAGGGAGGCGGGGTTGGTGGAGACGACGAACCTGAGGTGGCAGTTGGGGCCCACGTGTCATGGAGAGTCTGCCTTTTGCTGGTCTTGGTGGCGTACTGGCATTGGGCTTTGGGGTGGGTGGTGCCGTGGTGGGCTGGTGGCCGCCTGGACAGTGGGTGCCGAGCACGTGACGCGAGAATATGCTGTGCTCTCTGGGGTCTGGGCAGGCCGGAGGAAAACTTTTAAAATTGAATTGTTAGCCTCGATGGAGGAAATCTTTTTCTATTTCTGCATTTTTTTTTAAATGGAATTGCTTCATGTGAATTCACGTACGCTTTCTATAAAAATCATGCGTTCCAAAAAAGACCAAAATGATTTACCGTGCTGTAAATAAATGTTGCATCATCGTCAACCAGCAAATATTTGAAAAGGCTAAATCTATGTTTAAGGGCAAACATTTAATAGTTTTAATACAATTGTGATATGGTATGTAAACCTTAACATGCTAATGGTCTCAAATCCAGCCCAACCTCACAACAAGCCATCATAATGTAGTGTCCAGAGACCAGGCCACATGCAAAACACAAAGCTCTCGAACCAGTTGCAAACCCTTTCGCCCAACGAGTTGAATCCATCCTCCAAGCTCCTAAGATTTGTGTGCTTTAGAAGGTATAGTTGAGATTTGTGTTTATATGCCTTGTCTGCTACATTTTTTTTATTTGGGTTTTTGTGATATGTGTGCCCCTATCGGATCACACGGATCGATGATGTTGTTCAACAATTATTGTGCTATCTAACGACACAACTATCTTGCTGAGATCCGAGTTAGTAGCCCCTCTTCTTTTGCAATTTGCTTTTCATATTTCTCTTCATCTTCTGTTTCTCCTTTAAATTGGATTTTTCCGATAGATTGGATTTTTACAGGTTTGATAAAAATGCCTTATCCATATCATAAAGGGCAGAATGATGCATCCTTCCAAGAACATTGAGATTACTACCATGCAGCTAAGAGCTTGGAACTTCCTATTTCATGCTGAGTAAATACGATCAGGCTAATTAGTCTAATGGAATCCACCGATTTTCGTAAAGAATTTGGCTGATGTTTTAGTCTATCCCTCTAATTATATTTATTATATTACCGATACTTCTATGTTACTAAAATCACCTTCTAATCAAATCAGCTTATTGCATTGCCAAACTGTCTCATCCTTAGTCAAGCATCATTTAGGCGTTTAGCACATATCACAATAGGTCCTTAACTCATCCGAAGATGATTTTAGTTTCATAAGAGTGTAGAGGATAGACTAAAACATCAGCAAAGTTCTTATCTAAATCAGCAGATTCCATTAGATTGATTAGTCCGATCGTATTCACTCATCATGCAGTAGGCAATTCCAAGCTCTTAATTGTGTCGTAGTAATCTCTGTGTGCTTGGAAGGATGAATCATCCTGCCCTTTACTGCATTGATAAGCCATATAAAAGAATTCAATCTATCAAAATTGTAGAAAAAAATCTAATTTATAGGAGAAAAGGCGGAAGAAGGGAAATATGGAAAGCAAACTGCAAAAGAAGAGGGGCTGCCAACTTGGATCTCCTTGTATCATGTTAACTACAGCCTCACACTTGTATCAAGGTGATAATACAGTATTTCTTGAACAACATCATCGATCCGTGTGATCCGGCGGAGACACATATATCACAAAAGAACCAAACAAAAAATCTGTAGTGGTAGGGACAAGACACACGGGTACTACTGTCAGACTATGAAACACAATCGGAAGGTATTACAGAAATCTCAACTGAGATGGAGCTTGGCGGATGGCCTCTACTCTTTGGAAGAATAGGGTTTGCATTCAGTTTGAGAGCTTTGGATTGGTGTGCTTTGATCTCGTTTTTGCATATGACTTGTGGTTTAGATTAGAGAGACAGAGATGGTGCAATGGCTTGGTGCTGGTAGTGGGCTGGATTTGAGTCCACTAACAAATTTACTTTATACTCTGCCAATAATGACTAGTGCAAGTATAAGATGTTAAGCTCATTAGAATATATATACACACAATTCGGGAGGTACCGATATGAATTTGTAAGCAGGATCAGCGACACACCTACAATGTTTCATCGATACCACTACATTGTCCACTCCACTAAGGCCACCGGACAATAGTATTAACTCCAATAGGTCCATCTGACAATAGTATTAACCCGCAAAGCCAACAAAAACAAAAGTACCACACTCCAATGCTTTATACCTATCCATTCTGTTGGACACATACTGTTAGCGGTAGATAGAATCCCCATCGTCGACGTCCCTACCTCAATAGAAGTATGTCACATCACAATCCACGGCTCAATACATATTTATGTTATAGCATATTTTGAACAATATATCTATACATACAGATTTGCCACAAAGACCACAAACCGAATACCCCACGGGACTAGTTTCGCAACTTACTTTGCGGGTTTGCGAACGTTCACAACCCAACCCACCCCGTTTGCAAACCTAATCCAAGGTCTCAGTTCGCCAAAACCACATGGAGAAAATTCTCCTCCCGTGCACCACCAAATTCTACACGAAAATCTGTTTACCTGTACATGTAAGAATCAAATCCCGCCATGGCATGCATAGTCGCAGAAACGCCACAGACGACACGAGCTCATATGTTAGATCAATATTCGAGTCACAGTAAGATGTCGGCGAATAGCAACAATTAACCAAACTGCCGTAGCTCACAAGGAGTGCACATGCATCACCTAGCGGCAAACCTGTTCTACACAGTAGTTACTTTAAATGGAACACGTCTCACGACATCTTAGAACAGCCAAACAAATAGTTGACGCACAATGATAGAAAAAACAACTACCAACATGCGCTAATGTCTGGAAAGCCCAAAGTGTGGGTTCAACATTCTCTCTACATAGCTGACAGCTCGCTCATTCAACAGAGATAGTCCTCAGATAACACATAATGCTGAAATTTGTAGCATTGCCACCAAATTTTTACCCGACAATCTCTGGATTACATCCACAACTCCATGTCATGCAGAGTCAGCAGGCTTTGGCTCGTCGAGCTTCTTGGCTGGCGTCTCAGTGCCCATCTCTGCTTTAAGGTCATTGATGCTCTGCTCCAGCTCGTCAATCTTGGTTCCCATGTCATCTAGTGCAATGTGGTTAAAGAAAAAAGAAGATTGTGGGGGCACACGTGTATATGTAAGTACATAACTAATGCCAAAATAGATTGGCAGTAACTTCTGTCATTCCTGCTGTCAAAATCACAAATAAGTACTTCAAAAAAATTCTAAAATATCCAACAAGAATACTGTATGGAGTATGGACAATGGTGTTTTATGCCTATGTATAGCTGGTTGTTTATGTTTCACATAACATGTCAAATAATTGTATAATTTGCTATAAGCTGGCACAAACACATCCAAAAAGAAATGCATTGGGCAATGCTTTCCTACGAATATATCAGCATCTGAAATGCATAATGGCATTGTAGAAGCATGGTATCAGATATTAATTGTACACATGCCACTCTGATTTTTCAAAATAAGACTTCATGTTGTTTGAAATACCATTGAGTGGCATGATTACAACATGAAATCCAACTTTGAGAAATTGGAGTGGCATGGATTCAAATTGCCCAAAACAGCAAAACTATAGTGGCGTAGCTCTGTTTTCCACATTCTTTTCGAAAAGACAAACATAATGAAATAAAAGCAGATAAGGATATTCTTTGACACGATATTCTGCGACATGGTCTCAAACCTTGTTTGCTGCAATAGTCAGTGTTCAAGTGAGTGGGAAATGATGCTAATTTATTTGGAGAAGATGTTAATGGAAACATATCCAAAGGCACTCACCATCTGTCCAAGGAGGTTTTGTACCTGAAATGGAGAGCTTGCGATCAGAAATTATAGACTCCTCCAAAAGCAAAACACAACTTTTTGGTGGTACAAAACCAAAAAGTAAAAATGACTCAAATGTTAATATCTTGAGACTAGTTTCTCGCTTTGATAATTCAAGGCTGTGTTTCATTTCTTAGCTAACCAGTCCAAACTGCATTGCCACACATGATAGTAGAAGCAGGTCGTGCGTACTGAGTAAAGCATATCCAAACCTTGTTCAAGAGACCCTGACTTTTATGTTCCATTCTAGTACTGCTCTACCAGATTACAGTAAAATTATCTTTATAAATAATGCATGCAAACAGAATTGTAATTATGACGATTGCATTATACATACAGAATCAGAACTTACAAATGCAGTCATATCTGTTGGGTTCTGCGATGAGGGCTCTGAATCCATGTTAGCCTGAGCAAGCATGGCAAATGAATGAACAGGCAACAATATCAGCAAAATTGCATATAATTTGAAATAAACTCAAGACTGGTGTGACATATCTTTTAGACATTAGGAATAGGATAGATCCATGATTTCCACTTTCAATACCAAAAATTTCTAAATGACTGAAAATAATGAAAACCATGTTCAGTTGTAGGAGTAATTGGCAACACAAGTGTAAATCTACAAAGTGAAAATGATATAAAACTGCTTAAAGTAAATACAGAACAGTTGTAATAACGGAATAATTCAAGCATCCTAACAGGCAATTGCATAACAGATGCCAAAACATAGTGAAGAAAAAATGTAAATGTACTCTAGAAAATAACCAGCATGAAATTGCAGAGCCAGGATATGAGTGCCATTCATCAATGGGATCACTGAGACCTTGTACACATCAAAACTCCCCTATGAGTTGTCTCCTATTTTCCATTTCTCCTTCCACTGGCTCTCATCAAGATCAATGACGGAGAATTCATGGTTGGTATTCAGATTTCTAGTTTCCTCTGCCCTCTTAATGCACATGATACTTGCCAAATCTTGTATCGTGCAGGATGTGCTCCGGCACATCCTATCAGTGAGCACCTCAAGATCATTTCGCAACCCAAGCCTGAGCAGTCTATCCCTCAGCACCTGACAAGTAGCCTGGTAAGGCGGGATACCCTCATCCACCATCCTTAAAAAGTAGCTGCAGGCCTCCTCTGCTCTACCCTTCTTGCAAGCTAGTCCATGGATCATAACAGCGTAAGTAGCTGCCCCTGGGTGGAAACCACATTTTTCCATCCCATCCCAAACCTCGATTGCCCTATCAACCCTTCCCACAGCAATCAACATTTTCAGAATCATGTTGTAGGAGTGGCGATCAGGCAAACATGAGTCTCCATCCATCCTTGAAATAAGTCGTAATGCTTTGTTCACCTCTTTCAGCTTACAATGTGTATTAAGCAGAGTGTTGTAGCTCCAAACATCAGGCTTTTCACCGTGGGTTGCCATCTCATTCAAGATAGTATAAGCCTCATCAACCTCTCCCAATTCGCACAGTAACCGAATAACGGCATTATAGGTGAATACATTTGGTGTAAGGTCCCGTGCATGCATTCTATCTAGCACACGAAGAGCAGCACGAGCATCCTTGGACGCACATGCAGAACGAAGGAATGGGCCATAAGTTGCAGCATCAGGAACGAGCCCACGGCTGCATTGCATATCTTTTAGCTGCTGCTGTGCAAGTGCAACATCCCCTCCTCGACACAATGCATCAATCAGCGCGTTATAGGCAGGCACATCAGGCTCGATCCCTCTCTCAATCATTTCTTCAAACAGATTACGAGCATTCGCTGGCTTCGTGACAACAGCCCACCCAGATATCAGGATGGTATAGGTTTTCGCCGAGACATCAAACTGAATTGCCGACTCCCTAAAGAAGGCCTCGGCATGCTCTACCAGGCCATTATGCGATAGGGTGAAGAGCAGCGAGTGCAGATCAGCGACCGTCGGTGGGAACCCGAAGCCCTCCATGGAAGAAAAAGCTCGGATGGCGTCCTCGGGGAGGCGGGCGCGGGCGTATGCGCGGAATAGCAGCGGGAACAGGTCCCGCGAGAGCGCGGAGCGCGGGAGGTCGGAGAGGAGGGAGCGCAGCAGCGGGAAGAGCCGCGCCCCCGCGAGAGAGCCGGCAAGGACGAGGAGCGAGTCCGGAAGGTGTGTGAACCCCGGTAGCGCGGCGGCGAAGAGGAAGAACCGGAGCGAGGGCACGGGCAGGTTGCGGCAGCGGCGCAGGACGGCGGCCACGGCCGCGGGCGTGAGGCGGGGCGCGAAGCCGTGGAGCGCGGCGCGGAGGTCGTGCCGCGGCCCGCGGAAGTCGCTCAGCACGCGGCAGAGCGCGCCAACGAGCTGAGGGTCGGGGTCCGGGCCCGGGTGGGGGCGCGGATCCGGCTGGCCGGGCGAGGCGGAGCAGAGGCCACGCAGGAGGAGACAGCGCGGGCTGCGCGGAGAGGCCGCGGCGAGGAGCCTGGCGGCGGATTGCATCTCGCGAGATGTGGCGCAAGGGGCTGTGCAGCGGGAGCAGATTCGGGAGCGACGTGAGGATGCACGGGTGCAGACAAAAAACACGGTATATGAAGGCTTGGAGGATCTGCGAGGAGGCTTACCGGAGAAGCGCAGGTCGTAGAAGAGGCGGGGTTCGCCGGCGGCAGACGGATTTGGAGGAGATCGCGGGGGGAGGGCGAAAGGAGAGGAGGGAGGGGCGCCTCGAGCCGGGATAGGGGACACAGCCATAGAGGCTGCGTGTCGATGACGAGCGGGCCCGAGTGGCGTTGGCCGCCGAAAGCGAGCCGGGAAGAGTTTCGAAATTTGTGCGAGGGATACTTTTTATTTGTTTTTATACTTTTTATTAACTTTGGATTCAGATCAATGCTCCGTTCGTTTCGGAGGAACGGAACCAGCGGATGGAACCCCATTTTAGTGGACCCCACCGTACCGATTGAAGCCCCTGCCCGTGCTCTGACGCTGTGGCGGAACCGCCGATTTAATCCGGACTAAGCACACCTGCCACCTCTGGCTTGCAGTGCGATTAGACAGAACTAAACCCGGTCGTCCGTCGAGAGTCATTCGACTCCCGATATTACCTTTTTCCCAGAGAAACCGACATCATACACATCAGCCCACAGTGGAGCCACAACAGATACATCATCTCAGGCAGTTAAATATAGCATTTATACACTTATTTTACAAAACAGTTCGAAATAAGATATAGGTTTCAACATAATGCCATACAATAGACAGGTTTGAATCAAATAGCGGAAGCGAATTCAAAAACATCTCACTGCGGAAACAAAATACTTTATTAGTCTTCATGCAACGACGATCGAGGCGAGCAGTACCGAGCCCACCGGCACTACCCTCCTCCAAGCAGTTGTCCAGATGTCGCCGGTACCTGTTCTCAAAAGGTGAGGGCAAACTCTGAGTACTAATTACTCAGTAGGGCTTAATGGATTGGCTTACGGCTGACGCAAAGCTTGCTTACTAGCATGTGGATCCTTAGCCTTTGGTTTTAAACAGTGTTGTGTGTATCATAAGTATCAAGTTTTCATCATCTGTATAATCACCAACATAATCGTAAATTACAGTAAGGTAACAACTCAGTTCAAACATGTAGTATTCCAAAAACATGAGTATTAAATCCAGAGTGTTTAAGTAGTTACTACGTTGCCCGACAGTGATATTGGCATTCCCACACCTGGTAGGCATCAGCGATTCGAATCGATTTTTAATTCCCGGGAATAACTATCATGCCAGGGGTATATGCTTACTAGCCATCGCGTTCCCACGTATAGCCCCTATCTACACCTGTCTTGTCCCAAGATTTAAAGCGCCCCCACCTAACCCCGGGTTGTGCCCCCTCAGGAGCGATACCACAGTTCTCTGGGTCAGCCCTCCCTCGAGTACAAGCGCCCCCGGGCCCATCGGCCTCCAGCAAGTGGATGGGCGGAGCCTCGAAAACTTCGGACAAACCCAGGTAAGACTTCACCGGTCCCATTTCCCGGTTAAACACTCTAGCAATGTTATGCCGATCAGCAGACGAACAGCGGACGGGCCTTAAACGACTCGGGCGGAGTCCAAAGTGCAACCTTATGAAAAGCATATACTGAAATAAATCTCCGCCCGGTCTCTATTTAATTTATGAGCAACAATAATAATGACATAACTGTAAGCTTTTGTAACTTTAAAAACACCTACGAGACGAGTTCACACACTCGTGTCTACTCGTACCTAGCAATTTCTAGGCATACTCGTCCTACGAACTCTATGTATAGGTGCTAGGGCCAGGGCGGCCAGGGAGTCTAATGCAATTGGTTCCAAGCAACTCCTAATGCAAATGCGTAATCATCAATTAAGATAACATTAGCTGGGAAATTTATGGTCCTGCCTACCTTTGCTTATTCTTATCAAGCCAACAAACTAAACTAGGTTAGTTTGCCGGGTTGTGAGGCTTTGCCCCAAGCAACCCCTTGATCACTTGGACAACTCCTCCTTCCAAACACGACTGATGGGCTCTCCAGGTCGTGTCTGGGGCTTACTTGACCCTCTGGACCACTGTTGCCCGAAGTAGTTTCTCACACTTGCTTCTCAATCACGTATCTGCAATGAGCGTCGCTATATGAATGCTATGCATGACATAGTGAATGAGATGCACGGTCATCAAGCATACAACTGATTAAGCAAAATATGAGGTAAACATCTAGTTACGCATGTAATGGATTACTAGCTCAATCAAAACATCCCGACTGGCACTAGCATTAATATTACTTTTATGGACCCGAAGCAACCGTGTATGTGCAATCTCACAAGAACACATATACAAAAATCAAGTTGTCAATCATAAAGCTAACATGGTGATGTGAGCCGATAAAACATGCAATAGTTATTTAGTCATTAAGATTATTATGGTAAGTGTGGAGGGTTTTATTGGATATACTAGTCTCATATTTTCTATTATTTACGTAAATTTGCATTATTTCTACCATTTTCAAATCAGAGTCAAAAACCGTACATGCACCACCTCCTACTCTAGCAGTGAGCCATGTTCATAACCTAGAGCTCATATCAAGCCCCTAAAGTCACATGGAGCATTTTTCTCCATAGCAACCTTTTCCTAAATTAATATATGCTTAAATACAAGACAAGGGCAAAATAGTAATTAAACAGTCAATGCTAGGGTTACCAAAATTTATACAGAGCCTACATATGTTAATAAGGCCTCTGCCCAAATTTCATAATTTTTGAAGCTCATTTTACCCACATTTCCTATTTATTAAGGTTTTTTATGCATGCACATTAACAGGGGCAAAAAGGTCTTTTCATACCCAACCACCATATCCATTCTGTAGATCTACTTAATAGGAGTTCATAGCAACTGAGTTCACATTTTTGTGATTTTATTACGATTTTATATGATTTTTCAAAGTTATCAGTCGAAATATGCATATTAACCCTAGATATAGGATTTAAACGTGAATAAACCTAACTTTCAGGGGCTAGGCCGTCAGATCTGCATGACTCAATGAATAACGCATTGGATCTGAATGTGAATCCGTGAGAACCGAAGGGCTCAAACGCAAAAATGGCCGTCTCTTCCCTGGCTTTCTTCTACCTCGCGCCAGGGAGGAAGGCCGGCGGTGGCGCTGCCCCTCTCGGTCGGGCGGAGCCCTGCAGGCTCACCGGAGGTAGCGGGGAAGTGGGAGGAGTGGTTGGGGAATCTTACCCCCTACTTTAATCGACGGGAGAGGGCGCGGGGAGATGTGACGACGATGAGCAGGGGCGACGAGCTCCGGCGGCGCGGTGGGCGGCGTCGAGGTGGAACCGGTGGCCTAGGCCGGTGCGGAATGGTGGAGCGAAGGTCGCGGAGGAGCGGCGCGGTGCTCTGGTGGCGCGGTGAGGCACGGACCGGCCGGCCTAGCTCGAGCTCTGAGCTGCCTGCTATGGTGGCATCCGCGCAGGCAAGGCAGGGAGAGCGGAGTGAGGCCGAGGCAGGGGAGGGCCGGGGAGAGGCCAGGGAGGCGCGGTGAGGGAGGCAGGCGAGTGAGGCGGGGTTCGGCCGTGCTTCGGCTTGAAGGCAGCGGGCAGGGGCCAGCGGCCATGGCGCGGCAGGCGCGTGGCCATGGCGGCCAGGGCCTGGTGCCGCGTGGGCGAGCGGGAGGAGAGGAGGAAGAAAGAAGGCGTGGGTGGACCGGGTCCATAGACCGGAGTCAATGACAGGTGGGTCCGGGATAAAGAGGAGGGAGAGAGTGGTCTATGGGCCGGGTGCACGAAATTGTGAAGCGGTGGGACCCACGGCTGACGTCGCTCTGGTCCGGATCTGAGGTCCTGACGGGTGGGTCCCACGCGTCATACACACAGCGAGGAAAAGGAAATTCGAAAAATGGAAAAGTGATGGTTGACTTCAGGAGGACCTGTTTGAAACTTGAGTTTTTGGGTATTCTAGAATCCGAATTTGAAAAGGACCCAATTGAACGAAACGTTGTACCTTTTAGGGTCTACAACTTTGTCAAAATGAGTAATATCAGATTCCAAGTTTAAATATGATTAAATTTGAATTTAACCTGCTGACTCCAGTTTGACCAGGGTTTAATGCAAATTTAGAAATTCCTAAAGTCTATTTTATGCTCATTTTCAGAGAAAGAGTATTATACCAATGTTGTGTAGTTTTTAATTATCTACAACTTTCTTATATGATGTTTTGCATGATAGGGACGTTTGCTCCTTTGAAATTTGAATTTTCCTTACCGATCAAGTTTAGGCAGATTTCTGCTTTTTCATTAATCGACTCAAAACTCCACCTAAACCTTTGTGCATGTTACCACACTCAATACCAAAGTTTATCCTCATAAAATTATCTACAAGTTTGCTATAGAGAGTTTGGTCCAAATCACATTATATTTTGAACTATAGTCACAAGTGTACTCAGGGGTTTTGCGAAACTGCAACTTCAATTTTTGTATGGTCTTTCTTGTTTCAAACCTTTGAAGTATCAAACGGAGTCCAATAACTTTGATATTAGGTTCATTTGAAAGGTGATAAGTTTAATTTCATTTCCTAGTCAGGTAGATTTTGAAGTTCTATAGTGAAAACAAAAGTAATTTCAAAACGAAGTTTGAGGAAAGGCTGAAATGCAGATTAGGGAGTTTAAGAGTGGACTAAGTTTGACCTGATTTGACTTGGCCTTTTGAAGCTTCCAATTCAACATTTTTAACTTGGACCAGAAGGAAATTTGGTCTATATAACAAGAACTAAAACTTTTGTGCTTGGGGTTTCTCATGAAAACCTTTGGTTTTTGGACTAAACACCTAAACAACGTGAGGTTTTGTACATTTGAGTAGAAATTTTTCGACTTGTGATTTCTCCACCAATCCTCATCACTCTTCTAAGCATAATTAAATCCTAATTCACCATTAGTGTTCATGTAATCGTGTGTCAGGACTTTCGAGATGCCGGGGACATCACAGACGCTGACCGGAAACCCCCATGGTCGCTTCCCGTGCCATCCCGCCGCCTCCTCCCTGTCCCGCGTCTCTCGCGTCCTCCGCCTCCACCGGCCAACGAGGGGCCCTTCCCGAACCCTACTCCCTTCTCGTCCATGACCGAATCGACCTCCTCTCCTCCCTGGGCACCGCGCGTTCGCGCACCTTCCCGCCACGCCACGCCGTCCCGCTCCCCACACTCCACTCCCTCCGCCTCCGCATCGCCGCGCTCCTCCTCCTCGTCTCGCCTGCCGACGCGCCCTCCCGTCTCTGACCCCGACTTCCGCCGCCGCCCATGGCCTCTCCTCCGACCGCCCTTCCTCCTTGCTAGCTATGGCGGTCCAAACGCCCTAGATTTGCGTCGACGGACGCGCATCGGTGGGCGAGCGAGGCGGCACCGGAGACCTGGCCGCAACGAGAGGCGGGGCCGCGCCGGAGGAGCCGCGCTAGAGGCCTGGCCGCAACGGGAGGCGGGGACGCGCAGGAGGTAGCAGACCGCGACGGGCGGGCGTGGCCGCGCCTGAGGCAGCTGTCCATGACAGGCGGGAGGGGCCGCGCTGAGGGGCCGCGCGATGCGCGCGGGGTTGGAAGGGAGGCCATGGCGGCGGCGGCGGCGGTGGCTGGGACCTGGGTTCGGGGTCGGAGGGGGCGTGGGATGGAGCGGGTAGCCGAGCAGGCTCCAATCGGTACGGGTAGGGTCCAATAAAAATCGGGAGTTCCATCCCCCACTCCCGTTCCCCCCAAACGAACAGAGGCTAAGGCAACATTGGCCAATGGGCACTCAAAAATTGTGGCTTTTGCCACATATCACTAAAATAAGATGTCTTTGCTAAAAGACACTGCAATTTAATGACAATTTGCTCCTAGACATGATAATTCATATTATAATATTTTTCCAGCCAACGGGTAACAATATACTTATAAAAGACAAGTATACCCTTGCTTATGTTAGGAGGCATACAGCAGAGCGAGAAGGAGGACAACGGGGCGACTTGCCGCTGTGACAGGCCGCAGGAGCTCACCATAGCCACGCCGAACTCAAGCTTCGGCCTCCATTTCCACATCCAAGCATGCCGAGAGAGAGGGAGTGGGGAGAGGAATTCATCCCGATGGTTCTTGGCGTGGGAGGAGGTGCAAGAGAAGGCCGGCCATGGGTGGCCATTGGCGCCATCCAAGAACTCGTGGGGAGCTCAGTACAGGTAGGAAGAGGGGGCAACGGGGCTAGGCAGAGGTAGAGGGATGTGGGGAGAAGCCCATTGTCGACCAAATTGAATCAGGGTGGCCTAACGACGAAGAACGTCGAGGCGCACCTCTCCCGTGCAGGAATGGAGTAGGACTGAAAGTGGAGAGGAATTGGAGGTGTGGGAGGGATGAGAGGCGAAATGCAGTCGCGGTGTGGCTTGCTATGTCGATAGAGACAAATTGTGGTCTGATGAAGGGAAAATCTAGGCCCCGCTGCGTGCTCTAGATGGGAGGGCAGAGCATGCTCTGCGCGAGGAAGAAAAAGGCAAGGGTAGAGCTAAGCGAAGCGGGCGACTCCACGAGCTCTGTGCCATCCGTCCGCTCTTCAACATCAATGCCAGCGGCGGGGCTTGACGTCGGCTTCCTGGCGTCGCGACGCGAGCGTGGCTGGGTTCCGGCAGAGAGGGCCGTCCGAATTGGGGCCGGGGTAGGGTAGGGAATGGAGGGGCTGAGGATGGGCGATGTGCGCCCACGTCGTCCACATGTGGCGGCATGCCTGCATGGAGGCCGCTGGCGGTAGCAGGTGGCGAGACGAAAATGTTTCGGTGTGATCCCGTCGAGGCAAAGAAGAGGCAAGGGTAGGGTATTCATTTCTCATAGGTTCCAATTTGAATAGAATAGAATAATAGAATTGGCGTCCTACAGCTAATTGCCACATATTTCTAATGTCTATCGGTAAAGACAAAGTTTTTCGGTGGTTTGTAGCAAAAACCGCATTTTTAGAGTGTTCCCTAGCCAATTTGTCTCAGATCAAATACAGATATTTTTAAGGTAAAAACCAGTACACGGCTTGCCGTTTCTTTAGGCTATCTCCAACAATACTCCGCATTCTATTTTCTCAAATCCCACTCCACTCTGTGTGTCATGTCAGCTACAGTGCAAAATATTACCAAACAGTGCCGCTACGGTGTTTTGGGGGGAACCATTTTGGGGAATTCTATTGGAGATAGCCTTACATCTTAGCACAGCGACCGCACGAGCGGCTCTTCTTCCGCCCGCCTACCCAGCTTCGCCTTCCTCTCAACGCTGACCTCTCTGACTCACCCCCTTCTTCCCCTCCTCTTTCTCCATCTATAGAAACTCGAGTTCCAGATCCGAGCACCTAAGCTCTCCGCACAGCTGGCCGGCCGTGAGCACAACTATTCTTCTTGCTCCCAAGAGTTGTGCTCTTCTTCTTCCTCCTGAGCTCGCGCTCTTTCTCTTCGCATTCTCCTCCACCATTGCGCCCCGAAGTAGGCCCCTCTCCTCCTCTTCCCCTTTCTCTGTATTTAGGGTTTGGGGTTGGGGATTTGAGGTTGGGGGATTTGGTGTGGGGGATTTGGATCGCTGCGGCCTTAAAGGGGATGCCGGCAGTGGCCGGACCAGTGGCGGTCATAGTTGGTGGGTGCACGAGGCTAAGCTATGGGGGCACCGCCGGGCGGGTGGTGGAGGATGGCGATCGAGCAAGGTAGATGGCGAGGGCGAGGAAACACCTTGGTTAGTGGAGGGTGGGGTGGAGGGGGTGGGGCCGGCGGTGGCCGGGGCCGTGCGCCGATGAGGTTGTTGGCACGTATGGGTGGTGGTGGAGGTGGCGGGGCAGAGGGGATTTGCTTCAGTGGAGCAGTCGGCCATGTAATAGACTAAACGCACGACCGGCCGTGTGTTAGCCGGGTCCTATTTTTAAATGTACTAGATAAGACTTAAATAGTTATTAACATCTTATTTATCCAACTTTAAGTATTCGAGTACGGACACGGATCGAATACTGGATACCCGGACTCGAACATGGATCGAATTTTAACCCTTATAAGCAGATTTGGACTCAGATATAAACTGATAATATTCGTACAACTTATACCCCTACTTCTCTGAAGAGACCAAGTCAAAATCCCTCTGAATTTTGACCGTTTCTTTCTATCCCGAGGCTAATCGAACAAAGCACTGTGACTGTCAGGTGTTAGCCCAACAAGGATACCTATTTTGGTGGTCCAAATGACATGTTAAACTAAAAAAACAATAATTGCGTCTTGTAAGAGGAATCATTGTTTTAAATATCAGGCTAAGCTATAGCTGCCATTTTAACTGGCTATAGCGTCATGTGCACCACCTCTTTAGCCATGATGGTGGTCAACGCCTGAGCGCTTAGAACAAGATGGCAACATATCCTATGCAAACCAGGCATCTTATGCAACTGTGCAAACTCTATTTGTGCCGCATCCGATCTGCATCACGGTTGCTGCGCGTAAGGTGATTTTTTTTTCCAGAAAAACACCCGCCTGAAACTTGAGAGCCATGTCAATTTTGCATTTCCACCCCCAGATCGAGCGCCGCATCTGTTCGGTTTGCATCGTCGCGATGGGCGTGACCGCATGACACTGACTCCACACCGGCGTGGGAGCCCCGCCCTGCCGTGCCAGTAGGCCCGTGGCCATCCGGCCTTGTGGGTGCTCTGCGCACTCCGCCTCGATGGCCTCCCCACACCGTCTTCCCCAGTGGTGTCGCCCCTCTGTCTTCCCTCTGATCCACGCCGTGGCCTCTGATCCGGTTGTAGGTGGCCAGGCCGCGCCCTCCGATCCGATGGCAGGCGCCATGATTCCCTGTCTCCTGGTGGCAATGACCCTTCTGATGTGCTGCCTTGATGCTTCGATGTTCGATGAAATGTGCAATTGGAGATCAATGTGTAAAGTTCTCAAGTATTAGTAAATAATGGAGCCGAATTTGACCAAATTTTGAAGTATTTCTTTGCAAATATTGTCCCTAAAAATATTGGAATGGTCTTGTATTTCGGAAGTGTTAGTGACGTTAATTAACGCATGTAATTGTTTGAGTAATTGCGTGCATCATGTTGGCCTAGTTGCTTACATTTCCTACATGGTGCTTGGATGTTGCAATAGCAAATTAGGTGTTCCTGCATTCTCAATATCTCTCACTATCAGCCCTCTATCTCTGCTCGCCATGCTGGCTGGGGAGGCCAAAGCACTACTAGCATGAATGGCTCTTCCTGTCAGACCTCTGTCTCTGCTCACCATGAGGGCTGGGACGTCCCACCGCCTAGCTAGTGGGCTTCTATGTACACAACATCCATGGCAGTTCCATCAACGCATCATGGCTCATCTCGGGGTGCCGGCAGCCCGGCACGCAGTGTGGCACACGGCAGCGGCGACGAGGCGCGCGGACACTGCAGTCTTCGGTGCTTGGAGGAGTGCTTCTTTGGGGATTAGCGGCAGCAGGCTTCCTTGTGCCTTGAAGCCTGGCGGCGAGGGCGACGAGGCGACGATGCCAACAGAACAGGGGTTCATGGAGAAGCTCTGATGCCAGGAGGACGGCGGGCACCTTCACCGGCGGAGCGTGGCGGCGCGCCCACCACGGCGACGCGAACCGACGCGGCGCTCGATCTCGGGGTTCGAAATGCAAAATTGACATGCCTCTCAAGTCTCAAGGCGAGCGGTTTTCAGAAAAAAAATCCCCCTACACGCAACAGCCATAGGATGGAGATCGGACGTGCCACAGCTGTAGTTTGCACAGTTGCATGAAAAGCCCTGTTTGCACAGGATATGTTGCTGAACAAGATACAAGACGTGCTGTGAACGAGCACTGGCCAAAGAGGCCCTATTAAGGCTATCCGCAGTCATGTGCTGGAAACCTTACCCTAAAGAATTTAGAGTGACTGGTAGGCTACAACGGAGGACTGGATATGCTACTGCACCTCTCCCGAAGCCGTCCCCTGCGCCAAATTTGGGGTGGATGGAGTGCCTACCTTATCGAGCTCTCTCCTCCACGTTGGACACACACAACTGTCGAGGACGAATGGTGACTCGTTGGCGCCCTCAAACGGAAGAACCGAAGAAGCAGAGGTTGGCCGCCGGCGGGATCCAATAGAACGGAGGAGGAGGCTGGCGCGGAGTCCGGCGGCCATGGCGAGAAGGAGAGGCCGGCAAGGAGGCGGGCAGCACCGGATCTGGCGCGGAGGAAGGCCGTGCGCGGGAGCTTGCTCCTGGGAGGCGAGCCACGGCGGGGAGGAGGCGGCATCCGGCAGCGGCGGATCCGGCCGGAGGGGGGGAGGCAGAGCGGGATGGCGGCGGGAGATGAGGCGGCAAGTCCGGCGGCTCGCACTGGAGGGAGAGGAGGAGGGGCCGGCAATCGGCGCCGAGGGAGAGGACGGAGAGACCGGCGCCGGCGACCGCAGGCGACGGGCGACGGCGCGGCCAAAGACGCGAGCCCACGCGTCGAGGTGAGATCTGGTGGAGGCTGGCGAGGCGGATCGGCGCGCCGCCGGGCCGAAGAAGAGGCCCGCGCCGTGGGCGAAGGAGGAGGCGCGGCGGTCGGCCGTGTGGAGGCGGGGCTCGATGGAAGTGGGAGGCCGAGCGGGAGAGAGAGGGAGAGTGAGCGGTGGGTGGGTGGGAAAATAATAAAATAGAGTGAAAGTTGGTATATGGTTGAGATATAAGATAAATATGAATGCGGATGATTGTGGTATAGAATAGAGAATATTGCTGACTAGAATGAAATAATTTTTAAGATAGAAATTTCGAGTTTGATGAGTGGGGACAGTCTAAATTTGCACAAGCTGTCTGAATGTGAGGCTTGTTCGCTCGGTGTCCAACAAAATTCGCAAGCAACGTCAGCAAGTTAACCTCCACAGGAATGTCAGTCCAAAAAAGAAAAAACTCAAAAGATTTATCATGAAAGAGGGTTGTTTTAGTGGAGTGTCGGCGGACTAAATTAAATGTAGTGTCAAAACTAAACTGCTGAATTGTGAGTAGACATTATGGGGCGGTGAACCGAAACTAAAACGACTACTGCAGTGAATCCAGTGGGGTTAATCCGTGAGGGTAAGGGGCCGAAGGTCAATATTTTCTGATGCTCACGCGATAAACATATGATTAAGATTTTTAGAATTATAGCATATGATTAACATTAAAAGAGCTATGCAGTACGGTTCCATCGGCTGGAATAGCCCCCTTCGTCCCCAGCCGGCCGAAGAACACGGCACCCGCGCCACTCATCCCTCACTCTTCTTCTCATCCCCCACAATTTGTAATAACAAACAGAACCCCAATCAGCTGGATCGGTCCTCGATCCTCCCGTCCCTGCAATGATGGGCGCCTCCACTCCTCGCCACCATCCCAGCTCTCCCTTCCCGCGATCCCTCCTCAGCAAGCGGATCGTCACCTTCGCCCTCTACGCCCTCGTCCCCCTCGCCTTCCTCCACTACCTCCTCTCCCTGCCTGCTCCTCCGACCATCTCCTCTTCCCCATCACCGCCGCAGCAGGGGCCCAAAGCCGCCGCCGATGCGGGCGCCGCCGCCGCTGCCGCAGCAGCAGCAAGGAAGAGGGCGGCGCCGAGGTGCGACTACTCGGACGGGGCGTGGGAGCGGAGCGCGGCTGCCCCGCTGTACAACGGCACGAGCTGCGTCGACACCATCAAGGCCGGCCAGAACTGCGAGGCACACGGGCGGCCCGACACGGGGTACCTCCGCTGGCGCTGGCGCCCGCGCGGGTGCGCGCTCCCGCCGTTCGACCCGGCCGAGTTCCTGCGCCTCGTCCGCGGCCGCCACGTCGCCTTCGTGGGCGACTCGCTGGCCCGGAACCAGTGCGAGTCGCTCGTCTGCCTGCTCAGCTCCGCGTTCCCGGCCCGCCTGGTGCGCGGCGCCGGCGGCGGCGACGGGGACGGCGACGGCGACGAGCTCCGCAAGTTCCGGCGCTGGGCGTTCCCGTCCCACGGCGCCACGGTGTCCGTCTTCTGGTCGCCCTTCCTCGTCAACGGCACGGAGAAGGCCAAGGGGGGAGCGCCGGGGCCGGGCCACAACCGGCTGTTCCTGGACCAGCCGGACGAGCGCTGGGCGGCCGAGCTCCCGGGCGTCGACGTCGTCGTGCTCTCCGCGGGCCACTGGTTCCTGCACCCGGCCATGTTCTACGACCGCGGCGCCGCGGTCGGGTGCCACCACTGCCCAGAGCCCAACCGCACGGAGACGGGCTTCTTCGGCGCGTTCCGCCTCGCCGTCCGCGGCGCGCTCCGCGAGGTCGTCCTCCGCGCCGCCAGGGCCCGGCGCCGGGGCCCGAAGCTGGCCGTGGTGACCACGTTCTCGCCCGCGCACTTCGAGGGGGACTGGGACAGCCCCACCGCGTGCGCGCGCACCGAGCCGTCCGCGCCCGGGGAGCGCGCCATGGAGTACATGGACGGAGAGATGCTCCTCGCCGAGGCGGAGGAGGCCGCGGCGGCGGACGCGGACGCGCGGGCGCGCGGGGCCGGGGTGACGGTGGAGGCCATGCAGGTGACGCGGATGGCCGGGCTGCGCGCCGACGGACACCCGGGCGCGTACATGCACCCGTTCCCGTTCGCCGGCGGCGCCAGGGACAAGGTGCCCAACGACTGCGTGCACTGGTGCTTGCCCGGGCCCATCGACACCTGGAACGAGATCCTGCTGCAGCTCGTCAAGCGCTGGGCCGACGACGGGGTCGACGCCGACGCTGAGTCCTCGTCGCCATGAAACTACCAAGGCAGTTTTGGACACGGGATTTGATTCGAATTAGTAGAGACTGTTTTGAACAAGAATTAGATCTTGATTTTTTTTATAGAAATTCCGAGTTGGAACGGTAAAAATGGGAGCTGCCGAGGTTTTACGGTGTTGTTGTAAGTTGTAACAGTTGTTTTTGGGTGGGTACTTTGCAGTTCTATTTTGCATTGCTTTATTACTGCTAGTACAGTGCTAGGAATGATCGGATCTGAAATTAGAAAAGCATTCCTGTTTTATTAGAAGCCCAGGGTTAGACTTACCTTGGTAAAAATAAAAAATACTACGCAGCATATCACGGTTTGCGAGGTAGCCACCACGATTCCCGGTGTCCAGGCGACGCGGGGCGCGGCGACGAGCCACTCCCGGTCGCTCTCTGAAAACGTACTGGATTATTTAAAAAAAACGTACTGGATTTTTTTCACTCCAGTCGGTACAAAAAAAAAACGAAATTCTGTATTTTTCTAAGTCAAACTACAGTGATGTTAACTAAATTTATATTACAATATATTAAAACTTATAAAACCAAATTAGTGCCATTAGATTCATATTAAAATATATTTTATATATTTGATATCATAAACGTTGTTATAATTTTATATAAATTCGGTTAAACTTAGAATGTTCTGACTCAGGACGAAAACAGAATTTCATTCTTTTTAGATAGAGGGAGTATAAAGAAACATACTGGACTCAAGCGGGGCGGTGGCTGTTGCCGTGGACCCGCACAGCGTGACGAGGTGCCCTCGACGACTTGACGCTGCGCAATGCCAAGCTCACCGGCGTATTCATTCACCATTTATATTTTAAACTTTCATTTTATCTCCCATGCATTTATATATTATGCATGTCTATATATATACCGAGTATCATCAATTATATAGTATATAATGATGACACACCCGCTATATGGATAAGTCAAAACTCAAAAATAGGTATTTTGTTAGGTCATCCTTGGTAAACAATGAAAAGAATTCATTTGATGTCTCGAAGAGTGTTGTGTCATCATAAATAGTTTATTAGTTTTTTGCAGAAAGATGAAAAAAAAAATCTCCGATGCATAGACTAACTATATGAAATGAAACTCTCTAGTCCTCAATATTTAGTTTCCACATGTTTTATACTCTTGAAACAATGTACATATGATTGTATCACTATGAAATGTATCCATTTATTTTCACATAAATGCATACTATACCATGTCAGCATATTTGTTGACAGGCCACGTTATGTATTTAGTGAGAATTAAACTTCCACCGTGAATAGTTTTAGGCTACTTCTCATGTCAATGGTTTTAATAGCATGACAAGTTGTTGAGGAAGAACGAGATGAAACGAATTTTTTAAGATTTTGTTTTGCATGTTGCCTAGAAACAACAATTGAACCCATGCATTAAAAACGCATAATACAATTTGTAAGTGGGCTTTCTATGTGTTGCCACGTATGAGGCGAAAGATAGGAAAGAGGTCGGAGGTGAGAGAGAAAAGCATGTTGCAGACTTGCAACCAGCTGAGATAGAGCCTAAGAAGCCTCACCATATAACAATGCGGCCAAATATTAACTATACAGTATACAAATCAATAGCTAACTGTTATATGAGTAGATTGTTAGATTGACGTATGTGATGACTCTGGTATACAACATTTCTCTTATGCAGAGCATACATATAACGCATCCCCGTAGCTAGCCCTGCACTGCTGGCCCATTGCCCCTGTTTGGTTCCGCTTATAAGTGGACTATAGGTCTCCCACCACCAGAATTGATACCAAACGGTTCGCTTCTTCTTCGTTTCCCCCGGCCGCATGCTTTGCCCCACAGCGTATTTCCTTCTTCTCCCCCGTACGCAGCCCTCCGCCTGCCTCTTGCCTAACATGAGCTCGATTATTCTGCACCGCGTACGTGCCGCCAGGCTAGCCCTCCGGCTCCGGAGCACCGCCCACCCTCCCCGACGCCGCCTCTGCCTTCGTCTGGCTCTCCGCCTCCGCCCGACGGCCTCTCTGCCCGCCCCTCCGCCACTTCTTTTTCGCTTCCACCTACGCCGGAGAGGAGGACTTGTGGCTCTAGGCGAAGAAGGATGCCGGTGCCAGGACAGGGAGGCGGCGGTCGGTGGAGCTCTGCCTCCAGGGCCAAAGAAGGCGATGCCCAGACGGGGAGGCGAGGCGCGGTGTTTAGTGCCCGGATGGGGAGGCGCAGTGCAACCCCTGGCGCCCGAGGAGGCGGGGCACAGCGCCAGAGCCTGGTGAGGCGGGAGAGGTGCCGAGCGCGGAGGTCGCCGCGAGGAGGGTGTGATGGGGAGGAGCTCGGTGTCCGGGGGAGGCGGTAGGAGCAAGGGCGAGGCCGCGCGGCTGAGCAGCAAAGAGGCAGCGACTTCAATGAAGAGGTGCGGCGTGGGTGGAGGAAGCGAATGAGTGGTGGCGGGCCAAAAAGAGGAGGAGGAGCGCCGGCTAGAGAGGAAGGAACAGGTCAAGGCGGACGAAAAAAATCAAAATGGCCAAACACCTGACCTATTTGGATTCTCGAATGAGCAGCTCCTGAGCTAATCTTCCTCGTCAGATAATCAGAGATCCCGAAAAGTGAAACAAACATTGTGAACCGATTGAGCGGTCTGCTGCAGGAACAGGAGCCGAGGGACACTTCACGTGGGTTGAGAAATGAAAAAATAAAAGAAAAAAGTGAAAAAACGAAGAACCTCTCACCCAAGCACTGAGCCCCTGACCCCCACTCTCACTCTTCCCCGTTTCAGACTTCAGTCGTCGCCGACCGACGGCCACGGCCACCTCCCCTTCTTGTCTCCGTGCCTCCATGGGCGCCTCGTAAGCTGGATTGAATCCATGGGTGCCTCCATTTTTTGTTCTAGCCACCATTCCACCTCCTCTTCCCTCCTCCCCAAGCGGGCCATCGCCGTCGCGCTTTACGCCCTTATTCCCCTCGCCCTCCTCCACTACCTCCTCACCCTTCCTGCCCCTCTCCCCCCTCCTCCCACCACCGCCTCCCCCTCCTCCCCATCACCACCGCTGCTGCAACCGGAGCCCGCGGCCGTGCGGTGCGACTACTCGGACGGGGAGTGGGTCCGCACCGCGGCGGGCCCGCGGTACAACGGGACGAGCTGCGGCGAGACGATTAAGGCCGGGCAGAACTGCGAGGCGCACGGGCGGCCGGACACTGGGTACATCTACTGGCGGTGGCGCCCGCGCGGGTGCGCGCTGCCGCCGTTCGACCCCGCGGAGTTCCTGCGCGCGGTGCGCGGCCGCCACGTGGCCTTCGTGGGCGACTCGCTCGCGAGGAACCAGTGCGAGTCCCTGGTCTGCCTGCTCGCCTCCGCGTTCCCGGCCCGGCTGGTGCGCGGCGCCGGCGGCGGCGACGGGGACGGCGACGGCGACGAGCTCCGCAAGTTCCGGCGCTGGGCGTTCCCGTCGCACAACGCCACGGTGTCGGTGTTCTGGTCCCCGTTCCTGGTGAACGGCACGGAGAGGCCCAAGACGCCGCCGCCGGCCGGAGGGATGTACCACAACCGGATCTACTTCGACCAGCCCGACGAGCGGTGGGCCGCGGCCGTCCCGGGCGTCGACGTGGTGGTGCTGTCGGCGGGGCAGTGGTACCTGAACCCGGCCATGTTCTACGACCGCGGCGGCGCCGTCATCGGGTGCCACCGCTGCCCCCCGGGGCGCAACCTCACGGAGACGGGCTTCTTCGGCGTGTTCCGCCTCGCCGTCCGCAACGCGCTCCGCGAGGTCATCTCCCGCGCCGCCGCCGCCTCCTCGCCCGCCCGTCCCCGGCTGGCCGTGGTGACGACGTTCTCGCCGGCGCACTTCGAGGGGGAGTGGAACAGCCCGACCGCGTGCGTGCGCACGGAGCCGTACGCGCGCGGCGAGCGGGAGCCGCTGTACATGGACGAGGAGATGATGCGCGCCGGGGTGGAGGAGGCCGCCGCGGCGGGCGCGGACGCGGGCGCGCGAGCGGCGGGCCTGGCGGTGGAGGCGCTGCAGGTGACGCGGCTGGCGGCGATGCGCCCGGACGGGCACCCGGGCCTCTACACCCAGGCGTTCCCGCTCGCCGGCGGGATGAGGGATCGGATGCCCAACGACTGCGTGCACTGGTGCCTGCCCGGGCCGATCGATACCTGGAACGAGATCCTGCTGCAGCTCGTCAAACGGTGGGCCGACGGCGTCGGCGACTCCGCCTCGTCGCCATCGCCTTGAAACTGCACCACCAAGCCCCGTTTGGAAGGGTGGGTGATTTCGGTCCAAATTCTTGGAAATGGGTTTGAATTAGAATTACATCGTTGAAATTTGTAGAGACAACTTTCGTTTTTCGTCCAAGCGCTCGCGCTAAATCGAGTTTGGTTTGTACTGTGTACAATACTGCTGTACTGGTGAAGCAGTAGTCTTCTTCATGCGGTTTTGAACGAATACAAAATACTGAATTCAGAGTCACAGGCCAGACTCGCGCTAGATCTCATGCATTACAATAACTTGAAGCTGAATCAAACAAGTACGATGTTTGGATCCCTAGGTCATAATTTGAAGGATTGGTTTTAGGGTACAGGACATAGTGGGATTTCAATAATCTTGTTTATAATCCTCAAATCTGGAGTATTTATAACACGACACGCCCTCAGTCAATTGTCACATGCAATGGCCCAGAGATACGGCCTTAAACTTCGGCGTAAGGTTCGGGCCGGTGCTGACCTTTTCCGTCAATGAGCGGCGTTCACTGTGCTACCAATGACCTTTCCCCCCCAGTGATCAGTGGCCTGTTCCATTCTAATCAGCGCCAGCAATGTGCTTGCTCCGCTGTTCGTAGGGTTCAAAGAGCCTGGATCTGAAACGAATCTTCCCAGGTAAACTTACAGCAAATCACTAAGTTTTATGCTCAGTCTATCTTACGGATGTCTGAAACAGCCTGGTTTGTCAGCAGCAACCACTTAACATCATCGCAATTTATTAAAGGACAAAAAATTCGTGATGGAATATCTCAATGAAGATCTGCAGGAAAACAACAGTTTGCATGAAGGGATCATAGGATCACCAGAGTCGGTGCACCATATCAAAGTACCAGAAAATGCAACTTAAAAAGTCTATACTGAGTCTCCTGCGATGGACGAAAATCAGCATCGCAGACTGTCTCAACAATTTCTTTTACACAAAAAATGGGTGCCAAAACACGGAACATGCATACTCAAAAGTCATATAAACAAATACGGTGAGTGAGAGGGCTGATTTGCTCAGGGAACAATAACACAACAACTAACAATTCATTACAGTGAACTTGAGGACAAGTCGTACTATGTGAAGTTTCTACAACTGAGGGGGGAACATCAAATACATTATCAACCCGAAAGATTGAATAAATGATCGAGGAAAATACTGCACGTGTTAGGATACAGTACGGTGTAGCCTTCTTCCCAGTGTCGAAGGTAAAATGGACGAGGAAATGACATATATTATCATTGTGACGTCCTTGTTAAATATGATTTTCCACCCATTTGATGTTCTAGATATTGTACAAAATACAACAGCACCTGGAAAATAACCATGCGTTATTGTGGAGAGCATAAAAAATAACTGTTTAAAAACTGTCCCTGGCTGATCAAATAGAAAAATGTCAGTGATGCCATTTGCAGTGATCAAGAAGATTGAATATATATAGACTATTATTATAGAACATTTCGTTGGAAAACAGATCGTCAGGTCAAACATTGCACAGAAAAAATGGCCTTATAAATCTGTTAGTCGTTACGAAAACTTTGAAAAGGGAAAAAAGCATAAATGATCCAGCAAGACATGCAGGTCACCCATGCAACCCTTGCCTCCATCTAACAATTCCAAACCCTTTCCTATGTACAATAGTTATCAAAGTTTTAACAGATTTAGTGAACCTTCTAGCAGTAGAGTGACAAGCAAAAAACAAAGGAAGGGACAGATAAAATGCTAGCATAATAACACCGCATTTCAAATCGCTTTAAATATATCTGACACAAATCAAACAACTAAGTTACCTACAGGTATGACAAAGACAGGAACATACAAGATTAATGGCCATGATGAGCTCATGACGCTCAAACTACTTGTACCGGTGATGGATTGATGGCATGCTATAATTATGTATCTCCAGAAATTTGGTTTAAAAGAGTTAACAGCAATGTAGTCTTAAAACTTGAAAAGTGCTCTTTGATACAAAAGATATTTTAATTTTATTATAAGCATAAGCCCTAAGGGAATTAAGTGGCATATTAGTTATTAACAGTATGCTCACTTCTAATTTCACCAATCACCACTTTGACTTCTTTTAATGTAGAGGTCAAAAGGCCAAGAGTCACTACAAACATTCTTAGGTCCGTCGTCTAGTTCAATAATCATTGAGAAACAAATCAACTTCAATGCATCTACAGAACATCAGCTTGTTATTTACCTTTTTCTTTTTTTGTTCACATTTTCACAAACAATCCATCAGCAATTTTGCTTTGACTAGATTACCAAAAGGAATAAGATGTGAAAGTAAAAAAACAATTTCCATCATTGCTATTATTATTTTCACACTTTTCCTACTTGCAATCCACTCATCGGTGCTATGTTCACATAATCCCTCCCATAAATGCCGTGGGAGACAGAGGTACACACCATTACAGAGAGAGAATAGCAGGGTCTTCAGGGATATGACAGTATTTCTGAAAATTCTAACATATCTTGGCCAGTAAATTTGCCTAGGAGACATTAACAGTGGTGACGAAAACAAAATTGACCTTAACAAAGGATTGTTAAACATATGGTATGAAAAATCCTGGACTTGCTGAGAAGTCCTTGTCTCTTAGTGGCATAAAAAAATTATCCCTTACCAGAATGTTAATCATGCTTTAAACGAGCATTAACCAACTCATATTTTTCTCTAGAGAGGAAAAAAAAGCAAAGTCCATCTAGATCTAGATGTAAACTTACCTTGGGTGGTAGGTACGTAGCTCAAAATCAGGCAGCCATAAGATTATCTTTATCTTAGGGAAAAACAGGGAGCTTACCAAAACATATATGTATGACACTTCAATGGTCTCGAGTTCTTCATGGTTCTGACCAAGATGCAGGTGAGCAGGTCTATGGGTAGGAGTTTGAAGTGTTTGACTTGCATTACCAACTATCACATTGCTGTTTTTTGACTTTGAAGTGTAGAATTAAACATCGAGCAATTCACGAATTTATTAGCGATTGCTTGAATTTAACAAAACGGAGTATCTTTTTGTGGGGGAAATTGATTTGGGTGTGTCTATTTGTCTATTTTGTGTTCCCATCAGTCAACCATATTGGCCATCAGATCTACATCCAACGGTTGTGAACCTCTTTATCCACTCCCTTCTTCCCCTCTCTTCTTCCTCCCCCGCTCGAGCACGTCGACCGGTTGCCCCCTTCCTCTCGCTCGAGCCCCGAGCTGCCTTCGAGCTCCCCTGGCTCCGGCCCCTTCCCGCCCGGCTCCGGCCGCGTGTCGCCGCCTCCGGCCGCGCGTCGCCGCCTCCGCCTCCACCGCCACCCTCCACCCCCGCCACCACTAACCTCCGCCACGACAAGCTCCCTGCAGCCACCGCCCGACTCCGGCGTCCAGGCCTCCGCCGCCGCCCTCCACCGAAGCCAGCTAATCCAGCTTCGCTGGAGCGGCACCGTGACTGCCCCCACCGCCAGCCCTCGCCGACCGCCTTCCTCCCCCACCCAATTGGCGGCGCCCTTGCCGCTTGTCTCAGCCGCCCCCCGCCCGCCACCACCGCTAGGCCGACCGCCGTCCACGGCTCTCCCTCTAAGGACAGAGATGGAGGAGACCTCCCCGGTGGGCAGTGGCCCCCAACCCCAAACCCTAAGAGGCGCCAGCGAGCTCTTCCGCGGCGAGATGTCCTCTTCCCCAGCGACGAGGAAGCTGATGGCGGCGGTGAGGCACGGCGGAGGTGAGCCCCGATTCTTCCCCATGGAGGCGCCGCCGTGCGCGTCGTTGGCTGATGGCTAAGCAAGCCGTCAATTGACTAAGGAATAGCAAATCTGAATTGATTTTGTAACTTTATAACACTGTAATCACTGCTAAAATAGAAGAAACTAGTAGCAACTAGCAAGTTACTCCACCAAAGATCTCTTCCACACCTGATTAGTCTACTGTAATTCAACATAAGTCAAGCTCCTGATTGATTGCATACTAATGCATCCTAATTGCCCAATAGGCAAAGATTCAGCACCAAGATTACAAGTTCCATAGCTAAATAGAGCTACATGTGAGCAGATCACCGAATCGGGAACTCAAAAGTCAGATCAAGATCCAGTGTTACCTCTCAGTCAGCTCCGGTGCCGGCGCTCCCGCCAAGCGGGTAGGATACGAGCTCCCTAACCGTCTGGCCGACCTCGACCAGCGCGATGTCCATCCCGTACCCGGACACGGGGAGCAGCTTGAGCTCTCGGAGCAAGCAGAAGGCCTCGGCCATGCGGCCTCGGGGCACGTCGACGGCGACGGCGCACCGCGGGACCCAGTGGTCGGGCCGGAAGGCGTCGGGGACCTCGACGCCCGTGTCCTTCCGCAGCAGCTCGCAGAGCTGCGCGTGGAGGCCGAGCAGCGCAGCGGAGGGCGTGGGCGCGAGGAAGAGCACGTTGTCGTGCGGGGAGGAGGAAGCGGAGGCCGGAAGCGCCGCCAGCGAGGAGAGCGCGAGTGGGAGCGGGTCAAGCCGCGAAGCGAGCGAGCGGAGCGAGGGCGCGAGGCGGAGGAGCGGGTCCCCGCCCGCGCCGGTGCCAGGTGGCGGAAGCGCGGCGGCGGGGAGGTGGAGCAGCGGGAGGTGCGGGCGGGCGGTGGCGTCGATCAGGCGGCTGCCGAGCTGCCGCCGCGCCAGTGCGTTCCACGCCTTGAGCACCTGGTTCTCCAGCGCCGGGTCGAAGTAGAGCTCGACAGCGTAGTAGTATCCGGGCACGGAGGAGGGCGGCGGCGGCGGCGCGGCTGCTGCGGAGGCGCGGGGCGTGCCAGGAGGAGTCGTGGAGACGGCGGGGGCAGAGAGGCAGCCGCCGCCAGCGGCCCCGGCGGCGGAGGGCGCGGTGCCTTGCGCCATCGGGATGCGGAGGGTGAGATTGATTCCGACAGGGAAGCGAGGGGGGCGGCGGAGGGAGGGGGCTTGGGTTTTTCCGTCGCGAATCGCGTGAGGAATTGGTAGAGATCTCGGCTTCGGCTCGGCTGCTCACGCTGTACTAGCCTCTCTCCTTTGTTTGTTTATTAATATAAACTTACCAGTAAAAATGTACGCAACAGAAAGTTGCTAGAAAAAAAATAAAATCAAAGAGTAATTGGTTAGTTTTTGCTGAATTTACTATGGTGACATTCGAAATTCGTAACCGAATTTGTTGCCGTACATGCTGCTCAAAGTTTTGTGGGAAGATATAAGAGTAAATTTGAGCGGTGGTCTTCAAACTTCGTACTGAGTTTTCATTTAGGTTCTGATACTTGCAAAGTGTACTATTCGCGTACATAAACTTGTACCGAGTTTCCATCTAGATTCCGGTACTTGCAAACTGCACTATCACATGCATGAACTTGTATTTGGCTCACACATGGGTCCTCACCCTCCCCCGCCGGTAGCGGCGCCACTGGCAGTGGTGGAGGCCGCCGGTAGGGCCCCGTGTGGGTGGAGGCATGGCAGAGACCGCCGCGCGGCCCCGCGTGGGCGGAGGCGGCCGACGATGCAAGGCTGAGGTCGCGTGGCGTAGCCCCACGTGGGTGAAACCGGGCGACGCGACCCGCGCTGGAGGAGGCATGGTGAGGCCGCCCCGGCCGACAATGCAAGCGGTGGCCGCAGGAGGGAGTGCGGGGCCTGGGCCACCGGCACCGCCTCGTACGACTGGGTGCTCGGCTCCGCTAGCGCCACAGCAAACAGGAGCACGAGAGACGGTGGACACAGTCACCCCAGTGAGGGCACTGTCGACGCCGCAGCAGCTGCGACGGGCCATGGCGGTAGGCTCGACGGGCACGGCCATGCACAGGCCGAGGCGGGCGGCGCGGCCTCGCGTGAGCGGAGGCAGCCGGCGATGCAGGCTGAGGCCGTCGGCGCAGCTCCGCGCAGGCGGAGGATAGGTGGGGGAGGGTGAGGACCGATGCGTGAGCCAAATACAAGTTTACGTATGCGATTTGAGGCCGCCGGCACAGCTCCGCGCAGGCGGAGGGTGGGCGGGGGAGGGTGAGGACCGATGTGTGAGCCAAATACAAGTTCACATATGCGATGACGGAGTTGGCAAGTACTGGAACTTAAATGAGAACTCGGTACAAGTTTAAGAATCGCCACTGAAATTTACTCAAGATATAACGTGGAGTTGGTCTTTGTTACCATTAGAATATTTGTTATAAAATTTATATTTGGTGTGTTATGTCTAGCTTGGTATTTTCTACCTTTGTCTAAAGAGTACATCTTCAGTTTTTTTAAAAAGAGTATTATCTATGTTTATAAAGTTCTAAAATGATTATCTAGATCCTTCAACTTTTAAATTGGTTATTTCTCCTCCACCAGCCGCCCGCTCATCCTCTGTACTTGTCCAGCGATTCCCGCAAGGAAGAGTTCTCCACCCACTCATCTGCCGATCCGGCCATGGTGACCAAGGGCGAAGCACCGGCTGCAGGCCGGCAGCGGCTCAGAGTCGTCCGCCTCCTCATAGCGGGGCCTACAGCCCTGCACAGCCCCCGTGCGACTGTGCCTCATTTCCGGCATCAATGCGCTGTCAACTTGCGAGATCTTCTCGACCATCCATGTCTTGGTGTAGCCTCAACATATACTCTGGTTATATGTACACCTCAACATGTACTCTGGTTATATGTAGATCTATTTGGAGTTTTATGGACGATATGTTGTATTGTACTGTGTCATGAATTATCCCATAGTTGGGCCACCAAGTTGATATCTTGTAAGTCCGATATATTTGGTGCAGCCGATTCGTGTTTGAAGCCAACTTGGGCAATGTAGAGGAGTTAGCCGCGCAAGGAGCATGAGACAGACTCAAGACGCTGCGTGCGGGTATCTGGCGGATGGATTTTGAGATCGTGGAAAAAATAGATTTGAATAGATCGGTCCCACATGTCAGCTTTGTGTGGAGATGGGCCGGAAAAATCTTATTTGTTTTAATATTATGTAAAGATTATAGATTTACTATTAGTGAACAGATCAATTTTTAACTTAGACTATCAAACTAATCTAGCAAAATAGTCGCACGAAACAATTGGGCTAAAGAAGCATAAATACGGAAATACAAGTGAGTAGATAACTAGATATAAGCAAACTATTGTAGTTAGAACTTGGTCTACTGTTAGTGATTACTAAGGTGTTGAGAAAGATAGAACCTACAAGTCTCTCCATAGTCTTTGCTATAACCACTTGCAAAGATGTTTATATAAGAGCCAAGCACATAGCTGGGTAACTCTTTGGATGTCTAGGCCTTCCTCATGTGCAAGCGGGTCTCCACTGAGCCTTTCTTAAGCGCTCCCCGCTGTCTTCACTTTGATGGAGCTTCGGGAGTTGCGTCACCATGGACTCAGTTAGAGTGTCTCACAAGACTACGCAGCTCAAATGTGGGCGTAAGCACCAATAGCAAAGATGTGCGCAAACATCACCTAAATCTAATCCTTAAGCAATGCCCTAATTATCCTAAATTGCTAATCAAGAATTAATTCCATGCATAGTATTTTCTACCATCTTTGATGGCTGGAGCACACAAGATAGTATCGGCATAGGGGTATATATAGCTCCAACAAAAAAAAACACAGCTAACAACCCATGACGCAGTGTAACACCTGAAATACACCACAACATACACTCCAATAATTGCCAAATTAGCTAGCCATGTCATTGGATAGCACATTGATTGCTTCTTCCAGGCATATGATCTAATGTCCTAGCATCATGCTGCTTGATCATCTCTAGAGAGCATAAGTTCGGTCCAATCTCAAGTATACCACCAGATCATCTAATGATTGGACTCCTCTAGCTCATAACCATGAGCTAACAATCTGCCTTTTTTTTCCCGCCACACATATCTTGCACCATTGAACCTTCTTGTGGTCAATATGCTTTCGCTCTCCAACCTATGGACTAAATGTCTAGCGATCACTTTGGTGATTGTTTCATCAAGCATCAGATCATTTAGTGAACTAAGTTCACTAGGTCTTAATGCTTGCCTTGTGCCTTAATAGTTGAATACCGAAAGATCTAGTGAAAACTCTTGCGCTTATTGTAGAAGTATCTACTCCATGTTACTGCGGGGTTTTCTTCATGTATTCACATCTCTTCACCCATACTGCTTTTGTTTCTTTGTCTTAGATTCTTTTGTGATCTTATGGGTTCTTCAACATGTACTTTATCTTAATTCAATATATTCCCTTCCTATGTTTATTGTCTTACATCTAAGAGACTAACTAATTTTTTAAGGATCAGTGGCCCAAGAAGATCAAGGATGGGGTTGAATTGGACGTTTTTAAAAATTTTTGGTGATCACGTCGCCCTTTCATTGGAAAATCCGGTGTGTACACAATGATCTTTGGATTAAGAACCGAGCCATTACTATTGCACTTTTATCTCATGTCAATGTGCAATGGATATGCCATACAGTCTGGTGTGTACAACACCAAGTATATGATCTTCTAATTTGAGTGAAAACCACTGAGTTTGTCTGGTGCATGCGATTATCCTCTCACCAGATAGTGTAGTATTGACACTTTTTCTAGACTTAGTCAATTTTAGTTGTGTTGCAAACTTGCATCCAAGTCTTGAATTTTAATTGTTCAAGGTAGTGACCTTCACACCTCTTAATAGCATGGCCTCTAGAAAATTGTAAACCTAATATAAGCAAGTCTCCTTCATCACCTTTTTATCATTGAGTCCTTGACTCTAGAAGCATTTAGCCTTCAAGACTCCATAGAAAAACCAAATATGCTTTGATATATAAGGCTCTCCCCAGTGGGGTGCCTCAAATGGGTTCCTCAAAATACTGTTTGGCACTATTTGATATAAATGCTGCACTGTAGACAGAGAGAGAGAGGGGATAGTTAGAATAGTGATAGAGAATATGATTTGAGGAGTGTTGTTGGAGAGAGCCTAATCCAATTGGAGGAGTTCACTTTTTAATAACCAATGAGCTTTTAACTTATTTCTTTTAAACATTGCATACACAAACTAATAGTAAAAGCATACGATTGTCATTAGTTTTTGAAACACACCTTTTGGGGCCCCCGAAACTATCAGAGCCCTTGTATACTGATCCAACTAGCCCAAAATATTCCTATAATAATTTTCCAATTTTTGACAACTTATCCTAGAATTATAGGATAACAACCGAGTCATGCCGGTGGATAACAATATTATTCACTTGTCTTTCTTCTTGCTCTCCTCAGCTCTTCGTAAAGAGATTGTTTAGGCAAAGCATACGATTGTCTTTAATCTTGATGGTGAATTGATTAAATTCCAAAACAAAGTGGATTTCTTGCCAAATTTTCGATGAGAAACCAAAACATGCATGGTAATGTACCACCGCGTGATTTGCGATCAGGCCATCCTGGTTTGAGCTTTTATTTTTAAAAGGCAACCTAGCTAGTAGGGTTAGCGATCATCAAGGGTGATCCATACTTTCGATCTAACTCGATCGAATTAACAGGCGCACGACAGAACAGGCACGAAGACAACGATGCCATGATCCAAAACGCAAAATCGCAGCTTCGCCAATCGGACGAACTAATAAGAAACCATCTCGATTGTCGCCTTGTCGGTCGTTAGTGGCAACAAGAACGAACCCCTCGCCTCAAAGAACATGCATGAACAAGATTTGAGATCAAGCAAAACCTCGAGACCTACTCACATCAGGTCACCAAACCCTAGATCAACCAGCAGCATTCAACCGTATCCCTCTAGCTACCTAGTTCGAGCCATCAATCCAACCCATGGTCTTCGACAACGCGCCCCGGTCCGCCGGCGCCACGGCCTCGCCACGCGGCTCCATGAACTTGAAGGCAGAGGCGGTACTGCTGAAGTCATTCTTGACGATGACGATCTCCTCCAGCTGGATGCTCAGGTACGCCGCGTCCTTCCGCCTTCCGCGCCGTGAACTCCTTCTCTGCCGGCGCGGGGCCAGAGGCAGGGGCGGCTCGGTGGCCGGCGACCATGGCTGCGAACCTCTCCATGCGCGCCAACAAGGCAAGAGGCTCCTCCGTCCTCCCTCTCTCCCCTACTCTCCCTAATTAAAATGGCCGGCCGGCGAATCGGCTCGAGGATCTTGTCGAAGAGCGCTGGCCAGGGTGCCGCTGCCGCCACGTGAGGCCCTGATTGCTTCGCTTTTGCTCTGGTCTGATGGCTTTAAAGGCAGAGACGGAGACGGTGGCCCACTGGCCGCGGCCCACCGTGCCCGGGTCGGTGAGAGCTCGCCCAGACGGCGTCTGTAAAAGGAAAAGGAAAACCCCTTGTGCCCGGAATCCGATAAGCATGGGCTTTTGGGCCCGTGAGGGGAGTTGGGCTGGTTAGTAGGCTGTAGTATTCGGCCATATAGAAGCCTACTCCGTACCATTTTACGTTAGGATCATGGATCACCTGGCTATCGAGTTTGCAATCGACGAGATCGTGGTTCAAAATTACCGGCCAGCCGTAAATACTCAGAACCGGAACCACTACAGCATATATATATATAGTTGGTAATTACTCTCTTGGTTCCAAATCTCAAGCCCTTGTTTTTTTTTTCCGTGCATGATTATATCGATGGTGATGAATTTAGATACATATATGCAAAATATACATGGCAAATTGCATTAATATATTCATAGCCTATAATCTCTTAATGTTTGAGAGGGGGTGTTTAATTAACAAAATATATATAGTTAATCGCAAATAAATTAAACTAGATCTACGAATCACTTTAGACTAATGTTCACATGTTAAACAATTGAGATTTGATAAACCCATGATAACCATTCAAGAGTTTTACTAGGATTTAATAAGTTTTTTTTTGCTTAAAATTGGGATTTATTATATTACTGGCAAGTGATCTGCACTTAGTTTATAAATTCTCGTTAGGAATTTTGGTCAGACATTATATTATACAGTGTTCACAAAAACAACTTATCCATACATATTAGCTCACTCAAAAGATATAAATCCCAACAACCATTGTGAGGTGAGGCAAAAGAGGGAGGACTGGGAGAAGGAAGGGCGGTGCCGCGGTGGCCTCACGTACAACCTACACGACAATCGTGGACAGCCTGCCTCTACCTAGGCCAAGCACGGCATGTTTCCTTGTGTTTAGAATTCATGATAAAACTATGTATATTAAGAAAACTATAGAGAGAATTACCTATTTGGTCTGAAAATTTTGGTGTTTCCTTATTTGGCCTAGAAAAAAAAATTAATCCCTACACGATTCAGAAATTTTGTTTCGTTCCTTCTTGGCACTTCCATCTATTTGAAAATGTTTGAAAATCCACTAAAAATCGAATAAAAATGCTAAAAATTCAAACTTCGTAGAGATTGTTAATAGATCTACGGAATGGTAAGGATGGGGATCCATAAAAAGATTTTTATAGAGAGAATTAACTATTTGGTCTAAAATTTTTTTACAATTTCTTGTTTGGCCTAAAATTTTTTTGGTTCCCTACTCGACCCAAAATTTTTGTTTCGTTCCTTTCTTGGCACTTCTGTCTATTTGAAACCATAATTGTGTAAAATTGAGTAAAAAAATCCCCAAAAATACTTTCTGATCCCTATACATAACTAAAATGCTTCCAGATTTTTAATGTAATTTATTACGTACATTAAATAAACATTTCTCTACTATCTAACTTTACGTCAACATCATTATCATTTTCAAAACACCCATTAAGCTTTATATGCTGAGGTTCAAACTTTTACGGTGAGCTGTATATACAACGAAGGGAACATACAAAATTTTGTGTAATATTTGGAGCAATTTTCCTATAGCAATTATTTTTCAATTCAATTTTATATCTAAAAAAAGACAAGGGTAGATCTATCATTTGACTATAAATTCTAGGGCTGCAAAAATCATCACAAGGCCAAATTATCATATGAAAGCTATTGTCCAAGTTTCATGAATTTTGAGTTCATTTAGCCCATTTTAGCATTTCTTTTGTTTTAGATAACACGTAATAAACGGAGGGTATAAAAATCTTTTCATGGATACCCATCTTTACCATTCTGTAGATCTACTAACAAGGAATACAACTCTATAAAGTTTGAATTTTTAGCATTTTTATTCGTTTTAGTGAATTTTCAAACATTTTCAAATGGACGAAAGTGCCAAGAAAGGAACGAAACAAAATTTCTGGGTCGCGTAGGGAACGAAATTTTTTTTCTATCACAAGGAAGGAAACGCCAAAATTTTTTAGGCCTAAATAGGTAATTCTGTCACTTTTATACCCTAAGTTTATTGCGTGATATCTAAAACAAAAAAATGCTAAAAATAGGCTAAATGAACTCCAAAAATCATGAAACTTGGATAATAGCTTTCATACAATGATTTGGCCCTATGATAATTTTTGCAGCCCTGTAATTTACAGTTAAATGACAGATCTACCCTTGTCTTTGTTTTTAGATATAAAATTGAATTGGAAAATACTTGCTATAGGAAAAGTGCTCCAAATATTACACAAAATTTTTTATGTTCCCTTTGTTGTATATATAGCTCACCGTAAAAGTTTGAATCTTAGCATATAAAGCTTAATGGGTGTTTTGAAAGTGATAATAATGTTGACGTAAAGTTAGATAATAGAGAAATGTTTATTTAATGTGCGTAATAAATTTTATTAAAAATCTGGAAGCAGTTTGGTTATGTATAGAGACCATAAAGTATTTTTAGGGATTTTTTTACTATATTTTACACGGTTACAGCTCCAAATGGACGAAAGTGCTAAGAAAGGAACGAAACAAATTTTTTGAGTCGAGTAGGGAATGAAAATTTTTTCTAGGCCAAAGAATGATGCGTCAATTTTTTTTGAGGAACGATATTACACCAAAGACAGGTGAAACATGGTTTTGTAGGCTAGGTATGCATGTGTCCTGAGTTTGAACCCCATTAATTCATGTTTTGAGCCGATGTTTTCAATTTCTTCGGTTAAGAGCAACAAGTTCCATCAAAAGTCCATCGGGCTAACCGTCTTGCGCTTGGGTCGATGCCATGGACGGTAGCCTGGCATGACATGGAACAATGTATTAGCCAGCCCTTGGTGGGCCCGTGCTTTCTATTTGGACATAGGGCCAAATTGTGCCGCGCCTAGGCCACTGGCACGTCTAGTAGGCTAGCATATCATGACCGATGTCTAAGCTAGGCCTTGGCGGGCCTACGCCGGGCTGGCACAGTGGCATGTCCTAGGTCCTACCCATTTGGATGTGTATGGCTATATTGTCAATAAATCATCAAAATCATCGCTAAAACCATGGGTTTGATGTATGATCCTTACAGATATGATATGGAGACCTCTCCTTAATCTCATATAATTTGTGGTTCCAAACAGAGCTCTTATTGTTTGGTATCCGCAATTATTTAAAAAAAAGTGCATTCCTATGGCAATGAGAAATTACTATGAGCCTGTACAAATATCATGATCACGGACCATCCTTTTCGTTTCAACCAAACAAAAAGCTGCAAACCAGCAACTGCAATCGCAGCTGCTGCGCCCCCATCTCAAAACCCATCCGGCCAGATCCAAGCAAGCAAGAGCGATCATATCTTCATGTTGGCGTACATGATGAACTGGAGCTCCTTGACGCAGTCCTGCATGGCCGGCCTGCCGGCGCTGTCGAAGCTGACGCAGCGCGCGGCGAGCGCGGCGAACATGGACGCCGACTCCACGGTGTAGGAGCCCTTGGCCATGTCCCGGTCCACCACCTTGCGCAGCTTCTTCCGGTCGCCCACTACCTGGTGGATCCCCACGATGAGGTTCTGCTCCTGGGGCCCCTGGCTCAGGTCGATGGCGCGCCGCCCCGTCAGCAGCTCCAGCAGCACCACGCCGAACGCGTACACGTCGCTCTGCAGCGTCAGCTTCCCTGTCTGCAGAGAAATGCAGCGATCAGCAGCTGCCTGCATCTTGGCAGTGCGTGTTCAGGGATAAACCTGAATCTGAACTGAATGTGCAGGGTCACCATACCAGTGCGTATTCGGGGTCGAAGTAGCCGAACGTGCCCAGCACCCTGGTGGTCGTGTGGAGGTCCTGGTCCCTGCTGCAGCAGCTTGGCAAGCCCGAAGTCCGAGATCTGACGACAGGGTTCCCGCGTGCAGCGAAATGCAGCAGGGGTGTGGTGAGTTTCGTTCCATGCTTCCATTTGAGCAGAGGCTGCGAGCAAGAAGGTTAAAGCAAGTGCTCGCAATCGATCATGAGCAGAACTACCTTGGCCTCGTAGTGTTCGGTGAGGAGGATGTTGCTGGACTTGAAGTCCCTGTGGACGACGGGGACGCCGACGGCCGTGGTCGAGTGCAGGTAGGCCAGCGCCCTCGCCGCGCCGAGCGCGATCCGCAGCCGCAGCGGCCAGTCCATCCTCACCTCCCCAATGCCTGATGAAGGAAAGAAAAATGTCACATTGTTACCTCTGAATCTGAACATCCGGGCACATGGACGTTGTGTTGTTGAAATGGGAACCGGAGAGGAACTGATGTTTGGTGTCACCATTGAGGATGTCCTGGAGGTTGCCTCTGGGCATGAACTCGTAGACCACGAACCGGTGCTTCCCGTCCGCGCAGTAGCCGATCAGCGTCACCAGGTTGGGGTGGTCTAGCCTGCTCAGGATGTCGATCTCCACCCGGAACTCGCGCTCCCCGTCGGCGTGCTTGGAAGCAGGCAGGTCCATCTTCTTGATGGCAACGATCTTCACGTTCAGCAGAGTTTAGTTTATATCCGGTCAGGGAGCAACTTCTGAACCATGCGATTGAATTACTGAAGTAGTGAAACTAGCTATCCCAAACAGTCTCAAAACTGGTGTAAAATAACATTATATAGTATGTTAGTATTATTCATCACTACTTATGCCCGGGACTTCAGTTTCAAGTTTTGTGATAAGAATCAATTGATGGTTGAAAAAATTTGACCGGTGGTTGGCACTTTGTTTTCTGTAGTGGATGTTAAGACAAAATGTCACACCAACATCTGATCTTCGCTGTCTGCTGGACGTATCACATACAGGCCAGATGACTAGTACCTATAATAATTACTACTAATATGACAAATAAATACATGCAACAAGAAAAAAAGAAGGAGCTTCTCTTCCAAACCGATTCATTGGAAAGAAGCTCAATAATTTGAAATGCTTCTCATAAAAGCTACTCTCAAGGACACGTTGACATCAACATCTGATCTTAAACAAAAAGGTTAGCGTGCACCTGCAAATAAGCCCGCGCCGCGCCGACAAACAGGCAATAGATAGGTGGACAAAGGAATTGGATGGAGAGAAAAAAAGCACCTGGCCATCCTTAAGCACGCCTCTGTAAACCCGGCCGAAGCCGCCCTTGCCGACGAGGTTCCGGTCGCTGAACATGTTGGTCGCATCCTCCATCTCCTTGAGCGTGAACACCATCGTGCAGCTGCGCTTCTTCGGCAGCGGGCTGTGCTCCTTAGCCTGCCATAGCTCAGCCGGCTTGTACACCCCTGCAGAGGAGAGCTTCAAATCATCAGAATTCCATGGAGGCATCAGTTGGTCAACTGAACACAATCCCTGCATGATTGCTAGCTCTCATACAGAAGGAAGCGATGCCGTTTCATAATCCAGAAGGATTAATTAATTAGTTCGATTGAGCTGAAAAGGTGGAATATACAGGGAGCATGCACGCATATATATAGAAAGAGAAAGAAAGAAAGAAAGAAAGAAAGAAAGAAAGAAAGAAGAAAGAAAGAAGAAAGAAAGAAAGAAAGAAAGAAAGAAAGAAAGAAGAATTGCACTCACAGGGATTTAACTGATCAAGCGACCTGCTTCTCCGCCTCTTGTTCCACGATGAAACTATGTTGAACATCTTGAAACCTCCTCGTTCCATTTGGATTATCACAGACCGGAGCTTCCACTGTTTCGTCACACTTTCTAATACATCCAGTTCTTCCAAGAAGATACCTTCCCGTGATCAACAACCGAGATATATTCCTTGCTCTGGCCGTTGGCACGCACACACAGGGGACTAGTCGACTAGACTACACTTTATGAGAAAAGCACCATGTCCTGCTGGAACTGCAAGTATGGCTCCCACTGCAGGTATCACCACATGGCACCCAAACCCAATTGGCCATTCAGTCTTCACATATCAAACTCATACTCTTTCTCAGATAAAAATGAACACATGATGAACATGCGAAGAAGGTCTGACCTCCTCCTGAACCGATTGCCTCCGCTGCCGCGTATGGAGAATCCGAAGCATGGAAGGATAGGATGAGTGAGAGAGGACAGGAGGGCACGGAGGCGCCGTACAGTACAGCCAGGCAGCCAGGCAGCGAGGGGAGAGGATCAAGGGTAAAGAAGGAGGCGGTCTAGTCTCTTAGGAGGCAAGTACGGCGACGAGACGCGCCACCTAAGGCGGTGGCCAAGAAGTAAAGGGAGGACAATGCGAACCGAGCAGGCGTTGGCGACGAAGGCATTAGCAGCTAGCAAGGCATGGATGGAGCGTGCGTGCTTTGGGGCCAAGAAATGCCGAAACAGACAGACGAGGGGTTATTATTTCAGGAAAGCTTGTGGCTTTCTTTGAGATGAGCGGAAATGGCGTTTGAATGAGAAGAGGCCAAGAGGGAGAGCTTCAGCTTGTTCTGTTTGGTTGGTGCAGCGGGATAGGTTTTGGGCAGAAATTGTGGCGGAGTGGTGAGGGGCGACGTGGACGTGTGGAGGGAGAAACTGGCGCGGTGATGGCGACCAAGGGAGGGACTGAGGAGGAGCGGTGGTAGCAGAGGTGGTGGTGGTGGTGGTGGCGGTGGTTGCAATGTAGCCGTTTCCAGGAAGCTGTCAATGCTCCAGTGAATGAATATCCTTCTCCTTCCCTCGGTCTTCTTGGTTTTGGTTTTTCAATCTGCCCACTACTGTTGAAACGAACCCCGAACCGGCCAATCGGAGGAGACGAGCGATGCTGATTTGTTAATTACTTGGCACCGGGCACCGGCAGCCAGCTTCAGGGGGGATTATATATTTATATATGTACGTATTTACAGAATATTGTGGCAGGGTCCAGATCGCAGCACAGAGTTGGTAACGGCTAATGGCACGATCAGCGTTTGCAATTGCAACGGGCCGGGGGAGACGAACTGTTGATCGGATTCCGACGCGGTGGAGTGACACGGACGACGGGTGCCGTGGGGGGCAAAGTTTGATACGCAAGCGTTTCTTTGGTTGGAGATCGGTCCCCTCTGAAGTTGCTGATGGCGACTGGTTAGTTTCAGGCAGCAGGGGGGCGGTGAAGTTGTAGGTGTGAGGTGGTTGGTTTTGGGTGCAGGTCTGACGAGCTGATGACCAAACTTGCCACTCTTCTCTTTAAGATTGTACGAGGGCCTTAACAACGGGAGCAGATTACGCACAGGGTGCACGTTTGTATCCCAGAGTTCAGACCATCAGATCTCGCTCATATGTCACCAGATTGGATCTGTGAATTGTTGGTTCAAACATCTACCGGGTGCACTTCTAGTTCTGAAGAAATGGCTACCAATAGAAAACTAGCAGTAGTTTATCACCGCACGTGCTACCTCCGTCTCAAATAGAAAATGATTTTAGTTGTTGTCCTAAGCTATTTTTAGTTTGACAAAGTTTATATAGAGAATAACCAAACATATATAATATAAAAAGAATATTCTAGAAGGAACCGAACATACTTATTTGACACCATAAGCATTGATACCTTTATATAATCTTGTTCAAATTTAAATTGATTTAATTTATGATAAAATTATAATTGTATTCTTTTTAGGATAGAGTTATTTTTTGTAGAGTATTAATCCACCAAGTTAGGGAAGGAAGTTGGATATGACTAATATCATATCGCACAAAGTAATACTTGTATTATCTGATTGGCAAATGGATACCAAAATGACCAAACTTTCTTTTCCATTTATGGACATGTAAAGTGAATAACAAATCAAAGGATATGGATAGTACATGTATCCAAAATAAAAAGAAACATCTGATAAACACACTTCTACTAGATTAGTGACTATGCATGTGTGCTACGCACATATTTTATCAAAAAGAAAACTTCTTCGCAAAGGAGGAATAAAAACATTTTTTAAGAAGTCAACTTGTATAAATTGACTAAATAATATTTGTGATCTAAGCACCAAGCATAGGGTGACTTAAAAAAACATTGAGCCGACGCACATCTATAGACTATAGTAAGACAACTAAGCCTTCGATATGAGACTGAGAAGCGAGCACCCATAGGCCTAGTGGTCATGCCCACATGTAGTTGCGTCATTGCCGCCCCTCCCCTTCATCGACATGCCACCCAAAGCGATGGGGGTTTGTAGGTGAGGAAGAGATATCACTGGCCCAATTATGGTAGTCATCGAGTTACCGGTGTCAAGATGAAGCAAAGTCAAAGAGACATTGTGTTGTCCATCCAATCAACTTATTGTACCTTTTTCGGTTTTGCTCCTAAACGCCTTCTGGTGTAGTAGTGTTAAGTCTTGTATTAAGGGTATTTGGATCCTTTGTCACGGTTTTAGGCGCATAAAGCCATAAACAAGCCATCTTCCACTGGTTTGTTTCCTTCCTTTTATTCATTCATTTGATCATTTATCTTATTTGTTCCAATCCAATTCTTTAATAAAAACACATACCATTCCATAATAAAAATGCAATCCTGGCTTATCTATCTTTGAGAGAACATAGCTCTGCATAATAGTTTGTATATTAAGTACTCCCTCCATGCTTAATTTATAGGTCGTTTGCCTATTTTAATACAAAATTCGAACAACTCATCTTATTCAAAATATTTATAAAAAAAATAGAAAAATTCAATCCATAGATAAAACATATTACACGCTAAACTAAATCATAATAAAAATAAATTATAATTAAAAATATTTTTAATAAGACGATTCGGCTAAATTTAATGTAAAAAAACAAATCAATTGTAATGTAAATTAGTACGCAGGGAATACCATAAACCTATAGGTACTACCGTATGTATATATATGCTAGTTGCTGAAGATTCTGTCCAGTAAACCTATAGGCCGACGACGACGATGGGGAAGGCCGCTGCGGCGCGGTTGGCAACTTGGACACCACAAGCACACCATTGACTCGGCCCTCTAACCCAATACCCCCTCCGCCCTCGGATCTTAATCCAACGGCCCTGGAGCCCTCTCTCCACCAACCCGAAGCTATTGCGAAAGGCGCCTCCTTTCTTTCTCCCCAACCCCGGGCGACGCGAATGGAGAAGGGCAGTGGAGGCAGCGCTCCGCCGCCGCCGCCGCTCGGTATGGAGGATTTTCAGCTGGAGGGGAAGAGGCCCGTCAAGAACCCATTTGTACCCATCGGTACGTACGCGCCTCGTTCTCTCTGGTGCCCGCGCCCCTAGCTAGTCAGTCCCCTTTCGATTTTCGCACTGGGGGCGGGGAGGAGTAGCCGTGCGGGATCCAGGGTCGTGGGGATGTGGTTTGTAGGGGTTCAGGTTTTGGATTGGTATGGTGGAGCGGGGGATCTAGCTCTGTTGTTTTCTAGGACCCTGTTTGTTTTCAATGTTTTGTTAGGATCGACCGGGCTTATGGATGGGGTACTGGATTAACGGAGCTGCTATTTCGGAAATTAAGTTGTGTCGACTGGCGTTAAATTGAATGTTTGTTGTTACTGACTTGCTAGTTTCTACCTCTACACACATAATCCATTCACGGCTATTTTGTAATTTGCCCCTTTTTTTCTCGTTCTTTTGCCTTACATGCATTCTTATTTGCACTGATCAGTAACTGCGATATGCAGCTGAATAGGAGGAAATGAAATATGTTTGAAATTTGCCTCGCATGCATTCCTATGCTGCTGTCTCATATGCAGATGGCGGTTGAAATTTTAACTTTGCCAGTTAACAAATAGCACATAGGGCTTCCCATGTAGAACATGGTTATATTACATTGCTTTGTTCAGGATTGTGTCGGACAAAGTGTGGAGCAGACCTGGTGGTGGTTTGATGCATAGGCTGCATTTATGATTTTCTTCAATTTTTCATGTGCCTGTATGAATGAATGATAATGTCTGAGTTACATAAGTATGTGTGCATGGTAAGACGATCAACCTTTTTATCTAGATGTGCGTTATGCTGATCTAATATATGATTTGGTGGATCCAAAATTTTTTTAACTAGTTATAGACTCTTGTGCTATCATTAGTTATTTGTACCTTCTTCTTTTATATTATAGTTTTTTTTTTTTTTGCCAGACCCAACCCCAATATAAGGGTTAGGGGAGGAAACAAGCAGTATGTTTGGATACCTGGTTCGTCCTGTCTGGCATAGATCAGTCCAGGATGGAGTCGTCCGGTGGGCTTTCACAGGATGGACTGGTCCCATGCGGTGACTTGCTACTAATGCTAATCAGAGTAAAGATGAGTAACGGACCAGATGGACTGGTGATTCAAACCAAACGCGTCGTAGGCTTGTTTTTTTGGATTGGATGGTCCGGCAAACCACCCCATGCCGCAAAACAAACAAGCTGTAACTGACTTCATGAAGGACTATCTTGGGCTCAAATGCACTCATTTGCAGAATGCAACTGAGTGACTTGAGCAAGATTATTTTGACTGAGCTAGGAATACCGGCTGAGCATCACTCAAGCCAAACATCTCATGAACTTGATTATCGGAGAGCTTATATTACCTCCGTTCACAAATGTGTGACGCGGTTGACTTTTTTTCAAAAACTTTAATCATTCGTCATTATTCAAAAAATTTATTCAAGCATGTAAAAATACAACTCATACTCAAACTATGTTTAGTTATAAAACAAACGACAACAAAATAAATGATAAATTTTGAAAATTTTTGTATAAGACAAATGATCAAAGTTGTGGAAAAAAAAGTTAACCGCGTCATACATTTGGGAATGGAGAGAGCATCTTCTATCTTATGGCTACTTGGGAGTCAGGGACATTACTCACTGAGCTCGAGTTTCTAAAGCAACAGAGACTGATAAAGTTGACTTCTCATTTACTGAGCGCAGTGGTAAGCTTCTACCTTGTGACCAGGAGGAGGTCACGGGTTCAAGTTGGGAAACAGCCTTTTGCAGAAATGCAGGAAAAGACTGCGTACAATAGACCCTAAGTGGATCCGACCCTCTCCCCGGACCCCGCGCAAGCGGGAGCTCATGCACCATGCTGCCATTTTTTTAGCTCATCAAAATGGTTGCATCAATATTCTAAGCTGTAAAGTGTATTACTTCTTGGCTGGATGTATGAGGACACTAGCAATGGTATTATTAGTAGACTGTTTGATGGAAATAAAAATGAGGTAGCTAGGTTAGCTCAGTGTAAATTATAACTGTCTGAGATGGGTATGCGGAACTTCATCTGCAGGGGCAGATCCAGGACCCAGGCTGGGGGCTGCAACCCAGGTCCAGCCCAAGTAAACTGAATGCCCCCAATGTGCTATGGTCCATGCTCAGTGCATAGAATAAGGCCCAGCCTCTGGTTGCCTCAGCGACAGCACGTTAATGCACAGATTCTTAGCTTGTTTGGGCTGTGTGATTCAAGATCTCTATTGTATATTATCTATATTTTGAGATGTAAGATTGTGTTATTTACTTGCTCTGTACTTTGTAGATGTCTGCATCTTCATATATCTGGGCTGTTGCTTCTAATTTTGTGTGCTGTGGCATGGATTCTGAAGCTATGATGTTACTGCCTGTAACTTCTATAATTATAGTTTGCCTTCATTTATTTGATTAAAAATAATAACCGAATACCCTTATCGGTGCTTTTTTTTATTATACAAAGGTGTGTCCATGCATCGTATCGGTACATTATTGACTACGCTGCATAAGTATTCCCTTATGCTACATAGCTTGTTATACGTATGATATCATTTACTTTAATGTGCATGATTTTTATCATTTACTATTAGCCCCACTTTGTATCATTTCTAGATCCACCAGTGTTCATCTGGTTTAGGTACATACCGGTGGTGATCCTTGAGTCTGTAGCATAAAGAGTGGGGTTACGATGTGTAGTGCCTCCATATGCATCCGATTTGATGATGCCCTTACAAGTCATAGTAATAGCATAAAGAATAAAGGTCGGAATTGGAATGTTAGAGATTTCAGCTTACTTGATATCAACTCATTCTGTCCCATAATAACTGTCGTTTCAGCAAAATTTCAGACAGTTTAGTCGGGGTGGGCAAAGACTTATGTACCCAGGTTAACAAATCTATCTTTCCTTATTAATGCAGGGATTAAATTCCCTTTTTAGTTGATAAATAGCTATGACATGACTTATTGTGGGACAGATTTTGAATCCTAAAACAGAGTTACTATGGAATGGAGGGAGTAGTGGCCGCCAGCTTTAAGAATGAAGTATAGGCCAATGCCCTAGAAATATTTAGATTTAGAAGGAAGTCAAGTCTTTGGTTTGTTCTGAGTTTATCAACGTTGCTGTCCTTAGTTCTCATATAAACCATCATACCATTCAATCAAATATTTCACTGTACTTTCTGGATTTGCCAACCATATTTTTGTGTGTTAAAAACTTAGAATTGGTGCATGCTAAACATTTTTATTTTACTGTTGCCAATGAAACTGAATGGAGATACTTGCTGTTAAATTTTGATTTATTACTAATCTTTGTATATCTTCAGCTTTCTCTAATCACTTGAAAACTAAATTCGTATAATATTTCACATATTCTCAGGTGCACTGGTTACTGCTGGAGTTCTGACCGCAGGTCTGATCAGTTTCCGATATGGGAACTCTCAGCTGGGTCAGAAGCTGATGAGGGCACGTGTGGTTGCTCAAGGCGCTACAGTTGCTCTAATGCTTGGCAGCGCTTACTACTATGGTGACCAAATCAAGCTGTTCAAGAAAGGGTCTAGCCCATGAACTTGTATGGATATTACTCTTTTTTGGAATGTGTTACATATGCTGAAATTTCAGCTGGATGCTGCTGTTCGCCCCTTCGTAACATTGGGTTTAACCATGTCATTTTGGCCTGACGTGATATATGGGTTCGATCGGCAGGGTTGATAATAAATATTTTTGTTTGTTGATTAGGTTATGCATCAATCATTACATAATTGTATAAGCACCTTGTGTTGCCTGGCGCCCGGCAGAGGTGACGATCTTGCTGTTCTTTCTGACTAAATTTGAAATGTGCTAAATACGATTGCATGGCATACAACTTAATGCACATTTGCCCAGATAATTTATCATAGCTATAGATTTTTGCTGTGCGCATCTGTGGTTTTCGTGATTCAGCTGTGGCTAAAGTTCATCTGTGACAAGGCTTCTGTCACTATGGCGCGTTTACATGCTCTATAGTTGACCTTAACACCCCTTCGATGGTGGCTGGAGACAGGAAGCCTGTGATGGCCAATCTCACGACATAAAGGCTTATTTTCTGTGTCCGGGAGGTCACCTTGTAGCCTACCTATAGTCCCTCTGTTCAAACTTGGAAGGGTTTTAGCATTAATTTTCTTCATCTATGTCTATGTGGACGTTAATAAATCTAGACACAAAAATTACATGTGAATCTTATATGAGTCATTCAAAGCCTAAAATCCCGTAGAATTTGAAATGAAGAAGGTAAATGATAATTGACCCGAGACCATATTACACAATAGTCCAATACCAAAGAAAAACATCAAAACATGTGCATAAATTAACTATCCGAGGTATACGGAGGAAAACACACAAATTGGTGTGAACACACGCTAATGAACAGACGCCTCTGCATGTGATCTCATCAAGGGGGCGTTCAAATCAAGCAAAACACCAAGTTCCAAACCATTGTTTTCCATTACATCTTGAAGGTACCTACTTGTATCTCGTTGAGACACAAGTGAAGAACATGAATAGCAAAGTGGCAGTCGCTGTCTTGCCCAAGGTACCGTTTACAAAACTAGGCCCCATCAGGCATATATACTAATAAATACATAACTGAAAAAAAATGTTCCTATACTTTGGATTTCTATATTGACTCTACATTGGCCGACGTTAACAACAAAAGGCAATCCCAGTGAAGGCTTTATCGTGACATCATGTCTCCGGTACAGCCCTGAAAAATATTCACATATAAATTATTGCCCCCATGCTAGAAGAAAAGCTATGACCCGTTCCTTGAGCATGTTATGTGGCAATGAAATGCTTGAAATGAAAATACAACACCCTCCAATCGAAACATACCGAATGTCCTCTTATGAGCACCACAGGAACATTCAATGCCTCAATTTCTAAGAGCCTCATGTTACCTGTTTCTTGCACATACTTTTCATCACCCAGCATATGCAACTGGTAAAACCTTCTGTTTGCAAAAATGAAAGCAAAGTGGCAGTACCCTCCTTCCTGGATAGTCTATACTTTTTCTGAATGGGTGTAACCGCACAATCCTGATTACAGTCACCAAGATACTTTGCACTGAATCATTACAAAGGTTAAGTGCTTGCCAAACAACACTAAATGTTTTCCAAAATACCATACAGCCTCCGAGCTTCTTCCAAAGGATCTACTGGAAGAACTTCTTCTATCCAAAGAATTTGCATGTTCCGTATTGGAAAATCAGTGAGCTCCACACTGAACCCATTTAAATTATCTGGGTTCAGAACTGATGCGATAACATTCTGCAAAAGTGAAGTTCATCAAATAGCATACCTTTTAAGAATTCAAGTATATTACTGACATGCAAAATGCAAGACCAACCAATGCAGCAATTTCTCAAAGCTATTATCGAACTATAAAACATAGAAAAGCAGAAATAGGTGTATATTGTGAAATGAATAAACAAAAGCATCTGGCACAAATCACTCCACTAATGTCATAAATAGCACATTTGTTTTAAACGATATTGTTACAGACCAATTCATAGGCTGGTAGAATAACAAGAAGTTTTCCTACCTAATATAACACTTTCAAAACCATATATGAAAATAAATTTTATTAGCTCCAACGTTATATAAGGACAAGGTGCTAGACAATTGATCAGCTCAAACATGCTTTGACAATCATATAGATAGATAAACTCACCAGATTTCCCTTCCAACAAGCATTAAGGATAATAAATTTCAGAAGTTTGTCTTCCAAGCGAGTTAAGACTTTATCCTGAAACAGAGGATGCATCCAAGTCTCGGCACGAGAAATCAGGAATAGTTCCACAGTTTTTTCACAGTGACACGTGTGTGCTTCTTCAACATTTTTTCAAGGCAACAGCCAATGGTGTAATGTGATTTAGTGCTGTTTCCACCTTTTGAAAGCTTCAATATTAACAGAAGCATCCAGGTGTGCAATTTCCTGCAGTCTAAGTAATAATTCTGCCCTAGCATCATCAGCCCAGCAACAACACAGGGATGATCCATCATCTGCAAGATAATATAATATGATTAATAGATAACCTCTATTCAAACCAGCAAAGTGAAACAACCCTGTGTATCACTGGAACAGTTTCGAATTTGGAATTATTGTGTTGCTTAAACAGAGCAGTTACTGCACCTCTTACCAAGAATAAATCCAGCTAGGCGAACTTTTACATTTGGTGTCTCACCATGGTTAGTTGATTTGTCCAACACCAGCATAAGGACAGTTGCTACCTGGATGAAAGGTAAATACATCAGGTGGCAGGGGAGTAAAGCAAAAGATAAAATTGAGCTAGAGACCAAAGAATACATCTGACCAACATTAAGAAGTTATCAAAGGATTCAGCAAGATTAAAATGTAGTATGTATTCTGTAACATATGCATGGGTCAAATATGAGCAGAAAGCAACCTACCCTACAGTGGAATTGCACGGGGCTATTGTCTGTAAAATGCTTCTGATGAAATAACATGCAAGGGGAAACTTTGCTAAGTGAACCGTCCTTTAAGCAATTGGATTTAGGTGGTGAAAACACTTTCTTCAGTCGGGTCAGCATAGCTGATGGAGGTAACCTCAATATATGTCACCGGGGTTAACAACAATTCATGCCTGCAGCCAGAAAATAGAGAATATAGAACAGAGCAGACAGATTGCATGTTTACAAGGTAAATATATCCTGAAGTTCAGCTTTAAACAATAAACTTGACATTATATGAATAAGAATATGGTCCCAAGCAATTTGCATGATTAATTATCCAAATTTGTAAGAATTCATGAAAGTAAACTAAAAAATTTGGGATGGAATTAAGTTAATTGATATGTTTATCCACGTGGAGCAGCAAGGGAGGGTTCCTGGTTTGACCAAAACTTTGCTGAGGTTACTCATTCGTCTGTTTGGTATTCAAGGAATGATAACTTATAATCCCTCCGTTTCAAATTAATAATGGAGAAGTTTGGTTTGGTTTTGTTCTAAGTCAAACCTATCTTAACTTTGACCAGATTTTTAGGAAAAAAAAAGGCACCAACATGTATAACATCAAATTAGTTCCATCATATCCACCATGAAGTATGTTTTGAACTTTTGATAGTGCATTTATTTGGCATTGTAAATATTAATATATTTTCTAAAAAAAAAGGTAACTGTCAAAGTACAAGAGTTTGACTTAGGACACAGCAAAATAAATTATAATTTGGAATGGAGGGAGTAGCATTTTACATATCTGCCCTTACATTAGCAGCATCTCTTACCTCTACAAATAAGTGAAGTAAAACTATTGTTTAACTACTCAGTTCAATCTTTGGGGTGTCAATGCATATATGGACAATGCATGTTATCAATATTAGGATTAGGAAAGCAAACCACTTTATTCAGGGCACCATAGATCTAGCATCTTCTATTATAAAGAGAGCAAGGGTAAAAATCAGTTTAGGCTTTAGCAGGACTAAAACTGAATATATGAGATGTGACTTCGATACTGCTAGACAGGAGGCACGAGATTTGAGTTTGGAAGGTCAGATAGTGCCCTAAGAAGGATACTTTTTGATACTTGGGATCGATGCTAGTATGCTACAAAGAGACGGGGATGTCGATGAGGATGTTAGCCATATAATTAAAGTGGGATGGATGAAATGACGTCAAGCATCCGGTGTTCTATGTGGCAAAAGGGTACCACAAAAGCTAAAAGGCAAGTTCTATATGACGGCTATTAGACATGCGATGTTGTATGGTGCAGAATGTTGGACCCACTAAAAGAAGATATATTCAACAATTAAGTGTTGCAGATATGCGTATGCTGCATTGGATTTGTGGGCATACAAGGATGGATCGAGTTCGAAACAACGAGATACGGAATTCGTCTTGGGGTAGCTCCAATTGAAGAAAAGCTCGTGCAACACCAACTAAGATGGTTTGGGCATGTGCAACGAAGATCCTTCAGAGGCACCAGTGCATAGCGGTATCATAAGACGGAACAATGATGTGAAGAGAGGTAGGGGCCGGCCAAATTTAACTTGGGAGGAAGCAGTTAAGAGAGATCTAAAAGATTGGAATATAATGAGAGAGTTAGCCTTGGATAGACCTGCTTGGAAAGCAGCTATCCACGTGCTTGAGCCTTGATTAGGCTCTTCCTTGTGCTTCTTTCCAAAATCTTTTAAAACCCTTGTTTTCTTGTTGAAAGCAACCTATCCAAAAACTTAAAAAAAAACTTTCCCATTTATAGTGGTTTGGTTTTGGTTTCAACTCTAGCCTACCTCAACTTGCTTGGGATTAAAAGGCTATGTTGTTGTTGTTGCTGCTAGTCAGATCAAGGTCATACATCAAATTTGAGGTAAAAGCTGCAATTCTGCATACAGGTAAATGGGTGTCTTCTGATGCAAGGATCCTAACAAACAATGGAAGAAACATTTTAAGAAAACAGAAGAAAGGTAAGGAGCAAACTGTCTCAAAAGGACACGGTGGAATGTCACTGTTGCCCCTGGCCCTATGCCAACAATAGAAGATTGTTTGTTTGAGCATCCACGGAGACATACCTGCAATGGATTGCCATGAAATGGAATATCAACCTAACAACTGGGTACTTAATAAAAAATATAACCTGGTTATTTACCGCATGATTATTATCAGCAATATGGATACATAGCTGGTACTTTCCATTACCAGGCACACATCTTCTGCACTTGCAGACATATGAATGCATATTTTGTACTCTTCCCTGTACTGATATTAAATCTCCTTGCACCACTTCTTTAGTTTTTACAGCAGACCCAGAAGCCTCTTTAGGCATCATAATATCAACACATGATGACACACTTAAAATGTTACTGGAGGAAGCACAGAGCCCATTCAAGACATGACATATGGTGTCATATTCTTCCAGCTTTTTGCTTATTGCCTCACAAGAAACATCCAAATGAAAGTAAGAATTATGGTACAAGCCATTCCAAGGCTGCACTAATTTTGGCTCATTGTGGATGACATTTCTGGAAAATGGCTCATCCATCTTCACTGAAGTAACTCCAATAGATTGCTCCCCATTTGATCCCTTCATGCTTAAATTACCATTGAAGGTGATGGAAAGGCTCCAAAGTTTGTCATGACAATCTACTGAGACCTTGGCACCTTCCAAACATCCACAACTTTCCACTGGTGCATGTAAGAATACCAATGGGACACTGGAGAATATAGTAACCACCGATTCGCAGTAACTGCATATTAATGTGAACATAAGAATTTAGAGATACTAGCATTCCTAAACGTGGAAAGTGGTGACAATTAAATGAGAAGATAGTCTTCATCAAGACTATACCTGATATTTCATAAAACTTGCCTCCTCAAACTCCAATAATATCCTTGATGAGTTTTCTCTTCCACGTACAATAGGTTCATTTAGAACAGTACCTTCTGTTCCACTGGGAATAGCTAGACACCAGAGTACCACACAGATTGGTGCCACCAAAGCTAAGGGTACACGGAACATTGCACAATTTTGCCATAGAGGCTTCAGAATTACCTAGTAAATGTGAGTGTGATATTGTAAAGCCCTCAGCATGCTCAAAGCATTCACCTTTCCCAATAAACTGCAAATCATACGGAAGTATTACAGCTTCAGCATACAGTGTAGGCCCTGACATGTTCTGACTTGGAATCTGAAATAGCAAACGAGTACATAGATTCCAATTAGGGACGTAATTGTGCTAAAAAACTCAATATTATCGGTATATGAAAAGGGGCTCACATTACTATTCGGAGGAAATATGTGGGACAACTTCAGCAGGTGAAACAACCTGGCACTATGATAAACATGCAAAGGAATGTGCAATGAAGGGCCAACATGGTTTAATTCCCTCCAGCTGACTATAACATAGATATTGAGCTGCTCCACTCTTTTTTTGTAAGAAAGCTTCTGTAACACAGCCTTACAGGACAGGGGGTCAGCAACATCATAATGATCTAGGTAAGCCACTGGGCCTTCAAGGGCTAGTTTGTATTTGACGATCTGGATATCAAAACGAAAACAAAAAAATTAACTACGGCCAAAATATAAAATGACCATTTTACTGATTTCTGAATGTTGTTCAGCATACAACAGAAGATAATATAAGCATTAATGAATTATTATGAAATACTCCCTCCATCACAAATTGTAAAGGGTTGTAGACCTCTTTTATCCGACCACATTCATATGAATGTTGATGAATCTAGATACATATTGAACACACTTATATGGAGTAATAAATGAATCTAGTAGAGGACTAGAACCTCGTATAATTTGGGACAGAGGGAGTACTGGAGTAGATGCAGAGCCATTCTATTAAATGTGAAAAACAGAATACCGAACTCAATGGCTTCTTGTGAAAGAAGACGCATACGGCAGTTTCTTCATGTTTTCTTGTACGTGCAATGAAATGTAAAATAAAAAATATCACCCTAATATAGCAGCAAGATAGCAAAAAAAGCAAGACAACAAAGAATGGATGCCACTTACAGGAGTGGACATCATTACAAACAGCACGGCAAAGGTCCTAGTGTATAAAACAATTGTCTCTCTCATTAAAAACCTTTCTACTGCACTCATTCACATAATCTTGGTGACTTGGAAGTTTTACTACCAAATTGATAGCTGATAATCTCTGCTTTCCTGATAAGTGCGTGAATGGAAGATAATAAAAGCATATTACTATATTAGTCTGGTGCTCTTATAACTGTGACTACAACACATCACTATTTTTCGACAACGTTGCATGTGTTCCATAAGAGAAGAAGGAAGCACAAGGCATCCAAACACAGTACAGCACAGGAAGCAGGGATATAACGAAACAACAGCACAACCAAACAGAAGGGAAAAAAGAGCCAACACATGCTCAGGCAGGTAAGCAAACCGTCCTAGACAACGTGTCAGTATTCTGTATATTACATCATCTGTCATGGGGCGGGCAGCCAAGGGCCTAGAGGACCATAGGGATAGGCTTAGGGTTAAGATTAGTTGGATAAGGATTAGATTAGATAAGATTGAGTTAGTTACTTAAGGGCCTCCAAGCCGACTCCGCCCAGCTATCTTCTTGGCGCTGTTTATCCCCCTATGAACTAGGGTTCATAACATGGTATCATGAGTCAGGGATCCTTTCCCATGACTTCTGCTGTGGACGATTTCCACATCTTGCATGAGGGCACCAGCAAATCTCTGAGGGACTTGCTCGTGTCAGGGAAGATCTGGAGGAGCTTAAGCACGTTCGATCCACTGTCCTCCAGCTCCGCGATCTGCTCATGGCGCAGTTGGAGTCCGACCGCCGAGCAGTGACTCGGCTGCAGGCTGTGATGCGCGGCTTCTTGGTGAGGCGTCACACACCGCAACCAGGGCGGCAGCGGTGCAGCTTCAGGCGGCTGCACGCGGACTGCTGGCGCGGCTGCAGGTACAGGGAGACTAACCGCCGAACGGTAGCGGCGGAGCGGCTGGCAGTTGTGTTCCACAGTTTCCTGGTGCAGCGACAACATGCGGCGCAGGTGGCAGCAGGGCCATCAGCAGGGCTGGCCGAGCCTCCACTGCAGTTCACCACCATGGTCCATCAGCCACCAAGGGCCGGTCTCCACGGGGTGCAGCGGCAACCAGTTCAAGGGCCCAGTCTCCAATGGGCGGCGCCGTCTACACTGGGACTTGCGGCAGCTGTTGCAGACTGCCGTGTGTGTGTAGGGCAGGCCATAGGACCAGTGAGCTGCCACGTCTTGGCCATTGCAGCCTGGACGAGACGGTTTCCATGGGATCCAGGAGGACCTAACCTTGGCAAATGTTGGGTTCTTTATTTTAGTTGCAATTAAATTAAAGTCGAGATGTAAAGGCTTCTAGTCAGGGTTGCACTTGCACATGCAGATCAAGTTAGGCATCAAGTGTGCTGCCATGTACTCTACTACAGCTCGAGGATGAGCTCTCTTTTAAGGGTGGGGGAATGTCATGGGGCAGCAGCCAAGGGCCCAGAGGGCCATAGGGATAGGCTTAGGGTTAAGATTAGTTGGATAAGGATTAGATTAGATAAGATTGAGTTAGTTACTTAAGGGCCAAAGTCTTCCCCTCTATATATCAATCAATGAAGGAAGAAGAATTAGTCCCAAGCTGTGCAAATTTGGATAGCCTTCTTATCTCAAGCAAATTTGGGTAGGCTAATGCATCACATATTCACATGTGCAAATTTTGCATATAAACTATGGTCATTACCTCATAGATGCCATGCAAATTTCCATTCGGCGGAAGATCAGGTATAAAAACATCTAAACATCCAGTTGAATCAACCAACTGCAGCCTCCCTGACAGTGGAGAAGTCTGTATGCAATAAGGACAGAGGCATTTCAATATGTATCTTAATCCGAAGTCTTAAGACTTAGTCATGAAGTAAAATCATCTATGCCATAAATTCACTCACTTGTTTGCACAATAAAAGTGCAAATGAATTGTTCCAGAAAACCACCTTGCACAATACTGTATCTTAATCCGAAGTCTTAACTCTTAAGACTTAGTCATGAAGTAAAATCATCTATGCCATAAATTCACTCTTGTTTGCACAATAGAAGTGCAAATGAATTGCTCCATAAAACAACCTTGCACTATTAAAATGTTTAAGTCGGTGCCTTCACAACACAATATTTAACATTTTAAATATGAAGCAAAGTGAGATTCTCACATTCGTTAGCCCAATCTATTTATTGAACTGTCCACATGCAAACTATATTCAATATTAGGCATGCAAAAGTACAGCTTCTGGATACAATAATACATGTACTAGGACTACGCATATTAGGGGAATAGGGGTGGTAAAAAAACTGATACCAAACCCTGAACTCGAAATACCCATCACTATCTCGGTACTATCTTAGAAACAAGAATTTATTTTGGAAATTCAGGTATTTAGACCTGGTAGCCAAATTTCTAAAAGAAACCCAAACTATACAATCATCCCTGGCCCACATCATGAATCAGCTCAGCCCCATAGCTCTCACTCAACATGCTAACCCTAGCTGGCCAGTGGCACCATACTCCTCCCACTCCCACCTCCTAGCTGACTCTCCAACACATAGTCGCAGGCATAGATGCAGGCACACAGCCATGCCGGCGCTGTACCCAATGGCGGAGTGAAGAGTCCGTGTGTAGCTAATCCAGAGGCATGCAAGCATGAAGCAATCCAAGCTACAGCATGCAAGCAAAGGGCCTGGCTCTGTATTGCTTGAATCTGATATTCTAAGTTGACTTTTCTCAAGAACAATCCATATATTTTAGTATTTCATTCAACCTCTTAATAATCCATGTCTTCCTATATGTTTCTTGTATTTTGGTATTATGTGCTAATCTCAAGGCACTGGCACTCCAGCAGGTTGGTTTGCTTCTTGACTTCTTGTTGTCCTTTTTTATATTTTATCAAACTTCGTAATAATCCATGTATTCCTATAGGTTTCTTCTATTCTGGTATTATGTGCTAATCTCGTCATAATGGTCTCCATTATCCAATAACGGTCACTCATATTTCGTATAGTATATATTTATGTAATATTACCTTCCTTGCTCCCGTTGCAAATAAACCAAGACTTGTTTTGCAAAACAAAATCTAAGACATTTGCCTGCCAGGACTACTTTGTACTCTCTCCGTTCACTAAATGTATGACGCGGTTGATTTTTCCCAAAACTTTGATCATTTGTCTTACTCAAAAATTAAAAGTTATCGTTTATTTTGTTATCATTTGATTTATCACTAAATGTAGTTTGAGTATGATTCATATTTTCACATATTTGAACAAACTTTCTGAATAAAATGGAGGATCAAAGTTAGTACATGTTAATTTTTTTTTTCACATGCCCACCCCCTCCCCCACCTACACTTTGCATCATGCTCCTCCACTGGCTGTAACCCACCTCACCTCCTCCCCGTGTCTCTGCATCCTTGAAAGCCTCGCCTCCTGTGCTGATGCCTACTCATGTGCTTTGACTCCTCTCTGCATCGTGCACCAGCCCAGTCCAACAGCATCATTGACATCCATGTGCCAATCAAGGTCAAGGGAGGAAGCAGGGCTGCAGGGGCGAGCCGGTGCCCAGTATCCAGATCCACTAATACGTCACGGAAGTGGGAGCTAGCAGATGGGATTTTTTTTTTCATGTTTCGTTTTGGATTTGCTTCGTGCCATTGTTTGTAAATGGTGTTGCTTGATCGGATTTTTTTCCCCCTAGTTACTTAGTATAGCGGAGATTGATGTGCTGATTTGTTTGAACATGCAGTAATCTGTTGATTTGTGAGATTTACACTTGCTCATTGGGTCTTTCGGGAAAATCCGAACCTGATACTTTGGGTACCCAAAAGATCAGGTATTTCTTATTTGGGACAAATCTCGGGTACCAATTCTAAAAACCTTGAATACAAGACCCGGATTTTTTTTCGGATAACACGAATGCCACCCCTAAGGCATAAGCTACAAAATAAATGTGCCACAGGAGAATCAGAAAACAAACAACGAAAACATATTTCAATAATAAGGATTAACATTCCAGCTATCAAGAAAAAATCAACAAGTAAAACTCAAGGCTCAAGAATCTTAAAAAGCATTCCAGGTACTAATTATATTATCTTATGACTGGATAAAATTTTAAAACTTTGTTTTGAGGTAGATAATGCAAGAATTAGATATAACCTTGATGCTTCCCACTAATACGAAATCCAGATCTTCACTCGAAATTATTCTTCTGGTACTGCTGCGACAGGAAAGACCATCGCAGAGGAATTGCTGCTGTCCCTGGCTCTTGCCAACTTCTTCAGAACCATTCCAAATTTTGAGCATCGATGATATCCACAATGATTCACCCTTGCAGATAAAATTTGAGAATGGTATAGCCTAATGAAATCAAAACTGAATTAGTAACTAGGACAAACAAAAGTAGTTTCAAGAAAACAACAAAAGAGGATATTATTACCAATTTGCAAGCCTCCAAGTTTGATCCAAGGCTTGAGCTACTGCAGTTATGGCTGCAGAATTTCAGTATTAAATTTTGCTGCACAACCAAGTTCAAGTTAATTAATTCATAAGGAAAAGAGGTGGGGCAAGAACATTAGGAAGGTTTGATAAAACTAGTACAATCAAATCAAAAATTAGAAGTGCTACATGTGGTACTGTTACTTCCAGCAAATAGTGTTGTCCATCGACACGCCTCTCTCAAAAATATATCAAATGCTATCCTGCCGGATCGAGAAAAATATATATACCTACTCAAGATTTTTTTTTTCAGTCTTCTTTCTAAATTCATAAAAACATTGTCTGCAACATATTAGCCAAGTCCCTAAGGTGTTCCACAAGATATTCAGAATTTTAGTGCCTCATATGTCTTAAGTGGGGGGAAGTAAAAAAAAATCGGAACTGAAAAACAAGTAAACAAACGTATAGCGGCAATTAAGGGCAATTCAAAATCAAGCCTAATTTCCTTTTAGCAGAAAACAAAAGCATTTGCTAATCACATGCCATATTTGCAGCAGAAATCATATGCATATATTCAGTGAAAATATAAAACAACTTGCCTGAGGTTTGCACTTTGAAGAGAGAATTTTAGTAGCATAGGCATGAACCACTCCTTGCTTCTGTGGGTATCTTGCGGTACAAGAATTTAAATTCAGTAAATTAGTAGCCAATATAATGGACAAGGATAATAATTAAACCAGAGCAGCCAATATAATGGACAAAGCTAATAACTAAACCAATCTATAAACTGTTATGACAAAAAAACAGAAACCAGCAGCATACATTTTGTGAGCCCAAAATCTCTTCATCAGAAAATAATTTGGTGAACTTCTGTTTAAAGCATGATATCAGAAGTAACATCCTGAAATAGAAGTGAATAAAACAATGAGCATACCTTGTGAGATGAAAATTATTTGTTACATCAATATCACAGCTATCTCATATAAGTAAACCATAAAAATCCGTACCAAAATCTAGCAGGCATCTCCAATGAGTCAACAAACGTTCTCAAGAGACCCTTGTTTTGTGTATTCAAATGACTTCTGCACCAAGAGTAGAATTTGTTGAGTGATATATGTGATACTGTCTCTGTCCATTATGTAAGGTATGTTTTCAATTGGAAAAGCAAACTTTGTAGTTGAATTATATGCATATTTAGTGAATAAAAGTGGTATCAATATATTTGTATTTCCAAATGCTTTAAGTTTGTGATTGGTAACATACTGAAAATAAATAAAAGTTCAAAATCATCTTTTTATGCCTCGTTCTTTTTCCTCACCTATATCTTTCTCCCTTGTTGCGGCTCGTATTAGGTTTCAACTCTAGCCTACCCCAACTTTCTTGGGAATAAAAGGCTTCTTGTTGTCAAAATAATAAAAGGTTTGTTGTTGTCAAAATCAACTTTTTAAGAGTTCATGAAAATACATACTACATTGATGGACAGAGGGAGTAGTACATACAGACATCAAAATATAGTTCCTGTCTTACTTAGAGTCCACCAAGGAGAAATAATTTACAGTAACACAGGTTTTACTGCATGTTGCAAGTAGAACAGTCCTCGTCCAAGCAAAATCCAGTCGCATCACTCGAAAGTTTGTTATAGAGACCTACGAAGAGGTAGAATAGGCACCGTGACTTGATGGAAATTTTAAGATTTTTAAATTAAAAGTAAGGTAATACGAGTAATTAGCAACATACAATGGCACCAACTCGAAGGGAATGTGGTGGTGCAAGCTGATGATCATCAATCAGCAGCCATGCGTCGTCATCCAGCTGAACCACCAGGCCCTGCAAGTAAATTCCAGTGATGACCCCCACGTACACCCCACCACACCCCTCAGCGGAGCAATCTAATGGAAGATTGGACCTATAGGATGGGCACCATGCCATCGCTGTCTTTGCAGATGACACCAACATTTTGTGTGAGCCTTTATCCCCAACAGAAACCATCTTTTTCTTCAACCCCTGAAATGTACACCAGTCTCCCAACAAGGCACACTAGAACAGGTCGCCACGCACTGGACGCATCCAAAAAGTACACAAAATTCACCGTCTCAAACTTGTGGCCCTGGGCACCTTCCGGGGGTGCCGCCCTGCAGCGGCGACACCCACAGCACAAAATCTCGGCCAGAAACCCGGCTGAACTGCTGCATCCTCCGTCAGCGTTGGCGTGCGGCATACTGAACACCACGCTCGCAGACCTCACCACCCCAAACACGCAGCCGCGGGCGGCCAGGTCCGGCTCTGGTGCGGGGTAATGGAGCGGAACCGTCGCCAAGAAGCCACATTTCGGGGAAGGCGCGGGCTCCTCCTCCGCGAGGCGCCAGCGGACCACCTCGAGCACGCCCGGGGCGCCGTGGAGGCGCAGGGAGGGGAGGTAGTTCCACGCGAGGACGCGGATCTCGCGGCCCAGCGCGGCGGGATCGAAGTCGAGGAGGCAGCAGCAGACGGAGGCGGAGGGGGATGGGTCGGAGAAGGAGAAGCAGTTGCTGCGGCAGGAGGCGGGGGCGGATGCGGAGGGGAGGGAGAGGATGCCAGAGAGGAGTACAGGGTGGGATATCGGCGCGAACGGTGCCGTGTCGGAGCTCCAGGCGGGGGTTGGGGCGGCGAGCTTGGGCTTTTTGCGGGGCGGGGAGGTGGAGCAGGAGGTGGGGACGGAGGGGGAAAGGAGGGAGGAGGCGCCGGTGGTGGGGCGGCGGAGGAGGAGGAGGTCGGCAACGGTGAAGCGCTGCGGGGCGGTCGCGGAGGCGGAGTCCTCCATGGCTAGGGATTGGGGGGCGTTTGGGGTTTGGGAATTGGGAGGGAGGGAGGAAGGGCGAGGGAAGAGGAAGAAGAAGACGAGAGCGGGGCGGGGCGGGAAACGAGGAGCGGCGCGTGGGACCCAATTGTCCGTGGGACGACGCGTGGGGTGGATGGTGGGCTGCGATGGTATTGTTGGGTTGGGTCGTCGAGAGCGGGGCGAGCGTGTTGGGCTCGGGCCTTTTTCGTTTTGTTGGGCTTTGGTTCTGGTTGCCGGTCAAACCGTCGGTCCGGTCCAGCGGTCCAGTTCTAACGATTGTGATTCCGTCACGACAGTGCACCAGTGTTGTATGCTTGCTCGACACACTTTGCCTTCCTACTTGTCATCCTTGCGAAACCGAGGAAGAGATATGAGAGAATTGTACAGGACAGGAGTTCCAGGAGGCGCGGACAAGCAGCGACAGCTTGATATGTGAAATGAGATGGGAGTTAGGGTCTTAGGAGATGCATGCTTATATACCAGGATTTTACGGGCCTAACGTGTTGTACTGCTGTATCTAGGGGTGGGTAAAAATAACTGAAACCGAAGAAATGAACCAAAATAATCAGAACCGAAACCGAAAAAACCGAAGTAAATTTCAGTCTCAGGTATCAAATAACCAAACTAACCGAGGGTTTTTGGTCTTAACCCTTGAATAACCGAAGAACCGAAGAAAACTAAAGTTGGCCCATCGGCCCAATATAGAACAAAGCCTATTACATATATAACCCCAAATCTAATCATCTCGGCTCCCAGCCTCCCACCGTAGCCGCCAGCCGCAGTCTTTCCGCCGTTCCTCAGTCCCTTCTCGACTGCTCCCCGCTCTGTCCGCGGCTCGCTCCCGCTCCGTCCACCGCTCGCCGCCTCTCGCTCCCATCTCTTTCTATCGCTTGCTCCCCTCTTGGATCCTACAGGCTGCCCCGCTAGAGAGGCGCACAGCATACCTGCACGGCTTACCATCGCGTCAGAGCTCCGAGCTACAAGTGAAGAACAATGGCTACATCCTGGATCAATGGATGGATTAAGTTTGTTAAGCGTTTCGTTTTCTGATGTTCTTGGCTTCTTGCTCTTACTATTGTGCGATAATGTTGTGGTTTAGATCTTGAAAGAGGTGAGATGCTGCTAAACTTTGATTAGTTCGATCATAACCAAGACCGGACTGAACTAACCAAAGACTGAGATGCTGGGTCCTTGTTTTCTAAAGATGAAACTTCGGTCTTGGTTGTCAGATAACCAAACTTTTTAAAAGACCGAAAAAAACTAGTCGAACTTTTCGGTCGGACCGATTACCCACCCCAGGTGTATCTTTAAATGGGTCGTGCTTCTGCCCACCCAGGGCGCCTTCCTATTGGCCCAAGCACCATACGGGGTCCGATTGTGGCAGCGTGGGCCTGCTAGCCACTGAGCTGCTCGGGACAAGATATACTTGCATTCCTAGGCGAACATGTGACCCAATGCTATTAAACGAGATTCAGACACTGCTCGTTTGCGGAGGTATTCGCGTCTCCACGCGGGAATCCAAGACAAACTACACATGTCATCCCGCGCCGCGCCGATTCCCGGAAATGAGCGCTCTTTCAAACGAAGTTTGCATTTTAGAGGCAATGGTAGATGGTGCTCCCTGAAACCAGGTCATTCGTCTGGCGAAAAAAAACACCATTGTGTTTTTCAAGTGTTCATAACAGTTTCACTTTGTCTGTGCCAAAGCAGAGATAGGAGAGCATGAGACCCCTATAGTATATGCCTTGCAACGTGCATGTATATTTGAACGGCTTGATAGACAATGCATCATCTCGTGGATACACATATATTTTCACGAGCTCCGCAGGCCGACAAAATTAGCTTCTTTTATTTCAGAGTGGGCTCACGAAATAATTGTGGCCTACGAAAAATTAGTATTTTCATGTAGTGTATACCGATAAGAGCGTACATATAAAGTGGAAATGAGGAAGTATGGCCTATCGAAGTCAGATTGACAAAAAACTATATCGTATATGCTACTCTCTTCATTCTAAATTATAAAAGGTTTTGGCTCTCGTGGTCTCGCCTCCACGCATCTATATTCTGGAGGGTTTTGATGAATCTAGTCGTATATGCTTGAAATATATTTAAGGAGAGAGGAGTAATCTGAAATGTAGGAAGTAGATCATAACGTGACAAGTGCCTTCTTTTATTGGTATAGGACGCATTAGGATTTGGAAAGGCCAAACAATGTAAACTTTAACCCCTAACTAGCTTGGATGTACGGGCAATATAAAGGAGAAAAAAAGAATAAATTAAAAGGAAGGAAACCGTGGTTGATTGACGTCTTTTCTTTCTCGTTAATTGCAAGACAAATAAAGTAATCGTGGATATGGGTACAAAATGAGGTGATAGAATAAATACTAAAGGGTGAAAATATTTTCCTTCTATCGGTTTTAGACCTTTTCCAATATTTTTTTATCCTTTCCAACCTGCGCAGTAAAGCTAATGTGATGTAGTGGGACCATAGGTAAAAAAAAGTTTTTTTTCTAAAACTTGCTATTTTATAGCATAAATTAGTCAAAATCTACTTGATATTAAGTGAAAAAAATAGTGCATCAACAAATATGTACTCCCTTCTGTGAACGCGCTTGTAGCGCGTTGCCCAGTTCGTGGGGCCGGTCAGGAGTTCGACTCCAGGTTCACACCGCTGCCTGGGATTTTCCTCAGCTGCGTGTGTGTTTCTCTAGGTATAGATTGTAGGTCTAGGGTGTGTGAGTTTAGCGGGACTATTGTGTGAGTTCAAATACTACAACCTGTACCGGAAGATTGAGGCATTTAAAAAAAATGTACTCCCTCCATCTCAGAAAACGAGTCATTTAGGTTTATTCTATGTTAAACTTTTATAAAGTTTGGCTATTTTTTTATGACAAATTATAAATAGTTATAGTATATCTCAAAGTATAACAAATTTTAAGATAAGCGTTGGTCAAAGTATATCTCAAAATAACTTTCTCAAATCCCAATACACCTCGTAACGTACAGAAAGAAATGGAGGGAGCAGTAGAACAAAAAGCGTCGAGGCACTGCTCATGTGCTGCCCCCGCGGCCCCAATTATGACGAGTTCTTTGCCCCCCAGGGCACGGAAAGAACACAAGGATTATGATGAGGCCCGCGCATTAGCGGATAGGAATCGCTGAGTGGTCATGGCACAGCGCCATCATTTTCCGGCGCTGATGACCGATCGATGGACGACTAATCGTTCATGGGGCAGGCATCATCTCCAATTCTCCATTCACCAATCTAACACAGGACAAAAAGGCAGAGCACAACTTGGGCAGGCATACTGCCACACATCCCTCTCACACAAAGAACTGCCGCTAGCTATCTAGTGTATTTTTTTATGTTGCTGTTGCATTTTCATGGCCAGATTGTGTGCTGCTGCAGCTGTTTTTGACAAGCACAAAAGGCCATGGTTGGTTGATTGCGACATGAAAAACCACTAGTGGCGCAGGTGGATTCCCGGAATCAATCGAAACGCTTTATTCTTAACTGAAACAAATAAAATCGTTTTCCCCCAAAGAACTTTGACAGCAGCAGACAGTCAGCGATGAGCAAGTTGGAGTGGGCAAAGGGACCTGGGCTCCAGCTGATGCCCCGGTGCTAAAATACGTGTTGCTCTGTGCGTACCCTATATATGGCCTATGCTGGGCATTAGGCTAGGGGCATCTCTTTGATTGTTCTGACGCTGACTGTGTTTTGTTTAAAGCACCGTCACAGTTGGTGTTTAGTTGGTTGTCAAGAGGACAAGAGGTCTGATCGATTCAAGATTGACCAAGGCACTTGCTGGCATTTGCAAAACCATAGCGATAGCTTTTATCGGCGTATATAGATGGATTACAATATTCAGCAGGAGCATTAGGAGAAAATCAGGAGGAAGCCTTCCCTGTAGTTTGGAGTTTACCGCAAGTGGAGGGTAAAATAAAAAAGAGTTCAACTTAGAACTGCGGAACCAAACAACCAAAGTTTTTTTTAACGTAATGGCAGGAGCTCTGCCTTTAGAAAGAAATAGAATTGGTCCAGTTTAAAAAAAAAACAGATCGAAGACATTTACACAATAGGCGGTTGGATTGAGTCATCAATACATGCTGCACACCACGGGACACCGACTAGTTGGACTAAGACATCAACAAAAACCGCACGACCCTAGCACCCTGCACACAGTGGCGGAGCCAAGATTTTGGTTGGGGGGGGGGGCAATTCACTAACTAAAACGACAAAAAATACACCATGATATATACACATGCATATACTAAATTTCATATAGCAAAGATAACAAGTAAATCAATAAGTTACACAGTAAAATCATCTACTAATTAAATTCAACAGATATGAAAATAATATAGCATAGGCGATGTTTTTTTTAAAACTTACATGATCACATCTCTGTTAATTTGAATTTGCCTCTATGAGGACCAGCTATATCATAAAATTTGATTATATTGAGAGAGCTAATGTTTGTTGCTAAATGATCAAAATATAAAGAAATAACGATAGATCCAGGTAGAAAAACAAATGTCAATTCGACAAAGAATCAATGTCTTCATTCAATTAAGTCTAGCCTAGGGCATCATTAAATCAGGCATTAGAAATTTGATGTAGTTAAAAAGGGCCTAATCAATAGAATTAGTGTTGTACTGGTTGTCTCGTGGGCGGATGAGCCATGCATTGGCCAATATTATATCATTTAATGGAGTTAAGAAGAGGCTAATCAGTATAATTAGTACTGTATTTATGAGATCGTTAAGGGAGGCCTGGCCCCTGCGCGCCCCCTTGTCTCCGCCGCTGCTTGCACAGATGGCGACCCCTACAATCCGGCGCAAGTCGTCTTTGCCGAACTCAGCTACAAGCTAAGCAACTCCGATTGGCTCGATCGGACCACCACCATCTATCACAGACTAGCAGCAGCCAGAAGAGCGCACTAATTATCATCGTTGCCAAACTAGGTTGCAACGGCAACGCAATAGCTCTAACTTCTCCAAAAACACACACCTTCAAACGAGCAAGCCTTGAAGGAACAAGCGGACAGCCAGACCGAAAGAGCCCACCGCATGTCATTGTTGTCAAGTTTATCACCTAAGTAACAAGCAGCTCCGACTTCCCACGACGAACAACAACAAAAGCCATCAAACACCGAAGCCTACGCGAAGTGCGCACCAGTGCGACAAGGACGAGGAGAGAGCACTTCATCGTAGCCCAACAAAGCCACACCCCGTGGCGAGCAGCTCCGACTTAGCACCCAAGCAACCTCGGACCCGGCAAGGGAGAGACGCACCACCGCACAGGCAACAGAAACAGACGACAAGGCCACAACGGTAGGCCCAAACTCACTGAAGATCACCAAGGAGAAGCGGGAAGACCCAGACGACGCCTCCCAGGAGGAGAACGATGCGACATGCCGTCGTCGCTCGCCCATTGATAGGACAGTGTTTCCACTGGGAAGACCCACAGAGGCCAGGTGGGTTTGTCAATGATGATGCTTCTCCAAGAAAGGCAACGGCGCAAAAGAGCGTCGCCATCATCAGCTCTGACAAAAAGCCAGCCAGGGCATTAGCCCAAATATCCCCACCGCACCCGAGCCCAAGGCAAGGCCAAAGCACCGCGAGAACCACCTTGCAGCACCCCCGGCCACAGCAACATCCAGTGAGCAAGAATCGCCAACCTTGAGGAAGCTCGCCGCCTGACGCTATGAGTACCCGAGCAGACCAAGGAGCACAGAGGCGCGAGATCGCCGCCGTCACGTCCCTGTCAACCTGCAAGTCGTCGTCGTTGCGCCACGCCGCAAAAAGGTGAAGCCGTCCCCACGACTGTCCTCCAAAACGCACCGCCGGAGGAGCGCCCCTCCCCTGCCTTAGCTCCACCCTCACCCCCCCTCCGCCCTCACCCTGAACCAGCCCACGAGGCAAGCAGGTAGCGGCTGCCAGGCACAACGGGGAGGGAGCAGGTAATATAAGAAGGGAAGATGGACGGCGGAGAGGCAACCCAATGCGCCTTGCATTCGACCCGAGGAGCTGCGCCGACCGTTTGAGCAGCCCCAAGGGCAAGATCCAGGCGAGGTTCAACCAGATCTGGCCTAGGGACCACCGCCCCAGCAACCGGCACGGAGAGGATAGGATGGAGAAGATGGCGAGGAGGCAAAGAGTCACAAAGGCAAAGGCAAGAGGGAGAGGGCCTCAGCCGCCGCCGTCCTGGCCCCGTACTTGGGCTTCCTGGCCGCAAGCTCGGGCGGTGGCGAGGATGACGAGGGTGCTCGGTGGCGGCAGTGCTGGGTCCGCCCGTGTCTATAGCAGCATTGAGAGCTCTGCTATATTGAGTAACAAGTATGTCTCAGCTGGTGCCTCGTCAAACAACCTAAGTCATCCAACTTATCTAAAACAAGACAAAATATAACCTAGTTAATTGAAAGCAGTTTCATCAGTGTTTTTTTCCTCTATTTTTAAAATAATAATAATAGAGAACTGCTACTAAAACCGTGGGTTGGGCCGCCCCAGTCTGCCACGGCTAGACCATCAGCAGGCATGCTCGTGAGGCTGCCGTGCTAGTCCAAAATTTCTCATTATTTCAGTACATTGTTAATCCTTTAAGTATGACAAGCAAAAATACCCATCCACTCGCTCCTCAATTAGCCTTTTCGAGTACGCTGATCCACTGCTATTACGAGAGTAAGGAAAAAAAATTAGGCCTCTTTCCCTCACTTCTTGGACCATCCGTGAGTGCATCTAATGACTTTGGACAAAATCCTTCGAGCACTAAACAAGTTAACCTCCATGTTAGTGCCAGTCATGGTTTTGCCTCCAGGCACGCACTGGTCTATTGTTTGTACCATTCTATGTTCTCTTAATGTACGTAGAGCTACTGAATGTGTGTACCAGAATAATTTAAGCAAACTCATGGAATTTAGTGACGGCTACTAAATATATGTAACAAAGAGCTTTGGGTATCCCAGGAAATCTAGGTTGTACAGTGCCATCGGCCCTAAAATAGTTATCGACGTATCGTAACACTTAGGTAGATTGTAAATGTCATCTTTTAATGACGAATTCCATGCGATTCCAACTGATTTTTTGAGATTATACACAACGTTCAAAATAAAGATAGTATATGCATATGTGTCATATCGACCTGGTACATTCTAGATATCATCTTATTTTGATGATCCACATTGGCTTAGAGCCAATTTTTATGTGAGACCATTTGAGTTGGAAATCTTATCCACTTAGCTTTCCGTTGATATAAATAAAACTGAATCTGCATGCAACATGGATGTTTGCTTTGTGTGACCTTCGTTCACACCTCCTGGGGGATGCCATCTGGTTTTGATGATTTCCGTCGACTCTGATTAAATGTTATCTTCTCGGCTTTGCATCGAATGTTCGAAACGAAGTCCGTATGTTCATTTTCGTGTGATCTCATCCTGCGGTACGAACCGAGCTTTTAAATGAGTTTGAATTCAATTCGGATTGAGCTTATCTCATATATATTATAAAGTTTGGCATTGCACCGAATCAATTCATCCTTTATATTAGGCATATATAGATTTGATGTTAAACTTTTTTTACACAAATAAGCTAAGAATTAGTTTTGAAGGAACTTTGTATTCTCACTGCAGTTAAGGTTTTTTTAGGAAATATTTAGTGTTTTTGTACTTATTTTGAATATGCTTTGGAAATATTTATGCTAAGTTGAACTAGTTTTCGATTTAGTTAGTCGATATACGTAAAAATTGATTTCTTAAAAAGAACTATTTTTGTTACTCCGTTGTAAAAATATTTTTTATAACAGGCGTGCCCCCCTAGTTAACTTCGACGGATGGAAAAAAGATCAGCTAGAACTTCACTGGAAACACACACGTCCACCAGGACCACCACACACCGCGGCACCAGACACCACAGATCATGTAGCGCCGGGTCTTTGGAGCGCTTGACACACATGCGCATGTGCACTGCACCTCAAAAGTGTTTCCAGTGCGATTGCCTATCCGAGGCTGTGATAGCGATTTCTGAGCGGTGTTGGCTACTGCCAATGTACGCCAATCCCTGCTACTGCGAGAGATGGGCGACGTGTCTGGCGGCCTGAGCGGCACGAGTCACACGACTCTCAGGTGTCAGTTCACCTCCACATGGACGCCACAAGTGGCGCCCCAGCAGCGTCCGGGCGATTTTTTTTTTCCTTGCACTTGTCCGAAGGTTCTAGAGGACTTCAACGAGTCCAAAGCTAGGGTGAAGTTGTTTCGATTTGACACGGTACACATGCCTCAATACAATCCAAAGTTACTACATCACTGGAGGATTTCACGAACCAAATAACTCCATCACACCGTTCATAGTCCAGAGTCTAGGCGGAATAACCGGGACATACATCACTGGAGTTGGCTCTCCCGCCTCCAGAGCCCAGAGAGGGATTTTGCATCGACCTTCAGATCTGGGAGACTGGGACAGTATTCATAGACCTGCAGTAGCTACAAGTGCTCCGTGACCATGAGTCCATGACAGTATCTTGATCACGACGGCAGAATTGTGTACTCCGGCGGCCACCCTTGTTTTGGTGAAGCAAATCCTGAACCAAACGCTAGGGAGGCAGTGTACCACCGTTGTTTCGATCGGTTGCAGTTTCGCCCGGGGCACCTCTCTAACCCTTTTGTTAATTAATCTTCCTTCTGTTTGTACCCTTGTTCATTACTAGCAAGTTCCATCCAATTCCATGCGAGTCAATCGGCAGAGGAGAACGGAGCCGCCGCCCGCCAGGAAGCTCCGACTAAATCACCTCCGTGTTTTTACAAACGTGACGCCACCACCTTACTGTATTTTTTTAACAGCGCCAGTATAAATAAAACTACAGTGCTCGGAGTAGGTACGTACGCGGATACACCCAGAGAGGTGCAGAGTACATTCGGCGCAGACGCAGTCACGCACTCCCTCCGACGGACGGCGACGTGAAACCCATCCAGATGCACTCGCGTCGCGTGACGCCACCCCTACACGGGCGGACGCGAGACCGGAGACCAGCCAGCTACATGCCCGCAGCCAAGCGAGCCCAGAAACTGCAAACGAAGAAATCGGCGAGTCTGCCCGGCGACAAGTGTCCCGGCAGCGCACGAAAGCGAGGGCTTGCCCCACACGCAGGCTTCGCCCCCGCGCGGGCGCGACACGTCGGCGCGCGGGCGCCGGGATGATTGGCCCGCGCGGGTGGACGGCCCGGATCTCGCCGCGTTGTCACATCGGCGGCGGAGGGGGTGCTATTTATCCGCCCGTGTGGACGCGGGGGCTCCCTTCTCCAATTCCAATCTAGTGAGCAGGGACCCCGCCGATTTCTATTAGGTGGTTGCGTTGTGTTTGCTTCGTGTTGGATTGGAGTTGGACGGAGTCGGGGGCGCGTCGTGCGAGCGAGGCGAGGCGAGAGGATCACGGCGACGAGGAGGAGGAGGGGGCTATGGAGGAGAGCGATTAGCGGTTGCCGAGTCGGGAGAAGGGAAGGGGTGGTTTTGATCGCACTACTAGCGTTTGCCGGGCCTCGATTTCGGCTTCGAGCAGGCAAGAACCCTTTTTTTACCGGGGATTCTTCATTCTTGGGGTGGGTTGTTAGTTCGCCCGTTGATTTTGGTGCCGGATTGTTTTCGGGGGCAATGATTTTGGATTCCCTGTTTGCCACATGTATGTAGATTAATTTGGTAATTGGTGACGCGCTTGGTTTCGCACCCGATTAGAGAGTTTTGCCACAGAGGGGCCATTTTTTTTTCAGTTGCGCTACTCCTCAATCCAGTGATGTTGAAGCAGCTTTCCCAATTTGATTGGACCCAGGTTTTTGCGGTTGGCGTCTAGAGGAGTAGTTTTCCTGCTTACTGTGGCCAAAAAGCTTTCCGTTGGATCTACTACTTGTGTAGCGGGGAAAATCGGGATTTTATCTGAGATATTATTTGTTGCTTCATTAGGTTTTCCGCTCGGCAGATCCAAGAGAGCGCCGAATTTTGCTTGATTTCGCCGCGATTTTTGGGTTCCGATCGAGAGGCTCCCAGGACTTTTTTTTCCCTCTCTCTCGCGTGAAGCGAAGGATTTCCCCTTTTTCCGCCACGTCAATGGCGCTGAGCCGCTTCACGCAATGGCTGTGGCCGGGCCCGGGCGGCGCCGCGGCGCGGGGCGCCACCCACGAGCTCACGAGCGGTGGCCTGACGGGCTCCTCCTTCCCCGACTTCCCTTCCGGGTTCCGGGAGCCCGACACCGTCACGTTCTACACGGCCGGCGGCGCTGGCGGCCGCCGCACTCGCCCGAGGAGGCTCAAGAACCGGCGCCGCAGCCGCGGGGAGCTCCGGGTCGACCGGGAGTACGACATGGTCATCGTTCCGTCCGACGGCGGCGGGTGCCTGTCCGGCTCCGATTCTGACGACTCCGACTGGTCCATCGGCTGGCTCGAGCCCCAGGCGCCGGAGCTGCAGACGGACGGCGACCCGGAGAACTGCTTCGCGGTACTCGTGCCGTGCTACCGCCACGGCCGCCAGGAGCAGACCGGGAGGCACGAGGACAAGTTTCTTGGGGCCGGCGCCCTGGCTGACGGTCGCCTCTCTGGTGAGCATGCTGACCTGATATGTGAATTCAATGTGTTCTCTTCAGAATTGAGAAGCGGCCATCCTATTTCAGTTCATATTTATTAAAAGGATTTAGTCATGCAGTTCATAACGGATTTATGATAGCTTGTTTATGGAAAGATTCAGTTCTGTAGCTGTCCAGGATTGGAAAGATATCATGTTATGGTACTAGCAACAGCTCGGATCTGTCTAGTGTAGAATTTGGAACGAACAAGTTGAGTTGGTTGATTCTTATGTAGTATTGTGAATAGTTCAGTCTTCTGTTTTGCAAGCTGACATAAACTGCCTAAAATCGTCACTTTTCAGTTACAAATTCTTGTTTTGGGGATAATTTCAGTTTGTTAAGCTGACATACCACAAAATATAATAGGATAAGGTGCTACTGTCTTTAGCAGGCAGGCTGGCTTTCTTTCCCCTTCTTTTTTCTGATAGGAATTGGTGGTCCGATGCTAGAAGGCATCTAGAGTTATTCCCCAATGATTGCTTTTTATGTGGTGTTGTTTGATTATGTAGCTCAGTAATAAGCTAATCGGAGAGTTCTATGGTATTTGTGGGAGTGGATCGGCTTAGTCATATGACATTTTCATGATTGGTGCTGATGCTTCATGGGTTTGGTAGCTTACTTCGCACTATGGATTTGAAATCTAGTTTTCGTTAGCTTATAAAGTTTTTGTCTGGTACTCAATAGGTGGGTGTGGGTATACACTAGAGTTAAGATGTCTACTTTCGTTAGACTATGCTCACCAGCCCGCCCATCCCACTCCGCCCGTCTCAATATTTCAACTATCTCTCTCTGTGTACAGTGTATGTGCGTTCTCTTTTGGGCACTCTAGTGAGCATAGTCCTTAGAGAGAAAAAGGTAACTCAATATAATCCTACAGTTCATTGAGATCATGTTTGCTACTATTCAAACTGCATGATGTGACTGAACTTGTACCAAATAATTACTAGCATTCAATTGCCTGGTTGAGCCATCTTAATTGGCTATAAGCCACTGCAATTGGATTGGAGACAGCTTTTGTAATACTTCTATAAGATTACCTTCAATCTTTAATCTTTTAAGTAAAAGAGCCTAGTTTGGCAACCTTCATTTCCTCTGAGGAATGGAGAGGAAAATTAGTTCATTTTCCTCTCAATTTCCTCCATTTCCTAGGAAAAACGAGATTGTCAAGCTAGCTCATAAAAGAGTTCACATTCTTTTGTTCAGTATATTTACCAGAGACCATCTTTATTTATGTACATCTAAACCTAACATGGCTGTGGATTATGTTCTCTAATAATCTTCTTTCTTCTGATTTGCAGATGGAAAGAATTTTGTAGAGCAGTGGCTTTCTTCGCTCCAGAACTAATATCGTCAGACCTCTCCCAGCTATGCTGTAAATATTATCGTTCCGTTTGGTTCTACTGTTTTTGCCCTAGTCGTAGAATGTATCGATGAAGGAAGACATGAAAAAACCCTAAAAAGAGAAGGAAAACCAAAAAGAAAGACGAGGAGCAGTGGGATTCTGAAGCAGCACCAAATGGGTATGTCCTTCCTGAGGTTCCCAGGCTATTCTACTCTTGCAAAGCAAACGCAAATGCTGAACAACTCAAGCTGTGTGTCATCGAAAATGATTTTTGCCATCCTCATATGTGCTGAGTGCTAACCTATGAAGACTGATACCACGTAGAGATGAACTGTGATTCCATTGTTAATTTTTCCCACTCGCTAGCGGACCTCGAATTCAACTGCCTGTACATAGTGTTCTTGCAGTGTATTGTGTATATAGCCCGCGCAGAGATGTGGTTGCCCGATTCTTCAGTGTGTGGGTGCGTGTGTGATTCCTGTACATGGGAACTGAATTCTTATGAATCAATCGATCTGCTGTATATAAATTTTTGTGACAATGTGAAATCTGTTTCTGCTGCTTAGTGTTACTTGTCTTGTTATGCATGATGTGTTATCGATGCTCATGGGTGATTGAATTTGCCAGTGGGCACATGTCTCACAAATAAGCGTGGATTAGAGGAAAAAAAGTGTGGATTGGAGCTTTGAAGTTTCAAATCTCATCAATGGCTATCTCATGGCATCTTGAAATTTAAACAAGTGTTAATTGGAGCTTGGAAGAGTCATATTTAAAGTTTTAGTTGTAAAAAACAAAGCTTCCAACAGTTTCTAAATAAATCATTATACATTCATCCTTTGAACTGACGTGAGATAATGCAGAATATATGAGAAAACAAGAGATTGCTGTGTTCGAGAAAAGAAAAGAAAATAATGCAGAATATATGGGAAAAATAAGACATCGCGTGTTTGAGAAAATTAAATTAAATAAAATAATGCAGAATATATGGGAAAATAAGAGATCGCGTGTTCGAGAAAAGAAAAGAGTGCATAATATATGAAAAATAAGAGCTCGCATGTTCGAGAAAAGAAAATAAAATAAAGAATGGAAACAGAATCCACTCCTTGTGGAAATTACTAGCTCCATGAGATTATTATTAGAGTGAATGATAATAAGATGGACCTACATTATCAGAGGGTACTAGTTCCATGAGATTTTAGCGAATGAAAATAAGATGGACCGACATTATTAGAGGAACTTTAGATGGGCCAACAAATGCAGACTTTAGATGGGCCAAAAATGCATAGACTTTAGCTTGTTTAAAGCCTGTTTGGTAGAGCTCTGCTTTCGGATTATCTAGCTTTGGGAGCTAATTATCTAGTGGAGTGATTGTGATTCTTTGGCAGGAGCGAATCTGTTTGATGAAACGTTTGGTTATTTGGCGTGTACCCGTACCAAGGGTGCCCCCGACGGTCCAAAACACCGTGATAGGCTGAAAACACCGAGGGAGGCCAGGCGCGCCCAAGGGCAACGAGCCTCTCAAGGGAGGCGCGGGCCCACAAGTCATACGACCCCGACCGACAACCGACCGCGGCCGAGGGGTCTCGCTTCCCCCCTTTCCCTTTTTCTCCTCCAAACGACCCTCGAGAGACATAACGACCCTCGAGAGACAGAAGCGAGGGAGAGAAGAGAGAGGGAGGAGGGGCCTCTTGCTCGACACGCGCGCGTTGGAGCACTCGAAGGCACCGCACCCGCCGCTCCCTTTCTCCACCCGGTTCTCTCTTCTTCCTCTCCCCCGCCTTCCTGCCAGTACCACCTCGCCCCTGCCCCGCCTGCCGCCACCGCCTGGAGGCCGCCGGTGCATCGGCACCCTTGCCGCACCCCCCACGCCCGCCGGCCACCGCCGCGCCGCACCGCCCCACGTCCTCCACCGCCATGGCCGCCGCCGCCGCGTGGAGCTCCCCCGCCGCCGACCCTCCCCATCGGCAATCTCTCGCCGCTGGTCTCAACTGCCCCACCAACCGCCTTCCACCGCCTGGCCGTCTGGCCATCCCGGCGCTCCCTCTATGGCCGGAGGTAGAGGAAGATGGCCATGGCAGCGGTGGCGGCAGCGGCCCCCTGAACCCCGAACCCTAACCTCGGCGGCAGCGGCGACGACCTCACTCCCTTCTTCCCCGGCGAGCAAACGAGGCACGGGCGGGCAGGCGGCAGCGGCGCGCGACCGCTCCCTCCTCCTTCGACCGCCAGGATGCGCCCTGGCGCGCGCACCGGGTAAGAATTCTAGGAGAGAGAGGAGGGAGCGCGGACATGCAATATTGCCGACAAAAACATGGCTCTGCTGTGCACTTTCTCGAAAGCATGCAGGCCGTTCAGCGGTGCAATGTTAAACAGGCGTCTGAGCAGATGCACACACGCATGGCCGACCGTAACAAAAACTATTACCTTCTATTCTTCCAAGTTCCGATTCTAGACCGTTGCCTGCCACGAGAGGCAGGGATTGAACCTGCGCCACGCGGCAATAGCAAAGCAACCATGATCCGGGCCTAATCCACGGCTCCCGTGGAACCAGGCCCACGCCGGGGTTGACTCCCCCGCCTGGCCCAGAAGAGTGTCCACTGTCCACAATAGTTGAATGAAATAGCTGGCTGATGTAGAGCTGAGAGAAAAATAAAAATAGTAATCTTTTTCACTAAAAATACTTGGTTCCGCACGTAATAATTTAAGTTTATTGAAATACGTGAAATCTCGGGTCCATTAGCTCGTCGCTAGCCATTTTCGTTTTCCTCACTTTTTCATGAGAGAATGTATCTAGCTAGTGAAATAGCTATCCATTGGAGAAGCCCAAAGTGTATTTGGCATTCTGTGTACGTGCATTGGCCATGGTTCTGGCCTAAACCCGGTCAATCTAGGGCGAGAGAAAAATCCCCACCCCACCCGTGGATCGCCCTCTCTCATGCCGGTAAGGCTTTGGGTAGGGCGTCCGATGCGGGGAAAATATCGACGCCCCTCCGACCTCCCGCTCCGCTCCTCCGTCGCCGCCACACGTCCGCTCTGGCACCGGCTGGGGGCTCTGACCCGCCCGCGCCACAGCCCCTTTGCCGCCGCGTGCTACCCCTCCCTCATCCCGTTCCGCGTCGGTTTGCCCTCCCGCTCCGCTCCTTCGTCATTGCAGGCGAGGTCTAGCGAGTGCGGCGGGTGCTCGGCGCGTCCTCCCGAAGCCCTAGGTCCCTCCTGGGGGTTTGACCTAGGATCTACCCGAAGCCCTGCCCACCCAAGGCGCCTTGCAACAGCGAGTAGGACCTAGGGTTCTTTGAGTGTTTGGCGCGAAATCGTATCAACACTGCCCCTGCCTCATCCTCCTCCACCGACGACACCGGTGAGAAGAAACGTGAGGAAGGACCCCCGAGATGAGCATGCGAGTCATGTTGCAACTTGTGATTTCAAATGTTGCGGGTTGTGATTTGAGATGTCGGATGAAATTATAGGTTTTCATCGGATGAATTTTAGTGTTGCAACTAGTTAAATTCGAGTGCTGTGTACATTATTTTTCGATGTTGAAGACATATTTTTTCTAATATTGCACGGATCTTGCGTTGTTTTTTACGTTACGTGAAACATTCACCGATATTGTGATGGAATTTTCCCCTACGCGGTGAATTTTTTCCAAACGTCGATGTTACTGAAGATTTACGCATACTATTTTTTCGACGTTATAAAAATACGCGTTTGCGATGTTGCGCGGAACATCATCCGATGGCCATTCCACGGGACGTCCGAGCGCTAGACCTTCCGCTCTCGTGGGCGCCGATCTCATGCAGTCACGCGTCGCAACTCGCTGCCTTGCGCACGGAGCGCCGCCATCGCCCGCCGCTCCTGCGCACGCGGCCTCCTCGTCGGCAGGTGCTCCTCTTGCCCCCTCATTCTTCCCTCCCCTTTTACCTTCTCCTCAGCTAATGTTTTCTCATCTTTCTAGGGTTTGGGTGTCAGATTCGAGGATCGCAGGGCCAGCCCGAACCTGTTCAATTTGCGTCGCGGACTCGCTAGATTGTTCCCTCTCATAGCTAGCGGCTAGCGCAGCTAGAGTCGAAAACTGTTCGACAGCCTGGTGGAGGTCAAGTCAACAAGGGGTGGGCCTGTCCCCGGGCTAGGAATCGGAGTCGGCCGAATCTGGTACATATAGGGCGTGCTTAGTTGGATGACAAAGTTGGTCAAACCAAATTTTGCCAAAATTTGATCATGTTTGAATCTAGAAAAATATTTTGCCAAATAACAACCTTTTTGTCCGTATACCTTATTTGGACGCTAAATAAGACCTACAACTAAAAAAATTTATTATTTAGCAAAATATTTTTATAGATTTAAATATGGTCAAATTTAGCCAACCTATCAGACCTCGACTCTCTCTCTCCCTTCTCCTGCCTACCTAATTGGCAGGCTTCGGCCGCCGGATTTAAGACCTGCGGGCGAAATCGGCGAGAGCGAGGAGCCCTCGATTTCTGATTTGGGGACTGGCGACCATGGGGGCGCTCCAGGAGATGGGTGATGCGACGTTCGTCAAGGGGCAGCCGCAGGTCCGGGTAACAGGTAAGGCTCCTGTTGTGTGCTCCGGCTACTTGTCATGTTTACTTTTGGATTTGTGGTTATTCAGTTGTACTGTCTAGTAGCAACAGCTGGGTCTATCTATCCTGGTCCTGCCTAGGGAGTTTTGTCTTTTAAATACTTTTTGGCTTGTCAGGCATGCTGTTCTTGCGCGAAAGAATCCTTCAAGCTAACCGGCCTCTGAAACTGTGCTCTCGCATCCTGTTTTCTCCTGTCATTCTCATTTCTGTATCATGACTTTGCTTGTTTCAGGTGATGGATCCGCTTATTCCGCCGCTCAAATACTAAAGGCCTCACCTTGTCAACAAGGTGAGGATTCTGACTCTGCCGAAATAACAGCATCTCAGGCCCAGCTTCCGGAGGTAATAAAATCAGAAGATAGCTGCCCAGAGGCACATAGGATGTGCACAGTTCAGTAATTTTCATTAATATGTTAGCGGCAAGTACAAAAGCTAATTGCTAACTGGATAGTAATAACTTGTCCGTCCAGCTCATTTCATGAAAGCAGCACTACTACAGCCATTGTATGTTGTTAATTAATTTCCTGTCATTCTTATTTGCACAGGATATCCTTCATCATATACATGCTCTCATGGATATACAGGATGCTGCCCAAGCAGCCTGCGTCTCTCATGCTTTTCTTCGTTCTTGGAGACGCTATCCAAAGCTCACCCTGTCAATTTACTCTCGAAGATGAATCTAGACAAGATGAAGTAACAAGGGAATTTATCAGTAGAGTTGACCACATTTTAAAGAACCACTCTAGCATGGGAGTGAAGATGTTTCACCTACATACTTACCCTTGTTCCGATCTGCCTACGAGTAATGTAGACCGCTGGCTTGAAACGGCCATTCGTCCTGGGATTGAAGAGTTTGAACTATCAATGTTCGAACGCCATGGCATGAAGTATGAGTTCCTGTGTTCTGTTTTATCCAGTGAGTGGAGAAGCTCCATCCAGTACTTTTTTCTTGCTGAATGTTCTTTTCATTCTGCTGCGCAAGTTGGTTTCATGAATAGCCTGACAAATTTGAGGTTGGATTCTGTCCATGTTACTGGGGAGGAATTATACATTTTTCTGTCCAGTTCTTGTGCTCTGAAGCAGTTTTACCTTTCCAACTGTGAGGATATCATCTGCTTAAAGGTACCTTGTCTGCTGAAGCAGCTCAATATTCTAGATGTGTTTGGCTGCCTAAATATGGAGATGATTGAAAGCAATGCCCCAAATCTCTCCACTTTCTCCTATGTAGGGGACCCAATACGCATCTCACATGGAAATGCAGTACAAGTGAGAAAAGTGAAATTTCGTCATCACCATTCACCTGGGGCCCTGTATTATGCTAGAACCAAACTTCCATTCATCGCACCAAATGTTCAAACTCTTTCTCTAACAACAAGGGCTGAGGTCAGTTTTATCCTTCTATTCATTGTTCTGCAAGCAAATAATGTCATGTAATTGCTGTATGCTTGAAATACTCAATTACTCATACTTGGTCCACAATTAATATTTGGGGCATTTCTTTCTTCAGACAATCAATACACCAATGGCTTCTGGTAAATTTCTCCAGCTCAAGCACTTGGAGATAGTGGTCTGTTCACCAATATTTTCCCCAGACTATGATTTTTACTCGCTTGTTTCTTTTATTGATGCTTCTCCCGCATTGGAGACCCTCATCTTACGTGTAAGTCATCATCATTCCTAAAATGCCATCCTTAATGAAAACTAATTTAGCTATTATCCTTTGGGAAGCTTTTATGAAGATTATAGTTCAAGCCTAATTGAAAAACCTTTTGGCTTATTATATGAAAGATGCACTGATGTATGTCTTTGCAGATTGCGGTGCCGACCATTAGGCATGATTCTATCATTGAAGATCAAAGTGGTGATTCCACACGTCCACGATGCCTTTCAGAACATTTCCATGACCACCTCAAGAACGTGATGATATCTGGATTTTGCTCTGCAAAAAGCATGATTGAGCTTACAATCCATATTATCGAGAGATCAAAGTCACTGGTATGTCTTACATTAGACACTACCCGTGGGCATGACCAGTGGTTTGCCAAGGTTGACAAATGCTTCGGGTTGAGTAAGGATGCACTTGTGGAGGCCAAAAAGGCCCGTGTCGCCATTGGGAGATATGTGGAGGGGAGAGTGCCATCGTCTGTGAACCTAAAGATCATTGAGCCATGCAGCAAGTGCATATGATGACAAATATTAGATATTCCCAAGATGTTTAATATGAATAACCACCTGGTGTACTATAAAATGCAACTTTTCTGTTTAAGCAATGCATCCTATTCGAAGCTGCCATTCATAAAATGGAGCTTTTTAGCATGCATGAGAAATACTCATAATGCTTGTTAGAAGTGGACTTTAAGTGTTGTAGACACTGGGCAGCGATATATGTTTTTCCTGCAATCGGCCAGAGTTCATGCGACCTTTACTCAGAAGCCTACATATATTTGTAATTTTGGGACCTGATTTCATATGTTTGCATTGCTTGGGCTTAGGTTGTAGGAACAAAACTGAACAGCATATAACCTGACGATCAGTACCAAGAAAAACTTGTAGGGTTGAACAAGTTACCTCAGTCTTCTCATCACACATCACAGGGGAGTTGTTCAGTTTTAATGCGTCCAGATCCGAAAGTGGTATATAGCATTAGAGATCCAATTTGCTACTGGAAAAATCAGGTCCAACACTTTTTAACTCAGGGTGGAGACTGTGGAGTAGAGATTAACCTTATTGAACTTTACAACAGATGAGTGGATACGCAAGAAATGTGCCAGGGTGATCATGTTTTACGTCATAATCTATCTGCCCTGCAATATCAGATCAAAGTATTGTACAAAAGATAAATTCCCAGAAGGCTTAAACTACAAACAGAAGGGATACAAAGGGTGGTGAAGTGAATCAAATCACACCAGCACGCCTAACATAATATCATTGATACATGGACACATTGTGCATAGATAAAGCGAGGACGATGTTTTGAGTCTATCTATCAAACAGCCAGTTGTTTCAGCCCCCTCCCTACACCTGATTTGTGTGGTGCATGAAAGGATTGAGATTTTGAGTCTATCTATCAAACAGCCAGTTGTTTCAGCCCCCTCCCTACACCTGATTTGTGTGGTGCATGAAAGGATTGAGATGTCCGAGAAGGGAGGATTGAACTAGACTATTTTGCAAAATTAAAACATATTGAACTAATTTACCCTTGTGTCTAGTTCCTTTGAGAGCGTGACACTAGTACACAAACTCACTACAGAGCCGGTTCCAAAGGCCTCTATATGATCGATTTCCCGAAGCGCTACTACTCGTGGGTTGCTACAAATAAACATCTTCAGAAGCAGTGGCTGGACCACTCCTGCTAAGTCCTTTACAGGAGCGGTTGTAAACATCAACCGCTCTTGATAAGTACTTAGCAGAAGTGGCTTAGGTTACGAACGGCTCTAGCTAAGTACTTAGCTGGAGCGGTTCAAAACATCAACAGCTCCTATAAAGTACTTAGCAGCGGTTGTAGGGAGCGGAAGCCCAAAAGGAGGTAAATTGGGCTAATTTCAAACTCTAATCGAAAGTCCTTAACTTAACGAGTTGCAATTAGTCCACTCCACCTTCTAAGCGAAAACAGCCCTAACTAGTGACAAATAGCCCAACTCATGCTAGTGAAAGAGATAAACCTACTGATACTAGTGGAAGTGATAAACCTACTCATGCTAGTAACCATAAAGATGACCATAGCAAGGGAGATACTAGCCAAGAGAAAGCTGAGCATGGTAACTGTAAGATGCAATCCATGAAAATAAGCAATCAACCAAGAGCATCATGTAGAGGAGCTAGGAGAAGAGACGACTGGATTTTTTCGCGTGGTACCAGAGGTTTGACACCCTCCCCTAGTCCACGTTGCGGCACACGCAAGGTGTTGTGCCGCCTCCCAAGCTTGTGGGCGCTCACTAAGAGTCTCCGTTCGCCATCACGGCAAGGTGGAGCTCAAGCCTTGTACACATTTGTTCTTTAGACTTCCACGAAACCTTGGCAAGCTCCGAGAATGCACCCCCAGTCACCAAGTCCGCCTAGGTGCTGCCAAACACCAAGAGTAATAAGCCTCCGGTCTTCACTTGATCTTGATCCTCACCAAGATGGATGCACACAAGCCTCTAGACCTTGATCTTGCTCTCAAAGGTGTGAATATGTGAGTGTTTGATGCAAAGAGTGAAGCACAAGTGGCTCTCTGAGTTGCTGTAGCTATTGGAGTGTCAAAGAGCACGAAATGAACTGAGGGAATATATATATATATATATATCCCTCAAACCAAGAAAACCGTTACAAAGAAAGCCTGGCTGACGCAGTGTAGACCGAAAGGTATTCTCTATGCTTTTTGTGAGGACCGGACCATACGGTCAACACACTTTTCCAACGGTCACTGAACACTTGCGTCACTGTACTTTGGTCCGATGTTTAGGATGGTTTATAAGACCGCACTATGCGGTCTGTTCTCCACTTGAATTTCACCGAAGTACACACCCTCGGGTTTCTTGGTACGGTTGCGGTACGATCGTCATAACCGTACTATGCGGTCCATGTATCTTGCATTCAACCTAGAAATCAGAGCCTCAAGATATTTAGTACGGTGCGTTGGACAGTCTTCAAGATCGTATTATACGGTCCATGTAATTCAACCTTCTTTCCAAGTCCATAGCTTTGGGTTAAGTGGGACGGTCCGTGGACGGTCTTCCAAACCATACTATACGGGCCATGCATTTTCCTCTTCTATCCAATTCGATCCTCTTGAGTTCTTTGGTCCGAGGAATGGGACGGTTACACACAAATGGACCTTCTTGAGTAATGGTTTTGCATGACCACTTTAAATGCCTATTCCCGGGCTTGAAGGTACGGTCCACTGAGAGTGTTGTAGACCGGACCATCTGGTCCTTGTATTCTTTTTCTAACTTTGATAATCTTCAAGTGTTTTGATTCAAACATTGATTTCTTTGGACCTTGAGTCTTTGTTGCTTGCACCTTTGTAGTTGTAGATTCTTTTGGCTTGTGTGTGCATCCATTTTTGGCGTATCTCAAGACCATGCTTCAACCATTGACCCCCCTTAACAGTGTGGACACTAGAAAACTAGAAACCCTAACTACGCAAGGATCCTCCAACACCTTTGATCCTTGACTCTAGAAGAGTCCTTAGCCTTCGAGATACGGATGAAAACCAAATCCGTCACCATGAAATAAGTCCTTTGAATTTGGGAGCCATCTCATAAACCCAATGAGCAACCATTATAAATAAATTATTGAACCTACACTCATGAGCTTATTAGAACACATTAAGCTTGTCATTCAATCACCGAATCTCACCTTGGGGCCTAGATGCTTACAATATCCTCCTTTTTGGTGATTGATGACAAGTAAACGACGGCAAGAGTAGAGATGGTAAAAAAAAGAACAACGCCAACTACTCTAGCCTTAAGCAATGAATTAAACACACCGAGCTCGAAGGCTCACCCAAAAGTGAATTAGACATGATAAACAGAGTGCATACACAAGAACCAAAGATCATGTCCAACCACAAGAACAAAAAAAATGCAAATATCATACAAACCAAACTAAAAGCTGTCTCTCCATGACCCATCAAAATAAAAGCCTACCCCTTACCATCTCACTCCCAACCTATCTCCCCCTTTGTCATCAAGAACCAAAGAGGGCATCTAATCGCTCTGAGGAGGTAGAGGAGGGTGACGAGCGGTGAACTGAAAGTGGTTGTCATCATAGTCGTCGTCGTCGACACAGTCCTCAACGTCAGAGTCCGTCATCTCTGCAGCATCCCTATCCACAACACTCAGCGTTGAGTCTGGAACGACCTTTGACTTTGGAGCCTGCTCTGTCTTGGCCTCCTGGGTCTCTGACTGCTCTACCTCAGGTGTTGGAGTCTTGGAGGGCGTGGATGGAACAACTGTGGTATCCACCACCGAGCTCTCAGTCTGCGTGATCTGCTCAAGTAAAGGCTGTGCTGTCTGTTCAAGTATGTCTTGTCTAGAGGGTATCGCGGTCTGCTCGGAGGAGGTAGGAACTGCAGTTGACACTGAAGGGCCCTGGCCTGGTGACTCAAAGGAGAGAGTCTCAACTGGTAGCGGTGAAAGCACTAGGCGCAGGTCTGTCTGAAGCAGGGGTGAAAGAGGGAACACCCCTGGAGTGGTAACACCTGCTAACGGAGCAGAAGGAGTGAGCAGTAGAGGCTGAGTAACCGTGTGAAGCGGCACTGACTGTGATGGCTGCGATGATGGCAAGCCAAGGTGACCTCTAAGCACTAACCTCAAACCCTCAATCTCCTGCCGATACTCCTGCTGCTGAGGAGCCAGTGCTATGCGAATCTCTCCGAGGATCACAGCCTGTCTCTCGGTCATCTCTCGCTGGAAGTCAAGCTGTGTTCGCTGGAGTGCGACCAACTGCTGTGTCTGCTCACGCTACACTCTCGTCTGCTTGGCCTGCTGCTGTACTAGAGCCTGAAGGCTGCTCTGCAGTGTGTCTAGCTGTGTGACCTAGGCTTAAGAGACCTGTGGGGCCAGAGGTGGTGAAGGTGAGTGTGGTACACCCTCCGGCCTCGGCGTCATGAGCTGCAGGTGTAAATAAGCGGGGCTCCTCCTCATCCTCCTTGTCGTAGTCTGAATATGAGGTACTAGAGGTGAAGTAGTAAGACAAGAAACCTCCCTCTGTTGCCTTTAGCTCCTCATCCTCAGCACGGGCAATCTCTCGATCCTCCTCTGGGATTTGCTGTTTTGCTGCCCTCTGAGCCCTGCCTCCTCGACGGCTGTCGTCCCACAACGTTGGCCTGTAGTCTGGGAACCTGGTATGAGTGTCACGGTATAAGCCATGCATCGGGGCATCTGGCTCACCTAGTTGACTCAGCATCCGAGTGATCCAGTGAGCGTATGACAGTGATTGCCTCGTCGGCATGCCGTCAACTATCACATCCTCTGTCTCAACTAGGATCAGATCTACAATATCAATGTCAGGCTCTAGCATCAGACAGGTAACAACTACCTGTTGGAGGGCAGTAAGTCCCTCATTGTATCCTGCCTTAGGGATCAAGGTCCTCGTCAAGCATTGTAGCAGCAGGTAGTACTCTGGTAGCAATCTGTCAGGTGCCCTAGGCGTGTCAGTTGTCAAGGTGTCTCTGAATAGATGCCTCACCATATCAATATCTGGTGCCAGCCCCGGGTGCCCCCTATAAAGTGGTGTGATGGAATCGTATACCACTGAGTGTATAGAAATGCCCCTGCGAGCAAACCCAAGTAGCTCTGCAATCTGCTCTGGCTGTAACCTGTACTGGGTACCATCGAACATGAACTGGATAAACTGACGCTCATACCCAATGTACAAGGTAGCATAGAATGATCTTACCCAATCCTCCACGTAGGTGTGTGAGGTGTGTAGCAGTTCGTCTAGCCCCTGGTACTGTGAGAAGAAACTCCTAAAGTCCCTACCATTGACTGTCTGGAGTCTGTCGAAGAGCTGCGTGTGGCATGAGCTTGTGGCCTCCTCTCAGGGCACTCTCGTACAAGCTCGCCTGAACGAGCATCTAAAATCTCCTATCAATCCGAGGGTCTCGAGGCTGAGGGTAGAACTCGTAGACAGACAAGTCATATCTGATAGCCTTGATGTGCTTGGTCTTCTTCTCCCTGAGATCAAGTAGCTGCACACCCTCCTCTCTAGTGATGTGGCGAGGTTCGGTGTGCTGAGAGCTGTGCTGCCCCTGCTATGACTCCTCCTGCTCCCCTAAATGTCCAGCTGAGGGTGTGGCACCTCTAGGGTTGCGTGGATGACTCCCTCGGCTCTGTGGTGTAGTCCCTCCTCTATTGCAAGGGTGACCTGTGCTCGGTTGTGTCGCAGTCTGAGGTGAGGCCTACTGCCTCTGCCGTGTGGACCTACGTTGTCCCTCAATCTGCAAACTGCCTCCTACTCTCCCTGCCTCTGCTCTGTCAGCTGCATCGGCCGCAGCCTGAGCTCTCTCGGCCTCCTTCTCGGCCCTGGTCTTCCTCTTCTTCATGGGCGCCTGTGGAGCGGCTCCTTGCCCTTTCTCTTCTTATGCACCATCTGTCACAAAGTGATCACAAGATAGGCAAGAAGAAAGTAGATAAGTATACGAGGTAATCTAAACAAAAGAAGGGAGCCTAATGCAAAGCAAATGGATATGTGATAGCCTAGCAAATCATGTCAAGAGCAAATCTTAGAAATTTCAGCTAGAATTGCGTGACCATCTCACAATTAGAGCCAAGTTTCTTTGTCCATACAAAATTGACATGAAAACTTCATTCCTTATGAGCAAATCATGCTAGGGCTACCTTGCTCCCCCCTGAAACCATGCACATTACTGATAGACCATTGAACTAGTGCCAAACTTGCTTCAATTTGATGGAAACTTGAACCAATTTCATGATTATGGCATCAATATGACGGATTTGACCTAGGGTTTCACAAATTTTGGGGAAAAAATTTCACCAAACCCTAGCCAGCAGGAAGAACCGTGCTTACTACTGGTGAGATATAAAGAGGAGGTCGCTAGCGATGGTGAGGGTAGCGCGGCGGTGCTCGAGTAGCGGTGGGGCGGCGTGAGGCGACACGGCAGCACGTGTGAGCGGCGACCGGGCGGGAGAGTGGCGGAGGAATGGATAGGCGGCGGCGGCAGAGCTGATGGCGGTGAGGCACGTGGGTGAGCGGCGGCGCCACGGGTGACTGGTGTTGCGAGGGCGAAGAGGCAGCGAGGGGCAGAACAAGGGCGCGGGGGCGAGAGTTGAGTGACGACCGCTGTAATACTCCGTAATTTTCTAAACACTTAAGTGCATTTGCAATTTACACAAATTTTTCTCAAAAATTTGATTCAAATTTAAATTTGAGGCCTTTTTAAAAATTTGGAGTTTTCCAGGGGCAAAAATGTGAAAGGGTAGTTAAAATTAAGCCCTTTCACTTTTGTATTCGGACCCCTGTCAAAATATGTCAAAATCTAGGGTTAAAAATGAAGAGGGTAAAAGTAAAAAAAAAAAGAAGAAAAAGGGGGCGAAGCCCCGCGGGCCCGCTGGCCAGCCCGCAGCCACGCGCCCGCTGGGCAAGGCCCAGCCGGGGGCGGCGGCCCGCGTGGCGGCCAGCCCACCCGCCACCCGCGCCCCCTGTCAGGCGGCGCTGACAGGTGGGACCGCAGGGGCGGGGTCTTCTTCCCCGCGGCGCGCGCAGGGAGCGGCATTCCCTGCTCCGCGCCGCGCCGTTCCCCCAGCCCCGCGCCATCGCCGCCGTCACCGCCACGCCACCGCGCCGGTAAGCACACCCCACCCCACTCCTTCCCTCTGCGCCACGCCGGGCGCCGGCCCGAGCTCGTCAGAGCTCGGAGCCCGCACGGCGCCGCGACCACCGCGACGTCGCCGCCGCGGTCCCCGCGCGCGGGAGCCCGTAGGGTCCCTGCCGGCACGCGCATCGGGTGCGCCGCGACAGCGCGCACCCCGCGCCGTAGAAAATAGGCCGCCGCGGGCACCACCGCCGCTGCGAGGCTACCTCGCCGGCGCGTCGCGCCGGCGGGCGCCATGCCGCGGCGGGCGGCGACCCCACTGTGTAGAGAAAAGGGGGAAGAAGGGGAAAAGGGGAGGGAAGGAGAGAGGAGCTCGCGCCGCGCCCGAGGCCACCGCCGCGCCGGATGGTCGCCGGCGCTGCCGCGCAGCCGCGCCACGCGCCGGGCGGCCGGGCGAGCTGGGCGAGGCCGGCCGGTTGGGCCGCCAGCCCAGCTGGGCCGCTCGCTTGGCAGGCCGGCCTGCCGGGCCGCGCAGCGGCCGGGCCGAGCCTTAGCGCAGGCAGGCCGCCGGCCCACTTTGGGCCGGGCCAGGCCGAAAGGAGAACTCAGACGATTTTTGGAGGGGGAAATTAGAACTTTTGCTCTCTTCTTTTTGTGGGCTGGGCCGAATTTTCAACAGTATTTTTGTTTTTTCTTTTTCCTTTAATTTAAATTGTTTATCTATTTAACTTTAATGTAATATGTTTAATTTAATTAGAAAAATTATTTATTAATTCATATAAATAATGTGGTAATTCCAAAAAGAAAGTACATTAAAGTTTATATATTTTTAAAAATTTTAGCCTTTATTTATAAATGCATAAAAATTCATAAAGTGCATTAAAAATAGAAAACTAATCCAAAAATCCATTTTAATTATTCAAAAATTCCTAGAAAAATCATTTAAGCTTTAGAAATTATTCAAAAATATTAAAAATACATGGTAATTCATTTAAAGCTTAGGACAATCTTTTGCATTCGAAAAATATCCGTATTTAACCCCAACCGCCCTTTTTCTTTGGAAAATGGTGCATTTTACTTTTTCAATAGGTTGATCATTCTCATATTTTTAAAACTCCTGCATGTCATTAACTTAGGCACGCTGGTCCCACCGCTCCCAGTTGAAGAGTCTTCCACTGCAACGGAAAAATCCGGAAGCCGGTGCGACCGAAGCATCCTTCACACCTGCAGGAGGAGACTCTGAGTCACCGACAGAGGCCGATCCTGTGACTCAAGGCAAGCCCCGGTGCATTACCCAGTTTTCTTAAATTCTTAATTTAAGTCAGAGTTATGCTTGTGCATTAGAGTTAGGAGTTGATTGAAACCCTAGAGCATGATGATTCATTACCCAGCATATAATCCTATGCTCAGTAGATGGCTTAGGTGACATAGGCATATGAAAGGAATCTTTTACAGCAAGTTTTGGTTGAGAATAAGAAGATGGATAATAAATTGACAGGCATGCGGCGGGATCAGTTTCGCTTTCATACCTTACATGTTATGATTAATTGCTATGGACCCTGATCCTGCCTGTGTCGCATAAGGCCGTCCGATGTGTGGCCTGGTTGGGCCGAACGCGCCTCATTCACTTACCATCCTTAACGGGCTCCGGTAAGCCTTTCGTCCTGTTGTACCTAAGCGCGGAACTAGACGAGACCAACTGGAAGGAGGAGGTTGGGCGGGTGTCGAAGGACTGACACCCGGGTTCGGTGAGGATGGTTCCGGCTAGGTGGCACTGGATGTTGGGTTGTCGTATGTGAGGTCGGTGTACCCACATATGACGGGTGTCTGAGTATCCCTCTCGAGAGGTGGAAAACCGATTCGAATCGTCTGTGGCTTGCCGGTTGTAAGCTGCTTGATCGCGACCAACATCGTAGCAAGAGAATTGATTTTGTTAATAATAAATGTTTGACAACATGTTTGTCTTGATGAATCCTGGTGGGTTAGTAGAATAGGAATAACTTAGTATGATCAGGTAATAACTAAAAGGGTGAACAAAATTCTAAAGCTAAGGATTTACTATTAGGCCTGCCGCAGTGTGAGTCGACCTAATCACCCCGGCCTTGAGTTAGGAAGTTGGGTTTCGACCCAGTGGTCGGGTAAGTCTTGCTGAGTAATTAGTACTCAGGCTTCTTGCCTATGCTTTTTCAGGTGCAGAATACACATGGTTTGAATGGGACCCTTATCTCAATCCTCCTTTCTTTTAATCTAAGCCTGGCTACAACTGAAGAAGTTAGATGTGTGCGTGAGTTGAAGGAACATGAGGACAATGCTACTTTTGTTTAATGGCTGAGGAACTTATCAGCCGGAAATGTAATAAGTATCAAAACTTATGCGTAATATTTTAAGTTATGTAATAAATGTGATGTGTATGTTGTAACCTGTGGACTCCTTCGAGAGTCGCCCCAAAATCAAGCTCGATCCGGATGGGAAGGCCAAGTCAGGATAACTACATCCTGAAGGACTACCGAGGTTAGTCCGGATCTGGTGACTAAGCACTAAATCCGGATTAATCTAGGCGGTTCTGCCATAGCTGCGTACGGAAGCGAATGAGGAGGAAAGAGCGTGATAGGCTACCACCCAAGAATATGACCCCACATGTCAGAAATCCTTGAGGATTGGACGGTCCGTTCCTCGAGACCGTACCAAACTCCATCCCATTAAACTCAAAGCTATCGATTTTGAACAAGAGAATGCATCCAATGGACCGTATGGTCCGATTCTGGTGAATGGACCGTACCATCTTAGTTCTTGTACGGTCTTCAACCGTTTTGTCAGCTTGAAATGTATAGACCGTATGGTACGGTCCTAAAACCGTACTAGTCTCCGTCCTCTTTTTCCCAAGCATTGATTTTTCCTTTGAAAAACTTGATCCACAGACAGTATGGTCCGATCTGATATTTCATGAATTGACCATACCATTTAATTCTCTTGTCCGGTCTATGCCTCTTGTTTGCTCCTTGAAACGCATAGACCGTTTGGTACGGTCTTGCAAACCGTCCAATACTCCGTCCTAAATAACTACAGACTTGAATTTCTTCACCTTCTCACTGCTTGTGTGGACCGTACTGTCCATTTGTTGTATCCATATGTAGAGCGGATAGTATAGTCTTAAGAAAATTTGAGACTCAGCAGAAATGTTTTCCCACATTGCCTTCCACATATAAGAATCAAATAAACACATGTGTTGGGCAAGCAAGAACGTAACCCTCACCCCGCAAAGTAGTTTGCATTCACTATGCATATAGTTTTCATTTTGAAAAAAGCAAATGAGTATTTGATAAGAACCAAATGAAATGTATGAGGCTTTTCTGAAGGTTCTAGAGATTGATTGCTCTGTTCCTTCGGATCATGACTCAATAAACGTTAAGCGCTTAAATCACATTAATTTCCCACTTTTATGAGTTGAAAGATTGCATTGAGGGCAAAACTTCGTTCTCATTTAGTGGCTCCTTTGTGACACTACCGCATGCAATGCCAAACAAGCTACCATGCTAGACAAGAATTAAATATGCGTGCAGATCTATATGACTAGAGTAATGGATTGCAAGAAATTAAATCTAACTTGTCAAGTTTGAACCCCTCGCAAGCTTACTCTAGGTGAGCCTTTCAATAAGCCTTGAGTGAAACCAAAAACCACCAACTCAAGCTAGACCCATGCTCATCTCTATCTTGAACGGGTTAAACAAGCATTTACTCATGGAAAAATGAATGCAATGCAAGATTATATGGCATGGCAACTTACATGACATTGGATAAGTCAAACACGTTAAGCTCACTAGCAACCTAACAAAGGTATCCTTATCTAAAGGTTTTGTGAAGATATCCGCCAATTGCTCCTCGGATCTCACTCCGGTTAGGATGATGTCACCCTTGGCCTCATGATCACGCAAGAAGTGATGATGAATATCAATCTGCTTAGTGCGAGAGTGAAGAATGATATTTTTACCAATTTTAATAGCTCTCTCATTATCACAAAGGAGAGGCATGGGGCCACAAACAACACCAAAGTCCAAAATGGATTGCTTCATATATAGGATTTGGGCACAGCAAGCACCATCTGCTAATATTCTGCCTCTGTGGTGGACAAAGCCACACAATTTTGCTTCTTACTCAACCAAGAAACTAGGGACTACCCAAGCAAATGACACCCCCAGAGGTACTCTTGTGATCGATACGGCATTCGGTGAAGTTCGAATCCGAGTATCCTAAGAGTTCTAACTTAGCGCCCTCAGGGTACCTGTGGCTGAACCGTCGATTTAATCCAGGCTAAGCACACCTGCCACCTCTGGCTTGCAGTGCGATTAGACCGAACTAAATCCGGTCGTCCGTCGAGAGTCATTCGGCTCCCGATATTACCTTTTCCCAGAGAAACCGACATCATACACATCCAGCCCACGATGGAGCCACAACAGATACATCATCTCGGGTAGTTGAATATAGCATACATAAACTTATTTTACGAACCAGTTCGAAATAAAGATATAGGTTTCAACATAAAGCCATACAATAGGCAAGTTTGAATCAGGTAGCGGAAGCGAATTCGAAAACATCTCACAGCGGAAACAAAATACTTTAGCAGTCTTCATGCAATGATGATTAAGGCGAGCAGCACCGAGCCCACCGGTACTACCTCCTCCAAGCACTTGTCCAGATGTCATCGGTACCTGTTCTCAAAAGGTGGAGGCAAACCTTGAGTACTAATTACTCAGTAGGACTTAATGGAATGGCTTACGGCTGAAGCGAAGCTTGCTTACTATCATGTGGATCCTTAGCCATAGATTTTAAACAGAGACATAATATCAGAAAGTAACGAGTCTCATCATTTGCATATAACTCCATAATAATAACTTGCAGAAATGTAAACAATTCAATACAAACATGTAGTATTTGAAAACATGAGTAGCAGATATAATATATTCAAGTAGTTACTACGTTGAACGTCAAAGGTATTGGCATTCCCACACCTGGTGGGCATTAGCGATTCGAATCGATTTTTAATTCCCGAGAATAACTATCATGCCAGGGGTATATGCTTCCTAGCCATTGCGTTCCCACATATAGTCCCCATCTCCACCTGTCTTGTCCCAAGATTCAAAGCGCCACCACCTAACCCCCGGGTTGTGCCCCCTCAGGAGCGGTACCACAGTGCCCTGGGTCAGCCCTCCCTGGAGTACAAGCGCCCCCGGGCCCATCGGCCTCCATCAAGTGGATGGGCGGAGCCTCGAAAACTTCAGACAAACCCAGGTAAGACTTCACCGGTCCCATTCTCCGGTTAAGCACTCTAGCAATATTATGCCGACCAATAGGGGAACAGCGGACGTACCTTAAACGACATGGGCGGAGCCAAATGATACAACAACGCACACCACAAAATAAGATTATTCTCCGCCCGGTCTACATTTAAATCATGAGCATAATATTACTTTCCCGATAGTAAAAGTTTTGTAATCTTTGAAATCTCTTACGCGACGAGTGACTCCTTTCACTCGTGTCTACTCGCACTAGCAATTCTAGGCAACTCGTCCTACGAGCTCTAGGTATAGGTGCTAGGGCCAGGGCGCCCAAGGAGTCTAATGCAATGGTTTTCAATCAACTCCTAATGCGGATGCGTAATTAAACAATCAATTATTATATTAGCTGGGAGAAATCATGGTCCTGCCTACCTTTGCTTATGTTTCACGAAACCAACAAACTAAACTACGTTAGTTTGCCGGGTTGTGAGGCTTTGCCCCAGGCAACCCCTTGATCACTTGGACAACTCCACCTTCCAAATACCACTTCAGGGACCTCCAGGTGGTATTTGGGCTTAGTTGGTCTTCTGGACCACCGTTGTTTGATGTAGCTCCACGCAGTTGCGTATCGATCACGTATCTGCAATAGCGTTGCTATATGAATGATATGCATGGTGCAGGGAATGAGATGCACGAATATCAAGCACACGCATGAACAAATATTTGATGGATAGTCAGAAAGGTGATTGATAAACTTCTTAAATAGAGAGTACTTTTGTGAACAAGAACAAGCATATAGTCGTACAATTATACAGTACAATCATACATGTACCTTATCAAGTTATTGATTACTTAGGAATATTACTAAGTGTAGCATCATGTCATATGAAGGATATGCATGATATGGTGCAACAGATTTGCATGTAACATGAAGAGCGCAACATATAAGAACCATCTCTTTGGAGTAATCCTAGAGACAATTGATAGCATCAGTTCTTTAATGACAAAGTGGGATCGAAGGTTTAAGTTAGTAGCTTTGGTCAAATGGTGATCCACATAAACAAGTAAGTTACTTTATTCACGAGTTTTGAAATTGTGCAACACTGCAAGCAATAGCACATTAATATCCCCTTTTTATTTCTTTCACTTTCAACTGTATGTATGTAACTACTTGGGGATGCCGTATATAGCATTAACCAAAACTCATGAAAGACTCACATATGCATGTTTATACAGTAACCTAGCTACATGGGTTTTGGTGGGATTTTAAGAGCATATTAAATGGCACTTTACTTAGAATTTATTTAATCATGCTAGAATCACTTTTCCTATATTTAGTTAAACATGTTTTTATTTGTCATTTTCAAATCTCCATCAAAACTTGACATGCACAGCCCCTAATTTAATCAGTGAGCTATATACATTACAGGGAGCACATATAAAATCTAGAAAGTTATTTAGAGCATGTTTCATATAGCAATCATTTTCCCATTAATATTTATGCTCAAAATCATATACAGGGGCAAGACAGTAATTATACAGTACATGATAGGGCCACCAAAAATTCATAACATGCATACTTACCCTATCAAAGCTACTGTCCAAGTTTCACGATTTTTTTAGAACTCATTTAGTCCACATTTTCCATTTATGTTGGTTTATCATGCATTTACAAAATCAGGGGCAAAAATGTCTTTTCCTACTCAACCATCATACCTAGCAGATAGATCTTTTAACAAGGATAAAAATGCAACTTAGTTTGTATTTTACTGATTTTTATTTGATTTATTACGAATTTCCAAAGTTCTTAGCTTAATAAAATGCATTAAATTGAAAATCCTAATGACCAGGGACCTAATCATAAATAAATCTATCTCTCAGGGACCTGCACAGAAGAGATTCATGACTCATTTAACAGTGACTTAAATAGTATGGAGATAGAGGAAACAATAGGGGGTTCTCCGGAAAAATCCCTTTCTTCTACCTTGGGCCGGCCAGGGAGGACGGCGCAGGGGCGCGGTCGCGCGCGTGCGCCGGCGCGTGGAGGCGCGGGGTTGAAGCCGAGCCGCTCTGGCAGTGTGTTCCCAGAGACGGGCTTTCTTTCCCCCAAGGTCGCGTCACGCGGGGAGGTCGGAGCGCGCAAGGAATGCCGGTGAACCGGCGCGAACCGGAGGTTGGGGACGCGGCGGCGCGGTCACCCGATCCGGTGGTCTAGTCGGGGAAGGAGGCCGAGGATGGGCGTGCGAGCTGTGCGGGAAGTGGCACATCCGTTGGTGGGGTCGTGGAGGCGCGGGGATGGCCCGGAGCTAGGTCTCCACGGCGAGGCAGGAGATGGTGCGGTGGTGGGTGGCGCCGCTCGCGGGGAATGGCGCTAGAGGTGGCGGCGAGCTCGGCCGAGGTCAGGAAAGGCAGGAGGAGTCTCAGGGACGCGTTGGCGCGTAGGCGTGGGGAAGAAAGGAGGCCCGAGGTGGCCGGCACACGAAGCTCTGTTGGGGCTCCAATGGCGGAGGCATCCGCGCGACGGGGAATGGGGCCGAGGGAGTGAGCTGGGTAGGGCAGGCGAGTGAGGCCGAGCGGAGGCCGAGGGAGAGGGCGATGGGAGTGGGTGACGCGAGCGCGGAGGGAGTAGGCAGAGCAGGCCGGGCGAGGGCGTGCGGGCGCCCATGGTGCGGCGCGGGCAGGCTTCGCCCGCCGTGTGGGCGAGCGGGAGGGGAGGTGGAAGAAGGCGACGCGCGGGTGGACCGGGTCCGTAGACCGGGCGAGGCCGACAGGTGGGTCCGGCGCAAGGGAAAGGGAGAGGGGTCTATAGACCGGGTCTGTGTGGAGCGAAACCGGTTTTGCAATACTGGGTGCGGATGGCGGTTTCCGGTTCGCAGGGATCCGAGGTCCGACAGGTGGGGCCTGCGCGTCATTGAGACAAGGAAAAAGGAAATTTCGGAAAAAGGAAAAGGGCCATTTGACCTGCTGGAGACATGTTTTAAACTCGCCATTTTGAATGACTTAGGAGCCGAATCTGGGAAAACTCAAAATACAAGATACGTTATAAATTTAATTCTCTACAACTTTGTTATAGACATCTATACGAAGTTCCGTGGAAAATATTGGTTAAATTTGAATTGAATCAACTAACTCTAGTTTGACCATTTGAAACCCTCAGCTTAGAAATTATAAAAATCTATTTTAGGTGCATTTTTAGGAAAACTTTTCTATACCAATGTTGTTCACAATTTCATTTTCTACAACTTTCATATACAAAGTTTTGCATGATCATGTCTTTTGGTTGTTCAAAATTTGAATTTTCCATTCAGGTCTATTTGGACAGAATTCACTAGAAGACAGAAAATGAGCTAAAACACCAGGCAAACCTTTATGCATGTCAACATACAAAATACCAAAATTGTTACTCATCAAATTGTCTTCAAGTTTAGTATGGAAAGTTTGAGCTAGATCACATTACATTTTAAACTATGAGCACAATTGTATTCTAGGGTTTGATGAAACCGCAGTTTCAATTTATGTGGAGTATTTCTTTTTCCCAACTTTTGAATTACCAAGTGAAGTCCAATTAGATCAAGGTCTAGTGCATTTGAAAGGTAATAAATTTAATTTCATTTCATACAAGGGAAGGTTTTGAAGTTGTATAGTCAAATCGAAAGTAATTTCAGAATGAAATTTGGGAAAGGGTGTCAACCCTAGACTTAGCAAAATTTCCTGAGTGTAGGTTAACTGGGCTTGGTTCGAACTTTTGAGCCCCTTAATGTAATACTCCGTTTTTAAAACACCTAAGTGCGTTGCATTTTACCTTAATTTTCTTTTAAAAAATTGATTCAAATTTAAATTTTGAGGCCTTTTCAAAAATTTAGAGTTTTCCAGGGGCAAAAATGTGAAAGGGTTGTTTAAATTAAGCCCTTTCACTTTTGTATTTGGACCCCTGTCGAAAAAGGTCAAAATCCAGGGTAAAAAATGAAAATGGTAAAAGTAAAAAAAAAAGAAAAAGGGGAAAACTCCCCGCTGGCCAATCCAGCCGGGGGCGGCGGCCAGCCCACCCCCCCACCCCCGCCCCCTGTCTGGCGGCGCTGACAGGTGGGACCCGCGGGGGGCGGGGTCTTCTTCTCCGCCCCACCGAGCAGGGGGAGCACTCCGCTCCCCACGCCCGCGCCTGCGCCCGTGCCCCGCGCCGCGCTGCGCCCATGCCCCGTGCCGCCGCTATCCGCCCTCCGCTGCCGTCGCCGTGACCTCCGCGCCGCGCCCGGTGAGTTTCAACCCCCGCTCCCTTCTCCCTCTCCTGCGCCACGCTGAGGGCCGGCCCGAGCTCACCAGAGCTCGGAGCCCCGCATGGCGCCGCGGCCACCGTGGGTGTCGCCGCCGTGTTCCCCGCGCGTGGGAACCCTTTGGGTTCCCGCGGACGCGTGCATTGGGTGCGCCGCGCCTGCGCGCACCCCGTGCGGTAGGTGGTGCCCTCACCACCACCTCCGCCAGGCCACCTCGCCGGCGCGTTGCGTCGGTGGGCGCCATGCCGCGGCGGAGAGCGCACCAGCAGGGAAGGGAGAGGGGGAAAGAAGGGGAAAGTAAGCGGGACACGCACCGCGCCCGAGGCCACCGCCGGCGAGGCCTCTCGGCCTCCGCCACGCCGGATGGTCGACGGCGCTGCCGGCGCGGGGCGCCGAGCGCGGGGCGGCCGGGCGAGGCCGGTCTGCTGGGCCGCCAGCCCAGCTGGGCCGCTCGCCCGGCAGGCCGGCCTGCTGGCCCGCGCGGCCGCTGGGCTGAGCCGGAAAGCGAGGGAGTTGGGCCGCGCCTGGGGAAAAAGGCCGCCGGCCCACTCGTGGGCTAGGCCATGCCGAAAGGGAGCCATGCGATTTTTGGAGGGGGAAATCAGAACTTTTTATTTTGTTTTTTAGTGGGCTGGGCCGAATTTCAATTTCTAATTATGTTTTCTTTTTCTTATTAATTTAAATTGATCATTTGTTTTACTTTAATATTAATCTGTTTATATTAATTATTAAAATTATTTATTAATTCATATAAATATTTTGGGTATTTCTAAAAAGAAATTAAATTAAAGTTTATATAATTTTAAAAAAAATTAGCCTTTAATTAAAAATGCAGAAAAATTCATAAAATGTATTAAAAATATAGAATTAATTCTAAAATCCATTTAAATTATTCAAAAATTTCCAAAAAATTCATTTAAGCTTTTAAAAATATTTAAAAATACCATGTAATTCATTTGAACCCTAGGGCAATCAATTACACCCGAAAATACAGATGTTTAACCCCAACCACTCTTTTTCTTTAGAAAATTGTGCATTTTACTTTTTCAACAGGTTGATCATCCTCATACTTTTAAAACTCCTGCATGTCATCAACCTAGGCACGTTGGTCCCGCCACTTCCAGTTGAAGAGTCTTCCACCGCAGCAGAAACTCCGGAATCCGGTGTGGCCAAGACGTCCTTCACACCAGCAGGAGGAGACTCCGAGTCACCGACAGAGACAGACCCCGTGACCCAAGGCAAGCCCCGATGCATGTACCCATTTTTCTATGAGTCCTTAAATTAAATCAGAGTTATGCTTGTGCATTAGAGTTAGGAATTGATTGGGACCCTAGAGCATGATTAATCAGTATCCAGCATAAAATCCTATACTCAGTAGATGGCTTAGGTGGCATAGGCCTAGAACGGAAATTCTTTTATTAAAGTTAATTGGTTAAGAATAAGAAGGATGTTAATAATTGACAGGCATGCGGCGGGATCAGTTTCGCTTTCGTACTTTACATGTTATGATTATTTGCTATGGACCCTGATCCTGCCTGTGTCGCATAAGGCCGTCCGATGTGTGGCCTGGTTGGGCCGAACGCGCCTCATTCACTTGTCGTCCTTAACGGGCTCCGGTAAGCCTCTCGTCCTGTTGTACCTAAGCGCGGAACTGGATGAGACCAACTGGAAGGAGGAGGTTGGGCGGGTGTCGAAGGACTGACACCCGGGTTAGGTGAGGATGGTTCCGGCTAGGTGGCACTGGATGTTGGGTTGTCGTATGTGGGGCGGTGTACACACATATGACGGGTGTCTGATTATCCCTCTCGAGAGGTGGAAAAATCGATTCGAATCATCTGTGGCTTGCCGGTTGTAAGCTGCCTGATCGCGACCAACATCGTAGTAAGAGAACTGATCCCGTTAATCAAGAATGCTTTGACAAAATGTTTGTTCTTGTTGGTTAGTAGATTAAGAATAACTTAGTCCGGTCAGGTAATAACTAAAAGATGAACCAAATTCTAAGAGCTAAGGATTCACTATTAGGCCTGCCGCAGTGTGAGTTGACATAACCACCCCGGCTATAGGCTAGAGAGTCGGGTTTCAACCCAGTGGTCGGGTAAGTCTTGCTAGGTAATTAGTACTCAGGCTTCTTGCCTATTCTTTTTACAGGAGCAGAATATACTTGGTTCGAATGAGATCCTTACCTTACTCCTCCCTTCTTCTGAAACAAGCTTTCCTACGCCTTGAGCAGAGTAAGAGGTTGTTGGAGAAAAACTTGTGATCTATGTTAACTTTTGTTAAAATGGCTGAAGAACTTATCAGCCGGGATGTAATAATTACCAAACTCTATATGTAATATTTCCACTCGATGTAATAAATGTGGCTGTGTATGTTGTAACCTGTGGACTCCTTCGAGAGTCACCCCAAAAATCAAGCTCGATCCGGATGGGAAGGCCAAGTCAGGATACTTACATCCTGAAGGACTACCAAGGTTAGTTCGGATCTGGTGATAACGCACTAAATCCGGGTTAATCTGGGCAGTTCTGCCACACTTAACATCTGATTTTGAAAACGGTCAAAATAGCATATTTGAAGGCAACATCTTGAACTAAAACTTTTGTATTTGATGTCTTGCATGAAAATGTATAAATGTCTAACTACTCAACCAAGTAACGTGCGACTTTCTATTTTGAATAGAAAAATTTTGACTAGTGATTTCTCCACCAATCCTCATCACTCTCTAAGCATAATTAAATCCTAATTCACCATTAGTGTTCATGTAATCGTGTGTCAGGGCTTTCGAGATGCCGGGTGCATCACAGTACCATAGGCCTATACTTTGGGTGTGCTTGAGATATCGAAGTATCCTCTTCACGGACGAAAGGTGGGATTCGTTAGGAGCCGCTTGGAAGCGAGCGCACAAACACATACTAAACATGATATCCGGCCTAGAAGCGGTGAGATAGAGTAGCGAACAGATCATAGAGCGGTAGATGGATTGATCAACGGGTTTCCCGTCCACGTCAACGTCGAGATGTCCATTAGTAGACATTGGAGTTTTGATTGGCTTGCATTCATCCATCTTGAACTTGTTGAGTAGATCTTTGCAATACTTCTCTTGATGGATGAATACTCCTCCCTTCACTTGCTTGATTTGGAATCCAAGGAATAGTTGAGCTCACCAATCATGAACATTTCAAACTCCCTAGACATCATATCACCAAACTCATGGCTTAGTTTCTCATTAGTGGAACTAAAGATAATATTGTCAACATAAATTTGACAAATGAAGAGATCCCTATTAACGTCTTCGGTGAGCAATGTCATGTCAACTTGACCGATCTTGAACCCTTGCATGATGAGGAAGTCCCTTAGCCTTTCATACCACACCCTTTGAGCTTGTTCAAGTCCATACAAGGCCTTGTGCAACCTATACACATGGTTAGGCTTCCTCGGATCCTCAAATATGGGCGGTTGGTCAAAATAAACAAGTTCATTAATGTAGCCATTAAGAAAGGTGCTTTTCACATCCATTTTATATAACTCTATCTTATGATGTGAAGAGTAATCAAGGAGGATACGAATAGCTTCAATTCTTTCAACCGGAGCGAATGTTTCGCCAATGTCCAAACCTTCAACTTGTGCAAATCCCTTTGACACAAGCCTTGCCTTGTTGCGCACCACCACACCATTTTCATCTTGTTTGTTGCGGAAGAACCACTTGGTGCCGATGATGTTCTTGTCTTTTGAACGCTCTTCAAGCACCCATACTTGATTGTGAGTGAAGTTGTTCAACTCTTGCATTGCCATAATCCAATCGGGGTCCTCAAGAGCTTCCTCTACACAAGTAGGCTATAGACAAAAAACAAACGAGTGATTCTCACAAAATGAGACAAGGTTACGAGATCAGGTTCTTACTCCCCTAGAAGGACTCCTTATGACTTGGTCGAGGGGATGATCCTTGGGGATGTGTCCATGTCTCACTAGTGGCTTTCTTGGTGCAATGGGTGGTGATGGCTCATTGTTTGATGCTTGTGCTTATGACACTTGTTCATCTTGATCGTCCGACACTTCACCTACTCCACCTTGTTCTTGTCCTTCTTTATCACCAACTTGAGGCGCCATGGAGGTGTTTGGTCTTGATGGAGAGTTACCTCCCCTTTGATCATCGTCTTCATGCACCTCTTCCGGCTTCACATCCCCTATGGTCATGTTCTTCATTGCGTCACGTAGGGGTTCATCATCTACATCATCATGAGAGAACACCTCCCTTTTGGAGCCATTAGTCTCATCAAACTCTACATCACACGTTTCTTCAATCATTCTAGTGGTTTGATTGAATACACGATATGCCTTTGAGTTTGATGCGTAACCCACAAATAAACCACCATCGCAACGTTTTTCGAATTTACCAAGCCTTTTTCTTTTTGTAGATGAAGCACTTGCACCCAAAGACTCAGAAGAAGGAGATGTTAGGTTTTCTCCCAATGAGGAGCTCATATGGGCTCTTGCCAAGTAGCTAGTGGAGGTACACACGGTTTGATGCATGACACGCCATGTTGATTGCTTCCGCCCAAAAGTCTTTTGGCGTGCCGTAGTCATCCAACATGGCTCTTGCAAGAGTGATCAATGTCTTATTGTTCTCTCAACAACTCCGTTTTGTTGAGGTGTGTAGGTGGCGAAGAACTCATGATTGATGCCTTCATCATCACACCACTCATCCACCTTGTAGTTCTTGAACTTGGAGCCGTTGTCACTTCGGACCTTCACATTGTTGAGGCCAAACTCACATTGGGCCCTCTTGGCGAATGTCTTGAACTTGTCTAGAGTGTCCCCTTTATCACCTAGAAACAAGGTCCAAAATCATCAACAATGACTAGGCAATAGTGGTTGCCACCAATGCTCTCATATGTAGAAGGACCGAAAAGATCCATGCGTAGTAGTTAGAGCGGCTTGGAGGTTGAAAAACAAACATTCATTGGATGGTGACTTGCAACTTGCTTGCCGGCTTGACAAGCACTACACAACTTGTCCTTCTCAAACGTCATGTTCTTCATGCCGGTCACCATCCCTTTCATGACAACTTTCTTGAGTTGGCTCATTCCAATGTGTGCAATGCAACAGTGCCATAGCCAACCCAAGGAAGACTTGGTGAAGAGGCATGTTGTTAATGAAGTCTCCATATCGGTGAAGTCCACTGTGGCGGAACCGCCGATTTAATCCGGACTAAGCACATTAGACTCCTCTGGCTTGTAATGTGATTAGGCCAAACTAAACCCGGTCGTCCGTCGAGAGTCATTCGACCCTCGATATTACCTTTTCCCAGAGGAACCGACATCATACACATCTGACCCACGATGGAGCCACAATAGATACATCATCACAGGCAGTTGAATAGCATAAAGTTAGACTTAGTTACAAACCAGTTTTTACATAAAATACAAGTCCAACATAAGGTTATAAGGTAGCAAGTTCGAAAGTTTCTCGCAGCGGAAATATAAGTTTATAGGTCACCATGTTATCACCAAAAGATTTGCATTAGAGGTACAACATCGAGCCCACCGATGTTGCCCTCGTGCCACTCAGTTACCTCATCCTAAATGAGGGCATGCCCCGCCTCCAACACAAGTGCACACCATGAATTCCATACCTGCGCTCAAAATGTGGGGGCAAACCCTGAGTACTAATTACTCAGTAGGTCTTAATGGATTTGGCTAACGGCTGACGCGAAGCAGCTTACTAGCAAGTGGATCCTTAGCTTTTAGTTTTTAACAGCGACTTAATTAACATAAACAACAAGTTTCAATGTCTGTATGATTGCCAACATAATAGTAAATTTCCGTAAGGTAACAACTCAGTTCAAACATGTAGTATTCCAAAAACCATGAGTATTAAAATACCGAGAGTTTAAGTAATTACTACGTTGAACGTCAAAGGCATTGGCATTCCCACACCTGGTGGGCATCAGCGATTCGAATCGATTTTAATTCCCGGGAATAACTATCATGCCAGGGGTATATGCTTACTAGCCATCGCGTTCCCACATATAGCCCCAATCTTAACCTGCCTCGTCCCAAGTTCGATTCACTCCCGCCTAGCCCCCGGGTTGTGCCCCCATGACGAGCCTGCCGACATCTCGGTCTCCCCGTCATGAGTACTAAGCTCCCCCGGGCCACCTTCCTCTCAACCAGCGGGTAGGAACGTGTCTCTGTGCTTCGGACGAGCCCAGGAAAGACTTTACCGGTCCCATTTCCCGGTTAAGCACTCTAGCAATGTTATGCCGACCAATAGGCGAACAGCGAACGAGCCTTATGCGACTCGGGCGGAGTCCGAAGTACAACCTCATGAAAAGCATATACTGAAATAAATCTCCGCCCGGTCTCCATTTAATTCATGAGCAGTAATAATAATGGATATAACTGTAAGCTTTGGAAACTTTGAAAACACCTACGTGACGAGTCCACACACTCGTGTCTACTCGTACCTAGCAATTTCTAGGCATACTCGTCCTACGAACTCTATGTAGGATGGAGTCGAGGGCGACGAAGCCCGGCGTGGTGACGGTTGAGCTCGGGAGCGGGCGGGAGTGGCCGGGGGCGAGCTCGGTCGAGCTCCGTCAATGGCGGACGCGCGAGGTCGAAAAGGGAAAAGAACAGAGAGCTCGAGCGCGTGGAGGAGGGCTCGGGAAATAGGGTCGGCCTCGCCCTCGTCCCGGTGGCGCGCCGTGCGCGCTGTCCGCGCGCGGCAGCGGCGCGTGGCCGCGGCGGCCGGGAAGGCCGGCGCATGGCCACGGCTGCTCGGCGCGCAGCGTCGCGTGGGCGCGCGTGGGCGGGGAGAGAAGAGGGAGGTGCGCGGGTGAACCGGGTCCATGGACCAGTGACTCTGACAGGTGGGGCCAAGGTCGGAAATGAAGAACAAATCGCATGGACCGGGTGCACGGAGCAAGGGAGCCGATGAAATGCGCTGGCGCGGCGACCTGACAGGTGGGTCCCACCTGGCATAGAGACGGAAAAAGAAAAGAAATTCCGAAAAAGGAAAATCCCTTTTACCAACTAATCAGGTTTCTAATTTTCGCAAATTTGACCAATTTACGCGCCGAATTTGAAAAGGGCCCAATTGAATGAAATGTTTTACCTTTTGAGATCTACAACTTTGTCAAAAGCACCAATTTCAAATTCTGGCTCTAAGTTTGATTTAAATTCGATTTTAACTGTCAGCCCTCAGTTTGGACTGAGAACTATTTTCCTTAGATAATTCAAAAGTCCTATTTCTAGCCATTTTCTCCCAAAAGTCTTTTTGACAAAGTTGTTCAAGATTTCATAACATAAAACTTTCCCAATTGGACCTTTACATGAAAAGGAATCTAGGTTATAGAAAAAAAGAAGAGTTCTAAATAAGCCAGATTTGGAGTATGTTTGTTGGGTAACACCAAAAGTCCCTTTGCACTTAATTAAGCCCATTTTCCATCCAAGCTCTAATTGACAAAGTTGTTTACCACCTTAAGACCTACAAATTTGGTATAAAAAGTTCTACCTAAATTTCCCTAGGTTTTAAGTTATGCTCACATTATAGCATCATTTTCGCGAAACTGAATGCATTACTTATCTATTTTCTCCATGTTTACTCAAATGCACATTAGTATGACATGAAATGATGCTTATGAGAAATAATTAAACAAAGTATGCACTTGATAATGTTCGGGAGATGCCTAGGGCATCACAACCCACCCCCCTTAAAGAAATCTCGTCCCGAGATTTTTGAAGTGACGTGGGTGGTTAAATTGGTTGTAGTTAGTGTTGGGTGCATGTATTGAGTTTAGAACCTGAAGCTAAGTTGTTATAACATACCGAGTTGAGGTGGATGGTAGAAAACCAGGATACTTAGTGTGTAGGTATTCTTCTTGCTCCCACGTGGCTTCTTCTTCGGAGTGATTACTCCATTGAACTTTGTAAAAGTTGATTGTTTTTCGCCGGGTGGATCTTTGCTTTTGATCGAGGATTTTTACGGGATGTTCTTCATATGTGAGATCTGGTTCAATCTGAACTTGAGAGGTATCTACCACTTTCTCCGGCACTCTTAAGCACTTCTTTAGTTGTGAGACGTGAAACACATCGTGGACCGCAGCTAGATGTGGTGGTAGTTCTAACCGGTAGGCGACGGATCTGCATTTCCCAATGATTTTGAATGGACTGACGTACCTTGGTGCTAACTTCCCTTTTACCCCAAACCGTTGTACCCCTTTCATCGGAGATACTTTGAGATACACATGATCCCCCTCATCAAAGACTAGTGGCCTCCTCCTTTTATCTGAGTAACTTTTCTGTCTGGACTGTGCTCTTTTGAGATGGTGGTGTATGAGTTTCACTTGTTCTTCGGCTTCTACCACTAAATCAGGGCCAAAGGTAACACGCTCTCCTGGTTCGGACCAGTTTAGTGGTGTTCTGCATCTCCTACCATAAAGAGCTTCGAAAGGAGCCATTCCTAAGCTCTTTTGGTAGCTGTTGTTATAGGCAAACTCTGCCATGGGTAGACACTCATCCCACTTGGTGGAGTAAGCTAGTGCACAGGCCCTTAACATGTCTTCTAGGATTTGATTTACTCTTTCTACTTGACCACTGGTTTGAGGGTGGTATGCCGAACTGTGAATCAAAGTGGTCCCTAAAGCAGTATGCAATTGCTCCCAGAAACGGGAGACAAATTGTGACCCTCTATCCGAAGTGATGGTCTTTGGGACTCCATGCAAAGGAAGGATACGAGCTAAATAAATCTCAGCATAGGTCTTGGCATGGTATATCGTTTTTACCGGAAGGAAGTGGGCTGCCTTTGTAAATCTGTCTATTATTACCCATACCGAATCATACCCCTTTTGAGCTCGAGGCAACCCCACAATGAAATCCATGTGTATATCCTCCCATTTCCACGTTGGAACATCCAGTGGTTGAAGCATTCCAGCGGGCTTTAAGTGATCAGCTTTTACTTTCTTACACACGTCGCACTCAGACACGTACTTGGCGATCTCTCGTTTCATGCGGGTCCACCAAAACTTTTGCTTCAAGTCTTGGTACATCTTATTGCTGCCCGGATGTATTGTGAACATTGAAGTGTGCGCTTCTTCTAGTATTTTCTTCTTTAATTCCATGTCCTTAGGTACCACTAGACGATTCCTGAACCACAGCACGCCTTGGTCATCAAGCGTAAAACACGCCTTCTTCTCTTCACTAATACCCTCACGAATATATGCCATCCCTTTATCTTGCTTTTGAGCTTCTATGATTTGTGCTTTGATTGTGGGCTCAATAATGATATTATAAAGCTCTGCATGCTGTTCCGGAGGTGTTTCAATGTCATTCATCTCACAACAGATCACTCTTGCTATAGGTCGGGCTTCTATCATATTGCAATGAACTTTGCGGCTTAAAGCATCGGCCACTACATTGGCCTTGCCCGGATGGTAGTGTATCTCCAGATCATAGTCTTTTATCAATTCTAACCATCGTCGCTGCCTCATATTGATTTCAGGTTGAGTGAAAATATATTTGAGACTTTTGTGATCAGTGTAGATGTGACATGTGTTGCCTAACAGATAGTGTCTCCATATTTTTAGTGCATGAACGACTGCGGCTAACTCAAGGTCATGTGTTGGATAGTTTACTTCATGTTTTCTCAATTGACGGGAGGCATAAGCAATCACTCTTCCTTCTTGCATTAGGACACAGCCAAGTCCATTGCCGGAGGCATCACAATACACCTCAAATGGCTTGGTAATGTCCGGTTGAGCTAGCACTGGTGCTGAGGTTAACAATTTCTTCAATGTTTGGAAAGCTTCTTCACAACTCGGATTCCAAATGAACTTTGCATTTTTCTTGGTCAATGAGGTCATGGGTTTTGCAATTTTGGAGAAATCTTTGATAAAGCGGCGGTAGTAGCCCGCTAAACCAAGAAAACTCTGGATTTCAGTCACGGTCTCTGGTTGTTTCCAATTTAGCACATCTTCTACTTTGTTAGGGTCAACTGCGACTCCCTTTTCAGATAGCACGTGACCCAAGAAACCCACTTCTTTAAGCCAGAATGCACACTTGCTAAACTTGGCATAAAGCTTATGCTCTCTGAGCCGAGTGAGCACGATCCTCAAGTGTTCTTCATGTTCTTTTTCATTTTTGGAGTAGATTAGTATGTCATCTATGAATACCACCACGAACTTATCGAGTTCATTCATAAACACCGAGTTCATCATATACATGAAGAAGGCCGGTGCGTTGGTTAGTCCAAATGACATGACCAAGTACTCATACAAGCCGTATCTGGTAGAGAATGCTGTCTTGGGTATATTCTCTTCTCTAACCTTTATCTGATAGTAGCCAGACCTCAGGTCAATTTTAGAAAAGACCTTAGCCCCAGCTAACTGATCAAATAGAATGTCGATGTGTGGCAGTGGGTATTTGTTTTTGACGGTCACTGCATTCAGTGGCCGATAGTCAACACACAATCTTTTCCCACCATGATCCTTTTTCTCAACAAAGAGAGCTGGACAACCCCACGGTGATGAACTAGGCCTAATGAACCCTTTGTCTAATTGTTCTTGTAGCTGTGTTTTCAATTCCTTCAAATCATCAGGTGGCATCCTGTATGGTCTTTTTGATACAGGTGCCGTGCCTGGAACGAGTTCAATGGTAAACTCTACATCCCGTTTTGGTGGTAATCCAGGAAGTTCTTCCGGAAACACGTTCGGGAATTCACACACTACCGGTATCTTTTTAACCTCTTGTAGTTCAGTCGCATTAACCGTGGGGGTCATGTGTTTTTGATTTGGCATGTGTATCAACATAGCCTTGCCGTTAATGCCTGACCTTAATTGTATTGTCCTACTGCCAACGTCCAGGACTGCATCGTGTTCTTTCATCCAATTCATACCTAAAATAATATCAATCCCCTGGTGTGGTAGTACCACGGGGTTGATGATAAAATTTTCTGTGCCAATGCTCAGCTTAAGTTGTCTAACCCCCAAACTGGTTTCAATAGGTGATCCCGGTGCTGTAATTTGATAGTTTTCTTTCAACTTGTACATTTTTATCCCATACCTCAATGCATATGTTTTACTGATAAAAGTATGTGTGGCCCCAGAATCAAATAACACGACGGTCGGTTGACCGTTGATCATGAACGTACCAGCAAGCACCGGTTCTCCGGCGGAAATCTGATCCATGTGCACATAGTGCACACGACCCATCTTGGGCATGGGTCCCTTCGGCTTGCTTTGTTGACTTCCACCAGCTGGGGTAGTACCCTGTATCTTGCGGGGTGCCCTACAGTCATGACTGAAGTGACCTATCTTGCCGCAGTTGAAGCACGGAGCACCCGGCCCCGGAACGATGGTAGCACGGGGAGCTGGCAACTGTGCGGGTGCTCGATAGATGGGATACTGTTGCTGCGGTGCCGCCCGATGGATCCACCTTGGTTGGTTGGGTCGGACCACATAGCGAGACTGCTGATAATTTTGCTGTTGAGGCTTGTATGCGGTCTTCTGCTTCTGTGAAGGGCCAGTCGCTGATGTGTTGGCTAGCCTTTTGCGCTTCTGATCCTCGTTAGCAGCACGGAGACGATTCTCCATGTCGAGAGCAATATCTACCAGCTCAGTGAAGCTCTGGTAGCGCCGTGCCAGGTGAGTCCGGAGGGTAGGGTCAAGGCCCTCTAGGAGTCTCTCGGCCCGCTCTGGCTCAGTAGCAACATCTCTCGGAGCATACTGAGAGAGGTGGATAAAGGTCTGCACATACTGCATGACGGTCCTGTTACCTTGCCTGAGGTCTCGGAACTCGCGACGCTTTTGTTCCATCAAACTTGCCGGGATGTAGTGGGCTCGGAAGGCCTGACGGAACTCCTCCCATGTGGGCTCATGGCCCTCTTCCTGCATGGCGAGGAAAGTGGCGTACCACGCTCCCGCAGGCCCATGAAGAAGCTGAGCAGCAAATCGAGCCTTCTCTTGCTCATTGATCCCTGGCAGAAGGGTGAACTTGGACTGGACGGTACGAAGCCAGTCGTCTGCCGCCAGTGGCTCGGGGCAATTGGTGAAAACCGGGGGTCGCAGCCCCTCGAAGTCCTGGTAAGTAATGCCACGTGGCCGGTACTCCCGCGGCTGTTGTTGCCCACGGGCCTGGCGGTCTTCTGCTAATAATCGAATCAGCTCAGCTTGTTGGACCACCAAAGTGGCCAGCTCCGGCGGGGGTGGAGCGCCATGCGCTGACTGCCCCGATGACTGACCAGTGCGAGTGTTCACCATCTGCAAAATGGAGTCATACGGGTTCAGTCCAATAGCCCTTGCGCAAAGACATGGTGATAGAAAGATCATAGGGCTATAAGCAATTTGTGAGTACAGGTAAATTTATAATAAAACAGTTAGACTCTGTCTCGCAAGGCCAAGTAATAGCATGCTGTCACCGGGTTGTGCAATTCGCGTGAGTAACAGTAGCTTCTGACTCTTAACCATTTGATTACCAGAACGACCGACTAGGTCTGATCATCATTAGAAAAGTTGTGCTAAATTCTTAGGCTTTGCACAATAGAAGCAGCTGGATTCTGAGTTTCAAACTCAATTGTGCCATTTTCCAAGCTTAAAGGCATCGCATCATTCCACATTGTCCATACGCATCCAATAGTTACTACAACCATACTTATAGAGTCTTAATAAACTAAGGGTTTACTTAGCACACACGTGTGCCATCTCATCCATCACATCGAAACACTAGCTTAAGGTTCTACATCGGGTTACATGACGTACATAAGTGAGTTCTCTCGACCTCACCATTGTTTAGTACAGTCATGGCAAAATGCACGGAGCGGTATAATACAAAACATCGCTCATAACGTGCACCATTTACAAAAAGCTTCACCACACAGTGCTATCATCAAACTCTCTAACGCCCGTTACGCGCGTCAGACACCATGCTGTCCTCATCCTCCACCACAGGGGCAACTGAAGGGTCCTGCTCGTACTGCGCCAGACGCTGCTGTGCCTCGGCCAACTCTGCCTCCAGCTCCTCAATACGGTCCTGTGCATACATGTGCTGGTCGCGGTAGTGAGAGACACGGTCCTCGGCACGGAGGTACATCCCGTGTACGCTGTGAGCAAACTGCATGGTCGCAGCATAGGGCCTGGTGTCAATCCGCTCCTCCAGCATGTTGTGACGACGGAGCCACTCGTCGTCGTAGCCGTCGGTGGGGAGGTAGCGCAGCACTGACATCCCTGCTGCACCCGAGGAGCTGAGTGAGGTGATGGCTGCTAAGGTGACCTTGTCGTAAGCGTCCTCCTCATTGGCCCCTTAGACGGTGATCGTCTGCCGGACCGCAGTGTGGCTCGAAGGAAGGACAACACTGGCCATGCAGTGTCCCTCCGCGTGCACTGTCTGCACGGAGAAGAAGGGGCACGGTCTGCGCCTCATCTCTCGCAGAGCCCGACAAAGGATCTGCGCGAGGCCGTTCTCCTCACGGCAACGGGTGTGGACCATCCCGTTCTCAAGCTGAGGAGGGGTGTGGGTCACTGGTGGGAGGGGAGTAGCCCTTCCCTCCTGTACGCGGAGTCCCCTCGCACTGGTGGCCTTACGAGCGGTTTGCTTGGTCCTGGCCATCTGCTTTTAAATAAGAGACTTTAATCAGTGATAAGCATAGGTTGCATATAATTTCAACGGTTAAGTGGGTGATGGGTGCAGAAGACATCGTTGGACTTTCATTTTACTTATTTGACTTTTAGCAATAATCCCCCAAGTATGAACAAGTAAAAATAAACATGATGCATGACTCGTCCTATTCGTTCTCACATCACACACCTTATGTATAATTTATATATCTAGCGAGTATCCGGTGACATATATGCACGGCACTCCCTACTGCAACTAGTCGTTCTCTACTCGTTCTTAATTTCGCACGTGGTTAGTGTACCTGCAGAAAAATGCATGCGCATACCAACATCATTACCATGACCAATCATTACCACTCTAACCCTAGAAGTGGTATCCACGATTTTCTTTAAGCTACGTCTGGTGGACGACGTAGTGGCGCCATTTCTCCCAACACACCCAGTGTTCCTCCAGTACTGGGGAATTGCTGGGGAGAGAAACGGTGGCCAACAAGATCTAGCTATAGTTTTGGTTGAAGAAAAAGTGGTCACGAAACACTCCAATGGCGTGACCACCCCCCTTAAAGAGTTCTGCCCTATCAGCATGAATGCAGGGTTCGCAACAGTCCGCAAAGCCCAATAGCGCTCCGCCAGTACTGGGGATGGCTATGGCCGAAATGTTGCTTCCCAAAGCGCCGAACATGCATATGAGTTCTATCTAGGTCAGAATGTTAGCGATGTCACCTGGTATTTCACTAACATCCTTAATATGGGCATATCGATACTCTCATTTTTCAAATACTTCGAAAAAGGGTTTTCGAAAATAGGTTTGCAAATCAAAACTGGATGATATGTCTGTTGTCTGTGTATGATCGGCTCTGATACCAGCTGTGGCGGAACCGCCGATTTAATCCGGACTAAGCACATTAGCCTCCTCTGGCTTGTAATGTGATTAGGCCAAACTAAACCCGGTCGTCCGTCGAGAGTCATTCGACCCTCGATATTACCTTTTCCCAGAGGAACCGACATCATACACATCTGACCCACGATGGAGCCACAACAGATACATCATCACAGGCAGTTGAATAGCATAAAGTTAGACTTAGTTACAAACCAGTTTTTACATAAAATACAAGTCCAACATAAGGTTATAAGGTAGCAAGTTCGAAAGTTTCTCGCAGCGGAAATATAAGTTTATAGGTCACCATGTTATCACCAAAAGATTTGCATTAGAGGTACAACATCGAGCCCACCGATGTTGCCCTCGTGCCACTCAGTTACCTCATCCTAAATGAGGGCATGCCCCGCCTCCAACACAAGTGCACACCATGAATTCCATACCTGCGCTCAAAATGTGGGGGCAAACCCTGAGTACTAATTACTCAGTAGGTCTTAATGGATTTGGCTTACGGCTGACGCGAAGCAGCTTACTAGCAAGTGGATCCTTAGCTTTTAGTTTTTAACAGCGACTTAATTAAAATAAACAACAAGTTTCAATGTCTGTATGATTGCCAACATAATAGTAAATTTCCGTAAGGTAACAACTCAGTTCAAACATGTAGTATTCCAAAAACCATGAGTATTAAAATACCGAGAGTTTAAGTAATTACTACGTTGAACGTCAAAGGCATTGGCATTCCCACACCTGGTGGGCATCAGCGATTCGAATCGATTTTAATTCCCGGGAATAACTATCATGCCAGGGGTATATGCTTACTAGCCATCGCGTTCCCACATATAGCCCCAATCTTAACCTGCCTCGTCCCAAGTTCGATTCACTCCCGCCTAGCCCCCGGGTTGTGCCCCCATGACGAGCCTGCCGACATCTCGGTCTCCCCGTCATGAGTACTAAGCTCCCCCGGGCCACCTTCCTCTCAACCAGCGGGTAGGAACGTGTCTCTGTGCTTCGGACGAGCCCAGGAAAGACTTTACCGGTCCCATTTCCCGGTTAAGCACTCTAGCAATGTTATGCCGACCAATAGGCGAACAGCGAACGAGCCTTATGCGACTCGGGCGGAGTCCGAAGTACAACCTCATGAAAAGCATATACTGAAATAAATCTCCGCCCGGTCTCCATTTAATTCATGAGCAGTAATAATAATGGATATAACTGTAAGCTTTGGAAACTTTGAAAACACCTACGTGACGAGTCCACACACTCGTGTCTACTCGTACCTAGCAATTTCTAGGCATACTCGTCCTACGAACTCTATGTATAGGTGCTAGGGCCAGGGCGGCCAGGGAGTCTAATGCAATTGGTTCCAAGCAATTCCTAATGCATATGCGTAATCATAAGTATAATTTGTTTGCTGGGTTGAGTATGGTCCTGCCTACCTTCTTCACTAGGGTCAGTAGCTTCCTCCGGAGCGTAGTCGGGTTCCTGCTGCTGGCCCTCTGGTTCCTGGTGCAACTCCTCTTCTGGTTCCTCCGCGACGGGTTGGTTCGGCGGTGGTTCTTCGTTCGTGGAATCTATATGTATGACATGATGCAGTTGGAGCATGTATTAGTGCAATGCTTGCTTTATGATGCGAGTGTAATGCAGTAAATCAGTGAACTTATGATTTATGGTATAGAGTTATGCATATTGAGGCGAAAGTTGTTTCGTACTAAAAAATCGTACAAGCCATCATCTACGATAGCTTAGCTTGTCACATAAAACAACGTGGAGTGTGCGTGGCGAGGTAGCATCGCTTCATGTGAAGCGACTGAAGCTTACATAAATATGCATTATTTCTACCAGTTTCTAATTAGAGTCAAAACCTTACATGCATCATCTCCAACTCTAGCAAGTTACTCCATAATTATAGCTCATGTCAAACTTAAAGTCATTTTGAAACATTATTCACCATATTAATCTTTTTCTTAAGATTAATATGTGCTTAGTGCAAGACAAGGGCAAAATAGTAATTCAATAGTAAGTGTTAGGGCCAACAAAATTTATACAGAACCTACACATGATAACAAGGTCCCTGCTCAAATTTGGCTATTTTTGGAGATCATTTAGTCCTTATTTCCTATTTATTAGGGTTTTACATGTTTGAATAAAAACAGGGGCAAAACTGTCCTTTCCTACTCAACCATCATACCCATCCTGTAGATCTATTTATTAGGAACACAGTGCAACAAAGTTTGCTATTTTTGGATTTTTATCCACTTTACTATGATTTTTCAAAGTTTCAGCATTTTTAAAAACATTTTAAAACGAAACTGAGCAGATCCAGGACCTATATATAATTATCCATAGCTTCTGAGGGTTCCCGTGCAAGATTTACAAGACTCAGTACACAGTACTCGGTATGGAAACATAAAACTGTTAAACTCGGAGGGCGATAGCGCAAAAAGTTCATCTTCCTCCTCCCGTCGTCTTCCTCCTCGCGACGGGAGGGGAAGCTCCGGTGGCGCGCGGCCAATCCCGGCCCTGCGGGGCTCGGGAGCTCGCCGCGGAGTGCCGGGGAGAGAGAGAGGAGTATGGGGAGTCTTACCCCCTACTTCAATCGACGGGAGAGGGCGCGAGGAGGTGGGACGACGATGAGCAGAGGGCGACGAGCTCCGGCGGCGCGGTGGGCGGCGTCGGGACGAAATCAGTGGCCTAGGCTAGTGCGGTAGGATGGAGTCGAGGGCGACGAAGCCCGGCGTGGTGACGGTTGAGCTCGGGAGCGGGCGGGAGTGGCCGGGGGCGAGCTCGGTCGAGCTCCGTCAATGGCGGACGCGCGAGGTCGAAAAGGGAAAAGAACAGAGAGCTCGAGCGCGTGGAGGAGGGCTCGGGAAATAGGGTCGGCCTCGCCCTCGTCCCGGTGGCGCGCCGTGCGCGCTGTCCGCGCGCGGCAGCGGCGCGTGGCCGCGGCGGCCGGGAAGGCCGGCGCGTGGCCACGGCTGCTCGGCGCGCAGCGTCGCGTGGGCGCGCGCGGGCGGGGAGAGAAGAGGGAGGTGCGCGGGTGAACCGGGTCCATGGACCAGTGACTCTGACAGGTGGGGCCAAGGTCGGAAATGAAGAACAAATCGCATGGACCGGGTGCACGGAGCAAGGGAGCCGATGAAATGCGCTGGCGCGGCGACCTGACGGGTGGGTCCCACCTGGCATAGAGACGGAAAAAGAAAAGAAATTCCGAAAAAGGAAAATCCCTTTTACCAACTAATCAGGTTTCTGATTTTCGCAAATTTGACCAATTTACGCGCCGAATTTGAAAAGGGCCCAATTGAATGAAATGTTGTACCTTTTGATATCTACAACTTTGTCAAAAGCACCAATTTCAAATTCTGGCTCTAAGTTTGATTTAAATTCGATTTTAACTGTCAGCCCTCAGTTTGGACTGAGAACTATTTTCCTTAGATAATTCAAAAGTCCTATTTCTAGCCATTTTCTCCCAAAAGTCTTTTTGACAAAGTTGTTCAAGATTTCATAACCTAAAACTTTCCCAATTGGACCTTTACATGAAAAGGACTCTAGGTTATAGAAAAAAAGAAGAGTTCTAAATAAGCCAGATTTGGAGTATGTTTGTTGGGTAACACCAAAAGTCCCTTTGCACTTAATTAAGCCCATTTTCCATCCAAGCTCTAATTGACAAAGTTGTTTACCACCTTAAGACCTACAAATTTGGTATAAAAAGTTCTACCTAAATTTCCCTAGGTTTTAAGTTATGCTCACATTATAGCATCATTTTCGCGAAACTGAATGCATTACTTAGCTATTTTCTCCATGTTTACTCAAATGCACATTAGTATGACATGAAATGATGCTTATGAGAAATAATTAAACAAAGTATGCACTTGATAATGTTCGGGAGATGCCTAGGGCATCACTTCCACAGAGTAGAGGTGGCCGTGTTGGAACCCTTTGAAGACCATGTGCTTATCTTTCTCACTTCTCACTACAACACCATTCTTGTCAAAGTCACATGTTAGACCAAGATCGCACAATTGTGCAATTGAGAAAAGATTGAAACTCAAGGACTTAACAAAGAGGACATTAGAAATAGACAAGCCGTTAGAGATAGCAATTTTACCCAACCCAATGACTTTACTTTTTGAATTATCACCGAAGGTGACTTGCTCTTTGTCTCCGGGGTCTTCTAGTGAGGTGAACATACCATCATTGCTAGTCATATGTTGTGTTGCTCTTTGTCTCCGGGGTCTTCTAGTGAGGTGAACATACCATCATTGCTGGTCATATGTTGTGTGCAACCACTATCAAGTACCCAATGCTTTCCACCGGCTATGTAGTTTACCAACACATAGAGAAGTCAATGTTGAGTTTTAGACACCCACGCAAGCTTTCGTCCTTGCACGTGAGTGACCAGGATTTGGGGGACCTAAAGTTGCTTGGGGAGATTTTTCTTCTTGCTCTTTATGTCCTTGCCAATGAACTTTGCCTTCACCTTGCCATTAACCTTGCTCAACAAATAGATGCTATTATCATACATAGATTTGAAATTAGAAGGCAATTTAGGAGGAGGGCGGTTAGGAATGGGGTGCTTCCTAGTGTGATGGCCAGTGGTCATGCAATAATTGAAATATGAGCCAACATCCTTGATGAAGCTTTGCTTGACCTCCAGAGGGAGATTGTTTTCCACTTTAGGTGGCTCCGGAAAGCATCCTAGCCGTCTTTCTCGAAAGTCACGAAGGTTGTAGAATAGCACTTCTTGGTGCTTGAGTTCGCCTCTCGTGAGCTTTGCCAATCCGCTCTTTAGGCTTTCAATTTGAGCTTCCAATGCTTTTACTTTTGTCCCTTCACACTTAGACAAGTCATTAGTAGCAAGGTGACTGGGAGCAAGGCCCTCACAAGAAGTAGAGACATTGACCTTAACCACATGTGAAGTGGTAGAGTGCTCAAGACTTTGGTCAATGATCTCATAGGAAATTTCAAGCTCTTGATACTTGTGGGTCAACTCTCTATGCTCTTGTGCAAGCCTCTTGTACTTCTCCTCATTTATCTTGCCAATTTCAAGATTCTTAGAATGAGTCATGACAAGCTCATTATGTTTGGCAAGTAAAAAATTGTGAGAAGCCTCGAGATCAATGTGCAACTTCTTTAGAGATGAGTTGCCCTTCTCGATTTGCTTGACATATGCTTTGGACTTAACTTGCTCTTTAAGGAAGGCATTATGTTTCTCAAGCAAATCATGATGGGTCTCCTCTAGTTTAGTAAGAGTGCTCTCAAGATTCCTTACATTTCCTTTTTTCCTCTTGATCACGGAAATGTACTCATAGATCAAAGAAGCCAATTCATCAGGAGAAAGCTCATCATCGCTATCATCTAACTCTATGTCCTGTACCTTAGAACCCTTGGCCATAACCCACATGGGTGGTGGAGGAAGTGATGGCCCCTTGGTGGAGATGGCAAGCCTGGCAAAGTCCTCCTCCTCCTCATCATCATCACTTGAGCCTTCACATGTCTCCACATCGATCACCCACTCATTAGTTTCACACATGAAACTTCTTTGTGGGCCCTTCTTTTTCTTGGGGAAAAGTTTGGTCTTGCTTTCACTCTTCTTCTTGTTGAATGGCTTGCACTTGGGCTTCTCTTCCTCTTCTTCGTTGGACTCATCCTTCTTCTTCTTGTTCTTGCGCTTGTCCGGCTTGGGGAACTCATAAGAGATGTGGCCGCTTTGACAACAATTTTTGCATTTTTTCTTGTCATCTCTCCTTGGTCGAAATGTCTTCCTCTTGGAGTCAAAGTTGAACCCCTTCTTGTTGATCTTGGCATGAAGGTGCTTGAACTTCTTCATCATGAGAGTAAGCTCGACATCTTCTTCATCCTCACTTGAGTCATCACCTTGCCCTTCTTGCTCTTCTTTACTTGATGAGCTTGGTGGTGGGAGAATCACCTTCTTAGGAGTGGGAGCTCTCTTGGCCTTGGCCTTGAGTGCCACAGTCTTGCTTGGTGAAGATTCTTCATGATGCCAAAGACTCCCATCATATGAGCTTGAATTTGGTTCAACACCTCACTCACTTCAAGTGTATCAAGGTTCTCTTTTTGAAGCATGGTGTTGATGATATTGTACTTGGGCTTGATGAGGATGCGAAGGATCTTCCGATTGATGGTGCCCTTGTAAAGTTTACAAACATCAAGATCATTGAAGTCCTCAATGATGACATTCAAGTGAGAATACATAGAATTGCAAATTTCATAAAAATGCATCTTGAAGTCATCTACTTTGCTCTCTAACTTTAGTGGTGCCCTCATGTATTTCAACAAGCTCAGCCCAAATATCACATGAATTGAGTTTGCTTGAGACCCTAGCGAGCACCTCTTGGCTAATGCTTTCAAAGATAGCATTTCGGGCCCTAACATTCCACTTGATTTGATCATTAGTGTGCGGCATGACAAACCCATGCTCGGTGGCTTCCCACACCTCAGGGGCAATAGACTCAAGGTATGCTTGCATGCGATCTTTCCAATAGCTAAAGTTCATGCCCTTAAAGTAAGGAACTGAGTCACCCATCTAAGACATCTTGCTCTAAGCGGTGAAGCTTAGTGATCCAATGAGCAATGAGATTCTGATACCACTTGTAGGGATCGGATGCCCAAGAGGAGGGGTGAATTAGGCTAATTTCAAACTCTAATCGAAATTCCTTAACTTAATGAACTACAATTAGCCCACTTCGCCCTCTAACCGAAAACAACCCTAACTAGTGACAAATAGCCCTACTCATGCTAGTGAAAGATATAAACCTACTCATGCAAGTGGAAGTGGCAAACCTACTCATTCTAGTAACCATAAAGATGACCATACCAAGGGAGATACTAGCCAAGAAGAAGCTAAACATGGTAGATGCAATCCATGAAAATTAGCAATCAACCAAGAGCATCATGTAGAGGAGCTACGAGAAGAGACAATCGGATTTTTCCCGTGGTATCAGAGGTTTGGCACCCTCCCCTAGTCTACGTTGCGGCACACGCAAGGTGTTTTGCCACTTCCATGCTTGTGGGCGCTCACTAAGAGTCTCTGTTTGCCATCACGGCAAGGTGGAGTTCAAGCCTTGTACACATTTATTCTTCAGACTTCCACAAAACCTTGGCAAGCTCCGAGAACGCACCCCCAATCACCAAGTCCACCTAGGTGCTGCCAAACACCAAGAGTAATAAGCCTCCGGTCTTCACTTGATCTTGATCCTCACCAAGATGGATACACACAAGCCTCTAGACCTTGATCTTGCTCTCAAAGGTGTGAATATGTGAGTGTTTGATGCAAAAAGTGAAGCACAAGTGGCTCTCTAAGTTGCTGTAGCAGTTGGAGTGTCAAAGAGCACGAAATGAACTGAGGGAATCCATATATATAGCCCTCAAACCAAGAAAACCATTGCAAAGAAAGCCTGGCTGACGCAATGTAGACCGGAAGGTATGGTCTATGCTTTTTGTGAGGACCAGACCATACGGTCCACACACTTTTTCCAACGGTCACTGAACACTTGCGTCACTATACTTTGGTCCGATGTTTAGGATGGTTTATAAGACCGTACTATACGGTTTGTTCTCCACTTGAATTTGACCGAAGTACACACCCTCAGGTTTCTTGGTACGGTTGTGGTACGGCTGTCATAACCGTACTATATGGTCTATGTTCTTGCATTCAACTCAGAAATTAGAGCCTCGGGATATTTATTACGGTGCATTGGACGGTCTTCAGGACCGTACTATATGATCCATGTAATTCAGCCTTCTTTCCAAGTCTATAGCTTTGGGTTAAGTGGGATGGTATGTGGACGGTCTTCCAAACTGTCCTGTACGGTCCATGCGTTTTCCTCTACTATCCATTTTGATCCTCTTGAGTTCTTTGGTCCGAGGAATGGGACAATTACACACAAATGGACCTTCCTGAGTAATGGATTTGCATGACCGCTTCAAATGCCTATTCCCGGGCTTAAAGGTACGATCCACTGAGAGTGCTGTAGACCGGACGATTCGGTCCTTGTATTCTTTTTCTGACTTTGATAATCTTCAAGTGTTTTGATTCAAACATTGATTTCTTTGGACCTTGAGTCTTTGTTGCTTGCACCTTTGTAGTTGTAGATTCTTTTGGCTTGTGTGTGCATCCATTTTTGGCGTATCTCAAGACCATGCTTCAACCATTGACCCCCCCTTAATAGTGCGGACACAAGAAAACTAGAAACCCTAACTACGCAAGGATCCTCCAACACCTTTGATCCTTGATTCTAGAAGAGTCCTTAGCCTTCGAGATACGGATGAAAACCTGGTCCATCACCATGAAATAAATCCTTTGAATTTGGGGGCCATCTCATAAACCCAATGAGCAACCATTATAAATAAATCGTTGAACCGGCACTCATGAGCTTATTAGAACACAATTAAGCTTGTCATTCAATTACCAAAACTTACCTTAGGGCCTAGATGCTTACAGCGGTTCGTAATATTAGCCGCTCCTGCTAAGTTCTTTACAGGAGCGGTGTGATTTTTCCACCGCCCTAACTATACTCAAAAGCCCTACTGTTACTTTACTGGCATATTTCCAGCTCGGGAGGATCAACAGTGCTTGGGGTCAACATTGTTAACATCATGGTAGGCTGCAGGGGGCACCGGAATGTGAGTTAGGTGTGTCCTCGCCATCGTCGCTGCTCATTTACATGCAGATGGACTCGGCAGCCATGTTATGTCTTCTGTGAAACTCTAGATGCTATCTTCGCCATTGATTCTGCTCTTCTCCGATTTCTGGTCAAAATTGTTTCCTCCCAGATCGATGTGCTTCGTGTGCATACTGGGCACCTTGGTTTCCTTTTTGCAGGAGGAGATGTTGCATCTAAGCAGGCTGCACTACTTCCGCTGGTGCTCCAGGTTCCGTATTCCCTCAGTTTTCTTCCCTCCATGGAGTTGCTTTTTCATTATGCTACTATGGATGGTTTGTGCATTTTTGTTCCACATTGTGCCTGAATTAATTCTCCTAGAAGATATGGTTACTCATGCCAATCCCTTGCCACTTTCATCTCCTCATTGATATGATTGCTAGAAAATTCTGAAAGAAATTTGATTGAATTAAAAGGTAGTGTTGTCATCGAATGATTGATCTTACACTTAAAATCAAAACCTTTTGGATTTTCATATATTGGTTTTCATTTTATTTCATAGGCACCTATGGATCTCTCTGTTTTACTCCATGATATATGTAACAGAGGAAAACCACTTTGCTTTTCACTTTTTAGGGCGACGAAGACCGGAAGAGTTATAGCCATTAATTGTTCAGATTTTTAGGATGTTTTATCCCATCTTCATGTGCTATGGCGTTGTGCTGTTTTTTGTTTTCTTTGCATTAAATTAAGGTTTCGAAAATCTGAGAAGATAGTACCATACTGTTTAGTTTCAGTGGCAAGTCTCTACTGCTGTAAAGAGGCAGTGGTGGCCTGGCCACTGTCCCCGCGGAACGCGGCAGCACTCCGCGGAGCCCCAACTCCCACGCTGTAGGCGCATGCAGGCAGCCGCAGCTTTCTGCGTCGCATGCAGCAGCCTCAACCGCACCGTTCACCCTTTCAAAAAAAAAAGGAAATCGCACCCTTCTTAGCAGCATCTGCGCGAGTGCACGCTGCATGCAGGTACTTGCCATGCAGCCATGCAAACTGAATGGAACCGTTTTTAGCGTTCATGCGATATCTTTTCGTTAAAAAGTTTAATCACTAAACCGATTTTGTATTCATGTTTCTTATATTTTTTGAACAAAACTAGATCAAATTTATAATGCAAATTTTAAAAATTTAAAATGTTCTATCTTCAATTTCAAATCTGTGCGGCTAACCAAACAAAAATTCACTATAGCTTGTTTGTAGTTTACTTTGACAGCCAAACAACAATGTTTGTATGAATGTATGCTGATTCAGTTAAGTTGGTATCCAAATTTAGTGCTAAAGGCAACCAATCACACCCTTTATACGTGGGCTCGGCTCAACTCTCTGAAGGCATTGGCTCCAGCAATACAACGCATGTGGCATGTACCTAAGTCCCTCAAGCTGCTATCTTCGGCGGTGCAATAGGTGCGCATGGCAATCTTACCGACTCGAATGCCTGTGTCGTGCACCTCGTTATGCCGCCAGTCAATCAACGACGCAGCCCTCTTACCCCGCAGCCACTTGTCGGACCTGCCAGTTGGCCAGCACGATCCTCACACTTTAAAGAAGTAGTTATAGAATAATGTTCTCTAATGCTATAGTAGAAACATATTGCTTGAGGATGTAATTATAGAATAATGTTCTCTAATAATATTCTGTGGTAGAAATAAATTGCTTGAAAATACAATTAACCATTTCTTTTTCAAAATAAAAACGCACCGCTCATGTCACCATTACAAAACCATCGGATTGGTCTTCCTTATAGTATGTTGTAGAAGAGAGGCAAGTGCTGCCTTTAGCTCAGGTGCAGAAGAGAGACAACGACACAAATCAGTCTAGGGGACCTGTGCTGAACTACTTTCAAGTCGCTACTTATTCAGGTTTAGTTTTTTCCTCATTCAATTTTATATACTTTCCCTTGATTAGCCTGATGTTGGCCAAATCCCGTATGCAAGTTCTTTTAACCATAGATGGACCAATACAAAACAAATGGTGAAAACCTTTTGAATATATATGCGCCAAGTGTTTATTGCAAGAAAAGGTTATAGGGCACAGATGAGCTGACATTATGTCAGCCAAAAGTACACTTTTCTAGCAATGGATATTAAGCACACACACTAAAAGTTTCCAATAACAAATTTGTTGTTTTCTTCTATATGAGTATATGACCTACGTTTAGTTTAACGCATTCAACAGACACAATTCTTTGATATATTTTTAGGTTTTATGTCTTACGAATTAACGTTTCCATCTTTATTTACAATTTGGAGTTTGGGATTCATCGCATGGCTATTAGTCTGAAATTTCATTTGCAGAGTGGATGAAAGCATGACTCCTATATATGTTGATGCATCGGTTATGCTGCGTGTTTTTGCTACAGGTGCCGATTTGTTTTTACATGTAAATAAATAAAAATATCATCAACTTAATTTCATTTGTTTTCCCTGTGTCCCTGCAGCCCAACAGAGGATGCGGCCCAACTGAGGAATGAAGTTGTCCTGCTATCGTCACTAGCCTCCACGCGCAAGTGTGACTTTTACTGAATCAATTAGTGGAGATGCACGTGCCAGCACGTGTGATGAAAAGAATCATACATACAAATATGCTCACTATGGTGTTTTTACTCAAGTAAATATGCGCGTGCATTGCACTATGTATATGACAAAAATCATGTTACAGACTATCTACCAAACACTTAAAATATATGAGAAAGGAACTCAAAATCTTCACATCTTGGCCCATCTAGAATAGTAAAGATAAATATTCAAGCATGATTTCATATCAATCAGCAAACAGAATTTGCCGATCCTTTCGATCCAAGCTTGACACATCTTGTATTTTTGCATATGAATCTGTCAATCACTGGGAATTTAAAATCAAAGTTTGAGGCAATCATCATAATTGTTGCTATAACCTTCCAAATCATTGCATTGCCCGATGTTGGATGTCTTCACTTGACTTGTTTTTTTTACATAGACCATGTGCATCTGCAAGAATACAATTATATTTTTCTTAACTGAAAACTTTATCTTTCATAGGTCCATGATGTGTACAACCGAGATCACAATGAATGTGTTCAGAGCATGCAGCAATCAAATTTATCACAGTTACAAAAAAATTTCAACTGTGCGTGTTTCTGTTACAGGTTGACTATATGAAGTCTTCTTTGTAGCAACTACAGATTTGGTGAAGCTAGGTGTGACCAATGACCAAGACATGTCCTATGCTTTATAGCAAAAACAAATATATAAATCTAACTGATTCATAGTTGTTCATTATATCTAAATATGATCCTTTGGCATCCATCAATAATTTTATCAAGAACCTTGGTAGACATAACATAGCTCTTTCAGTTACTAATTTTATCAAGGCCTAATGAAGCATCAGTGAGAGATGTACCTGATTGCTCAAAACGGCTCGGGGCAGGCTGGGGACAGGAAAGAGGCAAGCACAGGTGACAGACACCAATAGAATAGAACAAACTACAACACAGCAGCCATAAAAAAACATTGTACAAGCGATTTATACCATTTTGCTTTTCTATGACGGTAGGAATAGTGAACTAAACTGGCAATAACAGATGTATAACATTTTGAAAAAAAATAATGAAATGAGCTAACAATAGTCTAAGCAAGGAGCTTTGTAATCAGAAAACAAGCTCTTCAGTTGTGTTCTTGGAAGTAGACGTAGTTTCGGATAAAATGATAAAACATGGTAATGCACACCTCATTTTCTAAGACCGTCCGTCGTAACGGTGTCTCCTAAAATTCATCCCGTAAACAGATGAGCTGCACGGCAGCCTGCCCCTCGCTCGCGCTGCCACCCGCCACCCGCCAGCCGGCCATTTGCATGTCGCCCGCTCCGGCACGCGGCCGCTCGCTGCTTGCGCCACACGGCAGTCCCAGACGTGCACACCGCCCGCGCCGCGGTCTATCCGCACGCCACCATGCCTTCCCGTGAGCCTCTACCCAGCCGCCTCCGTCGTTCCTCATCCGGCTCCGACGTTCCTCATCCGCGCATGGCTTGCCTCATCGCCTACGCTGCTCCTCGTCCGGCTCCGTCAAGCCACATCCACGCATCGGCCGTTTCCACGCGCGGCTCTGCCCCGCTGCTCCTTGTGCAGACCTGTCTCTCAGCAGGAGGTGGAGCTAGCCCCAGCGCTTGTGGCCGCGTCTGCCAGTGACCTGGTGCCGTGGTGCGCTCCGCCCCCACCCCACAGCCATGCGAGGCCTTCATCGCACGCTGCCTTATCCGTCGACACCCGCAGTTGGCCGCACCGGCCGCATCCCCGCGGCCGCGTGACGCCGTCACCCTACTGCGCCCGTCGCCCTCCCAACGCCGATGCCTTCCATCCGTGCATCATCCACGTCCAAGGCGCCAGCCTGGCCTCCGACCAAGCGAAGAGAGAGAAGAAGATACGGGAGTACCTGGATCCCGGAGATTTGCAGGGCGTCAGCCTCATCCCGGGAAATACAGGGGCTTTTATAGGATCCGCTGCAACGATGTTTTTAACTCTCCATCTGCTACTTTCTGGGTCAAAGGGGCTCTATGGGACCCGTCGCTATATCACTTGTGAGACAGGCAGCTTGTGGAAATGACGTGGACCAATGGATGGCTGATGGAGGAACGGGGTGTGTGGACTCAAATCATTCCGTTGGAGAGTCGCTCCGGATAGCCGGGGCAGTGCAGGCATCCAGATCGCCGCAGATCGAAAGAGAGCCGGAAAGACGCTGGTCGCCGGTGCGCCGGGCTAGCAGGCGGCTAGGGTGCCAGGTTGCCGGGACTCAGGCGGCACAGGCGGCAAGCGGCAAGGGCCACATCTTGTTCCCTTCTAAAAGCAGCGACATGGGCCGCATCTTGTTGCCTTCCTTTTGAAATCACTTTGCATAAGCAAATAGTCGTAGTACAAATCAACCAGGGGCACAATGCTGCACAGTTATCAAATGCACAGCTTGGTGAAGATAAGTTAAACAAAAGTTATATTACAGGTTCTGACCAAGGAATTCAAAGGCTATAGACAGATCATTTTGCAGAGGAAAATCAAGCATCCCGCACAATGTGGTGTTGATCGTCAGGATCAAATTTCTCGTTTAATTGCAGGCAATATTATAGTAACAGTTGTGCTGCCAAAATTTTCACGCATCCAGCAAAAACAAATACTAACATGCAATGTAGTGTTTCATACCAATCTGAATAGAGAGACCTCCATGATAGCCTGCTAGCAAAAGGCAGGTTCATTTCTTGGACAATGAACCTAATTAACAAAATGTGAAAACAAGTTAAGCCTAATTTAATGATGTCCATGGTTTAAAAATCCCGAACTCAAACGAGAACATCAAATGGTAGTGGAGCCAATTAAGCTTTATCATATAAGGCCCACTTACTGAAAGAAGAATCTAAACATTGTGAAATCCCAACTCTAATAAACAATACATGTTCAAGAATAATAGAAAATACCTGTGGGCTTCCTTCTGAGGGGTTCCACTTCACCACAAGGCTAATTATCCTGCAATTGGTTGAGAGAACAATTCTTATCTCTAGGATTTCAGCAGTAACAATATTCCAAGCCAACACACTGCTAAAACATACCGGCAAGACGTATCGTTCATGTAAGTGTTGGAGCTACGACCTCAACTAAAAGTGGCTGCTCGTGTAAGTGTTGGAGCATACCTGGCAATACATGATCTATAGGCTACATTTCTTTCATACAAAAAGAAAGAAAAAGGGAACGGTGTGCAAAACTATTGGCTGTGAGACCTACTGACAGGCAGTTATTTCCTCACGAAGGTGATATTTGTTTGCCTTAATAATGACAATTGTAAATTCAAGTGCTCGCCAGGACATGGACGCTGGCTTCATTAAGGCTTTCACGCATAAGCATATACTTGTATCAGCTTGTATAAGTGTGACCAAGGTCAGTCCAGATTTTGGGCCAACTCATGTGCAACGGCATGCACGTGCTGTCTATCCACGTCTCTACGCATTTGGCCTTTTGGGGGTGAACCTGAGCAATTTATCCACGTCTCTACGCGTTTGGCCTTTTGAGGGTCAACCTGAGCATTACTCACAAGAGACCAAAGGTGTCAGAAAAGATAAATGAGCAGTTGATGAATATCCAACAATTTGGTCCGTCATCATATAGCTCATCACCCCAGTCTAATGATGTTGATGTTCTATACCGGTCTCGTTTAAAAGTGATCTAGAGAAGTTCCAATATTAGCAGCCTTCAATTGTTAGAAGACTTCCCGAAAATAGAAGAAAGCTGCAGGCAAGTAAACGAATCTGATTTTCATCGGCACAAACTAAAGTCTAAAACACAGATGAAATAAAATAAACTTTTCTGTTGGCGCGAGCACCACCATATAAAGAGAGATGGTGTACCTTAAACTTTACCTCGGAAGCAAACATCCCATCAAGCTCCTGGGACAAAACTCTATGAGATGATTCAAAAAAATAATATTTTTATAATGTGTATGAGAAACATGTAAAAACTAAACATGAATCTTCAATGATATCAGATATTGATCGGTATTTCTCAAACATGAGAAACTATATATTTACTCAGTTAATTTGCTGGATGGGGAATGCAGGATGGTGCACAGAAAGGCATTTTAGCTTTTATTACTGCATCAAATTCATTTGGCCTTCTGAACCTTTTAAAAAGCAATGGCATGCCCAACAGACAAATCATTACGATGACTTAGTCAGCCAATCCAGATAAGCATGCAAAGAGAAGAGTGACCCACCAAATTCTGATATGGATATAATGGAGCTCCTCCGCCATCCGCTGAATCATTCAAATCATCTTGGCAGTCAGAGAACCCTAGGATTGGACCAATTTGGAGTCGCTTTCGAAAAGCAGCGCATAGAGAGAGAAGCTTTAACCAAGTAGGACAGCTGACGGACCTATCGACAGGGTAATGAAGGTAATGAAGAAAAGGAAAACAAGCACGATATAAATAACACGCTGGGGAAATCGACACCTTCATTTGGCAGAAATCTGGAGCAAAAATTACCAAAGGCCAGTAAATATATTGATTCCAGTTGAATGGGTTACACGATTCAAGAAACTCATCCCCTTCGTATTTAAAAGAATCCAAGAACAACCCAAGTGTAAGGCCAGCTTTCCAGTAATTGAATATTGCAATCATGCTCCTGATCCAACCAATAAATGTAAAGGAAGCCCTGTACATCAGCACACCAATACCCTCCACAATGCAACAGCAAGTCCGGCCGACAATTTATCCCAGTCGCCTATTTGCCCATCGATGGTAGCAAATGCCGTGGCGCAATAAAATCCAATCAGAAAGAATAGAATCTTCACTGGTAACCCCTCCCTTGCTTTCTTCAGCTTGGCAGGAAACTTGCTTGCAGAATGATCGAATTGCACTGAAAAGAAGAGTGTTATTGCCTGTTTGGTCACTGCTATCGTCTGACATATAGTCTTAATCGCCCATTGCATCTTCCTACATGAAGAATCGAATATTTCTTATTCGAATGTACTAAGACCTTGATGGAAGATGTAGCTGGTATAAACTTTCTAAGAACCAGACCAGCAGCTTGAATGCTTGATGATGCATAACTAAAGAAGATATGAGAGTGCTTAATTAAGACTGAATGAGAGCTGCTCAAACCATATGATTGACAGTGTGAAATGACTGACAGTGCGCATTTTAGGATTCTCTAACTGCAAAATGCAGAAAGCAAACACCTGATGTGAAAAAAAAAATTATCACATCCGCTTTCGGGGCTTTCCGCGATGCGACCGGCCGCTGCCGCACCACTGCTTTGCGTACTGCCGCCTGCTGCCACGCCGAGTTCCTGGGAGTTGGCACTGGGCACTGGCACAAGCAAGATGGAGCTGGAGCAGCACCGGCCGCCGGCTTGTGCGTCTCCGCGCCGCCATCGACCGCACATGGCCGGCCTGCCGCCGGCTCGTGCAGCTGTGCCCGCCTACGCACCACAGCCGCCTGCGCACAGGACCACCACCGCTCGCGTGGCCGTTCCCGTCGCCTGCTCGCGCGGCCCCACCAGCCGCCAGCTCGCGTGGCCAGCCCCGCCGCCGCGCGCGCACCGACACCGCCGCCGAGCGCCTCGACGTTGGCACGCGCCATCAGAGGTGAGCCGTCGTGCACCCCGCTGCTGCCGCCCTCTCACGAGGATGTGCCGACGCCGCGTCCTCGGGGCCGCCATGCCGCGCTCGTCGCCGGCTCACCTCTGCCCGCCGCTTGCGTCGACGCCCCTCCCACTTCCACTTCGATGCGCGAAGAGATGGGTTCCTCCAGCGCCGCACGGGAGAAGAGAGAGAATATGCGGGAGTGATTGACGGTGGCTCGCTCGCGTGCGGGATCTCGGAACGAGGAAGCGAGGGGAGAGAGGAGCGCTGTGAGATCGAGGCGTGAATGACGCTGCGGATGAAACATTTTCCTCCTATCGGTTTTCATCGTTTCAGTGAAGCTAACGTGAGAGGTACAGTGAAATCAGCTTAGTTAAAAAAGATTTTAAGAGAACTCAATCTTTTATACTGTAGATCTGCCTTACCAATGATCCTACCCTCCTAGGAGTACAAACCTCATGTTTCTCTAGCCGGTGTTGTTTGAGCGCCTATACAAACACAGTGTATACATAAATTGCTCTGCCTACGTGTTTACTGCTAGGTTCCTGGGAGCGTGGCTGAAGCGCGTCCATTTACCTAGTTATATATACTTTAGAACGAAGGGAGTAGCATTTGAGAAAAAAAACACATTCTGCTTGGCTTTCAAAACCATAAAATCCTATGTACCATCTAAGTTGCTAAAAGTATTTTTTATCATGATTTTTCTAAACACTATAGTTTTTTGTCAAAAAAAAAAAAAACTAGAGAAAAAAAAACCAAATTCGCAAACATCGTCTTAGCTTACTAAGTTTCAAAGCTAAGTGAAAAGAAAAACAAGTTGACTAAAATTGTAGAGCCCTGCATGCGGATCAAACTAATAAACAAGGATATACAGAACAAATTATAGTGCTAGTATTTTTCTAGATTTATTTAAAAAGTTAATAGAGACTGTGGTGGCTTTCTTTCCCTTAAGATTTGCTAATAGTTCACTTTCTTGGTGTGTTCATTGAGAGGTAGAGTTTGCGCATGTGTATTTACATGGATGAGCTTTGCGCCTATGTGTATGTGAATGTTATATAGTGATTGTACTGTGTATGACATATATACTTATAGTGACATAAAGTATGAATTAAAGCACCACACATGGAAGTTTTTAGGCAGTATATGAAAGGAAACAAAACTGCTGGAAACACATACAATAATGATGCTCATGACGTGACTACACGCAACTCACTATACGACCATCCTTCATCTGTATAGTACAAAAACTGAGATCGATCTATGCATACGCATATGTAGGACAAACAATCAACACCGTGGCCGATCAGCAGCTAGCTAGAGGCTTCGTTCACGGCGTCGTCATGGCCGCCGCCATGGTTGGTCATCACGGCGACGAGATCCGAGAGCGCCCTGAGGAGCTCAAACCTCGCACGGAGCCGCACGATGTAGTCGGTGGCACGGAGGAGCAGCCGGTCGGCCGGCACCGCCGCGGCGCCGGGCACGAGCCGCCGCAGCTCCCGAACCTTCCTTCCCAAGGCCGCCACCTCCTCCGCAGCACGCCGCCTCCGCCGGCGGCGTCCGTGGCACGGCGAGCGCCGCCTCCCCTCCATGCGTCACTGGAGGCTGGCAACGACGAGCTAGTGCGTCGACGACGTGTGTGGTGGTGTATGTACACACGGGAAAGCTACGCTGGTCGAATAAATAGAGGCGGGAGGGACCCTTCGGGGAGACATACTTTTGAGTAGGGGGTTGAATGCAAAAGTGCCGCTGAGCTGTGGCTTGTCCTGTAGCGTGGGGCCCGCGCGTGGATCAGCTTGTCCTGCACACGTGTCTGACAGCTCCCAGGATGCCAGGACCAGAGAATTTAGTGCCCGATCGATCTTTTTTATCCCAAACTTGTCCCTCGCTGCTGGCCATGATCAACTGGACCGACGCCGGTCAAGGATGCATGTCTAGGCTACAAGGTTCTCTCAAACGGACATGGCTATCTAGAACGCTTATCTACTGCTCGCTCTGGGTCTGAATTAGCCATCGTTTTGAGCATCGACACGGCTTCCAAAATACAAGTTTGATCAATATTTTTATTAAAATATAAATAAATATCATAAAAAATTTATATTTTTATAAAGTGTTTGTTAAGACAAATCCATATCTATGACTTTTAAGATTCAAAACTCAATAATATAAAAGTTATATATAATCAAAGTTTTAAAAGTTTGACATTCCACTTTTCTAAAACAACAACTAATTTGAACCTGGATGGAGTAATACGGAGTAATTTATTTATTTATTTGTTTATCGTCGCCAGTAGAGCCATCCATCTTTATATTATATTATTATATGATATGAAACAAAGTCAATAATAATTGTAGAGAACGACATGGCATGCCGATGCGCCGGGCACACAAGCCTAATTGCACAACACACAACTAAACTCGGGTCCACCAATAAGACACTAAGCTACTGTACTAAGCAGCAAATAAACAACCAAGGCCAGCAACTCGAGCATTTTTTTGACCCAAAGCTGACCGGTGTCCCAGATGGAACTGAGAGGCTGTACGTGGGAGTCTTACAATTTCAAATCTGTTCCTTGCCTCCCAAAGAACACGTGCATGTCGAACTTTGCTCGGAGATCAACCAACCATATAGGGCCTCCTGTTTGTTTTGGATTAAAAGAAAATGAGATCAACAGGAACTAGGTGAGTTTTCATTAAGAAAAAATAAATATCCAAATTCGAGTTGGAGAGGACTCTAACTTGAATAGCTAGGTACATAGCCACTCCTTCCACCTAACCAGTTGAGCTAAGCTCACTTCCTTGTTTTGGATTAAAAGCTGCATTCGGTGGAGAAACGCGAGAAGCACATTTAATCCCAGCAAAGGGCCTGCGGTGAGCACGCTTTTCCACATCGCGGCATCGGACGCTCCACGGGATTTGCACTGCAAATCGAGAATCGCAAAACTACCAAAGAAATCGAGATTCTCCTGACTGCCGTGCCTCGCGCTGCCTAGACGTGGAAACAAACACAACCACACTCGTCTTTGCCGCCAATTCGACTAGGGAAGGGACGAGCATCTAGCTGGAGATGGGCAGTCTGTAGCTCACTGGCTAATTTAGATTTTGCTCGACCCCGAGAGAGGAGAGAATGAGAAGAAAAAAGAAATTTAGTTAATTATGCCTCTGATAAACCTAACATCTTTGCTCCCACGTTTTTTTTTTCCAAATTAGAGTGCTCCATGTTTTTCGAATATTGTCTAACATGTATGGAGCTAACAATTTCGATATGCTGTTGAAGATGACCTAAGGTCGTATTGATTTCATAGCCATGTATGAGGGCAGACCTCGCCACGCGGGAGTATCACACCCGTGTTGGTCCTAGGAAAAATTGAGCTCCACGAAAATAAAGGAACAGATTAAGATCACCGCCAATCAAGCATAGACGATCCTTCTCCGGCCGTGAATGTTTTTGCAGAACAAAAAAGAAAAAGAAAGAAAAAGGACTTAGCACGCTAGTACAGCCTTTTCGCTCCTCCTCTCGTGACATGGCCCCCCTAGATGAAGTTTGTGGAGGTCGGCTAGCTAGGATATCAGTCCATTGTTGCGCGTTCAGCTAACATGGCCTGAAATGAAAAGGTCAATAATTGTCACAGCATGAAATGAAATAGATCGATACACAGAAGGATAGGAGTGCAAATTCAGTGTGACTAAACGTTGACCACACTACACTACAATATGTTCACGGAAGTAGGAGGAGGATAGAAAATAGGGGAGAATGTAGACGTGGCCAATGCATGGCTACTCGATCGAAATTGAATGAACCTGATGACAGGCTAGGTAATTAAATTATTTCCGGGCGTCCGGCGAACTCTGAAGAACCGCGGCCGTGCGTACGTAGTCGTAGCCGGAGGCTGATGGAATGGGAAACCCTCCCTCGGATCCATGTGGTCGGGCCCCTGGCCCTGGCTGGTGGCTGCTGCAGTGCGGCTGGCAACGGGAGGACGCCGCACATCACATGCGCGCACATGTATTGCTGATCCATCCACGCGCGCGCTACCTACCTCCTGCAGGTTCCAGCTGCATGCGTCTACGCCGAACGTACGGCCGGCCGGTCACTGGCTCACTGCTGCTGGACTGGGCTCAGCCTCAACCGAGCTACGGAGTACTAGCTAGCTATAGCCTCCCAACCACCATATCTTACTGCTAGCGAGTGAGCGAGGGCGAGGATTAATGATCTGCGTTAATTTAGCTTTAGCGTCAAGAGAAGAAGAATATTACCACATCAAGAAAGTAAACTATGAAAATATACTCCGACCTTTTCGTCCACAAAAACGCAATCTTGAGATTTAAAAGCTTCCCTATAAAAGAATTGATCTATGAAATAAAGGATGCATGTACACCGTTTCCTTCCATCACAATTCTATCTGACAAAAAAAATTTCCAAGATAGCAGTAGTTTTGGACGAGAACGTTGTAGTTTATAATCTTATTATTACCATCCAGAGATCAAACACGCTAAAAACAAGATAGTACATTCCTAGAGATTTGCACAAAAATCAAGAACATACATCCATCAATTGTAATAGTCATGGGATTTGTTATAGTGTTTTCCAAAAATTATGTAACCTATTATAAAAGATATTACGAACCCCCCCCCCCCCCCAAATATATCTAATTTACCTATTTATGCCATTATAAAAAAATTAAATACTACCTCCCTAAATTTACATGTATATTGTCCACATACATACAACATTATAAAAGATAACTTTACCTACCTAAAATTTACATATAGATTACTGACCTCTGCCATTATTAAAGATACTATGAAATAACCTCATAATTTTTCATATAGAATTGCCCACCTTTGCAATTATATATACAAGAAGGATGGTTGATAGAAGCTAGGATTCTAGTGTGTTGAAGCGTACCCGACCACCTCCATCTTTGGTGTGTTGACAACATATCTGTCCTACAAATTTGGTGACACACATGCGCAATTAAAAATACCGAGGTTTTGCTGTAGCATTATTGGAGAAACAACATCAACAAAAATGCAATGATCCAATTAGCATGGTTTCTGCTGGCCGGGTGTGTCACTACATGGGAGTGTTTGAATATCCTTGGCCAAAGTTTAGCCCATTTATCGCCAAGCAAGGTAGGGTTAATAGGTGCTAAAGTATAGCCAACAAACTTATTCTAGCTATTAGCCCACACCCTCTATGTACTGTAGACATCAAGCACTGAGACTGATAGCACAGGATCGTCTTTTTTAAAGGAAGCAAACTATCCGTCGCACTCGCTCAAGGATATATACTGCCGCCTTTTTCGCATCCACAGCTAACAATCCACACCTACGCAAGTGTAAAAAAAAAAAAAACGTAGTAGTACTACAAATTAGACACATATATGTTCAGATTATGCTGACAGGCACATAGATGTTCATACTATATCCTGACACAATAGCCGCGCGCGCTTGCATTGACGGTGTGTACTGGATGTAGTGCTATTTATCTGCGACCTGTATGTATATATGTCTTGTACTCTTATCCGTCAAACTTGCAATTGCATTGAGCACGCACTTTGAAGGACACGATTATTGTGCCCGACGCTAGCCCAGCCGCCATGCATGTGCCTGACCCTGTGTATGTATATATTGGCCTTACAAGTTGTCGTCTATTGCCATTATATTCCATCTAGTAGCAACGCACAGGACGTGGCGCGAAGAGAAATGATCTCATACTGTACAAAAATCAAGGTGTATCACATCTTCTCGATCTCCCGTGTCTCGTCTCTCTCTATATATATACAGTATATGGTGAAGTTTAGCACATCTCGATCGCCCAGCTCTGACGCGAGGAGGGGACGACGTACAAATTGATGGAAGCTTCCATGCATGCACGATCGTATCGAGCGGTCCCCCATTTAACGTGGCGCCCATGTGCGCGCGCATGCACACATACCGACATACACATGCACGGGTCGCCGCCGCCGGCCAGACGGCCGTCCGGCCGTTTGGTAGTGCTGATGAGAACCGCTAGCTACTACTATTGTTTGGATTAGACCACCGGTCTACCGCGCGGCGGTGTCCTCTCGATCTAATCCGGTCGAGAGTCGATCAATCGATCCTGTACGTGCAACACTATGTATATGCCGCTGTGTACTGGTACTGCTACAACCGCATATATGCGCAGACAACAAACTCCAGCTGCTAGCTGCGTGCACTAGCTCCGATATCCACGATGGTCGTCGGCGCCCGGAGTGTACATACGTGTGTGCCACCACCACAGCACACGAGAGCTTGTCGTGTGTAATCATTAATCGAAACTGTTCGCCAGTTCTCGTGTCAATTAGTAGTTTGTTCGATCTGACAGCATGCTGCATGACCGTCCATATACTCCTAGAGATATGGACGAGGACGAAGTCTCGCACCGTGGAATATGCAAATGCAAGCAAGACTGGCCCAGCCAATAAGCCAAGCTTAATTTCTAGCTAGCTTGTTTTGACGTACGTACACGTGCGCGCTGCTTGCATTGCATGCGCTTAGTGGCCACGCACAAAAACACACCAACCACTATTAACGACTATTTCGCTGGCTAAGCCGGGGTGAGCGAGGGAGTCTCCCTCGTCGGCTTCCTGCGCGGCCAGGCTAGCCGGTGGCGACGATAACCGGAGATAGGGATGCAAAGAGATCGGTTAGAAAACTTAGCGCCAAGTCATTTTTTTTTCTCGACATCGGCCTTTTAGCCAGATCGTTTACATCCCTAATAACGAGAGCTAAATCGATCGGGCTCTCAGGTGTACACGTGCGGTGTGCTGCCTGTGCGATCGATGATACATAGCACCGGGCAGACCATCAAAGATATCTCTCGCGAGCCTCAACACGTACGGGGGCACCATTGACGCGGCGCTCCGGGTGCAACGGTCAGCCTGCGCGTCAACCGCCCCGCTCCGCGCGCGGCGAGCTTACCACGGACATCTCTGTCCCGACGTGCAGGGGCCTCGATCACGCAGAAGCCAGCCACGCCCTCGATCGCTCCGAGCTCCGGGGGCAACCAGCACCTCTCCGGCCGGCAGCCTGCCGCCGCCCGCCGGCCTCCCTCGAGCAGCTCAAGTACCTCCGATCCGCTTGCTCGATCGACACATCTCCTAGTCCAACAAGCAACTTCTCAACAACGCTGCCGGCGGCCTCTGATCTGTGTGGTCTGGTATCACCCGCTCCTCGAGCCGTGCATGTCCAGCATCGATCATTCGTCCTCGTCTTAATTTGTGACCACTGCTCGATCAGATCAGCCGGGGGTGAAGAAAATCACCCTCTTCGTCCGCCAAAAAGGAAAGTTCATATGTTTCAAGTTAATAATTTTGTGTGCTCAGCTACATGTTCTAACATGCATCGGATCATCTAAGGCGGGCGGAGTAGGTCTCAAATTCACCATGTGAATTAGCTAGTATTTCATTTCCCTTTTTGAAGAGACATTATTAATTATATCGTGCTATTCCACTGTTGATCTGTTTGCTTGAAGAGTATACGATAGGGCGGCTCAGTGCATGAGCTCCCACTTGTGCGGGGTTCAGGCCGGAGGGTTCGGATCCACTTAGGGTCTATTGGACGTAACATTTTTCTGTATTTATGTAAGAGGTTGTTTTCACTTTAGAAGTATATGATGTTTTGGGCATTTTGTACTGTTATATGTTAATCCTACAAAGTATGCATGCGGAATAGACTTACAAAATTTATATGTTCAAAGGTACTTTCAATTCCATAACATAATATTTTCCAAGCCTAGTATAAATGCTTATTATACCACACTCAGAGTTCCTACTCACGAGCCTCTAGCACAAAGTTCCTAGCCGGCTAGCCGACAAAGCTAAGCACAGTTGGCAACCAGTGATACTCCATTCAACAGCCGATGGAGCAGCAGCATGGGTACGGTTGTGATAGCCTGATAGGATCAGTTTAGTATATTGTCACAGGGTATTAAAGCTCGAGCCACAGCGTAGCCCATACTTGATCTATAATGCCAATTTGCCCAACTTATGTCGCCTGAGCATTGCCAACAAGTCAGCATTTTTATGACCATTTAGTCTGCACGGGGACAGCTGACTTGTGTTAATTTTTGTTTGATTATATGGTGATCTGACGAATGCGATTTACGCGTAACAACCTTGCCAGCTATTAGATATGTTCACCCACTAAATCAAGCTTTTATCCGTAATAAGCTTTGGTATTTTTTGCACTTGAGGAAAATCTGCGCTATAATTGTTTGATATGGACATACACAGTGGGGGTCCTTGAATCGCCTTTGGTCTGATCTGTCCAAGACACCGATTGATGCAGCGACACTATGCCGATACAACGAACTCCAGCTGCACTCCACAAGCCGGGAGGGTGTACGTCTACATTAGCCCAGACTGCACAGTGCAGGACAAGCAGGGTGGTCGTTGACCCATGCGTCCATTTGTTAATTTTGATAGGCATGAGAGATGGAGAAGAAAAAGATAGGCTTAAGTATGGTTTATTCATTTGGAAAAAAATCCATTTAACAATTTGGTACTGACACGGTATCCAATTTTCAATCTTGAGTTACAAAACTGGGAGATCTTGGGCATCAAAGTAGCTAAATCAGACACATTTCAACCCTGAATTCGCATTCAAGTAATTTTGAGCCACGTGACACCGGTTTCAGGCCATGTCAGACTCCCATCTCTCTCCCTCTTCTCTCTTTGTTTCAACCGGCTGCTCTACACACTGACAACAATCTTTTGGGGGATGACGCCTGTCATCATCATGCATGTCTGGGCCAGCAATGAAGGTAGTGATGGTGGTGCCGTTGCACGTCTGACCCAGCAGCACTCTTCTATCCTCATGGCGACGTCGACGGCGTAGCTGAGAGGGAAATGGTGGAGGCAGCGGCACTGTGGGGAGGGAGAGGATGGTCGCCGCAGCAGCACATCGAGGAGAGAGAGACAAGGAGTGACAACGAGAGAGGGAGAGGAAGGATGCCGTGGTGGTGCGTTAGGGAGAGGGAGAAGAAGGAGCCAGCGGCAATGCATCGAGGATGAAGAGGGAGGTGGTGGCACTAGTCTTCCTCATTGCAAGAACAATGGCACATCAGGTGGTGGCGGCATAGTAGGGAGGGAGTGAGGGAAGCATCGGCAGCAAGGCAGTGGGGAGGTAGAGGGAGACAGCAGCAGATCATCGAAGAGGGAAGGGAGGAAGGAGGGGGCACATCAGGGAGAGAGATGGAGACGGCGACACATATGGGGGCAAGAGAGAGGAGGTGGCGGCGGCGTATCAAGGAGGGAGATGGGAGGAAGCCTACAACGATGGTAAGGGTAGAGGTAGGCGAGAGGGGTTGTAGCAGAGGGAGGAAAAAGGATTACACGGAGAGGGAGAAGAATTGGGTCCCACATGTCAATGAGAGAGAAGAAATATGAAGGTGCTGACTTGTGGGCCACGCATGCCATGTCAACGAAAACCGCTTTCAACAGTGCCAAAGGGGGTAATGTATCCGGTTTGGTTAGTTCGATGGTCCAGTTCATCTGGTTTCGTAGCTCAAGGTTGAAAATCGGATGACCATGTCAGTTCAAGAGTGTCAAATGGATTTTCCCTATTCATTTTGCTAACCTTTCAACAACTTTCCACACCGTGTGAGTTCTTAAAGGCCTTACTAGGGCCTGGCCCATTACAACCCAACAGCATGCAAGTATCCAAGTAGGCCTACATCTTCAAAGGAAAAAAGATTAGGTCCATATATATTTGTCAACATACTTTTGTCTAGTTTTGGCACTTGATCCTAGTCAATGAGGTTTATGGCTAATGTGCCGATGTTTTTAATTTAATTATGAAAAAAATAGATGAGGGGAAAATATTTCAACACCTCTAGAAATTTTAGGAAACAATCCTCTAGATACTTTTGAATATAAGAAATAAAATTAATAACTAGAGTTAATGAAATAGTCTCTACAATATTCAAATAATACATTAAAAAAAATACTAATATTTTATTTAGGTGGTTGTAGAATTTGTTTCATAAACTATTGTTATTTTCGTGAGATTCCTTGTATCCAACATTATATCTAGGAATTTATTTCTATTTGTTTTTGATATATAAGTACTTGTACCCTCATTTATATATTTTTCTCTCATCTAAATGAAAATTGCTACTACACATTAGCCCTAAACTGGTTAGGGGCCAAAACTATATGGTATTGAAAGTTGACGTACCAAAAGTAGATGGTTTTGGAGTTGAGGGTTAAAATTAGACAAATCAAATAGTTGAGGGGCCAAACAAGGACTTATTCGTATGGAAAATGGGACCGGTGACAAACTAACAATGAGGCAGATGTAGGTGTGCTATAGTTGTGACATGCCTCCCCCTCCTTAAGTCACAACACAATGACACAGCATGTGATATTTTTAATGAAGGAACCTTTTATTTTGAGATAAATAATGTTCCAACTTATATGGTCAAATGTTGCTATATTTGCCCTATTACAAAATATATAAATAAAAATATGGAAAGACAGAAAACAAGAACTAGAATGCTCTAAACACTCTAGAATCTCAAACATAATATGTAGCACAATATACCTATCAATCCATGGCCCAACTCTAGAGAAGACTTGACATGATTGCGTCTATTATTATGTACCATGAAGTAAAGTGGTCGAAGTGCATAAAACTCCATCGTCCTCTTGAAGAAGAAGTTGGTGAATATTACATCTGAAGCATCTCATTTCTCCAAAGTCCACTAGTCTTCCACCAACCGATGAACCAAGCCACCAAGCCACCTTCCATTGATGAGGTCTCTCACATGGCACCTAGCCTGACATGGCATGAGCATCCAAAGTAATGTTTCCATAGAGGGGTGGTGTGCCACTAGCATCATTGTTGCCCAACTAGAAGGTTAGGGTTTAGATTTGAAGAATTACGTGATGCAAGTGTGTAGGGCACAAATCGATGGGCACTTTCAAAGAAGTAAACACCCTATGTTATAGGAGCCAACTAAACATTAGAAGTAGATCACAGGTCATGACATAATGACCAATTTTAGAAGACATGTACTTGGTGTTTTATAGGGTATCCAAGACCTATAAACAAAGAATAAAAATCAAGTTGAGCATCTAGTGTGATATCAATTAGTGTCTAGTGGTCTAGTGGAAGAGTTTTCTTGAGACGAGACTCGTGTAGTGCATGATGTATCTTACTGGCGCCTGATAATTTAGTTTATAAGAAACAAAGCCAAAGCATTGCAGTACCAAATATAGTTTGAACCAACTACTTGAGATATGGTTGAAGCTTAACATAAACACAATCGCTCACATCAAACTCATGTCCCTGCTTGTGTTTGTCCTCTTGAGCGTTCATATGCTTTGAGCACCCAACATATTGTGACGAATCAAATCTCTCATAGTAACACACTCAGTCAGCCATTATACCAAACTAGTCATAGTGTGAGCACTCACTATACAAAAATATAATGTCGAGGGTGACCACAAATTACTTCAAATGCTGTCTTTCTAAGGGGAGTAATGTAGTATTAATATTCTACTAAAGACATCGATTAGGACCATTTTGTTAGGCAGGCTTGGGTGAAATATCACAAATAGATTTCTATTTTCTGTAAGCATTTGCTAAGTCTTTCAATTTGGTTGTTGGCCTTGTGAGTGATAAGAGGAGCTCATGTTAAGTGTGATATCTGCCAGCATAATTACCCCTGCCAAGGAGTAATGGTGAAAACATGACATATGCCAGAGATAATTAGATGAGGAAGTCCTGGTTTCTTATTAGTTTGGGAATTGGGATAGCACCCACTATTAAAATCGAGGACCTAGATTCCTAGTTTCCTAGGCTTAGGATTTGGTGGTGCAATAAAGGGCATAAGGAATCTTTTAGTAGCTCATAGACAATGGTAGGACATTTTGCATGGTATATTTTTTGCACGTCCATATCCACGCCTGCCTCCGTATTAAATTTAACGTGACTTGCTGCACTGTCCAATTGGTCATACAAAATGTACATGCATAGCTGTGGATAGTCTAAGACAATTGATGAAAACCTTAATATTGACCATGCTTACCATCAAGGTGCTTGGGTGTGTATGCATGGCTTTCTAGTTCTAGAAATGATTAGTGAAAGTAGCCTAGGAGGGTGAATATGCCACTCCTAAAAATTTAAACAAACTAAAAATGCAGATTAAACACAAGATGTGGAACCTCTATAGATTGTCACAGAGGTTTTGCAGTTCAGTTCACAGAAGTTTAGTAGAAATATAAATATGTTCCGTAAAAATATCCTATGCTGAAATCACAAAGATATAAACTTGGATTTCAATTCTGCAAAATAATGTGGTTCCTTACGATGCGTAGAGGCACTTCCACCCTTCACCTGCTAATATGCGAAACCCCTTGTTGATAGTATCAAACTTGGAATTCCCCCCACATGCGGGATAGAAATCGTTGTACCCCCATACTGATGCTCTTTGATTTATCTCGTATGCTTTTGCAATAAAACAGACCGAAGATTTCTAACGATTCCAACAAAACCCTGACCAAATCTTGCTCACGCCATCGGTGCCAGCCAGTTAATAACACGTACAGCCAGGTCCTCTCAAAACGAAGATTAAAATAGTACAAATCACAAGTAACAACAGCAGCTTCGGACATGTGTCAACCTCAGCTACGTCAAACCTGATCCCTGTCGACTTCATAAACAAGGAAAAAAATCAGCGGCAACGGCGACATGTCCATTGCCAGGAGTGCCGGACCTGTTCGCGCCGTCGCCCCGGGCTGCCGGCCGGCGCACGCGGACGGAGGTGGCTGCCCGGCACCTGGAACCCCTCCACCACTGCCGTTTGGCTGCACCTGCCTGTCCCCTGCGATGCCCGGCCGCGGCACGCGCACAAGGCCGCCCGCCTGGCGCTTCCTCTGCTTCGTGGCCTCCGCCCTCTCGTCCGCTTCGAACGAGCCAGCGCCTACGGCCCGAGCTTTTGACCCCCGCGGCGCGAGTGCCGGCGCCGCCGGCTTCAAACTAACTCCTGCGGCATCTTAGCCTCCCTTGCCATGTCCAGCTCCCAGCGTTAGGACACAGTACTCCACAGCAGGAGCTGATCACGCACGGGGCGGTGCTCTGGTCGAGCTCCTCCTGAGCTGCGTGTATGGCGAAGGTTCTCCCTGCACTTGCTGCTGCACTAGTGCTGCTTGCATGGTGCCCTTGTCGGGTGCGTGGAGATGAATCGGCCAATGTGACGGCGGCCCTCGTCAGCTTCTTGACCACGCTCGCCGGAGGCGACGGCGGCCAGACGGCGATCAGGCTGGGGTGGAAGGCGGCGGTCGACCCATGCCGCCGCGGCAACACCTCCTCGCTGTGGGGTGCAACCGTCACGTGCTTCGAGAGCACAAGCGAGTATTCCGGATTGATCAAAAAGATCGATCTCCGTCTGCTTGGCCTGAACGGCACCATCGACGCGGCGCAGCTCTGCACCGCGCCAGCAGTCCGCGTGGTGAACATGACGGGCAACAGCCTGCGCGGCGGCCTTCCCGCGGGCATCTCGGCGTGCGCGAGCCTCACCCACCTGGACGTCTCCGGGAATCATCTCACCGGCAGCCTGCCGCCGTCGCTCGCCGGGCTCGGGCGACTCCAGGTGCTCGACGTCTCCAGAAACAACTTCTCCGGCGAGATCCCTCCCGACCTCAGCAAGCTTCCCAGGCTGGTGAGGTTCATCGCCAACGACAACCATTTCGGCGGCACCATCCCGGGCTTCAACCTCGGCGACGAGGAGTTTCAAAACTTCAACGTGTCCAACAACAACCTCACCGGACCAATCCCCAAGAACGCCGACAGGTTCGGCCAGGGGAGCTTCTGGCCTAACGCCGCTGGCATCTGCGGCGAACCCTTCTTCGGACCTTGCCCGACGTCCCCTGCCGAGGCTGAGGAAGGGAACGGGGACGGCAACAATCACAAGAAGAAAACCGTGCCGAAGGTCGTCATGTACCTCGGGTACGCGCTCCTCGGCGCCGCCATACTGGGCTTCGTCCTGTACAAGATCTGCTCCAAGAAGAAGAGGAGCAAGCTGGGGCGGAAGCCCTCCAAGCTCGGCGGGGGCAGGGGCGTGCACGACAGCAGCAAGCTGACGACGTCCACGACCACGACCACGACCACGACGTCGGTGAGCCCGAGCAAGTCGGCCTACTCGCTGCCGACGTCGGGCGAGCACGCCGCGGCGGGAGCGCCCTCGGCGTCGCTGGTGGTGCTGCGCCGATCGGGCACGGCCTCGATCACGTCCAACGCCGCGGCCGCCGCGGCCAAGGAGCTGCGGTTCGAGGACCTGCTCAAGTCCCCCGCGGAGCTGCTGGGCCGGGGCAGGTTCGGGAGCTCGTACAAGGTGGTGGTGCCGGGCGGCGCCGCGCTGGCCGTGAAGCGGGTGAAGGACGGCGCGGTGAACGAGGAGGAGTTCCGGCGGCGGATGGAGCGCGTCGGCCGCGCGAAGCACCCCGGCGTTCTGCCGCCGCTGGCGTTCTACTGTGCCATGCAGGAGAAGCTGGTGGTGTACGAGTTCCAGAGCAACAGCAGCCTCGCCAAGCTCCTGCACGGTAACCTTTTATCTCCGCCTACAACACTCTCCCGTATTCAGCAGACGACTCGTGTAACCCGTTCGTTTTCTATCAGATGAAATTGTCCCTGCCCAACTTATGAGCCCATAACCTTTTGCCTAGTCTTCACTTTGCAATTAAGCCCATTTTCGTTATAGTTTGCCGAGTAAAATGCTCGAGCGGTCCTCGAAGTTGGTAGTGTATGTAAGTTAGCTCCTCGAACTTGGAAACCAAGAATTCAGGTCTTTAAACTTGGCTAGATGTTATCTAAATCCCAAAACCGCTCTCTTAAACCACTTTTCTCTCTTCAGGTGCTAACGTGGCATGCTAACATAAAATTTGGATCCTAAATTTGGCTAGAGGTGTCATCTGGGTCCCTAAATTTTGCTATGGGTGTCATATAGAACTCTAAATTTGGTGGGGGTGTCATCTAGGTCCCAAAACATTTTATTTATACATGGCCAAAACAATCTTTTCAGTCAAAAAACACCAAAATCTTCGCGAAAAGTTTCCAAAAATTTCAAGATTCAGAGCGGAAAAGCATTTTCGTACCAGACTCAAAACGAAAAAACACCAAAACCTAGCGGGATTTCATCTGGAAAGTTCAACCATGCCAGTGGATACTACTCTCGCCTCCATTCTCCGCCGTCGTCAAGAGGAATGCCGACAATGAAGGAGTGTGACCATCCTCTCTCCAACATCCTCTATCGCTTGCACTCCTCATGACGACGGCGAGAGAAGTGTCGATGGAGAGTAATTTTGAGACCTAGATGACACCCGCAGCCAAGTTTAAAGATCCAGATGGCACCTTTAGCCAAGTTTAGGGATGTGGCAAGGCACTGTAGGAAGGAGGTGACAGCAGCCAACATCGAGGGAGGAGATAGTGCTGAGAGAGGCATAGTGGAGGACACGATGGTAGACAGCGAGGGATGAGAGAATGAAGAAGTAATAGGCACTAACACGTGGAGCCTGGTGACACATGTCACTTGATAGGTGGAGGCTGTAGTGCCACGTATGGCCAAAACCACCGTCAAACCACTCTAGGGAGATAAAATATCCGGTTTGAAGAGTTGAGGGAGGTCCCGTTTTTCGGTTGGAGGAGAAAATCTGCACTACGGTAATACTTAGAGGGGGTCGAAGGATTTCCTTTCCTTTTCTATCTGAAATTGTGCCAGCCCAACTTACGAGCCCATAACCTTTAGCCTAGCCTTCACTTTGCAATTAAGCCCATTTTCACTATAGTTTGCCTTTGACTGATGACCTGTGGATAACGAACTCATCAAACTGCTAGTATACGTAGACTCTTCACATGATATTTGTGAGTACAGCAAATTAGCGAACATGTAGCACTCGAAAATTTGCATGGATTTGTCAAGTGTCAAATACGACGTTCCGTCTCATGGAACATGCTAATAATCTGCAGGCTCCATAGAGAGCAGTCAGGGCCCCCTGGACTGGCCGGCACGCCTGCACATCGCCTCCAAAGTCGCCGACGGCATGGCGTTCATGCACGGCGCCCTGCGCGGCGACGGCGTCAGCTCCAACTCCTCGTCAGGCGAGGGGGCCGCCGCGGACGGCCCCATCGCCCACGGCAGCCTCAAGGCCTCGAACGTCCTCTTCACGGCGGGCATGGAGCCGTGCATCAGCGAGTACGGCGTCACCACCACCACCACACCGCCCCCGGACGGCGGCGCCGCGGCGTTCCGCGCCGACGTGCGCGCGTTCGGCGTGCTGCTGCTGGAGCTGCTGACGGGGAAGGTGACGTCGGCGCAGGGGGACGGCGCGGAGCTGGCGCGGTGGGTGACCTCGGTGATCCGGGAGGAGTGGACCGCCGAGGTGTTCGACCGCGCGCTGCTCGCCGGCGGCGGCGGCGGCGACGGGTCGACCGAGCAGCGCATGGTGCGGCTGCTGCAGGTGGCCATGCGGTGCGTCGACGCCTCCCCCGTCGGCGCCGCTGCCCCGCCGACCATGCGGGAGGTCGCCGGCATGGTCAGCGCCATCCGCGACGAGGACGACAGCAGGTCCGTCTCCTTTGAAGTGTGACGTGTATATTGCCATCGAACGTACTGTACTACTGCGACACACTGTATTACTGTATTGCTCTTAAAATCTCTGATCGATGCTTTTCCAATGATACGATCTCTTGTTTCCGCCCACCGATTCTAACTTGCATTCCAATCCATCAGTGCCCACCTTCATTCACCTCCTCAGGTAACAGGTCCACGGCTCTCTGGAACCCATCCAATTGTCCTTGGCTGTGGACAGTACTTAACAGAACTTTGAGCTCCTACAACAAACGCCATCAATGTAATTAACAGGCCAGCACATGATTCTGAGTGACACCCAAACAACTAATCAACCAATCCATGCAACACTCACACATCGAAAATTCATGTTAAAGAGCGTGATAGCAGACTGAGGCAGTGTTCTTTACGGAGGCTGCGGAGTGGATACGCGCCGCGACGTGCTAGTTGTTCAGCGGCAGCCGTCCATTCCCACAATCGGACGATTCATGAATAGCAGAAGCGTCTAGAAACAGCGGAAACGCACCGTACAATCCAAAAGAAACGGTGCCTGATGAGAACACAGAATGAACCATTAGCTAGCAGCCTGGTGGTGGTGGTGGTGATGCGACTGCTGGAGACATTGAGAGGGAGCTCGTCGCCTCTGGAAGATTAATTAAACGAAAAATAAAATCATCAGCTCAGGGCCAATACGGTCATCAGCACGATCGGGGACACGCAGGGGTATGGCCCTATAGCGGAGAGCGCCTGCTCGATCGTATTTGCGCGGAGAAACCCTCGCGGGCGCGAGCTTGTCGTACACGCCACGCAGCCGCCGCGCCTTCTGCTCCCTCGACTCACCGCGGGTGGCTGCGGCAGAGTAGTTACTAAACGACGGCGGTGATCCCATCCTGATGAAGATAAAAGAAGAATCTAGAAAATTAGCGGTTACTAATCTCCCCCTCTAATCGTGATTAGTATATTGTAAACGTGATTAAGTCCAAACAGACGCGATACCATCCGTTCGCCATGTATAAATATATATGAAGCCTTAAAGGAACATGCTTGGCTTCGCAGAATGATAAACCATATAACTCAATCGTTTCGCAGAATGATAAACCATATAACTCAATCGTGTGTTATTGGTCCAATAAACTCACCAACCATTATTTATGAAGACAATGTTGCATGTGTTGTTCAGATGGAGATTGGTTATATTAAGAGTAATATTACAAAACATATTGCTCCAAAATTATTTTATCCTCATGAGTTATAAAAGAATGGAGAGATAAATATTCTGCAAACTTAGTCTCGAACCTTGGTGATTTATTCACGAAATCATTACCATATTCCACATTTTCGAAATATGTTAGAGGAATAGGTATGAGAAGACTTAGAGATTTATACGAATCAGAGAGAGTAACACTCTTCAAAATATAACCTAGTTAACATTATATAATACTCTTTTTTTTCAATGGATTTTTCCCTCAATGAGGTTTTACCATATAAAGTTTTTAATAAGATAATATCGGCATAGGAGATGTGTCATGTCATCTATTTTTTTCACGGGGTTTTTGTAAGGTGATAATTGATATAATAGGATGATATAGAATAATTTCTGTATTCCTAGATAAGGTAATAGAATATAGATGGATTCGATTAAGGGGGAGTATTGAAGAAGAACGACGGCGGTGATCTCATCCTAATGAAGATAAAAGGAAGAATCCAGAAGATTAGCCATTACTAATCTCCTCCCTAATCGTGATTAGCATATTGTACGCGATGCGGTCGGTTCGCCATGTATAAATATATACACTTTTAATAAAAAAATAAACAGAGATTCATGCTTAACTCATTCACTCGATTCCCCTATCCTAAACAGAGGCGCGGCCGAGGCATATCCTGCCTTTTGGATTAGATTAGCGCCATACCGACAATTAAATGCAGGTGTCATCTGCACAAAAGAAGGCGCACACCGAACACGCCACAGCCCTCGGTGGCATCGCTGTGGGCGGCAAGCTAACATCTACGATTTGAGCTGGTGGATTTGGCGCCTGCGGCACCCATAAGCTGTTATAAAAGCTTGCTATTGCACACAGCTCACCTACCTGCCCGTACTTGATCTGTCGCGGCACGGTGTAACAATGTATAGTGTATATTGCTGCTCGCGCCACCACACGAGCAACAAAATCAGTGTCACCGGGGGCTTACAGCATGTGACACACATGCCCAGCTTTTTTTTTATCCGTTAACCACCCTTGCACTAGCTTGCGGCATTTCACCTTACCACCTTAGCATAGGTACACTGGCTCCAATTGTTCATGCTCTTGATGTAAAAACGAACTTTGAACCTAGTATACGTAAACATGCGTCTCATAATGCTTGGCTGCTGGTCCAATTTTCATTGAACGAGATAAAACAAAAGCCACTAATGTGTACAGATGTGCATGATGGACAAGCTACCGAGGAAGCATCATGTCTTGAACCATACTCTACACCTACATGATGTGCGTTCCTTAAATGTATGTCCTCTGCTGTAATTAGGTGCAAAATGTTGCTTTCAAGGACGTACGCAAACAGCAAGACGAGATCGAGGTGCGGGTTTTAGTACAAAAATGAGATATGCATCCGCCCCGCGCCCAGATTCAGAGTACCTTACTCTTGTGTTGCGGTTATGCGACTGCCTTCAACACATGGATAAACGGGTAATCTGAAAGGTTAAAAAAAAGACTTTTGAGTGCTAGTTTATACTATAATTTGTCAGACAAAATGTAGTGCCAACATTCATCGCAAAGCAACTTGACACCATTAGTCTATGAGCCTGAAAATGCGAGGACATTTTTTAATATCTCAAACTTCAACACTACTCCCTCTCATCTAGAAATGGGTAAATCACTACCGGGTATGTCCTTACCCATACCCTTACCCATGAGAAAAAATATATCCCCGCTAGATCACCCATACCCTTATCCATGTTTGTCAAAGCCATCATCTGGTTCACCCATACTCAAGAATACTGAGTAGCACAATAAAATAGGCAGCACAATCAAACATCAATAAGGAAGCAAAAAATCTAGTTCATTCGTTATAGATCGAAATTTTCTAGGATAATCCAAGCACCATATGTCCATTAGCATCGGTTATCGAGGTAGGGTTTTATGTTATTTTGGGCTAGACCATTTGTTTAGGCTTTGGGCTAGGTCAGGTTGTGAGAGAGTATTTGTACAGGATATGTTGTATCCATGGGCTATGGATATGGGTGAGAGCGGAACTTTCCCACAGCCCCTACCCCATCCTGAAAGGAATGTGTCGGGGTATCCGACCCAAGAGAGAGAGGAATGAATTGGGTCGCTAATTGCTCTTCTAAAACCTATGACTTACTAGTGCATAAGATAAACCTATTTCGTCATACACATACTAGCTAAGTCTAGAGTTTATCTATGCGCTCTCTAATTTACCCAAACCTAATCAAACTACTAGGAAATCTAAAGGAACACAAGTAAGTAAATGCGGTAATATAAATGTGGTAAGTAAAGAGGTAAGGAAAAATGGATGCAAACTTCTAAGAAGACACGAGGATTTAATTTGGTTTACCACTAATAAAGGCTACGTCCATGGGCACGCCACCGAAGGCAAAATCTGAGCTGGGTACCAAGACTCTTCCAATCACCATCTTGCGCTCACCATCAAAAGCTCCCAGTAAGCAAAGGCTAAGTGCCACAAGCCACCAAGGCTTAGCCACCGCCACCATCTATCTCGGTCATAAGGCACCAGATGCTTCACTACGGAGTTTGTAGGGTCTCTTCGTCCCTGCACAATTTATCGCCGCCGCTTCACACCAAGAAGGAGGGTCTAGCAACCAGTACAAGTGGCTTGGCCGCAGCCAAGGATTCTCCAATAGCTCACGCAGGAGCTATACTCAAGAAAAGCTCGCAAGCTCACTCTCTCTGAGCTCTAACCTAGCTTAGATTATGCACTAAGCTCACATATGGTGGTTGGAGTGGTAGATGTGTTTGGAATACTCTTCTACACTTGCTCTAAACTTCAGTGGCTCCAACTCACTTGAAATGGCCAGATGGATGACTTATATAGCCCCCAAACTCAAACTAGTCGTTGGACCAAAGGGCTGCTAACGTAGTGTACTTTGGATATTGTTTGGTCCATAGATTTTTGGCACTTCGAATAATCCGGTCTATGTACTTTACCAACGTTCACTAAAACAAGACATCACTTTACTTTTGTCCGTTCATTTTTCGGTCTTTAAGGGCACTTGAGAATTAGCTGTTGCATTAGCTGTTGAACTAGCTGTTGAAATGTCCGGAGGTTTGTCCTGTCTTCATAATCGTATTGTACGATCCATTGTTTAACTAAAATACTTCAATGTGCATAGCTTCGGGTTTCTTTGTCCAAAGCTTTGTCTGGTCTCCTAGACCGTATTCTCGGGTGTCTTCCCTAACATTGGGTCTTCATATTTCTCCAGGCTTTCTAAATCTTCACCCCTTCGAGAAAATTTGTCCGGAGGTATATCCAGTCTCACAGATTGGACTGTTCGGTGATGTCCTCATAGAGCGGAACTCCCATTGGGGCGGCCCTTTGGACCTTGCTTTCGGCTTTTCTTCTTCATCATCCTTTGGACCTAAACAGCTGAGAATATTCATCTAGACAAGTTCATTAATCCAATTATTGATTGTCAATCAATCACCAAAACACAACTATGAAAATATGGTACATGAGACCATTTTCCTTACACATCCCTAAAAACCATGTTTCAACCGTCCCTCTGTTGCTGACTATGGTGGCAGTTGTGGACCCCATCTTGTTCCCCGCCTTCGTCTCTTCTCTCTCTCCTTCCCCTTGAACCCCCACACTACGTATGTGGGCTGCCACCTGCCAGAGGCAGAGCCACTGCCCCGCGACCAGGGCAGTTGCCCCGGGCTCACCGGTGGTAGGCTATGGAGCAGCAACAACCACTAAGACCTATGATTGATTGATCACTACACTTGTCATATAGGTGTTCGCCAAAATATAATAGTGAAAATCTCACACAACTTGCCTGGCTAATCAAGCTTGGACAAGGATTCATTGCATGTAAAACAGATGATTATTAGCGCTAGTACATTATTTCTCTTGGTATAAGCTAGTTGTCAGTAAAGTACATGAAAACAACGGTGAAATCGTTAGGCTCTACAAATTTCCTAGCTATGCCACTGTGTGGGCTGCCACAACCTCTTCTATCCTACTCCCTACCACACAAAAAATGCCACCGGCCTTGGATAAGTCTATCAGTGACAAATGTAGCACATCGCTTCGAAATTTGCTTACAGCTCAGCCCTTCAGAGCCTTCCTCTCTTCCCTCTCCCCTTCCCCTTGAACCCCACACTATGTATGTGGGCTGTGAGAGGCGGAGCCACTGCTTCGCGACCCAGGGCAGTTCCCCAGGCTCACCAGCGGTAGGCTATGGAGCGACAACATCCATCAGGACCTATATATGATTGATTGATCACTACACTTGCCAGATCGGTAGACAGACTTACTTAGCATGTTCTTAAATAATCGAGAGAGAAAGGTAGACAGACAATATTTGGGATGATAAACCGTTTTCTTCTCTTCCGATTTCTTGGATTTTTCTCTGCTTCCACTGATTGACAAGTACTATATCTATGGCAAAAAAAAAAGGAGGGGGAGCAGAGCTGACTTATTTTCAACCCTTAGGAGATGTCCAAGCTAGACCACCAGAAACACCATTAATTGGCCACTTGATAAAATACAAGGAAAAAAAAGTAGACTCAAACACCCTCAGGAGGGCCTGAAAATAACAAGATTCTCTTCATGCATAAATACATAGGCGGTACGTCGACAAGGAAGCATAGTCTTTGTATCATTTAGTTAGTTGGATGATGCATGCAATTTTTCTCAAACCAACGCTGAGTGCTAATAGCGTAGATGACGAGGATCAAATATTATTTCCCCATGCAGGCATGCACCACCGGACGAACATGCATTTTTTTTGTAAGATGTTTATTTTTTTACATAGAATGGCCATAGAATGATGAAGCACCGTCCGTCGACAATGGCGCCTGGTCCTTATCCAATTATGCAGAGCGCGCACACTGCAAGCTCGTGTCATGTTGACAAATTGCACGACACACGACGACATGCCTTGCTAGCGTAGCGTGTCAACCCTATCATGCAATCCAGCTAATGCGCAAGCGCCGCGCCGCGTCGACGCGGTACCATGTTACTACATTCTACTTTTGCCAACCGCATGCATAATCCGAGGACAAAAAACAATGGATAGAATATTACTCTAGTACTATAAAACGCCGCCAATATATACTACATACAGTACTGCTAGTGTGTGTATATAGGAAATTCCTTTCTGCATGCGCATGTAGCTACACTCACTTCTGTATCTCAAGATTTTGAAGGTATCTAATCGAACGAAAGGTATGTACACGGAGTATGTGATCATACTAAACCATCTATGGTGGTATATACATAAGGTATGGGAGTATACTTGACATATGTGGACATACCGTATTATATGTAATAATATAAATGTATTATTATAATAAATTAAAATTAAGGGTTGTTTTGTAATTTTTTCATGTGGTGACATTTGAGGTATCTTAAAATAAGTATGTGAACATACTCAAACTGATAAATGAGTATGCGAACATACCCTTATTGATTTATTGAAGATGGGTGTAGCTACATGTGCACGTAGATAAATATATATATATATATATACGCGCGGGAAATCAAGTGAGATTATTCGTTAGAGTTGACTTGCGGTCGATCAACAAACAGAATTGGTCTCACACTGAGCAATTCCGCATGTCCACACGGATAGATGTTTGCATATGCAACAAATAGAACCTAATCATGCATGGCTGCTCGCTTGGCCGAGCCTGCCTGCCTGCCGCCCTATAATGCAGGCGCTCAGGTACTGTAGCTTTAGTGTAGCTAGGCAGGCAGCAGGCACACGCGCAGCACAAAACACGCAAGCTGCGGCGTTGGCGGGTGAGAGATTAACCGATAAGCCAGACTGGGGTTTGACTTGCCAGGCCCCGGCCCCGGTCCCGGTGTACACACTAGTGCTAGCCATCAGCCATGGCACGCAGCACAGCCAAGTAAGCCAACGTGCGCTGGCTGATGACCTGTCGGCGGGGCGCTATATGATTAAACACACCGGCGCCGTTGCCTCGAGTCGACCAGGAGTAGTAGGTGCGCGGCGGCGAGAGGCGGCGATCGAGGCGTCGTCTCGTCACCCATCAGGTGGACGCGACCGAACCCCTGGCCCGACCGTCCTGGCACGTACGCCGGCCGAGACGCCGACCGGCCGCGGTACATCCACGGCGACGAACGCCCGCCGCGGAAGGGAACCGGACACCGAATCCCCAAGGACAACTCCGGAGACGGGGCCGGGAGGGAAGGGATGATGGCGTGCCATGCATGCATGGGTCCACGGGGTCCCGGCCCCGGCGGCAGCATTTCGTGCAAGCTCGTTTTGTTTGGTTTCCCCCTTGTTGCCGTACGCCCAGGCATCCCGGCCGGCCGTTTGCCACAAGCTGTTGAATTCCGGGGGCCGTCTGATGCGATGCGACCGGCCGGGGCTCATCGTTTCCCTGCCCTACTAGTCTACTACAGTACAATGATACAGATCGAACGTCATCGTGCGACTGCCTGGCTCACCGGCTGCTAATAACATCGTGGTCATCGCGACAGTCGTAGCTCAGGCGTGTTGTGTACCCAGTGGGATTAGGCGTGAGCCCTAGACCGTGCCGCATGGCGTCGTTGTCGCGGCCATTTATGGTCTCTGTGTCTGCGCCGCGGTGCAGGGCAGGGGCGCCCATCAACCCGCGCCGTCGCCCATGTCCATGATCCCGTCCGTCCTTCCAACCACCTCCAACGCTGACATGCTGTTCCCTCTTAATTCCCCGCGCTTTCCGTGCCTCACAAGCGAGACAGCCGCGACGCGAACCCCAACCGCCCGCCCGCCGGGCGCCACGCCACGCAGCAGGGCAAGGCCGCCGCAAGGGGCATCCTCCACCCGCCAACCTAGGCGAGGCGCGCAATAGAAAACGCCTCCCCAACCGCTGCGGCGTCACAGCTACCGATACGGCCGCGCTGCGTGCGAACCCCCCGACGACGACGGGCCCGGGCCGGCGGGGCGTCTTCCTTCCTGTGTTGCTACCAGACCAGACTCCCATACATCACCACCATATCCGATTCTTCAGAGGGGCTCCGCTTTGGCTGCTAGCTGGTTGACTTTGTTTGGTGCCTGCCCCCTCGATCTCAGCTCATAGCGTCTCCTCTGCTCCTGCGTCTGCCTGCGGTTGGTGCTCGATTGCTCGACCTCAACTGACCGACTTCAGCGACCGCCGCCCCCCCCCTAGCTCCTCCACCTGTTCCTAGCACTCTAGTAGTATATAGCTAGCCGCTGCCGCGCGCCGCAGGCCGGCCGGGCGGGCAGCCTGCCGGAGCGAGCGAGAGGGGGGGTGGTTGCTCTTGCCTCCGCCAGCTGCGTGGATGAGTGCGGCCGCGTTGGCGGCGACAGTCGGAGGGCGAGGCACAGCGGCATGGCGGGAGCGAGGAGGTTTCTCGCCGCGCGCGAGGTAGCGGCCAGCGCCGGCGGCGTTCCGGTGCCGCGCGCGTCGCTGGAGGACCCGGCGCCGGGCCCCGCGGCGGACGTCCCGCCGCCGCCGCCCGCGCCGTCCGCGGCGGCGTCGAGGATCACCCCCGCGGTGCTGTTCATCACGGTGGTGCTGGCCGTCGTGCTGCTCGTCTCCGGCCTGCTCCACGTCCTGCGCCGCCTCTTCCTCAAGACGCACCACGCCGGCGCGGGCGCGGGCGAGCGCCAGCTGCAGCACCTCTTCTTCCCCGCGAACGACGACGGCGGCGCAGGGGGCTCCTGCGGCGGGCTCGGGCAGGCCGCCATCGACGCGCTCCCGGAGTTCGCGTACGCCGAGCTCTCCGGGGCCTCCGCCAACCCCGCCGGCGCCGGCGCCGCGGCGGCGAGCAGGAAGGGCAAGGAGAAGGCGGCGCGGCCCTTCGACTGCGCCGTCTGCCTCTGCGAGTTCGCGGCCCACGACCGGCTCCGCCTGCTCCCGCCCTGCGGCCACGCCTTCCACGTCGCCTGCATCGACGTCTGGCTCCGCTCCAGCGCCACCTGCCCGCTCTGCCGCACCAAGCTCTCCAAAGCCGCCGCCGCCGCGCCGTCCGCCGGGAACGACGCCGGGGAGGATGAGTCCAAGCAGCAGCAGCAGGACCAGCAGGCGCCGAGCGCCGAGCCCGCGAGCAGCGTCGTGCTCCCGGTCAGGCTCGGCCGCTTCCAGATCGCCGACGCCGACGCCGACGCCGACGCCGACGCCGCAGAGTTGAGCACCGGCACCAGCAGCCGCATCAACGCGCGGAGGTGCTACTCCATGGGGTCCTACCAGTACGTGCTCGCGGACGAGCATCTGCTGGTCTCCGTGCACGTGCCGCGGCACGGCAATGCCGGCGCGGCCGCGGCGGGCGGCAGCGGCGACCAGCAGCAGCAGCAGCCGGGCAGGAAGGTGTTCGCGCGCGGGGACAGCTTCTCCGTGTCCAAGATCTGGCAGTGGCGCGGCAGCAGGCGGCTCCCCGGCGCCCTCTGCGCCGACGACGGCCTGCCGTGGGCGCCGGCGGCCAAGGACGGCGGCGACCGGTCGGCCGCGAACGCGAGGCCGCAGCACGGCGACACTTGATCGATCGTCCTTGCTCTTACCATAGCCATACCAGAGTAGCAGACAGCCACCGACACACACACAGACTAGCAACCAAACATGCATGCTCGGCAGAGTTTTTGGCGGTGAAATCATCAATCGGCGAGCAACCATGCTGCGAAAATACATGCACAATAGACTAGAGAAGAACAACATGTTTTCCGGATAATGATGATGATCTTGAGCTGGCCCCGATGCTTTTTGTACAACGATATCACCATGATCATCACCTCATGATTAATTCCATTACTGACATTAGTACTTATTAATCCCATATCTCAGGCTGCCACTGCTGCGCGCAGCAGGCACGCACGCACAAAAAGCCCATAGTCCGTGTATGTACTTGCACCGGGATATGCGCGTGTTCACTCTCTCCTCCTCCCGTGCTTCATCAGTTGTTTGTACTGTGCAGCAAAAAGGACGTGGCAGCTGATGAGGAGATTACTGTGGCAGGCACTAGTACTATAGGGCACACCGTTGCGAGACAGACAGGTGTCCTCTCACCTGTCATGTCCGTGCCTTGCTCAGTAGAGAGTAATTAAGGGCGAAGGCGAAGACAAGACGGAACGGAGAGGAGGGGAGGTTGAAGCGAACGAACATGGCGAGAGGAGGCGATCTATTTAATGATTGATGAGAGGTGGTAGACGGCCAACTAACCCCATCTAATAACAATAAAACCCCGCAACGGCGGGCCATCTTGGAGGTTGCCGAATTCCATGCTCTCTGCTGTACGAGTTAGTTGCGTAGTACACTGTCACTGATGATCATCACTGGACCAAGGATGCATACGGGACCACGTACGCCAGAACTCATGGAGAAGATGCACGAGGATCCAAGTGGGGGCCACCTGCAAGCAGCTTACCTCAGCAACTTCAACCCGTACTGTAGGCTCTAATAACCTGCTGTAGTGCTTCCTTTTGTGTGGAATTGTTCCGCGCATGGCCGGTATGGTTAACTTACATAACATAAGACTATATGGAGCAGGTTCTCTGTATGTTTTGTCTATTTTTTATTTTTTTACACAGTAGCGCTACAGTGTATAGACAATCATTTTACACGTTTCACTATACATAGACTAAGATTTGTCTTTTTTGAGTAAACGAGTAAACCTCTTGAGTAAATTTTTGACGTAGTTTCATCATGTTGATAGTTTTTTGGATCTAAAAGCGGAGCAATGGATGTCTAGATTCAATGATATGCGCTGCACCTACTGCTAATTTCGTCCTAAAATAAAATAACTGAACTTCTAGCTATATATGTATATGTCGGTACCCAGCTAACCGGGTACCCGCTTATACTGGACGAAGATCACTAAGGGAGGTAACTACTGCAGTACAAGGAGGGCCTAAGGCCGCATACAGATGGGCCCGGCCCACTCCTTGGGAAAGCTAGGGCCACGCACCCGGCCCACAGGGGAGGCCCCGGACCTCCTTGAGGACCGAGCCTCCCCCAGCCACGCGAGGAGAGGTCCGGACCTCTCGGGCCGGAGCCCGGAGCCCGTACCTTCGGTGGTCCGGGGCCGCCTCGTGCCCACAGAGCACGGGGAGGTCCGGAGCCGGCGCCCTCGGTGGTCCGGGGCCGCCACGTGCAGAAGCGCGTGGAGGTCCGGAGCCGGCGCCCTCGGTGGTCCGGGGCCGCCACGTGCAGAAGCGCGTGGAGGTCCGGAGCCGGCGCCCTCGGTGGTCCGGGGCCGCCACGTGCAGAAGCGCGTGGAGGTCCGGAGCCCGCGCCCTCGGTGGTCCGGGGGCGCCACGTGCCCGCAGAGCACGTGGAGGTCCGGAGCCAGCACCTTCGGTGGTCCGGGGCCGCCACGTGACCACTGGGCACGGGAAGGTCTCGCGTTGCCACGTGCCCACAAGGCGCGGGGCGGGGCCTTCAGGCGGCGCCTCGCCCACCTGCCGCATTTATTGCGGGCAGGTGGGCGTGCCCGATGCCGCTGACACCGCCGCTGTCAGGCAGGCACGCCCCAATGCCGCTGACACCACGAGTGTCAGACAGGCGTGCCCCCGTTGCCCGCCGCCGTTGTCAGACAGGCGTGCCCCCGTCGCCCGCCGACGCCGCCGCTGTCAGACGGGTGTGCCCCCATCGCCGCTGGCACCGCCGCTGGCAGGCGGCGGCGGCGAGGCAAAGGGGCGCGCCTTACCAAGGCGCGGCGGCGATGACAGAGCACTACAGTTGATTTCCCCAGCTACACTGGGGTCTATATTGAGTAAACAAGTACGCTGTACTCATCATGAGCCGCGCCACGCGCGGCGGCCGCGCTCAGCCTAATACTAGGCAGCGGCGCTACAACGCTACTACGAGCGCCCTGTCCTGTCACGCGTGCGCGTCGCCTGCCCCTCGGCCTCTGAAGCCTCTCAGCGGGTTTAGCAGCCGATGGGACAGGACGGCGTGAGGCAGGACGGCGCGGCGCCGTATCCAGACGACAAGACGGTATGGCGGATCTCCAGGCCATACCAGGTCACGACGGTAGTACAGGCGCGAAGCATGGAAGCGTTGGACATCAGGCACAGGATAGAACTGTAGCATAGAAGAAATGGCCGGGACCACCTGTCGGGGCCCGGCCACCATGTACATGCCCCCCTTGGGCTATAAAAGGGGAGGCATACGCAACACAAAGGACAACCTCGAACAAGCTCACAAACAGGCTCAAAAACACAGATCCAGACAGCCTCAGAGACTACTCTGAAGGCCCACGAAATACAAGAACACACCCACAGTGGACGTAGGGTATTACGCTCCGGCGGCCCGAACCACTCTAAATCCTCTCGCCACCATCGTGCCACCACCAACTTAGCTAACAACGATCACTCCCCCTAACTACTCTCAGTACTTAGGATCACGGCCGGGTGCATTCCGCCACCCGACCAGGAGCACTTCCGCTCCGACAGTATAGGTACTATATATACATTTGAAAAACCGTGGCGAAACCAAGGTAAGCAATCGATCTGGTACATGTTAGCCTTGAAATGGTGATGACTGGAGATTCCTTGGTGCTAGTTACGAGGCCGGTTTAGTTTGACCTGGCAGGGTCACAGTGTTTGATTAATCTGGTCAAGTAGACAGGGACTGGCCGCAGCCATTTGTTTAGGGTTTCGGAGGCAAACGGCGCTTGGCTCCGATCGGAACTGGTGTCTGACTGCCGGACGAGAGCACGTGTGAATTGAATATGCACGAGAGACGATGAAGAATCTCACCGTTTGCTCTCTAGATCGGCAACTCGATCGCAAACAAATAGAACCACTGCAGCTAGATGGCCATTCCTCTCTGAGGTTGAGGATAAACTATCAACGTACGTGTCAGTCGTAGCAGAAACTGCAATATGGGTACTCTTGTATGTTTACATATGGGTCATTATATTAGCCTGACAGCCAGAGATCTGATGGCCAATCTGATGATCGAGATTCATCACGTGGCCTCGCCTCGTGCTGCGCAGCGCCTTGTCAGACACTCGGCACGCTCGATGGATAGAGTCACCGTTGGTCACCGGTCAGGGTTCGAGGATCTCAATGGCTCCTGATCGATCCAGCTCAACAACTGCCATATCGACCTGTAGTGGATAGAGTAAGCAGGAGAAAGTTGCATGGTGACCACGGCGCAGTGGCTTTCTGTCGCGTGTTTCGGGGGATGCGTCGAGGTCATCGGCAAAGCTCGGCAGATACTACCTCACAGCAGATACTACCTCACATCGCTACCTTTTTCGGTCGTTATCCGCACACATCACTTCTGGTGAACTGGTAGTTTGCTTAGGGTTGTTTGGTTCTACCGATACATTTCCACCGCATCCTCAACTAGTGGAGCCACCCATCTCTAGCTAATATGAAATCAACGTCAAGTTAAAATTTAGGCCTTGTTGGGTTAGAGGGGGAATCAGAGAAGATTGGGAAGATTAAACCCTTTCATATTCAAATTTAACCAAGGAGCTATTAAATCCATTTCGATTACTTTCAATCCCCTTCAAACCGAACGAACCCTTAACGGGCAGGGTATCCACGTTGCCCACAACCCACTAACCCTTGAATCTGGTATGCTAGCAATCTAAACCCTCAAATGTGGGCGGATGTGCGTCTCTAGCCCAACCCAAGCTCTCGCAACCCTCTGGACCGCCACCTAGGGGGTGTTTGGATTCCCAGACTAAATTTTAGCCTCCGTCACATCGGATATTTGGACACTAATTAGAAGTATTAAATATAGTCTAATTATAAAACTAATTACACAGATGACGACTAAACGGCGAGACGAGATTATTAAGCCTAATTAATCTTTGTTTAGCAAATGCGATGCTACAGTAACCATTCGTTACTCGCGGATTAATTAGGCTTAATAAATTCTTCTAGTCGTTTAGTCCTCGTCTATGTAATCAGTTTTTTAATTAAATCATATTTAATATTTCTAACTAGCGTCCGAATATTCGATGTGACACAAGCTAAAATTTAGCTCCGGATCCAAACACCCCTTAGCCTTGTTCACAATTTTGAAGCAATCTAGTGAAGGGCTAGTTTGGATACTTTTACGTTGAAGTGGTTTTAAAGGATTAAGGCGGCTTTAGATCCACGTCTCTACCAATCCCTTACAACTCACTCTAATCCCTCTTATTCATAAGTTACCACACTAGGCCAAACCTGTCAAAGCATAGGTTTTAATGGTTTCCGGGTGGAAACCATATGTTGTGGCATGTGGGAACAGTTTGGATCGCATTGGTTTAGACCTAGTAAACCAAATGAAACAGTCCAATCCCTAGGCCCTAGATCGGTGAAGGACGGGAACCAGGAGGCTTTCTCTCGCTGGGACGAAATCGCCATGCCAACAAACTTCTTTGCGATATTCTTCGGAGATTCATTGATGATGACAATGGGAAGCCAATGACGTCGCACAGCTGGTTAGGCATAGTAGCACACATATTCTTCCTCAGCGGCAGATTCATATCGTACGGGGCCATGGTGACTCAACTCCACCAGACACTGCGCCATAGCTTAGTGGCGAACTCATTATATATAGCGCAGTATGGTAGTCATCATACCTCAACTGATAAAATTGTTATATCTTCACCTTGAAACAGAACAACATTTGTGGTGTAGCGGTGTTGTATCACACTTTCAACTAGCAACTTTTTGCCCCTTTTCCATTTTTTCTACTAGTCAGCACTTCTATCTGGTTGGCCATACCTCATCTCTCGGTTGTCCTCCGCCAGTGGGCCAACGCAGCTTGTCCGCGGCCATGGTGTTGTGGTCGCTATGTTGGAGCTATAGGCGCAAGGAAACAACGTGGCGTTCTAGACGTACCTCGCGAGAGACAAGGCGATGGGCGAACAAGCACCGGTGGTGCTTCTACAAGCATTTGTGGACATGATGGGACCCATCAGTCGGGAGGATGTGGCACGCGTGCTCTTGAAAAGCAAGGATAATAATGGACTAATAGCCTGCCTGCTTGGCATTTTTACCAATGCGGAGAAGAGAGACATGTGAACAGGTAGGAAGTGGGCTTTGGCGCATGCCCAGTCTGGATTTCTACGGCTACAGCGTGACGTACGAAGAGCCGATAAGCCGAGCCGAAGAATAGACCGAGCCGAATCAGGCCTCCTGCGTACCGTGCAGGGGCGAAGCTAGGCCTTAGGCATAGGGGGACAAACTACTTCTTTTCTTAGCAAAAATCACCAAGATTACCATGATCATTAGGGATTTCATTAAGAAAATAACACTCATTAGGGGGGAGCTTGCCCCCCTCAGCCCCCTTCCATCACCCCTGGTACCGCAAGGCGTATCCGCCTTCACCCTCCTCAATCCTCATCCACGCCTGAGGTCTACGCCGGCGCCGGTGCCTTGCTGACGCAAAAAGGAAAGACCGCATAACAGTACTGCTCCTATAAAGAGTGTAAAAGGCCAAGCTTAAGGGTCTGGGAGCCACATTTGGAAATATTAAGAGCTATATTTGACTGTGTGTACTTGCGCGGTAACTGTTGAGATCTCTTTTTTTCTATGCTGTGAATTTCTTTTAGTCAAGAAGTTGCCATCATTTCCAAGATGTGAATTTCTGTCATTTGTAGGGTTAGTTTCTATCACATGTCACAAAATAGACAGAGAGGTTGAGAGCTCACAAGCGACGAACCAAAACCAAGAGCTCACAACATACACAAGGAGATCGAGAGTCTGCCATCTTAAGACTTGTGTCAAAAGCAATTAGAAAAGTTGTGGAAACATTAAATGTTTGGCCATTGAGACTTTACTCTTCAGCCCGAGTTGGTGACAAGGTTGGGCAACACTGCATTTTACCGTTGCAAGGTAGAATGCCCCACTTGGTGACACAAGTCTAAATACTAAAGAGTTGTTTATCTAGGCAGTTCTACACTGTGGTGGAACCACCGATTTAATCCGAACTAAGTACACCTGCCACCTTTGCCTTGCAGTATAATTAGACCAAATCAAACCCGATCGTCCGTCGAAAGTCATTCGGCTCTCGATATTACCTTTTTCCCAGTGGAACCGACATCATACACATCCAGCTCTCGATGGAGCTGCAACAGTTACATCATCACGGACAGTTGAATATAGCATAAGTAGACTTAGTTTACAAACCAGTTTGAAATAAAATACAAGTTCAAACGTAATGCCATATGAAAGGCAAGTTCAAAACAAAAGCGGAAGCGTTTTCAAAAATATCTCGCAGCGGAAACAAAATACTTAAGTAGTCTTCATACAATGATGAGCAATGCGAGCAGCACCGAGACCACCGGTACTACTCTTCCCCAAGCAACTGTCCAGAAGTCCTCAGTACCTGCACTCAAAATGTGGGGGCAAACCATGAGTACTAATTACTCAGTAAGGCTTAATGGAAGGGTTTGCGGCTGACGCGAAGCTTGCTTACTAGTATTTATTTAGATCCTTAGCCATTGATTTTAAACAGTGATATAATGACATAAAGTAATCAGTTTCATCATGAACCAATATATCATCATCATCATAGTAATAACTTACAGGAATGTAAACATACAAGTACAAACAGGTGGAATTTGAAAACATGACTTATAATATAACATATTTAGATAATTACTACGTTTAAACGTCAGTGTCATTGGCATTCTCACACCTGGTGAGCATCAGCGATTCGAATCGATTTTTATTCTCGGGAATAACTATCATGCCAGGGGTATATGCTTACTAGCCTTCGCGTTCCCACATATAGCCCCCATCTCCACTTGTTCCATCCCAAGTTCGATTCCAACCCGCCATTCCGCAGGTTTAGCCCCCATGGAGCGATACCACGGCATCCCGGGTCAGCCCTCCCATGAGTCAAGCGCCCCTAGGTCCCATGGTAGGACCAAGTCTCTGGTCTTCGGATGGTTCGAGTAAGACTTTCACCGGTCCCATGTCCCGGTTAAGCACTCTAGCAATGTTATGCCGACCAACAGTCGAACAACGGACGGACCTTAAACGACTCGGGCGGAGTCCATTGCTGAACATCATAAACGGTAAATAACTTATAAAAATCTCCGCCCGGTCTACATATCCACTTTAATAATTTGATATTTTGAAATCACATATACGACGAGTGACTCCATTTCACTCGTGTCTACTCGCACCTAGCATTACTAGGCATACTCGTCCTACGAACTCTATTATAGGTGCTAAGGCCAGGACTGCCAAGAAGTCTAATGCAATTGGTTTCAATCAACTCTTAAAGCGGATGCGTAATCATCAATCAAGATAATATTAGCTGAGAAATTCATGGTCCTGCCTACCTTTGCTTATTCTTAACCAAACTAACAAACTAAACTATGTTAGTTTGCCGGGTTGTGGGGCTTTGCCCCAGGCAACCCCTTGAATCACGGACAGATTTAATCAGCGACACACCGTCTTCATCTTGATGAAGAAGCCAAACTCCTGCTCGAGATGTTACCGTAGTTAGCAATCCTATATGCATGATCAAGTGCAAAATTGATGCAACGAATGCTCATGATACTAGGGAATTATGAAAAACAATGCACCACATGTTAATAAGTTGAACATGCGACATCTATTTTCCAATATAGTCATTTTAACCTATTTCTTATGTAGCTTGAAATAGTAGCAATTAATTTCATAGCAATACTTTTCGGAACCTAAACTTAACTATTAATTACCATGATTTTTCTCGAAATTTATTTCGCACAATAAAGTCATTTTTTCCTATTATTCATTTTAACATGCAATTATTTGTCTTTTTCAAAACAACAACCAAAACTTTCATGCAGTACTTGAAACTTTAAAAATGGACTAAATATGCAACATAGAGCATCTACAAATTTCAGTAGAATATTTGGAGCACTTTTTATGTAGCAAGTATTTTCACTCTTGAAAAATGCCCAAAATGCATGCATGAGGGCAAAACAGAAATTTAACAGTGTGTGCTAGGCTTGAAAAAAATCAGACATAGCCTACACAGCATGGTAAAGCTACTGTCCAAGTTTCATAATTTTTGGAGTCCATTTAGACTAGTTTTACCATTTATTTAGTTTGAACATGCATGCAACAAAGCAAGGGAAATATGGTCATTTCACCCATATCTATCAAATCCATTCTGTAGATCTGCTCAAGAGGAGTCTAAGGAAACAAGATTTGTATTTTTAGCATTTTTGGGTGATTTACTATGGATTTTTAAAGTTCATAGATGTAGGAAATGAATTAAATTCGAAATTTCACAGATCAGGCAGCGATACGCAATTATTCATTAACTTTAGGGGCTAGAACGTAAAAATCTCTAGACTCATTGTACAGTACGTGGGTTGGAACCATAAATTAACGAAAATATAGGGCCAAATCAGAAAAACGCCATCTTATACCTCTGTTCATCTCCTACCTCGAGCAGGAGGCAGCCATGGCCATGGCGCGGCCAATCCAGGCCTACGGGGCGCGGAACGACACCGGAACGGCCGAGGAGAGAGAGGGGAACACGGGGAACTCACCCCCACGACCTGAATCGACGGGGAGGGCTTGTAGGAGGCCGGTGACGGAGCTCGCGTACAGAGAGAGTTCGGCGACGAACTGTAGGCCGGTGAGGAAGGCACGACGGACTAGACCTTAGGGATTCGGTGGAGGAGATGATAGGGAAGCTCGGCGCGGTGGTGGAGAGGCGCGGGGGCGGCTGCACGGCGCCGGAGCTCGAGCTCCCAACTCCCAGCCATGGCGGGCGGTCTGTGGAACTCTGTACGCGAGTGAGAAGAGCAGGGAGGGACAGAGGCGGAGTGGGAAGGAGAGAGAGGGGCCGCGCTCGGTCTCCGCTTTAGGCAGAGGGCGCGGGCAGGTGGGCAGGGGCACGCCGGTGACCGCCGGCCGCGTGTCTCCTGTGTTCTGAGCTTGGCCGGCAAGTTGACTGGTGGGCCCAGGCCGTCAGTGCCTCAAGGAGGAAAAAGAAATTCGAAAAATAGAAAATCCCCTGTTGACTGCAGGAAGGTCTGTTTGAAATGCACGTTTTTGAACATCTTAGGATCCGAATTAAGTTAAACTCAAAATACAATAAACGTTGTAACCTTTATGATCTACAACTTTGTTATAAACTTTGATATCCTATTGTATAGTAATTTATGGTTTAAATTTGAATTTAAATGACTGACTAGGGTTTGACCAATGAAATCATCCAGTTTATACATTTTTAAAAGTCCATTTTTTGTTCTTTTTTCATAAAAATCAAATATACCAGTGTTGTTCATTTTTTCATGATCTACAACTTTCATATATAAAGTTTTGTATGATAAGCATTTTTCATTCACAGAAATTTGAATTTACTATTCATTTCAAGTTCGGACAGATTTCACAGTTTCACAGAAAATGACCCAAAACCATATTCAAACCTTTATGCATGTCAAGATACAAAATATCAAAGTTATTCCTCATAAAATTTTTTACAAATTTGGTATGTAAAGTTTTATCAAATTTACAACGGTATTAAAGTTATAACAGCAAATGCAAATACAGTTTTCAGTAAACCGAGTTTAATTACTTCACATGAGCTAACCTAAGCATGCACTCAATATAAAATGCCCTTGAAATGATGTCATTAAGTTAATGATGATAGTATAATACATTTTAGATGTCAGAGGCATCACATACACTTAGCAGTTGCCCTAGATAACAAATGAATTTTTATGGCTGAATTAAGAAAAAAAAATAAACATAATTACTCCTGAAACGTAGCAGGATTTGATGCTGCATCAAAATCTAATTTACGAGCAGTTGAAGCATCTTGACGACGCAGCAGCGGCCATTTGCGTTGACGTTGATAGAGAAAAGGGTTGTGTTCAGGGTTATGAGAATGCCCAGGTACTAGCAGCACGATCCAGGAAAGGTGCTGCCCTGTTTTCCCCTCCTGAAGCCTTCGGCACCGTTTCTTTTGGCAGATGAGCGGCAGAAGTTTGCTGCTTCACGGTAGAGCAGCAAAGCTAGTGTTCATCCTATTTAAAAACTAGGGCTGATCGAGATGTCTAGAACTGTGGGGGCAGCAGTGTTCTGCTCCTTCCAAGCTGAAAAGAACGGAGCCTTCGTCGATGAATGCGTGGCTGAGAACATCAGAACAGCAATTCGATATCGTTTTGGGGGAACGCTCTTCAATTCTGCAGTTTTTTTTTGGGATATGAATCACTGAAGGACTCGTTTTGTTAAGCGATCTTCAATCTGCAGGTATTTCGGATCAACGGAAGGAGATGCCGGCTGGATCTCGCAGGTCGCATTTGCAGAATTGCAGCCTGGCTGGTTGCCTGGTTCAGGCGCGCGTCTCGTCTTGCGCGTGTGCGGCCCAGGTCTTGTGGGGCCACCTTGCCACGCGTCGCCCTCCCTCCCTTTGCTGCCGTGGCCACAGAGGCGAGCCCGGCCGGCGCCGCGCCGCGCCCCCGACCACTGGATTAGCGCGCGCGCTGCTCGGCGTCCTGCTCTCGCCGTCTAGCGCCGCCCCGCCACCATGCCGCCCGCCTAAAAAGGAGCCGTCGATTCTCTCTTCCAGCTTCGGATCGAGCTACCTCGCGCAGAAATCTGCGCCTGCTGCGGAGGAGCCGACGGTGAGCTTGAGCGGCGCGGCCCTGCCCCTGGTCCCGCAACTGCCCCTCCGCACCTGCGGACGCAGCTACCGACCCCATGGTCCCTTCCGCTCCCCGTTTCTCCAACGCCAACGCCAGGCGCAGGGCCTCGGCCTCGGCCTCGCCCTCCTCGGCGGCGGTGCCGCCGTCGGGCGATGTAAACGGAACAACAACAAGAAGAAGGAGAGGGCAACACGCCCAAAGCTCACCCCGACCTGGTCCTCTCCGACGGCGGCATCCGCTCCGTGCTCCGCCGCTTCCCCCACCGTCTTCAAATTAACCCCGCGCCCGACCAGGCCACGAGGTACACTACTGCTACACGCGCTGCGATTCTCTTTTGGTTTTATTTTTCTTTGTCTACTTATTAAGATCTATCTATAGAATTTTGGGACCATCAAATCGTCGATGAGTTACGAAAATTACCGATCCTCCATGTAGATGCTAGACAGCAGTTTAGCCAGATACTAGGTGTGGCAGAACCGTCTAGATTAATCCGGATTTAGTGCTTAATCACCAGATCCGGACTAACCTCGGTAGTCCTTCAGGATGTAGTTATCCTGACTTGGCCTTCTCATCCGGATCGAGCTTGATTTTGGGGCGACTCTCGAAGGAGTCCGCAGGTTACAACATACACATCACATTTATTACATAACTTAAAATATTACACATAAGTTTTGATACTTATTACATTTCCGGCTGATAAGATCCTCAGCCATTAACAAAAGTAGCATTGTTCTCATGTTCCTTCAACTCACGCACACATCTAACTTCTTCAGTTGTAGCCAAGCTTAGATTAGAAGAAAGGAGAATTGAGATAAGGGTCCCATTCAAACCAAGTGTATTCTGCACTTGAAAAAGCATAGGCAAGAAGCCTGAGTACTAATTACTCAGCAAGACTTACTCGACCACTGGGTCGAAACCCACTTCCTAACTCAAGGCCGGGGTGGTTAGGTCGACCCACACTGCGGCAGGCCTAATAGTAATTCCTTAGCTTTAGAATTTAATTCACCCTTTTAGTTATTACCTGATCATACTAAGTTATTCCTATTCTACTATCCCACCAGGATTCATCAAGACAAACATGTTGTCAAACATTTATTATTAACGAGATCAATTCTCTTACTACGATATTGGTCGCGATTAGACAGCTTACAACCGGCAAGCCACAGACGATTCGAATCGGTTTTTCCACCTCTCGAGAGGGATACCCAAACACTCGTCATATGTGTGTACACCGACCCCACATACGACAACCCAACATCCAGTGCCACCTAGCCGGAACCATCCTCACCGAACCCGGGTGTCAGTCCTTTGACACCCGCCCAACCTCCTCCTTCCAGTTGGTCTCGTCTAGTTCCGCGCTTAGGTACAACAGGACGAAAGGCTTACCGGAGCCCGTTAAGGACGGTAAGTGAATGAGGCGCGTTCGGCCCAACCAGACCACACATCGGACGGCCTTATGCGACACAGGCAGGATCAGGGTCCATAGCAATTAATCATAACATGTAATATATGAAAGCGAAACTGATCCCGCCGCATGCCCGTCAACTTATTATCCATCTTCTTATTCTCGACCAAAATTTGCTGTAAAAGATTCCTTTCCTATGCCTTTGCCACCTAAGCCATCTATTGAGCATAGGATTATATGCTAGGTAATTAATCATCATGCTCTAGGGTTTCAATCAACTCCTAATTCTAATGCACAAGCATAACTCTGATTTAAATTAAGAATTTAAGAAGACTGGGTGATGCACCGGGGCTTGCCTTGAGTCACAGGATCGGCCTCTGTCGGTGACTCGGAGTCTCCTCCTGCAGGTGTGAAGGATGCTTCAGTCGCACTGGCTTTCGGATTTTCCGTTGCAGTGGAAGACTCTTCAACCGGGAGCGGTGGGACCAGCGTGCCTAAGTTGATGACATGCAGGAGTTTTAAAATATGAGGATGATCAACCTGTTGAAAAAGTAAAATGTACCATTTTCTAAAGAAAAAGGCGGTTGGGGTTAAATATGGATATTTTTCGAATGCAAAAGATTGTCCTAAGCTTTAAATGAATTACCAGGTATTTTTAATATTTTTGAATAATTTTTAAAGCTTAAATGAATTTTCTAGGAATTTTGAATAATTAAAATGGATTTTTGAATTAATTTTCTATTTTTAATGCACTTTATGAATTTTTATGCATTTATAAATAAAGGCTAAAATTTTAAAATATATAAACTCTAATTTACTTTCTTTTTGGAATAACCACCTTATTTATATAAATTAATAAACAATTTTTCTAATTAAATTAAACATATTACATTAAAGTAAAATAGATAAACAAATTAAATTAAAGGAAAAAGAAAAACAGAAATACTGTTGAAATTCGGCCCAGCCCACAAAAAAGAACAAAACAAAAAGTTCTAATTTCGCCCTCCAAAAATCGCCTGAGTTCCCCTTTCGGCCTGGCCCGGCCCAAAGTGGGCCGGCGGCCTGCCTGCGCTAAGGCGCGGCCCTACCGAAGCCTTTTAGCTCGGCCCGGCCGCGGCGCGGCCCGGCAGGCCGGCCCGCCAGGCGAGCGGCCTAGCTGGGCTGGCGGCCCAGCCTGCCGGCCTCGCCCGGCTCGCCCGGCCGCCCGGCGCGCGGCGCGGCTGCGCGAGCGCAACCCGCTCTGCGCGTCGCCGCGCCGGCAGCGCCGGCAACCATCCGGCGCGGCGGAGGCCGGGAGGCCTCGCCGGCGGTGGCCTCGGGCACGGCGCGAGCTCCTCTCTCCTTCCCTCCCCTTTTCCCCTTCTTCCCCTTTTCTCTACACGGTGGGGTCGCCGCCCGCCGCGGCATGGCGCCCGCCGGCGCGACGCGCCGGCGAGGTAGCCTCGCAGCGGCGGTGGTGCCCGCGGCGACCTATTTTCTACGGCGCGGGGTGCGCGCTGTCGCGGCGCACCCGATGCGCGTGCCGGCGGGGACCCTAGGGGCTCCCGCGCGTGGGGACCGCGGCGGCGACGCCGCGGTGGCCGCGGCGCCATGCGGGCTCCGAGCTCTGACGAGCTCGGGCCGGCGCCCGGCATGGCGCGGACGGAAGGAGTGGGGTGGGGGCGGGCTTACCGGCGCGGTGGCGTGGCGGTGACGGCGGCGGAGACGGCGGCGACGGCGCGGGGCTGGGGGAACGGCGCGGCGCGGGAGCGGGGGAGTGCCGCTCCCCGCGAGCGCCGCGGGGAAGAAGACCCCGCCCCGCGGTCCCACCTGTCAGCGCCGCCTGACAGGGGGCGCGGGTGGCGGGGGGGGGGGGGGGCGGGCCGCCACGCGGGCCGCCGCCCCCGGCTGGGCCTTGCCCAGCGGGCGCGTGGCCGCGGGCTGGCCAGCTGGCCCTCGGGGCTTCGCCCCCTTTCTTTTTTTTTTTACTTTTACCCTTTTCATTTTTAACCCTAGATTTTGACATATTTTGACAGGGGTCCAAATACAAAAGTGAAAGGGCTTAATTTTAACTACCCTTTCACATTTTTGCCCCTGGAAAACTCCAAATTTTTAAAAAGGCCTCAAGTTTAAATTTGAATCAAATTTTTTTGAGAAAAAAAAAAAGGTAAATTGCAAATGCACTTAAGTGTTTAGAAAATTACGGAGTATTACACTAGGCATCCATGGGCATGGGCTGGTACATTATCTTTACTTCAAGCTCCTTCCCTGACTCTGACCTTGACCTTGACCTTGGGACATGATTCCAATGCAACATCTGTTGAGAAGCTGCTTGGTAATCATACTTTGTCATGCGGTTAAGCCTTGAGCAGAACATGGTGACAAGGGGACGGGTGCTGCTATACCTAGCCCAGTGCTTAGAAGAACCGTTGTAATTCATTACCATGAATGATCAGAGGAGTCAGGTATCAGATAGTGGCATTGAAGAGAGCAAGTACTTAACCGACAGGAAAGAACAGAGGACAAGAATATTGCAGAACTGCAAAAGTCTCTAATATAGTGATCGTCGATGATACAGTTCAATAGGATGTGCCACAAACTAAGGATATTGCTGAAATGCACACACAGGACAAAGAGAATATAACTTGTTGAAAGAGAGGAAGCTTCTGATCAGATAAAATCCTGCACTCCAAAGGGGTGGACTCGAACGACTATTGCAAGTCGACCAACAAAGAATATATAGTTAAATAATATATTCCAAACCTTCTGAGCCAATGATATATTAGCACTTATATATAAATGCCTAGCTCCAACTTATCCAACCTCCACGAACACTTATCCAATACTAATATAAACCGTACCGCCTCATCTTTGTTTCCTTCATGCGCAGATTAGCTCTCACAAAAATCATATTGGATGGCATAGCAATATTAGAAAAGAATTCCTCCTCCTTATTGTATTTATCATCCATAGAGAAAACTCCAAATTGAATAGCGGAATGTTTTTGAACAATTACCTGCTGGAGTATTTGAATCATTGCACATCCTTTCAGTAACACTATATGAGATGATTGTAGGAGGGGCCAAGGACTCATCATACCTTGTGGCTTTCCCGGAGAGCAATCTTGCCTGCTGACTAAAATAGTTTCTTTAATATGGTCTACCACGTAAGCAATTTATTGTTAGAAACAAAATCAAACAGGAGACAAATGGTTCCATGCTCTCAAACCATTAGGACGGCCATAAATTTGATCACAGAAGCAACCACCTCTTTCTCCGATCATATATATGGGATCATGTGCATTTGGCACTTCACTACCACAGCCATAAGTTTTCTCAATGGGACAATGTGGGTAAATCATAGCCTACGCAAACAGCGCTAATTGCCTAGCAAGACCTGTTGCTTTTCTAAAGAATCTACACCGGAATAATGTATATGATGGATCTAGGCTTGAATTGTCAACATTCTCAGTGCAGCACAAGCAATAGAATGGATGAATTGAACAAATCATCATTCCACCATGCTGCTGCAAGTTGCTGTTCTGGGTGGACCATCCTTCCCACCATCAGATCAACAGCCTAGATGCTGTAGCCTTACATACAAATCAAATACTTGGGGTCTTCGATTGCCTTTATGTGTTTTCATTGCGTCATTATCAATGATTATGCCACTTCCGAGAACTTGCAGTTTGTGATAGCTGATGCCTTTGTCATCAACGGCAATGTTTCTTGTCATCTGATATAGAGCTCCACATGACAAATCTGTTTTTGAGTGATGAGTAGCCTGCATGTGTTGGAGATTTGAGAATGACAAGCTGAACGCACTTCACTGCTGGTAGTTCGAGCTGACTGCTTGAGTGGATCAGCTAAGAACCTCGAGTATATCCTTTAATGATGCGCGGCTATGGCTGGCAGTATCCATTTGGGCCGGAACAGCTGTTACCCCCTTCAGCAATTTTATAACTTCGCTGCAACCTTCGACATAGTAGTTTGCTTTGCTGGCCTTTGGGCCAACAGAGCAGGCAAAGATTTCTGGGATGGTAGGAAACTTAGACATGGAAGTAGCATTACTGATGGTCTCAAACATGTCCTCATCCGATCGGTCGTTACCGATGCACATCAAAAGATCTGGTACATCCCCTTTGCTGACTAGTGTCTGAATGATCTTGTCCACAACAATGCCCTTGCTGACCCCCTGTGTCCATAAATGGCACAGTTATTCATATATTTAAAGCCTTAACATACACCTAATAACTAGATGATAAGTATAGTAAAAAAATGCAGAATGTCAGACATTGCACAAACCTGACGTTTAACTTCTACAATCTGATGGCCACGCCTCACGACAACAGGTTCATTTGCTAGGACTCGCTCCAGATGACGTACTAGCTCCTTTGCCTGGCAGGAGCCAAAGTCATGATCTGTGTTCTGATAGTGCCATACTAGAGCACTCTCCTTTGGCTCTATGAAGGACCCATCAGTTGTCTCCATATATAACCGCATGATAGGCTCTGCAATAAGTTTCCAGTCACTATAAAGACACGACAAACTTGTCTCCCATTCAGCTGCTTTGTTCCATCTGTAAGAACAAACATGGTTAATCAAACATGCTAAAAGAAAATCACACAAATGGATATCAACAAGAGATTCTATATTCCTACCTGATAAAGTAGCCATGTTCAGCAGCAATACCAAGGTTGTCACACGAAGCAAACCACTCACTTAGAGAACTTCTTCCTCTTCCGCTGACTATAAATACAGTGTTCTTTGTATCATTGCACAAGCTGTTAACGATGGACAGGAGCTCTGCATTTGGAGTTTTGTCATGTGAAGACTGGGGAACAAGGGTCCCATCATAGTCCAGAAACATCATCCTCCTGTTAGCCTTCTTGTAAGACAAAGAGAAGTGTTCTAGAGACAGTCTTCTAAACCCAGGTGAAAGAGCAATGACTCTAAAATTCAAACCAAACCCAGTGGTCCAACACCTTCGGCTATATTGCTCCTTGCACGCTCTCTCCAGATCCTGGTCAAAGCTGCGTGCCCAGTAGGCAACATCGTGAGACCTGACATAGCGATAGTGCTTTTCATGGCGCAGACTCTTCTCATACTGTGTCAGTTCTGTTGCACTATATAATGCATCAGCCACATCTTCCACACTCCAAGGATTTACCCTGAAAGCTCCACTAAGAGATGGAGAGCAACCAACAAATTCAGACACAATCAATGTGCTTGTGTGAGATGAGTTCTTATTAACAACACCTCTGAGCTTATCAATCTCCTCGTTTCCTTGCCTGCAGATGGTATACTCGTATGGTATCAAATTCATGCCATCCCTCACAGCGTTGACAACACAACAGTCAGATGCGGCATAGAATGCAATCTTTTCGTAGAAAGGTATCGAATAATCAATAAGGACAACAGGCTTGTAATTAGCAGAACCGTATTTATCATTTATCCTTTGTGCTATGGACACAACTTCATTTTTTGTTTCCTCCACATCCTTTCCAATGCTTCTTGCAGGATTAACAATCTGTACAAGGACAGCCTTTCTTCTAAGCTTAGGTGTTCTCTCTAGAAGAAGCTCCAAGCCAAGCAATTTTAGGCTGATACCTTTAAATATGTCCATGTCATCAACACCTAAGATTACCATCTTGCCCTTGTATCTATTCTCGATTTCTTGAACCTTACTAATTGTACCAGGCAACTTCAACATAGACTCAAGTCGGGCAACATGTACACCTGCAGCAAGAATCTTGAGGCTCACTATTCGGCCAAAGTACTCTATCACAATGTGACCATGTTTTGACTCATAATTAAGGCCTAACAGCCTGCTGCAACATGAAAGGAAGTGACGGGCATAGTCAAATGTTTGAAAGCCAATGAGATCAGCATTTAGGAGTGACTTTAGAATCTCATCCCGCACTGGCAGTGTCCTATAGATCTCAGACGAGGGAAATGGGCTATGAAGGAAGAAACCAACTTTGATCCGGTGCAACTTCTTTCTTAAAAAAGTTGGGACAAGCATCAGGTGATAATCATGAACCCAAATGCAGTCATCATCTGAATTGACTGCCTCAATAACTTTGTCGGAGAAGATTTTGTTGGCCCGCACATAGGCTTGAAAAAGGGAGCGATCAAAGAGTTCACCTTTGTCCTGGCAAACAGGAAGCATATAATGGAAAAGTGGCCATAAGTGCTGCTTACAGAAGCTGTGATAGAATTGCTGCTGGAGGTCAGCTGGAAGAAAGGCAGGTATGCATTTGTGTTCTTTGAAGAGCTTTTGAGAAACTTTCTCTTGCTCAGAATGATCAACTTGAACATTCAAACTACCAACATAAATAACTTCATGATCATTTGGAAAGCCATCTTTAAGTTGAACAAGAAGTTGATTATCATCCATCGCAAAGGACCACTCTCTAGTAGCTTCATCTCTAGTGCAGTTCAGAGGAAGGAAGTTTGCGACAACAATTTTTCTCTCAAAACAAGAAGGTGCAGAGCCAATCGAATTGTCATCATTGTTGCTTTCCCAATCAGGATCGGATATGATGCCATGAGAGGTCTCTACATGAGGAAGGGATCTAAAAGGTTGTTGGAAGTCCAACACATCTTCACTACACTATATCTAGCAAGTTTGCATATGACTTCAGAACCATGATTTCTGCAAGGAGAAACCAAAGATACCAATAGTTAGGCCTTCAGAACCAACAAAGCATTACCTACATATACAAAAAAAGCATGACCCATGGGGAGACAAAAATATCACCTATGTGCATTACATGAGCACACATTATGATAATACCATATGATCATTATAGAACACACTGTTTGTTTCCTCAAACATAAAAATATTGTCCCTCCATCGGTGGACCATCATTCCAACAAAGACACAGCAATTAACAATTTGATATCAAGTGAAAAATAAAACTTGTATTGCCAAGATACACTCAATCAAATTTGAGTGGAGGGCAAGGAATGTAGCGTAATCCTCGCTAAGTAGCTATCCATATCTATTGATCGAGTTAAAGTAAAAATTGTGTAAATAACTAGTAACTACTACTCATTTGCAGCTAATTGTGAGATAATTATACAATTTGGCGAATAAGTATACATCTCATATAAATTACATAGTGTATATAAGGAAAGTAGTTTGATCTTGCAGATATTTGTGTATTTTTTGTAGACAGAAACTAGAGAAGATCAACTTAGTACAAAGCTAGAATGACTTATAATTTGTAAGAGATGTTGTATGTAACTATTTAATGTAAGTACAAGTGAGATAAGAAGCAAGCTCACAGAAAGTGGAACAATAAGAAGATTTTATTCACATGAATATCCCCAATTCCTCCAAGAAGAGATAACACAAGACCCACAAATCATTCAGGATCTACTCCCGAATATCAATGTTTCCTAATTTTCTATTCTATGAAATCAAGAATTGCGGTCAAGAGCCAGATGGGTCAATGAACATACAGATAAAGCAAGGGGTGGGGGCGTTTCTTACCATAGCCACTCCAAATCAAAATTCAAAATGCCTTATTCTAGGCACCCAGTCCCCTTCTTCCCCTCTCTACAGAACATAGACAAACCCAAAGACAGGCAACAAGAGGGCTGCAGGAGATGCTGGGGGGGGGGGGATGCTCTGGCTTGTGATTCGTGAAGTTTTAGCTGCTAATTATAAAATATATAATACTGTGATTTCTTTTAGATTGAAGCTCGATGAGTCATGGATTAGATCACCAGCGTGCTATCCTGAATCTTTTAAAACTAAACTCGTTTTCAAAGTTTACGCGAAGACTTGGGCATGGAGCCTGGTGTTGTTTTATCTGATCTTTCAGATGGTGGTTACGATGGGTTGCTTTCAAGGGAGAATCGGTATGAAATTCGTTACCAGATGGTTGTCTTCGATGTATCTGCCTACACCAATTGACCTTGACTTCTGTTTCTTTTATCTATAAGTTGTGTACGGATTCAGCAACTGGTAATTAATTAGCTTCTTTTTTTCAGCTTTCAAAAGAAGTAATTTATTTTCCTTGTTCTGTACCGAAAGGGAAGTAAGGTTCTTAACAAGAAGAACGAGCATTGTCCACTCGTAGATTTCTTTTGCTAGTTCGCTCTTCGATTATCAACAAGAAAGAGAAGACGTGAACTATCATCTCCAATTTTTCAATATATGATTGTTGAGTAAAACCGACATTTACCGTTCACCTTTTTGTCAAAATATTACCCCTGTAAGTTTTTACTTATTTTTTGTCGTGGCTAGTTCTATCATTTTTGGTAGTTTAAGCATGACTTATATTTTTGTATAAAATATTTAAACAGCCTAGCGTCGCACAAAAAGGTCAGCAATTTAATTAACAGAGAGCCAGTGTTACTTCACGAAACAGAGTGTAGTAGATGTAAGTCAAAATCCGACATGGGTGCTAGTACGGGTGTCCGACTATTGCAGAAAATGTTATGACTCCGGTGTTCCAGTGACATTGTTTGGAGCGCTCATCGATCGCTAGGCCTAGGGAGTGTTCTTTTTCTAGGTGGATAGATCTAACCTTTGGGTGTCTTCTCGCATGATTCTTTCATTTTCCATACGGAATATGAGTTATACAGAGCCGCTCTATGATTTTGAGGGTCCTTCGAGTGAATGTGACAGTTGATAAAATAGACAATAGTACTAGTAACGTATTAACACATACTTAATTCTTGAAAAAAATAATATTGATACTTCGAAATAGAGGAGCAAGCAAAATGAAAACTGTATGATTGCATCAAATAAGAACCTAAATTTCGATGGGAAAACAAAGACTAGAAATTAAATGCTTCTTTACAGATTAACTCGTACTCACTGTCGATCGCAAAGACACCAACGGTAGGAGTTGGAAGCACCCGTGGTTAAGCTGTCGCCTTTAATTTTTGGGGTCAATCTGATGACCGAAGTAAGGAGCATTCGTTAGCTGCTAGGAGTTCCTACGCTGACCATGGAAAAGGGAAAATTCAGAAAAGAAGTGACTGGAATTCAGAGGAGCGGCAGGGAGAGTCGGACACACTCTACCTCAGTGCGGTGCGCAGACGGAGACGGACTTCAAGAACGCCGGTCGCCAGCTCGCCGCGAGGGCCGAGACTGGTTATGTCTTGTGCTCATCTGAACTCTGAATGGGGGGAGGGAGGGGGGCTACGTGTTGATCATCATTTCAAGCTATCTTATTGGGAGCATTAGTGCGTGTTTATCTTATCCTCAGCCAGCAAAGATGGTTGTCTAGTTGGACACTACAACTCGGAGATTTAAAGGTCTTCATCATCAGGCACTTGACAGCGACATCTAGCATTTGAGAGATGACAAAGTGATCAGATAAACATTACGAGGTACCGGCCTCTTAGTAAAAAATGGTATACGCTCTTATTTTGAATGGTGCAGATTTGGATCTTATGCCAACTTTGCCTAACAAAACTGTAGTTGAGGATGTATCATCTATGTACGTTTAGTTCCCTTTCCAACCCTTTTACTTTTGACAAGTTGAGCAAGCATTTGCTTGCTTTGAAGGTTGTTGGCTTTGCCACATTGGCAAGGTAAATTTAGTCTTATGCAAGTGTATCGATTAAAAAGAGCGTACTTGTAAGATTGAGGAGAGAAATGAAACATGGAGCTTAAATTAGGTTACCTGGATCCATGGGCTCTCTGTCTCTGGGTTAACGGATGGATGCATGGACTCTAGCTAGAGCACAATTCCTTCTGTGCTTCCCTTGTAGCCCCTTGTTAAAACACAAAGGACAGCTCTCCTTTTGCTTGCGAATGCCAATAGTTTACTTGGCATTGGTGCATCAGAAGATGGATTTGGATGTTGGTCATTGTTGAAACCTGCAAGATATTATATATGCAGTCGTTTTCTAAACGTAGCATCCATTGTGCCGAGAATTATTCTGCACTGAGATACCACCAGCTGCCAGCTAGGATATACTCAAATGGATATTTTGCCTCGACCAAGCAATTTGTAAATCACAAGGTCTTCTTGCTACATCTGTTTTTTTTTTCTGTCCATGCGGCATTATCTCTTCCAAATAGCCATTTTAACACATTTATATAACTGCAGTTAATTAAATAAGCACATTTAGATCACTAGTCTCCCAGTCTTAACCATCCGATCTGGTATGATGAAGGGCTATCATTCATGGCAAGCAGCATAAAATTTCTCTTAAATAAATTTGCACTAACAACACACAAGAGACCTCGAGGCATCGTGTAAGCTGGCAGGAGGGGTCAAATCGTTAGGATAAATATCGTCTTGGATACTGCTATGGATATGGCGTCTTGCTGTCAATCGGCTAAATTATGTAGTCAGATATTCCAATGTATCAGAATATCGAAACAGTCTTAATACTAAGAACAAACGGAGAGCTAAACTACAACTCAAACAAAGCATCCACATTTGAATGAATGCTGAAGATCTGAAACTGTTTTTTTTTTCAAGTATTCGAGATTCTTTTTTTTCCATAAAAGCCATATAGTTTCACAAATCGTGAAAATAGGAAAACACTGCAGATAGATTTCTACAGGGTTCAAGAGTTGACAAACTGTGGTGGACTTGCTTGCCCATGGTTGGACGTCATGGGTGGCCAAATAGAGGACGCAAGGGCAGAGGTAAATGCATGCATGAGAAAAGCATCCGTTTTCGAAGAATGCGTGCCGACACCAACCTCTGGCCCGGACTGTACTACCAATTCAAGTGTGGTGTGGATAATTGAGCACGTAGCACTGTGCGGTCCCTGTGACCGGGACAGCATTATTAGAAAGAGTCCCAGGCTCTCAGCAGAACACTCAAGCGAACCTTAAACAGCATGACACGATGACTGAAAACAAAACCTGAAATTCTGCATGACCTGATTGATGACTATGGTGTCCTAAGCTTAACAAATGATTATGGTGCCCAGAAGAAATGGGGCTACTTGACCTCTATCTTCTTCAAGTTCCAGGTACAGTGTCCATCTCCTCGGTGAAGCAAAGGTGCATTTGCCTTCTCCAGATTGCTAGGGCTTAAACCAAGAAGTCAACAGCACCTCTACGTTTATACGTGTATTTCATGGTGATTGGACGCATGATTAAGCTATCTGAAATTATTGTTTGACAACGATCTTGTTCTTTGAAAGCTCTATTTTCTGCTCATGACAAAATTGAGTGGCACCAAGTAGCATGAGGTTGTCTGGAATGGATAGCACTTCATGAATAGTGGCACGAAGCGCAAATGCAGCCTGAGGCACATGACCTGATCCAAAAGAATATCCTAGAACTGCAAGTAGTGCCGCTGCCATCAATCATGTGGCATTCTGATAGCAAAATAGGGCTCAATTAAGGCTGAAAACTCCAAAGGATAATGCTCGACGGAGGTAGGTCCGCATCAGGCTAATAGGAGCTGCTCGTAACCTAACGTTTGTGCCGCGTCTATTGTCAATCATATCACTTGTGATCAGGTTCAAACATGGAAACAAAGGGGTAATCATACCTAAAAGATTGGACCTGACAGTCTGACACAAGCGAATTTTGACCGTTTTTGAAGCTCCATTCTCAGCAGCTTGACACTGTTGATAGCGAATGGTATGCTATTCTCCGTTCAGAGCCTCTAACGGCATCCCAGACAGACCAAATGGTTATGCCATTGCAAGTCTCAGCTCACTCGTTCATGTTCCAGATACCGGTAACACCGTAACACCAGGGCATAATTCTGCAATCCACGTATTGGAAGACATGCTCATTAGAACATCCTTTAGAAGCAATATGTTAGTAAAGATGCCGGATTTCTTACAATCACAAGTAATAAATAATTGCATAAAAATGGAGAAGGCAAAGAATTATGTACAACTTAGCATGTGGGAGTCAGGCCCGATATTTGCCATTTGCCCCCACTGCATTATTTGAGCGGTCAACAAATGCAAGGAGCATTGCATTTGGATCCACACTAGACGATGGAGAAACATACAAATACAGTCTCCACATATATCATACAAACAACTTAAGTCGTGGCGATCAAAGGACCAAAAGGAATGAAAAATTAAACACATACAGCCATTTCCGTCACTAAAATTCCGAGCAGATGGCCAGAGGCAGTGATGAATTTGATCATTACTGCAGTACAGCCCCTAAACTAACAGATCTACAAGACCTGAGGTTCGGTCTTGTGGCGCAGTTGTAGCAGAGTCACAATCATACCATATACGTCATACCAACACGCATGATGTTCGAGTGAGGGACCTTCAGGGTTGCCGTGCCAGCCCTGCAGTTCCTCCTGAGGAAAGCGTAGAAATAGTTGATGATAAACTTCTTTGTGAAGAGTGACTCCTTCCTCGCCCTTACGTCGCCGTGTGCTAAGAGATATGTGAACCCAGATGCCATGGCTTCTCTCAGAGCTGCCAACTCATACTCTAAGGCAGGGTCGTCTTCTGCGCACATGGAGCTAGAGGGAAGCACAGGATCACCATCATCTGTGGTGACCATTCTGTTGTCATCACCTGATCTCTGATCAGAAAGCAGAGGAGTTTGCAGATCCCCATCACAAGCAGGAGACTGAGGTACCTCAGATACAACAGATATGTCATCACGCTCTGCCTCCATTGTGTTTGCCTCGAGCGCAATTTCCTGGGCCTCCCTCCTCAGAAATTTCTCAAGGCTCTCGACCAAAAGTTGCTCAAAGAAGCCATGATCCTCTTTCCTTACATCCTTATAGCCATAGCGTGCAACACAGCGGAACATGTGGTAGTCTTTCTGGCCAACCCTTCGGAACAAGAACCTTTCTTCAAGAGGAACATATGGAACAGGAACGTACTTTATGCAAACAAAGACGATCGTAGAGTGCATGGCTGGAAGTGTGACTAATAATTGGCCAAAGATTGATGGGATTCCCTGGACCAGCTCATTGTACACAAGTCCAATGCCTGGAACTCTTACAGTGCCAAGTGTGGCTCCCAGGTCAAGAATGAAATCAAGAGATATCTTGCCACGCATCTCGCTCTGGTACTTCAACACACTTCCATAGTTCCATGTGTACATTATGCAAAGAAATAATGACGAGAAAGCCAGGGGTAACCACCCTCCTTCCTGTATCTTTGACAGAACAGCGGTTAAATAAACAAACTCCACTGCACCAAAAAGAATAGGGAAGCAAAGCACTAGGAACAAGTTGGTTTGCCATATAAGTAGCATCACCAAAGTCACCAGTGCAGTGCTAACCATCATGACACCGACTTCAGCAATGCCTGGAAGTTCAAAGAAAAAAATGGCTTTAGATGCAAATGATACAATTGTTTTCAGAAAAATAGGTAACTACTGGGTTCCATGTCCACACATCATTACAGAATCTAGCAGAATGTAGCTGAAGTAGCTAGCCTGCCCAGCCATAAGCCGATTACCATGAAGCATAGTAAATGTAATGGGCACTTTCTGAAGGATTAACATATATATCATAAAACACTTAAAGAGGCCAGATTAAAGATGCAGTTCTACGTGCCTTGAAGATCAAATTACTCACCATATGCATTAGCAATATCATTGGTACTCCTAAAAGTGGCCACAATGATGATGCACATGACCATGAGAAACCAATTCATCACAGGTATGTAAATCTGGCCCATGACTCGCTTGGAAGTATGAATTATTTTAATCCTAGGAAAACAACCAAGAGCCATAGCCTGTTTTATGCATGAGAATGTTGCAGATATCATAGCTTGGCTGGCAATCATAGCAGCAAGTGTAGCAATCACAAGTACTGGCCAGAATAGAACCCCTGCATTGCAGATCAAAATTCAGACTTGTATGGTGAATACCCCCCAAAAAATATTTTTGAGTGGTTATAACCTAGATTAACTGATATAGATTTTGCCAGCTGAAAGCCTTACCTGGTACAGAATCATAAAATACTCTTTCTACAGCAAGTGGATTTTTCATCAAAAAAGCAGCTTGCCCCATGTAAGCAAGAAGCAGGCAGGGAAATACCACAGCGGTAAACGCTACCTGGAACCCAAAAGGGAGTGAAACTAAGTGTATGCCAGAAAAAGAATAAAATATAAAAATATCATTAAAAAATACACAGTAACCGGAAAAGAGGACTCAATTGACTAGTAATGTGTTAACCTGTATTGATTTGACAGAGAAATGGCCCAAATCAGCAAACATTGCTTCAGCTCCTACAGTTGTAAACTATAGTGAGTGCACTTAATGGTATACATAGAATCTTTAGTGTCAAGGTTTCATGGATTAACATTCTTAATCAGAAAAAAAGTGGCAGAAATAGCTTAGTACAGGATACATGGATGCATGCTAGAAAAATTGTATGGCACTTGGCAGAGGAAAGGGCATTTCCATCACTCATGATTCATGAATTAATGATATTCTTTTGTTCTTATAAAAGCATTCCTGGTAGTGTTAAATATAAAAAGTTCAAATATTACTTGTTGATACAGAATCTATTTCAGTACAAATTTGGGCGTTGCTTCAACAAATTCCAAAATAAGAGGAATACTATTGCCGGGAAAAGGAGGCACCTGTGATGCACAGCACACAACCACCAAGAGCTGACCATGCCTTAATGCCGTTTGTGGCGAAAAACAAATATATATACACTGGATTGAATGCTCTCACAACAGACATATCATACTTAACAAGATTATATATTCCGATGGAGCCCAAATTAAGGAACCACAGTGCCAAAATAGGAGCAAACATGAATCCAACTTTGCCAGTGCCAAACCTCTGAACACTAAACAATAGCAGAAGAACAATAATGGAGACAATTACAACAGCATCTGCAAGAGAAAAAGGAAGAAATAATTAAAATAAAGCACTTATATTCCAAAACTACCAAGTAAATGAAATTAAATGTAAACATTAGGTCAGTAAGCCAATGTAAATGATAAGGAAATTTTGTAATAGCTAGAATCGGATCGAGTAAGGAATACGAAACCTGTTTCGAATCCTGGTACTTTACCCTGGAGACCACTAACGGCAGACATGACTAAACATGAGACAGAAAAAAAAAAAGAGGGTCAGGAGTTTGCGGCAATTACATAACATATGCTGATGGAGTAAACTATGACAAAAGAGTGCACAAAACACCTGACATTGACGGAGTGAGAATGCCATCACCAATCACCATGGAGGTCCCCATCAGAACCAAGAACAGGAGACTGTTCTTGAAGAAGGACTTCTTTTCTAGGCAGTCTTTGACACAGAGAGCACGCTCGAGCTCAGGAGTGGGCAACTTAAGCCTAAAACTAGAAATAGTTTCATCCACGCGCTGCTGATTGGGGAGCAGGCTAACTTTTGCATACCTGCAAATCAATGAGTATAGTGCAAAAGTGCCCCCTGCAAAGGTGATGTGATCCCATCAGTGAGTCAGCCAATTCAATCAGATGACAGTCTACAATTATGAGATACCAGGAGCTAAATTGGTAATTGCGTATCCTACCTTCGCCATTGTCATTAGCTTTGAGGACTATAAAGACATATTTTGCGAAAGGGATCAATGCGATGGTGTACATGACCAGCGAAAGTGCGCCCAGTATCTCGACCTCCGACCTTATGGGCACTTTGCTGAACACATCACTGAAGACATAGAGAGGGCTTGTCCCCATGTCACCGTAGACCACACCAAGGGTTTGAAAGGCCATTGCAGCGGTGCCCAACATCGATATTTCCTGGCGCAAAGTGGAGTTTAGAGGCTTCAGTCGTTGAGATCGCAATTACTCTCGAGTGCAGAATATAAGAATCTGAAAAGGACGTGCTCCCATATTCCAGACACGGATAAGGAAATCGTGTATCGATAGTTGGACACATAAGCTGAGCCGATCCTGTCCTGCTAACGCCTATCCAAAATTGCTGCAAAGTTCACATCTAGGAAGCCTCCAGTAATTAACCCTTGTTTGTATATATTCTAATATAAGCAACATTCATCGGGTCCATTCGCTTAATGAACGAAATGGTGAGAGGTGGAACGATCTTTAGATTTGTCACACACCAGAGACAGGCGCAAGCGGGTCCATTCGCCGACGGTACGGGTGATTTCCGGGACCGGGAGAAGGAACGCAACGCACCTTGGCGCTGTGGCCGTGCGCGCCGGGCACGTTCATGGCCTCGACATCGAGCGAGTCCACCCGGCGGGGCCGCTTCCCGAACCGGCGCCGGAACGTGCCAGAGGGCACCCGCGAGGCGCCCCCCTCGCCGGAGGCGGGCGCACCCGACGAGCGCTCGTCGTCGACCGGCCACGACGGCCCGGACTCGGACGAGTCGACCTCGCTGCCGTCCACCCAGCGCGACCCCCCCGAGCGCGTGGGCGTCAGGAACCGCGTCGACGGCGGCTCCTCCTGGATCCCGCCGTCATCCATCGCGCCGCCCTGGCTCCCTCCTCGTCCCTCCCTCCCCCCGGCGGCCGGCGGACACTGGCGGGGCGCGGATCCGAGACAGCCGGGCTGGTCGGAGGGGCGAGCGAGCGATTGGTGTGTTTGGATTTATTCGTCGCCGTGGCAAAATAATGCTCCTCCTGATTGGGGGTCCCTGTACGGCTGCGATCTTTCGTCGGCTTTTGGATGGGTTTTTTTCTCCGGTTGCCATCGGATGTCACGTTCGGGAGTCTATCCAGGAAAGTCTTCTTTTTTTTTATGCCATCGGATATCCTGACTGACTGCCTGACTGGAATGGACACGTTGCAACTTGCAAAGGAGTACTGTAATAATCATAGACTGATCTTATTTATATTTATCGTTGTCCCGTTGATCCTTTTCAGACAAGTGGTTGTTCACTTATATTATTTATCGTCTCTCTAGTATTTTTTTGACAAATATGTAATTGAGTGTGTTACCCTCCGTTTCAAATCGTAAATCATTTTACTTTTTGACACTAACTTTAATCATTTGTTTTATTTAAAAATTTTATAGAAATACAAAAAGTTCAAGACATACTTAGATTTTGTCATATGGTAAACTAAATCGTAGTAAAATCAATAATAATTGTAAGTTTTTTTGAATAAGACAAGTTGTGAAAATTGGTGTCCAAAAAACCAAACAAACTATAATATAGAACGAAGAGCAGACTTCAACATTATCCATTATCTAACACTCAAGTCCATTTTTTCGCCTAACTATAGCTAGAGTTTAATTGTAGGCATGAAAAATCATCCACATTTAACACATCTAGATGTTTTCATGGGTGGTTTCGCTGGCATAGACCCATCGGTCCAAATCATATCACTTCACATCTATTTTTGACTATCAAACGCCCATGGTCGTTCGATTTTTAGTTTTGATACTAGGAAACCAAATATATTTGACCATAGACTACGACTTAGAAAAATCTAGCACTGCATTTAGTCTTGAAGGGATTTCATGTCTATATATGTAAATAACTAAAAATGATAAAATGTATTTTAATCCCTAAAAATCTTATTTCATTCTCTAAGCATTCTTAACTAATGCATTTTAAATTAAAAAATATGAAAGTAATGCTCAGACAATTCTAAAAAATACAATCTAGTTATTGGTCTGTTATTAATGTTTATTTATTTCTATTTCTAGTGCTTTATTGCTTTTAGTCATGGCTATTATTTATTTATCGATATGTTAGGTTTCGTTTGGATGTAGGTATTGGAGGGCATGGAGCTGGAATGGGTTGACCATTGAATTGGTTTTTGGAATCCTACGAAGCAGGCAATGTCAAATTCTGTTCAGATGTGCACAACAAGCATGGAACCGAAATCGTTGCATGCCGAGGAAGAAGAGGAGGGCGCCGGTCATGAAGAAGGAGAGGAAGTGATGCCGGCATGGAGGAAAGGAGATGGCGCTGATGGGGGAGGAGAAGAGGGTCATCAGTGGGGTAGCAGAGAAGAAGGTGCTAGTGAGGAAAGGGACAGGGCGATGGAGCTGCAGATGCGGAGGGCTCGCCGGCAAGGTAAGAGAGAATAGGGCGCCGGAGAGGAAGAAGAGGAGGGGACCCGCGCGGGCTAGGAGAGGATGCCAGAGAGCAAGAAGAGGAGGGGCTTCAGCGGGGTAGGAGAGGAAACGATGCTAGAGAGAAAGAGGAGGGGCTCCGGTAGGGGAGGAGAGGAGAGGACGCCTGATAGGAAAGGGAGGAGGGAATCCAGTGGAGGAAGAGAGCAGAAGGTGCTAACCATGGCGAAGAATAGGAGGGGTGCCAACGAGGGAGAAGAAGAGGAGAGCCACCGCCGGCTACCTAGGAGCCTTCTCTTTCTCCAGGTGCATCCACCGCTAGCTGCAGCGAAGCAAGTCAGAGGGTGGAGGGCAGCACATGGCGGTTGAACTAGGCGGCAGGGGGGCATGGGCATCGCGTGCAGGGATGAAGATGGAGATGGAGAGAGAGATCGCACATCACGTAGTGGGTTTTGTCGTAGAAGGCCAATTCGAGCCACTTAGGAGGGGTAGAGCTCGGAAATGATCGCAGGGGCAAGCAAGTGCATCGAATTCCGTATGGCATTGGGGTGGATTTCCATTTCCAAAGCCAATAGCATCCAAATAACAGCATTCACGGCTGCCCAAATCCAATTCCAAATTCTATGGCTGAATACCTACATCCAAACACGGTGTTAACCTTTTACCTAGCTAAACCCCTATAACAATTTTTTTTGGTCAAAGTGACTTCACCCGTTCATAGGTGGGTCCCACTACCATGTATAGTCCATGTTAGCACAACAATCCATCAGAAAAAAAAGCTAGATGACCAAACATAAATTGTTTCGTGAGTTCTGTCACCAAGACTTTTGGTCTTAGTGGTTTATGACCTTCAACGATAGTTACACGGTAAATTATGTGTTTTATTGAATTGAACCCAAATTACATAGAAGCACTAGCTTTTTCTTACACGATCGAGCACGACACGACCCACTTCCTGCAATAGCAAAAGCTAGCTAAGCAGCTGGCAACGAAGAACAAACATACATATTCAAGCTTAGTACGAGCTTGATCCATCTACTACTACTTATTATTGGGAGTGTACTGTGTGGAGTGGACACAGCAGGCAGCTTACACGATCGCGACCGATCAGCATGCAGGTGCCAACAACATAGATCGAGCAGGCAGGGTATCGGTATAGCTGATTGACGGGAAGCAGCCATACCGCCATCGTGTACTGTTGTTGGCGTGCAATCATGGAGTATCAGTTAGGCGGGCCATTGATTCTCACACGGGTGGCGGGGGGTTTGGCGGTGTTCCTAACCAGCGCGTTCTTGAAGCCCGGCTGCTTGTTGGTGGCAGCCGCACGCTCCTCCAGTTGCATCAGATGGCGGCTGCCCAGGTGCGGCGACGACGATGCATCGGCCGCCATCAGCTGCCCCGTGGTGGTCAGGATCAGCATGATGCAGCAGATGGCGGCCATCATCTTGAGACCACCAGCAGCAGGAGCCATGGAGGCAAATAAAACGTCAGCTAGTAGCTTGCTGGCTTAGATGACCAATTGGCAGGTGGGTATGAGATATGTGATCGAGTACTCAGAGTTGCTGGTGCGAGGTGTAACCGAAATTGCTTCGCTATTTATAGATCAGAATAGATCGACAATGCTCGCTATATATTACAGGTGCGCATCTCTACTAAATCAATGATTAGTCCAGCTATTGGTCTAGTCATCGTGCATGTGAGCGAATGGGCCACCTCAACAATACAATAGTACTAGGGTGTAATGTATAGTTGGCTGGAATATAATCTGACGCAAACGGATCTGAAGATGCTGATGTAATACGTCCACGGGCGTAGAACGTAAGTTGCCAAAGTAAACAATATTATATATTGGTCACTATTTTCAGGGGGGGGGGGGCGGGGGATCAAACTAAGTGCATCCATTATCCCCCATTCTATCTCTTTAAAATAGTGATGGGGGTATCACAATATAGCTATAATTCATGGCTGGAGAGAGAGAGAGAATGCACAGACCTATGCCACCCTACACCCTTTTAGGTCTAGTTTGGGTACTCTTGTATCGAGGAGATTGGGAGGGGTTGAGAAGGATTTTTTTATCCATTGTGGATTTAAACACATTTAAATTAAATCCCTTCAAATTACTCAAATCAAAGAGTATCTAAACTAGGCTGTATATGGTCTTTCCATCTCGCAAAAAGTACACGATGCTACTCTTTTTTCTACAGAACATGCATGACCTTGTAGGTTTTGGCACATATCCTAGACTCACACCTACAAATCATCCTATTATCCTAACTTATTAGTAAAAGGCTTTCCAAACTTATGAAGATGGGATTTGTCATCAATTTCTTAGGAAGAAGTATTTACACAATAAACGATTGAGAAAGTGCATTGCTGTGCTTTGGGAGATGTCTGCTCACTGCTGTGTTATTTTCTTCTTGGTCCATGTGCTCTGTGCTGAGGGCGTGGCCCTTGTATGGATAGCTCATAGCCGTTGTGCTGTTCACAAGCTTGGACTAGCCATATGGAGGCCAAAGATAAATTCATAGGCTTTAGAACTTCCATTTTTATATCATATTTGGTATTAGTAAGATGTACGTGTAGTTATTTACTACCAAATAGTAGGGGCTCACTCCCGCCACATCACAGCCCGTTAAAAAAGCACATGAATATAGGCAAGAGTTAAATGCATGCACGGCTTTAAACTTGTGAAGTGGTGCCATACAGATCTACGAACTCTCAAGGTCGTATTTCTGGCACCTAAAGTTGGTTCGGAATGGGATCTTGGTCTACATGGTTGTCAATGTGGCTTTCTAGGCCCTGACCAAAAGAACCGGAATCGAGAAATCGAACCGAAATAACTGAGAACCGAAAACTGAACTAACCGAACCGAAAGAAACCGTCGTGAAATTTGATTCCCGCTCTCAGATAACTGAAAGAACCGAGGTATTTTCGGTTATAACCTCAAAAGAACTGAAAAAACGAAGAACCGAAATATCTTAAGTGTAACGCTCCAAAATTTAGCATCCGGAATTTTCTTCTAATCTCTCCCTAATTCAAAATCAAATTTTCGAAAATTTTGGATATTGCTTATTTGTTTTGAGTGTGTTAATATGAGCTCAACAAAATTCCAAATATCGCAAATACTCTCTACCAAAATTTTTTCAAAATTCCTTTCCAAAATTCAATTCAAAAAAAATATTCCCGCGTCCGCTTGGACCCTACATCTCCGCGTCACTTGGACCTCTATCTCCGCACCGTGTGGACCTCCCATCTCCGCGACACTTAGACCCCCATCTCGCGCCATGTGAACCTCCCATCTCCGCGACACATCATCGGCCTCCTCTTCCATTGACTATAAATAGCCCCCCACACCCCATGCCTCCATCCACACCAAGCTCACCACTGCCGCAATATCAGCCCCCGGTTCGACCCGGTCGTTGTTCGCCGCGAACGCCATCCCCCTCCTCCTCCCTTGTCGTGTTAATGCACGGGAGCAGAGTGTCTCTGCGTTCTTCGTCGAGAGGCCACCATAGCTCGATTGCTCCGACTGTAAGCACCTCGCCACATCCCTCTACCATCCCCAAACTGCGCTCCCCCCCTTCTCCCTGTCTGTATCGAGTTCTCCACGAGCTCCTAGGCTGCCACAAATGGCTGCTCGCGGTGAGCACCTCCGCATCCACTACCTCCACCACGCCGACAACCACCAGATCTGAACGCCGGTGAGCCCCTGCCCGTTACTCACGGCGGCGCGAGGCAAGCAGCCGAGCAGAGGCGCTGCTGCTTGTGCCCATCTGCCTGTTATAACAGCCCTCCTCTCCTGTGAATGACAGATGAATCCATCTACTATTTTTTCCACGACAACCACCAGCCACCGGTAACGAGCCCATCACTAATCACGTGTCATTCGAACTAGCAGGTCCAATCTTGTACCATTCTTTTCTTCTATTCATTTATTTCTGAATTAATCTCTCGACCATACAAAGCTCTCTGATTCTGCTAATTTTTCTTTCTAAATTCATCTAAAATCTATATCTACCACCCGAATTAATGTCATGATTTTAGAAGCCTCCAAAGCCGCCTACAAGCCGGTTCCACATTTGACACCGTAGGCGTGGACCGTTGACTCCAGTCTGAAACTCTGCTCGCAAACAGTCTAGAAATAATTTCTGTTCCTACAGAATCCAAAAACACGATTTTATTCTCCAGTTTCTAAATATTCGGATTTTGGAATATTTCAGGAATATTCCTTTCTCTTTTTTCCTTTTCTTTTTCCGAATATACAAAATTCATATTTTCTCGGTTTCAACTCCAATTTGAGTGATTCTTTCGCCTAAATTCATCTAAAATCAAAATCTACCTACCCATATACTCCACGTAATCTTTTGTTCTAGCCGAAAGCCGCCGTCATACCACCATGACGTCGTCCTACGTCCAGTCAGTGCTTCACACCGGTCCCACAATTTTTGTGTGCTTGGTGATTGATGTCGTTAATCTCCTATTTCACATAAATCCTAAAAGTTCATGTCTTAGCCTGTCTGATTCCTGAATTCAGATGACGACGATACTGAAAATCATCTGAACATAATTGCTCTCTCCACCACTCAAAAAAAATTCTCCAAAACACCAACATGCGACCGCCGCCCTTTTGGCGTTGTCGTCCCCGCATCTCGCGTCCACCACCCCTACTTTGGCGTTCCGTACCTGTCGTTACCGAGCCCGCCAACAAGCCCGAAAACTCGCTACACCCCAACCACTTGCAGTAATACCACTGGTAAGAACCCAGTAGGACTCTCATCTCCGCAATCCAAGCTCTACACCGCAAAACCCGTTGAGCTCATATTATGCCTCGATTTGTGTATTTCTTGTTTGTGCACTAGGCCTTACTAGATAGTCCCTTCGGCCTACCCCTCGTGGTATACTACGCGATGGTCTGCGCCCAATACGTCCAGCAACTGTTATATCAACCGACTCAACAAAGTTAAAGGCAATCTCACCGGAATCCCCACTTGATGCATAAATTTTTTATATTTTGCAAACATAAATATTGGCCTATTAATCACATAAAACTTGCATGTTTTGCTTACTAAGGTAACCCAAAAAAATATACAGCCACCTAATTTTATTTTAGATATAGCGCGTATAGGTGGGATCGCTCATTTAATTATCTATCATTATCTTGATGCTGATAATGTGGATTATGAAGGGTATGAGAAAGTGGATGTGTGTGATTTTGAAATAAAATGGGGAAAAACCACGGCAACCAACTTTGTTGGAATACGGCTATGCGCCAAAACAGCCATAAGGACACGGTATGAACGGTTACTTAGCTACCTGCGGTTACCCCTTATCCTGGGATTCATGGAGAATACCGGGTAGGTGGATTGCTCGCGCTGTCGAGCATTGAAAAGTTGGAATGGTTCTACCTGAGCTCTCCGTAAGGACCGTTATGATTTTCATTTTGCTTAACTCTTTTAGTACAACCACTCGCTATGTATGAAGCATTAGCCATACCCAAGCCAGAGTGGATAGCCTAATAGCTTCTGTGCTGGCGCACAAGGGGCTAGGGGATGTGTGGTGTGGCAACAGGAGCACCGCGGGGTATTGGAGTGGCTCGGATGCCCGCATCCCTAAAGTTCCGTTAGGATGATGAAAACAAAGTCAACGGTTTGGTTTGGAATTCGAGCAGTTACAACGGTAACGTGCCGCTGAATTCAACTTGTGGGAATTAGTACAAACTCTGATCAGAATAAAACCCATTCGAATAGTCTGTGTCCACTAGTATGGATGAGTTATGGCTTGGTTTTTCAGTTAGCAGTTTTCATAAAATAAAATGGAATTGGTTTGTGATCGAATAAAAATGGTTTTTGTTCAGCAGAGGATGCTGGATGTGTGGAAAATGAAGTTGGCTGGAAGGCCATGGGCCACTTTGGACCGGAAAAGTTCAGTGACAAACTTTTTTCTGAAAAACTCAGTTTTTTTCAAAAAGATTAAAACTTGACAACTATCACAAAATATACGTACAAATATTTTTCTGCAAAACTATTCTAAACTGCAGATATATCCTTGCATATAGTGTTAGCCTTCCCCAAATTCTTTTGGAGGAAAAGTGGGCTGCTGAGTACGTATGTACTCACCCTTATTTGTTGTTGTTTTTCTCAGCGTTATGTACATGTATTGGTCCGAGAACGAGTAAGGTTTACGACCTGCTTTTCAACTGTGGCGTGAGGAAGATAGGCCTACGTTTTTATATTCCGCTGCTTAAATTTTCAGAGCTACGCTCTTTGTTGTCTGACCCGTTTAGGACGGATCTGTATCACTCTGATGTAAAAATGTGATTACTAGATCCCTGAGACGGTAATAAATCACATTTTAGTCTCTTTGTAAAAACTGTGGCGCTTCATAAGGCCGGCTCAACAAATTAGCCCAAGGCCAGCAGTGACATCCCTAAACCCTACGAATATAATGCGGCCACCGTCCCACCACACCCCTGGCTCCTCACTCTTCCCCTTAACCGCCAGTGCACCCTCTCCCGACCCCGACAGCGGTGGTCCACAGTTGGCAGCTCCCTCTCCCGCAGCGGCGCTCGACGGATCCCTCTCCTGCGGCAGCGGTCGGTGGCGCCTGGCCCTCCTCCCGCACAGCGGCGGTGGCGGCGCCCGTCCCTCCTCCCGCGCAGCGGTGGACTAGGATGTTCATTACATAGAAAACAGGTCTAATGGCTATTAAGATTTCAATCTGCAATTGATGATATGATGTTTCTGATTATTGTTGGAATTTTTATGATTTTATTTTTTATTTAGCGTATCTTGTGAGTCAACGAGGATTAATAAGGTGGCTCCAAAAGGACTCCCCAATTAGTAATAGTAAGATTAGACACAAAATATATATTTAATAGAAAGTTTTCTAACATCTTTATGTAAAAAAATTACGGAATCATTTAGTGGTGTAAATTTGTAAATGGAAAAAATTGACAAATAAATTGAGAGTAAATTTGAAAATAGAAAAAATGTGTCAAAAAAGAAGAAATTTGCTTCCGTTGAGAGTTAAATCAAAACCTTTCGTAACAGCAGAGATGGGTAATTACCTAGAAAACATATCTAAAATATGAAAAAATCTGCCAAAAAAAGTAAAAATTTGTTTTCGTTGAGAGTTGAACTCAAAATCTTTTATAATTGCAGAGGTGGGTAATCAGTAAGAAAACAGATCTAATGTCTATTAATATTCCAATTTACCAATTGATGGTCGGATGTTTATGATTTTGTGAGAATTTCTAGGATTTATCTTTTTTCTAATGCATTTCGTAAGGATTAACGTGTAGGCTCCAAAAAAAACCTTTAATCAGTAATAATCAGTAATAGTAAGATACCTACTTGTTACACTCCTTGTCTTGAAATTAACGAGAAATGAAGGAAAGCAGCCCTCCTTCCTTTTAATTCCTTTTTTTCTTTTTCCTCCTTTCTATTCCTGCTACCGATCATCTCGTAACACGTGCGTGTTGTATGTGCATCTGTGCCAGTAATGAGTTAAAGTTTGACCTCAAGTTTAAGAGCAGATAACCATATAAGAAATAAAAAATTGCAAGTGGAAGGAAAGAGTGGGTATGTGATTGGATGAAACCCCGCACGTTGCTGCGGAAAATTTGTAGCAATGACCATAAATAATGCACAAAGTAATATCAAGAGATTTAGATGAGGCAATTCATACAACAATATAATGCATTTTTTAGCACACAAATATGATAGATTTGATAGCGCAGAGAGCACGACGAATAAGTAAAGGTGCACAGGATAAGGTCATAAACTAAGACATCTAAATGGTCCATGAATTCATAAGCATTCCTGCTATGCAAGAAACAATAGGTAATGCATGGCTAATGCCTATAGAAAATCACATTTGTGCGAAAACTGGTAAGTTCAAGAAGATAGTGATAGGGTAGAATGCGCAAAACAAATGAAAGAATAAACTTTTGGGCACATTTGAAGTTCTTAATCCGTGGTGATACAAAAATGTTTTCTGGATGCAGTAAGCTCACATTTGGGCTCTGAAAAATGCTCGATTTAGTGGGGCCCTAGAGTATCGTAGTTAGCAATCATATATATATATATATGCGCGCGCGCGCAACTGAATCACCTATTTAGATATTAAAAAATTATATATTCATCGTGACCTTGTTTCTTGGAAAAAACGATAGCTCTATATTAGTGAGACATTTCATCAAACAAATATTGTTCACATGAAGAAAAAAATATTGATTCGAGTTGTATACATGGGAACAAATCAACAAACTAACTGTGAACACATGAGAGGGGTGGGGGGGGTCCAAAACAATACTGCCTACTGCTTGAAGAGATAGTGCACTTGACTGAAGCAGCGATGATGGCGAGGGCTGGAGCTCGGCTATGTAGATTCATCAGTGTCCTTATTTCCTGGGAAACACGGTATCTGTATATTAGTGAGTAATTTCATAAAAAAATGATATACACATGAAGAAAAATATTGATTCAGTTATCAACAAATTATGTGCAAACATATATGAGAGAGCGAGAGAGGGAGGGAGTCCGTATGAGGCATTTCATAAAAAAAATGATATACACATGAAGAAAAATATTGATTCAATTATCAACAAACTATGTGTGAACAAATATGAGAGAGCGAGAGAGGGAGGGAGTCCAAAACATAGTGCTTGAATCAATAGTGTGCACTTGGCTAAAGCAGCGATGATGGCAGGGGATGAAGAAGCTCGGCTATCGGCAGACTTGCAGGATTATTTATCTTGGAGCTTCAACTATCACCATTCCACCAAGAAGGCAATCGGCGACTTGATGACCTCTCAGCTACCAGCAGGCAGTTTCAACTTATGACAGTGGAGAAAAGCAGTAGGTGCAAGCGTTAAAGAGGCCAAGAGACTAATGGCGTTGCTTCATGTGGATGTTAATTGCCATGATGGCTCTCTTGGCGAGCGAGTGCATGGCCTGGCCAAGGGCGTCCCCTCACCTAGATGGGTACATTAAATTGACGATTGGGAATTCTTGATCAAATGGTGTTAAGTTTCAGGTGACGTGGCAGCATGAGAAGCCAGAAAAATCATGTAGTGGGGGCTAGCTATTTAGATATAAAAGATTACCTAACTTTCGTCGGCAATACTAAAAATCAACGAAAATTGCAGTAATTCCTATAGTGGTAGCACTGGAAGATAGTGAGGTTTGGAAAACACACCGACAAAAACTCAAAATACCACTGGAAGATGCAAATGTGAACCGGAAGCATCATTCTGTCGATCAGATTCCGTCACGTACGGAGCCAATAGTGTGACGAGCCGGTGGTGCTCAATAATGCTCATGGTGCTCAATAATGCTCATGCGTGGCAAAGCTCGTCGGCGCTGTAGAGCTCGAGCCAGGCCACGGCTCCTCTCTTCACTCTGTCTCCTCCATGCGGCGACCGGCCCGAGCCCCTTTCCTACGTGCAGCGAGCAACGCCGCCGCACAGGCTGTCAGAGCCGGCCTCGGCACAACCGCACAACTTGTGCATTTCCGGTTCACTTTGCATCTTTCACTGGCATGTCTCGCAGCTGAGTTCTTTTGGTCGTATATAGTTTCCGAATCCCGCCATCTTTGCTTCAGATTCAGACGTTCAGAGGAGAATGAGCGACACTGAGTTTTGTGGTTGAATGTTAATTCTAGGATGTAAAATTGTGAAATTATGTGCTTGGGATTATAAACTGAGGTTCTGACTAAACATTGACTGTGATGACCGATTGTCTCTGAATGTGAATGTGGCAATTTTTCTGACGATTGGATGGACATGATTCAGTATGCGGTATAGCAAACACACATATTCAGACAACACTGTCATATTATTCAGAGAGCACCACCATTACATGGACGATGCAAACCAAAATGTTCCGACATGGAAAGACAGATTAAAACAGCAAACGAGACTTTCTGTTGCACCAAAGTAGGTGACTTGTTCTCGACCTATATACATATATATACAGAACAGAACATGATTTATTTTCCATAATCTCAGGGTGCTCACGTGTTTTTCCTTTGCATTTTCCTTGCTATATAAATGGTCCTTACCAAGCAAGCTGGACAAACATGGTTTGGGCCGAACAAAGGAGCGCTCGTTCCTATATGCTGCCGTCGGATGGGCCGACGCCCGACGTCTCGTTTCAGGCTAAAGCTGAACAATAGTACATTTTACGAGAAATTTTATAATGATTGTCATTAACGCGAGCCATTCCATCCAATGGTTCAAAAATTAAGTAGTACTAATTGAAAAGTAATAAACGTGGGTCGAGTATCGAAAAAACGTGGATCCAGTACTAGAAAATTGTGGGTCCAATACCGAAAATAGATGGATCCAGTACTTATGTTGTTTTTCCTGTTTTTAATCCTAAAGGTAAATATGGGATTGCATCTCCATTCATCTCGCACATTCTCTGTCCCCAATCCGTACTCTCTGGCGTCGCTGTTATTAAGACCTGGCCGGCCGTCGAGGAGCGCCCAGCGCACCGCGCACGGCCGATCTGCGCTCTTCCACCCGCTGCACCACCGCCACCACCACTTCCCGCTCCCACGCCGCGGCCTCTCCACGGACGATGACCACAACATCGTGCTCCACCCTCTCCCGCGTCACGAGCAGATCCTCATCGACCCTGCCCTCCGCCGCGAACTCTATTTCTGAGACCGCCTCAACGTTACGGCACTCGCCAGCCTACCTGTCCTCCGGCTTCAACCACACAAGATAGTTTATCCACTGCCACATCAAGAGAAGAGAAGAGGCAACACAGCCCATAGCAGCTTCAACTTGAAGTAGCTGAGCCGATGCTGACCTGAACTTGTTAGCCGAAGCAGCAGAGAGAAGAGGAGAAATGGCGGTGAGGAAGCAGCAGCAGGGCATGGTGGCGGCGTAGGAGCCGAGCGTGGTGTGGCAGCCGTGGCGTGTGGTCCGCGCGCATGCTGTACATGCTCCGTCGTGGGCTTCCCTCAGGCCGCAAGCTGGCCATGGACCTTTACCTCGTCATCCACCGCGGCAAGATCAGGGCAATGTGCTGGGCCGGGCACTGTTCCGGGCTTCCCACCATGTCTGCCACGCCTTCAACATCACGGTGCACGAGCCTACCCCGAGGGCACGCCGCGAGGTGGAGTTCTCATGCAGCAACACACCGTCGTCCGTCTCGGGCGGCCTTGACGTCGGCCTCCTCGGCGCGACGCGGCGGTGCCGGCCACTACTGCAACTGCCGCGAGCTCGGGTACAGCTACGACACGAGCTAGGTGTTCAAGATGCTGAGCGACGATGAGGTGCCACGCAGCGTGCAGCCCGTACGTGGCGCCTCCCTCCCTCCTGAAGCCCGAAAACCAAAGAACAGGTACGTGGATCTCTAAATCCGTTTCTGACAATCGAAGCTGGCCTCGATGCGACGCAGCATCTGGATGAGGTGGCGGAAGTCCAAGGCTAGCTACGTGCCGTTCAGTTCCGGAGGACCTGGCAGCGGAGGTGGAGGTCGGAAGCGATGCTTTGTTCCGGAGGTCAGCACCCAGCCGAGGCGAATGGAAGTCGGAAGAGAGGATGAGATGAGCACGATTCCCTTTCCGTGGAGACACAGTAAGCAATTACTATCATACCCTCATTCACATTTATTTAATTATAAAAATTTAACTAAAAGTACTGATGGTACTTTTCAATCATTGTAAAAAGGCTCACATTTTACACATCACTGGTACATAATATCCTTCCCCATCCTATTTTCTACATTTTATTACGTTTACTTTTTACAACAGGGAAAATATGAAAAACGAACAAAGCAACGTATAAACTAATATGAAATAGAAGTGAAAACAGTTCCAAAACAATGTCCTTTTAACCACATTGGTTGTTTCCTTTTGTTTGTTTTATGTGAGCGAGTTTATAAGACTTTGAACTACTTACTTGCATCTATATGAGAGACAATTATATGATCAGTTCATATTAAGATAGGAAATTGGATGGGGCGGATGGTTGCAGAAGCTAAAATAAATAAATCTTAACATTTCTCCCTAAACACAAAACCTAATTAAATCACGTTTTACAAATCTAGACAGAATATAACTCTGTAAGTAAAATTAATGTGGGATAAAAACCGTAATTTTGACCGTCCTATAATTATGACATAAAAAACATGCAAACCGTGCTAGATAGTTATGAGAATTGACTAACCCCTAACTTGGAGATAAAGAAAAAATAGAAAATATTAATAAACCAAACTTTGCAGAACACTACATTGATACCCTAGCAATATTCTAAACATATTGAATCAACTATAAAAGTTACAATGATGAATCAATCTCGAAAAAAATCGTGTATGCAAAGATGTAAAGAAAGCAAGAATTGAGATTACCAAATATAAATAATAAACCTCTTGCAAAATTATTGTGTGTACCATTATTAGCAAGATTGTGTGTACATGATGCCCTCCAAAAGCACCATAGCATTTCTTCACTAAAATTTTCCTTCTTATTTTATATAAGGCCTATCAAATACAACTTATTATTAATAATAAAAATCAGAAACACATTCCGACCAGCCTACATGATCGATTTATCCAGGCCCCTAATATTCCAAAAAGCACTGTCATGATTAACTTTTTCTTTATATCTATCACTACTTGCCACCGCATGAGACCAAGTCTCTCTGGCCGCAGGGTACACTGAATTCTCCCGCTACACAAGAGGAGAAAATAATTAACAATGAAGTGCATCAAAAGAGAAAGGAAATAGATTGATTTCCGCCAAATTTTAGGAAGGAAAATCATCTCCTAAGAAAAAACTAAAGCGGTTTCCCTAAAAAATATCCAAAGTGGAGGAAACATTTTAGAAGGTATTTGTTCACAAAACGTTTACACATGTGGCCTGGTCTAAAGTGGGGTCAATATGAGTGGTATAGGATAGGCAATTTGTTTGCGTAAAAAGCTCACTCTAGGGGCACATGAATTTGTTCCTAGTTTTTCTTAGTCCTGCATAAAAAGCCCACAAAGCTTAAATAGCCCACACACCACAACGCGTGCAACCGGTAATCTCTTAGCGGTGGTCTACTTCATGCAGGCTTTGCCCATAATGTAATCAAAGTCCACGGATCTAGAACGACATGGCCCAGATCCGAGCCGCGTATGTGATATGTCAGCCGACGAGTCTAGCGAGGCAAACCTTTGTGCACTGCTGAGGTTACAAGAACATACAAAACTGTAGATATAATGGAGTTTGTGAGCTCTGATGTTAGAATCTAAAACATCAAAGCCAGAAGGTGTGTAAGCAACTAGGCGTCGGCCTCTTCTTCGGCGCCGCGCGAGGCATTTGGTGGGAGCAAAATTCAATATTTTCTACTACGCTCAATTCAATCGTTATCAATGAGTTCAAAACTTTAATTACTTCGGTAGAAGTACCCCTTTTTGTCTACTCGTTCTGGATAGTGTCCGCAGCTATAAAAGCTCTTATAAAAACTTCACTTATGCAATTTGCTTTCACCCGACAGTGCTTTAGAACTCATTCCCTAAACCTAATTTTGGGCCATAACCAACAAAATGAGCAATCTACATAATATTAAAATGAATGCCTAGATGTTTTGCTCGTAAAAACACGTCGTTTTCCCTTGAAATTGTGCCCATCGTTTACGTTCCAAATACTTTATACCAATTTTTTGAACCTTTGGAGGATGAGATTTTTTTTTATCTCGGGTTTCTAGAGAGATCCTAAAACTGTATTATTGGGAGTTTTTTTAAGGTATTGCTAGCTGTTATTGCTGGTTTATCACGAAAGAAATGAGGAAGAGAAGGAAATTCGTTAAACAGTGTGCAAGACGAGTCTTACATTAGTATTTTGCGACGATCTTGAGTTTTTATGCAAAATGAGGGGTGTTTTCGTTGGGAAACATGTAACAACATAATTGCAATAATTTTTTTTAAAATAATACCATCTCCGATCATTATATATGACATTTAGGTCATATATTAATGATCGGAGTTAGTACTAACATTTTTAAATTAGAGTTCGGTGCATGCAAGGTTGGTACGACGTGTCGACGGGGGCGTACGAGCTAATTTGTGTGCAGATGGTCAGAAGAAATAATTAATTAAAACCAATGCAGGTGCACGGTCTTGACGATGACGGGCGGCTCTTACGTGCGACAAATGCGTACGTGTGTGGTGTAAATCGATTGCTTGCAGCAATGCTGGTACAGTAGTGGCCGCTGGCCTGCTGGCGGTCATGGCGCTGTCAACCTTGTCGTCGTCTCCAACAACTAATAATAACGCGCTGACCGCTGAGTTAGTTCTTCCTCCATCTACTAGACGACGTACGGCTCGATCGGAGATCCCCATGCTTGTCTTGCTGATGCATCGCCGTGTATGATTGGATTTCACGCGTCTGGCCATGACTCGTCATCGCTACGTCATACGTGTATATGTGCGTGCAGAGTGGTGGTGCTCGAAGAGGCCGGCAGAGAGGACGACCGGCCAGGCCAGCCCCTGCCGCGCCAGGATCAGGAGAGCTAGCAGAGCTAATCCGGGTACTAATAATCATGGTGGTGCATGCCACTTGCATCTTGTGTGTTTGTGTGTCTGTGTATTTGGAAGCTGCAATCATATGGCAACAGCAGGTGATGAATTCCGAGCATAACGATGACGCGCCGAGGTACAGTAATTGGCTAGGTACATAGCACGCCCTTTTGATTGCACGTACATATGTGTATTTTATAGTAGTACATGCAGTATATGTGGCGAAACCGCCGATTTAATCCCGGCTAACCACACATGATACCTCTGACTTGCAGTGCAATTAGACCGAACTAAACTCGGTCGTCCGTCGAGAGTCATTCGGCTCCCGATATTACCTTTTCCCAGAAGAACCAACATCATACACATCCAGCCCACAATGGAGCCACAACAGTTACATCATCACATGCAGTTGAAATAAAGTATGAGTAGATTTATTTTACAATCCAGTTCAAAATAAAATAAAAGTTTCAATATAATGCCATACGAAAAGCAAGGTCGAATCAGATAGCGGAAGCGAATTCAAAAACATCTCGTGGAAACATAATACTTTAGTAGTCTTCATGCAATGATGATCGATGCGAGCAGCACGGAGCCCACCGATACTACCCCTCTCCAAGCACTTGTCCAAATGTCTTCGGTACCTGTGCTCAAAAGGTGGGGGCAAACCCTGAGTACTAATTACTCAGTAGGACTTAATGGAATGGCTTACGGCTGACGCGAAGCTTGCTTACTAACAAGTGGGTCCTTAGCCATTGATTTTTAAGCAGTGGAATATCAACATAAAGTAACAATTTTATCATTTGCACATAACATCATAATAATATCCTGCAGAAATGTAAACAACACAATACAAACATGTAGTATTTAAAACATGAATAACAGATATAATATATTCAAGTAGTTACTACGTTGCCCGACAGTGATATTGGCATTCCCACACTTGGTGGGCATCAGCTATTCAAATTGATTTTAAATTCCCGGGAATAACTATCATACCAGGGGGTATATGATTACTAGGCATCGCGTTCCCACATATAGTCCCTATCTTAACCTGTCTCATCCCAAGTTCGATTCACTCCTGCCTAGCCTCTAGGTTGTGCCCCATGGAGAGCCTGCCGACATCTCGGTCTCCCCGCCATGAGTACCAAGCTCCCCCAAGCCACCTCCTCTCAACCAGCGGGTAGGAATTTGTCTCTGTGCTTCGGACGAGCCCAGGAAAGACTTTCACCGGTCCCATTTCCCGGTTAAGCACTCTAGCAATGTTATGCCGACCAATAGGCGAACAACGGACGGACCTTAAACGACTCGGGCGGAGCCAAATGATACAACAATGCACACAACAAAATAAAATTATTCTCTGCCCGGTCTCCATTTAAATCATGAGCACATTATTACTTTCTCAATAGTAAAAGTTCTGTGATTTTTTTTGAAAACCACCTACGCGACGAGTGACTCATTTCACTCGTGTCTACTCGCACCTAGCAATTATAGGCAACTCGTCCTACGAACTCTAGGTATAGGTGCTACGGCCAGGGCGGCCAGGGAGTCTAATGCAAGAGTTTTCAATCAACTCCTAATGCGGATGCGTGATTATCAATCAAGACAATATTAGCTGAGAAATTCATGTTCATGCCTACCTTTGGTTATTTTTATCGAAACCAACAAACTAAACTAGGTTAGTTTGCCGGGTTGTAAAGCTTTGCCCCAGGCAACCCCTTGATCACTTGGACAACTCCTCTTTCCAAATACCACTTCAGGTGCCTACAGGTGGTATTTGGGTCTTAGTTGGTCTTTTGGACACCGTTGGTTGAAGTAATCCCACGAGCTTGCCTTGTAATCACGTATCTGCATTAAGCGTCACTATATGAATGATATGCATGATGCAGTGAATGAGATGCATGAAGACCAAACATGTGTACAACCAATTATTTCGGTACGCAGAAAGAAAGGTAAATGATAAACTACTCAAGCAAGGAGTATCACTGTGCGCACAACAAGCAAGCATCTACTTATGTTAACAATAAAGAAAGCATTCATGTTACTGTCATTTTATTTCTGGTACAGTTGGTACACCTATGGTCTGCAAAACATGGTATTAAGTTTAAACTCTTATGGTGATTAAGTATGGCATGAAGAGACCACAATAAGTACCTTAAACAAGAAGGGTTGTACTTTTAAGCAATTCAGTTTGCACTAGTTGTTTTGTTAACCAACCACAAGATTTATCCAGAAAGTGTGTGGTTCTATGAGCAAGTAACATAATTTACTCACAAGTGTGAAACAATGCAGTCCCATGAACAATAGTGTGTGAAATGCATAAGGATCGGTCACACTTTTACACTAACCTGGCCGTCTACATTTTGGTGGGGTTTTTGGGGCATATTGAATGGTGCATTTCTATCTTATCAATATCAGTAGATCATTATCATTTTCAAATCACAAAGCAAACAGCAACTATAAATTACCCTAAAATACTTTCTGGAACCTACTTATAACCAAAATGTTTCCATGTTTTTCATGGAATTTATTTTGCACATTTAGCTCACATTTCCTTATTATTTAGTTTAGCATGTAATATGTTGCCTTTTTCAAATCACCAATAAATCTTAACATGCAGGGCTTCATACCGCTTCAGGAAACTAATTAGACCCCCTAGAGTGTCTACAAAACCTAGCACACCATTTGGAGCAAGTTTCATATAGTAAGTATTTCTCATGACACTAAAATGCATAAATCATAGGGATAAACGCAAAACAGTAAGTAAATGGGCAATGCCAGTGCCACCAAAAACCATACAGGGCCTACATGACCTAACAACACTGTTGTCCAAGTTTCATTCCATGTAGAGTTCATCTTGGCCACCTTTCCTATTATTCATTTTTAACATGCATTTCATTTCATTATTTCCAAACACTAATAAAACTCAACATGCAGGGCCTTCAATTTTTCCAGTAAGCCCCATATGCATCTAAGAGCCATGTACAATTTAGGGTATAATTTTTGGAGCATGTTTTATATAGCAAGCATTTTCTAATGCATAAAATACACTAAATATGCATATAGGGGTAGATCTGTCATTTGCAGCAGGATCTAGGGCAAACAAAATACTAGTGCACAATACATTACAAAAACAGCATACAGTCCAAGGTTCATAATTTTTGGAGATCATTTACATTGCTTTTTGTTATTTCCTTAGTTTACCATGCATGCAAGCAATCAGGGACAAAACGGTCATTTCACACATCCACACCTAAACCATTCCGTAGATTTGCTCATAAGCAGTGCAGCAAAGCAAGTTTCATATTTTATTATTTTATTCCATTCAATATGTATTTTCAAAGCCCCTAAATTTAGAAAATGCATTTAAATCAAAATCTCACAGATCCTGGACCGAAACATGATTATTCATAACCTTCAGGGGCCAGCGTGTAAGAGTACCAAGACACATGCTACAGCGCGCGAGGTAAACAACGGAAAATGGAAAAACGCAGGGGCCTAAGTGTAAGATCGACGGCCTTTCTTCTACCTCTGGACAGGAACATGGCTGCGCGCAGGAAGGGGGAAACCGGGGTCGCGCCGGCGCCTAGAGGCGGGGTCTTGGAGCCGAGGAGGTCCGGGAAGGTGTTCCCATCCATGGGCTACCTTTTCCCCTTGATCTCGTCGCGCGAGGTGGACTGTACGAGCGGGGAACGCGCGTGAACCGGAGGTGGCGGCAGTGCGCAGCTCCCGTCCGCGGCGCGCACGATCTACCCAATAGAGAGGGGAACGGCGACGCCACCTAGTGCTCTGAGTGCGCTAGACCGAGGCACATCTGGCGGTGGTGGTCTACAGGCTTGGGGTGGACCGGGAGTGGCGGCGCGAGCTCGAGCTCCGGCAATGGCGGGCGCAAGCTGTGGAGGCGCGTGGAGTGGCCGAAACGGAGGGAGGAGAAAGGGAACGGAGGGAGGGAGGCGTCCTCCACTTATTGCCGTGCTCGGGGCATTGATCCCTGGGCGGAGGGCATTGCCCGTACGTCGGCGGCCACCGGCTCCCCATGGGCGCGACGCTGGCGACCGGGCCCCACCTGCCAGTGGCATAGGAAAAGCACAAAAGGAAATGTGTTTTCTTCCTCACTGTAATTCGCATTTTTAATCTATTTAAAAGCCGAATTTGGAAAAGTGTCTATTGAATGAAATGTTCAACTATTTGAACTCTACAACTTTGTCAAAATGTCAATTACCAAAATCTGAGTGTACATAGGATTTAAATTTGAATTTACCTAGCAGCCCTAAGTTTGGACAGAGAACGGTTTTTCTTAGAAAATTCAAAAGTCCTATTTCTAGCCATTTTCACCCAAGATACTTCTTGACAATGTTGTTTAGAATTTCAAGGCCTACAACTTTCTCAATTAGAGCTTTGCATGAAAACGATTGTAGGTTAGAGAAAAAGAAGGATTTCTAAACAGTTCCGGTTTTGGTTGTGTTTCTTGTCTGACAGTAAAAGACCTTTTACTCTATGCTAAGTCCATTTTTCTATCCAAGCTCCAATTAACAAAGTTTTTCACAACATCATGACCTACATGTTTGGTATAAATTTTTTTGGCTATATCATGATATATTTTAAACTACAATCACATTTGTATTCAAAAGTTCGGTAAAACTGCAGTTTCAAATCATGCGGAGTATTTCTTGTTTTCAACTTTTGAACCTCCAAATGAAGTCCAATTGATTCAAGGCCAGATGCATTTGAAAGGTAGTAAGTTTGATTTTATTTCATACAAAGGAAGATTTTGAAGTTGTATGGTCAAATCGAAAGTAATTTCGGAATGAAATTTGGGAAAGAGTGTCAATCCTAGACTTAGCAAAAATTTCATGAGTGTAGGCTATCTGGGTTTGGTTGAACTTTTGGGCCCCTTGACACCTGATTTTGAAAATAGTCAAAATAGCATATTTGAATGCAACATCTTGAACTAAAACTTTTGTATTTAATGTCTAGCATGAAAATGTATGAATGTCTAACTACTCAACCAAGCAACTGAGAGTTTTGCATATCCAACTTGAAAATTTTTGTCTTAGTGATTTTCTGGCCTAGTTGTTGTTATCCTCTAAGCATGATTAAGTCCAAATCCTTAATTAACATTAATGTAATTGCGTGTCAAGGCTTTTGAGATGCCGGGGGACATCACAGTATATATACTTACACACCCACCGTACCGTTGATGACGGTGCCCGACCGAGCATATACACCTACTGTGTATAGTCTATAGCTCTTAGTTACGAACAAATAATGGATGTAGACCATATAGTTAACCTCCAACTAACTGTTGTTTCATGGAGCTAGCTAGCATGTGTTTCTCACTTTAATTTATCTCTTCTCCGTTCCTGGCCGGATCCACCAGTTTGATCGAGCCCTTTCAATTAATCCCCACCCCTCTCCGATCCCTGGATTGATTCCTCTGCTTCAGGTTCAGTTTGGATAATTACGGATTAATGGGATTGAAGTAGATTGGGAGGGATCGCAGAAGATTTTGCTCTATGGTGAATTTAAACACACTTCAATCATTTCTAATCCATCTCAATCCCCACAATCCAATATTAACTCAACAATGCCTCAGTGTGTAGGCGGCGCGGCGCCCCCTCGAGACCCGACCGAAGAGCTAGAGACTTGGTCACACAAACTAAAGGAAGATCAGCTGGTAGTGATGAGCTCACCCCCACCCGCACATATGCCAACCACCTGCCAGAGAGTCAGAAAGCATAGCATATGCATGCCGCTCGTCTTCCATATTCCACATGCACGTACGTCCGTTTGAAATGCTGCACCGTGCCGACGACGGCACTCGATAGGCACTGTTACACCTTTAAAATATCTGCAATTGCAACGAGAATTCCAGTTAGTTTTAGGCGACGCCGCCGGCCGGCCGGGTGCAAAACTGACGTACTCCACGGCGATGACCTGCCTGGCTATAGCTAGCTATAGCTCGCTGAGAGCGACGCGGGTGCGTGCGTACCACCAGCCTGCTCGGGGACAGGCAGGCAGCAGCAGCCCAGCCAGCTCCGGACGCGTTGAATCCAGTGCACGCGCAGCATGCACAAGCCGCCGTCCCATACGGTACGGTACGCCCAGCAGTGCACAGTCTCGCCAAGTCGCCATCGGATCGGACCTCTCCTGTTCGCGCGCGTCACTTGCCGCGTACACCTACCTGCTCTTTCGTTCTAAGATGCTACGAAAAACCTCAACGTACGACTGGCCCATCGAATTGGATGGTCAGTAGCCCTTACTTGTATGCCCATAAGAGGCGTGCGTATGTGGCAATAATCATAGCATAATTCACTTAATTAGACATCATGTTTGGATATACGGAAATACGGGTAAGACAGGAAAATTGAGGGACAAGATAGTCACGTGTCTTGTTTAGATTTGAGGAACGAGAAATAATGCATGAATACATATCCTACTCCCACACTTTAATTTCATTCCAATCTCCATCCCCAATCCCTATCCCATCCAAACGCCACCTGAACGTATATATATTGTTGTCTTGTGGTTAGTGGCGGAGCTAGGACAAAAAATGAGTGGGGGCCATAAAAAGTCTATACTCATATATTAACAAATATTATTTACGCCGATAAAATATGACTATACACACTCATATATGGAAATTTAGTTGATTTTCTCATAAAATATAGTTCTATGTTTCAAAGTACAAGTAAATAAAAAATGTTCTAATATAGCCTGCATAAAGAAAACATATGTTGGGATCATATATCGTATAAATATTAAATTAAGGAATGCAAATGTCTTAGTGCGAGTTAATTCGCTCTGAGCCACTGTAAAAACATGTAATTCTCTGCATGCCATCGGCCGCTTGACCCACGTGTCATTGACACAACGACGATACACAGAGAATTTGGTGAATTTTCAATGGTACAGGAGGAAAGTACTTGCAATTCCTTCAACTCCTTTCCATGTCGGCCTTTCATTTTATGGAAACAACAATGATCTCATTGATCTCATTAGAAGTTGCATTAAATGGCATTTCTTTCTCAACAAAGCAAATAAGGCTAAAGCTCAAAAATTTATCATCAGTTTTATGTATTTGTTACCCAGTGTGTTTTTCATAATCTTCATAGCTGAAAAACATCTCCCTATTTTTCCTACCACGAGACTAAAAGTTTGAAAAAGTAAATATTTATATGTATTGTATATATATCATGGAATAACGAGCAAATTTGTATTGTCATAGTACTAGGGGATAAAACATCTTTATTCCTATAAGAGTACTACTATCTGTCTCAAATTGTACAGGGTTCTAGGCCGCTACTAAATTCATTCATTACTTCATATATGTTCAATATGTGTCTAGATTCGTCAACATCTATATAGATGTGGACAAAAAAAAAGTGGGGTATAAGTATAACATTACAATTTTGGATGAAAGGAGTAATATTTTGAGCTTTTAGTTTCAGCCTTTCAAAATTGAGAAAAAAGGAGTGGGGGCCTAACGTTTAATTGAGTGGGGGTCTACTTCTAAATATACTGACATATAAGTGTTTTTTGAAAATTGACCAGGGGCCATGGCCCCCAGCTCAGCTCTACGTGCCTCCGCCCCTGCTTGTGGTTCATCGCGTAACTGGTGTCATGACGCACGGAATGCGGTGACAGGCGCTATGTGCCGCGGCGCGAGCTGTAACGGTTAGTGGGTCGGTGGCAGCGCAAGTAGCGGTATGGTGTTCCACAATCATGTTTTCGCACCAGTTGGCGGCGACGTGTGTTGCCTGAAAGCGGCAAGCGGCAGTCATGATGAGGGGGGCTAGCCGCTAGCGGTATGCTCGAGGGGGTGTTGTGAGGGTGCGCTTGTGCTTAGTTGCGTGGCGTGCGCAACCCAGTTGTGAGGAGGAAAAAGGGGGAGGGAAGGGGTGGTAGGTCGTGTAGTGGGCCGAGGATGCGAGCGCTGGCTGAGCGGGGAAGAAGGAAGGGGACAGATGGAATTTAGGAAATGATTAGAGAAATATTTTGGTGAGTGATTTTTGAGGTGTTACATTTTTTTACATCCATATTTGCTTTTGGAAGATCTTGCATTGCATCCAATCATAGGAGTTGAAATAGAAAAGCACACGTGTGTACACGCTGTCCTAAGATAATGTGTGTACTCAAACCCATTATACCCTACGCCTGTGCGTTTATTGAGGTCTTTCCTTTCCGAACACAAGTAACACTCGAGAAGTTTGTACTAAAGATCTTGAGGGACTCAAGTGTGCCGGCTCTGGTGTTTTCGTCTTGGCTGTGATGAGTGCTTGTCAACACCAAAGACTTGCGAAAGGACGAGCGAGCACCTCCTAAGCGTGACCTGGAGGAAAGTACACCTAAGTGTGACCTGGTGGCGGCACCCGAGTGCTATCGTGGTGTGACAAAATCCCTACTAAGCGGACTGGCAGATGGCTTGGGCTACGGTCCTGGTTAGGCTCGGCTCATAAGTGTGACCTTGGGTGCAATGACGGTGTCGTGAGCCGTAAACTCACTCAAGACTAGAGGCCCAACAAGCGTTTACCGCTTCGAGCGTCAAAACCGGGCCCAACTATCGTTTTCTGGTTCGAACGTCAAAACTAGGGCTTGGTTGCCGGTATTCCAAAACTGGAATTACCCTCAAGGGATGAGCTACAGGACACGTGGATGACATCAAGCGAAGGCAGAGAAACCGAAGACGTCGAGGACTCCATCATGGTCGTTCATCCGAGTTATTGCGGTCTTTTCTAGCCTCTAGAGGCCTTGTTGGTGTATGAGTCTGTAAAATAGGGGGTTAAGTGCAAAACTGCCTTAGGGCAATAGTGGTGTAGTATAAATAAGGAGATGTCAGCCATAAGCCATCTCTCTTGGCTGGTTTAGGGTTTGCCTAGGGCTAGGTTAGACTCTAATTTGGTCACCAAGCAAGAGCAACAAGTTTAGTGAGGTTTGAGATATCTTGCCTCCATTTTTACAGGGTAGGAAGTGGGCGGCTGCTTGGGTGATCGAATTCCCATCTTGTAATATTGAATTTGAGACCTCCTTGATGCATTAATAGATGGATTTCAAGTGGCACCTCTTGTGTTCTTGTTTCCCACTCTCTTGATTGCCTTTTGATCTTGGTTTCTTAGTCTTTTGGTGTGTTTGTGCTTGACCAAGCCTGAGATCTTTCTATTGCCGGTGTTTTAGACTGCTAGGACGTGGAGAGATTGTGATTTTGTTGTGCCAAATCTCTGATCCAAGAGTAGTCCCGTGATTTTCAGTTCTTGCCTTGCGGACTTCACTTTGGGGACAAGTCAAATCCATGGAGAAAATCTTAGGGCTTTGCCTTGATCTATTGAGAATAGCTTCTCCATGACCTAGACAAAGTCCTTTGTGAAAGTTTGGTGAAGTTTGGAGTCCATTTAGTCAAGATTTGGATTAGTCTTGGTGGTTTCGCGGGCTGTTTTATGTCTGCTGGGGACCATTAGACCAGCTTAGGACACCATTGGACCATCCGACGGTGTGACCATCGGACGAGATCCGTGCCCAGCAGAAGGTTTCAGAGGCTCGGCTACCTCTATGGACTTTGCCACCATCGGATCGTCTGATGGTGTGACTATCGGACCATTTGACTGGTTGCTTGGATGCCCAAGAGCCCTTTCGGTCCTAGTTTTCCCGACGGTGCATCGGACCGTCCGAATGGTGTGATCATCGGACCGCCCGGTGCTCTGTCCCGACTGTTGCTGGCTCGTTTTGTGTCGTTTTCGATCGGTGTTCTAGCGAGTGTTTCCGCTAGGCTCTTCTCTACGTGTCCTAGGGATCAGTTGCCTTGTCTTAGCAACTGTGATTTTGCACTGTTTGAGAAGAGAGGATTTTGGGGTCCAAGTTTTTATGTGTCGACCTATTCACGCCTAGGTTCGCTCTTTCGGTCCTCATATCTAAGTTAGAATGTAGTCATTTTTTCTCGATAAAAGCACAAGGTAATAAATAGCGGATAGCGGGTCCGTAGCGATTAGTGTTCGTGTAGCTTATAGCAGACAGCGGACGCTATTGTGGATGCTGAGTTCCAATAGTGGAATTTGAATATCACTAATAAAATTAAGTATATATGTCATGAAACATGACTTTAGAACACATTAAAATACTTATTGAAAATGATAAAAATATAACAAATTAATAAACATATAACTTAAGAATGAAAATAGACATATAATGCACTTACATGTAGCTTATTGGTCAAAATAAATTTAAATTAACAAAGAAAACATTGTGTTGTATACTTCACTTATAGTCATTATACATCATTATATAAAAGTGTTATGAATTCACGTAACTCGTTTGGAATTGTGGATAATAGATCGAAATACACGAGTTAGTTATTGAGCCGGCCCGCAATAGCAGCCTACTATGCGCTATTGCGGTCCGCTATAGCGTCCGCTACATCAAATAGCGGCCGCTAAGTTCCAACATGCTATTCACAGAACGCTACGCCATAGCGGTAGGGTAGCGCTACTGCTACGGGCGCTATAGCGGCGGCTTCAAACGCTATTTATTACCTTGTAAAAGCATGGATTACAACAGTGCAAGTGAGTGAATTATAAAATGAATATGTGGTGTAGTAAATACGAAAGTCATGAAAAGGCTGCTTTTTAATTTTTATACATTCATATTTTCTTCCGCAAGATTTGCGTCTAATCATGGCCTTGCAGGAATCGAAATAGAAAAGCCCATGCATGCGTTGTGTTGTGTCCTCCTTAAGATAATGTGTATCCGAACTCATTATATCCTGCACGTGCGTGTGCTACAGTGAGGTCTTTCTTTTTAGAGACAGAAGTAACACATGAGAAGCTTGATACATGAAACAACCATTTAGGCAGTCGACAGCGGTTGGTGCATTAGACTGTGCATTTTGCACCTCGTATTCGACACGCTTTCACAATACACATTGATGGCTTTGTTTCGTCAAAAAGTGCATGCAAATTGCTGCACCCAACCTTATGGTATAGATGCTATGGTCTCTAAACTTAAATGATCGCCATAGAAAAATACAAGGTGTGCTCGCCACAGCCTGGTGCAGCAGGCTATGGCTGCAACTTCCACCACTTTACGCTTGTCCACTCGTGCTGGCATGTTGCAGCCATACAGCCATAGCGACAGTCCACTGGTGCAAACAGCCCAACGAATGCACCCATAATATGAAACGAACTCATATATATATTATGACGTTTTATAGAGTTAGAAAAAACAGGAGTTATGGATCAGAGGAGATCTAAGGTCATTTCCAGTGGAGAGTTTTATTGTTCAGTTTTCAAGAGCGACACGTCATCTTTTGTATTGCATCGTGAGTTTTAGCTACATGAAACTCTCTTCTCTCCTATGAAATTCTCTCTATCTTTTTCCTTATAACTACCCTGCCATGTCATCTGTTATACTGCTATGCCTATGCCATTTGATGAGAATAAAACTCCAATGAAACTCCTATCGAGAATGACCTAACAGATTAAAATAGACGACACCAGGCACGATACCGGCATTACGAGGTATCAAACAGAAGAGAATAGCGGAATACATAAAAGAGAAACTAAAAAATTAAAGAATGAGTGGTATCAAGCTCTCGTAATACCATCACTGTATAAATAAAATAAATAAATTCGGGAACGTGCTAGGAGAGTGCAGAAAAAGATTTGGTCGCGCGCGCACGAAACACCGCGGGCGAGGCCAAACCCTGTCCCCTTCGCCACGTCTGACAGGGACGCCGCCTCCCGCTTGACCGCGTCCCAGATCCGCTTGACGAGACCTCCAACCCCAATCATGCCGCCGTGTGGGGCCGCCAGCCTCCGTTGATTGCCGCTGCCTTTGTTGCCTCCTGTCCTTGGTCCTGGACGTACCCGGGTAGCGTGGGGGCCGCAAATCCCCGCGCGACGCGTGGACCAGCGGCGGCGACACGTAGGCCGCTGCCCACGCTTTGCGACCTTGGACTATTGGATTGGATGGAGCATCAGAGGAGGCAACAGATTTTTCGTCCACGTCGTCGCTCCAACAGCCAGCCGGTTAACAGCCTGCTCGTCGCGTCCATCACAGAATGGCTAGCTAGAGGACGCCGCGCGGCGCCGTGCAGGAGACGGGCGCTGGTGACGAGCGAGCCGACTCGGAAGCCCACGCGCGGCGGGCGGGGAGACGGCTCGCGCTGCCGTCCGGTGTTCGGGGTCGCGCAGCGCGGGCATGTCGGCCGGGGGCGCGGGGCCCGCCTCGTCTCGTGCGCGCGATGTCTATCTATCCCGTGCACCCGTCCGAGGGGACGGGTCCCCTCGTAGGCTTGCTTCTGCACTGCGGTGCACCGCGGCGCGACAGGTCCGCCGCCACGTGTGCCGGGGCGGTTGGGTGGGCCCGGACGTTGCCGTACGTGGCGGGGCCTCCCCTCCCTTGGCGTTGGTCCGGATCAGCAGCAGGTTCGGTTCGGTTCCGCGCGCGCGGATGTGTGTCGTCGCCACGTCGGGTCGTGACACACACCGGGTCACCGGCCATACCCGTGTGTGGTAGCCTGGTACTCTGGTAGGCAATAGGCTCTGGAGAGTAGAGGGCTTGTTGCACCTGGCAGGTGTACGGCGGGTGAACACATGCGACCGACGGCCAGGCAGCCGACGGATGATGATGCAACGCGACGGGATGGACTGGGCTCACTTCTCCTCCCGTTTAGAGGAAGAGGAGCGGGGTTATCCAATTTTCACACAGCTCACGGGATCGATCCATTGCATTGACACTGATCAAGGTAATAATTCAACAAAGCATGCACGATCTCCCAAAGGCAAAGCCGTCGGTAATTGCGCGCGTGCTTTATTAATTGAAACGAGCAGCAATTGCGTGCGATCGAACATGCTCTACACAAGTCTCCTTGAAACAAAGTTAAGGATCCAGATGCACTGTGCTTAGACAAAAAGATAAACGCCCTCCGCCCCCCCCCCACACACCCACCCCTCAGTTAAGTAGAAATATCTAAGCACGTGTTTGATAGCATAGCTTTACATACTTGTGGTTTTAAAATACCATGCTTTGAATTTGCTATGTGACATCAATACTACAGTTTTAGAATACTGCAGTAAAATTACAGTATTGTTCGAAACCATGCACCGTTTGGTTCCGTGGTATTTGCGGTTGCCCCCGTTCCTTCTCTTTTCTGCTGGCGGGCGAAGCATCAAGGGGGCGGCAGCTCTGGACTGGGAGCTCGTCGGGGCGGCGCAGCAAGGGGACGGCACGCTGGACGGGAGCTCGTTGGGGCGACGCGTCAAGGGGGCGGCAGCGCTGGAGGGGTGGATCTTGGCGGCGAGTCCCGAAGCTGTAGGAGATGGACCGGTGGATCTTGACCAGCGGTGGGCAGCGGGACTGGCCGCGGGAGGAGAGGCAGGCAGGAGCCATGGCCGAGGGTGAGCCGGCGGCCAGGCGGTGTAGGGATGCAGGGGTGGCTGGGGGAGACGGTCTGCAGCGCCGTCGCCGCGCTCTCCGTCTTCTCGCCGCAGTGGCTCGACCGTGAATGAGGACAAAGTGGTGGAGGTGGGCCGCGCGTATTGAGCCCTGTAGGGAAGGAGGCCGGCGACGCCGCATGCCGGGAGGAGGCAGACCGCGCCGTGGAGGGCCCGCTCGGGAGGAAGCCAGGCGGCACCATGCCAAGGACAAACGTCGAGGCTAGAGGACAGGAGAAACGTGTGCAGGGAGCAAAACAGAGAAAAACTTTGGTGTTAATTGGAGTATCCTATACTCCAAAAATATTATGGTTTTGCTTAAACCATGGTATTTAAAACTGTGTTTTGAAAGACCAACCAAATACTTTTAGACAAAAAATACTACAGTATTCATTTTGCTTCAATACACCAACAATAGTTTGCTATCCAACGAGGCCTATAATGTATACATTCACGAATATGTTCTTCCGTTCCTCATGCTTTCTATCTAATACCCCGTCCCAAATTATAACGAGTGTTATACCTCTACTAATTCATTCATTACTCTAGGCATGCGAGTTCTATCTGTTATATTATATTACAACCCTTACAATTTTGGGATAGAGGGAGTAAAAAGTACAAAGCATTATACTGTACAAGATGGGTTCACACAACCGCAACGTGTCCTCCCATCTTACTATTACTAATTAGAGACTCCTTTTGGAGATTCCACGTTAATTCTCACGAAACGCACCAGAAAAAAGATAAATCTTAGAAATTTTCACAAAAATCAGAAACATCCAACCATCCATTGGCATATTAGAATTACCCACCTCTGCCATTATGAAAGGTTTTGAATTCAACTCTCAACGAAAGCAAATTTCTTTTTTTTTGGCAGATTTTTCCATTTTCAATTTATTTTCTAAGTAATTACCCACCTATGCCATTATGAGAGGTTTTGAGTTCAACTCTCAACGAAAGCAAATTTCTTCCTTTTTTTGGATTTTTTTCATTTTCAAATTTACTCTTAGTTTTTTATCAAAATTTTTCCTATTTACAAATTTACACTAATAAATGATCCCATAACTTTGTTTCATAATGATACTAAAAATCTTTCTATGAAACAGATATTTTGTGTCAAATCTTACTATTACTAATTGGAGACTTTTTTTGGAGCCTCCTTTTTAATCCTCAAAGATGCGCTAAATAAAAGATAAAATTATAGAAATTCTCATATAATTAGAAACAACATCCTATCATCGATTGTTGAATCTTAATAGCCGTTAGGTATGTTTTTTATGTAATTAATATCCCGTCATCCATCAGTGTAGCTCTAACAATATATCTGTTTTCTAAAAAAAGGATAAATTACAAAATCAGAAACATTATGTCATCTATGATGTTCTCTAATGAAATAAAAGTAGTCATTAGATCTATTATAATTTCTAAACAATTACCCACTGTGACATTATGAAATACGAATTAAAATGACCCTTCTAAATTTGCATATAATAACATGTCATTATAAAAGATAAATTAAAATAAACCCTAAATCTGCATATAAATTACCAAATATGGTATCATAAAATATAAATTAAAATAATTTATAAATTTGCATATACATTATCCATAATGACATTACAAAAGATGAATTAAAACAATCAGCTCTAATATTATTACAGTTTAAATCTATATCCCCTAAAACTCTAACCCGTGCGAGAGCACAGGTTGATGGACTAGTGTAATTCAAATACCTATTTTTTTATCATAAACATTCCCTTAGCTCCTAAGCCCTTCCTGTTAAGGCTAGCACAAGGAACACGCCCAAAAGTAAAATCCCTATCTCTAAATTTAATATATTGGAGCCATTGTTTTTCTACCCGATAATCAACTATCGCACCGGATGAACATTATTGTTTTTTCTGAATGGTTACTGATATTATTACAAGATCAGGTAGCTCACTCCACATGTTAGGTGAGGCAATGTTGAGCTTAGAAGCTTATCTTGGAAAAAAGGGATATGGGATACAAAAGGCTATAGTTGCAGCACATACAAAGAAGAAGAAACAACAACGCTAGTCACAATGTTGCCACACAATTGACTCACCTAACATTATCCAATGCTTGTAGTTGGTATCTACTCCCTCTGGATTGTAATATATGACGTTTTTAGTGCAAATTACACTAAAACGTCATATATTAATGACCAGAGGGTGTACAATTTTAGCATGAGAAAGAGAGAACGCAGGAAGAGGTGTTAGGGGGCATTTTTGCTGCTTCTTGGAAGCCTCAGCCCTCGGCCAATATTGTCATTAGCGAGGACGACGATGGGAGGCTACTGGTGAAGAGCAATGTCATGGGTATGTCGTATGTGGTCTTTTTCGCCTTATGATGCATTGCAATGGGTATGGAGAACACATCTGAATTCTATCGTCCACAATTCCAAAACATGTGTGGAACCTTTGCCAACAACAATTCCATGAGATTTATGGAGAAAATAACATTACTTGTAGCATGTTGTTCGCTGCACAATCACCAGAGGTAGAGAGAGGGGGGGGGGTCTATGGGGCCTAAAGTTGCACATAATCTACTCTATTTATTTTCACTTATTATGGTATCCGACTCTAATTTTTTGGTATTTGAGTGGATTGTTCTACTTTTATATTGTAGTATAGCAATCATTTTACCTATGTGTGTCTAATATAATGTTATAGTGTTTGTCAGCTTTGCTAAAATTAAGCCTCATTATCCGTGTATTGTTGGGTGTCCACAATGGTCACATGAATCTATAAAACCTATATAAGTGAAACCCACTATCTATTTCTCTCAACATGCAACCTAGCCACATCATCTCAAAATCCCACTAACTTGTATGCCATGTCACCATCCACTAAAACCTTAATTTATATCTTTCATCGATTTTTTTTACCTCCATGCATGCTAAGCTTTCATATGGCATACACATGTGTAGTATTATTCTTTATTGTCAAACAAACCTATATAAGTGAAACCCACTATCTATTTCTCTCAACATGCAACCCAGCTACATCATCTCAAAATCCCACTAACTGGCATGCCATGTCACCATCCACTAAAACCTTAATTTATATCTTTCATCGATTTTTTGTACCTCCATGCATGCTAAGCTTTCATATGGCATACACAAGTGTAGTATTATTCTTTGTTGTCAAACAAACTTCACGTTTTCCTTTTTATCATCATATCTAATCTGCTAACACATGCACAACCCATATCCTAGGGATGCAGTCTACATTTTCATACAACCATCTTCGTAACTCTTCAGTTGATTCTCCAAAAAATGCCCATAATACATATGTGCATGCCATGATTACTGGATTGTATAAAACCAGTAGTTTGTGCAACTATAAAGGGCAAATGTCAGTGTACATATATCAATAAGCAGCTGCCTCCTAGGAACAATGCTATAAATATTTCATACATCAAAGGAGAAAAATCATACAACCATGCCATCATCTGTCAAAAAAAGCTCCAACGACAAAAAGAATGAAATTATACTATTTACCTACTACACATATAATTTATTATATACTTAATGTACTAAGCCTCAAATTCGAATATACTTGCTACTTTGCTTATTTCTTAATTGTTCATCGAATGCTCATACGAAATTATTCTTAAATTCCCGCGGCAACGTGCGGGGAATTCACTTAGCATACCAAATTTCTAGCTCCACCCTTGACATTCACACAACTACTCTTAATTCTAAGAAATGTACATGTTTCAAAGTAAAACTACTCTTTATACATGAAAATACGAAACTTGGCTGAAACGGGCAAATCGACTAATCAAGTGCTTATCCAGTGTGGCGAGAACTTCAACCGTCATTGGAGAAAACAAACTGTCCATCGCTCTACACGTGTCTTTACGTCCACGTGGCACCATCACAACCATTTGCCTCTTGCCTCGCAACACGTGGTCCACCTCCTCTATAAATATCCGCTCCAACTGCGAATTACGGCCACCTCGAAACTTCTCCTCACTTAACTGGTTCATGTGCCCGTTGCCCTTCTTCGACGGTTTACATTTCACCGCCAATGCCGCCACCGTCGCCAACTTGCGAGCCGAAGCGCCGCCGCCTGCTATCCCTCCCGGCAGTATACCCATGCGAGGGCATCGCGCCGGCGCCGCTGCTCAGCTCGCTTCTCTCCCTTGCGGCCGACTTGGCGAGCCGAGGGACCGACGCCGGCGCCTTCCCCGTGCTCCGGCGCGGCGTTCGTCAGGTTATGCGGATTGCGGGCCTCCTCCTCGCGTTCCTCGAGGAGATCGAGGACGTTGCAGTGACGGCGACGGCCGCGCTGCCGTCATCGGCGGTGCTGGGGCTCACGGAGCTGCACGTCGCCTTGCAGAAGCTGCGGTTCCTCCTCACGGACTGCGCGCGGCGGGGCGCGAGGCTGTGGGTGCTTGTGAACGCCGGATTGGCCGCGACTGAGCTCCGGGTGGTGCTCGGATCCGTCGCGGCGGCCTTGGATGCGCTGCCGAAGGTCGTGGTGGATGCGTCGGCTGAGTCCGGGGAGCTCGCGCGGCTGGCGTCGGAGCAGGCGTGGCGCGTGTCGGTGCGTCCGGACGCCGTTGACCAGCGCGCAGCGAGGAGCGTGCGGTCGATACTTGAGCAGTTCAAGGCCGGCGTGTCGCCGGACGCCGAGGACGCGAGGCGGGTGCTCGAGCACATCGGGGTTAGTACCTGGTCGGAGTGCTCCGAGGAGATTGCCTTCTTGGAGGAAGAGCTGCAGACGCGAACGGACGGTGCCGGCGAAGAGAGTAGCAGCAGCGACGTGGTGCTCATGAACAGCTTAATGGCCTTCCTGGTGTACTGCCGCGTCGTGCTGTTCGACGAAATCGACGCGAATGAGAAAGCGGCGGACGTAGGGGTGCGGCCGGCGGCGAGGTGCCCGGACTGGATCAGACCGGAGGCGCTGCAGTGCCCGATCACGCTGGACCTCATGACGGACCCGGTGACCGTGTCCACCGGGCAGACGTACGACCGTGCGTCCATCACGCGATGGATCAAGGCCGGGTGCCGCACGTGCCCGGTCACCGGCGAGCGGCTCCGCAGCGCCGACGTGGTCCCGAACTCCGCGCTGCGCGGGATCATCGAGCGGATGCTGCTGAGCAACGGCGTCTCGCTCCCGGGCGCGAGCAGCGCAGGGGGGCACCGTCACGGCGCGCTGGGCAACACGGCCGCCCCGTTCGGGCCGGCCGCGGACGGCGCCGCCCGCCTCGCCGTGGCCTACATCGTGGCGCAGCTGTCGACGGGGTCGTCGGCGGAGCGGCGGAAGGCGACGAGCGAGGCGCGCAAGCTGTGCAAGCACAGCGAGTTCTACCGCGCGCGCCTGGTGGAGGCGAACGCCGTGCCGTGGCTGCTGTGCCTGCTGTCGTCGACGGACGCGTGGGTGCAGGACAATGCGGTGGCGTCGCTGCTGAACCTGTCGAAGCACCCGAGGGGCCGCGCGGCGCTGTTCGAGGCCGGCGGCGTGGGCCTGGTGGTGGACGTGATCAACGTCGGCGCCAGGGCCGAGGCGCGGCAGAACGCGGCGGCCGTGCTGTTCTACCTGTCGTCGAGCGCCGAGCAGGCCGAGGAGATCGGGCGCATCCCGGAGGCCATCCCGACGCTGGTGCAGCTGGTCCGCGACGGCGCGCACCGGGGCCGCAAGAACGCCATGGTCAGCCTGTACGGGCTGCTCCAGTGCGCGGGCAACCACGGCAAGGCCGTCGCGGCCGGCGCCGTGTCGGCGCTCGCGGGGCTCCTGTCCGCGGACCGGGACGACCTCGCCGTGGACGCGGTGGCGCTGCTGGCGAGGCTCGCGGAGCAGCCGGCGGGCGCGCAGGCCGTGCTGGCGCGGCCGGGGCTCGTGGCGCGCGTCGTCGAGGCGCTGGCCGCGTCGGCGTCCCGGTCGGGGAAGGACCACTGCGTGGCGCTGCTGGTCTCGCTGTGCCGGCACGGCGGGGACAAGGTGGTGGCCCTGCTGGGGCGGATGCCCGGGCTGATGCCGTCGCTGTACACGCTGGTCGCCGACGGCGGCCCGCAGACGTGCAAGCGGGCGAGGGCGCTGCTGAACCTGATCCACCGCCATTACGAGATGGACGGCGGGCAGCCGGCGGCGCCGGCGTCGTTGGAGACCGGCGAGCGCGTCGTTCGCGTGCTATAGCGGCACACGAGCTTGAGGCATGCCGAGACGTGCCGTAAGTACAGAACATAGTGGTAGATCATAGAGCGTGCCATGTCGTTTCAGTTTCCAGCTCGCGTTTTAGAAGAGCTGGGAACGAATTTTGCTGCTTCCTTTTTTGAGTTTTTGCTTTTCTATGGTTGCTGAAGACAGCGCACACACATACACACGAAAAAGTACAGATGACTCTGCTGCGAGCTTGGGATGGAGGACATAGCAGTAGACCAGTAGTAGTAGAAAGTGTGAAAGTACGGGTATGGGGTCGCTGTACATAATACTCCTATATCAGTGGAAAAGTTTACATTGTGCTGTAATTACTGTGGTGATTATTACAGTTGAAATGTAACTACTGTGGTGATTTAGTTCTCAATGATGGTGGATGGAATGAAGAGATACTAATCTCTGAGGCGAACTGTTGCTCATCTGCAGGTAAAGTTGAAGTCTCTTTCGCCGTACTGCTGATATTTTTACTGAGGGGGCTGGTACAGTGTATTGACATCGTAATAACGGCCGACCTGAACGGAACGAACAAAACAACAGTGCGTTCGTTGGTTTCAGCCGATAGACAAAACGAGTCCTAGCATTATGTGCAGGTGTTTTACCAACGAGAAAAGACAAAAGGTATAAATTTTTACTGCTGTCACAATGCCCGTCTAGCTCAGTCGGTAGAGCGCAAGGCTCTTAACCTTGTGGTCGTGGGTTCGAGCCCCACGGTGGGCGTAGACATTTTTTATAATATATTTTTTGTATTTTGTCCCACCTTTGCTCGATTTTGCTTAAGTAGTCCAGATATTTATTTTTTTTCGTTTCATACACTTGCAGCGCTGCAGTGCGTACACATCACACGGAACCGATTCCTCCGACTAATCATATCATACCCCATCGCTGTTGGTGTTGCCCATCAGCAGTGTTTGACGTGTCAGGGCCGGACGGACGGACGTACGTGCAACGACTAGGATGTACTAATAAAAGGCGCACAGCGCAAGTCGGCAACGAATCCAGCGCGGACACAGCAGAAGCGCCCCCCGGCGGCGGGCGCTCGGTCGTCGCTCGCTTCAGCACGCACGTTGCGTAGGCTGCGACCACCTCACCTGACGCCCCCCTCTTCAATTAGTTACTGTGCTCTCTAATCCCAATCACCAGCGCATACATGCATTTGGTGCCGTCGCCGTCACAGCGTCGTCCCTCTCGTGCTATACTCTAGCTGCTAGATCCACTGACAAATGATAAACAAACAGTGCCCACGCAGACAATAATTGATGTTGCCACGCAGCAGCTCCCTCCCGCCGGCCCCACTGCATGCCCCAGATGCGTGCAGCACACCGCACCCATCTGCTCCGCTGCACGACGAGCGTGTCACGTGAACGCGCACCGCACCGACTTGTGCTGGCTGGTTAATTAACTGATTGGTTACCCGATGACGATCGGGGTTAGCGCCGTTGGTTGCATTACATGCCCTGGCATTATTGATTGAGCTGCGTCAACGTGGGATCTCATGCATGCGCTGCATCTGCAGGAGGGTCTCGTGATCGGGGTCATGGGGGGGCACAGGGGGAATTAATAGTAGTAAATTGCTTGGCCGGTGGCTTGTTCTCCCCTTCTTTATTGAACCGCCAGATCGGACGGCCTTTGCTTTGACTGATACAATCTGTTGCTTGATCCGAGGCTGTTATACGGCCTATATCCAATCCATGTCAAAACACACGAGTGGACGCGTCGTCGTCTCGCCTCCGGACCCGATCGAGTGACGGCAATGCGGCCACAGCCCTTCCTTTGATACCAGGCAACATTGTCAGTTGAGAAAACATTGTTAGTACATGCACAAAGCACAAGCTGACACTTATCACATTCTATTGGCACTTGCCATGGGGAGGAGGCTAGGAGTGCTCATCGAAACAAGGATAAGAAGTACCTAGAAGCTAGCAACTAGTACCAATAAACAGATTCAAGCTTAAAAAAAATACTCAGAACAAATGATACCGCCGCTGCCCTGTTTGGAATTTTAAAACCATAGTTCACGAATCACAAATACTATGGTATATCATTGTATGACATGACAATACCATAGTTCCACAAATACTATGGTATACTAACACTTGTTTGATTTCACTCACCTTTGTGTGCTGAAACTTAAAACTTTAGTTTAGGCTAAAATAACTTTAAAAATACATAGTATGGCCATAGCTATGGTTTATAAAACAAAGTTTTTAAAAGAATTATCAAACAATTTTTTCGCTAAATACTATGGGTATTTTCCAATAGCATAATATTACCTAAATACTCCTACAAATATGTTGCACTTACAAACAGGCCTACGTCGTGGCTGAAATTGTGATCGGCGCTAGTGGGCTAGACAGCGGCACCTGCACACCGACACGACGGGACAGACCAAGCCCATTATCACGAAGACAGCAGTAGCGACTAGCGAGATCGAACTGGCAGTTGGCCTGCTCCTGGGTCACTTCCCCAATTGTCTATTCAGTTTTGCTTCCCAAAAATTGTGTCCCCAATCAAAAAGTTAAAAAAGTATAGCTATGCTACCAACTGATGAAAGGCAGCATTTAAATTCTATCGATTCAAGCGGTGGAGTACCTATTTTATACACAACATACATTTCAAAACTAGTATTTTTTATCAGGGTTTAGATGGATATAGAATTTAGATATATAGAAGTTCCACGGTTCATTGAGATCAACACCTTCACAGTTAGCGTTTTTTCTTATTGCTTTAATATAAACATGGTTTAATAAAAAACGATGACCGTCGAGCTCTACAACTTCCATATAAATTTTCCAGTACAAGGTTTTATGAAAAGTTTTACTCACTCGTTCACAATGTATGACGTTGCTGCCTTTTCGCATGGAGACAAAAAGAAGTGAAGCTGCTTTGGTGCTAAAATAATTTGGATTAATTGGATTGAAATCATTATAATTTGCATGGTTTTGAGTCGTGCCATTACTATTTTAAATATAGGAACCAGACCACTAGTATTTGGCTCACGTTTGAAATATGCCACTGTGTACGTATTTCGGTGCATTGGGCCCGGGTGGCCTCTCTCACATGCTCTTCTTCCCCCTGCCGCCGGTCGCCGACTTCGTCAGACTCAGCGCTCGCCTCAAGGGCGTCGACACGGCTGCCGCGCGGATGCGTGGCCGCTCGCCGAGCTCAGGGACAAGGTCGTGGGCTTCTGCACTGACCGCACTACGGGCTAAAGATGGCAATGGGCATGAAATATCCGCCTACCCGCGGGCAAAAAAACCTGGTGGGCAAGGATACGGGTGTGAGTTCGCGCCCACGGACAAGGATACGGGTGTGAGTTTACGCCCGATGGATATTTATTTGTGAGCGAAGAAATTTAGTATCCGCACCCGCATACCCGCGTACCCGTCTGATATGTGGACCCCACATTGAGTATGCATATATACACAGGAACTCAGGGTTCCCTCAGTGAGTCATCTGAGACATGTACTGGTTGTGTGAGACATGTATGGTTGTCTGAAGCCAGTGAGAGTGTGAGACTATGTTTATTTGATTGCTGTTGGTTAATTGATGACTGCTATAGTGCTATTGATATGTGCTGTTTTAAAATTGATATGCATGTATTTTGATATTGTTCTATATACATATGTTGTTTTGCGGACAAATGGATATTGCCCTCGGGCATTGAATGCCCGCGGATAGAGGATATGGGCACAGTTCTTTGCCCATTGCGGGTGGCGGGCATGGGCGTGGACATGGATATTTGCTCGCGGGCAGCGGGCACGTGAAGGTGCTATCCGCGCGGATATTGCCCGTTGCCATCTATACTACGGGCACGGCTCCAGCAGCGGGTGGCGGTTCATCGCACCGCACCCATGGCGCGGACCAACTGGAAACCGATAAGATGTTCGTACTATCTTCTCTTTCTGCCTCCAATCATTTGCTTCTCGAGTTGCAGCTCGACACATCCCACGCCGTCTCCAAGGTACGCGCTGGGTGCTGACTGCTCATTGCGTGCTTGTATTTCTGCTCACTCGCCGGCGGGGGATGGAGAGTTCGCAGCAGCAGGCAAGCCATCGGCGGGGGAGGCAGAACAGAGGGAGGCCCTCTCAGCGGGGGAGGCGGCGGCAAGGGTCTCTCCTCGCTGAGGGGGTGGGTGCCGGCACGTTGCTGGAGGCGAGGAGGAGCGCAGCAATGGATGGGTGGGAAGTGATAAGGGGAAGGAAGAAATGCTGACAGGTAAGGCTTGAGTGTAAGAGAGACATAGAGTGTCATTGTTGTAAATACGGAGACAAGAATCCTATACATACTGCTGCAGGTGGGCCTCAAGCTTATGAATACATATACAGTGGCATATTTCAAGCATGGGCCAAATACTAATAGTCTGGTTCTGTATTTGAAATAGTAATGGCACAACTCAAAACCATGCAAATTATAATGACTTCAATCCAATTAACCCAAATAATTTATATTGTTCAGATATGTATCACATATCTAAATACTGCATTGATTTTTTTTGTTAACACAATGTAGGGGTGGGTGTTCGGGCAACCCAAAAATTTATGCTGATAATCTAGGTTTTAAGAAATTTGGAATTTTCAAAAAACAATACCTGTAATAAACCTAAGTAGGACTTCATGTGCCCCTATTTTCGGGTTTAGGTAACCCCGAATTACCCTATTTACACTACCAAATAATGCATGACACATAAAACTAAGTTACAACATCATTTTTTAGCAAGCAGCACCCTAACCCCGGCGAGCGCGCGGCGGCGTCCGTTGGCGGGCGGTGGCAGCGGTGCGGTCGCGCGGCAACGTTTCTGTTTCCAATACACTGAAATATCGGATTATGGCTGCGTGAGTGTTCGGCAGGCAAGTCGACTATACTCTGTAAGCAGGTAGAGCTAGTAAACGTGTATACAAATGTGTTAGTTTTTTTTTTAGAAAAATGAAAAGTTTCAGCCTCTATAGCTGCACATATCCATCCTTATAATGATTTTGATTCAGCTGATCAATGAGAAGCAGCTTTAATAAAAATAAATAAATGCAAAATATTATTTCTTCGTCCATTCTTCGAATAATATCTAGACTCTTTTCACTGGGCCCTTTGGTTTGGACTCGAAATCCTTCCGGAGCGAGTGGCTCGATTCCACTCTAAGAACGATACTGAACGAAAGTGAAATGGGGCGAGAATACAATTGTAGGCGTATTTCATTGCTCTGCTGACTGAATAAATTAAATAGCTAGTCAATTAATCTGCGTAATCATATCTAAATCGAACTTGTAGTGGCTTGCATTCAAATTGACCATGAACAAACACTGGAAATGGTACCGATGCAGCAGGGACGCAGGTTGAGAAGAGTGAACAATATCAGCCTTAACCCAAATACCTTTTTTAATCAGCAGAATATACCGTACAACACCATCAAAACGCAAAATCAAATTTACATGGCAATACTAATACTGCTGCTCGTTCCATAACCACGCCCAGTTGCTGTTGAGCTGCGCGCCGTCCTCTTCAGCGGCGTGCCCGAGGCCGTCCTCCACGGCAGCGGCGAGCAGGGCGTCGGGAAGGACGAAGGCACGGTCGTCGTTGCCGCAGCCGCAGCCGCAGTCCTCCTCTGATGACGACGGAGGCGAGCGTGCGCCGGCAAAGTAGGATTCCGGGCTGTCGTGCTTGGTCCCCAGCGCCGGCGCCGTGCCGGCGGCGGCGACGACCTCGGTGCTGAGCTCGTCACCTTTGAAAAGGGCATACGCTGCCGCTTGCACGGCAACGACCTGCTCCTCGTCCGGATCCGACGCCGCCGCCGACTGCTTCGCTTGCAGTTTCTCAGTTAACGTGATCACCTGACATGAATGGCGATATGCATATATATAAATCTGAATACCTGATTCTGATGAAAGAGACATTTTTATAGGGGTTTATATGAACGCATGATTACACAAAAAAATACTATATATGTGTAAGCATTATTCCTTTTCTTGACTGACCAGGTTCAGGCACCGAAAACATACATGAACAGCGTTACAGAAACAGGCAGTACGTGGCATGTGAAATGCCCTGTCTCTACCCTTGGCTGAAGTCTGAGCAGTGGCCCTACTAATCAATAATGTCGGCTCGCTTTTCTGATTGATTACTCTGCTGCTATTATGATTAGAGGTTGACCTGATTCACCGATTGGATTCTTATCATCGTGCATTGTCTGTTGGTACATTGTTTGTTAACCACGCCTATATCAGCTACAGTTCGAGAAACGGCCTGCATTCGACAGCGTGGCAACCTGACAACGCCATCGAATTCGAAACCCAGCCTAAGTTCATAGTTTGTGGACATCACAAAGGATATACCTAGTAAGTTAATTTCCTCTCCAAATATATATATGTAAGATTCCTTTTCTTGACCCGGTCAGGTTCAGGCACTGAAACACACATGAACAGCAAGAATCGGCAGTGGCATGTGAAATGCAGTGCTCTCTACCCTTGGCTGAAGAATGGCGCTACTGATGATCAATATTGGATTCGCCTTTTATTATGATCAGGAGGTTGACTTGATTATTCATCGATCTGATTCTTACAATCGTGCAGTGTCTGTTGGGTCTGCTATATTGTTTGTTATCCACACCTAGATGCTAGACTATACGGCCTTACATCAGTATGAGAATATACTTAGCAGAGTGGCAACCTGACAACGGCATCGAAACACAGTCCTAAGTCCTAAAAACATCTCTAACGATACATCTAGTCGATTTTCTCTCCAAATATATTAATCGTCTTGTAATTTGTTTTCTCGTATATAGTTAACCAATCTTCATAATTAATGTTCTCCCAAATATGTGAGACAAACTTCAAAGAATCCTGTCAAGTGTCAAGACGAATTTGTATTTGAAATTAGATTATTTTATATTTCGGTGTTACAAAAGTTTTCCACTCTCTTTCTCTTACTTTTATTGTTTTCCAAAAGATTCCTGAACTTAGGTGGTAAGTTCTAAGGGGGTGTTTAGATACACCTAACTAAAAATTAGCTGCTAAAAATTAACTATAAAGTAGTCCAAACATCTCTAACTAATTGGTAGATAGTGTCTTAGCTAAAAATTAGCTACTAGCTAAAAATTAGTTTGGTGTATCCAAAACCCTAAGTTGCATACTTGCATAGTTGCATGTGGGTGCCTAGCCAAGGGCCTGTTTGTTGCAAGCTGAAACAAATATGTCTCAGATTATATTGTTATATCTGATAACACCATCGAAACACAGCTACTAGTTTATAATTTGTGAAAACATCTCTCAACATACATCTAGTTAATTTCCTCTCCAAAATCCAAATATATAAATCTTCTAAAGGTTTGATTTCTCATATATGTCGACAAACTTTGAAGAATCAGCTAAGTGTCAAGGCGAATTCTGGTATTTGAAAGATTATATTATTTCATTTTATATTCCGATGTTAAAGTTTCCTCTCTTTTTTTTACTTCTAATTATCCAAAAGTATTCTGAAATTAGTGGTAAGTTCTAAGTTGCAAGCTGAAACAAACATGTCTCAGATTATAATCATATATCGTTATAATCCAACAATCTACTGTAATCCACAATTTGCACACAAAAAAGCTGAAACAAATACTACGGTTTAAGCACATGGTTGGTGATCCCGTCCTCACCTGTGAGCGGAGTCGATCGTTGTCGGCCAGGAGCGCGTCGCGGCCGGCGCGCAGGTCGTCGTGCGCGGCCCTGAGGCGGTCGAAGTCCTGCTCCAGCTGCTTGGTCCTCCAGCGCGCGCGGCGGTTCTGGAACCAGACGGCCACCTGCCGCGGCGCGATCCCCAGCCTTCGCGCCAGCTCGCTCTTGCGCTCGGGCTCCAGCTTCCGCCTGTCCTCCTCGAAGCTCTGCTTCCAGCTCACGCACCTGCTCCGCCGTCAGCCGCCGCTTCGTCATCCGCTCCTGCGGACCATGGTGGTGGAGCTCGTAGTCGAAGCCGCCAAGCTCGTCGTCGCCCACCAGCTGTAGCTGGAGCTGCAGCTCCTCGTGCGCCGTCAGCTGGAACGGCCGCTTGCGCCGACCGTCCACCGCGCCGCCGCCGGCCCCAACGACCGGCTGCGCACCTGCAGATGAGCACATGAGCAATCGCCAAGGCACTCCAATCCAAATATGGCCGTCACGATCACTGACCTCCAAGGAAGCCGCCGGCGCCGCTACCGCCGAAGAGAAAAACCTGCTCGCCGGCAGCGGGGAATTGCACCGCCGAGCTGATCATGTTGCGGCCGGGATCCATGCGCAGCACTAATAACGATCAACGAACCAAAGAAAGACAAAGAACCTATCTTTGCACGCGCGCACTCTCGTACGTGTATGTATGTACGTCTGTGTATGTGACTATGTGCTCCTCCACCCCCGATCCTCTCGAAACACTGAGGTCGTCGCCGGGACTGGGAGGGCCAGATCTAGCCTGATCAGAAGGACGGCGCGTCGGCCGGGAACTTGTGGCGGAAGAAGCTGGTGCTCCACGGTATGCGCGTCGGCGACTTGGTGGGGTACAGCGACAACCCCATGGCGCCGCCGCCGCCGCCGGGGAAGGAGGTAGGCTTCGTCAATGCAAGTTTTGTGCGACGCACGGTGGCCAGAGAAGCTGCCGGCGGTGTCGTCCACCAGTTAGCAGAGATGCGGGCCCAGTGGATAGGGGATTATTTGGGGGCAGGGGATCGCTTGCTGCGGCGGGAATCCTTGGTGGGTCGTCAACCGGTAAACTCTGAAGCTTGGAGGAGGGAGGTAATTTATAGGCGTGAAGGGTGCTTGGAGAATGGAGTGCAATGGCAGAAACGCCCTTTTGGTCAGTGGAGGTGCTTTTGTCTCCTGAGTGGAGGATCAAGGCCCAGGAGTATTTGTCTCCTCCTGCATATTGAGTACTAGCACTGTATTTTTTTTTCCAGCAGGTTCAGACCTCGTATTTTTAATTAATAAAATTTTCAGATAATAGTAGTTTCGAATCCTTGGAAACTTCATTGGCTCATAGGGAATCCAGTTTTCGTATGATTTATTATAGGATGCCATGTGCTTTGACAAAAATCAATTAACTGCATCAATTGCAAGCTGTGGACAGTTTAGTACTGGCCCGATTCTGAGCAGGAGTATGCACTGCTGACACCGTTTCATGTAAGTAGAAAGACAGGCCACAAGCCCCGGCCCCCACGTAAAGCACCCTTTGGAAAACCTAGAAGGTTAATTTAGGAATGGTTCTGGTTCTGGTAATGGTACACCGCACACTGAATTTTTCATGTATTACAGTAACAGCTTAGCGAGATTACTAATAAACACAATTATGTCAGCTTCGTGACTGCGTGACACGTCTAGCAAGCTAATGGATTCAGTTGCGGTGTTATTATAAATAAATATGATTTGAGGGCGCAAGGGATCATGCGACATGGTAATTTGTGGTAATTTGCTGATGGATTTGCTGGTCCTATTTCCTGCACTGAACTGATGCAAGGATTTTTGTTCGCCCTTTGTGCCTTTTTCAACTGAGCAGTCAACTTAAGATGACACGAGAGAAGCGACAAGTTGTTCTCTCATTTTTTGTTCCCCAGTTTCATGTAGTCGGTAATCAGTACGCTCTCTTTGTCCATCAGTGTAGTCGGTATTTCATCTCAATTGCAACTTTGCAAGTGGAGAGAACTGTCTTCTATGGCATGACCTGTGGGATAGGCATATCCCAACTCATCTTTTCTCTGGAGCTTTTCTCCTTTAGTCCTTTGGCAAAAAAACAAGAATGCAACCTTTGAGAAGGCAAGACCACAGCAATTGTGCACCATTTGTTCCACTTATCTTTATCTCTACGTGCTTTTGATCAGATTAAGATTTTCCCCCTTGGCTACAAGGAATTTCAATATTTGATGAGGCAGATGTGTTTACCTCAATATTGGGCAATGCCAATTTTTCATTTGCAAAGGCTTATAAACACTTAGCTGGGCATATTACAGTTCATAAATCATACAAATTGATCTAGAAATAATCTTGGCAACTGAGTCACAAAATGTTCTTTTGTCGTTGTTATTAAAAGATTGACTAAGCACCGGAAACTTGCTGAGGAGAAAAAAAAACATGGTCTTGGCTGATTATGATTGTTTTCTTTTCTCTGATCAATTTGAAGAATCTTGAACACTTATTTCTATTATGCGACTTTGCACAAACTTGTTGGTCCGTGTTGAACCTTAATGTCTCTGCTCAAGCAACTCTAGAGATTCTAGAAAACCTCAAACAACAGTTAGCAATCCCTTTTTTCTTGGCAATTATCATTCTAATGGCTTGGAGTATCTGGACGGTGAGAGCCAACAGAATATTCACGAAAATTTATCCAAGTGTAACTAGATGTAGAGCTATTTGTGCATGTATTTGCTTTGGTTATCCATAAAGCAAAGCCAAGTTATTTCCCTTTGATAGATCAGTGGCGCGAAGTTTTTTTTTTTGTATTTTTTGCTTGTATAAACTGCTTTTTGTTCATTTATTATAGGGAAATTATGAAGGGTGTTTTTAGAGGAGCATATTGGCTGTGGCTTTGGGTACTGCTGCAATGTGAAGACACAAAGGATACCTTTTGCTTTACCAGCAAGGCATTGGAAGTTATTGCCTTGGATATATTCGCCAAGAATGGATGGAGAAGCATGATTATGCTTATGATTTTTTTCTTTCCATTTGAGTACCTATTTTTTCTTTATTTGTGGTTCACCGGATGAGAAAAAAAAACTATAAAGACTTAAATGTAAAGACTTTTCCTCTACCTAAAAAAAGAAAAAACCCATTTCACAGCCTCAAACTAGTGATTCCCCAAGCCTTCACCTAGGTCTGACTAGTCCTTAGGCCTAGCCTAACCGCCCAGATTTTGATCTAGTCCTTTTGTCTAAGCCTTATATGACTGCCTAGCCCCGACTAGGCCTATTTAGACAGCCTAGTCCGGCCTCAACCGTCTAATGAAACCAAGATTTTTTTTGTTCTCAACCTGTTTGGGTGGCTTTAGAAAGACTTTCAGGCCTTCCATACCTACTCCTAGCGAATTGGTTTGTCGGCTTCGTGCCTCTTTATCTATTTCTCATCTCTTAAGTCTTAAGTACATGACAACATTATATCATTATATAACTAACTAGACTTATTTTATTATCATCTTGTAGATACATACAAAGAAAATTAATAGATAGACATGGATCCACACAATAATCTTGTCTAGATGTATGTCATAACTACATAGCAATCAAATAAGCAAAATTTCTTATATTTTAGTTTGCTCACCTAAGCCTACCTAGGCCACTCCTAGGCCCGACCTCACAGCCTGCCTAGTGCCTAACGCCTAGGATAACCTTGCCTCAAACTATCCAATTTGTCCGATTTTTAAACGTTGGACTACAAAACCGGACATCAAGCATCTCAGACTATTAGAAACTTGACAAAGTTGGACCTTTAACGGATTTTGAAGGTGGTCTTCTATTTTTAAGGAATAATAATAGCTTGTTTTATCTCTATAAATTTATAATTAATTCATTTTAAATTATAAAATATGAAACATATACCATATTTTTTCTGAAAATATAGTCTATCTAACAATTCTTTGCTCAGGGTTATTTGAAATTTATTTCTGCATATTTCTTGTGTTTTATTTGGAGCAACAAAACAATAGACGTATCAATATAAAAATTCAAAATGACTCCAGATAGATCACAAATATATAGATTATATTTTTAGCAAAATTTCAGTATAGATTTATATTTTATAATTTAAAATAAATTAAATATGAATTTTAAAGAATGAAAAAGATTTTATTATTTCAAAAAATAGAAAACCTCTTTCAAAACCAGCTAAAAGGTCTAAGTTTATCCGGTTTTTGATAGTTCAAGGTGCTCGATGTCTGATTTCGCTGTTCAAGGTTAAAAATCTGACAACTTATATAGGGTTGTGAAATGGACTTTTTCTTTTTATTATATTTAACTGGGGAAACCCCTGACCCCTGTCGCATATAAAAAAGGGAGGTAAGAGCTTGGGGCTGGGCGTGAAACATCTTAGTTTTGTTGGTGGCACGTGGAAACATAGCCTTGATTCCTGTTGTGCAGATTTACGTTTTTACTTTGCTTTGTAGTTGTAGGTGGCTTGTCAAAGTTGTCTGCTTAATAGAAATAGTAAATGGCCTCATGCATGCTTCTTTGCCAAAAAAAAAAGAATAATTCCCTTTTGTAGGTTCGATCTTTTTTAACCACATGTGTGACTACTTTAGCATTGCAGTGTATGAATTCTTGCTGCGGAACTTGAAGTACATGTGTGCTTCAATCTCTCCAATAAACTCGATCTCTTCGCCAACTGGTGAAGGTAGTGCACTAATATGCTTGCTCGGTTTTAATTAGCAAGTAGGTTGTGCTGTGTCTTGATATATATATTCTGCAACCAAGTTGTTACAAGAATAAAACCCAAACTAATCTCCACATTTGTTGGCGCAAACCGTAGGTTTGGTATCTCCAATAGAAACTAAGCATGCTTCTTCGTATATGCTACTTCTGCGATGGAACTAGACCTAGACGACAAATCCACGATGCAGTTATTCTCATCGTTGGATGCCATAATACTAGATGCCCTAGATAGGCATTTGATCCCTACCAATCTCTGTCAAATAACAATGCAAGCACAAATGCTTTGATTTCCTATCTGATCTTCCTTTTGATAGAATTTGCAGGACTTCCTTGTCCTTCAAGAAGAAAGAAAACTTTCTCACTCTTATCTGAAGAAAAAGAATATAATCCTGATGTGTAGGTGTGATGAAATGTAGCTTTCAGCTAGTACTCCTCAAATATGCCGTTTGGTTGCCTGATGCCATGTTTCACATGCCATTAGGAATTCCAATAGGCTAACCTCTCAGCCACCGCCTGATGCTACCACTCAGGAACACTCCTGAATTGACCTTAGCATTTATTTTGTATTCAGAGAATCAAATGGGCAAATGTCATGCTCTTGGCCAACCACTTGTTCCATACAGATTGCAGGATTGCAGCATTGCCATTGCCCCCCCCCCCCCCCCTCATCTTAGGTCGGCGTTTTAGTGGCACTGGAGGATGCTCAACACCTGTGCAGGCGAGGTTGGGTGTCTGGGTTGTGCTCCTATAATAGGAAATGATACGTCTTTTTGTAGTTTTCTGATCCGTGATCAACTCTGACCTAATCTTCCATAAACTATAAAAAATATGTCCTAATAAAAAACTATACTCCAATGTGTGACAATTAGTTGGTTAAATAAACTTATCAGTGCACCATATTTTTAGGGCCTTTTGCGCCACCTGTCTGCCTGACCAGTGGGAAGTAGGCAGCTGGGTGTCGGCATATAGACTATGACAAAAAATACCACGACCAAAAAAATTATATGATGTATATATGAAAGGAATTGACAACTCAAGGTTCCTGAGAAAAAAGCATCTGCTTTGTGAGGCTGCAAGTCGTCCATGTGTTTCTCATTTTAGGCACATTTTTTATCAAATCTATTTATATTGCGTGTCAAGAGGAAGAGCCGTAATGACAATTGACAACGCAATAAAGAAAACACGAAAATTGAAAGGTTCAACCTTTTTGTACTGCGTCATGTCAACCTGAGGCTCCCGTTTTCTCCTGTAAAGCCCATTCTTTTTGCCACTCCACTTTGAATGGATCCACGTAACCTTTCAATTTTTGTAGAAAATGTAATCCACTTTGTCACTTTGAAAAGAAAACATCAATCCAAACCGTATGCCAGTATTTTTAAAAAGGAAAAACAAGAAGTCAAAGAAAGCTAGATGGCTCCAAGAATAATAGACAAGCATTATCTTCAGCCAAAACCAGTGCAACTGGTGTGCATTGCACGGTTTGCGATAGACATGAAAAGGCACGTTCATGTGATTGGTCCACTTGTAATTTCTAACCACCGAGGTTCTCTGCCCTGAGTTTGGCTTACCGCCCAATGTGCTCCTACCAAATAACGACACTTCTTCCATGTGTCGCAAACTGCAATGTTTCTGCCAGCATGGACTGATTTACCAGCCATGATGTTGTATTAAAAAGGGTCTGTCTCTTCTTAACAAGTGACTGATAATTAGCTTAACTGTCGTATTCTTTAGCAACTGTTTAATCCAACAACTCAGATTTATCTTGCCAATTTATTTTCCATTCCTAGACAAGCTAGGTAGACCTTATTCCTTAAGTGGGGACATTCACAAATTCGATCAGCAGAATATTTTTTTTCTCAAGTAGAACATTCACAAATTCAACTAGCGATTTTTTATGAGTAGAACATCTTTTACACCAACATAATATTTTTTTTCTAAGAAGAATATTCACAAATCTTACTATTACTAATTAGATGTTCCTTTTGTAGCCTCCACGTTATTCCTCACGAAACGCACCAGAAAAAAGATAAATCCTAGAAATTCTCACAAAAATCAGAAAAATCCAACCATCAATTGTCATATTGGAATATTAATAGCCATTAGATCTGTTTTCTAATTAATTATCCACCTTTGCCATTATGAAATGTTTTGAGTTCAACTCTCAACGAAAGCAAATTTCTTCTTTTTTGACAGATTTTTTCCATTTTCAATTTATTTTATAAGTAATTACCCACCCCTACCACTATGAAAGGTTCTAAGTTCAACTCTCAACGAAAACAATTTTTTCTTTTTGGCAGTTTTTTTCCATTTTAAAATTTACTCTCATTTTTTGTCAATTTTTTTCCTATTTACAAATTTATGCTAATAAATGATCCCGTAACTTTTTTTCATAAAGATGCTAGAAACCTTTCTATGAAACAGATAAAAGATAAAATCCTCACAAGATGCGCTAATAAAAGATAAAATCATAGAAATTCTCACGATAATCAGCAACATCCTATTATCGATTGCAGATTGAAATCTTAATAACCATTAGATATGTTTTCTATGTAATTAACATTCCGTCATCAATCACGTAGCTCTAATAATAGATCTGCTTTGTAGGAAAAACATGAATCCTAAAAATTTTCACAAAAAACAAAAATGTCTTTTCATTCCATCACGTAGATCTAATAATAGAGTCATTAGATCTATTATAGTATCTAAAAAATTACCCACCATGACATTATGAAAAATGAAATAAAATAGTCCCCCAAATTTGTATAAAAATTGCCCACCATGCCATTATAAAATATGAATTAAATAATCCCTTAAATTTGCATAAATTATCCACCATGCCATTATGAAATACGAATTAAAATATCCCCCTAAATTTGCATATAAATTACTCAACATGCCATTATAAAAGATGAATTAAAATAAATCCTAAATTTGTATATAAATTACCCAATAGCCATCATAAAATATAAATTAAAATAATTTCTAAATTTGCATATACATTACCCACAACGACATTACAAAAGATAAATTAAAACAATGAGCTCTAATATTATTACTGATTAAATCTATATCCCCTAAAACGCTAACCCGTGCTCGCACGGGTTGATGGACTAGTTAGACTAACAAATATGCAAAATATCATCAACAGCATGAAAAGGTCTAAATCTGCAAGACTGTAAAAGCTAGTGAGCTGGCTTATCGCCCAACAACGACACTTCTTCCAAGTGCTGCAAATTGTGTTGTTATACACATGTCATGCATTTCTGTTATACACATGTCTACTATTGCGGCCCTGTTTGGTAACAAAGTTTTTTTGCAGTTTCAATGCAGTACTATGGTATTTGAAAATACCGTAGTATTCAGGTTTAAATGTGTTTGTCTGGTTTTTGCAAAATAGTGTTTTGAATATCATAGTATTGCTGCATTGATTTTGGAGTATTGGATACTGAAGTCTGTACAAAGTTTTCTAAACTATGGTATATTAGTGTCACAAGCAATTGTAGACTATTGTATTCCTAAAGCTTGGTATCTAGAAACTTTTGGTAGCAAACACCAAACAGGGTCGCTCGGGACAACTTTAATCTCCTCTTTTGTCCATGTGTGGACGTTTTGTCAAATATCGACACCCCCACTAATCACTGTTTTTTCTCTCGTCCCACTTATGACACGAGGGAGCACTGGTTTGCCTCGCCACATGGTTGATCGTGCTTTCATTCATTAATCTAGTTATTAGTAAAAGAAGGCAGATTAGACCATCCTAGCAGACTAACTAAAAGAGACTGGCTATTACTATTCCAACTACTTTTCTCTCTGTCTACAGTATTGCTACAATGTCGATTTATACTGTGGACGTCCACTTTATTCCTTTCGTTAGGCTTAGTCTTAGATCGACCAAGGAAGAACCGCAGCCACTCATGGTAGCTTTGGATCGACAATCTATCTGATTCTTCTCAACCCAGTAGCTTTGTTTTTCTCCTCCAACTGACGGCTAGCTCGACCGCCGGCACCACTGGAAAATGGAATACTCCTGTCGGGAGTAAATTTTTTTGACGGTATTTTAGTGCCCAATAGAAAAATTATGGTTACCCTGTCGGTGGTGCACGTACCGACACAGAAAATAGGAAACCGACAAAAAAATATGTTTTCCCTGTCGGTGCGCTAAACCCACAGGGAATTACGTGTTTTTCGTGTCGGTATAGTAATTACCATGTTGGCTTTAACGTTACCTACAGGAAAATTGCCCCAACCCTAGCGAAACAGAAAACACGCGCGCCATGTTTTCAGGCCAGCGCGCCTTCGACCCAATTCTGCGCACCTTCCCACCAACGAAAAGAGAAAACCCTAGAGTAAACCCGCTGCCCCCAAATCGTGTCTCACCCGTCCTCAAGCGAGACACCAGAAATCCTTCCGAGTTTCCCCCGGCCTCCGTCAATCCCCCCGCGCCGCCCAGCCCGACCCCACTAATCCATCCGCCCGACCCCGCCAATCCATCCGCCCGACCCCCCCCCCCCCCCCGCCGCCCAGCCTGACCCCCTCGCCGCTGCCCAGCCCCACCCCCTCGCCGCCGCCGCCCAGCTCGATCCCGCCGGAGCCGCCCAGCCCGACCCCGCCCGACAATCCCTCCCCCCCTGACCCCGCCACCACCGCCTAGCCCGACCCCGCCCGCCAATCCCTCCGCCCGACCCCGCCGCCGCCGCCCAGCCCCTTCCGGATCCTCTTCCACCCTAGCCGCCGGACCCCAGAGGCAGCACGCGTTGCCTCTTTTCTCCCCCCTGCCCACCTGCACCTAAAGCCGCATTGCATCACGGTCGCCATGGAGAAGTCGAAGGAAGGGTTGATGCCGAATTAGAGAAGGTCGCCGCGCCTTTGTTGAAGTCGTCAGTGCTGCCCCCATACCCGGCGGCCTCCTCTCCATCGACTGCCGGCCCCTCCTTGTTGCGCCCTTCTCTGTCAGTTCCCTTCCGAGTTCCGAGTGCAGGTAAGAAACTCATATCACTTTCCCCCAAATCCAATTACAGCATTTTCTAGGTTTCTGTGGCTATCTGATTTTTTTTTTGCACTGTGTCCGTGTATCGCTGTGTCCGTGTGAGGAACAAGACGAGGTGGGGTTGGTGCCCTGTGGTGGTCACCGCCGGGCGGCTGATCATATCGCTGTGTCCGTATCGCCATTAGCTCAGCGATGCTGCTCCATATAATATTACTACCATCGGCATTAATGGTTCGCGCACAAAAAAATGTCACCGCTTTGTGGCTTCCACCGGCGGTTCGACAGCTGGTGGGGCTATGGAAAATTTAATTTTAAAACTACTTTTTAAAATGAAAGTAGAAATATACAGCTATTGTATAGCACCTTTTTAAGAGCATTATACTTTATAACATATTTATCTTGGTCTAAAGAGATCAACTCTTAAAAGATTGATCATTTGTGTTTTTATCCTTTAAAAGCTAATGATTGATAGTTCTATGTATAGATGTTATTAGACATAGATGATCGACGGAAGATATCAATAAAGGATCCTAATGGATAGTGATATGGTTTTCTAATTTGGTGGGCTTATTGATGACATTGGTAGAATGTACGTTGAAAGAAATAGAGTTAATTGGCCTTATTAGTAGGTTGTGTTTTATACGTTATAGATTTGCATTTTGCAATGCGACATCAGCAGGTGTTTGAGCTTTTGCGAATCCGTTTGACAACTGTTTCCTCAATCTCAAAATATATAAGTTACACATATATTTTTCTAATAAAAAGCAAAACTACATAATATTTAGTTAAAATTTACACTCTGTTTGAAAACTTTATGCCATAAATGTGTTCCATTCACTCCGGTTAAAGTTAACTAGTATTTATGCTTGTAATCATAGTTATTGCTCTTTTAGTAGTAGGTGTTGCTCCCAAATTCTAGCCGATTTAGGATTGCTAGATGATCGGCTGATGTTGGGCTTAATGGCCGCCCGCTCAGAGGTAGTTTTCGATGTATCGTGTGCCCAATGGGCTATGTATCTTTAGGTAAAAACCAATTTAGGATTCAGTCAATTTAGATGGACGTATTGTCCAAGGCTCCTGTCTATATAAATATGTATCATGCATTCGTGAATAAACACGATGACATATGTTCCCTGCAACGCGTGTCTTGCTATCAACTGGGCGCATCGCCACTCCTCTTCTAGGGTTTTCAAAATAAGCGTCATGCTGCCTTAAGTGTTCTCTCCTATAGATTGCATTAGGGTTGTTGACGTCTTATGTTTATCATGGCATCTTTTACTAAGCATTGTTGTTGGCAAGATCTACCTAGTTATCCCGCACGATATACTTCTTGTTTTACGCTTCATGTTATATATCGGTAACATGTGGCCAGGTGTATATGGCTTGCCCGGTTGCTATGATCCATGATGTGCGTTGCAACATATGGATAAGCAACTCCAGAGATCGATATACACCCGTCACCCTGCTTTACATATCCTAGATGTATTTTCTGATCTAGATGGACTTCTTTGGAGGTTCATTAATCTATGGTAGTAAATCGTTTAGATCATGCTTTAAGCAGATTTACAATCTTCTTGTTACGCTTTTCGTTTATATGCACCAACCCACAAGAAGGCAATAGGCCGATGTGAGCCGATCGGACGAGCTATCGGGAGCCGATCCACGCAATCTGGCTATAACTTGATGTCTATTCATTCTGTTGTGTATCTGCACGACGATTCTCTGACAACCTCACATCCTCTATGGCTAGGAGGTCAAGGTAGGTGGCACGTCTGGAACCACCACTTTCGGACCGTCTCCATTACTCAAGACTGGTTAGAGCCATGTCACAGGAGAGACGACTTTAGTAGCAGCGAGATCTCCCGACTCCTCGTGTGTCAGTTGTCAAACCCTCCGCCGGTTTCCCACGACAATAGTAAGCGACATGTCTGCTGATAGTAAATTGCCTCTTGAGATTTCATTAGTCTCTAAGACATGTAAGCTCAATCTCTCGAGTGCTCCAAGCTCATTAGTCTCTTGAGATTTACTCCTTGGTATTAAATAGTGGTATTATAAGGATGTTCTTTGGTATGAGCTCTCCTAGCTATTTTTTCCAATTAAAATGCGTACGCGCGTCTTTGGCCATGCATTTTTTTTGTTTAGCCCTTTTTTTCATGAAAATACATGCGCGTGTCTCGGCTGCGGGTGTTTTGGCCATGCATGAATACTGATGAGCTCTACTCCGACTCTCTTATTCGTCGTGCGCACGTCACTCCCTCCACTCGATGCGTGGCGATCTCTTTCTTCATCCTCCTCCCGCCCCCACCTCACGCCACCCATGGCCAACGCCTCCCCGGTGTCTCGCCGCTCCGCCCCACTCCGCCGCCGCTAACCTAGGGGCTGCCTCGCCCCTGCTGTTGGCCCTCCCCGACCGCCATTCCCCATCGCCCGCGTCGTCGGTCTCAGCCGTCATCTCACCCGCCACCTCCACTGGTCCGGCTGCCGCCCTAGGCCTCCCCTTTACTGTCGGCAGTGGAGGAGAAGGATGTCGCCAGCGGCCTCCAACCCAACCCCGAACCCTAACCCTAACCATCGTCGCCTCCCCACCCGCGGCCTCCCCACCCGCTGGCCGCTGCCCCACTGGTCCCCTCGGACGCCGCCGGTGCCAGCCCGACAGTGACAGATGGCGCGCGTTGGGGCCTGGCGCGCGCACGTGAAATAAGGATTTGGGCTCTACTCCTTCCTATACTTTTTTCATTTAGAAGAAGAACCGGCATGAACACATCCTAGAGATCTCTCGGAACGTCTAAATAGCCACGAATGCATGGCACACCAATGGCCGGATACATGGCACACCAACGGCCAAGCCGAGGAGACGCAACAGAAGCATGCGCGATGGGAATCGAGCGATGCACGTGCCGGCCAAAGCATTTACTTCTTCCTCTTGCGCAGCTTTGGAAACATGCACAACGTCACTGGGTATACTGGTTCAAAAAAAAATCCATGCGAAGCTCCAAGCCTCCAACATCCGGGGCATGTTTGTGAACAAAGTTTATACCATAGTCTACTAAGTGTCATAACATAACTGTGGTATTTTTTACATTAATACAATCTAGCACATGTTTAAAAACATAGTATTTTCTATTTTGGTCTCACTTCTTTTCCATAATGAAAAGCTTTTTATAAAAAAAAACCATGATATTGACAAAACCATAATTTTAGATACCATAGTTTTCGAAGTGTTCCTAAATACATATTGGTCTAAATACTATAGTATTCTGCAAATACCATAGTATTGCTTTGAAACAAAAAAACTTTGTTCCTAAATAGGCACCTAATTTTTTTGACACTTAATGCAAAGCCACGGACCTCTAGTTTTGAGGGAGTACATATATATGTGCAGTGCGAATGTTTATAGAGGATAAGTATACATATATGTTCACTTACAGGATGTTTGGATTAGCATTCCATCTTCTGACTCCTAACTTTATAAAATTTGGTTTGTGGAATAAAATAGGATAATCTACCATCGTATCATTCCTCAAAGCTAATAATCTAGTATGTCTAAATAGGTACACCCCACTATTGATTTCTCTGTGATTATATGAAGCCACGTCATCAACCCCACTATGTTTCATTAATTAGTGATTCATTAGCCAAAGCAGCAAGTTCACATATATGAACGATAGGCAGTGCCAGCAGCCGTCCAATAGCTGTTCATTCCGTCCAAGGCCCAGCATGTTTCGCCATCCATAGCCTGCAGCCCAACTATCACGGCCCAAAGGCACCAGCATCCCTAACGAGTTCCACCTCTTCTAAAAAAAAAAAACGAGTTCCACCTGTACCTCTTCCCCTTCCTCACGAGTTATATAAACGGGGAGTCCCAAACAAATTACCGCCTGACACACCAGTGTCTACATCTGTTCATTGTTTCACAAAAGAAAAATAAAATAAAAGAGTTAATACAAAAAGGGTCCATTGAGCGATGCATATAGCGGGTCCATGTCTCTCCACCTAAGCTCTTGCTGTAGGCGTGTGCTGACTGAACACCTTTATATCCAGCATAATATCTCCCTCATTTCCACCACGACCACTCTGCCCTACAACGACAAAGAGAGGACTTATAGAATGGGAGGAGCACAATGACCAAAGCTTCGCTGGATACACCGATCTCCCTTTTTGCTGATGGTGGCACCATCACGACAAATCTAGGCCTCAACCTACCACTATTCAGTGCCCATCAAACTGAGGAAACGTCAAAGAAGGGAAGGCTAGCTACTATGAGCATACCTAGCATCTGATTTAGCGACACCACCAACATGGATACCAATGATGAAGAAGAGGAACCAGAAGTAGGCCCATATCAAACCACAGAAGGAGCCACCAGCCACTCGAGAAAGAACTCATGACCAAGGATGGTGAAAACCCATAGACTTGCTTGATGATGGACTGTGCAGAGATCAAAGACCTCTCCGCACATCGGGTGCAGCACTTTTCCTACAAGGCCAATTGCTTGTGTCATAGGCCTCGACAGGATGGTGAGCGAGCCTAGCACACCATGGGGCATACCATGGCTAAGCTGGAGGTAGGACGCTACCCAAAGCAGAGGCGTCCCATGCACTATAGAGTGACACTTTCATTCCTCTATTCCACAACACAGACCGGCCATGGTAGTGGCCATAACAGAGGCTCTGATGTGTAGCGCTATCAACCCTCTTGAAACAACATACCGGTGCCTTTTGCCAAGTTTCTAAAGAGAAGGACACCCCAGATGACACCACGGATATGGGGACACAGGATCCGAGTGGTCAGCAATGCCAGGACTTAGCAGATCTAACAAACCACATGCGAAGCCAAGCAACCCTGCCAATTGATCGAGGCTCCACCATCGTTGAAGGAACTCATCTCATCAACAGTGGCATGGATCTAGGCACTCGATCATGACCCACATGATGTGCCAGGATCTAGTTTGAGGTGAAGTCCTGATGTTAAAGACTACTGCATGGAGTTGAGGTGGGGGATTCTGTTAAAGGGAAATGTTGTCCTGCAAAAACTGATGGACAAAATGCAGGGACATCTTGAACTGCTGACTACTTGATTGCTCTACTCGGGTTAGATAAAAGGAGTTGCACAGAAGAAAGATCAATGGGGACGCTTATGTTTTCCTTATAAAACGTTGTGCATGTTTTTTTATTAAGAAGAGAGAACAGTTTGACAAGCGACCCTAAAATCCTAGAAGTACAAAAGGGAAGCAAAAGAAGAGGGGCATCTCAACCCAAAGATCTGCAACAAAAGAGGAGAAAACTTTGCCTACAACAAGGGGCAAGATGACCAAAATACAGCTAAAAAGCGTGGAGCTATGAATTTTTCTTTGGGGGAGGGGGTTGGCTCGACATATCATTATAATTGGATGGCCAACAAATGGTAAGTCGAGTATATGCTCCAAGAAATATTCACTAGTCATAACACATGTATGCTCTTAAGTGATAGTAACACATCCGATGATTGCTCATCTCCACTACTCCATCGGCTGCTACTGCTTGAGAGTTGAGACTATACCGAGCAGGTGGAGCAAAGCCACTTACTGCCACCGAGTTTGAGCGAGCGCGCGATGCTTCCCTCCACCACTGAGTCATATATAGATCTAGGGCGTCTGGTCGGTCAGTCATATACTAATCAAGTCACCTTTGAGAGCATATGGCCTGTACCACGAATAACGATGGCACCCAGCACATGAACAATCCCTGAATGCTTGACTAGATAAGGAAAGATAAATCCAATAACCAGGAGTACATACGTCTTTGCCCATCCTCGCTAGATTGTAGATGTTTTGCTAAAACAACATGGTTATCATGGGACAAGGGAGGTTTTGATTGTCAAAATAAACACTTTGTTTTTTTTTTTAATACATATTCGCTAGATATTGGGTTTGACCTTGCATGAGTTGAGTCAATTTGTTTGATCAAATATTTTGCTTGTCGTATGATCGGATTTTGAGACGTTGTAGTAGTTAAAAGTGGTGTTGCATGATCCGTGAGGTGGTGTTTCAATTCATTGTTCAAACGTGGGTAACAAGCGTGTTGTGGAGCGTCCGCTAGAAAACATGTCTCATTACACGTCCTCGTTCCACATTATAAACCGCCTCTTGCACTCTGTGCCACGCCATTATCACCGCCACCGCCCATAGGGATGCTTTGGGCATGTTTGGATGTTTCTCCACGGCTTGCTTTGCCTAGCTCGGCAAGGATGCATGGGTTTGGATGCCTAGTTACTTTTCCTCGATGCCCGCGTTTTCTAGTATCCCTTGCTAGCTTGGGAGAGCAAATTTGGCTCTCCTCTGGTGATAAGCTTTGTCTTGCCCATCAAATCGAGGCCAGCAAGGCTAGTCTAGAAACTAAACATTTCCGAAAGAGTACCCCGTCTCCATTGTCGCCAAAGCTGGTCTTACTAAAATTCTAGTCCTATTATCAAAATAGGAGTAGAATTTCACTCTTGCCTCTAGTAAAAATTAGGACCCTTGAAATATAAACATCAAAATAATTATATACGTATACAAGGTACTACCTGCATTTGTTTTTATTTGTCGTTAGGACATGAACAGCTAGTTCATTTTGTGAAGAAGTTTCTTGTCGGAACGACAAACATTGCCGAATGGGGGGAGTACGGCGTAGGGGTTTTGAGTCACAACATGCTGCGTGAGGAGTCGGAGATGTGTCTACGAATCCAGGAAGACGAGACCGTGCTGTGTGCACAAAGGGCCATCGTCGTGGCCGTCCTCTGTACTCCTATCTTGGGCCAGGCTTTTTGTACACCTACTGCTATTTGTGCACACGGTATGAACTTGCATTGGGGGCCCTTTTGGTCTGGGGAGTGAGTGGGGACCGGACCCAGAGCGACCGCCCCTCCCGCCCCCGCTCAGAGCAGCGCCGGCACTTTCCGGCGCTGGCTGACCACCGCCGCCCGCAGATGGCTTCCCCGACCGGCGCCAATCACCGCTGCGGACATATCGCTTCCCCACCCGGTCCCAACCGCCGCCGCTGCGTCCGCGACACCGGTCGGTCCGAGGACAATAGGCACTTCACGCCAAGGGGAGATAATGCCGACGACGACCAATCTCCCCAGCGCTCTAGGATTTCCGGTTGGGAGGAGGATGGCGACAGCAGCAGGAGGCGACCGCCGCCGCCACCACCTTGTCGAGAGCTCGAGGCGCCGGGACGACTGCAGGGATCCTGAGCGCCGATTCAGGAGATGATCCTCCCTGATGGGCGTACAATTGGGATCAGCATCCGTTCTTTGCACGTGGCACCGATGATGCCGGAGGAGGAGGTGGTGAAGGATAAGGCGAGCCCGGAGTGCCAGCAGCGCAGCTGGGATTCCCTCGAGAAGAGCATCGATGGTTTAGTCACCAAGGCCAATGCGGCCAATATCAAGGACATTGCGCCGGAACTCTTTGCTCGGAACCTAGTTCGCGGGCGGGGGCTCTTCTGCCAATCGTGCATCAGGGCACAGATGGCCTCACCTCAGTCCACGGATGTGTTTGCTGCTCTTGTCGCGGTTGTTAATGCCAAATTCCCGGAGGTTGCACACTTTGCTTGTTGTTCGTGTTGTGCTGCAGTTCAAGAGGGCAATCAAGAAAAATGACATGGTGAGCTTTACCTCACTTTCACTCTCTTTCTGCCATTCTGCTTGTAGAATAGATGCTTGTGTGGAAATGCTTAATGTCTAGTTGCATGCTGGTGCTTTCAGACACGTGTCTTGGAGTGTCTGGGTATTTACCTAATCCTTGTCATGGTTTCTGCTCTTTTTCTAAAACTTGTCTTATTTACTCTACAAAATAAAATGGGTCATCATATTTAGGGCTGGAAAAATAGCTCGAAGCTCGTGAGTTGGCTCGGGCTCAGGAGCGGCTCTCGAGCCTCCAACGAGCCGAGCCTAGCCGGATTTTCTAGCTCGCAAAAGTAGCGAGCGAGCTGAGCGGCTCAGCTCGGCCCAAGACAACTAAAGAATAATTTCACGATGATTAATGGATTAATTAATCATTATTAGTGGTATGAATTAATATTTATACATAGAACATAGCAATTTGTGTATACATAAAAAAAATATGTACCACATAATTATTGTTATTATTGAAAAAATATGTAAATTAATTTATTTTTACTTACCGAGCCGAGCTGAGCCGGCTGTCTGAGCTCGCAATACAACCGAGCCCCCAGATCGGCTCGTTTCCGGCCCTAATCATGTTGAACATTAAATTCTGCTTCTAGTTGGGATTGTTCAGTGTACATGGAATGAACTCTGGCTTGTAATTTCGGATTCAAATTCTGACCGGCGTTGGGTCTATCCCTCTCTTTATATAAAGTTGTATTAGGGTCATTTTACTTTACATTCTGGATCCTGGTATAATTAAGCCCTATATGCAAACCATTATTTGGATTTGATCCTGGTGCACGACCTACATGTAAATCTTTATTTGCATCCGGGCTAAAGTTTTTTGCACATTTGTTGGAGACAGATACACTCCGTTGGCATGTTTTGACATGCATCCAGTTGACTCAGGAACAAACATCGTCATCGTCTCGAATTTTTATTAACGTTTGTGAATATTATTCCCTCCTTTCTTATTGCACAACCCTCTATCTTCCATCATACCACAAATATTGAACAACTGGTTTCTTCTGCAGTATCTCTTGGAGCGTCGTGGCATACATCGACTGAATGAGAAGCTGAATAATCCTAGTATGAAAGGTTTCTTTGAGTCAATCTTTCCAAAGGACCATCCGAACGACACGAGTTTCACCATCTGTTTCTCCACGGCCACCGTTCTTGGGTGTATCATACAGAAACATATGGATAAAATGGCGCCCCGTACAATACAACAGCATCTACCTGTATCATCTGGGTATGATGAGTCAGGGTCTGAGCCAGAACCAAGCTCTCGGATCAGAGCAATTAGAGAGAAGAAACCTAAGCCATCAAGTGCACCTCCAACTTTGGAGCTGTTTGCATTGGCACCCCTCCGTTCTGTTATTGAGCTGCTTGTTCCTTCCACGTACTTCAGAGCCGTGCATCCATGTGCAAATATCAGATTTTAAGTGTTCGTGTGGTACTTAATGAATGATTTTGGATTGGCACCTTTTTTTTAGAAAAATCTCATCACCTAAGGACTACTCCCTCCGGTTTTTTTATTTGGCACGGTTGACTTTTTTTTTTCAAAACTTCAATCGCTCGTCTTATTCAAAAAATTTATGCAAACATGTAAAAGTGCAATACATGCTTAAACTAATCGTAACGATAAAACAAATAACTAAAAAGTAGATGATAACTTATAATTTTTTAAAATAAGATGAGTAGTTGAAATTTTGAAAAAAAATTCAACCACGTCAAATAAAAGAATGGATGGAGTATTTGTATTTGCCATACCTGTTTCCCTTGGTGGATAGAAATTACATACTCCTAGGGCCCAATTTAATATTTGTGATTACTAGGCTTGACTATCTTGTGAAAATGTGCCCTCAACGCCCGCAAATCCTTTGTGCCTAGTGATGTAGCACCCTTTTTGAATTTTGATTGATATAAAAACTTGCATTGATTCCCACTTGAATGTCATGTTGTATGAAGTCTCTATACTTTTAAAAGCTAACAAGGTTCTTGACTTCACCCCTAGCCCCCGCTCTATCGAGCGAAAACAAGCACCAACAGGTGGGTTCGCCGCCTCCAGCTAGACCGTGTCGCCTTCTCCCTCCCTCAGTGCGACCTCACCCCCACCACCCTACCCTCACGCCACCCTGACCACCTCACACCCTCCCTTCGTTGCCATCACCACCGGCTACCTGCTCTGTGCGGCCCTCGCCCTCCGCCACCATTGTCACGTGCTCTAGTGCCTGGCGCTCGAAGCAGTCCACATTGCTATCTACCCTGTGCCCGCCTCCTTTTTCTCACGTGCACAGCCTCTCTCCAACCGTTGACCGACGCGCCCACGCCCCTCTCTCACCGTGCCAACCCTCTCTCCGTCGCTCCTCTCCCAGTTCTCGCGTTCTGCACCAGAGTTAGATCTGCCACTGACGAAGCCCACTATCCCGCACCGCCTTTTCCTCCTCTAGCAATAAATCCGCCGCCACCGACGCCCATCGCTCTCCCCCACCACCCCGGCGGCAGCAACACTGTTGCCTGCTGTCCCTTCCACACTCAATCACCACCATATATTGTCAGCCACCGGTAGCCATTCCTTGAAGTCCGACATGCATCTTCAGATTCCTCCCCAACCAAACCCCTTGAACCCTAACCCCAAATCTAAGCTCGCGTAAGATGGAGGCGCTTGCTGGAGATGAAGTAGCCAAGGAGTGCCAATTGTTTCTTACTAGTGATTGAAGCGCGCTCATGCGCGCAAAGCACCCATACTAAAGACCAAAGACGGCCTCATTGTCCAGTGGCATATAATAGTATAAATAGATAATGATAGTATAAATAGATAGGATTGAAGGATATATTAGATCAGAACTCATCAGTAACAACGCGTTTCAAACTGCATTTACTGTTTAGTTATAACCACATCAGTTCCCATTTAAAACTTTTCTTCATATGCCATTCTACCTATCTCCTAATCATTAATGGCTTTCGATTGAAATTGAGCTTAAATGGGAAATAATAGGCTGCTCACACATCTTCTACCAAGCAGTAGACACATTGTTGCTGTGGTATCTACCTAATAACAAAACGCCATCAAATATTCAGCTCAGCTATCTCCAAAACCTAGCTTGAATCGGTCCTGTAACTCTGCAAACGACAGCGTGCATGCCACAGGTTCAAACACATGTAGTCGATGCTTGATCAGCCACATACAACGCCATTGGAACCTGGAAGTTGGGAAATTAGCATACCTATCTGCCATGCAAGCTGCCTCAAAGAATCATTAGCGAGGAATAGAACAAAGCAAATTCTGCAAAAGACAATTAAATAAACAATCTAAAAATTATTCTTAACTGCCATGCATGTTGCCTCAAATAATCATGGTGACATACCTATCTGCCATGCACGTCGCCTCCAATAATTAGCGAGGAATAGAACAAATCAAATTCTGCAAGAAGACAACTAAATAAACAATCTAAGAGTTACACCTATCCAGCGGTGATTCTAGGTGGCCTGTGAGCATAATCATTTACAGTTTTAATCCAAATTCTGGCTGGTTTTAACCAATCACACAAGGAGGCACCATTTTAGCTCAATGGAGCATACCTACAATGGTACTATATGAATCAACCTCCTTGCGCCATTTTAGAATAGATATCATTCCAATGCAACCTGACGTTTTTTTTAAAGCTAGGGAAAACAGAGAGAATTAAAAACAAGAGTGTCTTGAACATTCGTACCAATCACCATGGATTTGAGTAGAACAGAACCAGACTCCTCCCATCAGTACAAAACCTACAAAAAAGGTAGAGTAAGCAAAGCTCACACTATAGAAAACTGTCAAATTTTACATTTAATCCCTCAGTCATTACGAACTAACCACAAGTTTCAAATATACTAACAGGGTATTAACATAATCTGAGCAGATATAGATATAATTGTATTTCTGTGATTTTAGTTGCACTACATTGTAAGTTCCAATTCCTTTATTCAAGGTAGGTATCATCAAGTCACAGCTCGAGGCTACATTGTTAGCTCAGTAGGTTTCGATAGCTTAAGAAGAGCAATACCTGCAGTACATTAAGATCTAATAAGATTGGGAAACACACAGATCCTGAGTAGAAAGTTTCTTCCACTTCAAGCCAGTACATTAGTCATATAGTTTACCACCATCAATGTGGTTGTTATGAAGAGTTTAAATGATTCAAGAGTTGTCCAGAATATATATCACAATATTTTATCTAGAAATAGTTCTAGCAAAGAAAATATAAAATGAGGAAGGAAAAAAAAAACAGGTCTGCTGGGAGCACTGTCTGGTAAACCAAGATCGATGAGAGCAATGCAATTCTTGATACCCTAAGTGTGTTTCTGTCAGCATATGCACAAATAAAAAAGGGACCGTCAAAAGCTGCTTACAACATTTCCATATGAAGCATTATAATGCAAATTGTACAATAACTAATCATCTCAAAATGAAGCATTGTAGGGCATATAGCTGAAAACAAATATCTCAGAACTACTTCATAACACAGTAGTAAAGTGCCATTATGTACCACATATAGTAGGCAAACTAAATAAAAGCCAGTGGCAGTGCACATTTTCCTACCCCTAAGGTTCAATGGAGCCATTTTTCTGTTCACAACAAACATTTGTGGAGCAAAGGTACAAGGAATAGTGGTCCCTGGTTACTTCCACAACAAATTCAGGGACATTTGTTATTTGCTGTCTAAACCCATGCCTCCTATTGTTCTTTGTGAAAACGACACTATAAATTAATCCCCTTTCTCTGATAGAAGTAAACTGTAGGAAGGAAACATCAAAAGGTAGGTAGAAAACCTAGGCTCTCAGCATGATAGCAGGTTGCATTTTTCTAGGACATACAGTAGGGAAATCATCAAAATGGTTTTATAAATCTTATAAATCCTGAGAGTCCATTGTTTTTTACTATTTTCTGTAGTCTACATAGAATGTTTGCACAACATTAGTTGGACAACAAAGAAGTCCCACATTGATTGTGATACTTTTTAGCAAAGTGGAAATTCCTCCTGATAATCCCTACCAAGGAAAATAACCACATACCTTGCAATGGATGCCAGAATACGCTGAAGCAAAGAGCTGAAATATGCCCATGAACTGACAGATCTTGCTAAGCCAAACTAATAAGGAAACCAACAAGGGATATCAATTCTATCAAGCCCAAAAGAGCATCGATAATAGGTGCAGTAAAATATAACTGCTGCTAATCTTGCAAGGCATTCAGGAAGCAAGGAGACAACAGGCAGTAAAACTTGCAATGCAGACAGGTGCAAGGAGATCACTCACCCGGCCTTGCAAGCAGACGGCGTACGCTGGTCTTCCTCCTGTAACAAAAGGAACACCAGCAAGCCCTACTGTATGAATGCACCACAGTAGCAATAACATAAAAAATCTATTGTAAAGAAATAGAGTGAAGAATAGAGTGAGAAAAAAACTTACCCAGACAATATTCAGGAAGTTGGAGGAGCTTTACAACAATATCTATGTATGATGCAGAAAATTTCTGCGGATCATTCAGAGATAACAAGCTAGCTAACCTGAATAGCTGAAGTTAAACTGATCAGGAATTCAGGATAGAAGAGAAACTTACTTAGAAAGGTGCCATCACACTAAGCAAAATTAAAAATATCACCCTTGCTGACCCCACATCAGTTTATTGTTCACAACATCTCTGTAGTTCCTCAGCAAAGAGACATCTCATCAAGAGGAAACCTGACCCTGCAGTTTTTAATATGGATAAAATGAAGATTAAATTCATAAGCTTATCGGGAGGAGTCACAAACACGTCACTCAGAGAATAATATTTGATGACATGCTAAAATAAACTAATTTGGCTGGAAGTAAAAAAAACTGATTTGGAATCATAGTTTGTTTAGAGTAGTGGCATTACCTATAGAACCACCAATCAAACCGGTTGTAGGCATTGGGCCCTGTACAACCAGCAAAAAGGCACACATGAATTGATGAAGTGATTAAAAATGGTGAGTTCACTTGTGCGAATGAAGCCTCACCAATCCGCTCTTCCATGAATTGATAAAGCGAACGAAGCCTCACCAATCCGTTCTTCCATGGCGTTGATGGGAACACAACGGCAGCATGTGTGAACATGCATTAATAGTTTATGATAGTCTAGCTATGTATCCAAGCAGCATCATTGGCAAGAGGCATAAGCTCAGAATCTCAGATTAGAGTTCAGAACAATAGACAAGAGACATGATAGGAATAATACAAAAGATGATGCTAAGAAAATGCGGACACCATTTCATGAAAACAGAAAGTGAGCATCACAGCATGTCTCTTGCCTCAGGTCAAAGTGTAGCATGAATTTGAAATAAAACATTGTAGCAAATTATTGTTGCCTCAGTTAATAATGAAGCATCAATTATAAATAAAACATCATCGCACATGCCTCTTGCCTCAGTCAAAGTGCAGAAACAACAGTATAATCATCTCAGTTGACAAGAGTATATAAGCAGCAGAAGAGCAAAACCAAAAGAAATTATGACTGCACATGTCCACTGCAGCCAGATCAGAAAAGGAAAATTGTAGTCGAATTAGAAGAAATCAAAAGCATCAGATTAGATTGCAGTGAAGGGAGCAAGAAGATGACCTTACTTCTCAAATTCATAAAGTTATTTTAACTATGGACTCTTGCTCAGATTAACAAAGATAGTCTCATGTTCTTGCAATGAAAAGGCAGCATGGACAAATGCTCAGGTAATAGGTTGCCGTCATAAGTGCATAAGAGATCTCATATATTATTATCATAACCCTAGTTAAATCATCATATACCTGGACATATGCTCAGAAATATCATGCATCTCTACCAAACACACAGCAGCAGCATCCAGGGAACGCAAGATGTAAATCATGCCAGCATCAGCCAACTACACCGCATCATCATCAGGAGCACACATGACGTAAATCACGCAAGCATCAGAGGAGGGACAAGATAGGAAGGGGAAGGGGAAGGGGAAGGTTTTCACATACTGCAAGCTCTTGGATCGAAGAGGCACCAGCAGAGAGGGCAAAAATGGGGAACCAGCAAGGAAGATGGAAGGAGGCAGGAGGCTCCAAGCCGCGGATCCGGCCCGGCCTAGGAAGGCGGCGGTGGCGACTGCGCAGGCGGCCCAGCCGGCCGAGCGCCACACCACACGCGTCGACGGTGCCCTGCACAGCGACAGCCTGCCCGACCATCCCATCCCAGGATGGTGACGCCGGTCGTCTGTGCAGGCCGCCCGACAGACGCGCGGCACACCACACGCGGCGGCGGCACCCTGCGCAGCGCAGCGACGGCCTAGCCTCCGGGGCAGCCGACGACGACCGGCTGCAGCGGGAAACACCGGGGCCCCAAGAACCAACAACAAGCGCGGATCTGCGCGCAGCGCGTCTGGGGCCGGCCGGGAACCCTCCGGCGGAGGCCGGAGGCGGCACGTGCACGGGTCCAGAGGAGCCCCGAGGCGCGCCGGCGGCGGCGGCGCGGGCGGATCTGGCCGGCCGTCGCGCGGTGCGGGGACGCGGCAGAGCCCGGAGGTGCGGCGGCCATGGCTGGCTGGGAACCCACCGGCGGCGGGCCTGTGGGGAGGGAGGAAGAGGTGAGGAACGCATCTGAACCGATGCGAGATGGAGCGAGGAGGCGAGGAGGGGGCGCCGCCGCCGCGGACAGGGCCTTTATCCGCAGCCGGGCTCCGAGGCGCGCGGCCTCCCAGGCGGCGCAGGCCCCTGCGGACTGGCTTCCCGCTCACCTGCCATCGAACAGGAGGTCGACACGGCATCCGTTGCAGAGGAGGCAGCCAACGGGAGGTCGACAGCAGCCTCTGAGGGTCTCGGAGGAGGCGCCGGCCAAGCCCACCACGCGCCGCGGCCAAGGGCGGCGGCGGAGTGAACAGGGTCCACGGGGTACCCTGCGCCACCGCCGGGCCGGGATGGGGCTGCGGGCCCCCTGGAGCGCGCGACGCCGAATCGCCGCAAGGCACGCGGTGCCACGGGAAGGGCGCCCTGGGCGTGGCGCACGGGCGTCGCTGCGTCGCGGCCGCGCGGAGGACCGGCGCACGTACGACGGCGAGGAGAGCCGCAGGCGGAGGATCCGGCGGTGAACGGTAAATTTGGATGGCGTGGTTGGTCTGGACGGCGCGCGTTTCTCGTACTTTGAAATTTCAGCTTCACGTGACAACACGACAGGAGTGGCCGCCCCCCGAGGTTGTATGTCCTCCATGTCTCAGGACACCCAGTGTTCCGCGACTGCAGCTTCATTCCTCGGCGACCAGCTAGAGGATCGATGTTCGGCTTCTTATGGTCCTTGGCAGCACACACAATCGCATCAGCCTGAGCTTTCACAACTTTTCTATTAAAAAAAAAAAAACAAGGTGCCTCGGCTTCAAGCCTCCATTCGCCTCCTGGCACGGTGAAGAAGCTAACAGTATCAAATTAACATAGTACGCGTACTATTGCGATTACGTTCTGCTAGCTGGGCCTGGGCGACGGGGGTGAGGACACTGTCTCTGACCATTTGAAAATATGAACACACGCACACCCTATGGGCATCTCCTGTAGTAGATCTCGATATTTAACATATTCAATTTTATTGACCATTTGGTTTTAACAACATGGCTCCAAATCCAACCGATGATACCTTCTCAGTGAATCACTAAGTTTTTTTTTTTTTATATCCAGAACCAAATGTTTTGGTCACGCAAATCACCCGTGTGATGGAAAGCTCGTGTATAAATCAGGCGCGTATCAAATAGACAGACGCTTATTCGAAATATAGAAACAGCGTACTATGAACGAGGGACTATATTCAACGTATCATCAACTGCTCCTCCACAAGCACGGGCACGCAGGCAGAGTCAGTGGCCGTACTGTCGGTACCAGCAGCAGCGGGCGTCGCCGTCCCCGGGGCCGACGACGCTGCCGCGGCTGTGGAGCCACCACAGCAGGTTGGTGAGCGAGTTGCCATCGTCGTAGCCCGTGAGCGCGCGCGTCTTGGCCAGCGCGGCGTCCCTGTCGTAGATGCCCTCGAGCGCGTACACGAACCCCTTCCAGCCTTCCCCGACGCCGTCCCTCGCCAGCGCCGGCAGCGTCCACGCCACCAGGTCCTTGACGAAGGCCACGTCCGGGAAGAGCGCCTCGCTGATGGGCAGCAGGGGCAGCAGCTGGATCCCCAGCCGGCACTCCCTCCACTCGGGCGGCGCGAACCACAGCCCGCTGTCGCGCTTGTTCGCCCACAGCACGCCCACCACGCGGTTGTTCCCGCTGAAGTCGTCCTCGTACATGCCCATGCCCTCGCCGCCTTCCCGGACGTGCCACCACGTCTGCGCCGCCAGCATCTCCAGCGCCGTCAGCGTGGCGCCGGCGGAGACGAGGTGCGCGTCGCCGTAGCTGAGCCCCACGAGCGCGGCCGAGTAGTAGGCGTTCACGGCCTCGCTGGTGCTCTCCTGGTTGCGCCCGTCCGCGAACTCCGTCAGCCCGCCCGCCCACGAGTGCAGCTTCCACAGGTCGAACATCCGCAGCCGGGTGAAGCTGCCGCCGGGCCTGTTGCGCGACAGCGTCATGAAGTCGGCCACCATGGCGTAGGCCTGCGGCATGTACCGGCGGCCCCAGCACGGGTCCAGCTTCGCCAGCACGGCGATGGCGTAGAGGAAGTAGCCCAGGTGGTAGTGGTGGTCGTTGAAGATGCCGAAGCCGAAGTCGGCGCCCGAGTCCCCGAGCCCCTGCAGCGTCACCAGCCCGCCCCACTTGGCGTCGTAGAAGAAGCCGTTCCCCGGGAAGCTGCCGTCCAGCCAGGGCGTGACGGCGGCCCTGAGGAAGCTCTGCACCGCGGGGATGGCGTCGGGGCACCCCACCTCCTCCGCGATCAGCGCCAGCCGCGCCGCGCGCGCCACCGCCTTGCCGTAGAAGTAGGAGGAGGTGGTGGCGATGGGCGCGGACGCGAGGCCCGCCACGTCGGCGCGCAGCGCGGCGGCCACCTCGGCCGCGCCGTCCTCGCTGACGCCGCGCGCCGAGTGCCACGCCGGGGCCACCGGGTCGGCGCGGAGCGACCAGGAGTCGCCGACCACGCCCACCAGGTCGCCGTCGATGCTCCGGTACCGGAAGTCGTCGAGCACCCGCGCGCCGCAGTCGTGGGCGAGCAGGCGGAGGTGGAGCGGGTGCGCCAGCATCAGCAGCTCCCCGCCGCCGGGGGGCCCCTCCTTGCGCCAGGCGTAGTCGACGCAGAAGGGCCGGCTCAGCGCGGCGTCGCCCGCGGTCGGGAAGCAGCGGCTGTAGCGGTCGAGGGCCGGCTCCATGGACGCGTCGGGGAGGTAGGCGACCCGGATGGCGCCCGCGTAGCCCGGCGCCGAGAGCCGCGTGGTGGTCTCCTGCGCGAGGCGGATCGGCGCCGACGCATAGAGGAGGAAGGTCTGGCCGCTGTTCATCCGGAGGCGCCATTTGCTGCCGCCGCAGTCGTCCTCGCCGCAGGCGGCGACCTCGAGGAAGGCGTGGACGGACGAGACGGAGACGTCGACGGGGCCGGCCGTGGTGGTGAGGGTGACGTAGGGGCAGCCGCGGACGAGGTGCGCGCGGAGGGACGGCGAGACGTCGAGCGTGACGGAGAGGTCGTCGAAGGCGGAGATCCGGTGGCGGCCCGCGGCGGCGTCGGAGACGGTGAGGTCGGCGACGAAGGTCTGGATGACGAAGCTCGGGGAGTGGTTCCGCGCCGGGTAGCAGACGTCGAGCGCGGCGCCGCCGGGGGAGCGCACGGAGTAGGGGTGGATGTACTCGGGCTGGTCCCCGTTGTTGAGGGCGAAGTTCTGGAAGAAGGAGTTGGTGGGGAGCGGCGCGGCGAGCAGCGGCGGCGCGAAGAAGCGGGACGGGTCGGGCAGCACCGTGGACGCGGCGCGCGGGAACACGTGGGCCGGACCCGGCGCCGGCGGGCGGTGGCTGCCGTGGTGCGGCATGGCTCCTGGGGCGAGGAGCGGGGGCGGCGTCTCCGGCGGCGGCGGGATCGAGACGGGGACGGGCGGAGGCGGCGGCGGCGGCGGCGGAGTGGTGGGCCTGGGCCGGAAGAAGGCGAAGGGAGGCTTGGAGGTGAGGACGCGCGTGACGGTGCGGCCCAGCTTCTTCGTCCACTGCCGCATCTGGCCGCCTGCTTATATTATATATATATACTGCCTGCCGCGCGTGATCTCTCGGCTGGGCTGGGCTTTGACCGGGCGAACGCGTTCCTGGCCCCTGCGTGTATTGTATTGTATACCGACAACAGAAAGAATTGAGAGTACAAGTTGATCGATAATAATGGACCGACACTGACAGAGATGATTAGCGGCTAAGCAAGCACGATGATTTTACTGCCATGTTGTTTGGAGTAGTTGAGCCGAAGCAAGAGCGGAGTGGTTCCGGCGGCCTACCTTGTTTTAGCGAGATCAAAGAGGGCGCGATGCGATGCGATGCGACGGTCCTTGAATGGAGTGGTTGCAAGGACGATCGGAGGATTAACGGACCCAGCGGCGGGTACGGGTAGGTGGCCGGCAGGTATGGAGGAGGAGGACGCAACGCGACAGGGCAGGAAGACGTGTTCTCCGGACGGACGATGTCGCCTCCTCCCCTCCCCGCCGGGTGAAGCAAGGGGCGACGGGCGCTTGCCGTGGCGGCGAGTGCTTGCCCGCGATGCCGTGGCGGCAGCCAAGGGGACAAGAGCACGCCGTTTTTGTCCCTGGTTGCACGCGGCGGCAACCAGGAGGAAACGGGAAAACCCATCCCGTGCCGCGACGCGGCTGCTCTGCGTGTTTCCGGGGACACGCGCGACTCCGAGTCTCCGATCCTTCCTGGACTCGCCGTCTCGGTCGGCATTTCCTCCCTCGCTAAGCAAGCAACGCGGCAGAGGCCGTTGCCTCGTCCCAACAAGTTGGCTTGGTTGCGCATAACTCCAAACCCAAGAAATACTTTAGATTAGACAAGGGTACACGCTGGAGCTCCACCAGTCAGCTCTGCTCCTCACACTCAAAGTCCACTCCCCTCCTCACAACTCATCAACTTCCTTATTATGTTCAAAAACATGGCACAGTAGCTGCACTTGTAGGCACAGTATAATTTGAATATATGATAATATGATAGACGAAATGCCGGAGTCGGTCGGTCTCAAGGAGACATCTTTACAACTTCTATAATACACCGTTCAACCGTACAAATTATCTCACACAACTTGGATCAATTTATTATTCGACCACACTTAAGGGATAAAACGTCCATTTGCACCGAGACATGAACACAAACTGCACGTAGTTGCATCACTCAACTCAAAGCCCCTGCACCGCACACCAATCAAATGTCCATACTGCCTTTTTTTTTATCTTTATTATTTATTTTAGAAAACTAAAATCTTGCCCACAACCACCGAGATCTGGCCTATCACATCCAAAAGTGATTTCTCCAGGGTGAGACGCGACGCCACTGTCATCGCCATCCCCAGATCCTGGAAGAATTACACCACACACAAGAAGAGAAACATATATATCAATGGATGCTTCCAAAGAATTAAACAGTGCCCAAAGATGTCATCTTCAACCCGTAGAAAGAGCCAGGCATTCACTAGTAGGCTCTCTTCACCGGAGAATGCAAATAGCTGTGCATTTGGAAAATTTACACCGCAGCACCACTTCCCCGCACATGGATGGAAAGTGCCTAAGCTAAATAATGCATTTTCAGTATCCAGGTACAAGTTTCTTTCCTCGGCATTACGCTCATCTCACATGGCTTTGAGAATCTGTGTAGGCAAGTTTCAGAAACTCTCGTACAAAAATGATTAGTTTTTGAAGCCTAGCTCCAAATCGATTTTGGTCTGAATTCTCCTAATACAGGAAACAGGACCTGAAGCTTTCAAAAAATTATAAACTCTCTTTTTTACAAATTATATATACCATTTGAATTTTTTAACACCAACTTTAGCCACTCGTCTTATTTAAAAATTGTAATAATTATTTATTTTCACTATTGATTTAGGTTATCGTATAATATTCTTTAAGCATGGCTGTGATTTTTAATATTTTTTACTAAAATTAGTTGTCAAAGTTAGTGTATATCTATACTATAAAAGGAAGAGTTTTCGCGGTACCATTTTTCACCCAACAAAAACATTTGTACCCCTCACATTTGTCCCACTGGACAGGTTGAAAAAGATTGGAAAGAGTTGAAAAAGAGCTAAAGCTGATAGAAGAAAATGTTTTCACCCTTTAGTCTTTTATTTTCTCACCTTGTTCTGTACTCATACCCAACAATAGTTTATTTGCCTAGAAATTGATGAAAAAAGAAAGGCACCAATTTAGCATGTCTTTTTTTTAATCCCTTATTCTCTTTTCTTTTTCCTTCTTCATTGATCGCTGGTTGGTTAGTTTCTTCTTTTTCTTCTACGCTTTAGATTTACCACGTGCATGTGGCACGTACTTTTTATGCTAGTAATTTAAAAAGAATGTAAGATATACTAAGGGCATGGCTGTACCTAATGTCAAAAACGTGTAAGATATACTAAGGCCATGGCTGTACCTAACGTCGAAAACATGCAAAGCATCCTTTCATTGAACTCCGACAATCTCTTGGTTTTCAAGCCCAATTTCTAAACAGGCCAAACTTCTAGAGCAGCTTTCAATTTAGGCAGATAAATGATTGTCCACGTTTCAGCTCCAAGCATTTTTCTGTTCTTTTTTATTTGTCACATTTTAGTTCAAGAATGAACTGGGGATGATAAATATTCGAGAATGGAAATAGTACATAAAAATAAAAATAGAGTAATAACCTCAAATAAGCATGTTAAGTGATGGCCTTACAAGTTACTCCCTCGGTTTTTAATATATATCGCTCTTTGATTCATTTTATTTAAAACCGGAGGGAGTACAACACAGCAAAGATGGCAAAGATGAACAGCAACCACTCAGTCATTGTCAGGATCCAACGGAAAAAAATCCGACAAAATAAAGGAATAGGGGTAGGAATTGGAAATGTAGGCAAAGGGAGAGATAAGAGTAGCAGATGTTTTTCTTCTCTGCCTTTTACTTCCGGTCTTTTACCCGGTGTAATCAGTACAGATAGAAATGGTATTACAGTCAGCTGATCACAGCTATTACATCAGTAAAATGACAAATGCACTTGTGACCCTAATATCCCTAGTGAATGCTTCCGATGTTGCCATGCCGTTTGAAGTGAAACGGGCCATTACATTAGCCATCTTTTATTTCTTTAGAAACATAGTACAACGCTGGCATTCATACGCATATACACTCATCCCAACACTTTACTCCTATGAGTATCTCTGTGGAACTAGATTGCTATCGATGGAAATCTTGTCTACTGTTGGAACAATAAAACCGTTAAACCATGTAAACACCCGTGCTAAATCAAAGACTGAATCTGGATGGATAGATTCCACCAAAAAACCTAACCAGCTAGCCATCCTTTAGAGTTTCAGACATTGAGAACTGCTGCTTCAGAGTTTCAGGCTGAAACCTGATAGTCATGTCATCTAGGATGGTGGATTATAAGCCATCTGTGACCTTCCTTTATGAAGTAATTAACCTGAATATGACAGAACTTCTAAGAAATCTCCAAAAGATTATTATTAGTTAGGGAAGCACGGGTTCATAGAAGGCCGCTGAAGGCACCTCTTTCAGCAGGGTCAAACTAGATCCCTCGTCATGCCTACAAGATCCTCTCCTACTCTTTCCCAACTGAACTGCTGGATCTTAGTCCCCAGAGCAAGGCCTGCCATCTCCGTACCCAAGTTCTCCGTTGGGCGCTGTCGCCTTCCCATACCAAACGTGGTGAACATAGCATTATATAAAAAAATCGACCAGTAGGGGCTTTTAGCATTCATATATAGATCATCACGGGGAAATACATGGTACCCAAGTAAGCATTGGTACCAACCAAAAGAAATCGAGAAAGAATAGTCTGATACGTGGTACATTTCTGTGATGAAGTCTGACGGCTTATCCCATATCTCAGGATCCCTATGGATTGCAAATGTGTTCACAAGGAGCATTGCCCCCATATGGGAATATGAAACCCGCTAACCGTGCAGTCAACCGAGGACACATGATAAGTGGTGCTGGTGGGTATAGACAAGATGTATGCAGGATGATGCACCAAACTACCAAAGGTAACACAGCTTTGGGAGATCGGTCGCCTCGAGCAGGCGTATTGGATTCCCTATGCAAGCGCCAATCCGAGCTCTTTTCAGCACAGGAAGGGTTGTTTAGCAAGAGAGACATCGCCCCACTCGATTGTATCCACTGAAGTGCTCGTTCCAGCTTCGAGGGAGCCCCTCCAAAGAAAAAGAGAGAAAAAACGACTGAAATACCTCATTTAGTTTTCATTAATTTTAAAGTAGAAAAGACATAATAACTTAAAAGCTCGGGCTAAACATGTTCTGACCATGCCAGCTGCCCAGCTCCGCTCCTAGGAGTTATGCCTCCCTCATCGATGACGAACAAGATGACCTGGATAACACGCACGCATGCGACAAAGTGGAACACACCTAGAGAATTTATTTTGGTGTGCAAAGAACCACATTTTCTGCAATTGATTGAAATATATATAGCAATGATCATGGAAGGCCTCACAGCACTACGGCCCTAGCTGCATGGCATGCCCCTTCATCAATACGCGCCATCCCATGCCCCTCAATCTGCCATGCGACCTAAGCGCTATTAAAAGAAACTCCCGCACGAACGGAGCGCGCGTCAAGCCAGCTACTTGGACGGTCCATAAATAGTCCATGGGCGGCCGCTTCTAACTTATTTACATAACAAGATATAAACAAATAAAAGATATGTTATGTATAGGATCTTGATCGTGCACCTGGATTACCTATCAATTTATTGTTAGAATCGCTTCTCACTTGATAGTGTTTAACATAAATATAAACACTCACATGCTCACCCTAGTGGACGGGGACGAGGCTCCACTGACATTGGTGTGGGATATTGACATGTGGCCTTGGTCCCATCTGACAGTGGCCCAACACTAGCGGGACCAATGTTAGCGAACCGATTCTATGGAAGCGCACACACAAAAGATATAACAACGCAAGCTAGCAAGTTTGTGGTCGATGCACCACTCAGCACACGTTTTTTTCCTTTCAGTTAGACGGTCAGTAGCAGCTTGTGCATTTCCATTATGCATTTCAAACTCCTCTCTGTGTAGAGCGCATCTATAATACTCAAACAGTGTTATGCACGACTATATATATGATTTGCTATGCTCAGCTTTACAGTAATAGACTTAAAAGTACATGCATAACATCCAGCCAGCCAACCAACCACTTGGTGGAGACTCGCTCCATGATCCTAATCTAATTAATGCAACGTGTTGCATGCAAGACATGACCTACCATGCCGTGCTAATGACCATGCAAAGCACTAACCACACAACTAACTAGTACCCCTCCGGTCATTAATAGATGACGTTTTTAGTTCAAATTACACTAATAAAATGGCTTATATGAATGACCTGGAGGGGATACTAATCAACATTTGACGACTATGCGTGCATTGGCCGCTTCTCGCAGCTAGGGATGCAAGCGAGTTAGCCATAAACCCATACATAAATAGATCATTTTTCGCAAGTTTCGTAGGTACCCATGAAAAAATAACCTATATGTGGGTCATGGTTAATCCGCCTTGCATCCCTACTCGCAACACCGCTTCACACGTACATCTCACGGCATGCCAACCTCTTTACCATGAGCTAGAACTTCACTAGGTATGTACATATATCATGTATACACATCTCCTGGTAGCATGTGGCCTACTCATATCTACCGTACACACTAGCTAGCTACATGCAAAATGGAATATAAACACACAGACGTATATGAATCAAGATTAGTTCTAATAATTCCACCTTAATCTTGTTCTCCAACACTGAATAACTCGCGAAGCCGCTCCTGTAATCGTACCTTATCAAGTGGCTTGGTCAGGATGTCCATGAGCTGCTCTTGGGTGACAACGAACTTCAAGCCACTGATGTCCCCAGCATCAATGCATCAAGAAAGAATTGAAACTTCATATAGATGTGCTTGCCTCTACCATGAAACATGGGGTTCTTGCTAAGGGCGATGGTAGACAACTAGACATATTGTCCATCGTGAGCCTTGGCGAGGAGACCTTGATGCTGATCACGTCCTCGAGTAGCTACTTGAGCCAGACCACCTGACATATATGTCGTTGTCGCCCCTGCGATGAACTCTGCCTCGCACGATGATAGGGATACTACGTGTTGCTTATGTCACAGGGCTACCGTCGAGGAATGAGACAGCCTGGTTCAGGCGCTTGCTCAAGGAGGTGATCAACGTCAAGGTCTCCCCATCGCACTGAGCAAGGACCTTATGCTTCATGATAGAATCAAGCACATCGATACGAAGTTTAACTTCATTCGTGAGTGCACGGATGCTATGGACACTAGTTTGGAGTTTGTGGGCACCTAGGAGCAACTCACGGACATCCCGACGAAGCCACTTGGGAAAGTACGATTCCAAGAACTTCGCGAGAGAATGGACGTCACAAAGCTCTATTACGCAAGAATTAGGGATAAATTGACAAGTAATCCAAGTGTAATGATCAAACTCCTGTACTTATCATACTTTTGTTTGTTTTTCATGCAAATAAGTAAGAAACGATAGCTCATGGATTACCTCTAGACCATCCAAGTAGCTGGCTCAACATGCGCTACGTTCATGTGAGAGTTTCTGTTTATGGATGACATGCTTGAGTGGCGTGGGTTGGCACGTTGTGATGAGGAGGCATGGCGCACAGCCCGGGCGTGGTGGCCGTGATGCCCTACATGTTTGCTGCTACATATAGTTCAATCAATTATAGAAAATGTGGTTCGTTGCCGCATAGAAAATGGTGTCGCTGAGCGCAAACACCGTCACCTTCTTGAGACTGCCCGTGCGTTGTTGTCCTCCTCCAGTCTCTACAGCTATTTACCTTGTGAACATTCAGCCTAATGTTCGGTCTGAAGCAGACAGATATGAACATGGATTTGAATTTTGAGAGAGACTGGATTTAAATAAATGGCCACAGACAATTCCTTTTCTAGGAAACCTAATCTCGGTAATTTTAAAAATAGCGAATTACCTTCGAGTTAGAGTTAGATATATACTACGTCTACATACAATATAATTGCAGTCGCCCTTAGGTACATTCAAACAAGGCGGCTGAGCTCTTTTGTAGAAGATTCATAAAAGGAGTTTCTTGCCGGGAGGAATCGATTGTTAGATCATAATCATGATTCACCCAAGGACCTGCTAGCCTAATGATGTGAACAGTGTAAACCGTAGTTCAATTAGGCACTAACCTTAATCATGTAGATGCCTTGCGGCTGCTGAAGCCCCCGTGCCTGCTTGGTGCAGGCATTGCATATGCTTGATGTGGAGAAGAAGACCGGCGCCATGCTGCCTTGATCGATCGGGAGGCTAGGGGTGTGTTCTAGTGCAAGAAACTAACCGCACCCGCACCAAATGGATTCGCAAATCCCCTCCTTATAGCATGGTTATCAGTACATGGTATGGGTAGGGATCACCGGACCAATAGTTAGAAACGGTAAGCACCTCCGATCGTGGTGCATCTGTAATTCTGTTCTCGTGATGGGGAGAGACCCAAGGCCCTTATAACTCGGTCAAGGCTTTGACCAGCTGCCCATTAAGCTGGGATCAACTCTAACAGAGCGCAATGGGCGGATGAGCTGGTCCGCGCAAGGCCTCGGGGTCCTCGTTATGCCCGCGTCAGCAGCACCCTCATGCATGGTCCATTGGTCGTCCGTCCTCGCTGGCGTGCCCTTCTCCATCTCCGTCCTCTGCTCCTCGATCAGCCCGACAGCCCCTGCATTAAGCGTTGGGGAAGTCATGGATTACCCATTCCCCATGCCCGCACTTTAACCACCCACAATTATCCATCTGCAAACAGGGAAGGTAATGTCCAATGGACGTGGATAACTCCCGGATAACCAAACAGGCATGAGAGGGAAGGGTGCCGGCGTGTTCCGACGTGCTCCTTCTGCTCCGTCGCCAACAACGCGCCGCCCAGGAGCTTCGACCGCGGCGACCTGTACCAACAGGTGGAGGTGCAGCAGCTCGCGCCGGGGAGAAACGGGCGGACGGCGGTGGCTGGGGACGGCATACGACCTACGACCTCGCCGGCGCCGCACTTCGCGGCCGCATGCCGGACGGCCTCGACGGCGCCGGCGCCACGCGCGATGAAGCTGCTAGCGCCCGAGGCGACTGCCGCGTGCCGTGGGTCCACGCTCGAGTGAAGGGGCGGCGGCGGCTGGACTGCAGCGGTGCTCTTCTGGATATGGATTAATGGCTAATTACCCATCATCACCTTACCCGTATCCAAAGACAAAAGCTAAAAGCCGTTGTTTTGTTGCCTGCTGTCACTCGAATTTCCATCCGTCCGATGGCATCTGTGTTGTCGTGGTGGCCATTTGATCCAGCTTAGTATCCACCGCATGTTTTGAAGGATTTGATCACGCGGCTCGATGGCCGTTGATCACACGGTGGGTCAGGAGCCATATGCCGTTGGATATGGTGTTTAACGATAGGTGGGGCCTTAGTTATCACGAAGTTTCTCTTTGAATTTGTTTATTTGAATCGGCGTCGGAAGCTTGAGGGCCATTCATTTCGGTAGGTGACGAGTTGGGGGAGGCATGGTCTTCCCACAGACAGCAACCACAAGGCGAATCATTTTTTTTTTTTGAATGAAGAGTTCAGTGTGTAAAATCTACATAACTAGGTATGTTAGTACAGCATATGCTCACCATATGCACAGGATATGCCTACTGTACTTACAGTGTGTGTACACTGTAATTGTAGTATGTATGTGTTTTAAACTATATTTACAATGAAAATACACTGTAATTACAATAGTATTTTGTGTTTATACACTGTATTTACAATAGAAATATTAGTATGTGTGTTTATACACTGTAATTACATTATGTGTGTTTATATACTATACTTACAGTGAAAAATACACGGTAATTACAGTAGTATTTTGTATTTATACACTGTACTTACAATGAAAATACTGGTATACACTGTAATCTTACTTGGAGGGCGGGCCGGTTGGCATAACATCCTTTGGAATTCGGGTGCTTTAATGCTTTTTTGCAACACCCGATTTGATTGATTCAAAAACTAGCTGATGCAATGAACAGGAACACTCGAATCAAAGGATCACAAAAGAATCGGGTGATTTGATGAGTGCCATCAACCGGTTGACATAAACAAAGCAAACACACAGATAACGAGTAGACAGACTCTATAAAAAATGAATGGGTAATCTACACCCTCCCTAAACTGTGCGGGTGTGGATTTGGGTATGGACATTGGATGCCCAGTGGCACCGCTGCTTCGTCCACTTCCAGCCGCCGTGCAGTCCAAGACTCCGATGTGCTCTGAAAAAGGATTAGCCTCACATTTGGACTTCATTAAACTAAGTTTTCATAGGGCTGAGCTTGCGTTTGATGGTGCCTTTGAGGATTGAGGGATTTCTGTTAGTACAACCTCAACTTCCGAGCGTCTTCAGCACAGTGCGCGTCCCCGCAGGACCAGTGCGCGTGCAGCAGCAGGAGCGGCGTGCCGTGCGATCGGAGGAGTGTGCGCTCGCAACATGCGCGTGTTATATAAGAATTGGGCTCAACTTGTGCACATCGTTTGATTTTTCAACTTTGAACTATGAAACTGGACAGCTCAGAACCTCAACCTCTCAAAACTGGACAATGCACCACCAAAGCTTGTTGAAATCATATCCCATGGTGGGTTTCTATTTCAATAAATAACAAATTATGTTTAATCTCTAAAAATTACAATTAATTTATTTTAAATTGGAAAAATACGAGAATGTTGCAAAAAAATTCTAAAAATATATCTACCTTTTGGTTATTTATTTGGAGATATTTGGAATTTAGTTATTCCTACACCTACTGTTCTATTACTACAGATAGCACATTAGAAATAAAAACAAATAAGTGTAACTCTAAATATATCACTAACACAGTAATGGATACAATATATTTTTAGAATTAAATTGGCATAAGTTTTCATATATTTTTATTTAAAAAGGATTGATTATAAAAAATTATAGATTAAAATTGTATGCCAAAAATCCCTGGCCAATAAGATTGATTCAACAGAGCATGTGTATGGCATTTCCAATGGTTGATTAGACAGTCCAATAGAATAAATATGTGCATATCAGAGAGGATGTGCAAACTGCGGAGAACGAGGAATGCATTTTGCACTGGCCGCTGAAAACAGCCTAACTACCTCTAGAAAACCTTAGAAATACATTTACAGAGGTGACCGTCTTAACTGTTCCCTTGTGAATCTTAGTAGTAACAGAAAACTGAACCTAGGATTTTAGATGTGAATTCCTAGGTGTTAGGTTTATTTAATATTTTTGGAATGATTTACACATCCATACTACCTCTATCCAATAAGAGTGTCAATTTATCATTTCAAAATTTTCTTATTGAGAGTGCCATTGTGCCGGCAGTTATCTTTTTTATGCCGCCATACAATGCACCACAACCAGTGAAAAATGAGATGATACATGCATCTTAATGTTAGCACTAGTCTATCAAAAAAACCTAGATTTGCAATTTTTTAGGACAAATATATTATTTGTTAAGAAACACATGTTTGTGGGGGATAGATATCCTCTAGGTCATCATGAAGCGTATTCTCTGCATGGGCCGTCGGAGGGCCCAATCCAAGAGCTGGTCGACTGACTCGGGCGTGAGGTACCAAATAACTTGGCGCACAAGACAAGGATTCGACCTGTACAAGGAAGATCTAAGAAGAATCCTAATAGGAGATGTAACTAATTCTAGTAGGACTAGAATCAACTTGTAACCCAAGCCATGCCGGACTATATAAGGCTGACCAGGGATCCATTTCAAGCAACTCAACTCATGACACAACTCTCTCGACCTCATATGCTCTCGTTGTAACCTCGAGAGCCCAAATCAATATAACTCGCACCAAACAGAACGTAGGGTATTACGCATCTCGTGGCCCGAACCTGTATAAATCGTGTGTTCTTGTCTCTTGTCGTGTTACATGCGAACTATCGAGCTACGGTCGATCTCACCAATCACAAAAAGCACTGCGTGATACATCCCGTGGTGTACTGCCGGTCCCAAACACCGACACATGTGGAAAATGATTTAGAGTATGGTGTAAACAACAAAGGCAAGTGGAGAGCTTTCCACAGAGGAAATGTCAACAATGAACATGTGTTTGGTTCAGAGACGTAGGGGATGTGAGGGTTCCATTCTGGGTTTTTTTGGATGGCCCCATCTAGGTATTTGGTTGGGAGGGATGGTTCCTGTTGGACACATGGGATTTCATTCGAATTAACAATGTGAGACACCATTAGTGGGACCCACCTATCATTCTCACATCTAGCTCTTCTTCTTTCTTCTGCTACCACTCTTGTCGTGTCGCATCGCATCGCGCTGCTGTAGCCCTCCTCCTCCGATCGAGCCGCCTCACCTCACGTGCCAGCCGCTGCTAGCCCTCCTCCTCCTTCTCCTCCTACTGCGCCGCCTCCCCTCGCATGCGGGCAGCCGCCAGCGCTCCTGTAGCTGTGCCGCCTCCTCTCGTGCATGCGATCGCCGCTCCTCTCGTGCGGTTGCTACTTCAGCCACCATTATGCCTCGGATGCTTCGCTCCCCACGTGGTGAGAGTGGAGGAAGACGAGAGGCGTTTGGTTGTTCCCGTTCTCTTGATTTGAGGTTGTCCCCGTTCTCTTGATTCGAGGGGATGGGGCATCCCTCATTTGGAAGGAATATTCCATCTTGGGGATGGATCCATCCCACATCACCTTCAACCAAACACTAGCTACCAAAAGTAGGACCATCACATCCTATACCTCTCCATACCTCTATACATCCAAGCAGATGTTAAGGTAGCCATGTGGGACCGATTTTGCATGCCCAATGCAGGGGAGGTGTTTGGCTAGGGTGCAGATGTACTCCTTCTACAATCTATATAACATATATATAAGCACAACTCACTAAAGTTATTGATTCTATTTCTCTCAATATGAAAACTATCGACATCATCTATGAGCCTTCTAAGTTAGAAGCCATGTCATCGTCCACTAGGACCCACTGTTGATGTCTGCTATCGATCTTCTGTGGCTAATAATATCCATGCATATAACTATTAGTTTGGAGAGAACTTTTCTATAACAATGGTAGTATGTATCTCCTCCTCTGGATATCTTTATATATGCTCCTCTTAAAACTCCCTCCTCTGTATCTATATGTTCTATATAGTTGTCATAATATCAATGCCTTACTCCACCTGTTTCAAATTAAGCCAACTTTTCTAACTCAATTAATTTCTAGAAAAAGACTTCAGAATCTATAACATAAAATTAGCTCCATTAAATCGGTCATGAAATATGCTTTGACTTGTATGTTATGGTATCATAGATGTTAATATTTTTTTTCTAAAAACTTAGTTAAATTTAAAAAGTTTGATTTAGGACATAACTAAAGTATAAACTATATTTTAGAAGGAATGGGCTATGTACTTAAATCTTAATTTATTGTCTAAAATGTACAAATATAACAGGTTTGCTCCTCCTCAGCTGACTGACAATTTGTTTCTCCGTCAGTCGACCATATGCATCGTCGATTTCGGGGAAGTGTGTGATCAAGCGGCGGGGTATCCGGTAGAGGCGGTGATAAAAACACTATAAGAAAAGCTATCTTGTAGGTACGCTTTATTTATATAATAGACACGTTTTATTTCGTATCTACATCAATGTTGACATATTTCCTAAAGCGTGCTAGGAGCGTCTTTGTAGGCACCGTTGTAAAAACGGATTACTATAGCGTATCTATAGTAGATAAAGAAACGTTTCATACAAGCGTTATATGCATGTCTATGTATTTTGATACACTTTTATAGATATATTTATACAACGTGTCTATTGACATTGCTGCATTTTGTAAAAACGTTTTAATATGTGTTTAAAAATAGTAAAAAAATTATTACTACAAGATATGATTTTCATGCGATGCAATCACTAAGAATCAAACTCATGACTTTATATCTCACGTAATGCCTCCCCACCACTAGACCACCGTATCGTATGTGAGTAGTTAAGTAATGCACTCTTTTTAAATTTACCATTAAGTAATTTCAACTTCAAATATCATGTCAAATAACATCTTTATGTGCCTATAGACACGCTTATCTGATACGCTTTATGTGTGTCTCCATGCTATTAACGGTTGAAAATGTGTCTTAATTCGTATTATCTTAAGATACTTTTAAGTTGTATCAAAAAACATATTTTATGTACATATGCCCGTTTGTTTGACACGGTGTGTCATGTTGAGATGTTTCAAATAACGTGATAATAAACGTCACTTCATATCTTTCAACATTCTAATCGTGTTTAACATCGTGTTAATTTGAGACATCCTGAAAAACGTGTCAAAAAAAGCATGTTTATGTATTTTGTGCAGTAACGCTTTAGCCAGCGTTGCTACCAAAATGTATCTAGAAAGCTTTTTTTTCCTGTAGTGAAAAATGTTCACCCAACCAGCAGCTAGCCTCTGTACAGACTGTGCGTGGGTCGGCTTGTCCGTGTCCCGCATGATCAGCTTGAAGAGCCGGGCTTCGGCACAACGATGATATTCAGCTCGTTCAGCTCGGTGCGGCAGCTTTTGCGCAGCTCTCGTGAAGCCAGCCAGCCGTGTGGCCGTGGGTTCCATTGGACAGCCCTCTACCCTGTCACCTGCTCCTGCAAAGACCACTTATTAGTATTGTTATGGTAGGTTCAGACTCAACACGTTCTTTTTCTTCCATTTATCGACAGGTTCTAGGCAGCCATGGCGAGGAAGATTGGAGGCCAGCCGAGCGAGCTAGCGGAGACGTTTTTCTCTGTGCTGTGTCACGGAGAGTAGTGGAGCCCTAGGTAGAAGCCGCAACCTCTGTTGTCGGGGACAATTCAGGGATATAAATCTTGTTGATTGAATCGTGTCTATGTCCATTGATTTGTATTTTTATCCTTTTTTATGTGTGATTAACTGGGGTTCATTTTTGTCTCGTGTTGTCTGTTTTTTTTTCCCGTGTGGGTGTTTATCTTTGTGTCTGTATGTGTTTGTGTCTCCAGCTGTTTGTCTGTGGATGTTGTCTGTGTGAGAATGGAAGCGACATGTGTGGGATGTGTTTGTGCATGTTTGTCCGCGTCTCTGGCCTGGTGTGGGGATATAGCCGTTGCTGTGTAGGTTGTATGTGCCTGTTTGTCTGTATCTGTTATCCGTGTTGTGTGATGATGTGAACGATATGTGTGGAATGTGGTTGTGTCTGTGAAGGGTGAAGGCGGCATGTGTGGGTTGCTTGTGTCTGCTTGTCTAGTGTAATTATAGTGTAAATTAATTATAAATTTAGTATAAATTAGATACCGAAGGATGCACGATAATTTGTGAGTTAGTCACGGTGTGTGTCTGTAAGTAGTTAAAGTGTTACGGCTACAAAAATCTCTACAGATTGTAACTCCGTATGAGTGTATCGGAATTTATCCAAAGTATCCAGACTCATTCGACGGCTACCCGTGACAAACAGCAGATGTACAGCCAACCAAAGCTTGAAACATCGTTGTCTTGTAAGCCAAACCAAACCCATCGAGACATTGTTTTTTTCTGAGCCGAGCCAGGACAGGCTGTGGGACGGAGGCAAGAGCTTTCGGAGCGGGTGAGAAAGAGAGCGCAACGTGCTAGATAATAGACCCTATGTATAAAGCGAAATAGTGAATAGAGGATCCGTGCATATAAATATCCGTACATAGGACGTTAGTCCCCTCCCTTTAAGCTAGCTGACGTTGGGTCACTGCTAGCGGGCCTCAACTTGTGGGCGCTCCACCTAATGTGACTCAGGGTCCCCTCTGCAGAGGAGTCTCAACTCTCATCCATTACGCATGTGCGCTAGCTCTTGTTCTTTACACAGAATCACAGAGAAGCATAGGAGTCAGTCCCGCTATTTAACACAATACAATCCAACTATCCTCATAGCTAGATCTTTAAAGAAAGACGGGAGGCATGTTGGTATGTTTTCCATGGAAAATGATGATACTTTATTTGTGCACAGTGTTCTATTCTTGCTGCCAGAACTTTGTATAAAAACTAGCAGATAGTCTCCAAAAATTCAAAAAACTACCACAAGTGGCGAGACAATTAGCTCTTATTATAACCCGGGGCATGATTGCACGAAGGATTGTATTCCATCTGTTTAAAATTATTACTAAACCATATTTTGTTTCTTCAGAAATTAGAACAAACCTTTGATCATCAATTTATCTTGCGAATACGTATAATATTCATTGCCGAAAAAATCATGTTTAGAATATAAAAATGATATTATTATATTCATATTGAAAAATACATACTTACGATATGATTATTGTATAGGATAAATGATATAGTAATAGAATTCAAATTGGTGTCAAACGAAACAAAATACATCTATTAATTTCAAGCAGTATAAGATATCCTAGTGTTCAATTTTTTTATGAAATATAAGATATTTTGGTACATTAGAACACTATTCATACATCAATGGCTGACGTTTTCATTAATTAATAGCTGTAGTTAAATGATGCGAAGATCTTTAATTCTCTAGGCCTACAATGGTTGCTTGAGTAATTAAAAAAATGCTTTTAACATGTTGGTTGATACATCATCATCATCAGTCTTGTGTTGTCTAAGAGTCCCAAAATACATTACATCAATTGGAAATTGGAAATAAGATCATAATCATTTGGCATAGGAGATGCGATCGATCCTATATCGGGGCTACTACCCTCGGACGTCCTGATGGCATCCACATGAACGGTGCGTGAAACATTCGAAACATTCGAAATGTACATCTGCAACACCAAATAATAGCATATGAGACATTGAGAATCAACCTCTGTAACATGCACGTTTGGCTTGAAAAAAATTACCACGCCCTATCCCACTAGGGAAAAAATCCCACCTCAACATTCGACTCATGTTTCACGCAACATTGGAATAAAATGGCAAGATATGTACAACATTAGGAATACATGTCTGCAATATCTAAATATAATATACGCAATATTCGAATTCAACCATTGCAACATAAAATTTATCCGATGAAAACATACAAATCTCATACAACATCTCAAATTGCAGACCACAATATCTAAAATCACAAGTTGCAACATGCTCAGCTCGCCGCGGCAGCCGACGGCGGAAGCGGAGGACCAGGAGGCCGCGGCACGCGGGCGCACGGCAGCGTTCGGCGGCCGCGGCAACCGGCGGCGGAGGCAGGAGGAGCAAGAGGCCAAGGCGCACGGGGGCACGGCGGCGGCCGCGGCACGCGAACAGGAGGAGGCAGGGGCAGAGCGCGGCTGAGGAGTGGGAGGGCGGCCGCACATTAACGGGAGGGGCGGCGCGCTGCAGCAACGGCAGCGGCGGCGAAGGAGCGGTGTCGCGGGGCGGGCGCCGAGCGGGACGTTGGGTGGGAATGGCGTCTGATATCTTCCGTGCGCCGGACGTTCGGGTCAGAGCGTTTCCGATCCTATATACTTCGCACCCCATCTTTGCCGTGGTAGGGCAGCAGTAGGCTCGGCATCTGATCAGATAGAAGGCCTGTCTTGCTTCAAGACCACATTTTTGCATTACCCATATTTTAGCAGGACCAAAACTTATGAGAACAGGTAGACACCAAAAAATTTGTACTACCCTATGTATTTAAATATAAGTTGTGGTTTATTTTTTCTAAAACTTCAATCGTTTGTTTATTCAAAAAATTATTATGTATTTAGTTGTGATTGGTTTTATCATTGTAGAGAGTTTAATAATGATTTGTTTTCTTTCTTATATGTTTGAAGGTTTGGAAAAATATTTGACTCGTATTTAAATACTAAAGGGAGTATATGAAATGTAAGATATTGTCAGTCTTTTAGGAGCAAACTAAGTAGTACATTAGCCGAAATTTAGCATACCCAAAATAATGAGTCCAGTTCATAGCGAATTATCTGTCGTGCTGCGTAAAGGACTGCGCGGTCCTAGGATATCATATTTTCTCAGCTACTTAGGCCTTGTTTGTTTATTGATTAGATTATATAATTTAGCTTATTTAGAATAGGATTATATAAGCTAGCTTATAATAATCTGCAGATGTAGATGTATCCAAATTCTACTGAATATGGTTATTGATTGGTTAGAAATAAGCTGAAATAAACTCTCTTTGAAGTAGCTTATAGATTATGGTAATCTAGGGTGTATAGATTAAATAAGTTGTAGCTTTGAGGTAAGAGTGTTTGTTTCCACCTATGATTATTTAAGCTGGATTTTATAATACGGTAGAGTAAAGCCTATGCCCGACAAGAACAGCTCTATCTGATCTCTCCCACTGTCCCAATCGTGAGCGTGTTGTTGGTTGCCGGCCAGTTTGGTACACCGGTCCGGCAATTCTCTCTTCTTTCTTTCTTTCTTGCCGCAGAACCAGCAGCAGCAGGACAGTAGCTCTAGCAGCGGCAAGCCATGGCCGCCACGGCGCACAAGCCCCTGGGCGCGATCACCGCCGACGACCTCGGCCGCCGCGGCGCCTGGCTCGGACGCCGCCGCGCTCCACGCGGCGCTCCGGCGCGCGCTCGACTCGCACGGCCCCGCCGCCAGTGTGGGGGGAGCTCTGCCGCTCCGTGCTCCTGTCCGTCCGTCCCCTTCGCCGTCCACCGGATGCTCTACTACGGCTGCTTCGCCGGGTTCCCTGTCCCCCACGCCGCCAGCCTGGACCCCCGACCCGTAAAGCCCTCCCGTCTCTCCGTCGAACCAACTCTCGCCTCAAAGATTGCAGTAATTTTACCCCTTCCAAGTCCCTTCTAAATTCTCATCTGCCGACTTTTGCGAAATTCAGCGAAGAGGCTGCCTTGACCAATGTCGGCCGCGTCCTGGAGGCGCGCGGGAAGGAGTTCATCGGCGACGCGTACAAGGACCCCATCACCAGCTTCCCGGACTTCCACAAGTTTTCCAACGAGAACCCAGAGGTGATAAAAGATGCCACTTTTTCATTGCTTCGTTGCTTGTTACTGTTGCAAGAGTGAGCTTAGTGTCTCAGTTCCATCTGTGGGCTCCAACAACAGGCGTACTGGAAGGTGGTGTTTGAGGAGATGGGTGTTGAATTCAGTGTGGAGCCATCCTGCATCTGGAGAGAGAACGATGTGTACCCTGGTGGCGAGTGGCTACCAGGCGCTGAGCTGAATGCCGCTGCGAATTGCTTGAATGCTAAGCCTGGGAGGAGCTCCGACGATCCAGCCATTGTATGGAGGGATGAGGGGAAGGATTCCGAGCCTCTTAACTTTATGTCTCTGGAGGAACTGAGGAAGAAAGTTTGGTAACTATATCCTGCTCCAAGAACTTATAGTTTTGATCATAGCATGCCTTTGCTTCACCTGCAATCTGATCCTGTAACCGATTTCGCTTGGTGTGTCTAGAGCAGCCTCGTGGCGAATGCGCTTGATGCACTGGACCTTGCAAAGGGATCTGCAATTGCTATTGCCATGCCTATGAGTGTCGATGCTGTGGTGATCTACCTTGCGATCGTGCTGGCAGGGTATGTGGTTATCTCAATTGCAGACAGTTTTGCTGCACCTGCAATAGCGATGAGGTTAAAGATATCAGAAGCAAAGGCAATTTTCACTCAGGTAACTTGCTAACTGCTGTTGCTACTGAGCCTATTTCTTCATTTGATTTAGTTATTTGATAGTACTTTTTCCTGAAAAGAATTTTGTGCCTAAAATAAAGCAGTGATTTGTTGATACTGATAATCCTTCTCTTTCTAGGATTACATCCTTCGTGATGACAAGGAACTGCCATTGTACAGGTGCATTGCTTAAGTACAAAAGCTATACATCAATAATTTGTATTATCAGAATATGCTTCTCACACTATATCTTTGGTTCTACAGTAGAGTTGTGGAGGCTAACGCCCCTGTGGCAATTGTGATTCCTGTAAGGGGATCTTTGCCAATAAAGGGACTCCGTGGTGATGACCTGTCCTGGCAAGATTTCCTTGGAAGGGTTAATCGTACTAAGTGAGCTATTTTCTTATCATGTCTTGAATTTGTGGAGAAAAGTTTGACAGCAGTCTTTCCTGTGTTAAACTAACACTAAATAACTTCTAGAGCAAATCGTACTGAACTGTCTCTAAAATAAACTACAGAGCAGTTATATATATATTTTTTTTCACAATGCCAATATTTAACATGCTCACTAGTTGTTTGCTAAAGTACTATGGAAAGAATTAACCTCTTGAAATCCAACTAGTTTCCTTGGAATAACTTAATACCATTGAACCATCACTGATAGAACAAAAACGTTGCAGGTCGGAAAATTATACTGCTGTTAAGCTACCTGCCTATGCATTCACCAATATCCTATTTTCATCAGGCACCACAGGTAAGATAATGTTTGGATTATTTTATCAGCTCTGGCATGTTTCAGTCCATACGCAATTATTAGCCATACAGCTGTATACAGCACACTGGCCAACAGCAGATCCAATTTATGACAATGATTTGATCAAACCATGCATCTTTTAAAAGTATTGTACAGAAATTTTCTGTACACTTCTTCATATTCAGGGGAGCCCAAGGCAATTCCATGGACACATATAACCCCCCTAAAGGCAGCATGCTGATGGCTGGTGTCACATGGATATTCAGTAAAGGAGACGTTGTTGCATGGCCAACTAACCTTGGTTGGATGATGGGTCCTTGGCTTGTTTATGCCTCATTACTGAATGGAGCTTCCATGGCTCTGTATAATGGTTCTCCAAATAGTTCAGGCTTTGCAAAGTTTGTACAGGTACTCCATTCACACAAATTAGTGTCAGAAACTGTGGATCATTTGTGTCCATATGCATTATGGTGTACAAGTATCAATACCAAACAGTTAAAACCTAAAGCATAAACTGAATGAGCAAAAGCTTCAAATGCATGGCTTGCGAATTCCAGTTAAGCTCTTTTTTATACTCATAATGAATCTCAACAATTTGGCATGCTTCACTCATATGTTTGTGGATCCTTAGTGAAAAAAGGAATAGTGCAGGCATGAAACTGTCCTACTTATTCTGTTTGTATGTACAATTGCTCCACAATGCATCCGTTTTAATTAAAGCTGAATGTGCTGCTATTCTATCTTCATTCATTTGAACCTCATTCCTACTATCATTACCTTTTCTTCATTTGTTGTGACCTCATTCCTACTATCATTACATTTTCTTCATTTGTTGCAACCTCATTCCTACTTCCAATTACATTTATTTCCAGGATGCTAAGGTGACAATGCTTGGACTGGTACCCAGCATTGTTCGTACATGGAAGAATACAGATTGTACAGCTGGATTGGACTGGTCCACCATCAGGTAGTTTTAATTACTCAACTCTCCAGGCATTTTCTGTCTTAACTTGTAAATCCTGTATGATATGCAGTTTCTTATTTGTCGTGATCAATATATACAGATGCTTTAGCTCATCTGGGGAGGCATCCAGTGTGGATGATTATTTATGGTTGATGGGAAGAGCTTGCTACAAGCCCATAATTCGAGTACTGTGGAGGCACAGAGATTGGTGGTGGATTTGTTACTGGATCCTTGCTGCAACCTCAAGCATTGTCTGCATTCAGCACACCTGCCATGGGTTGTAACTTGTTCATTCTTGATGGCAGTGGAAACCCTTTGGTAAGTTCATTGAATAGGGATTTCACTTTGTCTCTTTTTTTAATACATATGTCATTTTCATACTGATGCATCTATGGTTCCTTGGTGTGGAATGTTAGGACAATTATATCATAGACATCTCTACATTTATATCAGCATTACTAACATTACTGCCCTATCGCGTCCATGTACTGCTTACAAATTCTGAAAAGGATTATGTCTAGATGCCTGTTTGCTAGTCTGCTAACTTCCACAGCTCTCATAAGTAAAGAACTGTCAGAGATGATGTTGATGCTTGTCTTCATACTTTATAGCCACAAGATTCTGCGGGTATTGGTGAACTTGCACTTGATCCAATTTTATTTGGATCATCAACAACACTGCTAAATGCTGATCATCAGGAGGTTTATTTCAATGGAATGCCAGAATGGCACGGGAAAGTACGTATGCATGTTCTTGGCTCCTTGCTAATGTGAGGGTTTGAGACCCTAACCCCTTTAACTATGCAGGTCCTCCGCAGACATGGAGATGAATTTGAGCGTACTTCTGATGGGTACTATAGGGCTCATGGGCGTGCAGATGATACAATGAACCTTGGTGGCATTAAGGTACACAATGCAATGTAGTAATCCACAGCTACACATTGAAATGTAGCATTTCCCAGTCCAGACATCAAATCCCATGATCACTTTCAGGTTAGCTCCATTGAGATTGAGAGGATCTGCAACAGAGTAAACGACGCCATCCTTGAAACAGCAGCTATCGGTGTTCCACCTGTAGGGGGTGGCCCTGAACAACTAACCATTGCTGTCGTCTTGAAAGACCAGAGCTCACAGGTGGGACTTGAACCAGCTGAAACTCGCGTTCAACGCGGCTCTGAAGAAGCTGAATCCTCTCTTCAAGGTGTGTCTGGTGTTCCTTTGAAATGGTCCAGGTTTCATATGGCAAACCACAGACACCACCAAGAACTGAACTCCATTGTTCGTTCCCCTCTGTATGCAGGTTTCCTCCGTCGTCGTGGTCCCGTCTCTCCCCAGAACTGCCTCCAACAAGGTGATGAGGAGAGTCCTGCGCAAGGAGTTCAGCCAGGCAGCCCAGGCAAAGCATTCGAAAATATAGATAGCTAGAAATATAAGGCTTCTTTTTTGCTGCTAAATGTACCTATAAGAAAGAGTTATACAGCAAACTGTCCATCTCATCATACATAGGCCCTTCGAAATCCAGTTGTTTACCTCTAGAAAGGATAAATGAGATGTATTTACATTTCGGAAGAAATGAGACGTATTTCCTGCTACCAAAGTGCAGCGTTCACTTGATGTGAGCTCACAGAAACAATAATGCAATCATTTTTATCATTTGCATGATGAACTTTGACTTCTGAAGAGTTTATTTGTTGAACTGTTTGCACTAGTCACAGTCGTCGTCTCACCATAGTACTTGTATAGTACTGCCGGGAAGATCCTATGACCAGCGTCCACTCTGTTATCCAGAGTGCAAAAAAGACGCGAATTGTGGATCTACAGGTTTAAGCGAGATGGACGGGTGCTTGGAGATGCCTGGTGTAGGATTTTCTCTCGGCAATGGGCTCCCGGTGCTACGTCGGTTGGATCATAATTAGCTCCTTTGATCTATAGGTTTTGCCGTGGTTAAACGGCGTTTTGGGGGGCTTTGTCCCCGTGATTGAATTGTAATCTTGTAAACATGATGCGGGCCGTTTTGGGCCAATCTTAAGTACATATCAGGTGGGGAGCTCGCTCCCTCCCGTTGACAGTAAAAAAAAAAAAGCGTTAGGCAGTTTTTTTTTTGTTTTTTGATGAAAAGCTTTCGGCAGTTGAAGAGCTGAATTCAAATCACGGAGAGGACATGTGCGTACGGGAAGGCCATCGTTAGCGCTGCACGAATTCCTGTAGCATGACCTGCCGGAGACGCCAGGTTGCCGGCAGGTTGAAGGGCATCGCCGTACGGCAACATGCTTTTGTGCTGTACTGCTGCCATGCGTACAATGAACAGGTGAAGGGAGGCGAAAGGCTACACAGTTTAAGTGTTGATATACCATACGAGAGGCCACGTCGTGATACGATGCCATTAGGTTGTGTTCAGTAGATAGACCAAATACAGATCAAAATACGGAATCTACTTTGTAATAATATTGTGCACAGAAAGAAGTTTAAATTTAGAGAGCACGATGATACTTCCTGTTGGCTGGACTCAGGCCTATACAAAACGTGATGCTAAACCAGTTTCTTGAACTAAACAAATGTGCCAAATAGCTAGGGGTAGAGGAAGCAACAGCAACTCCCCTCCCAGGCGTTCCGTGCGTGCTGTTCAAACAGTTCACACCCGTCTGGCACGCGTAGCCGCGCTTTCAGCCAGGCTCGTAGTATAGCGCTTTCAGTTTCAGTAACGGCACCCGGAAGAGCTGCCTAGATTGCGCGTCATATGTCATGGTGCGAGGCATTGGCTCCTTCCCTCCGGCCGAGCGATGGGGCTGCATTTAGTTTGACCACACCGGGCCGGGCCGCCGAAGCCTCCGCCAACCGCATCTGCAGTTCCCGCACACAACTGATCGCCCTACCGTGCCCCCACCGCCGTGCGTGTGTGCGTCTCTCCGGACTCCGGCGGCGGCGTCTTCTTCATCCCGGCCCGGCCGTACGCAAGTGAGATACTAGTATGTATAGTTCGTCATCTTCTCCACTACTAGTCTATTCGTGCCATGTATCATTATGATCAAGGTGCCGATCGATCTCGTGTCGTGTTCGATCGATCGATCTCTTTGGTGCAGGAATCCGATCCCAAGGGGCGGCATCAGCACGATCGGCGGCTGGGATGGGGAAGCTGGCGAGGCTGGTGGACGGCATCAAGGAGAAGCTGGCCGGGGCCGGCGGGGGGAAGAAGCCCAAGCCGGTGTGCTACGACAAGGTGGACAAGACGGACAGCATGAGGGCTGGAGATCAGGAGCCGCCGCGCGCGCCACCTCATCGCCAAGAACCTCGCCGCCGCCGACTCCATTCGCCGGGGCCGGGAGCAGCAGCCCCTGGGGCGGCGGCGGAGGAGGCAACAACAGCAAGACGAAGAAGAAGAAGCGGTTCTTGGCCTTCTGATCCGCTTGCCGTCGTCGATCTGCTTGTCATGTCGACCGTGAACAATGCCGCTCATCCTCGTCGTCGTGCAGATCAAACTATGCGTGCATGTGCGCGCGGCCTAGCTTGGGCAGTGTGTTCCCTCCTCGTGGCCTTCTCATGGGAAGCACGAGCCCATCCCTGATCAAGGATCGAAGCGTCTGCATCTGGAAAGATTAGCATGCATGCAGAATCCTCTGGAGTTGTTCTTACTAGTTTGGTGAAGATTTTAATTGTGCAATCACTTGAAAGCCCCCGACTTTGCTTATGTTGTTTGTAGTAGTACAAGTGAGAGTGAAACAAGACGGTGATATTCGCATGCAGGCCAAATAAACTTGATTCATAACTCCTATCCGACATTGATTCGTGCTAGACGCAACAAACAAGCCGATCGAACGCAACCTGACGGGCCATCGTTATCTGGGTTTTGCGTATTTGGAGCACCACACACAGGGCACAACATACGGCACTGCAGAGTAGGTTTGGAAGCATAGTTTTTTTTTTATTAAAAAAACATATAGCTCCAGAATATCATACTAGCTTGCAGCTATCTTGACACAAATATATGTTTTATCTAATAACTCTATTAAAGCCACTGTCTTTCTTGGAACTATCAAATGGTTCGATGCAGCACGGAAAAGCTCTGCATGCATTCCATCAAGACATCGATTATGAGATATGCTAAGCGTGCTCTTGCTTTATCAGCTCAGTTGCGCTTGTTGGCTCGAATGGCGAGTTCTCACATGGATAAGCCCATACTGGCAAAAAGCATTAGGCAGCCTACGTGGCGTGACGGAACGCGTGAGAAAATGAAAAAATGATCAAGGCCCATTCTTGAGTGTAAGCTCAGATCAGCCCGGCCCATAAAATGGCCCAGAAAGGAGCGAGCCGGCCGGCCTCACGACCCACCAACCTGCGTCCCCCGTCCCCGTCTCGTCGCTCCCTATCCAATCCTCCCCCTCCGTTTCCTTCCCTTCCCCCTCCCTCCGCCCGCGCCCGCGTCGCGGGCAAGACGACCCCGCCGCTGCCGCCACCCTCTCCCCGCCGCGGGCGCCGGAGATGCAGGCGACGGCCGCGGCCTTCCTCGCCCGCCCGCTCCCGCGGCTCCGCCGGTGCGCGCGCCTGCCTTGAACCCTCATCGAGTTCTCTTCTTCCCTGTTTCCGGTGCGCTCGGAAGGTGACGTGGTTTTGTTCGATTCAGCATTGGCGGCTGGGGCGCGGACGCGGCGGCGGTGCGTGGGGGCGTCATCGCGCTCCCGCCGCGGCTGCGAGGGCAGCGATGCTCCATAAGCCTCTCCATCGGCGCCGGCGCCGGCGCCGGGGCCGGAGGCGACCGCGAGTTCAGCTACGGTAAGAGGCGTTTACAAGTCATAGGCTTCGCTGCGTTGAGGGCCTGCTTGGTTAATTGTGGAATGCCAGATTATGGTACGTGGCCACGTGGCTTTTGGGTTGCTGATGCATGAAGGAAGGAATAATACTGTGGGGTGGTGTTGTACTGACCTCGAGTTAGCAAACCGGCATTGTTCTGTGTTGATTGGGTGACTAATCCTGCAATGCACCCTGCTCGATGTGATCACGGTGAGGAATGAGGTGGCTTGGGGGTCGGGGTGGGGTGGCATAGGGGCATGGATAGGGACATAGGGTAGGGGAGATACAGAATGGATTCAGGAGAACCCTGGGATTTTGCTCAAGTTTTCACTTGGACACTGGCCGATGGCTCGGTAGATGGTACTTGCTGCAATACTTTTGTTATTAATTTGGCCAGATTGAAGGAGGCCAAGCTATGCTTTTAGGAGACTAGGAGTAATATATGTTTAGCGTAGATAAGTAGAAAAATGCTATTTGTTAGCTTCAGATTAGAAATTTTTGTTTGATTGCATTTTACTCTTGTATACTACAAGCATGGTATTGCTTAATCAAAGGCTTCAGATTACTATAACTTTTTATGCAAGTTCATATCATCTGTAGATCATGGGAATCCGATGGACCTATGATCTAGAAATCATGGTTTTGTGTACCAACATTATTCGCTTGGGAGCTGCTCAGGTCCTGAAAAGTGAAAATCAAATGTATATAAAGACAACTTCCATTCAGTTAATTGGAACAGCAGGTGTGAATATAGTTGTCTGCAGCGTCCTATTTCTTTCAAGTCTCAGACCCTATCATGGTTTAGAAAATTTCAGACCACATTGTTGCTTTGTTGGTTATTTCTGGACAAACAGTTGTCTTACATGAGGTCATATCCACCCCCTCTATTTGGTTCTCGACAGAGCATGTTCCGGTGTTCCCAAGATACCGTATACGGGATCCCTACAAGCTTCTTGGTGTTGATCGTGACGCATCTGAAGAAGAGATCCGTAGTGCTAGGAATTTCCTTATTCAACAGTATGCTGGGCATGAACCGAGTGAAGAAGCTATCGAAGGTGCTTATGAGAAGATAATTATGAAGAGCTACCAGCAGCGGAAGAAGACAAAAATTAATCTGAAAACCAAGTTAAAGAAGAGAGTAGAGGAATCGCCTTCATGGGTCAAGGCACTGCTTGGTTACTTTGAGGTGCCATCGATGGATATTATTTCCAGAAGATTCTTTTTCTTTGCTTTCATTGCTGGATGGAGCATAGCAACTTCTGCTGAGAATGGACCTGCGTTTCAGGTATGACATATGTTCTTTGGTTTATCCTGAGATTCTAAGGCCTGCCTTTTCTTGTTTGAGGACATGTTTTACCTCCATGGCTATTCTAGGAAGCTGGCCTGTGTAGTAGGCTAGTCGCTTGTAACTTTCACAGTATCGATTAGGTCTACCTATCTTTTCACTAAGTACATTAATGCTTAATAAAATCACTGCCTGTGTATATGTTTGTTCATGTTATTGTCACACATCTACCCAACCTAGTGATCTGATGATTTAATTTTTTATTATCGCTTCAATTTGATGATTGAAATCGGAATTCTTCGGCAATCTATAGTATCACATTGCAGGAGTTGGAAAATCTATATCTGATTTGCTTTTTATCATTGCGGACATCAGTGAACTGAAATGGTTTCCATGTGCAGCTCGCAATATCACTCTTCTCGTGCATATATTTCCTCAACGACAAGATGAAGAACCTACTCAGGGCATCAACCACAGGGTACTGAAACTTGCTTCCATCAAGGCATTGATTTGTCATAAAAGCAGCATTTTTACGCACTCTCTTGCCCTTCCAGGTTTGGGGTACTTGTTGGAGGCTGGATTATCGGTTCTCTACTTGTCCCATTGATCCCAACATTCATCATCCCACCTTCATGGTCCCTAGAGCTCCTCACCTCGCTGGTTGCTTACATTTTCTTGTTCCTGGGATGCACTTTCCTCAAATGAAACCCTTTCAATCTTGTAACTGGAACTGTAGGATCTTTTGTGGAAAAATTACGGTGACTGACATCTCTGAATGTGAGTTTTAGAAAATTTTGCCTTTACTGACATCACTCTTAAACTCAAAATACTGGCGTTGCTGTGTCTTAGCCTTCTGTTTGGGGTGTTTTTATCAGTTCATGTACACTGATTTTTGCTCTATGATAACCGGTGTGGAGACAAAGCCGGCATCCCTTTCTACGAAGCAATACATTTTGTGCTTTGTGTAGTGGGCTATCCTTGTGTTGGTGTCCAGACAACAGAGATTTGCTAGTTTGTATGTCTGCTCTTCTGCAAAGCATCGAGGCGAGGTCTGCGCCCAGCCTTAGGTTGTGTTGAATTGGTGTCAATCGCAATTGTGCCACTTGCAATCCTTTTGCAGTTAGGCAGTTAGCCATGCTTGTCATGTTTTAATGCTGCTATCAACCGATTCAGCGATCGTAGAAGAAGTAATGTAAATGTTCAGTTGCCGTTTAATTTGAATGTGGTGGGTTTGGCTTGCGCAGTACTTACCTATCTATTGGTAGATCGCATCCCGATCCCGATCCTGCAATAATCTCGGCACCATCAACACATCACCCTTTTTTTATAAGTAGAAAGTGCACATTGCGCGTTGACAATAGCAATGGGGATTACACAACCTGACTGCATCGTCACATCGACCTAACCTAACGGTGTTAACGCATCCGAACATCGCCTAGGCACGCCATGCCTCTGGGAATGGCGGAACAAAAAACTTAAATTTTTCATTATTAGACGGAGAGAAGCAATAGTGTTAAATTTTTAAATCTCATTTGAATTTTATAAAATTTCAGCGTAATTTTTTTTACCATAGGAGACCAAGCTCTTGCCCGCCCCTTCCTGTCTCTTTACAATCAAACGGACAATTGAAAATGGTCGTTGGATTCGGTCCATTTCAAATGAAGGTGCCTGATAGTAATGACAATAAAGAAATACAACGCCGGACAATAACCCATGATTGGGACATATGCTCTACAGTAGTCATATGCGGACCATGTAATCAAGAGGTGTCGTTCGACGACATGTTGTACGTAGATGATGGGACTTCCTCGATGGAGAATGCCTGTAGCGAGAGTCAATGTGCATGTAGGCAGCGGTGCCCGAGGAAATCCTCCCGGCTGCCGCAACAATAGCAAGCCTGCTCACGCACCGTACGATTGAAGAGACGTGTGGCCGGAAATCTCCAGAAATTACGTTGCGGTAACTTCACAGTCCACACGAACGACAATTTTCCTTTGCTTGGCAGGAGCCTTCGTGGCGAGCCCAGAACATGACTGGAGGAAGGCTTGGATGCATGGTGACTGGGCTTGTATCTTTAGTGGAGAATCAGCATGGACTAGTGCTTTTGACACTGCTACATGGAATAAATTGTTGTCCCGGGAGTTTTACAACTCCGCCTAAAATAGTGTAGCTTGTGTGCCTTTGCCTAATTGCCTTGCTAGTTTAGCTGATAGCATAGCTTGGTTTCAAGGGCTATAGGTTGTAGAATGTAAGCATCGTCTAAGCTAAGCCCAGGGCCCAAGGTGAGCTTTTGGTGATTGAAGGTTTCATATTTATCGGACCAAAGGATCAAGATATCGATATCTAATAGGTGGAGAGATTGGATTTCTAATTTTAAAACTTAAAATTACCATTATTCAAAGAGAGGGTGACTATAGTTGTCTTCGGTATAAAATGACTTGCAACTAGAGCAGCAGTAGTAGTATGGCCCAGCTATGTCACCGCCCGTTTAGAGAAAGCCCTAAACCAAATTCGAGTGCTAACATGCACCAATCAAGCATGGCATGGCACCACGCGGCAGGAGTCAGCGGTGGTCGTAGGGCCTGGCAGTGCACAGCAACGTTGTTGATACCACTACGAGGGGGGATAATGGGTTATCCAAACACCCTGTACTCACTGCTCAGGCTCCATTTGGGAAAAAACAGTTCCTGCGTTTTAATAATAAAGTTAAACAATTTTTTGTGGAATTTTTGTATAATTCAATAAAAATCCAGCGTTCCAAATGGATTTTATTTCAGTCTCAAAGATTTTTTTTTAATTTTGAGATTTGAATTGTTCGTCGTAGCCTCGTAGGTGCGTACTACTAGAGACGCACAGTAGGTGATGATCACATGCGTTGGAACATGACAGGGGGAAACCGGGAAAGTACAGTATATGCGACGACTCGTCTTGTCGGAACAGTTGGGGCAGCAGCTTTCCCACCTGGATGCGGCGTGAACTCTGAACGTAGGCCTGTGGACCTGTGGCTTTGCTTTTGCAACCGGCGTTTGATCAAGGACTAAAGTATAAAGTATAGTATGTATTATAACGAATGGAGTAACGGTAGTTAGAAATATTAAATATGATTTAATTAAAAAACTAATTATTATAGGTGATGACTAAACGGCGAAACGGATTTATTAAACTTAATTAATGTATAATTACCGACTAGTTACTGTATCATTACGTTTGCTAATTATAGATTAATTAGGTTTAATAAATTTGTCTCACCGTTTAGTCATCATCTGTGTAATTAGTTTTATAATTAGACTATATTTACTACTTTTAACTAGCGTCCAAACATCTGATGTGATAGGGACTAAAAATTTAGTCCGTATCCAAACACCCCCTGAATGGTCGAATTCACCACTCGAGTATGTGGTGTTTGGATCTAAGTGCTAAAATTTAGCACACGTCATATTGGATATTTCGGTGCTAGTTAGAAGTATTAAATATAATTTAATTAGAAAACTAATTACACAGTTGATGACTAAATGGCGAGACGGATTTATTAAGACTAATTAATCTATGATTAGCAAATGGCTACTGTAGCATCACATTTGCTAATCATAGATTAATTAGGTTAATAAATTCGTTTTGCAGTTTAGTCTTTATCTGCATAATTAGTTTTATAATTAGACTATATTTAATACTTCTAACTAGCGTTCAAACATTCGATGTGACATCGGGAGCTAAAATTTAGCCCGGGTATCCAAACGGTGCCTATGTATGTTTGCACCGCACGAGTTGCATAGGAGAATAACGTTTTGCATTTTAGGTTATAAATAAGGGTTAATAGGATTGAAGCCATTACAATTTGCGAGGTTTTGAACCATGCCATTATAATTCCAAATACCGGACTGAGACCATTAAAATTTCACCTGAGTTTGAACCATGCCATTTTCTACGTTTGCCATACGATTGGGCCCACCTGCAGGCGTATACTGCCCGAATCGGCGTGCGTATGGACCAAATTGCCCCTGTGCGCCTTGATATGATTCTGCGCTGGGCCCAGATGGCTGTTGTACATCTTCCTCCTCCGTTGCTCTCTTCGACGCCGCCCACCCTCACCGGAACCCTAGGTCTTGCCGGATCCCGTCCCAGAATGAGGGCGTCGTCCGCGTCGGGGTCGACTGCGCGCGATAGAGACTTAGGCCTGCGGCTCGTCGATTGCCCCAACTGTGGCGACCGAATCATCAAGATCCAGAGCAGGAAAGAAAGAACATACGGCGATTTCTACTACAAGTGCCCCAATAACATTCAGGTATGTTCATATAGAGCTCATGTTCTTGCTATTTGGAGCATGTGTTTTGCTCTTTTTGAGGATTGGATTCTTGCTGTTCATGAGCGTTTGATGTTCATCCCCCGTAGGATGACCCTGCGACCTGTGGATTCATCCGCTCAAAGAAGCAGTACGCTTCATTCCTCCGTAATTTAGAAGCAAAGGAAGAAGGAATAGGCCGGTTCAAGTTTGCAGAGGCTGGCATGAAAGAGGAGCAAGGAGCTGGCGATTTGAAGAATGCAGTTGAAGCCTTGAAGCTGATGGTTGAAATGCATTCGCTGGAGATTTCTGCTCTGAAGATGCAGCTACTTGAGGACAAAAAAGGAGGCCAAAAAAATGTCTTAGTTGATAACACTGTCTTGTTCAGTATATGTGTTGGGCTAGTCATTGGGATTTTAGTGACTGTGATGTTGAAATGAGTACTTTAGGTGTCAAGTTTAGATGTGCAAGACCTATGTACTTCCTTAATGTTCCTGGCTTTCAATTAATTATTCATGCTTAATGGTTGCTAGTTGTGAATGAACTCTGAAATTTGTCTTTGAATTTATTTGTAGTGGAATTGGACAGAATTGACATTTTTTTGAAAGAATGTTGAGAGCATTTTGTTCCAATCTTGACAGGATTTTGAGGGAATTTTGATAGCATTTTGTTCCAATCTTGACAGGATTTTGAGGGAATTTTGACAGCATTTTGTTCCAATCTTGACAGGATTTTGAGAAAATTTTGACAGCATTTTCTAGGCATACAAGTTCCAGCCATACAAGTACCAGGCATACAAGTTCCAGCCATACAAGCACCAGGCAAATAGTGTTACAAGTTCCAGACATACATGTTCCAACAAAATCAAAATAAGAGAGTTCTGGTGTTGCAGCCTACTCCAGATCCAGCATGCTCAGAATGCTTCTGACCACCTTAGGAGGTGCTGTTTGTGCCATCATCTGATCCCTTAGCATCTTCTTCTTCTTAGGGGTCTTCTTCTTCTTAGGGGTCTTTTTTTTCTTTGGGGATTTCTTCTTCTTTGAGATCTTTTATTTCTTTTTGGTTGGTGGTGGTGCTGATGGGCTAGCCGCATCCCCATCCATTCTCCTACAATTACAAGGTTCAATGAATCAGAAAGTGCAGTGCAAGTGATCAGAATCTACAATAGCAGTGAATAAAGGTGGCTGGCATACATTTTCTTAGGTGATGCGGGATTGCCATCATCATCACACTCAGGAGCTTTGCATGTTTTTTCAAAGTGACCAAAATCCCCACACCTCTTGCACCTAACTCTTTTCCTATTTGGATTTGGCTCCAAGCAGCCTCTTATCCTAGTGACCCTTGGCCTACCGGGTGCTCTGCCCAGTTTTGGTGGATACACCTTGAACCCAAGGTCAACCTGAGGCCAATCTGCTCGGTCAGGCATAGGAGGCACCCTTGCTGCATAAGCAGCTCTGAATTTGGCCACAGAGTAGTATTCGTGCACATAATCTTTGATTTCTAAACCTCTGTTAGAAAGGATCCAAGCCAGTGCATGTTGACATGGTTTCCCAGTTAGTTGCCACTGCCTGCATGAGCAACTGTGGTTTTGTAAATCAACGGTGTGCCTTTTTGTGTTATTCCACGGGTCTAGCAGTGTGACTTCAGCAAACTGCTCATCACTCCTTGCAACTTTCACAACTCTGAGGTTGTTGCTGATGGTATTCAGGTCCTTAATGACAGCTAGTAGGATTCCATCAACTAGCTCACTGCCAATCTTCCTCCTAAGGTACCTCTTCTCCATGATCATCTCCCTAACACCATCAACTAACTCATGTAGCAGCAGTCCTTTCAAATGCTTCACCTGTGCATTAAAGCTCTCTAACACATTGTTCGTGAGGTAGTCACACTTGCTTTTCTCACTGAATCCACTTATGTACCAAAGCCTATTATGGTAGAGGTGTAAGTAGGTAATGGCATCAGATGCATACTCATGTATCTTCCTCATGTGCCACTTGAATAAGCCCTCTATGTATGCCCTAGCAGCTGGATACAAATGCTCTGTGAACACATCACCTTGGTAGTATTTTATGAAGTTTCCATACAAATGCCTCATGCATTCTCTGTTGTCATCTTGAGGGAAAACTTTGCCCACTGCAGTCTCTAGGCCTTTACATGCATCTGTACAAATAACCAACCCATCAGGAGATCCAATGCCTCTGTACAGCTGCTGCATGAACCACTCCCAATTTTCTTTTTTTTTTGTTTAAAAAATGCCATAAGCCACGGTGTACAACCAGTTGTGACCATCAACTGTTGTGGCTGCTGCCAATTGGCCTGAGTACCGGCCATTCAAACTTGATGCATCTATTCCTAAGAAAGGTCTGCACCTATCCAGAAAACCATCTCCACAAGGTTTGAGAGCTACAAACATTCTCTTGAACCTATTTTTCTTCCCTATCTTCTCTAAGTCTATCTCTACAATACTTCTAGGACAGTTGAGTTCTATTTGTGCCTTCCAATTAAACAATAGCTGGAAGCTCTCTTCATGGTTCCCATGAATCTGTTTAAGAGCTAGCTTCATCCCAGAGTATGCTTTGGAGTATTTCAACTTGATCCCAAAGTCTCCCTCCAACTTCTCTTTGCTAGCCAGGGGACCCTTGATGGGGTTCTTCTTCAACCAATCAGTGAGCCTCTCTGCTACCCATCCTTGAGTGGCAGTCTTGCCTTCTCTCAGTTTTGTAGTAGGGCAATTGTGATCATGTGGACACTTTTTTATTTGCCATTCAAAACAAATAAACAAGGGTTACAAAGGATAACACAAGGACCTAAATGATAACAGACAACATAAATAACAAGAGCTAGACCCTAACCTGCATGGTCCTTCGATCATACAGCAAAGAGGCATGAATCCTCCAAGGACATAACTTGGCTGCACACTTAGCAATGAACCTTGTCTTGTCTGACTTCAGGCCAGCAAATTCAAAACCCCTACAGATTGCATAGTGTCTAACTGCCTTCCTAAATGTCACAATGTCAGAGAACAAAGCTCCTTCTTCAATCTTGGGGTTCAGGGGATCATTCACCACATTGAATACTTTTGGATCTGCATCATTCACTTCTACCTCCGGATGTTTAGGTCCTTTGGCAGGCATATCAGCATCATCATTATCATTTTCAAGTGGTTCTTGTGCAGGTTGGTCTCTTTCATCAGGTGGCTGTGAGGGTGGTATAGAAATGTAGATGCTCTCATCATTCACACCAACATATTCTTCCTCATTATCAAACATGTCAGGTTTAGAAGCTTCAGCCTCTGCATCAGCCTCTTCACCTGCCTTTGAGTTTGACTGAGCACAAGTTTTAGCTTTAGGTGCTTGGGGTTCAGATGGTTCAACTGCTTCTGATGGCTTCTTGACATGAGGCACCGGTGAATTAGGAGGCACCATGCATATTGGTTCTAATTCATCAAATTCATGTAGTAGTTGAAAATCTTTGTCTAAGACTCCAACTACTATCTGGCAGTGCATCTGGGTTTTATACATGTCAAACAAATCAATCATTTGGATCTCATTAACAAGCCTCACATCTTCACCAAGCCTCAAATCAAAGAACCATAGAGATACAGCCTTGTTATCACCCCAATTCACCTCACTGGCCAAGTTAGCAAGCAGCATTTCTAGGGTCATCCGCCCTAGTTCGACATTCCATTTAATCACCGTGCCCTTATAGTATGACTTCTTACCATCAGAATCAGTTCTCAGAAAGCCCTCAACTTTGAGCTCAATCGAGAACAGATCCACCCTAACCATATAGAATCGATTAAATCTCACTGACATATGTGCCAACAACCTACGCAATGGGGTCAGGGAGTACGCTACACCTATCGCGACAAGGGAAGGAATGTATGCCTTACCTGTCCGCGTTGCCGGCCGCCGGAGCTTGTGACGGGGCCGGTACGCCACGGGTCTCCTCCATCCTCCGCTCTTGCGTAGGGGCTCGCGAACCACCGCAGGGACTCACGCACGACGCAGCTCCATCCGTCCGCCAGCGACCGGAGTTGGCTAGGGTTAGGGTTCCACCGAGGGGTGAGGCGGGGAAAGGGAAGCAGCTGAGAGAGGACCAAATGAGTGACGGGGTCGGGGACGGCTGGCCCGGCACAGGCTAAACCAAAGTCGCACAGGGGCAATTTGGTCCATACGCAAGCCGATTTGGGCAGTATACGCCTGCAGGTGGGCCCAATCGTATGGCAAGTGTAGAAAATGGCATGGTTCAGACTCGGGTGAAATTGTAATGGTCTCAGTCCGGTATTTAGAATTATATTGGCATGGTTCAAAACCTTGCAAGTTGTAATGGCCTCAATCCTATTAACCCTATAAATAATAAAACACAATTTGGAGCACTTATTAAGACGCGTAGGGAACTTAGCTTGTACGGTGACAATTAATAATGTTAGTGGGTTTAAACAAAATAAGACGCTGTTCTTTTTGGGCTGAAGAGGAATCGCTCAGTGTCGTGCCGTCCTCGTCCGTGGAAGCGGGTGAACTGCATAGTGCAGAGACACGATATGAATCCAGGCTGAACCATGCGGTTTCTCCAAAATTAAATATCGTATTGTTACTATTGAATATATGGGCTTGCCCCATTTATTAATCCTAGAAAATCTCAAAGGCCCATGTATAAGCAAGAGGAGTGTGGAACCTTTAATTCCACCTTGATAGTAGAAAGAGAGTTACACTTACTTAAAAGTGGAGGTTCTCCCTTCCTGCTAGTTCATGGTGTGTAGGGAGAAAGTAAGACCACACGCGCACGTTCGCTCGCCTCGCCTCACCGGGCTGGGCCGGGCTCGCGGCGAGGCGGGGCGATGGGCGCGGACACACGGCACCTGCGTGAATTGTCCGCCGAAATCCGGATCCTGACCCTAACTTGAGCTTAAGTTTTGGAATCCTTATCCGATCGAGATCGTGATTGCGGCACGAGATCGGATCGTAGGCTCCTATATAAGCAGCCTACCGGCGTCGCCAAAAGACACACCGAAAAACCTAGGGTTTTGCCAACTCTCGCTGCTGCGCCGCCTTCGTAGTTCTCTCCATCCCGGCGCCGACATGCATCTGCAATCAGGAGAGCAGGTCTCCGGAACCCTTCGTCTTTTGAGCTCTTGCACCGAGAGAAGGCGAATAAGGTTTTTGGAAAGCGCTCTGAACGACTGCTCGATGTCTTCACCACGGGTCGTCCATCTGCTTCTGCTGCCGGAGGCCATCGCCGTCGACTTCTTCACGGGCTTCTACATCGTGCTGCGTGTAGTACTCGCGACGTCCGCGACACGGTCATCATCAACGTCGTCAGTACGAAATCGGCGCTAGCTGCCGACAAGTATAACCAAATCGATCTATTTTATCTGCTTATTATGATTTGCAAGATCTTTGCTGTGATCGTCTTATCTAGTATGTTAGATAAGTAAATGCTAGTTTCTACCATATTTTACGCGATTTATTTTCAGAATTTAATTCAGATATTGTCTAATTCCTCAACAGTTACAGCATTGTTCTGCAACGTATACAGAGAGATAGATAGTTAGAATACTAATAAGACTAGAGGATGTGTTAGCCAAGGAGGGGGTTAGGCTAAACCCAACAGGTTTCCATCCTCTCATCTCATATCATTATTTCAACTACACTTTTTTTTCTACAATACAAAACAATATTATAACAGTACGATATTTAATTTTAGGAAGCCATATGTGGGAGTTATTGGTTCAGCCTGACGAAGCTCGACCATGTGCCAGCCTCGGCTTGACATGAAACGACGTACGACGACCCTTTTTGCCGCTGGAAGGCAAGAGGGCGTTTGATCCCGGAACTAAAATTTAACTCACGTTACATCGGATGTTTGAATGCCAGTTGAAAATATTAAATATGGTTTAATTAGAAAACTAATTACACGGACAGAAATAAACGGCGATATGAATTTATTAAGCCTAATTAATTTTTGATTAATGAATGGTTACTGTAGCATCACATTTGCTAATCATAGATAGATTAATTAGGCTTAATAAATCCGTTTCGCCGTTTAGTCCTTATCTGTATAATTAATTTTATAATTAAACTATTTTTTTAACTAGCGTCTAAACATTCGATGTGACGAGAGCCAAGAGAATCCAAACACCCCTAAGTGGGCAGCTGCATGCATGATGCAGAGTCTAAGAGGACAGGAGCAGAGCTACTGCAGTGAACTGTCTATGTAATTTTTCTATAATACAAAATGATATTATTAAAATAGTGACAAGTAAACCTATTTAAGAAATTGGAGATTTGTCTAAGCAGCATGTGGAGGAGCCTTGATGCATCGCATCATCACACCGGTGTTTGGGCTCAACTCATAATGATGCGCGTACAGCTCCTGCTATTCCCTTTTTTGTCTCTATCTCTGTAACAAACTGCTGCTGCACATGGGCACGAACAACTAACTGCGTTCGTTCGAGAAAAGTGTAGTACTAATGAATTGATGATTGATGCAGCAGAAAGAGTTAATATTACACATTTTATTTTTACTAATTGGGACTTTCTTTCAAAGTCACCATGTTAATTTTCACCAGATGTATTAAAAAAATATAAATTCTATAAATTCTCATAAAATTCAGAAACATCCGATCGTCCATCATAAAATTGTAATAATGATAGCCATTAAATCTATTATATTTTCTAAAAAATTATCCACCGTGCCATTGCGAAATATGAGTGAAAATAACCCCCTAAAATTATATAAAAAAATACCCACCATGCTATTATGAAATATGAAATAAAATATCTCCCTCAATTTATATAAAAATTACCCACTATGCCATTATGAATATGGATTAACGTAACCTCCTAAATTTGCATAAAAATTACCCGTCATGCTATTAAAAAATATGAATTAAATTACATCCTAAATTTGCATATAAATTACTCACAATGTCTTTATAAAAGATGAATTAAAATAATCGCTTCTAATATTACTAAAGATTAAATCTATATTCCCTAAAACTCTAACCCGTGCGACTATTACTACTCTAATCAGAAGGGTTTAGGCTGTCCGCACTGGGTGCTGAATCCCCTACGCTACAACCACGGTGGCGCATATAGCCTTTTCGAAGTTTCGGGTGATAGAAAAACGCCTCCCTTCTCCACGCTATTCCCAGAGTAGCACGAAGGGAACACTACTGTCGGAGCGGAGTGCTCCTGGTCGGGCGGCGGAATGCACCCGGCCGTGATCCTAATTACTGAGAGTAGTTAGGGGGAGCAATCGTTGTTAGCTAGTTGGTGGTGGCACGATGGTGGCGAGAGGATTTAGAGTGGTTCAGGCCGCCGGAGCGTAATACCCTACGTCCACTGTGGGTGTGTTCTTGTATTTCGTGGGCCTTCAGAGGAGTCTCTGAGGCTGTCTGGATCTGTGTTTTGAGTTCTTGTGAGCCTGTTCGAGATTGTTCCGTATGCCTCCCCTTTTATAGCCCAAGGGGGGCATGTACATGGTGGCCGGGCCCCGACAGGTGGTCCCGGCCATTTCCTCTATGCTACAGTTCTATCCTGTGCCTGATGTCCAACGCTCCCATGCTTGCGCCTGTACCACCGTCGTGACCTGGTATGGCCTGGAGATCCACCATACCGTCTTGTCGTCTGGATACGGCGCCGCGCCGTCCTGCCTTACGCCGTCCTGTCCCATCGCTGCTAAACCCGCTGAGAGGCTTCAGAGGCCGAGGGGCAGGCGTTACGCACGCGTGACAGGACAGGGCGCTCGTAGTAGCGTTGTAGCGCCGCTGCCTAGTATTAGGCTGAGCGCGGCCGCCGCGCGTGGCGCGGCTCATGATGAGTACATCGTACTTGTTTACTCAATATAGACCCCAGTGTAGCTGGGGAAATCAACTGTAGTGCTCTGTTATCGCCGCCGCGCCTTGGTATGGTGCGCCCCTTTGCCTCGCCGCCGCCGCCTGCCAGCGGCGGTGCCAGCGGCGATGGGGGCACACCCGTCTGACAGCGGCGGCGTCGGCGGGCGACGGGGGCACGCCTGTCTGACAACGGCGGCGGGCAACGGGGGCACGCCTGTCTGACACTCGTGGTGTCAGTGGCATCAGGGCGTGCCAGCCTGACAGCGGCGGTGTCAGCGGCATCGGGCACGCCCACCTGCCCGCAATAAATGCGGCGGGTGGGCGAGGCGCCCGCCTGAAGGCCCCGCCACGCGCCTTGTGGGCACGTGGCAACGCGAGACCTTCCCGTGCCCTGTGGTCACGTGGCGGCCCCGGACCACCGAAGGTGCTGGCTCCGGACCTCCACGCGCTCTGCGGGCACGTGGCGCCCCCGGACCACCGAGGGCGCTGGCTCCGGACCTCCACGCGCTTCTGCACGTGGCGGCCCCGGACCACCGAGGGCGCCGGCTCCGGACCTCCCCGTGCTCTGTGGGCACGAGGCGGCCCCGGACCACCGAAGGTACGGGCTCCGGGCTCCGGCCCGAGAGGTCCGGACCTCTCCTCGCGTGGCTGGGGGAGGCTCGGTCCTCGAAGGAGGTCCGGGGCCTCCCCTGTGGGCCGGGTGCGTGGCCCTAGCTTCCCCAAGGAGTGGGCCGAGCCCATCTGTATGCGGCCTTAGGCCCTCCTTGTACTGCAGTAGTTACCTCCCTTAGTGATCTTCGTCCAGTGTAAGCGGGTACCCGGTTAGCTGGGTACCGACAGTGGCCCCTGGGCTTGCCTTTGGTGAGTTTTTCGAACCTGAGGTGAGCCCACCGTCGCTTACTACACAAGCCGCCGGGAGCCGCGGGTGGTTACCGGCGTTTAGCCGTTAAGCTCACAGCTGGGCAGGGCCTACCACTTGATTTCTTGGTCGAGGCCTTGACTCGCCTGCCTTCGGAGGGAGCTCAGTCCACCCAACCCCGCGGGGTGGCCCCGTGGGTTCCCACGATCTGGGGGCGCGCGATCGTGGGAATCTCTTGGGAAACGTGGGGGCAGGCCCGCGTCGGAAACAGCGCAGCTGTTCACCTACTTCTTCTCCTGCCATTAAGGCGGGGCAGACGGCTACGTGGGCAGCCGTGCGTAAAGCGGAAAAGGCAGGGGCCCCGCACGTCGCGCCGGGACGCGCGTCCGCGAGCGGCCGCCGGTTCGCCTTCCTGCCTTGCTTGCTCTTCTACCCGCCTGTCATGACTGCCTCCTCGGGCCCCTGCTGTCATAGACCTGGTGGCCCGTGGGTGTGCCCGCGCGCGCGTACACTTGACGTCCGCGGCTTGCGGAGGATTGGAGGCAACCGTCAAATAGGGTTCTCGGCCATCGGCCGAGCACGTCCTTCTGCCATTTGCCTCTGCACCCCTCGCATTTGCCGCGGCGCTTCATCTTCCTCGCAGCAGAGCTCTCGCTTCTTGTCTGCTGCGTGCTCCTTGTCTTCTCCACCGCCAGATTCCTCAGCGATGGGTCCGAGCCACCAATCCCCCCGGGAGACTGAGGAGAACCTCACCCGCGTCCGCCACCTGCTCGGCTGGACGGACGCGGAGCGTCGCGATAATGTTCGCACGGGCTCCCTCCCCCACCGCAACTTGCAGCTGGGGGAGTTCATCCTCTTCGTCCACTACCTCTACTGTGGTCTGGGGATTCCGATCTCTTCTTTCTTCATGCTGGTGCTGGAGGCGTTTGGGCTGCAGCTCCAGCATCTCACCCTCCACTCCATCCTTCATGCGGCAATCTTTGCCCACTTCTGCGAGATGTTCGTGGGGGTTCCTCCCTGCGTGACGCTCTTCCGTCACTTCTTCTCGGTGAGATGTTCCGGGAGGAGCTCGACGGAGATCGGCCGCTAGTACTTCCTGCTGAAGGGGTCCGGGGGAAGATCAACCTATCTCCCCACCTTCGCCAGCGCCAAGTGGGAGCACTGGCGCAACGACTGGGTGATCGTCAAGGCGGAGCCGAACGACCGGTTGGCTCTCCTGGATAGCAGTCCCGACGCACCTCTCCCGGAGGGTGCCTCGACGGATCTGCCACCCGAGTTCTCCCCCGTGCTGGCCAGGATCGCCGAGCTCGTCAGCGGCGGGCTGACCTCACTGCACGTCCTCGCGGACTTCCTCAGGCGGAGGCTCGCCCCCCTGCAGATGCGGCCAAGGCTGGCGTGGAACTACACCGGCTCCAACGACTGCAGCCGGGTGGTATGTGGCGAAGGCCACGACCTGACGCCGCTCCTGCTGGAGGAATGGGTGCGGTGCATCACGGACGTGAGTTTCCCTCCGGAGCAGCTGCGCCTGCCGTCCGCTATCGTGCCGCTCTGCCGCGACCAGGCCTTGCGGACGGCGGTGCTCCGGGAGATGCCCACGCTAGACGACGGCGGCCTCGCGGCGCGGCAGCTTGGAGGCGACCCCAACCGGCGGGTCCACATTGCTGACGCCCCGGTTGGGGGTTCTGATGCCAGGGGCACCGCTCCTGCTGACAAGGGCAAGGGGCCAGTGGCAGCGTCCCCCGTCATTCCGCCGGCGGGTGGTGAGGAGACGCGGCGAAGGCTGGTCCGCGGCGACGGGACCTTTGTCTCGGAGCCCGACCCGAAGCGTCAGCGGACCTCGGGGGAAGGAAGCTCCTCTGCGCAAGGGGAGCGAGTGCCGCCGCTGCCTCCGGGCCAGCGGCACCCTCAGCGCCGGGCACCTCCTCCGACGCCGGACCAGCAGCGGCGGTCCTCTCCGGCTCCGCCGGCCTCGGGCCCGCGGCAACAGCAGCCACCGGCAGCGTCGACCGCAGATCGGCAGCCGCGGCGAGGCTCTGGCCTTCGTGGCCACTGGTCGGCGCCTACCTCGAGGTAAGCCCTTTGGATTAGCTTCGCATTCTTCGTGGTACTACGGCTAGCTTTTTTTCAGGCTCCTCAGCCTTTCGCCGTGCGTTTTTGTTTAGGCCGACACGCCTGGGCGGCGTTCCTCCCCCCAGCGGCTCTAGTGGCCGGGTGACCACGGCGGAGAAGTGCGCCCCTGGTGGTCCGACGGCGGAAGACGCCACGCGGGCCCGGGCTACGACCGAGGGGCCTGCACCGGAGGCCACCCCGTCTGTCCGGCCCCAGGCCCCAGGTGGACCGACGCCGGGGGGCGCCTCGGGGGTCGAGACCACACCCGGAGTGCCTGCTGAGGGGGCAGCTCCGGGCGCGCAGCCCCAGGCACCAGGCAGCCCGGTGCCGGAGGGTGTCGCGACCCAAGGGCCTGCGCCGGGGGCGGCTCCTGACTGCCGGACCTCGGAGCCTTCGTCGCCCGCCGTCCAGACGACCAGCCCCGGATCTCCGTCTCCTGCCGAGGGGGAATTGGAGGAGGTTCTGGGTAGGCCGCTCCTGCCCCTGCCCCAGCCGGGTGGAGCCCCTCTCCCTCGCGTGCTACGTCGGGCGCACCAAGCCTTGGAGGACGCCCAGGAGGCGCTCCAGCTGGAGTGGGCCCGGCTGCAACAGGAGCGCGAGGGCCTGGACGGCTGGCGGGCCCGTCTGGGGGAGCAGATCGAAGCCGCCACCGCCCTGAATTTCTTGCCTACGGATAAAACTTACGGAGGTGCTCTATATTCCAAGGGTTCGGCAGCGGAACTCCTTCCTCCGTGGCGAGGCGAACGCAACCGGGGCGACTAACTTCTGTCACCTTGAAGGGGCCTTCCCAGCTGGGGGAGAGCTTGTTGCGCCCTTCTCGGCTCAAGATGCGCCTCAGGACCAGGTCTCTAGGTTGGAGCACCCTGCCCCGCACGGTTCGCTCATGATAGCGTTTGAGCGATTGGTTGTACCGTGCGTTCCGGATTGCAGCCTGCCATCTTTGCTCCTCGAGGAGGTCGACGTCGTCGCACCTAGCTTGTTCCTGCAAAGATTCATCGAAAGCCTGGACCCGTGGGGAGCCCAAGAGTATTTCTGGTGGGAGGCATGCCTCGGCCCCGTATACCAGGAAGAATGGGGTTTCCCCGGTTGCTCGGCTGGGTGTGGTCCGGATCCCCCATAACACGCAGGGGAGCTCATCAACCCACTTCGCACCGTGCTTTCCCAAGCAGTTGAAGGTGCGGGTTCTGAGCCCCTTGAGGATTTCTGCGTTAGCTCTCTCGACCTGTCCATTGCTCCTAGGATGTGCTACAGAGGCGAAGCATAACTGGATGCCAACGCCGTCGCAATAGTCCTGGAAGACCTGGCTCGTGAACTGGGTCCCATTGTCCGTTATAATACGGCTAGGGACGCCGAACCGGCACACAATGGACTTAAGGAAAGCTGTTGCAGTTCCTTGGGTGATGCTTACTACTAGGGTTACCTCAGGCCATTTTGTGAATTTGTCAATGGCGACGTAGAGGTACCGGTACCCACCGACAGCTCTAGGGAAAGGTCCCAGGATGTCCACCCCCATACCGCGAAGGGCCAAGAGGGTGGAATCATCTGCAGAGACTGAGCCGGTGTGTGTATCTGCTTTGCGTGGAACTGACACGCCTTGCAGGACCTTACTAGCTCAGCTGCATCCTGGAGCGCTGTCGGCCAGTAAAAGCCATGCCGAAAGGCTTTATCGACCAGCGTACGGGACCCTGAATGATTCCCGCACTCGCCTCCATGGATCTCCGCGAGTAAATCGCGGCCCTCCTCCCGGGTTATGCATCGCATGAGGATGCCATTGGCGCCACGCCTGTAGAGATCCCCTTCTACTAGCGTGTAGCGTTTAGCCAACCGCACTATGCGCTCAGCAGACACACGTTCTTCGGGAAGGATTTTGTCCTTCAAGTAGTCCCAGATCTCTGAGATCCGTGCATCGGGACTGCCCTGAGCCATTGAATGTGTCCCTGATGACATGCCGGGGTCATCAGTCCACACGATCCTTGGTGGGCTCCAGAGATGGAGGACCACCGGGACTGCTAGCTTCGAGGTGCTAGTTCTGCCCCCTTCGCCCAGTTCGGCTGGCTGGGCGGTTGGTCTCAGCAGCTGTCTTTTGAAGACGCCCTCGGGTACTGGGCCCCGAGTCGATGCCCTCGCGGAGAGGTCATCTGCCACTGAGTTGAGGTTCCTGGGAACGTGCTGCAGTTCCAGGACCTCGAAGTCCTTCTCGAGCTCCCTCACTCGCATGAGGTATGCTGCGAGCTGGGGGTTATTGCAGCAGCACTCCCCCCGGACCTGTCGGATCACCAACTGGGAATCCCCCTTAACCAGGAGCTGCTTGATTCCCAGTGACTGAGCGATCATGAGCCCAAAGATCAAGCCTTCGTATTCCGCCATGTTGTTAGTGGCTTTGAATTCGAAGCATACTATGTACTTTACTTGATCCCCGTTTGGGTCCACGAGGGCCACCCCTGCTCCGGACCCTTTTTCGCGGGCGGACCCATCGAAGAAGAGAGTCCAGTGTGGCTCGGTGAAAACCCGGACGGTCCTGTCCGGCTGGGAAGGTTCCGCCTCGGCTTGCGGACCTCCAGATTCCGAGGCGGTGGGAGTCCACTCTGCGATGAAGTCGGCCAAGACTTGGCTCTTGGCAGCACTTCGGGGCTGGAAGTCGAGTTGGAACTCTGCCAGCTCCGCAGCCCATTTGGCGATATTTCCAGTAGCGTTAGAATTGCGCAGGATTGCTCTTAATGGGTAAGAGGTCACCACGACAACCTTATGCGCCTGGAAATAGTGGCGCAACTTTCTGGAAGCAATAAGTAATGCGTAGGCGAACTTGTGAGCTTCCAGATACCTGGCCTTCGCCCCGTGGAGGACTTCACTGATGTAATAGACTGGCTTCTGGGTGGTCCGGACCTTAGTGGCAGGTCCGAGACCATCTCCCCCTGCCAGGCTGGCCCCCTGGGCGGCTTGGCCTCCAGCTTCTGGTGGCTTATCGCCTTGGCAGGGCAACGTGCCAACCGGACCTCCGATATTGGGGCCGGCTGTAGCTCCTGTGGCGGGCGGACCACCACCTTCCACTTGGGGGACCCTGGTGTCTCCTTCGTGGGGATGGGCTGGTCGCTCGGCGACCAAGACCATGCTTACTACCTCGGATGTCGCCGCGAGGTAGAGAAATAGGGTCTCACCAGACTCTGGCGCCACTAAAACGGGCAGAGTAGTGAGATGCTGCTTCAACTCCTGGAAGGCTTGCTCAGCCTCTTCGGTCCATATGAATGGTCCGGACCTCCTCAAAAGCTTGAAGAAGGGCAGGGCTCTCTCAGCTAGCTTTGAGATAAACCGGCTGAGGGCTGCCAAGGACCCAGTGAGTTTCTGGAGGTCCTTAATGCAGGCCGGCGGCCGCATAGCCTCGATCGCCCTGATCTTGGTTGGGTTTGCCTCAATGCCGCGATGTGACACTAGGAACCCTAACAGTTTACCAGCCGAGACGCCAAAGACGCATTTCTCGGGGTTCAGCTTCGTGCGCGTTGTGCGCAACCTATCGAAAACAAGGGCTAGGTCTTCCATCAAGGTCGACCCTACCCTGGTCTTGACAACAATGTCATCGACATAGACCTCTACTATGTTTCTGATCAGGTCATGGAAAGTGAAGTTCATGGCACGCAGAAACGTAGGTAAAGCATTCCTCAGACCATATGGCATTACAACGTAACAATATAAACCATCTACTGTTACGAAGGCTGTATGCCTCTTATCCTCCTCATCCATCTGGATCTGATGAAACCTAGAGTACGCATCCAAAAAAGACAAGAGTTCACACCCGGAGGTGGAATCTACTATCTGGTCTATGCGCGGGAGGGGATAAGGCTCTGGAGGACATACTTTGTTGAGGCTGGTGTAGTCGATACACATCCGAAGCTTCCCGTTCGCCTTGGGGACGACCACCGGGTTAGCCAGCCACTCGGGGTGATGGACCTCCTCGATGAAGCCTGCGTCCAGGAGCTTCCGGACCTCCTGACGGATGAAGTCCTGGCGCTCCACGGACTGCCTCCGTGGCTTTTGCCGCACCGGCTTGGCGTCTGGGTTGATCTTCAGACGGTGCTCAATCACTTCCCTAGGGATCCCAGGCATCTGCGACGGTTCCCAGGCGAACACGTCGACATTTGCCCGGAGGAAAGCAACGAGCGCGTCTCCCTATTTCTCTCCCAGATTCCCTGCGATGCGGGTGGTCTGGGAGGGCTCCGCCCCGATCTGGACGGTCTTGACCGGCACGTCCTCGGGGTCGGAAGGGCGTACCTTGGGCACCTTTGGTTCCTTAACAGGAACCTTGGCCCGAGAGGTCGAGGGGTTGTCCCCCGCCGGGTTCGCTGCGTCAGTAGCGAGAGCATGGAGCTTCTCTACTGCGGCGACGGCTGCGTGGTGGTCTCCCGGCACGGTGAGAACACCCGCCGGGGACGGCATCTTCACGACCAAGTACCCGTAATGAGCAACGGCCATGAAGCGGTACAGTGCCGGTCTGCCAATGATGGCGTTGAACGGCAGGTTGACTTCCGCGACATCGAACTGGACGTTCTCTGTGCGGAACTTCTCCGGGGTCTCGAAGGTGACCGGCAGGTCGATCTTCCCTTTCGGGTAGATCGGCACTGGACCCACGCCGGAGAATGGGCGCGTCGGAGCCAGGCGCGACTCCGGAATCTGCAGCTGTTTGAAGGCTGCGTGGCTGATGATGTTGAGGGCGGCCCCGCCGTCGATCAACACGTGGTGGAGCCGTATGTTGGCGACCACTGGAGATGTGATGATCGGCATTACGCCAGCCCCAGCCATGTTTTCTGGGCAGTCGGCCGGCCCGAAGGAAATGGTGGTGTCTTTCCACTTGTGGTGTGGAGCCACCCCAGGGACTCTCGGCCTGACCGAGAGGACTTCTCGGCGCAGGGCCTTCACGTCCCGCCGGGAAGAGACCGCCCAGCTTCCGCCGTACATGACGTACAGCCTCTTGCGACGTTCGTTGTCGCTGGATTCGGAGCTGAAGTGGCCTAGAGCGTAGACGCTCTTGAGCTCCCGCTCCGGGGGCTGGTAGCCCATCTCCTTGCCCCCAGCGGCGGGCCCACCGTCGCTGGTAGCCTTCCCCTTGCCAGGGCGCTGGCATGGGGGCGAGTCATCCTTGGTCGGACGCTCTCGGCGCTCACTGAGACGCCGCTGCACGAGCTTTTGTATCTCGCGGCAGTCGGCGGCGCTGTGACCGCTGTTGGGATGAACAGGACATGAGCCGCCACCATTCCGCGCCTGTTGCCTCGGGCGCTTGCCGCCGGTGTCGCGGCCTCCAGGTGCTGCCGCAGCGACAGGGGCCCCTTCCAGGAACCTCTCAGGGCGTCGGCCCTTCTTCTTTTTCTTGCCGCCCTCTCGGGCAGCACCGGCAGAGGCGCCTGGCTGGGCAGTCCTGTCCTGCTGTGGGGAGTGCCATGCACGCCCCTCGGCGGCCCTAGCGCACTTGTCCGCCAGCGCGTACAGGGTGGCGATGTCCTGTACTTGGCGGGTCGCCAGTTTCTCCAGCATCTTCTCATCACGGACGCCTTGCCGGAAGGCTGTGATGATGGACGCGTCGGAGATGCGAGGGATTGTCCCCCGCACCTTGGCGAAACGAGCGATGAACGCTCGGAGGGATTCGCCAGCTCCTGGCGTACTGCATGGAGGTGGGCCTCCACGCCGTACTGCTGGCATGCACTCGCGAAATTCGCGTGGAACAGAGTGCAGAGCTCCTCCCAGGACCGGATTGACCCGGGGGAGAGGTTCATGAGCCAAGTCCGGGCCGGCCCAGACAAGGCGACATGGAAGTATGACGCCATAACGGCGTCGTCTCCGCCAGCCGCTGTGATAGCGGTGACATACACCTGCAGGAATTCCGACGGGTTGGTATTCCCGTCGTACTTTTCCGGCAGGTGCGGCCGGAACTTCTACGGCCAGCGCGCGGAGCGGAGACTGTCCGCGAGTGCGGCGCAGCCAACTCCAGCCGATACGACCCCTGGTGGCGTTTGCACGCCAACCGGGGGTGGCGCGTAAGCCTGGGGCTTAGGTGCTGCAGCGGCGAACGCCGCGTCAAGGTTCTTGCCCTTGGCGGCGCTTGGCTGCATCCGTGGTTGCTCCACGGTGGTGGGGGTGCCTGCTCGCCGGCGGTTGAGCTCGGCTCGCAGGTCTTCCGTCTGCGCGCTCCTTACTGAGGGGGAGCGCGCGGATGTGGCCGCATTGTGCTGCCTGCGGCGGTTCGACCTCCCCCCGCTGCTGGGAGGGGGTCGTGACCCAGTCCTAGCCGGGCCAGGGGTGACCTCGGCTAGGTGGATCAGGCGATCTACATCGCTTCGCCACTGCGCCAGGGCGCTAGGTGAGGCTGTCGGCCCCGGAGGGTTACGCAGCAACTCCCTGGCTGCGGCGAGCGGGCCGCTAGCAGCAGCGGGGTTCGCTGTGGCGGCGTTTGCCGCTACAGCACTTGTTACTGCAGTGTTTGCAGCAGCGGCGCCCCCCGCGGGGCATCGAGGGAGCCGCGGCGTCCGCGCCGCGCCCTCAGAACGGTGGGGGAGGCCTGCGACCCAGTCGAGGCCACCTCCTCTGATGCGGCTGCATCCTCATGGAAATCGCGGATGCGCACCATCATGCGGTGAGGGATGAAGCTAACTGATGCTGCCCCTACCTGGCGCGCCAAATGTCGGAGCGGAGTGCTCCTGGTCGGGCGGCGGAATGCACCCGGCCGTGATCCTAATTACTGAGAGTAGTTAGGGGGAGCAATCGTTGTTAGCTAGTTGGTGGTGGCACGATGGTGGCGAGAGGATTTAGAGTGGTTCGGGCCGCCGGAGCGTAATACCCTACGTCCACTGTGGGTGTGTTCTTGTATTTCGTGGGCCTTCAGAGGAGTCTCTGAGGCTGTCTGGATCTGTGTTTTGAGTTCTTGTGAGCCTGTTCGAGATTGTTCCATATGCCTCCCCTTTTATAGCCCAAGGGGGGCATGTACATGGTGGCCGGGCCCCGACAGGTGGTCCCTACCTCTTCTCTCTCCTCCGCACTCTAACGGGCTTGTCTTCGCGTCCTGGTTCCTATTTTTCTTCATCTTTCTTTTCTTCTATATCTATTTCTTCTTTTTCTCTTCATTATCCATGTAAAAAAGTACAGGGGAAGCTTAGGAGGGGCTCCATTATCCATGCCGGGGTAGGCGGGGCTAGAGCCCAAGCCGTCCTGGTGCTAGATCTGCTCCTGCCGGATTAGAGCTCACCAAGCAGCGTGACGACATGGTAGGGAAAAGGAGAATAGGTTGGCGCTCGGGGTAAAGAAGGGACGGCTCGGTGTAGTGAAGGCTACCATGCATAGCCGCCGCCGGCCAGCCGAATAGAAAGGAGGAGAGTGCGGTCGGAGGGGAGAAGGTAGGCTGCGACGACTAAGGGCGGCATCGCCGTCTTAGATCTAGCCTCCATTCCTGGTGGTGGCGAAGCGAACCCGACCCCATGGTAGCAGTATGTCGTCATCTCTCCGGTGAGGTATGCGAGGACGTGCGTCCCTGCAGTTGGATGTTTGGTCACTGACGGCCCAAGGGTCGGTGACTGGGCACTGCAGCACCGGAGCCTTATCATCCATGTGTCTCACCTGCCGCAGTGGATCGATCGAGTCGTAGTCTCGTCGAGGATCATTAACGAGACAGTGACGACGATACGGTGCTGCGGATGGAACCAAGCCGTCTACCGGAAGGCCGGTCAGTCGGTGGGCGACTCGGCGCAGCCGTAGCATCTGGTAACCGTTGCACACTGCAGGTGTACGTGTAGCTTTCTGTGGGTGGTCCATCTGTTCTTCCCTGAGGCTGTCTGCGTCTACTCTGGTCTACTGTGGTGTGGTGACAGACAGACAGACACCGCATCACGAAGGGTCGCTGTGACCACCGAATTGGACGTTTGCCACTGTTTGCAGCCATCCTGCCGACCGACCGACGAGTCTACTACGGGAACACGGGATCCGGCCACCACCCGAGTCCGATCCCGTCACCGGGACAATCGGCGCCGCGCGCGAGTTTGCGTGGCGTGGCGCCAGTATCGATCTATACTATATGTATCCCTGCCTGAAAAAGTGGCGCCCCACGCCGGTCAGGTCCCACAACCATACACTCAGCTTCTGAGTCAGCTAGCTCTCGGCAGGCTCGTGCGCCGCGCTGTGCTGCCAGAACGCACGCGTACAAATTGTGTTCCCTACTTCCCTAGCTCCATCGAGCGAGTAGCAACCGGCCGGTATACTGTACTAACAGTACAGTACAGGTCCGCACAGCTGTGAGGGAGCCTGTGGCTATACCAACGACGACTCCACTCCGTTTTCCGTCTCAGCTAGCTGATCTCTCAACAAAGACTGCGAAAGCTTTGTTTGAACGGGTCGGCGAGAGGAGTCGATCGACGCGTGGCCTGCCTGCAAGAGGCACGCAGCGCGCCTGATATAGCTGAGCTGACCGTCCAACGCAGGAGAATTCAGCAAGTGTTGAGACGTGTGCGTGGGAGGGCTTGTTGCCTCGCTCCTCGTCGTCTCCATCACGACACGACACTAGCCTGATATGAGGAAGGCGACGTGGTACCAGTAGCTCGCTCGCATGCCGAGACCAGCGGGTGTGCGATGCCATGCCATGCGAGTGACGGGCACGTCGCCCGCGGCCGGTGCCGACGGACCCCGCGGCGGGCCGGTTGTTTGGTTACGATGATCCATTGGCGGCCGAGTCACCGCGCGCGTCAGGCCATGCCACCTACAGGGTCCAGTAAGCCTCCATTTCCCACCGTTACAGTGATGAAGATGGGAAATGGGGGCTCTGCCTTGGCGCTGATAGATATGGGATGCGCGCATGCATCGTATACAGCTGCGCCACCTGCAGCCACAAGAAGCTTCATACACGCATACCACTCACTACTGGACTGGTCTGGAGTCACCGCTAGCGACGGCTACACTTTGGCCGGTTAATCAATCTCCTCCTAATCCCTACTGGTGATGCATGTCAATCAGTCTCCTGCAATTAATCTAATGCGTCACACCACTTTAGCTTTGGGATTCAACCATCGCGCGGCGGCGGGCCGGCGGCGGTACGATCGACATGCAGTGCAGGTCAGCTGGCTTGATAAGCATGCATATATCCATCATAGGCACACAAAAGTTGCCATCTGTTCTAGCTCCTTTTTCTCACTCACGCTCTGTGTCTCAGTATCTGTATTTCTACTACTTGTCACTTTCACGTGCTCTTCTCGCAAAGAACATGTTGGCTGCTGGATCGGATACATGGTGGTATTCTTTATCTTCTGATGCCTCCTCCAAATTGTTCCTCTTGAGCTGTAATAAAAAATCGTTCCCCATCTATCCACCTCCTCCATGCATTAGTAAAGCCCGGCCGGTCGTGATCATTCACTGTCATATGTCTAACATGATTTATCCAATGAACCCACTGTGGTAACTACAAGCATTTATATATGCCAGCCACGGCACGACCCCGAAACATGCCTAAATCCCCGGCTCCTCATATCCGGCCCGCGATGTCTTCGCTCATCACACTACTATCACAGGACAGCCATGCATGTGGCCACACAACTCAAGCCTGATAGCCAACCGCCCGGCCGCCCAGTCGTCGTCGATGATTGAGGGCTTGGCGTGGCGCTCTACTCTCTCATGGCTGGTACTGGTAGCGTCCACCACCGCCATCATCTATTCAATCCAGAAAGTGATTGGATTAAAGCGCCGCTGCACTATCCCGGCCATTTTCTATCCTTCAAAATTTTTTTAATAGGCTAACAATCTCTTCGTTTTTGTTCCCTCCATCTTTCTCAACATGGGCGTGAAAAGAAACCGTTGGGAATTGGCATCAGTTGGTTGCATTGCAAGCTCATGGCAAAAGGTCCCCACTCAGATAGCTAGTGACCAAGGCCAGCGGCCAGCCATCTAGCTAGGTCTAGGTTTGGTGGTACCAAAAGGTCCACACTCGGATAGGATTATCAATTGTTCCATGCGCGGAATCCTCACATGATGAGCACAGTTGGTATAGTAATAAAGAGGCTCCAATGCAGGACAAGGGGCCAATCGATCAATCTCCTGCTGGGACCATGGTTGCTGTACAACTATACTCTCTCTATATAACGCCTTCTCGCCGAGATGTTTAAAGAGTTTCGGTCCCTTCAAATTTATGCCACGCATAGACAAAAAAGATTATGACACAACAAGAAATTTATAAACACAGATAAATTAGGTGTACATTGCTTTTAAGATGATTTTAATGTGTTGAAGCTGGCATTTGGGGTTATAGGTTTCATTTCATCCTACCACGCCCAATATTTAACAATGAGTAACTTTTGTATTTGGAGGATTTGCCAGGATGATTAATCACGTTTATATATATCTCACAGGTGTATCTCAAGATTTTGACGAAATGTATGTACACGAAGTATGTGATCATACTAGACCATCTGTGGTGGTATATACATGAGGTATGCGAGTATACTTGAGGTATGTGTACAAACCTCATTATATATACTAATATAAAGGTATTATCATAAAAAATTAAAATTAGAGGCTGTTTTGTAATTTTTTCGTGTGGTGACATTTAGGGTATCTTAAAATAAATACGTGAACATACTCAAAATGATAAATGAGTATGCGAACATACCCTATTGGTTTACTGAAAGTGAATGTAGCTGAGTTTTATCTACATGCGCATGTAGGCACACCCACCTTCAATAAATCAACAAGGGTATGTCAGAATACTCATTTATCAGTTTGAGTATGTTCACGTACTTATTTTAATACACCTCAAATGTCATCACATGAAAAAATTACAAATCAACCTCTGATTTTAATTTATTATGATAACACATTTATATTAATACATATAATGAGGTATGTCCATATACCTCAGGTAAACTCGCATACCTCATGCACATACCACCACAGATAGCCTAGTATCATTGCATACTCCGTCTACATACCTTTCGTCCGATCAGATACCCTCACAATGTTGAGATACACATGTGAGTGTAGCTACGTGCGCATGTAGAAAGAAATTTTCCTATAGGAAGAGTTTTATCTACATGCGCATGTAGCTACCATCACCTTCAGTAAACCAACAAGAGTATGTTCGCATACTCATTTATCAGTTTGAGTATGTTCACATACTTATTTTAAGATACCTCAAATGTCACCACGTGAAAAAAATACAAAACAGCCCATAATTTTAATTTATTATGATAATACATTTATATTAGTACATATAATGATGTATGTCCACATACCTCAGGTATACTCGCATACCTCACGTATATAACACCATAGATGGTCTAGTATGATCACGTACTTCATATACATACCTTTCGTTCGACCAGATACTCTCAAAATCATGAGATATACAGGTGAGTGTAGCTACATGCGCACGTAGAAAGGAATTTTCCTATATATGTATACATTCAGTGCCTTGTGATTAAGAGAGAGAGTGGCGGTGGCTGAGCCTTGGTGGCACTTAGGCTTTGCTTGATGGGAGCCTTGATGGCTAGCACAAGATGGTGATCGGAAGAGTCTTGGTGCCCAGATCAAAATTATCTTTGGTGACGAGCCCATGGACGTAGCCCTAAGTAGTAAACCACGTTAAATCGCTATGTATCCTCGGAGGTTTGCATACCCTTGCCCTTACTGATCACTTTACTTATTGTATTTACGTTTCTATATTTACTTCCCTGCGTGCCTTTAGCTTTTCTAGCTAGTTTGATTAGGTTTGTCCTTAGGTTGCAAGTGTTTTCTGTAAGTAAGAAAGCGCATGGACGTGAGATGTCTATCTTATGCACTATAAAGCTCTATGTGTAAGGAAAATAGGCCCAAAGCCTCGTGCTTAGTTCCCTAATGTGTTTTGGTGATTGAGGTGACAACACGTACCATTTGTGGACTAATATGTGTGCAAGTGTTTTTGGTTAAGTCCCAGGGTGCAAGTAAAAGAATTGGAGAACAAACACCTCAAAGAAGGTCTAAAAGATCACAAAAGAAGATCAAGTCTTCTCGAAAGTTAGGAGCGAGAGTGCTACACGGCGGTCCCGCTGACCGGTCAGCGGACTAAAATTTTTCACGCACTGAACGATCCGGCGGAGCCCCAGTGGACGGTCCGGTGAGTAGAAGAAGGCCAAGATTGAAGAGAGAAGAACCGGTGCAAGTTCAATGCACCGAACTGTCCGGTTCCCCCCCCCGGACGTTCTGGACCGAGAGCTCTCCAAGGTGAAGGCCGAGGCGCTACAACGCACCGAACTGTCTGGTGGTTCCAACGGTCATATTTTAAGGTCCAACGGTCGACTCAACGGCCAGCCGATTACATGCACCGAACCGTCCGATAGTGTGCCACTGGACCGTCCGATGGATGCGTAGAAAAGTGGAAAAAAGTCCCCAACAGCTAGTTTGGAGGCTTGTGCTATAAATACCCCCATGTCCGTCCTCCACATTGTAGTTGGAGACTCCTGAGCTAACACAAGTGTTGAGGCACCACCTTGATCCATCCAAAGAGCCAAATACACACATTTGAGAGCCCAACCACCACAAGAGCTAATGGACACATCCCGACATAGCTAGAGCTTGCAAAACATCTTTGCTTAGGCCTATTGTCTTCATCCGTGCTTGCGCGCACGTCGTCTTTGTATAGTGTGCGGCTTGTAGTCTTGCGAGACCCTCCGGAGTGTGGAGTGGCCGCCATCTTACTTGTGAGAGGGATCGAGGCCCTCGGCGTTTTAGCCAAAGCTCGCCTTAGTGGAGACGGCGGAGAGCGTCCGTGAGAAGGCCCGCAGAAGACCCCAACAGCCCCAACAATGCTCTACCCTTGAGCGGGTGAGGCCGTAGTCCTTGTGCAGACTACGCGAGCGAAGGGCGTGTGTGGGTGTGTACCGGGGATATTCGGAGTTACCCGACCGGGTTGCTTGACCATCTCGCAAGCGACCGAGCCATCCTCTACCCTTGCGCGGACTACGCGAGAGCGAGGCTTGGCTTGGGTCACTTTGCCAACCTCCTTCCTTGCGCGGATTGAGGCTGGAGTCCTTGCGCGGACTCCACGAGAGTAAAGCCATATGAGGGGCACCAAACGAGGAGCAGGGGTTTCCCGAACCTCGGTAAAAAAATCTCCGTGTCTATGCATCTCTTTAGCTTCCAGCCTTATGAGGGGTACCAAACGAGGAGTAGGGGTTTCCCGAACCTCGGTAAAAAAATCTCCGTGTCTATCCGTCTCTTTAGCTTCCGTTTATATTCTTGCAATTGTGTGCTTACATTTCTAGACTAGCTTAATAGGTTAGTTTCTAGGTGGATATAGCAATACTTAGCAAAACATTAGTGCGCATAGCTAGATTTATCTTGCATATATTTTGCTCAGTAGCTATAGTTTTTAGTGAGCCTTAGTTTTTAGAAAGCCTAATTCACCCTCCTCTTAGGCGTCGGTCCATCCTTCACTATGTTTTAGAAGAGCGAATTAGAGACCTAATTCACCCCATTCCTCCTCTTAGGTCGGATGCTCCGATACAGTCCTTACACCTGCGCCTCCTTATATAGTCTGGAAGGAGGTAGGTTACAAGTGTGGGTAAAAAGAAAAAGAGATTGCCTAAGCTCATAAGGTTTGACTTGTAGACTTCTCCTTTTGTGCTTTGCGCTGTCTTTCGACAGGACAGTGCCAATGTGAACTTGCCACGGGGGAGTGCTAGGTGGCTTTTCCCAAGATTCTCGTTAATGATGATGGTTATGTAGGCTGCACGCGAACAGTTGACCTTGCGTAGGTCAGTGAACAGACCGCCTCCGTTGATTCTAGGAAGGTTGGGGATGTCAGGCCGTCACATCCTCAGTGAGACGTAATGAATACTCTCCACGCCTCTATAAAGCAATACGATTATGGGAGGCGTATTGAGGTCTGGCGTGCAGACCGGTGCCAGAGTGTTAGACACATGCGTGGAGTAGCAGACCCTCATAGATGCGTATACCGACCAATCAGTCGCCTCTTGGGCCCGGTCCGCTGGGCGCTGGTGACCGTTCGGTCGCGCAACTGGTCCCAAGGGTGTGTGGGGCTGGCGACCGATGGTTTGCGAGTTTCTAGGGTCGCACGACCAAGGGATCACACGACTAGTCCGGAGGGAGCTTGCGCTGGGCATGGCGGCCTTCAGTTGTTCAGCCCAACAATGTTATTGGGCCGCTTAGGGTACCCGTGGTATGGGTACTAGTATCTTAGTTGATGTTTGGTTAGTGAACTGTTAACGGTAGCGCTAATGAAATCAAAATAAGGGGGATTGATACTGTAATCACTGTTTACTGATTTTGTTTGGTTGCGAAAGGTCATGAGAGCGCAGGAAGTCGCGAGAGCTCGCCAGCGGCTGATACCCAATAACGCTGCAGGATGGGTGGTATTGCAACAGAATATGATGGTATTGGATACGGTATGTGATTACGGACCGGGCCACACCAAACGGCTGTATCGATATTCATTTACTTCCGTATTTCGATTACGTTACATTGCGCTGAACCAAACGCCTCCTAGTGCTTAGGGAGTGGCAAGTGTACTGCATCTATCCGTTCTTTTTGCCATGGTCCAAGTCAAGGAAGGTTCTTGTCTTGTTGCTCAGATTAGCGGCGGTGTTGGTTCTTGGTGAGCATTAAGGATATGATTTGGTGGAGGACTTAAAAAGTTTGGTGATTGGTTGGAGTGCGCCAACTCGCATGAGAGAATAGATTACCCCTAATGACCACTTGGTCCTTGCGTACAAGCCTAGAAGGGGGTGGGATGCCTTACGACTAATGAAGAGTGTTGCGTATTTGAAAGCTTGAGAAAAGAATCAAACATATCTAACCTTTTCCTTTACTGTTACATTAAATTTTTGTACGTACATCCTCAAAATGTCGTCTAGAGTCTGGTTGGAACCTAGACGTAAAAAAAATTAGATACTCAATTACTATTTAGTACTATGAAAAATGGGTGAGTTTGACTAAGTGATAAGTATGAATTAATTGTGAAAAATATGGAAAACTCGATTTATCCCCCTCTCCCTGTCTTGGTTTTCTTAATCCTGTCAACAATCGATAATTTTTTAGATAATAGAAGAATCCGACTCCAAATCTCTTCGAAGAAAAGGCATCAGACCAAGTTATTACAACTCAACAGAAAATTTACAACCAACAAAAGTGCTCAATTATTGACAACGCGAAGCAAAGAAGACCATCCATGGGATACGGAGAATTCCACGGTCTTTGACTCGAAGCTTTGACATGCCCTTGATCAACTATTTCTTAAATTCCTTAGAGAGTTGCAACGCAGTGCAAGATTGGAGCCAAAGGCGTTCCTCTAAGAAGTATCTGTAGAATCGGTTGAAGATTGTTAAAAACACTTTCATTCCTTGTGAGCCGATAAGTTGTGTTTACGTCCTCCTATTTGAGCTCATACGAAAAAAAATGTTTGCTACACTTTGTGGAGAAGCCAAACCAAGCACTAGATGAACAACGCGGCATAAGAATTTGGCGTAAATACACACAAAGAAGAAAAATGTGATGAATGGTTTAATTTCATTTATCAAACTAAATGACATGGCACTCTTAGAAAACTGCAAAATAAAATTTTCCACGTAAAATGGCCTACCCCGCTTCAATTTATTTTCAGCTTGCACAAACAAGAATAAAAATTCACATCACACTTTTTGGTCTGGACTCTTGACCCAAATACGGGACTTGCTCCTACTATGGCAATACTTGAATGAACACGTACTTGTAATACTATAGCAGACGTGAGGAGTGGCTGTCTCCTCGTGTCCTCCGGTCATTGGATATCATTGCTTGTGTTGTGCTTCCGTTTCCCCTGTTCTTCCACATGCATACGCCATGACAACAACAGTTGGACGGCAGCTCTTGATGAACCCAACAACAACGGAGTATTATATATACTGCTAAAACCAGAAACAGAATCCTGTCTGGCTCTAAACAACAGAGAAGAATGTGTTTGGCCACCTACTGTAATCATATCGTATATATACCCACTTTTATCAGCCGTACACTAATCACTAGTAGTTTATACTCCTACATGGAGACACTAATGAAGAATATTATTAAACTAGCTAGTAGTACAGTCAGTTGGAAGTCAGTGCTGGTTGCAGTGGCAGCCTACTGAATTCCTCCTCGCACAGACTCGCAGTCAGCTTAGATTGAGGCCCGATTTCAGGGAGGAGTAGGCTACTTGTGTTTAGCGCGATCCGGTGAGAAAAAAAGGAACATTTCTAGGTTGCTTTCAGCAGTTAGACTATCATGAGTCATGCCTTTGTCTGGATAGAGAATAAATTCCCTCAACCCCACCTATTCTCTACTTTACACTAGCCTCACATTCTTTCATGTCTAAAGAAAAAAATACATTGCAAGCGCAAATACTCGCACACATCCTACCCTTATGGCCACCACTATAAGGTTGGGCTAGACCACATATCTCAAAGTTGATAAAGTCATCACATGTGTCTCACTGTCGATAGAAATATCACCTACTGCTAAAAGAATACCGTTAAAATATGATCACCAATGACGAGTTGAATGCTTAAGCCTGGGGGACATGTTCCATCACAGAAACCTAACTAGATGAGTGGTACTCATTTCGCCGCTTAAAATGATTTGGTTTCATTGAAAGACATATACTCCTCCATTTTATAAAGAATACAAATTTTAGTGTTTAAAATTTACCAGTTTGTCTCACAAAAAAAATATAATAATAGCTTTTGCTCATTTAAGTGCATGTTCTTTTTTCTTTTTAGAGTGCACAAACATTTAATTGCATAATGTTTTTCCTTTGAGTAGTTAGAATATTATGATTAAATAGCTAGGGGCGCTAGGTCGTAATTTCTCATTGCTAGTAGTTTATCTGGAAAATCTTATGGTTATATTCAATGGACGGGGGGTAATAGTGAAAATCTGGCATTTGCTGTTGTTAGGCACTAAAAAGCGCTGAGTGTTTTTCTTTGTTTGAGGATGACACAACTAGTGTTTCCTTTTGTATGTGCAAATACATGCACTATTCATACAGCCGATTTTTCAACACGAAATCTTGGACACGTCATATTTTCGATTCAAAGCATGCAGTGGTGGTTAATAGAGGAGCTACTGTAGGAGCATTTTAGCTTAATTTGTCCTGAATATTGATAGGTGACTTGGTTAAAACGATCATAGTTTCATAACGATGAGATGGTATTCCATCGGTCCCATGATAAATATAAAACTTGTTCCACACGGATCGTTTTTAAAGATTTTAAATCTATCCTAAAAATATTAAAAAGTACTCCGTGTGGTCAGTTTTAATTGGTGCTTAGGAAGTTAAGGGGGTGTTTGGTACCAAGAGATAATGAGAATTCAGATAATACTGTATTTTATCTTATAAAGTACCAAACGTTATCTAATTTTTATTTTTGGATTTTGTGTCACAAGAAACAGCTCCACATTTTCTTGAATAATGTGCACTATCCAGATTCCTAAAATTCCATGGGAACCAAACATTGGTTTTTCCGTAGGCGATCCGTGGAACACGGCGTGGTGCAGTGCAGTGCAGCCTGCAGCAGGAGCAGGGCATTTCGCTCGCCTGCCCGCCCGGCTTGACGGAGGCCGGGGGGACGGTGATCACACCGTGACCGGTGAAAAGGAAGGAGACGGGCGCGTCCTCGAGTCAAAGCCCCAACCAACAGCTCCTGGCAGGCACATTTGCTCCTCCTCCGTCCTCCCTCGTGTCAGCGACTCGGCGCGTGCGACGGGCAGAGCGCCTAGGGAAGCGAGCGCCCGCCAATCCACGCCCCGACTCCACCTCCACTCCACTCTCCGGGCACCCCGCGTCCGCGTCCACGGCGCTCGCCTCCCTCCCTCGGCACTCCGGCAGGCGGCAGCGGCGGCTTTGCTGCTACTGCTAAGTGCTAATAAAGGCGCCGTTTTAAAGAGGGAAAGCGAGCGAGCGAGGAAGAAAAGAGAAGAGAGGAAAAAAGAGGCAAAAGAGGGGGGAGGGAGGGAGAGCCGTCGTTGTCTCCGGCCGCGCGGCTTGCTCTACTACCCTGGCCACGCCGCGCCCCATTTCACGCCGCGCCCCATTTCTGCCCTGCACACAACAAAAAAAAAGGATTTCCGCTAGGGGACGCCGAGAAGCGGATCGTCGTTCCTGCGCCCCGCCGCGCCGCGCCGGTTCCTTCTCGCCGTAGCATATAATACCATATGAGTAATAAGTATATATACTATTAGCAGCAGTGTTCGCCAAGTCGAGCTCTCTCCCATCTTCCTCAGCCAGCGGCTCTCGTCTCGATCAATCACAGAGGAGAGGAGCGATCAGTGTGTGCGTGCCCGTGGGCGTGTGCGGAACGGAGGGGAAAAGCGGGCCTTTTTTCCGGGGGCAACCAGCAGGTGCCCAGATTCCATTCCTTGCGCGGGAGTACAACCAGCACAGCCGCCCTGCTGTGTGGAACTGCCTAGAAGAGGCAGCAGCCCTCCGTTTCGTTCTCCCTCTCTGTGTGTGTGCTCTGCTTTTCTCCTCTGCCCGGCCGGGTGATCGAGATCGATTCTTCCTTCCTCGTGAAGGAGAGCTCCTGCTACCTCCTCGCCTTTTTCTTCCAGCACCCAACAAAATAAAGAATCCAGCGCTTCTCATCCCATCCCTTCAGAGTTCAGACCCTCCGGGGTTCCAATTGCTCCTTGTGTCAGTGACGGTGCCAGTGGAGTGAGGTGTGTTTCTTGGGAGCCGGAAGAGGAAGAGGACCAGACGAAGAAGGAACGGGATGGCCGCCGCGCCGCCGCCCAAGGCAGACGAGCTGCAGCCGCACCCGCCCAAGGAGCAGCTGGCCGGCGTCTCCTTCTGCATCACCAGCCCGCCGCCGTGGCGTACGTAACGTCCTTTCTCTCTCTCTTCTGCTCTGCTCGGGGACTTCTGTTTGTTTGTTTGTTTGTTTTCGCTGTTCAAATGTTCTCCGCGCTTGTCCGCTTTCGTTCTTTTTCTCTGATGCTGAGAGTCTGAGACTCTCGCCTTTCCGGACGTCTCTTCTGATCCTCGTTCATGTAAAAGTACTAGTAGTACGTACCTGGGATTATCACTCCACTTCTTCTTTTCTTTCCCCCTCCTCTCTGTGTCCCTGACGACTGACGACAGTGTTTGCTCCAAACTGATGTGCTTCTAGTTCAAAGTGCGCATCACTTTCTCCATACTTTCGGCTATGACTCTGTTTCTTGATTTCGGGAAAAAAAACGTAGCTTTCCTCGATCAAGTAGCCTGTCGGTTCGGTTGGCCTATTTCTTTTCGATAGGACAATCCTTTAGTAACAATTTTTCCTTGGATACATGATCTTTCGAATACAAACGTTGTTTAGTTAGATTTAATACCTTGTATAAATGATATACATATATTGATAGAGCAATTCGTTGCCAAAGTCTGCCCCCTACGCCTACTAATTTCAATAAAGGGTTAGCAGTAAAAGGTTGCTTTCACTTAAATCTTCAGTAACAACTAGAAAGGTGTGTGCCTGGCTGCCTGCACATCTTTTTCTGTAAATTAGACTTTTCATGCGATTCCCAAAGCATGGAAAAACGGTACGTATGGATTGGTGAGGCATGAAGTGTTCAATGATGTAAACGTTGCTCTTACCCCTGTGATCCTCTATGCAGCCGAGGCCATCATACTTGGATTCCAGCATTTCATTGTTATGTTGGGCACCACTGTCATCATACCCACCGCCCTTGTTCCTCAGATGGGAGGCGGAAATGTGAGTCCCGACACTTGTATGCTCAATTCTGCCTAAATTCAGCAGCTCGTTTGGCGTTAACATTTGGATATTGCACAAGTTGTATCACTGTTTGATGTCAAATTATGTGAATATCAGACATCTAAATTGTACATAAACATTACTTTCAGGAAGAGAAAGCTCGAGTAGTTCAGACGATACTGTTCGTAGCTGGCATAAACACCCTGTTACAGACATTCTTTGGGACACGACTTCCAGTTGTAATGGGCGGCTCATATACCTTCGTTGCACCGACTGTCTCGATCATCTTGGCTGGACGGTACAGCAATGAAGCAGACCCTCACGAGGTACGACATAGTAGCTTGTTCTGCTCAGTACCACACTTGGTTTCTTTACAAGTTTCTTGAGGAATATTGACAAGCTTCAGTTTCTCATGTGTGAAGAAATTCTTGCGGACAATGAGGGGTACGCAAGGTGCTCTCATCATTGCCTCCACGATTCAGATCATTCTTGGTTTCAGTGGGCTCTGGCGCAATGTACTAAAGTAGGTGTTGTGTGTTTTTTTCCCTCTGCCCGCATTTTTTTGGGGTACTATGTATCATTTTATTTTATATGACCATATTCCACTTTGCAGGCTATTAAGTCCGTTGGCTGCTGTTCCCCTCATATCACTTGTTGGATTTGGGCTTTATGAGCTTGGGTTTCCAGGGGTTAGTGTGCTCTATCCTTTTCTCTCCATGTTTCTATCTTTACTGGAGAGTGATGAAAAAATGCACATGGTTGTAGGTAGCCAAATGTGTCGAAGTTGGACTTCCAGAACTCCTCCTGTTGGTTGTATTTTCTCAGGTATACATATATTGTAGTTACTGCACCACTTACGTCTATTTTGAAGTATGACATGTAGTAATCCGGTTCGAATTTGTGACAGTATTTGCCTCAAGTTCTGCATTTTGGGAAATCTGTCTTTGGCCGTTTTGGTGTTCTTTTCACCGTCGCGATCGTATGGCTGTATGCATACATTCTCACCATTGGTGGTGCTTACAAGAATTCTCCATCAAAGACACAGGTGCATTGCCGTGTTGATCGTTCAGGTCTTATTGGAGGAGCGCCTTGGTAAGATCCCAGGGCGAACATAGTCTTACTTTAGATTGCTATATTGGTGAAATTGCTTATGGAGGTTCCGAAAAATTATTGCAGGATAAGTGTTCCCTATCCCTTCCAGTGGGGTGCTCCAACATTTGATGCTGGAGAGGCTTTCGCAATGATGATGACTGCATTCATTGTTCTTGTAGAGGTTTGTTTGCTAAACTCAGCTGAAGATGGAAGAAAAAAATGAACTGCATTAGACTTATATATGCTATTAATTTATGAGTAGCATTGATTTTATATAATATTTATCTTGTAGTCATCGGGCGCCTACATTGGTGCTTCAAGATATGCGAGTGCAACTATGATTCCTCCATCAATTATCAGTCGGGGCATTGGATGGCAGGTAAGGATTCAAATATTGTACCGCTGAGTCAGTTGATCTGAGTTTGTACCATCTTGTTGGTAACATTGGTAAATATGAAATATACTTGTCAGGGCATTGGTATCTTGATTGGTTCATTTTTTGGAACAGCCAATGGAACCTCAGTTTCAGTGTAAGTATAATTCCAATCTAAAGTTTTTAGTTCCAATCCTTGTTTGTTCAGAACAAACTGTTTTGATAAATAATAATAGAAATATGCATTATGAACTTTTGTGCTTACAGGGAGAATATTGGATTGCTTGCATTGACACGTGTTGGCAGCCGGAGAGTGGTTCAAATATCTGCAGGCTTCATGATTTTCTTCTCTATCCTTGGTAATTTTCTGTACTGATTTTTATTAGATACTGTAATGCAAGTTTTTGTTAAGTTCATGTGTATTGCCCTTAAATAGTTAAATGTTGTGATGAGCTGATGACATTTGTTTTGCCAAACCAGGAAAATTTGGAGCTCTGTTTGCGTCGATTCCACTGCCCATATTTGCCGGCATGTACTGTCTCTTCTTTGCTTATGTTGGTAAGTCCATATACTGGAAACCACCATCATTCTGTCGGTTTTCATCTGATAATTTTCAGCATCTTATTCTGCATTGCGCTTCATGTTGCTTCCATTTGTAGGTGCTGTTGGCCTATGCTTCCTTCAGTTCTGCAACCTAAACAGCTTTAGGACCAAGTTCATCATGGGGTTCTCTATCTTTATGGGCTTATCGGTTCCTCAGTACTTCAACGAGTATACAGCCGTTGCTGGTTATGGTCCAGTGCACACTGGCGCCCGATGGGTATGGGCAAGAAATTGTAGCTACACATGCCATTTTCCTTGATAGCTTGAGCTTCGACAGATTAACTGATCTCTATTTTCTCTTTGAACAGTTCAACGACATGATAAATGTGCCATTCTCGTCGAAGCCGTTCGTTGCCGGGCTGGTGGCCTACGTTCTGGACAACACCCTCCAGATAAAGGAAAGCGCGACGAGGAAGGACAGAGGCTACCACTGGTGGGACAAGTCCAGGAGCTTCAAGAAAGATGCCCGGAGCGAAGAGTTCTACTCTTTGCCGTTCAATCTGAACAAGTTCTTCCCTGCCGCCTGATCTCAGTGCTGCAAAATGATTTCCAGAACCCTTGCTTGTTCATATCATATGGGGTCATGGCAGAACACAATCCTGCTGGCCTGGCCAGTGGGAGCTTTCTGTGTCGCCAATGTTCGTCAGTTTTGCGTGTTTTCGGACAAAATGAAGTAATTGGACACTAGAGAAATTAGAGTTGAAGTATATCACGTTCTTTCCCGGAACTACAAGGATCAGTGTCTGACAACCTGGTAGCTGTAGTTTCTTTTGTCAAGCTGGCAATGTACATCAGCATTACAATTTACAGTATGTGCGGCTTTCCGAGCCAAGGTAGAATAGAATGATAATTTGTGTTAAAATTGCTGCCGTGCCATAGAAGTAAATAGTGAATGGTTCATTTAGTGCCTTTAGCTACTTTTTTGTTAATAGGGACTGAAAGTATTCATTGTGTTTCTGGCACACTAGTGTTACGTGGTTAACGTTTTTGCCCCATAAGAACTTGAAAAAAACATGTCAGGGTTACGTGGTGTAATGGAAAAGTCTTTTGTTCTGAATTTTGGTCGATAGATCTGCTGAACCGGGGACTAGACGGTTACCATAAAAATCAACGGCTTACGGTCTCCTAAAAAAGCCAACGAAACCCTAGATCCACCGGCAGCACCCCAAGGTGCCCCCCTGCGTCCCCCACTTCTCTCTTTCTCACCTTTCTCCGCTTGTGGCCCCGGTCACGTCCTCCGGTGGGCATCGCAAGTGCCGTGGCCGCCGTCGTCCGCTGGCCGCCCACCAACTGAAACCGATAAAACCCTAGATCCGCAGTCTGCCGGCGGTGGCACCCTTGCGTCCCTCCCATTTCTTTCTTTCTCCCCTTTTATCCGTTCGCGTCCTGCGGTAGGTGGCGCAAGTGCTATGGTCGCCGTCTGCCGAGCGCGCATCCTCCATTTGTGGCCCCGGTCGCGTCCTCTGATAGGCATTGCTGCTGCCGCGGCCACTGCCGTCCGGCGGGTGCGCATCCTCGCGTCCTTCGCTGGGTGTCGCTGGTGTCGCGGTCGTCGTCGTCCGCGCGAGTGCGCGTCCTGAGGGGGCGACGCGAGCATCGCATGTCGGCCACCACCTCGGGCGCAACCCCCTCGGGGGGCACTACCCAGGCCGTCATGGGCGTCGAGGTGTCCTTCCGCTGGTCGCCTTGTGCGCATCCCCTGGCCGATCTGGCGGCCGGAGGTTAGGCGTGGTGATGCTGGTGGGGACCGGTCGGTGGCGGTGCTTCACTCCTGCCGTGGTGATCATGGCTTCAGCGGTCCGTTGAAGCCCTTCAAGATCAGGTGCCTCGGAGTTGGTTCATTTGCTGCCATGGGTCTGAGCGGCGTCGTTATCGTTTTGACTTGATCTGGTTGATGTGGAGTTCTTGGCTTCGGGTGTGGGTGGGGTGATGGAGGTTAGGGTGAAAGCTTGTATGGCGTCATCTATGGACGTCACATTCTTCTTGGTGGCATCTTCTCTGCACCTTGCCCGCACCTACCATGTTGCGAAAGCTCCGTGCCCCGATGCACAGGGTTGTTTCACCTTCGCATGGTCCACCTCGACGCCAATCGTCCACGGAGGTGTCTTTAGTTTTTTTGACGGCGGTTTGGCTTTGTCTTCGGAGAAGAAGGGAGCTCCTGTTTGTAGGAGCAAAGTGGATAGAAGAATCTCAACTGCTTAGAACTCAACGGTTTTAATGGTTTGCTGGCCATCTAGTTTTCGTATCGATCATCGTTTGTGGTTGTCGGTCTCGCAGATGGTCAGCGAGAAGGTGGACCTCGGAGATTTGTGAGATGCTTTAGATACTTCATTTATCAATTTCTTTTGTGGAGGACAATAGAGTTTACATGGACTTTGACCATCTCACTTTGTATGTTGAGTTTGTAATTCTAAATTGCTTAGAGCATTATAGGCTTCTATCTGTTTTTTTTTTGCTGAGTGTACTTTTAAGTGCATAAGCCTAGTAAACATCTGGTTGAAAACCTAACTTCCGCCTAAGCAAAAGGAAAAAGAGCTGGGAATGCCCTGGAGACTTGAGATTTCGTATTCCATCATCATCTCCCATTCCATCGCCTGAATTCTGAAAACGACGTTGTTTGGGTTTCCTTTACACGTCATTTCTTGCGCCGCTGGGTTTGCAGTGCGGCGAGACCACATGATCCAAATAGCCCCGTGCTGTCTCCACTCTCTCTATTTTTTATTTCAAATTCCACTTTATCTGCCAGAATCCTCATTTTGCTAATTTCTGTGGGGGGACAGCAAAGACCTTTTTCTCTGAGAGGCCATGGGCCTTGAGCCCTTGGGTCTTTCAACTTTCTTGCTGCTAGGTTCTGTTTTGTTCATCCTAAAAAAAGTTATTGCTATTTTCCCCCTAAGCAGTAAATAGTAGCGGAGCTTCTAGCAATCTTGTCACGTGTTTCTATCCAGCTTTTGGCGGGTGGGGTACTGGGGTTGTCTCATGTTCGTAGTATTTTAGTGCATCACGTCCTTTGGTTTGTTTCGTTTATGGGTCGAAGCATTCCTTTTTCGGCTTGCATCGGCGTCCTTTGGTTTATTTCGTTTATGGGTCGAAGCAGTCCTTTTTGGGCCGGATTGATTGATTCCTCCTTCTGATTTCTTGGAGGACTTCTGATTTTTCACCTGTCAGTGCGTCATTTCGTTGTTGAATCCGGCAGAGCTATGGATGGAGCTTTTTGGAGTGTTTGCGAAGCATTTGTTTCAGCCATTAATCCATCCTGTTGGAAGACAGCCTTAGGCGGGCGGTAGCCAAGCGAGGTTCTTTCTTTCTCTGATTTTGGTGTCTAGTTGTGGGCCACCATTGTCCCTGAGGCGGTTGTAACTGCGTGCTCGAGGCACGTCGACGTTGTGCTATTGTCATTCCTTCTTCTTAATAAAATATTTCCTCCATATTTAAATATAAGTAAGGTTGTTTTTTTTTCTAAACTTCAATCATTCATCTTATGAAAAAAAATATAATTTACTATTTATTTTATTATGATTTATTTTATCATTGTAGAGAGTTTGAGCATGACTCGTTTGCATACCCGAACGTTTGAAGTTTTAGAAAAAAAAAATCAAGCGGAAGGAGTATGTAATTAGCCAAGCTATGGCCGATGGGCCATAAGCGTAACAACCCTGGCCTTGTGCACTAGAGCTGCGGAGGGTAACGGGCCTTTCGGACCTAGCAGTAGCAGTCCTTTCGTCCTCGAAATATTCGCAACGCGAAGAAGCCCAGAGAGGCAGCAAGGCCCACAGCCATGGACGTCGAAAATCCGAGCTGAGAAAAAAAAAACCGCCCTGCAGACAATTGCCCTGAATGCAGAGATATGATATGGCTACACAGTACACACCAGCGGAGAGGCATTGCCCGGTCGCACAACGATGATGCGATCGCTTTCAGGTTTGAACCACTTGCGCTCCCGCGGAAGGAAGCGTACAAAGAGGCTTTCGCAGCCGTTTGGATCCTGCCCTGCGAAGATGGCGGCGCCACCTCAGCTCCATTAATTCCATGCACGACCGTTCCACATCCACTAGCTCCAGCGAAGAAGAAAGGTGCCCCTGGAGCTGGAGGTGGAGGAGAATAGCAGTTGCCACCTTGTTCTCCCGGCCGGCGTCCAGATGGCGTACGTCGTCTTCCCCAAATAAACCCCCCTGCAGATCGGGGGACGGCGGGCGAGGTCAGCTGTGTGAACCGGACGCCCGGAACCGGCATGGAGGCTTGGAGCTGAGCGCCACCACGACGGCAATGCTGATGTCAACTTGGCTTGCCTCTATGCGGAAACCCCCAACAAACCATGATGCTACCTGCGCGAGATATATGGTTCACCTTCGAGAACACAGCGTACGTCGTCGGCACCTCTAACTGTAAGAGACAAAGGGGGGAAAAAGTCCATGGCTGCGTGCACGACGACACGAATGCACCGTGAAATTTGTCCGCGGCGCCAAAGTCTCGCTGTGCCTGTACACACCAACCACCTGTATCTTGAATAACGGGTAGTTTTACACAAGCCAAGTATCGTAGGTTTATAGGTTGGTTGGTTGGTTTTGGCTGTCTAGAGTTTTCTAGTGTGTTTAAATTTTCAACGCGCGCATTGGCGCGTATCGGAGCAACTGAAGAAGAAGAACGCATACAAGATGCATGTGAATTAATCGAGTGTTAGGAACAGCAGACTAATTAATGATCCAGCCTAATGGTTGCATCATCTTTGTAATGAGGCAATACCGCAACAGGTTTCAAGATACTAGTACCTTATTAGGAAAAAAAAAACTACTTTCAAGGTGATGAAGTATGACCAGCAATGATGCCACACTCGAGTCCAGCAGCAGCCTGACGATGTCCTCACCAGCTCCATCCAATAGAGATCCCGGGGGAGCACGCACGGTTTCATTCATTTCGCTTGACTTGTGCGTTACAAAAGATGTCTGAAGTGACTCGCCGGTCAACAACTCTGATGGCCTTTCCTTTCCTTTCCTTTCCTCCGTGCGCAGGCAGGCTTGCCGTTTTCCCCAGACCCGCCCTGTCAGTCACTACCACAAAGCGCCTGCATCGGTCAGGCTCAGAGACAGGGAAACAAGGGACAGCTGACAGCAGCCGCCCCTTTCCATGCTTCCTCACGCCAGTCACCCCCATCATCATCGTCATTCCAAGCTCCAACCATAATTCCTACATATAGATAGCATGGAGACATGCACAGCCATCTTGCTTGCAGCTGCAATGCGTATGCATAATGCATTGCAAGCTACAAAGCGCCTGCAGCAGGCATGCAAGTTGTCCATCTGTCCAGGAGCACACAGGCACGCACGCCACAAAGAAAATTAAGCATGAGGCACCTTTTGTCTCAGACATTGCTTGCCTTGCTCTTGTTGTTTGTCACACACAACACACACGCATGTGAGGTGTGAGCAGCAACCACTCATGGCTTTATCTGAAACCCTTTCTTTCTGCTCTTTCTTTGGTGGTGGTGGCCTTCTCAATGATGCATCTCATGCTTGCGGGTAACAATACACACCTCCTGCATGCTTTCCCAACCTTTTGCCTGTGGCTTGCTCAGCTCCCCCATGATTGACACCCCCCCCCCCCCATGAGAGGGCAATCCATGGGACAAGTGCACTTAGGCAGGATCTATGTCGGCTAATGAGACAAGGCCCAACCACAAACAAGGCAGGATTGATGTCTCGCGACCCACTAGGGCTAAGCTGCCTCCTTGCACACTGCAAGCAGGATTCATATGCTCCCCGATCGCCTCTTCTTCTTCTCCTTGTCGCATGCAGCCCACAAGCATGCAAGTGCATCATGGAAACAGAAAAGAGATCGAAAAGTTTAGTGGCCAAGCAAATTGATAAACTGTATTTTATGGCATAGTATACACAAGTAGGCCAGCAAGTGCTTATAACAACTTCCAGTTAACAATCTGATTAGACAATTGACTGGTCCTAGTTGGAAGGTGGGGGTGAAGATACCCCTTGCTTCGCCTGCAACGCGTGCGTGTGGACGGTCTTTTTGCTTGTTTGTGTGTGAAAGGTTATTTTGCTGTCAAGTGTGTGCAAGGTCCAGCTAGTTGGTGCTAACAGGAGACAGGCGTCAAATAGCTTTCCATTGTTAGTTTACCTGCTTGTCTTGTTTCAGCTATTTGATCATTATGTCACTGTCTCACAGAAATTGACTAGCTGTTCCATTCAATTCAATATATGTGTGGTAGTATATTTACTGAGGGCCGGTTTGGAACGCAAGATCACCAAACAAGTCTCCGAGCTGAGGGTGTACATAGTTTAGTGCCTATATGTACAGAGTCATATGTATGTGTATATGTCATTTTACAGCTCGCTCGTTGCTGTCCTACATCATGGCCGTTCAAGTCCTAGCTAATCCCTGAAAGGCCTCTCTGGTATATGTATGACGAGGGAGAATCTTGCATTGCAGTTAGACCCGGCAACTACATGCATGATCAATAGACTCCAATTTATGTCCCTATACAGACAGCCCCTGCATTGCTTTCTGAATACCTATATGTTATTCCTTATCGGAATTTGCATTGGACAGGCAACAAAGGGACGGGCCGGGGAGGCAAGCAAGATGAGGCCGGGTGATGGCACCCCAGCTTTGTCTTTAGCCGAAAGATAGATGAGCTCAACATCACACTGCTTCTGTCACCCTAACACCCGAACAGTGTTTGTGTTTTGCCGTGTCACCCTCGGACGTCTCGTCCCTGATGACGCAAAGGATCGGAGAGCCAAATGGCAAGTTTATTAGGTGTTGTGTTTGTTACTAGTGTTTGAAGGCTGTTGAGCGAGAGGGCACAAGATCAAAGAGAAAAGAATTGACAAAGAATGCCTTAGAGTCATCATCACTGTTGTTCAGGATTTTTTAATCGAAATAATTAAGGACGCGTTATTGAGGCCGAAGAGAACCCGTGAACCTACGTGCGTATTCAAGTTTCCTTGATCACACACACACAAACATTCCAGGTTGCATGTAGCCAGCTGATGAAAAAATGATCACTGATATTCACAAATACCAGTATGCATATTCGTTTTGTCTAAAAGTAGTGTTTTTCTTTAGTTTAATTTTTCAGTACAAGTTTGTTGCTCAAGTTTTGTTTTCAGGCTTATTGGCGGACCGTGCTAAGGCTGACTCCAATGAGGGGGGAACCCAAAAACACTGTAGCGGCACTGTTCGATAATGTTTGGCACTGTTTTGCATGGTAGCTAATGTGACGTACAGAATGGAATCAGATTTGAGTAATTAGAATGAGGAACGTTGTTGGAGTCAGCCTAATGCTATAGGTTAGTTCCATACTACACTCTTATATAGTTATTGCTAAATTGCATAACATAGCTTTAGTCTACACATTACACTAAAGTTATTGAATTTCTATATCAAAGAATTATATGTGCAGTATATATTTTTAATAAATAGATGTAACTAATAATTTACATGGTTTACAAAGTCTCAATCAATATGTATGAATTTATCTAACTAACTAATTACACAATTTACTGTAATTGAGCGGTGTTATGTAGTTGAAAATAAATTTTAGCATTACCTGTGTATGATTTTTTAATGGAATTTTCTTATGGTTTTCTAAACCGTAGAAATATATACTTCTAAATGTATATTTGGTCTACATGGTGGCTCACAACATCAAGTTTAATTTAATTTCCTTTATATTTAGTAGTAAAAGAAGTTAATTGGTAAATTAGAAAAATATGGCCATATTTCATTTTTTTAATAATTGCATATGTTGGCAATCTAGACATAGATTTCATGGTTTTTAATTTAATTTTAATATTGATTGAATGGGTAATTTAGATGCATGTATGAAGATCTACTTTATACTATTTATTATAATAATATAGGTGGATAATTTGGAAAATAAATTTTTAGGGTTATTTTAAGTTATCTTTTACATAGACATGATTGGGTAACTTAGATTAAGGATATTACTTTACGGTGGTTGTTGTAATTGTAGAGATGGGTAATATTGCAGAAGAAAGAATAGATCGATGACTAGGTCTCTAGAAACAACAGCCAATTATTTTATTATTGCTTGAAACGGGTAATTTTGACGGAGATTTAAAAGATTATTTTACATAATCTATCATAAACGCATAAATGGGTGGTTTAGAAACAATCTTATTAGAAGGTTATTTCAAGTTATGGTAGTGGTGTGTTATTTTTTCAGAAAAAATAATTGATTAATGACTAAGTCTACTGAATTAGTGGGCGGGTACCTCTTATTTTTATATAAAATTTTGAAAGCATAATAATCCATCTATTTTCAAATATTCGCCACTATTACGTATTTTCTATATCTTTGACCATTCGTGATATTCAAAAAACGTTATGCAACCATGGTAAAATACAAGTCTTGATTAACCTTTCAATGATCAAATAAATAAAAGTTTGTAAATGTTTTACTAATATGAATGGTTAAAGTACGATAAATAAATATTTAAAAAACAGAAGAAGTATTTCTTTTCGCGCGTCTCATCTGGAATAGACAAAGTCTCTCGCCGCAGCCTGATTATTCCGGAAGCAATGTCCTCAGCTGGCTCGCCGGCAAAAGCACCGCCTCCACACGTAGGGCCTCGAGAACGCCGTTCCGCTTCCGCTTCCGCGCGCGCGGTTGCGTAGCGCGCCATGCCCGAGCCGCGCGCACAGCAATGTTGACCGCGCCGGCTGCATCGATCCATGTAATTTAATACTACAATTTGATCCCAATTAGCAAATTGCAGTGTTTTTTTTATTTTGTTTTCACCTGCGAAACTAGCTGGAACATGCCGACCTGTACTCTCGTGACATTGGATTTAGTTGTTGCTGTCTTCATGTTCATCATTTTCTTAATTTTGATGAACGATGTGACGATGACGCACTTCATTATGTATAGAATCAAATCGATTTCGATTCGTAATACTACTACTACTCTCTCTCTCTCTCTCTATATATATCGTGCACATTGGCCTGTTTCGTTGACTTGGTGGTGTGGTGGTATACGTAACGCTGTCGTCGATCATTAACCCGGTCCCGGCCGGTTGCTACATGCCAAAATCATGTGACACGGGTCGTTATCTCCTCCGTATGTCTTGATTAGTCCTCTTATTAATGTTAATTAATGATTCCCCGTCCTTTTTTGATCGAGAGTTTTCTCTCGACTAAATATATATGCATGCGATGATTGTTTAGGAATTCCAAAAACGGAAAAAGATCTAAAAGGGATCGCTTCTAAGTAACTTTATTCTACAAGCACTACTACTAGCTGATCAAAAAATATATATATATGGAGGTATTTCGTACTACTAATCCACTACACTACACGTGTTCCACTGCATGCGAAATCTTCACATGCATGTTTCGCAGAAACCATGCCTGCCCCTGTAAATTAAACACCCATGCATTAAATTTTTAATAATCAAGATAAGATGCTAATCAATGAAATTATGCCTACCAGAGGACGAATGAACGCATGCACCAGCCGTATCGTCGTCTTAACTTATTCCTGCTTCGAAAAAAGGTCGTTGGGCATATATATACTGTAGCTACCTTTGTTTGGCAAAATAAAGTTCGTTCAGAGATTTCACCAAACGCTTCGGGTGCGCGCGAGTCAAAATCCACATCAGGCAAAAACTATGAGTACAAAAAAATCGAACAAAATATATAGCACTGACGAGAATTAGTGTACTACTAGTCTATATATCCTGTACTGCTGTACGTGGACAGTTTGGTAGCGAGTCCTTGTACTGTATCTGCGTGTCCCTCTTCCCAACTTACAAAAATAATACACCAGCTTATGCAATGATTGTATATTGTATATGTGTGTGTATATACATGGACCATTTCGCGCTAATCCGGCCAACTCGTCTGCCGGACGGACACAAATAAAACACTTGTCGACCCGACCCATCTTGCTAGGTCAAGCAAGTTAGACTAAAATTTGAGGTATGCTTTAAACAATTTTTATTTAATTTAGTTCCGTGTGTTATACAACTTGAATAATAGTACCAATCAAGTCTAATAAAGCGCCAGTTTAAGTTGATATTATCCAACATACAAGCCATGATGTGGCCTCTTGGTGGTTTGGTTTGCATTGTACTAGAGCAGATAGCATAGTTCCAATTCCAACCCACAAACTACTGGTAAGTAGTTTCTGTACTTACCAGTCATATAGACATATACATAGAAACTATATTTCTAATGCACAGCTTTTTCAAAAATAAATCATTATCCAATCCCTTCTCTTATCTCTTGTTTTCTCATCTTGTTACATTTCGCCTTTTGATTCCTGTGTTTAGACCAGGTTTCCTTCTCTTTAATTTCTTCATTAACTCTTCCTCCATATCATCATTTTCCTTACGCGGCAGCCTAATTAATTTTATGAAAACCATTCTAGTCATCTCATTACCCGACCCACAAACTATCTCAAAGTTTATATACTTGATGGAAGTGTAGGTGATATGATGTAATTTTTCTATATAGGGCTGCTCAGGTGGCTCCAAAAAGTTTAAGAAAAGCTAGTGAAAGTATAGGTGAATTATCTGCCTTCTTCGTTAGCTTAAACTTTTGGAGCCGACGATTCGTTTATGTATATATAGCAGACTGGTCTATAGACTGAAGAAGCCTTTTTTAAATCCAAAACCATTAACATATTTGTAATGATAAGCTACATCTTTATGAGGTATGATTACAAAACGGTGCAGGTGCGAGGCCGGCCTGCAAAGCCAAATGAAAGGAAGTTGTTGACCTCCCGGCCTTGGCTGTAGCCCCAAGAACTTAAAACTTTTGCACATTTTTGGACGATGTCTATGATCCGCTAGATCTTTGCGCCAGCTTATACTAATCCTCCGAAGCAAAGATGGTTAAGGAAAGCAAGAGGGAAGCACTAGGGCGTAGATTAATCCATGTTAAGTACGTACTAGTACACTAATTAGTATATATACGCAGATTCTCATCATAGTTTAATCAAACCAAGGCGGCCGTGGATCACTCCTCGCTCTCAAGTGGCGGTGGTGGTGGTGCGCAACAAACGATCTTTTGGGTCATGTGTGGGAGGAGGGGTGCTATTATTACCTTTGCGCGCTCCGTGCTGCTGAAGTTATGCACCCTGGCGCGCAGGACCCATTGAGTGAGTCAAAAAAGGGCTCAAATTTCAAATTCGTTGTGTAGATCAACCATTGCTTTGCAATTCAAAATTTGAGACAATTTAACTTGCAAAGAAAAGAAAAACAACTGGGGTAGCTTTTAATTGTCAGGCCATAGTCGTTAAGCATCTCTAACAGTGCCTAAAATTCATTTCCCAAATATAATTCTAAACTTGATCAACAAATTAAGCACTGCAATGGTTCCCAAAGCGAACTCTAATTTTTTTTTGGCGAAAAACAACATATGTTCTCCCTCAAATTAATCTCAATTGTCTGCATTTCCAATAGTTTTTCTGAATTTTAGAAACCACTGGAAGGTGGTATTCTTTTTATTCCAAGATTTTTTAGAATATTCTAGAAACAAATTATTAGGAACTTTTTTTAGACGCCATGAGAAAAATTAATGTCGTGGCATGCGAGGGCTGGAGGCCTTAGCCTACAATGCTTCCTACTTGTAATCAAAATAAATGGTTGGACAATGCGGGCAACATAATAGGTGTTTTGGTTGGAGGAGTCACTTCATCCTACCTAGTTGAGATGATCCATCATTATTGATCTTATGATTTTTAGTGGGATGATCCATTCTCCGCACAAGTAATAGTAATTAGCTTAGTGCTTATAGACCATATTTCACAAACCAAACAAAAAAAAAAAGAGGAGTGAGGGTGATGGGCTACTTCACTGCTCAAACCAAACACACCAACTCACCAAGTGAAGAGGACAACCAACAAACGGTATCTCTTTCAGATACACACATTTTGTTTCGTTAAAACAACTCCTTGGCCGTTGTTGTAATTGTTAGAGAGTAGCTGGTTTTGCTACGTTTATGCTATATATGCAAATGGACATATTTTAGTTGTGTAATAAGATGCTTATTGCACTTGCAGACACCAAATTAAAGAAACACAGTACATAGACACACGGGCTCCATTCGTGCACAAACACGAATCGAGCAATGCGTGCAGGAATGGGCATGAATCTGCCTGCGTCGCTCCAGAATATGAATACGGCCACTCTGCTGTCTGCAAATTGTTTCTTATACGCTTCAACAAAAGCGTACGTCCGCGTGCCTGCAACTTCCTGTGCCATCTCCTGCATGCAGACCTGTACGTACATCAATACGTCGCACTCGCCATTATTTCGCTACGGACCAAACGTGTACATGTACAGCTGTACCTGTATGCGCGGCGCCGACATTGACAGGTGGGCCCACTGTATACCTGCATGCACCCTGCGTTTCCCTGGATACGCTATGCATGCAAGAATAATCGGGGGAAAAGGGGTGATGTATACGGTGAGCTGAGACCATCTTCAATTCTGTGAAAGACCATTCGGCACGTACTCCACGACGGTACAAGTAACCACAGGCAGAGAGCACACGTGAGCTGACGAGCACGCGGCACGGTCAGAGTCGGCGCTTTGTATGCCCATGCCGGCCGTGGGCCCGCATGTAAGTTTCTGGGCCTGACAGGGGGGCCCGCCGGTAAGTCACGTCAGTGCAGTCCCAGTCTCTCCCTATAGGTCGTGCATGTGCTACAGCCATCAATGCCATGCATGCCTCATCACTACGATGGCTCTGTACTCCCTTTGCGATGGATAAGAAACAAATGCGAAAAAAAAGTAGAATTATATACTCTCTAAAAACTTTGCTCCTCAAGCGGCTTTTTAGTTCGTGGAAATAGATCATAGCAAAACTGAAGAAAAAATTCATTTATCCCTTATTGAATATACTCCACCCTCTTTCTTTCTCTCGTTGCTTAATTAGAATCAAGATATATTTCCGTGTTTCTTTTCATCCAAACAATATTTTTAATGCAATTCCCAGTTCTACATATTCACTTCTTTTTAATTTATATTCACTTGTATTTTATATTCCTATATGCTTTCTCATTTCTATGTTTCAAAGGGTCTCTAGTGGAGTTTTGACTGCTGCTATGAAGTAAACTCTAGTCTCTAGATTTCACTAATATGTAGTAAATAAAGAAAAAAAAGGAAGATTACTTGAACCTAGGCTATATTAACATCGGGGTTGTCGGGGTCAACGTCACTGTATAATAGAAATTTTTATCCATTATACTTGTATTTTACAAAACATTTTAGAAATTTTATCGGGGGTCAGCTGCCCCTGATAAAATTACTCTAAATCTGTCCCTGTGATTAAATTTATAGCTCAGTCTCTGGAAAAGGTGACGCAGGATAAACAGATGGTATTGATATATGGGAAGGGATAGAATGGGTGAATAAAGTTTAACAAAAGTGGGAAGGGATGTTTTCAGAGACGTAGGCAAATGATAAAAGCCGGCTGAAAAAGTTGGAAAAATCCACCCAAAAGATGAACAGAGCAAGCGTCAACGTCTTGTTTTTCTACACTAAAAAGACGAGTTTTCACGATATCATTTTGACCTAACGAAAATCCCCTCGCATTGGTTCCACTGCATATGTATTGGAAATGGTCTAAAACTAGTAGAAGAAAAATGTTTCTACCATTTAGTTCCTTATTTTATTTCACCTCATTTTGTACCCATAGCTCACTAGATACTTTTTTTATTGGAATTAATGAAAATTGAAAAACTTCAATAAGTCACCTTCCTTTTAATTTCATATTTCTCTTTTATTTTCTCCTTCTTTGATTGCCTGGCTAGTCATTATTTCATATTTCGCGACGCCCTCTTCTCTTTCACTCGATCCACATGGACCATTCTTCCGCTCTTCACCCGGACCCATCGAAAACATAGATTGAGATGGAGTTTACGCCGTGCATGCCGCAAATACATCTACGCCATTTCGAGTCGTAAAAGTGCATTACTCAAGTACGCCACCCAGCAAAGAATACGGTAATGGGAAGCCGTCCCGCGCCGACCGTTTCCACCTGACCTTCAACGCCAACAAATTGCTTTCCAACGTGATAACACAGCCTCACCACTGCATTATTTTCATAACAACTTTAGCGTATATATATTACTATATCTAATCCAGTGGATAATTTATAACATGGATTCATATACGTTAATAAAAAAGTGACAAGACAACAAATCATATTTTCTCTGTCCTGGCTGCCGCAGCTACAAAATCATACCATATGAAATGGTACATATTCAGACTCTGAAAGTCTCAGACTCGTTCTACACACAAAGTAATGTAAAATATTTGGACAGACTATGTGCCGAGTGAAGGATTGATGTGCCAACAAATTATAGGCTTTTACACGAATCTCAGAAATTCTTGGGATGCAAAAAAAAAAAAAAAAGTGGCCATAGCGGATTCGAATCCTCAACCAAGACCGGGGATCCGGAACCCAAAACCCTGCACGAGTAATAAGCTCCTCATCACCCACCCCTCCTCACATTTAACACCACCACCTCAAAAACGGCAAGCGCATGACCACCGTCTCCACCGCCTCCCTTCCCCTCTCCCTCTCCGCAACTCACATCGCCACAGCCGCGGCTCCTTGAACCACCAGTCCACCACCGGCGCCGCTGGTGCAGAAGCAGAAGGGGGCGCGATGGGCAACTGCCAGGCGGCGGAGGCGGCGGCGGTCGTCATCCAGCACCCCGGCGGGAAGGTGGAGCGCCTCTACTGGTCCACCACCGCCGCCGAGGTCATGCGGAACAACCCTGGCCACTACGTCGCGCTCGTCATCCTCCGTATTCCTGCCGACAGCAATAAGGCCGCCGCCGGGGACGCCGCGGCGGCGGCGGGGACGACGACGCCGGCCGGCGGCGGCGGAGGTGGAGGGGCCAAGATCACCAGGGTCAAGCTGCTCAAGCCCAAGGACACGCTGCTCCTCGGCCAGGTCTACCGCCTCATCACCGCGCAAGGTTAGCACTTGACCGCCTCCGCCATGGCGCGGGGCTCGTTCTTGAATCGGCTGTGCGCCCGGATTCCTCGCCATCCGCCCCGGCGGCAATCTCAAATTCTCAATTCCCTGTGCCCCGCGCAGAGGTGACGAAGGCGCTGCAGGCGAGGAAGCACGAGAAGATGCAGCGGTGCGAGGCCATCAGGCAGCAGCACGAGCAGCTCCGGCGCGGCGACGGGGCGGACCACGGCTCTTCCAACCAGGTGAGTTTGCCCGCGATTCTCTTCTCTTACGCCATTTTCTCCCCCTCTGCTGCAAGGAGCAGGTACCGATTTTCGGCCTCCGCTGTCGTTTCAGGACGGGAGCCAGGAGAAGGACCGGCACCGGGGAAGAGGCCGGCACTGGCGGCCGGCGCTGCAGAGCATCTCCGAGGCCGCGAGCCAGAGCAGCAGCAGCAGCGTCTCTGAATCCGCAGCCACCAGCTAGTGCTACTGACCGGACTGTGCCATCCGGGTCTCTCCTCTTTTCTTTTTCAGATTTATTTATGTTTGCTTGTTAGTAGTATAAAGTGCTTCAGCCTAGCCAGAAAATGGAAAAAGAAAACTGTAAATCAGAGTGTCAGTGCAGGAGCAATAGGAAGTTCGTCTCATCCCTCATGGGATTTGGCATGGTGAAACTGAAACTCCGTGTTCAGTGATCAATCGAAACTTAGCAGGGCATGGATATTGAGCTCAAAGTCTCACTCTGTCGCACCAATCTTAGCGTCGGTACCAGAAACAATACGAATCTGGATATCTGACAGATAAGCAAAGCAAATCGAAATTCCAATTCCGAACTGGAGAGATAAGTTGCATGTTCTACGAAGTCGCCCACGAGCTGAGACATAAATACGCAGCAAAGACCATCATACAAACCTCCAATCTTGAGCTTTGCTCGAGTACAAATCAGTACTAATAAACTAGTGTTGTAGTACCATTCTCCATCTAGAACTCACGAGGTTCGAGGCGTCCTTCGTTTTGAATTCCAGAGTTAAGCAGAGGGTGACCACACTGTCAGGTGCTAAGCACATGCGGTCCAGTGTAAAAATACTCGGCAGACGAGACGAGGACAACAGTGCCGGAGATGCAGATGTTTAGGGCTCCATCGGACCACTTGCGGGGGAGCTGCCGGCGGTGCCAGCCCGGACGGACGCCGTCCACCGCTGCCTGCCAGTGCAGCTCCAGCGAGACCGCCCGCGCACGTGTGGCGTGCTGCTGCTCCGGCCGCCCACCGCTGCGGTCTCGGGATTCAGTCTCGCTGCCCGGCAGCCTGCACGAGGGTCAGCTCAGCCTGCTGCCTGCATTGGGAAGAACTGGTTGGTACTGAAACTGAAACTGAGCTGCGGCAATATTGTATTGGTGGCTGGACAGAGATCCGGATCCACAGGCAACAGCCAGTGCAGCACGCAGGCCAGTGATCATGTTCAGTCCAGCAGGTGAGTTGTGAGAGATGTTGTAGCACATAGAGCAGAATGCAGATGTTCTCCATGGTTGTCGCAACATTTTATCGGTCACGCTTCTTAAGGTTTGCGCGATGAGATTACTTACTGACTATAATCCAGCTGATGATTCGTGCGTTAGCCCCCCTGATGGTTCAGATCCAGATCCTGCAGCGTACTGGATGGAGAATTATTTGATAATTTTGGCCTGGAACCCATGCATCCCGGCTCAATGCCTCTGGAAGGGGCAAAACCTGATTAGCAGCGTGCGTGGGTGCAGCAAAAAGGTGAACTGGTATATCATTGTTGAGAGAAAGTGTGAACCTTCTTCCTTTCAACAACATACAGATCCAACTGGTGTGGCAGGGGGCAAAGTATGATATACATTCTTGGCCCAAAAAAGACCATAGCGAATTTGGGGAGGAGTAACCGAATATCTCTGAACATATAGCATCTGATAGATCGCTCACAAGGTTCCAGTATCTGAAACTAGAAGCAGGAACTATTGACAAGTTCCACACAACACACACATACAAAAGCCCTGTCACACGATATCTCATCTTAATGCTGCATAGGAAAGGTAGCCAAATGCTCACAGCTAACAGCACATATTAGCAAATGGTAAATTAGGGAAGCAGCTCTGATGTCTGAACGTTAGGAAGGATGAGGCCTTCACTTTTATAGATCACCGGCAGACTCCTCGTTCGAACCTGTGAAGATACAAGAAAGTAATATTTGTATAAGAATTAAGAACATGACTGGATAAAATCGGGAATGAAAAAAGGACTCTAGGTCGTACCCGCTGGTGTCAGCCAATCCTGAGTACAAACAAGCTCTTCAACCCATTGTTTACTACCGGACTGGGATACTGCAAGTGTTGCGGTCCTTGTTGCAACCTTCCAGTCACTAATGCACGGCATTGCCAACACATCACGTGCCATCCGAGCAATTGTAGGATAGTACATGCTGTGTTCCTTCCACCATCGGACAGCCCCAGGCTTACCTGCTGTTCTTTTCAAATCAATGGGCTTACTTGTGAGATGTGGCGCTTGCAGATACTGATCAAGTTCAGTCATCGGTCTCTCACTACACTGGTACGGGTATTGATTACGGCGATAATATTCCACCAGCATATCTCCATCTACAAAAGGTTCCTTGCTAGTTTTAGACCCCGAAGTGTTGTTAGGGTCTTCCACCTGATCCAAATACTCATTGAAGAGGCTGGTCAATGTATCGAGCACATCGTGAATCTAATGTCCTTCATTTTTGTCCAAATCAGAGGTCCAAATGTAGGAGTTCATGCACTCCAGGCGGTATCTAGGATCCATGACCATAGGCATACAGAAATGGAAGAAACAGAATTTCCAGCGTTCCTTGAACTTCTTTTTCATCTTCTCCTGCATTCGGAAAGCGTGTTATCGCCCTTGCGGACAGCTTTAAAATGCAAATCCTCCTTCACACGCGACAACATGCCAAAGAAATAAGCCGGAGTAGGATATCTTTGGGTGAAGTCTATTTTTCCATGAAGATCGTCCAGTCTATCACATATCCTCCCTGCGGTCCACCAGTCTTCTGGAGACGGTGCATATCTACAGTTGGGATACTGTACTGCTGCAGGGGTGAGACCCTTTGTACACTTGGAGGACTTTGCCAGCTTCTCCAAGGTTTTATCAAGTTCATCCAACACCACCTGAATAACCTGATCACACAAATGAGTTGCGTAACGTACCACAAACAAGCTCCGGTTTGCGGCAAGTGGATTCCGTTCCTGGAGGTTGGCTTTGACACTCAAAGCCACTGAATCATCAATGAATGCATCATCCAGTATGATGCAGAAAACCTTGCCATCAAGGCCCCATTGTTCAACAGCTCCCAATATGATATCACTCAGTTCCTTTGCATTGCAAGATGAATCTATGGCACCGAATGCGATGATCTTTTGTTGATTCTCCCCTTCTTCATCGATGTAGTGAACTCTAAAGCACAAGAATGACAAGGCTGGATCATAGTGCCAAATAAAGACACTCAAGCAAACACGACTGCACAAGGCTTTAAACTCCTGCATCAGCTCAGCCTTTTGTTTCTGAAACAAGTTCGAAGTGTTCACCATCACGTTGTCATAGGATGGCATCTTGACTGCAGGATTCAACCAAGCCAGTAGCTTTCTGAATTCATCTTGATCCACCATCCTTGGTAGGTGCCCGTGCATGCTCAACTCTTGCATTTTGGGACATGGAGATACGGAAGGAGAGAGAACCCAGTCAGCGACGCCATGAACGCTGTTAAGAAACCTAGGGTTACGTGGGCTTGTACCAAATATGACCTCGAAGGCTCCTTCACCTCCGTATAAACAACATCACGCTTTGTCTCGACATCGCGTTGCTATGGAATCAGATTCGTTCTGCATCAATCCTTTGTCACGCTGGGAGGTCTTTAGCCTAGCCGAACTATCCTGCGCGACAGGCTTCGATCCCTTGCATTACAAAATTGTAATCCTATACATCGTATCTGGATGCTCCAGTTGTTCGTTTCAATTTAGTAGATTGATTGATTTTGCATGGGAAGAAACGTCGCGCGCCCCAGACGGGCCGCCACCACGCCATGCCCTGCCGGCATCGTGGTTGCTTTACTGCCATGCCCTGCCGGCATCCTGGTTATTTTACGTGTGACAAGATGTCCAAATTCACGTATGTGCAGTGCAGGCCGTGCTTTCCTTGATTAATCATATACGTGAAGCCTTGCTTACGAGGGCCATGATCATTGCTGGTCTAGGTATGAACTAGAGGATGGACGAATGGTGACGTCGACGCTCGCAGCGCTTGTAGCACCACACGTCCTGCTTCGGTGCCATCGCGCCTGCTGCGCGTACACCTAACACGCCCCTGTGGCATGCCGCATGCGCTGGTTCGCTGCAGAATGGGCTGCGCTTGCGCTATCGCGTTCGCATCCGCCGGCCAACCCCACACCCCCCGCCCTGCCTGGCGGCTAGGGTTGCAAAGCCCCTACTGCGCCACCTCGCAGGTTGGGCCGCCCTGCAGGCCTGCCCCAGACTGCGCAGCAGGGCCAAGTGGACAATGACGCAGAATGATGAGTCATAAAGCCCAGATGGCTTTTGGTACGTATACGTATTTGCTAATAGGTCCCGCAGAACCTAGCGAAACAGATTTTTATGCATATATGTTTTAATGCATTTTTCTAGTATCATTTTTCTCTAATATGTTAATTATTTCCGGTAGCAAATAATTCAAGGAGAATTTGATAAATGCATGTAACCGAAATTTTTTTCCCCGGTTGTTTTGCGTGCCCAGAAGGTTTACACAAGGTTTTTAGTTCACCTCATATGTCACGCATTATTTGAGTCTGCATGCTCTACGTGTATGCCACATCCATCACACCGTTATTATGTCGTCGCAAGCCACTCCATGCGGCGCTAGTTGTGCGTACCTGACAATTTGTGTTGCGCATGTAGCGCCACTTTGTGTCACGTTGTTTTTGTTGTGACATATATTGCCGCGCCAGACACGCGTGCATCATGTCTTGCTATCCGCGGACGCACCATAATATGTCACATGCTGGTGCATGTCAAGCTGGCTTTGGGAAAGCCTCCATTGTTGTCGCAGACACTTTGATGACCGCGGGCGAGCCACGCATGCCACCGCTGCCCTGATGGCCATGAGTGAGTGGCTGCTGCTTTGCACACTATTGTTGTCCTGATGGCCTCACACGTGCTGGCAGTCCTAGATATTGGAGCTTGGGCTCGCGAAGGATGTGATGAATCATGTAAACCCCTGAAAATATATGGTTTTCGGCAATTTTTCACGTGCATGAACAATTCTTTTGTTTGCCCTATATATTTTTGTATGATTTGTGTTGTCTGGCATCATATGTCATATACATATACAGACAAGTGGCCACAATTAAAAAGAAGTTATACAATATCTTGAAAATCTAGGAAATTAATGAAACACATGTAAGACCATCCTTGTCTCTCTGCTCTCTCCTTATGCATAAAGTTATTTTTACCTGAAGTAACCAGAAAAAATATAACATAATGCATCAAAGTCTCTTAGGCTAATAAGACATCACAATTTGGGATTTTCTTCTTATGAGCTTGAAAGACCTTACTATCGCTCTACATTTTAAATAGCGGCTCAATATCTCAATAATAATTGCTCGACTTGAAGTTGGCATATTGCTCTCGTGTCGCTGAAAAGACATAAAGCATAATCTGAGATAAAAATGTAATAACCCCCATTCAACATGAAGTTGCAAATATACCGAAAGGTTATTCTGAGCTAATTTTCTGCCATGTATTGTGTGGAAAAGAATCGTGTGTTCTTGAAGAACCACCTTGCTCGTCCCATTTCGGACCCCTTTGGCTCGTGTAGTATGTAATTCTCAGAATTTTAGCCAATCGTGGCCACTGAATAGGCTTTTGGGGGAGTATGTCAAATGGTAAAGGTCAGCCCCTGACGGATATATCGTTGGGGTTTATGTAGCAGAACTACCTTGGATTGTACCCCTTCGAAAAATCTACCAGAAGTAAAAACATCGAAAAGATAGTTATGAAATCCCACATCACTAATAGCTAGAAGCTACATTGGGTGTTAACCCATATCTGGTCATTGTAATTTTTGACGTTGAAACATCATACAAGTTTGACCACCTACTTGCTTGTGATGATAATTTGTGATATAAAATAAAGATCTTGTGGAGACATGTTGCATTTTTCCTAGTCTCGATGACTTCTCTATATGAGAGTACCACCATTTGTTGTCTGAGAAGAAGGATATTGGTCATGTTTCGTTCTCGCCGAGCAGTTGTAATCTTTTGCTTAGTCAGAAACTTTGCAGTTGGATGATATTCCCCAGATAATACAAATTCTTAGCCTTATCTGTTCTGTTCTAAAGCTTATCTTTATGCTGAAAAATAAAGAGTTTGAAATCATGCTTTATAGAACAAATAGTATATAATATGAGAAGAACTTGCCTTGTAGGCAATTTGCACAACAAATAATAGACTTAGGAGACAATTAATCGTAGTGTGTTGGCATCACCTACCTAAAGTTGTGATTGCATTTTTGGCTTTGTGCAGAACACAAGCTTGCCACATGACTTTGGATTTTACCATGCACTTGAAGATGCATGTTTGTACATCGGTTGGCCTTGTAGGTCGTTCCACTGAAATCCAACCGTGCCTTAGCTATATGTAGGCAAATTTCTTTGTCTATTCTCAAGCATTATTGCTTAATGTGGTTTTAATTCTCTCATAACCATTTTACATTTAAATGTTCCAATCGATAATACCCAGTTTTCTAATGATGAGTAATTGAGTAAACCATAGACAATGACTAAACGAGCTGGACTATACAACTCTGCACACCAAAATCACTGCTTGGCAACACTGGTCTAATGCCATATACTTTGCTATCACAATATATGCATATTTTTCTCTATGCGCCTGAAAGCGTAATGCAACCTGTGATGCCTCTACGAGCAATGCAATTGGAAAAATCATTTTTCTCTGTTGATCTGAAATCAACTATTTGCTCATATCTGAGAGCACTTCAATGGTTAAACCATTGTTACTTGTTCATTTGAAATCAACTATTTGCTCGTATCTGAGAGCACTTCAATGGTTAAACCATGTCCATTTGCTCTTGAAGAATTTCTATAGCTAATATTGTGTTGCATTGGACATTTTAAAATTCTAAAGATTACATGTCTAATTTATAGCAAAGGTAATAAGTTTGCCGAATTGTATTCGATGAACAATTTGTAGTTGTGTGTCTCACTGGAAGTTGAGATAAAGTATTCATGCCACTGCATTAGTTTGAGTCCAAGCTCACTGCATATAATGTTTAAATGTAAACCCCTTTTATCAATTTGCATATGATTTCCCAATAAATCACCACCATAGCATGCTTTGGCCACAGCCAGAAGTTTGTGGTTGGGGATCGTATTAGTATGCTTTGAAATATCTCAGCATTAGGGGGAGATAAAAGACCATCTCGTGTAATGCCTTGATATTCCTATAGAACAATAAAACGCACAAAACCTGAACTGAACTTGTTGTTCAGTGTATACTCCTATGCTTGTGGAGTTTGCTAGAGAATCGTTGAGGAGTAACCGTATGTGTTGTGATACATTACAAATGCTTCTACTTGAAGTAGATATGGATATATCCAGGATTAATATCATATCCATAGTTGACTGGTTGGCATTTGATCTAATTTTGCCGGGACACCTGCGAATATGATTCGTCGGTCTTAGTCAAGCATATGCCCTTGATGCAGATTCACGCCGTTTGTGAAACTCTCCTCCGTTGAACTTACCCTGCTGGTGATATACCTCGTGAAGAGGCTCATCTTGAAGATGAAATTTCTAGCAAGGCGCACAATATCATTGTGCTAGGAATACGGAACAACATTTGATCATTCGTTTTGGGAAACGACAAAGATCATAATTGAATGTGGGAGACGAATGTGTCGACACCTACCTTGCCTCTCTAATTGCAAATGATTCTCTTTGAGAGAACCCGGATCCGGATAAAGTCCAAGGCATGAGTGCTTTAAGCTCTCTTATCGGGTCAAATGAAAAGTACAATTGAGGCTGAACCAAGAAACCCAATATGAAAGTCGTGAGCCTGAAGTTCGGACATTTATGGGTCACTATTGAATAATGTGTGGTGAATGTGATGGTTCGAGTGGTCCTAGAAGAGACCCACCCCACATGTGTTGAATAAACAAGGTTCCGTTAGGTAATTTATCTAGCATATGACATGAATTGAATTATACAGTTAAAGGATTCTGAAAATCCTGTCATGAGATCCCTGTAGGACTCAGAATATCAAATTATAAATATGCAACATGTAAATCTCATACCAATATTGCTTTTTCTGATGAAGCATGTCATCTTGAAGAAAGACGAGTCTCTTATGTAGAGAGTATTTCTCCTAGCCGAGAGAATATTTCCTTAAAGGAATTTTCTTAAAGAAATAAAACAAGTCTAAGTTGAACACCGAAATTTGATAATCCCGATATAGGGATGTAGACCCATACAAGACCAGAGAAGGAATGAAATGAGGAACCAATGAACTTAAAGTTCACTACATGAGCATGTGCATTTCACGAGTTTTACCGGATGTGTATTTATGTACACTCGTGATATATGTTCACTATGATGCATTTTCCACCAGAAGTTTTGGAATGACGGTTTCCTCTAATGCCTTGAAGGCAGGAACCCAGAAGGTATGGTGTTACTGGCAAAATATCCCCATTGCACCAGAATGACAGACTATATTGGTGTATCTAATAAATGAATATCCTTGAAGGATTAGCAATTATCTTTGATAGAATTTTCGCTTTTGTTATATTATCGTAAAAGTTGCAGTGAATGAGCGCCTGAAGCGATGAATCTGTGAAAGATATGAACTCATGCAACCATGTTATCCCCTATGCCCCTTAGAGGAATGTGTTATTTGCATTGCAAAACTATATAGATTGTGGTGTGTGTGATAGAGATGAAAATGTATCCCAAGATTTCTCACTCATTGTTCCAGAAGAATAATGAGGCACATATCTTGAAGAATGTGTTTGAGTATGAGAAATGGTGACTTTGATGTATATCATTGTTAGGGGGAGCGAATGCTCAATACTGATCACAATTGTGAGACACCGGATGTCCTATTGTATGCCTTGAAGGCGTTACCTTGACGGTCATTCATATGCAAACCTTCGTCGAAGGCTCTATCAATAATTAGATCTAGTCGATCAACACCACTAGTGAAAGAGGCTTACTTATGTGCACTTCCCTCGTGAATCCTAGAAGAGAATTGAGGTGAAGTTCCTGATATAATCCTTGCATCAATATGCAATTTATTTGCTAAATAACTATGTGCATTTACTTTCAGAAGAAGGTGTTTTTGCCATATTAAAATAGTCCCGCAAAGATCAGGGGGAGATCATCCCTAAGTTAGCCATTGTAGTAGATTTGATGGAATCTAGATCTAGAAGATTACAATTTGTCTTGAAGACATATGTTGTACTTTTTTCCCTTAGTGAGTTTTCCTGAAGTTTCTCACGTGAGGTTTTTAACCAGGCAACAAAGTGCAAATGCAACTTGCGGCAACTATGCACTCTTTCTCCATATTTTTCCCACTGGGTTTTTTGGGAGTTTTAACAAGGCATAAGTTGGTCGCGGTATTCGCCCAAGGGGGAGTGTTAAGAAACCTAACCCTAGTTAGGGTTATGTGGGCTCATACTAAATATACCCCCGAAGGGTCCTCCACCTCTATATAAGCAACATCCCTGTACATCTATAAGGAATAAGAGAAGAGACCAGGAGCTCCACCTACATTTGTCTCTTGTGTGTTCTATCTGCCATGCATCTGGGATAGGAGACGGGATCCATAGCTTCTCCACGCCTGATTTGCTACGGGAGGGAAGATGAATGGATTTGGCAATCCACAGTAACGTAGTTTCTCAACAAATGCAAGAACCCTGCCATAACCTTCGCTAGTGCTTGGACGTCTGCTCCAACATGGATTTGCATCAAGTGGTCCCCATCAACGTTGTGCATCGGAAGTGTAGTAGACTAGAACCCGTTTCTGTAGATGTGTCACAGGCGAGCTTGCGAGGGAGAAGAGAGGCGGTGAGGGGAGCGAGGAATCTGTTTCCATAGATGCGTCACATGGGAGCTCGCGATGAAGAAGACTGGCGGTGAGGGGAGCGAGGCAAGAAGGCCAAAGAGATGGGGGGAAAGTATACAGAAAAGACAGCAGGGATCCGATAGCATCGGATAGGGGGCGGTATCAGCATTGTATAGGCCCGTATCCATTCACGTTGCGATTGACCAAACACAAACAAACGGTAACAAGTAGCACTGTAAACAGATCACGGACTAAAAATGTCAAACCAAACAACACCTAAACCTTTCGTGGTGAGGCCGAGAGATTTGGTACGATGCGCAGGTTCTGCACGTCATGGACGAGGCTCCCTCCAAGGCTCCAATGCTGACTCTTCTATCATTTTGATACATCATCGGTGTGAGTTCGTCAGCTGCTACTTGCGTGACTTCTGACTTGGGTCATAGTGCCATGCGTCCAAGCACGAGTGCCACTGTGTGCTGCTGCTACTGCTGCACCACTACTCCACTGGCCTAAGCCAAAGGTAGAATCCTAACGTTGGGTGCCCTGTGCATGCTAGTGTGACGGCCAAGCCCCGCGGCCGAACTCTCAACACCTCTATCCGTGGACCCAAGTCCACACACAAGAATACAAGGCAGCTAGACCATCAATGTTAGATAAGGACACTACTGGAGAACGGGCAATCCATCCCCTAGATCCATCTCGGTGGGAAATGGAGCCAGGATTGATCGAAGATTCAGTCTCGGTTCTAAAGGCCAGGCGCCCTGGGGGAGGATCAGTCTTGATTGGTGACGGCATGGGCCCACGAGGGAGGATCAGTCCCGGTTGTAGTCACAAACCGAGACCCAATCTTCGAAATTAGTCCCGATTGGTTAGAATAACCGGGACTAAATCTCTGTTTTAGAATAAACAATGGCATGGAGGCGTTTAGTACCGGTGGATGACAGCAACTGGGACTAATCTCCTTCCCGCCATATCTCGCCTCCCACGCGGTGTCCTATATACTTCCGGGTAGCCTCCTTCTCTCCTCCGTCCTCAATCGAGCATGTCGACACACTAGCGGCGCGCATCAATGCAGTGACCCTAGAGGAGCGACGAAGCGCATGGATCACTGCCACCTCAAGCAGCGGTGCCGGTGGAGGCTCAGCGCACTACGGTCATTCTCTTGCGCCGATGAGCTCCTCTTGAACAGCTGCCGCATCGCCGCCACCGCTAGGAGGAAGGAGGACTGCGCCGTCGGCGCGTCTACTCACCATGAGGCGGGCTCCTTGGCCTCTACCGCGCCCATCACCGCCAAAGCTGCCATTCTGGACTACATCACCGGACATGTGGTGCTGGCGCCGGCATTGGTTGTCGACAACAATGAGATTGATGGGGCGGCACTGATGGCCGAGTCATCTAGCGAGGAGTAGAGAGAAAATTATGTAGAAATTAGTAGCATATATGTAAGAACTGCTCTGTAATCGTATCTATGTGGTCGTGTGTTGAATCTTGTGTTCAATTCTCTAAATCTTGCGTTGAATCTCTGAATGTTGTGTTCTTCAACGGTCGCACTTTGTCAAAAAAAAATGGGCTAGAGCTTTAGTCCCGGTTGGTAAGTACAACTAGGACAAAGGCTCCGGCGACCGTTGGGCGGGGGCATATAGTCCTATTCGTTATAAATAACTGGGACTAAATCCCCCTGGGCAGGTGAGCGCATGGGCCCAATTGTGGACTTTTAGTCCCAGCTAGTGTTACCAATCGGGAGTAATGACATTTAGTCCCAGTTGGAGACGCCAACCAAGACCATTAAGAAGAGGGTATTTATTACCCCTTCTCCCTCTCCCGCCCGAGCCATTAACAGAGCTCTCTTTTCTTACATTAGCACCAACTTTCTTTGATCTAAGGAAGGTGTTGTCCAATTTTTTTCCTCAAGATTTCACCCATCCAAGTGTTGTACAAGATTAGACACTTTACTCTCACATTGCACTTTAGTTATGAAAGCTTCTTGTTTTCTTTCTCTATGTATATTTTGTGGCTCTTATTTGAGATAGATCATATATGTAAATGTTCATCTTGACAAAGGGATATAGATCATATACATGTTCACATTATGGGGATATAGATCATATACATGTTCATATATGGTTTATATAGAGATATCACAGAGAGATAGAGAGGAGACTGATGGGGATGAACATGTAGAAATGTATTATGACAAAAAAATTAGAGAGACAGAGAATGTACATCTTGACAATATGACTTCAATTAACATAGCCATGCTTAACAAGAAAATAAAATAAGTATTCTTATAATTGCCATAAAATTGAATTATAAGTGGTATTTATCTGTTCATAAAGTTAAATTATAAGTGATGGTTCTATAAAAATGTTGCAGATGGGCAGGCAATGGATATACAGTGTAGACCGGTGCTCAAAACAATTTATTGATGGTGTGCACCAATTCATCAGTACCGCTGAGGGGCACATAGACTCTGGTTTTATTCGTTGTCCATGCAAAGACTGCAAGAATGAGAAAGAATATTCCTCATCGAGATATGTTCAGCTGCACTTGATGAAAAGGGGTTTCATGCCAAACTATGTGTGTTGGACAAAGCATGGAGAATTAGGTGTTATTTAGGAAGACGATGAAGAAGAGTTTCACGATCTAGACTATGCTGAGTATCCTTTCTTTGAAGATACTACAATGGGTGATGCTGAAAATGTTGAAGGTACCGAATGCTTTAGGTGAAATGTTGGAAGCCGCAGAGAAGTATTGTGACAATGAAAATGCCTGGAAGAAGCTAGAGCGCATGATGGAGGATCATAAAACTCCGTTGTACCCGGATTGTAAAGGGGGCCACAAGAAGTTGCGTAGCACATTGGAACTATTGCAATGGAAGGCAACAAATGGTATATCGGACAAGGCATTTACTCAGTTATTAGAACTCATTAAAGTGTTTCTTCCAAAGGGTAACAAGTTGCCCGAGACCACATACGAAGCAAAAGAGGTCGTATGCCCTATAGGTTTAGAAGTGCAAAAGATACATGTGTGTCCAAACGATTGTATATTGTATCGTGGTAAGGAGCTCGAGGATTTGGAAGCTTGTCTGATGTACAAAGCTTCACGGTACAAGATAAGGCGAAATGACCCCGGTGATGTTGAGGGGGAACCTCCAAGGAAGAAAGTCCCAGCTAATGTTATGTGGTACTTTCCTATAATACCACGATTGAAGCGATTGTTTCAGAATGAGGAGCATGCAAAAATGGTACGTTGGCACAAGGAAGAATGTAAGGAAGATGATATGCTAAGGCACCCCGCTGACGGATCGCTGTGGAGAAAAGTTGACGGAACGTACCCGGAGTTTGTAGAGGATGCAAGGAACATAAGGTTTGGCTTAAGCACTGATGGCATGAATCCTTTTAGTGAGATGAGCAGTAGTCATAGCACATGTCCTGTGACTCTATGTATGTACAACCTGCCTCCATGGCTATGCTTAAAGCCGAAGTTCATTATGATGCCAACATTTATCCAAGGCCCAAAACAGCCTAGCAATGACATCGATGTGTTCCTATAACCATTGGTTGAGGAACTCCTAATGTTGTGGACTACTGGTGTTCGTATGTGGGATGAGTACAAATAGGAAGATTTTGACCTGCATGCTTTGCTGTTCGTTACGATCAACGATTGGCCTGCACTGTCTAACCTGTCAGGACAATTGAATAGAGGATTCAGGGCCTGCACCCATTGTTTAGATGAGACTAACAATATGTATTTGAAGCACTGTAGGAAGGTTGTTTACAGGGGGACATCGTCGATTCCTTTTGTCCAAATACCCGCTAAAGAGAAAAGGTAAGCACTACGCTCAAGCTGACCATCGTTCTAAGCCAATTCACCGTGATGGTAAAATGGTATTCCAGATGGTAAAGAAGCTCAGCATTGTCTTTGGGAAGGGATCTGGTAGCCAACCTATTCCGAATGAAGATGGAAAGGCACCCATGTGGAAGAAGAAGTCAATATTTTGGGACCTGCCTTATTGGGAAGTATTAGATATTCACCATACAATTGATGTGATGCACCTCAAAAGAACCTTTGCGTGAACCTATTGGGTTTTTTGGGTACTTATGGGAAGGACAAAGATACACTAGAATCATGGCAGGACTTGGAAGTTATGAATGAACGAGATAGCCTGCATCCAGAAAATAGTGACGATGGACGTCATTACTTAGTTCCTGCTAGCTACACTGTTAGCAAATAAGAAAAGGATAGCATGTTCGAATGCTTGAATAGTATAAAGGTCCCAGTAGGCTACTCATCTAATTTTAAGAGGCTAATAAATATGAATGAAAGGAAATTTGTACACATAAAGTCGCATGAATGCCATATGTTGATGAAACAGTTGCTACCGGTTGTTTTGAGGGGTGTTCTACCAGAGAATGTCAGGAAAACAATCACAAAGTTATGTCCATTCCTTAATGCAATATCATAGAAGGCAATCGACCCTCAGAGTCTACAAATGCTATAGAATGACGTTGCCGTATGTCTTTTCAGTTTGGAGCTAATATTTCCTACATCGTTCTTTGATATTATGACTCATCTCCTAGTGCATATTGTCAAAGAGATTGGCATTCTCGAGCCGGTTTTTCTTCACAATATGTTCCCTTTCGAGAGGTACATGTCAGTTCTAAAGAAGTATGTTCGTAAATGGTCTAGCCCTGAAAGATGCATCTCTAAGGGTTATGGAACAGAGGAGGTTATTGAGTTTTGCACTAACTATATTGATGAAGTTAGTCCAATTGGTGTTCCTTTATCATGGCATGATGGAAGATTAGTGGGAAGAGGACATTAGGAAGGAAAGTGATCTGGACTAATGACAACTCTTCATTCGATAAAGCACATTCAACTATTTTGCAGCAATCTTCTATGGTGACTCCCTATATTGAGGAGCATAAGAAGCTTCTTGCTGCTAACCACCCAGGGAAGTCTGAGGCCTGGATTACGCATCAACACATCGAGGATTTCGTAGGATGGTTGCAGCTCCATCTTATGCGTGCTGAGGATATTCATAATCAACTAGCATGGTTGGATAGGAGTCCATCCTCAAATATTATGACATTCCAGGTTATGAAATAAATGGGTATACTTTTTACACAAGAGCTCAAGACAGAAAGAGCACCAACCAGAATAGTGGCGTCTAGATTGATGCCATAGACAACGATGGAAACAAGGACATATACTATGGTTTCATAGAGGAAATATGGGAACTTGAGTATGACCCTTACATGAGGATCCCTCTATTTCGATGCCAATCGGTGAAGTTAAACGAAGGTGTCATGGTTGATCCAGACTATGGTATGACAACCGTTGACCTCAACAATATTGGATATAGAGACAAACCTTTTGTCCTAGCAAAGGATGTGGCTCAAGTTTTTTATGTGAAGGACATATCTACAATACCCAAGAAGAGGTTAGCAAAGCATAATGATCAATCCTATGTTGAGCCAAGGCGACACATAGTTCTCAGTACCAGTTGATACAAGTGTATTGTTGGCTAGTCAGGAAGCTCCTTACTTGCGTAGCGATCATAATGAAGGGACACTTGTAAAGAAGAACTATATTACTGTTCTAATATAAGTTGTAAATTATTGTTGGCTAGAGAATTCTAATGTGACAGTTGTTTTCCTATTGTTGTATACTATATATAATAGTTGTTTTCCGACTAATAGTACCGGTTAATGAAGTCTAATTCTAGAGGAAACAAATGACCCAAATAATTAAAGGCTACAATGATTCAATGAACGAAAAGGATCGAAAGGACTGCACAGTTCAATGAATCGCTCCAATGGAGTTCTTACAACACTGATTAGACAACAAAATTAGCAGCAATCCTCTAACATCAGTTCCTAACATCGGTCCTCTAACATGAGTTCCTAACATTAGTCTACTTGCAGCAGAGTCCAACCGTGATCCAATCCCGCACAATTGTCTTGTCCACAGATGCATTTGCAGCCACCCACTTTGAGGCGATGTAATCCATAGCTCCAGTAATGTTCGTCTCTGGCCGATTGGCAAAAGAATGGTCCAACGAGAAATTATGAAGTGCAAAGCAAGCAATAACCATCTTTGTTTGCCTACCCCTTTCATAAAATGGGACTCCTTGCAAAATATGCCACCTAGCCTTAAGCACACCGAAAGCCCGCTCCACCACATTCCGAAGCCTTGCTTGGTGGTAATTAAACTGCTCCTGCATGGTTTTCGCACCTTTGTAGCTGAACTCGTCGAGATGGTACCGCGTGCAGCGGTATGGGCCCAAATAGCCTTTCCGGAGTGCATAACCTGAATCAACCAAGTAGTACTTTCTTGCACGGATACACAACAATGTTTCCCACAATTTAACGATTAAGCAGTAACCATAGTTTGGTATATGACACATATGAAACTGATGGCATACCTGGTGGTGGATGTGGGAAATTTGTAGTCTCCATATAGTCCCGCAGCACCGCCAGTCATGACAAGACCCAGCCATCCCCTCACCTACATACGTGAAACGCATGTCCATGTCCACTATGGCTAACACATTGAAGCTTGCCCACCATTTTCTATTTATGAAGTCCAAGCGAGACTCATGATTGATTTGAGCTAGAATGTGAGTCCCATCTAAAGCCCCGATGCACCCATCAAAGAACGGTGCATACGGAAGGAGGCTATGATGTACATGTGTGTAGGTTGGGTCCTTTGGAGCTATAACTGTCTGTGCAAAAGAGAACATGGCGTCTGCCACATAACCCATCTCCCTACTTATTGTGTCCAAAGACCTCTGAAACCGGTCATTTATTTGTCTACTAGATTGTTTTGTTGCACAAGCCCATAGAAACATACCTAGACCCTCTACTGATTCAAATTGTTGTGTTGACTGTAGGCCATGGTATGTAACTAAGATGTTATGCAGGTGCAAGAAAGTGTCTGGTTTCATACGGAAGTTGGCATAGCATCTACCACTGTCCCTCAAATTCAACTCTACCCATTGCTGCCCAGTCAGATGCGGCATCATAGGAGGCTCGGGATTCGCTACAGGGGTTGGAATATACCTCAAAGCTGCATATGCCCCTGCCACTGCACCTAACACCACCAATTCAAAAAATGTGTCGCCTCCATCACTTGATGCATTGCTGTTGTTCGACTCCGCCAGTAAACTCATGTCCCTGCCATGTTGCTCTATGCATTAGTATAAGATGAATAATACGTGACAAAGTATGGAATCAGAAAATGGAGATGACAAAAATCTAGTGCACATATCACAAAATAGTTTATTACTCACAATTAGCCACCACTAGTGACACATAGTTCACGAAACATTACATGGGAAGGAAAATTGTGGCAAGGAAAACAAATATGCAACTAAGGCCAGCAACTAAACTAAGTTCGATCAAAGCATTTGCTAATCCATTTACGGCACTAGCGAAATGTTGGCCCAGTTGAACTGGATCCACTGCTCGCGGCCCTCCTTGGTTCTCATCCCAATGAACCGCTTGCGATTGATTGCATTCTTGCATAGGAAAAGTGCCTGCAACTGCAGCTCAGATCCCTCTTGGATACTATCATCACATAAAATCTGCCTCACTTTGTTCTGATCGTCCACATCATCATTGCTGATCTTGCGGCTGCGCCGGGTCACAACTTTGGAGATGCCTCTGAGGTAGTCCTCAATGCTTGGACTCATCTTCTTTGGATGGCTATCCATGGTCTCCTCCTTGATAGGTCTTTTTGACCTATATTGATCACTGGATTTGTCAAAGGGGTCATTTAGGATGTACCGTGGAGTGCCGAAGGCGTCATTTGTGGCACGGACACCTCCGGCACTGAGCTAAACCCCCTAGTCTTGGGTGGTCCTGCCGAACAAGGACTGTAGTTTTTCAAGGAACATCGGTGGGTTTCCATGAGTAGGCTCTGCAGCACTTGCTCCCTGCAGGTGTGATATGATAAAAAGTGGTCAAATAGATTTGTAAGGAACGGGCATGAATGAGGAGCAATTATGAGAGCACGCACCCCTTCTTCAGTATGCCAGTAAGAGTCATCGGCTGCAATGCCACCATTGTTCCTGTTTCGACCAAGTCCAGTCTTGCACTATACGTCACACCATTGCCTGTACGTCCTTCTCATTTGGATAAGTTTGTTCTGCAACTGCTTGCTATCCTATGTCAGACCTGTTCGCTGCTTGAAGTTGTGATACAGGTTTTGCCATCTAACCCTAGTTAACCCCCTGCTGTAAAAATGCAGGAGGTTCTTCTCAGCAATGCATAGGTCCAAGAAGGTTTTCACCATCGCCTCGTCCCAATTAGCACGGTAGTTAGCCATCTATGGCCACTAGAATGTATGGAACATTGCAATAGCAGTAGTAAATAAAATATGAAAAGAAAAATGTACACGAGTCATACCTCAGTTGATGTCTTGGCGCGTTTGGAAGGATGGTTCTATATGCCTTCACACGGGAAGCATGAAGCAGTTGACGAGGATGCCAGGGTTCTTCCAGCAGCGGCGACACATCGTCGGGAGGGGAGCGGAGGAGGGCGACGCGAGGGGATCGAGCAGGAGACCAGTGGCGGGTGCGTCGGCGGACTGGGGGCGGATGAGGAGGCGGTGGCAGATGAGGGGGCAGCAGTGGCGGTAGCAGATGAGAAGGACGCGGACATGGCAGCGACGGCGACAGATCGACAGTGGATGAGGCAAGCTAGACCCTAGGGAGTGAATTGAACAAGAGAGAGACAACTGAGGGAGAGAGAGGCAAGCTAGATGTGCCTGGTGGTAGGACATTAGCTGTTGGTGGTTCTTAGCGTCACAGATTTTACTCCGCAAGCATACGGAGACCGCTGTAGCTTTCACCCGGGAGTATTCCAAGGTATCGTATTTATCCACAGGGAAGCATTGAGTTAGAGATATTAACTTATCAAACATCTTGTCTTTTTACTCTTCCATTCTAATCGGTAAAAGAAAGGATAACTGGCACACTGACACACGCCACACGGATACAAAGCTCAATGAGGAGCTAGGAGGATAATGAGACAGGTCTGGTTCCTGACACTAAGGTCAAGACAAAAGACAACGCTAGCTCCAACAATGTCACTCTACAAAGGTCGTGACCTTCTCAACACGACTGAGGTTATGGTTTGGTCTAGACATATTTACTGCATCGGACATCACAACTATCTAGAACCACTGGAGAGTCCAGAGTGCTGGGGTCTCAACTAAGAAGAAGGCGAGTTCTGGTAAGCCCGACTATGCGTCTACATACATGTTGGATCACAACCTGGCGCCAGCTCGAACGATGGGGGTGGAATACAGAGGCATCCTAACGCTATCACCGAGAGGAGCTACCTAAAGCCTGTGCGTGAAATAAGTATGGTACACACGAAGCACCCAGAGCTGTGTGGGGCTGGTTGCAAACTAAGGTGAACTTCCAGAGTAAACTCTAGTTGTTCACACCTCCACTTGTTGCGCAAGTGAAAGCATCACAACCGCAACGACTTAACTAACAGCGTGAACAACGAACCAGCAAGTAAATAGACTAGATTAACCATAACCTCATAAAATGTAAATGCTTGACAAAGTAAAGAAATATATTAAATAAACTCAAAGTCTTACAGGAAAGGAAAGATACAAGAGACTCATACCAGACTCCTAAAGACCACTTTGGAACAAGCAGGGCCTGACTCTAACTCCTACTAAACATTGAACTAGAAGGGGTAGCGCCACCCGGAGGGGCACCTCCCCAAGGGAGAGAGTGGCGAGAGTGTACAATGGTGCGAGTTTGGAGTGAGGAAGTGACCCTCTATGTATAGGAGGCTGTAGGTCGGTGAAATGGTTAAGTCTGCAGGCCAGGCGGCCTAGTCCAAGGTCAAGCCGCCTGGCATTGTGGCCTTTCGACCCTTCGATGCACCGACCTTGCTTTTGATGGCCTGATCTTCCATCTTTGAGGCGGTGGCGGTTGATTCGGTTAGAGCACATGCCGGAAGGCCTAAGTCCTTGGCCGAGAGGCCTGGGACTTAGTCTCTGGCTGCCACCTAGATGTCCCTCATTGGTTGGAGAGTGTGTCTCAAGGATCCATCCATCATGCATGCCTTTAGTCCTTTGATCGATGGTTGATTTGTGTCCAAGTTGTGTTTCTTTGCATGCATATGTTGTAGGAAAGTTGGGTGACCGAGAGGGAGGCCGGAAGGCCAAAGTTACAGGCCGAGCGGCCTGAGTATTAGGCCAGGTGACCAGCCCTTCCAGCACTTAGTCACTTCTTGGTTCATATGTTGGCCTTTCGACCTTTGTCTTGACTTGGGCTTGTTTCCACATGTGTATATGGGACCTTGGCAACTTCCTTGGTGTACAAGATGAAGCATGACACATTTTGGACACTTGTCTGGCCACCTGGCCAGGTCCTAGGTCGCTCGGCCTAGGGTCTGGCCGCCTGGCCACTCTCCTATGAGCCGGCAATGTCCATCTTGTAACGGTCATATCTTTTGCGTCCGAACTCCGAATTGAGTGAACCAAAGCTCCATTTCAATTATTTCAACGAGCTCTTCACAATGGTTCAGTCATTAAGGGCATTTGAGATACTTCAAAGTGATGTTATTTGTGCCCACTCTATGCTTGCTCCAAATGATGTAACTTTGCATGGAATTTGAGCATCTCCCCGTGTAACACCGAAAACCACCAAAAGTCATGGAATTCGTTAGTTCAATGTTAATAATGCATAGAACTTTGTTTATACCCCATTTATTCACCGAGGAATTGGTGGTCGAAATAAGGAAATAACGACCCCCAACACGCCCCCAAGCTTGAACCTTTGCTCGTCCTGGAGCAAAGCTAAGGCTCGGCGGATCAGGAGTTGCATCAATGTCAATAACCCTGCAAGTAGTAAATGCACAACTGAACACTCCACCATTTATGAATTGAACAAACTGGCACAAGTGTATCCCATCCTTTTTATCCATACCTATGGGGCTTCTTGACTTCTCACCTTGTCTTTGGCGGTTGAGAGACGGAATAACCGCAGTAGAATCTTACCCAATGCAATCTCTTTTTGGGTTTCATACTCGGATGTTTTGAAAATTTTGCAATTAAAGCATCAAGTTCCTTAAATGGTATTCTCGAATCGCTCAAGTGGTTATGAAATTCCTCACCAGGGCCTAATGCCATTCTTTTTCCTTACAAACTATAGGATTATGTGGAGCTCAAGGTGGGGATAAAAGAAGGCTTACATATGTTGTGTATGTTGTTGAGTCAAAAGATGGTCCTAGCGAAGTTAGTGATACCCCTCATTCCGATCAGTAGAGAACGGATGTTTCTTGTGGTGGAGAAGATCAACACAAGTGGAAGAGTATATGGAAATAGGTTCAGCATACTCAACACTGTGTTTGTGGGGGAATATGGTCTTGGTTGAAAACTCTTTATTTTGATGGATCCGCTTGTTTGAAACTTTGAAACCTTTGAGCACATAGAGCTATCACGTTTTTTTTCACTTTTTTTTCATATCTCTTTTTTTTTCATAGCTCCATGTCTCATTTTGCAAGGGAACTTGGGGATATTAGAGGAATATGATTGGAGTATTTATTTGGAAGACCATATTTGTGGATGGGTAAGTGGATGATGGATATGATTATGGTGGTGGAACATTTGGCGGGTGTGAATGCTTGAATTCAATGCGAATTTAAGCATGACCAGATATAGGAAGGCTAGCAAACGATAGTGGATATGAAGCGAAAGTTGATTGGGATTTGAGGTGTCACTACTTCATAAGGACTCAAAGTTTGATAAAACTCAACACAACAATAAGTAGCATATATAGAGGTTTGATCATGTACGCATTTGGCTCTAGATAGCTATTTCAAACCACTAAGGAACTTGCTTGAGTTTTATTTTCAAAAAGAAAACTCCGAGAATTCACCTTACTAGGATCAGGACGGGTGCAATTCAAACTTTGATTATATCACATTCTCACAACAACCTAGACTTGGTTTGAAAGCACTTGCTCCCACAAGGTTGAACATTAGAGAATGGATCACAACTTATGCCAATAAGTCCAAATTTTGTTAGAGAGTGTAAAGTTGTATACGAAATACTTACAATGAATTAACAGAGCAACTATTCATCATTTCCTTTAAGCAGAGGGTATAAACAAAACTCTAGCATTATGGGTAGGAGTTAGTTTATTCATGGTTGTAAGCAAATCTTTTTGGTATTTTATATTATGCAAATTTTTATGGTGTTTTTCCTTATTGAGATTAGAAAAGGGAATGAAAGAAACATATTTTTGGTGTCATGGCAGATAGGATAAAAGATATGATCATGAAATGCATGACATTTGGTGCGGGGTACGTACCTGGTGTGGCGTTCCCCCCAAGCTTAAGATCTTGCCACTGAATGCAAACTTGAAGCTTATGCTTGGCATATCTCCCCATGTGTCCATTGCATCTTGTGGGGTGCCTGATAAATCCTCCCCCAAGCTTGTACTATTGTAAGTTACTCTTTAGCTTGCTCCTTGGGGTGACGACGATGCTGCTCACTTTCTGTTATTCTCACCTATGTTAGGCGAATTCCTTTCTCTACTCTTGTTTTGCCACCTCATCTCTTTCAATTAAATTTTAGGGGCTCGTCATATCTCCGATGCTGCTACTTGGACCTTCAACAAGGTGTCGAGAGTTTTTGATTTGTAGGCAACTCAGTCTTGGTATACTACTCCCTTTGGGTGAATGTCTTCTTGCAGTTAATGTCGGGTTCCTCCCAGCTCTGGCATCATATTTGCCTTCAGCTAACATTCTTTTCCCTAGTGACACATGTGTGGTCATGATGTTTCATCCTTTTCGCATGAAATGGAAGAACACCGAGTTCTCTTCTCAAGAAGAGTGTCGAGAATGGATTCATCTCATGGTAGGTCGTGTTTCCACCTTTCTTCTATTCCATGGCCAATGGTGACGTCTCACTTGGACCATGTAGTTGAAGTAAGGGTTGATCTTGAATCCTATTCTGACATTGAGCAGACTTCCAAGTGACGGCTATGGCTCGCACAGACCACTTGTTTTCTTTCCCAAACAGATTGAGTGGGGAAGAACAGAGATGGATGTTGTTGGATTTGACTCCATTGTCATTTGCATCTACCACCAACCTCTGGTTGATGGTTGTTCGCATCCGACGAGTAGAGTAGCTCAGGCCTTGATGTCTAGTTGGCTTGTGCTCAACTGGCCATGTAGAAAGGAATTAAGGAAGGCTCTCTATTCGCGTTCCTTCATACTTGGGTGATGTCTCTCCATATATCTCGTGTGATCCAATGCTATTGGTTGCCTCCCGCAATGTAGTGAACCAATGGTCCACTAGCTGCAAACTTATAGCATAGCGTGGTATATTCATCTTCATGAAAAATACCTTTGCATGACATTTGACACTTGGTCTTGTGAGGACAACCTCTCGGGATGAGAGATGTCTGGCGTTCCTTTCTATGTCATGCCGCTGACATTCGCTTCCTAAGTGATGTAGAGCATGGTAGAAGTTTCGCAGAAATCAACCATGATAGGTTGGACATCGGGTCCTTCCTCTTAGAGGGGTTTAGAGGATGAATGTCTCCTACAACAGGTTAGTGGACAACATATACAAGGGTCTATGTGTAAAGAGTATTAACACTGGACCCGTTGTACACAATGTGCTTAAAAAAATTGGCGTTTTAAAAGCTCAGAAGCACAAAACCATGTTGTGCTACCATGATCATTACCATCTTCAAAAATTTACTCAAATCTAAGGTCACAACATATAGAAAAAAGATTATCTAGGACCTTGATTTTTGTCTCCATGGAACTTGAGAAAATCAACCGGCACCCGATCCTATCGGTAGCGACGGCGGATATTTCATAACCAAAATCTACTCATAGCTCATCTACCAACATTGTCAAATCGACCAAAGCAGGCCCTTAACCTAGACACCACGTTTAATTTAAGAGGCCTACGGGCACACATTGGATTCTGGCCCAAACTATGCCCAACGCAGCAGATTAAAGTTGCATGAAAACATGGTCAAGATTTACTCACATGGATAGAGCAAAACGAAGCATGGGGTTTTCAATTTTATCATTTTTTGTGTTTTTTTATAAGATAGAAAGAAAAGGGTAACAACAACAAGTTGAATAACAAATTAATATTCTAACTCGCCGCTTCCCCGGCAACGGCGCCAGAAAGCCTTGTTGGCGGTTCTTAGCCTAACAGATTTTACTCCGCAGGCATACAGAGACCGCTGTCGTTTTCACCCGGGAGTATTCCAAGGTATCATATTTATCCACAGGGAAGCATTGAGCTAGAGATATTAACTTATCAAACATCTTGTCATTTTACTCTTCCATTCTAATCGGTAAAAGAAAGGATAACGGCACACTGACACACTCCACACGGATACAAAGCTCAACGAGGAGCTAGGAGGACAACGAGATAGGTCTGGTTCCTGACGAGATCTTTCTTTACTAAGGTCAAGACAAAAGACAACGGTAGCTCCAACAATGTCACTCTACAAAGGTCGTGACCTTCTCAACACGACTGAGGTTATGGTTTGGTCTAGACATATTTACTGCATCGGACATCGCGACTATCTAGAACCACTGGTGAGTCCAAAGTGCTGGGGTCTCAACTAAGAAGAACGCGGGTTCTAGTAAGCCCGACTATGTGTCTACATACATGTTGGATCATAACCTGGCACTAGCCTGAATGACGGGGGTGGAATACAGAGGCATCCTAACGCTGTCACCGAGAGGAGCTACCTAAAGCCTGTGCGTGAAATAAGTATGGTACACACGAGGCACCCAGAGCTGTGTGGGGCTGGTTGCAAACCAAGGTGAACTTTCAGAGTAAACTCTAGTTGTTCACACCTCCAGTTGTTGCGCAAGTGAAAGCATCACAACTGCTACGACTTAACTAACAGCGTGAACAAGGAACCCACAAGTAAATAGACTAGATTAACCATAACCTCATAGAGCAATGCTAACTATAGTCTAACGACATCCCTACACTATGATCGTGCACTATCATAGAGGCAAGAATGTAAATGCTTGACAAAGTAAAGAAATATATTAAATAAACTCAAAGTCTTATAGGAAAGGAAATATACAAGGGACTCATACCTGACTCCTGAAGACCGCTCCGGAACAGGCAGAGCCCAACTCTAACTCCTACTAAACATTGAACTAGAAGGGGTAACGCCACCTGAAGGGGCACCTCCCCAAGGGAGAGGGAGAGAGTGTACAAAGGTGCGAGTTTGGAGTGGGGGAGTGACCCACTATTTATAGGAGGCTGTAGGTCGGTGAAATGGTTAAGTCTGTTGGCCAAGCGGCCTGGTCCAAGGCCAGACGGCCTGGCATTGTGGCCTTTCGGCCCTTCGATGCACGGACCTTGCTTTGGACGGCTTGATCTTCCATCTTTGAGGCGGTGGCGGTTGATTCGGTTAGAGCACATGCCGAAAGGCCTAAGTCCTTGGCCGAGCAGCCTGGGACTTAGTCTCTGGCTGCCACCTGGATGTCCCTCATTGGTTGGAGAGTGTGTCTCGTGGATCCATCCATCATGCATGCCTTTAGTCCTTTGATCGACGGTTGAGTTGTGTCCAAGTTGTGATCCTTTGCATGCATATGTTGTAGGAATGTCGTGTCACCGAGAGAGGCCAGAAGGCCAAAGTAACAGGTCGGGCGGCCTGAGTATTAGACCGGGCGACCTGCCCTTCCAGCACTTAGTCACTTCTTGGTTCATATTTTGGCCTTCTGACCTTTGTCTTGACTTGGGCTTATTCCCACATGTGTATATGGGACCTTGGCAACTTCCTTGGGTGTACAAGATGAAGCATGACACATTTTGGACACTTGTCTGGCTGCCAGGCTAGGTCCTAGGTCGCCCGGCCTAGGGTCTGGCCGCCCGACCACTCTTTTGTGAGGCGGCAATGTCCATCTTGTAACGGTCATATCTTTTGCGTCCGAACTCCGAATTGAGTGAACCAAAGCTCCATTTCAATTATTTTGACGAGATCTTCACAATGGTTCAGTAATTGAGGGCATTTGAGATAATTTATAGTGATGTTATTTGTAATCCATTCTCAAGCCTTTTTGTGCCGACTCTATGCTTGCTCCAAATGATGTAACTTCACATGGAATTTGAGTATCTCCCTGTGTAACACTGAAAACCACAAAAACTCGTGAAATTCGTTAGTTCAATGTAAATAATGCATAGAAATTTGTTTATACCCCATTTATTTACCGAGGAATTGGCGGTCGAAATAGGGAAATAACAACCGCCAACATTAGTCCTAGCTGGTAACAGAAACCGGGACTAAATATGTTTTAGTACCAGTGGAGATTGCCACCTGGGACTAAAGGTCCGAACGCTGCCACCGTTAGGTGGCCTCAGTGGTAGGACATTAGTCCATGATGCTAACTGCCATTGGGACTAAACAAGTTTTAGTCCTGGAGGCGATTACCGCCCGTGACTAAAGGTCCAAATGCTGCCACCATTAGGAGGCTTCGGTGGTAGGACATTAGTCCCGGATGCCAATTGCCTTCTGGACTAAACAGGTTTCAGTCCCGGAGGCGATTACCATCTGGGACTAAAAGTCCAAATGCTGCCACCGTTGCCTCGGTGGTAGGATATTAGTCCCGGATGGTAACCGCCACCGGGACTACCTATTTAGTCCTTGGTGCCAGTTACTATTCGGGACTAATGTTTGAACGCTGCAACCGTTAGGGGCCTCAGTGGTAGGACATTAGTCCCGGATGGCAATGGCCACCAGGGACTAAATAAGTTGTAGTCCCGGGTACTATTACAAACAAGGACTAATGTGCCCCCTCATTACATTTTGGGGATTGGTTTCGCGCCCACATTTTCACTTGGTTCTTCTTCACTCCATCCTCGCCGCCTTGTCGTCTCCTCACCTCCACCGATGCACCATCTCCGTCACCATCCCCAACGCCCATGCCATCGCCGCCGTATGTCATATATGTCCCCATCCCCAGCGTCACCGGCTGCCGTCCACGCCTTCCCCGTCCTCGCCACAAGTACATTGGCTGTCCCCGTGGCGCTGCATCCCCGTCCTCTCGCCACCGGGCGCACCTAGCCTCTCCCGCACCCACCTTCCCGGCCTCGCGCCGCCGCACCTCAGACTCTCGCCGCTACACCCTAGGTCTCCCCCGTCCTCATGCCGCCACACCCCAGCCTCCCTCAGCCTGGTACGGCCGCACCAGTCCTCTGGCCTCTATCTTGCTTGAGCCTCTACTTGAATTGAGGTGGTTACCTGATTTGCTTGAGCCTCTGTCTTGCTTGAATTGAAGTGGTTGCCTCTGTTTATTAATTACCAGTTAACTAAAACTGAGTATGATCCAACATCAAAAAGGGTCCAAGCACTAGACTAACCCGCTCTCTGTTAGTGGTGATTATGCATGTCTTAGGGCCTAATTTCATGAATCGATCCATGTTCTAGACCTAAATGGACCGATTGGATCTAAATCAGTGGGGTTAAGTCATGTTTTAGACTTAATTATTCACTGTTATCCTTAATTACTCTTGGATTAATCATGTTTATGCCTAATTACTTACTGTTAGATTTCCCTTCTACCCGAAACCCTAAATCCAAAATTCCCAAAATTTCCCCCCAAATTTCGAAACCCTAATGTTGTTTTCTCCCAAATCGAACCCAAATCAAGTTGTATTGGGATTAGAAGGACTTACCGCCGTGGTTCTGTCGGTCGCAGTTGCCCTAACCCTCCGGCAGTGACGCTACCAGAGCATGGGGTGGGGAGGCACAAGGCCGACATCACCCGACGGCCTATTATTTATGCTATCTATTTGTAAATGTGATTATAATTTGTTTGAGATTATGCAATCCATATGTAAATGCAATCTATATGCATAGGGAAAGTAGAAAAATGAATAATCGTGAAGCGGAGAAGATACTTCAATAGATGATTTTAGACGGCACGCACGACGACGAAGAAAATGCTCGCCACGACACCGATGCATACCTCAACCTTGAGAACGAAGACACCGGTGCTCCTGAGAATGCAAACAAAGACACCGGTGCTCCTAACTATTTAAATAAATCTATCGATTTTGTCACCTTAATTCATGAACTGGTCCCCCGTCTAGATATAGTAATAAATTTGTTTTGGTTTTTTATGTTTGTTAGCAATCCACCTCTGATTCTAAGAAGAAATTGTCGGGCAGAGGTCCAACTGGCATGAAGAACTTTGAGGGAAAGGTTCATTATCGAAGAATTCGGAGAAGATGGACAACCACTCTCACCTGCCGAAGCTGCAACTAAGTATGTGAACTACTGTGGCTATCTCGTTAGGGACAACGTGCACATCAGCTTTTGGACATGGAGGCCCAGTTGTGTCGATGATCCACACACAGTTCAAAATATTCAAAAGGCCATGTTATGGGAGGCTATGAAGGAGAAGTTTAACGTTAACGTCCCTGTAGAATTGCAGAAAAAGCTTGAAGATCGGACTCTAAAGAAGATGGCTGAGCAATTTCGGACACATAAGAAGAAGCTATATGAGGCCTTCAAGAAGGGAAAGGTGCCCAACTTTGATGCCAACTCAAAGTACAGGGGACACTAGGACGTGTTCATAAACTACAAGCTATTAGAAGAGGGGAAGGCACTTTCGGCCCGAAACCAGGAGAGCACTTTAAAAAAGGAATATCATCACGGCCTAAGACCGGGTGGTTACAAAGCAAGTGCTGCTAAGTGGGCCAAGATGGAAGCGGACCTCGAGCAAAAAGGTATCACCCCTGCAACGTAAGGCTGGTCAGATCGCTTAAAGCGCTGGTACTTTGGCCACCATAGAACCCTCGCAGAAGATGGCAGCCTGGTATACAAGGACGACAAGGCAAAGAGATAGTAGAGAGAGTGATTGAATTCGTCGAGAAGACGAGAACAGGTGAATTCATCCTCGACAGGGAAAAGGATGAGCTAAGTCTCTTCCTTTAGAACCTAGAGCACCTGGGTGTACAAGAGGATATGGAAATTTGCCGTGGAAGCTTGCCTTTTCTGCGGATGCAGAGTCATATAGAAGCCGATATAGAAGCAAGGCCATACAAGAGGCAAGGGTCCTTAACTTGGAAAATGAGCTAGCTCAAACTAAAGCATTCATTCCCAACGAGGTCGCACGTCAAGTGGCAGCAGCAATAGAGTCCATAAGGATGCAAGGGATACTGCCTCCTCCTACCTGACATGCTTAGCCCTAAGGACCCGGGCCGTAGAAGAGTATATGGAAGTAGCTATGCTTCCATGGAGCTCCTGATCAGCGATATCTCGTGGATGAGATTGAACATCGAACATGTTGTGAGCTTCATATACCAGTGATGAACATGACCACTAGGGTTGCTTATGGTATGGCCTCACCTCCTCTGCCAGGTCAGAGATACCACGGTGAGGAGATTCTAGAAGGGTACTCAGTTGTCAATGTGGATGAAGTGTGCGAAGGGTATGGTGACTTAGAGCTCACAATCCTAGGTGGTGATGGTGAAAGGCGATTGGCAGAGACTGTCCACGGATTCATTCTAAGGAAGAAACCGCTAATTGTAATTAGAGGTGTTACCAAGACAATGACTGCAGGTGGGGCTCCTCCATCACCAGTAGTCTCCCCACATGGAAGCCCCTCGCCACCTCCACGCAAGAGCCCCCTAACTCCACGCAGGAGCCCCTCACCACCTCCACGCATTAGTAAGAATGCCCCTCCAAATAAGGACCCCTCACATGCACCTCAATCGGTGGGACAACAAAAGAGTCGGAGCAAGTCATAACAAACAAGCAACTCCTCAGTTAAGATGGCACAAAAGAAGCTAGCTTATGAGTGCACAGAAGAGGAGAAGCGGCAAATAGTGGATGCCGATCTCCAAAAGCAAATATTTAGCAAGAGAAGTCCTGAGAAAAAAACACCGATAGATCCGAGGACACATGCCTTGTTTACGAAAATGGCTGAACCAAATAAGAAAAAAATGGTGTCAGACTACAATCGCATGATGAAGAAAGCAGCTACTCAGCATAAGCGCCGTAAGTTGAATGATGTGCCCAGTCTTGGAGAATAGCCACAAGCCACTCCTCCTATGCCGGCAACACGAGAAGAACTGAAGAAGTATGCTAAACAAATTGGTGTTACGATAGAACAACTGCTGGGGCAGCAAGAATTCGAATCGATAGAAGTAGTTTGGAAATATGAGTATGGCAAGCCACTAGTAAAGCCAGAGCTTGTCAAATATCTGCCAACACAAATGTGTAAATTCCATTCCTGGTACATGAAGAAATCCAAAGTCCGAAAAGGATTACCTCCTTGTTGTGCGTGTGAAAGATACATGTTACTTCAATGGCATCGATCTGATGTATCTGGATTTCAAAGATATCTATGAGGTATACCATCGAGGCACCCTCGCTCTAGTCAGCTGTTGGGTTCTATAAGTGCTTTCATCTCTCCTTTGTCGTCTATATATTCATCATTTGGCATGCCTCACACCTAATTCGCACCGATTGCAGGATGGAGATCCAAATGTGACGTAAACAAGGGATTTAGGATGTGGGCTGCATGGACTCTGTTGTGATTAAGCAGAAGACCATAATCGATCACCGTGAGTCAGTAAGGCAGAGGGTACTGAAGTTTTTTATAAACCAACATTTTAAGAAAATTATACTTTTGCCTTACAATTAGGGATCAGTGTCTATTAACTCGAACCTTAATATATGTTTTCCAATTATATTTGTTCGTCTAATATGCTCTCATTGTTTAATTGTTTAGCTTCCATTGGATACTGCTTATCATAGAGATTGATTCTGGAATTATTCAAGTGCTTGACTCGATGAGGAAGCCAACCTCTGACTGTGAGGAAGTCGTGGACGTCCTTGACGAGTATTTCATATCATTTCATCTCAATTATCTAATATATTCATGGCATTTCATCATCTTAACACTGTCATTTCTTTTCATGTGCAGTGCATGGAGAGAACTGTGCATAAGCCAGGCATGTCTTGGACCAGAACTTAAGCTTAGACCAAACTTTCCAGTATGAATGCATGATCGCAAGCGTGTCGTATCTTCTTTGCCAATAATGTGTACTAACATTTTATTTTATCTTTCAGTGTTTTAGACAGGGTCCCGGTACCAATGTATGCGGATACTATGTTTGTGAGTTTATTCACAACTGCGTGACACGACATGATATGAGTGTATGTAAACATCAGCCACGATGTCAATAATATTGTCCTAGCATTCTGATTTAGTATCTTATTGATTGTTTTTTTTATCAAATGATAGATGTTTCGAATGAGTGACAAAATCATCCCTAGAGATAAGATCAAGGCAGTCCAAGAAGGTCTTATGGGATTCATAAATAATGAGATCATCTCCAGTACCGGAGAGTTTTTTTACACTGTAAAACCGCTTCCGCCACCAGATAATTACGTACCAAGTCCATAAGGCGCACATGGACATTATAGTTGGACATTGTATATATTTTGTAGCTAGTTGTGTAGATATTTCTACATATGTGTATTGCCTTTACAGCATATGCCAAATATATGTACATGTACACACATATAATACATTTAAATATGCCTAATATATATATATATAAATATATATATAATATAATATATGTATGTATGTATGTATGTATGTATGTATGTATGTATGTATGTATGTATGTATGTATGTATGTATGTATGTATGTATGTAGTGTATGTATTGTCTTTAAATATGTGTAATAGATTTAAATATACAGATATGTAGTAGATTTATATATATATAATATTGGGCGCCGAAGATTTAGTCCTAGGTCGGTAACACAAACTAGGACTAAAGTAGCACAGGCACATGTGCACCTTATCAACTTTAGTCCAGGTTTGTATTAATGACCTGAGCTAAAGTGGTGCGCAACCACCTGGATTTCTGACGCGGGGAAAGATAGGTTAGTCCTGGTTGGTAGTACCAACCGGGACTAAATGAGCATTTAGTCTTGGGCCATGCACTTGGGAGTAAAGTCTGAGGGATTTAGTCCCACTTCGATAATCTCGGTAGGGAATCCGGGACTGAAGAGGGGTTCTCAATCGAGACTGATGGTCTGTTCTCTAGTAGTGGGAGCTAAGGCTGAATCCAAAGGAGCCTCCATCCCCTGTCACTATTCCAATTCACCTGTCTCTTTCTATTTACGGTGCGCTTACACGAATCCATTTTGCTCCCACCGTTAGACTCAGTCTAAGGTGCCTAGCCAACCTTTGTAAGGCTAGCTGTAACTGCTGGCACCGACTAGCGTGCAATCAGTAAAATTCTGCAATCCTGCAATCAGCGAGCATGGTCCGGTAGATTGTCATCCTATGGTGGCTTGCCTTTTTGCATTTCAACCCCATGCCTCCCATCAAATGCAAAACAAAATAAATCACCAGGATATCCTATGGGAACTGGCCGCCGGTCATCGACAGACCAGACGTCAACCTTGATCGCCCCTGACACCTGACTGTGCAGCTCGTACCTCAACCCTGATCATGCCCAGACCATGGATCCAAAGCCATTTGGCTCATGGTGATCCCCTGCTTCTCGATCTTGGCAGACCGGGTGACCTTGGCGAAGTGATGTTTTAGTCGAGGCACATCTCACACTAGAGCAGGTTGAGGCCAAGGTCGAAGTTGTTCTTGTTCTCGATCGAGTTTGAGGTGTGGCTTGGTGGTGAATCTCTCCACAAAGAAGTGGTGGGATTTGATCTTCTTGACGTCAATGTGGGTCCTGAAGGGGACGGGGTCTCCCTGTCCTTCGCGAGCAGGATCTTGATGCTGCCAATGATTGGACGCTGACGACGAGCACGGCGCCGAGGAGGTTGGGGAAGATGCCGCCATCGAATACAGGCGAGACGGCGAGCTTCACAGCCCCATCGTTGTTCACGTCGATGCTACCGGAGTCAGGATGAGGATGGCTGGATGAGGGAGGACACAAGCTTGCAGTCGTCACCGTCGAAGAGGCAGTAGTAGTAAATATCGACGAGCAGATAGGGAACAGGTTGTGGATTTTTTATGAGCACATCCATGACGAGGTCTGCGTGATGGCAGAGACGTCGGCGGTGGGCTTATCGTCTTATCGAACCCCGTGGGCATGTCGATCTGTTGCCGATCTAATGGGAGGTGTGGGGTTTAAAACGCAAAAAAGTTAAGTTGCTGTAGGATTCTAATCCGTCGGACTGCGCTCGTCGATTTCACGATTGCAGAATTCTGCTGATTGCACACCAGTCGGTGCCGTAACTACTGCCGACTGCCGAGGCCTACTAGCTAAGCCTGGGTGAGCGACGAGGATCGCGAGCCAGCTGGGTGACCACACGGCGTGGGCACCGTGGAGTGCGAGCGGACACAGGAGTCTTAGAAGAGCGTGTGTGACCGGTCTTGCCGCTGGAGTTTGTGGGAGGCCTTTCAAGACGTGCCGTTGTGTAGGATGTTCAGGTTAGCCTTGCCAACACCTGGCTTGCTCGCTGAAATCCTTCTCACCATGCAATATTGGCTATTGCACACCATGGTGATTGCAACACAAGTGTTATGGATCATAACTTAGCTATATATGGAGAATATTTATTATGGGAACCTGCATAAAACATGGAGAAAATTACACACCTCATGCGAAAATCGGAACACCAACGGAATCCAAGGAGGAATGCCAAAAAAACGACAGGAAAAATCCAAAATTCAACTTGTTTCTTGTTCTCAGTCCCACTGCATATCGACCATAGACACTGGCAAGAGGCGTGTCAAGATTTATTTTGTCGTTGCAACGCACATATCGGCGTGAACATGTCCGCAGGCCCTTCTTCCCACCCACCTTGACCATGGCCCCTCCCACCCACCTTGACCACGGCCCCACCGTTGCACAGTTGGATCGCACGACGCATTGCAAGTTCTGCGACGAAGACGTCGAGCCCGAGCACGCGATGGCGTGCCGCAGGGACAAGTGGGGTCTAGGGGCGCGTGAGGTGGCCATCAACGTCCACGACAAGAAGGTGATGGAGGCGCGCTGGGTGGGTCAACCAGACCGCCATGCCGCGCGACGGCGCCGTCGTCAAGGTCATGTTGGACGTGCACTACTGGTGGTGGTTCACCGCCACCGGTGGGGCGCTGTTCATGGTCAGAACGTGCGGGGTGGCAGACGATGGATGCATGTGGACGGACGAGGACAGAGAGGCATATGGGAAACAATAGAGGGGCAAAATCGTCATTACATGTCAACATGGCTATAACTTAACGGATCGATGATGGAAGTGGCAGACAGGGGGAACACAAATTTCAAACAAGGCAGATAGAGAAAATGAACAATAATGATGGCAATCAGGGGATCATATAACTTCCGGTGACAATGAAGGAATTGGCTCTATCTATTATAGTTAGTCAACATTTACGTGGAGGTAAAGTGATATTGACGACAAGGCAAGTGTAGCCACCACCTCATACATAATTCTATTTAGACATGTGCAACTACTATGGTTAACACTTTTTATTTAGTTGCATGGGCTTTTTAACTATATGCATATTAACAAAAGTGATAGCCATACTAATTGCGCATATCTAAGTAGGATCACATACAATCGGGTGTGACAAAACATATTTATGTTTTATTCTATTTGACCCTTCAAACTATCAAATGCGGTCTACCCTTTTGCAGTTGATGTGATGCCATTTAAGACGGTTCATATTGCACCACATAGACTGAAACGTGTATATAAAGGACTAACATCTGGCTTTATAGATAGATGGAGGACCAATTAAAAGCACTTCTTCCTTTATTCAATGGCATGCATGTGGCCGTGTGGGAGGTTGTGCCATGTACATGATTCATATACTAAAGAATAAAGGAATAGCGCATAATGTGATCTATATAGCTTAAAGAAAAGAAAGACTCCCTCTATCAAAAAAAGCAAGGCATATAAAAATTTTGATACAACCTTTGAAAATGAAACTTTGACGATTCATTTATGTCAAAATATATCATCGATGAACATAAAAGTACCATTGTATCAAAGTACTCCGGTGTAAGGAAAATGGGTCCTAAGCTTTTTCTTAGTTCCCTAATGTGATTTTGGTGGTTGAGTTGACAACGCATGCTATTTGGGACTAATGCTTGTGCAAGTGTTTTTGTTTAAGTCCAGGGGTGCAAAGAGATGGATTTGGGGTACAACACCTCAAAGGAGGATTTAAAAGGCTCAAGAAAATATCTAAGATTCCATCCAGATGCAAGCGTGAAGTCCTAATAATGCGTGAAGTCTAGATTTTTCACGCACCGGACGGTCCAGCGAGTAGAAGACGGCCAACATTGAAGATTCAAGACCCGGTGCAATATCATGCACCGGACGGTCCGGTGGTGTACTACGGGACAGTCCGGTGACACCACCGGACGTTCTAGGCCGAAGGGAGAAGGAGTGACCAAGTCTTGGTGCTTAATGCACCGGACGTTCTGGACAGGGATCACTGCAAGTTTGAAGACCGGGCTCCAACACGCACCAGTCCGTTGGTGCAGCACCGGACGGTCCGGTGGCTCCAACAGTCGGATTCCTAGTCCAACGGTCGACTCCAATGGCTAGCCAATTACACGCACCGGATGGTCCGGTGGTGACACAGAAAAGGGGAGAGAGTTCCCAACGGCTAGTTTTGAGGCTTGGGCTATAAAGACCCCCTTACCCAGCCTTCACTCTATGGTTGGTGACTCCTGAGCTTATTGTAGTGATGAGACACATTCTCCATGCCCATTTGAAGTGTAGGAACACATTTTGTGAGCCCAACCGTCACTAGAGCAAAACTAGACACATTCCCGGCATAGCCAGAGCTTCATTGCATCTTTGTTTAGGCCTTGTTGTCTATCCCCGTGGCTGCGTGCACGTTTACCCTTTGTAAGTGTGCGATTGTAAGTCTTACGAGACCCTCCAGAGTGTGGATTGACCGCCACCTTACTTGTGAGAGGGAGGAAGGCCCTTAACACGTTGGCCAAAAGCTTCTCATAGTAGAGACGGTAGGGTAGCCCCGCGAGGACTCGAAAGACCCCAACGGCCTCGACAATCCTCTATATCCTTGTGTGGGCGAGGCCGTTAGTTGTAGACTACGCGAGAGAAGGGCTCGGATGGGTGTGTACCGAGGATATCCGGAGACCTGACCGTGGTTGCTTGACTTCCGTGGAAGTCACTTTGCCATCCTCCATTCTTGTGCGGGTGAGGCCGCACTCCTTTGAGGATTGCGTGAGAGCGAAGCCTGTGGGGGCGCCAAACGAGGAGTAGGAGGTTGAGGCACGTTAGCCTCCCCGAACCTCAGGATAAAATCTCCGTGTCTACATCATGTGCCATCGCCGACATCGTCATCGGAAGTTTGTATCTCTCTATCTATCTCTTTAGTTTCAACATTTACTTTTTGCAATTGTGTGCTTACTTTCCTAGACTAGTTTGATAGGATAGTTTTCTAGCTGGAATTAGGTCGCAAGACTTAGCCTCGGTAGAGTAGCAATACTTAGCAAAAACCATAGTGTACATATATAGTTTTATCTTGCATAGATTTTACTTAGTAATTGTAGTTTTTAAGAGCCTTAGTTTCTAGAAATCATAATTCAGTCCCCTCTTAGGCGTCGGTCCAACCTTCATCCGGAATACAAATCGAAGTATATAACATGTATATACTAAAAATAGATGTTTTGACTGGAGCATTTGTCAAAGTTTTACAAGATTGACTATTTTATATACATGCACGCCATTTTTTTGGACGGAGAAGTTCATAAATTGCGTTCAGATAGAATTTCAATGTCATCTTAATAATTTACACAATTTTGGCCAACAAAACTGACCAAAATTAGGATTTTGCAATAGAAAAATGAGCCATCCATTGAAGCACCTTCAAAAGTGCATTCTCTCACTCATTTTAAATTCAATACTGCATCTGTTCACAAATGTACGACACAGTTGATTTTTTTTCTAAAATTCTAACCCTTTGTCTTATTGAAAAAATTAGTTCAAACATGTGAAAAATATGAATTATACTCAAAATACATTTAGTGATAAATGAAATGGCAACAAAATAAATGATGACTTGTCAAGTTTTTTGAATAAAATAAACGATAGAGTTTTGAAAAAAATCAACCGCATCATATATTTGTGAACAAAAGAAGTATCATCAATATAAATTTTAGATAGAATGTCACTATGTGGAACATGTAACTTTTGCCAACCAAAACCTAACAAAAAGGCTTTTCCCCAATAAAAAATGACACTTATGCATTGGTTTTTGTGATAAAAAATGTGTTCTTTCTGACGAAATTGTGTTATTTTCATCAGACCAAATGAAAAAGCATTGCAGGCAATGGGCCTGCTTGGCCATGTTAGTTTGTTTACATCGTTTAGGGATCGTACAAAAATATATGTCGGCAACACTTAGCATGGAAAAGGAATGGTAGAGAAATGATTATCCACAACATTATCTGATTTTTAAATAAATAGTCACAAATGATTGTTTAGTCTAGAACAGGTCGAGCATATACATCATATTTAATATATCAAACACTTCAAGTCACATCTCACACATCACATAAATCATATCAACCAAACAAACTCGTTATGAAGTGTGAGCTTTGACATTCATATTAGGAAAGGCCCAAGAAGCACGTAAGACCAATTCTTGTGGAGGTAGTGTCTCATTAGTTTTGATTTGCAAGACTTAGAAAAAAAAAAGGACTAACTTAGTCTATAGGGACTTAGACCAAAAAGGACTAACTTGCCTAAAATGACTAACTTTGATAAAGCGAGTGCATGTTATATCAGAATAACTAACTTAGGATAAAGTAAGCAACACTAGTTTTTATAAAATGATCATGAATCGGCAATAAAATTGGCAAACGTCAAGTAAAATCAGCTTAAATTGGCTAAACTAACTTTGGCAAAAACAGGTGTGCGTTCTAAAAAATTAGCGTACTTAGATACAAGGAAGGTAGTGGCTCGAGAGCCATCGGACCTAACATTCCATTTGGTTTGAGGTGCGGAACGATCAGCTCTTCCTCATCAATGCTACAGTGGACTAAACAGCGGACCAAACTCATCCAGGCCGACAAACCAAACAGCTGCTAGACATTAGATCAGTAAAATAACATTGACATCCACAGATGTTCCAACTATCAAACAAACGACATCAACAGAACACTCAGCAACCAGCAGACAAATAACGTCAACAGAATACTCCAAATAAGTGAATAGCAGCTAGTTGGCATTGACATGCTGTTTCAGTAACCAGCTAAACTAAGGACTAAGGGCATTCAATAGTGCAGCCAACATGATAATGACACAACTGTGCTAGCGGCATTTGATAATGTTCCACAACCAGATGACATTAACACTACTACATAAGGCCAAGTGCAGTCACCATGTCTCTCTCCTCAAGTCTTGTGTAATGCCGTCCGGCAATGCGGGATGTGATCTCCTCCAGCGAAAGATGTTCAAATTCATTTAGTGCTTTGACAGTCTCCACTGCAAGTTTCAGCAGAGATTTGATTTGGAGGAAAGAAGCAGCTCTGATCATTTCAAAAATGAGTCCATGGTTAAACACAATGAACTCCTTGTCAATTTTCTGAACAGCCTTCTTAGGCAAACCTTCTGCTTCTGCCATGCAGTGTTTTCGGCAGTACTCAATCACACAAGACAAAGCATCAGTAGGGACATTGGGAAGAAGAATAGTCCGCAAGGCAGCAGTTGGCTCAGCCTCAAGGATATCACTTATAAACTTTATCCTCAAAGCAACCTTTCCCTCAACTACGAAATCATGATAATCTTGGCTCCTGATCGTAAGGATCTTCTTGCCAATGCTCAGTAGCTTCAAAGCTCTGATGTCAAGAAAACTAGATGCCTGCCGATACAAGATAACAGTTTTTGAGTCATAGCTTGACAGTCTAGTCTTTATGAAGGTGTTTCATCGCAATAACAGTATACTTAACACACAACATTTCAAACTGAACACCTCAAGATTTCTGCATCATCGGCAAAGAAACATACTACCTCCAGTTTCACAAAACTGGACGCTGGAGGCTTTTCACCGTGGACGCAAATGGGCCTTTGGGAGGTTAATTTGGACAAGTAAACCCAGCTCTAATTAATAGTCGTGCATGTTTTCAAAGATGTTTTCAAAGATGGGATGATTGCTTGGCCTTTCCTCTTTCCTTCCGCATGCAAAGCAGCGCTCGTTACCCCGTCCCTCTTCCCTCTCAATTAGCATTCATCCCTCACCACAAACACATTAAAATTTCCCAACCAACAATTTTAAAACATCAACAAGGAGTTATAGATTGAAATAACGCACGGGTTGCCGTCATCCTTGCAGAGGCCTCCTCGCCTCCTCCGGCGCCGCTATACACGCCGACGCCGCCACCGCCACAGACACTTCTCCGCGCCCCCACTGCCCCGCCGCCCGCCGACGGGATACACCGCCGGTCCACTGCCTCCCCCAATCTCCTCCTCTACTTCTGCCGGACAGGAACACCCCCTTCCCTAACCTCGCCAGTGGCCTCCATCTTCACCGGCGGCGAGGGAGGGAGGCGGCGCACACGACCCATCGCTGGATAAAGTTTCTGAGGAAGGTTACGGTTAGATGTTCATACTGAGATCAGATTGCTGACAAAAGAGTCGTCAATGTTGATGAAGTCTGCATCCCACTCAATGAGATCTCGGGAGGCAGCGCCCGATGTGCATGCGTGAACGGTGTAGTAGTGGATCACCTTGGCAAGAGTCTTAGAATCTATGTCAAGATCCAAGACGCAGTTGTCGCTAAGCTCCTCCATCTTGCGGCGGATGGTAGGCGATAGCATGGCGGCCTCCATCTCCATTTCCAACTCCTCACCATCTGTTGCTCTAAGATGAACCATGCCTTTTCTTTCCTTCTCTCCTGCACAGTAGAGATGAAACCCTAGATCTATCGGCCAAGCTATGGCGGTGGCGATGCGGGTGGAGGGGGTTGAGACGTTGAGTGCTTGGGGTTTAGGGTAGTGATGGCTCCACTCGAGCGTGTTGGAGAATTTATTAGCGTGGAGCCTGGTTTCCGCCGGGCCCAGTGAGCACACAATTTGCCCATCTAGTTGGACGCGACCAATCATTGACCAGGCGGTTTTTTAATACAGTAGTTCTTAAAATCGTTTACAACTTGAAGGTCACGTGGTTCACTTCTTTTAATCTCGTTGAGATTTTTCTTAACCTTTTTGCCCCGTGGCAACGAGTTAAGTTATATAAGAGTAACATGTATGATAATAAACTAATAGCATGGATTAGTCGTAATATATTTTTACGCTATACTTAGTTGATATTTGTTTTTGTAACTTGGTTAAATCAGACGTTTTTACTTGGGATGAATCTAAAAATAACTACTCCTTCCGTCCCAAATAAATTGTAAAGGTTCTAATGCTTTTTTTATTTGTCCATATTCATGTGGATAATCTTAGTTTTGAAAATCTGAGGTTCATGCACATAGAATCTGAGGTTAGAACTCTTTATAATTTGAGTCAGAGGGAGAATAATTTTATACGGAGCATTTTAGAATTGGAGCATTCACCGAGCGCTATGTACATTAGGATTAGGTTAATAATAATTCATTCCAAGTCTCATGCGTAAACAGTACACTTTCAGCTTTGCAACAGGACACGTCAGGGTATAGCTTAATAGTGTGATATTTTGAATAAACTGAACACATCTGATAAATTAATGGACAAGACCTGGAAGATCGAATCGAAAAAACACAACTAAATAATGACATGTCATTATAATTCAAGAACCCACGAGCCCGCCATACAGGACCGATACAGATATAATTAATACATGTCCAAAGGCAACCCACTGGCCAAACGAACCAATATGCCCCGACTGCAACCCCCGACTGCAACTTTAGCAGCCGCTAGTTCTAAAGCCATCAGACATCAAATACCGGCCAAAACAAAACAAGCTTTCTTCCCCCTCCTCCCCTGACCTTTAAGTTCAGCTGAGCATGGTTCCATGGCTGGCAGCGAATCTAATTACCTGCTGCCTCCTCGTCTCCTCCGCAAAGCCACAGCTCACGATGTCAATTGACACTTGACCTCTGCTATAGTCCCTGTGTCAATTACTAGTATGTAGGTGAATACAGGAGGCAGAAGAAGAAAGCTTTGCTCTGTTTCAGCCACTAGGTTGTCTTTGTATGGCTAAGAACTAGCAGCTGCTAAAGTTGCAGCAGATCTCGGTCCAGCATTTTGGCCAAACCATGCCCCCTCTGCTATCCAAGGCAAGCCAATCGAGTCACCGTGCCTTGCCAAGAATGTGACATCTTAGCTCAGCCAGGCTTTGAGCATGTGACATGTTAGATAAACCCAAGTCCTCGCTTCGGAGAAACAACTGATCTGATCATAGCTGGGATGCTCCAGGAGTTGGCGTGATACCTAGAGATGGAAGACAACCTTAAATTATATGTTGCAACATGGTTACTAAAATCTGACAAGGAAAACAGCAACTTACATCCGAAACGAAAGCATCCAATGAAGAAGAAACCATAGAGAACCGATCGAGGTCCTGAGATAAGGTTAACCCTTTAAGATTGATACTCAAATACTCGAGGTAGAGAAGTTTGCTAGATACCAATGATGTGCTGCGCATCTGCATAAGGTCAGATTAATAATGTTCTAAGTATGACTTATAAAATACATTAAACCCATATCACTAGTCACCTAAAGTATAGGAGCATACCTCAGCATTTGAATGTGTACCAACAGCTTCAAGATTTGGCATGGTGGATGCAAGCTCAGCATGACTATAAGAAACAGGTCTAGAACAGTCAATGTACAGCTTCTTCACATGCAATGCTTTTCCAAGTGATAGATGTACACGGTGGCAACTTGTGAAGTAAAAGGTGGAGAGGTTTGGAGCTTTGCTTTCTATCAATCGCAGCTTCGAGCAACTATTCACTACCAGGTAGTTTAGCCGTGGAAGACTAGGTATCTTCACATAAACTATCTCTGGGCAATAACCGAGAGTCAAGGATTCTAGAGCCAAAGAATTGGCAAGAAGGCACCCTAACTCATCCCCTTTAATGTGCACAGAGAACAGGTATAATACCACCAGCCTTCTTAAACAATTGAACCCTTCTGTTGGGTGAAAGGCACAGTTGCTAAGAGAAAGATAACGAATAGAGTCTCTATTCCCACGCAATAGAATTGAGCATGGGAACTTGTACTTCTTTGCAGTCAAAAACAGATCAAGGGTGAGTTCTTCAATCCCTTGTGTTATAGCTTTCTCAAGACAACTATCAAGATAACGTCGGTGCTTCACATTGTAACGTGGAGGATTCAACAGCTTGAGTGTCCTCATACCAGGGCCTAAGTGGTTCATCATAATGTGGTCCACCTTGCTGATAAAATCTCTTGCTATTTCATCCTTGTCATGAGCATGCTCATTCACGCCCAATGTTTGATTACTAAAGATGAGGTTGGGAGAGCTCCTCCAGGAACATACAAAAGCACGACACACGCAAGGGGCTCGTGCAGCATCTCGCAATGGCATTAACGAATGTATATGACGCCAGATTTCCTGCATTCACAACATGTGACATAAGTTCAGCATCAGAACTGTAAAAATAAAGGCAGATGGCTACTTCAATTACAGATAAATAAGAGCCATATGGGACATGATTCTATCCAAGGTGCATTGTACTTGCACACAGATAAACAACGTACTGGAATGTAACTACAGACAGAAACATAAACTATTGTAAATTAAAGTTTTCTTTTTCTATAAAAAGAGCCTTTTAAGATGCATGGAGAGGTATCAAAATTATATGGTACCTCCCAAGTTATTATCAGTGGTACCTCTTGGTTCTTACCCCACATTTTTTTATCACAGATAGAATATGTACTTGCTTGACTTAGAGAAATCAATAGCATGCTAACGTAGCAAAGAAACATGACTAAACATGTATACAAAGGGTACAACAAATAGTACATCTGAATACATAAACTAAACCCTGCACAACTCCGGTTTTAGGCAGCTTTAGGGAAAAACCAAATCCAACCCGTGGAGGAACAAAATGGAGCGTTTTGGACCGTCAGGTTTCAGCAGTTCTTTTTTATTTGATTCGCTGCTAACTTGATGTTGATTCATCACACGGCCGTTGTAAATCAAAAAGTGAGGGACTCGCTGAGATCATGCGTCCATGGAACTCAAAGCACCCATGTGGTTAGCCAGAGCTGGGTGGTCGTGACTACCCACGACGTGGCACACAGAGCGAGGAGCAGGTAGCCATGGCTGCTGGCGACATGGCACAAGCGGCGGCATGGACCAGCAGGTCGCTGGCTGCTGGCAACATGCACAAGCAGCATGGAGCAGCAGGCGGCCATGGCCACCAGTGAGGCAGCAGAAGCGGCAAAGCGTATGTGGGCGAGGTGGAGCAGGCAGCTGGGTGGCCGTGGTTGCTGCAGTGATGCATTGCATTAGGTGTACACATGACCATTAGGAGAGCAGCATCACAGATCCACAGGAGGCTCCTACCCCATTGCAACTTGAGCAGGCTCAGGACAAAAGGTAGTCACAGGGATGCAAGGATGAATACAGGTCGCTTGGTTTGGAACCAGACTCAAACCAACCTGTAAATAGCAGGAAAATATGGTTTCGTCCAGGTTGGTTTTGCTGGTTCACTGGCTTGAAACCAGACCATGTACAGGGCTAATTTAAACACCTAAAGGGACCATCGGATATCCAATAGCATTGAGCAAATTATTACAGTTAAAATGCCAAATACATCAACAGACCTTAGTTGCAAAGGAGAGGAAATAGAAGATACGGCTAAAATAAAATGGAGTCTATCATCTATTCGCAGATCGGCATGTAATGGTCGTATATATGACCAACTTAGAAAGAAAGAATTATATTATTAGATTATACATATGAGGAAGTTAGAGATGAACCAAAGATTTACAGCAGGTACTTGACAGGTAATTGGTGGTAATTTGGTGTTTCCTTGGTTTAAAGAAGAAATGCCTACTTCTATGCCAAAAGATTACTGCAAAGCTGTTATGTCTAAGAGAAAGCATTATATGGGTGCTTCCAATCAGGATGAACATTGATACTGAGAGGCAACAGTAACCGCAATATCCAGGTTTTAGAAGTAGAACTGTTCACCAGTGCCACTAAACCAATTTCCAACTGATCTGCACTGCTTTTTGGCCATCTGATTGGATCTTTCTTGTGCTGGCATTGCAAGTGGGATTTGGCATTTTGTTGCATATAGGGTAGGGCTTGTCAGAGGCAAAGGTCCCACATCATATGGATAACTCAACTTATTGTGGGTATGAAAGTGACGCTTTCCTTTTCCGCTGTAGCATCTGTTGTCTCCCAAAAGCTTCCCTCCCTCCTAGGGAGGCCTTTTGTGAGGTCTCTGAGGCCCTCTAATTTTCCTAAAGGCCTAATCCACTCCGGAGGTTCAATGCCTTCAAGCCCCCCTCACCTAGTAGGGAGGATCACAAACCACTACCGGGGTAAAGGCTCTCCAATCTCCTACGATCCATCAGCCTCCTCTGTGAATTTCTTATCCTTGGGGCTGTGGAATTCACCACATGTTTGGGCTCTCCAATCTCCTTCGATCCATCAGCCTCCTCTGTGAATTTCTTATTCTTGGGGCCTGTGGAATTCACCACACCTTTCCCCCAACACAGAGCAATTCTCTAGGCGCATCGGAGGAGTAGCTACTGATCTACCTTATGGATGGATGGATAAATGCTTAGATTTCTGTGATTACTTTTTACCAGGAGTTGTTGAACAACTTGTTACACAGAATCCTATTTTGGGGGGGGGGGGGGGCGAGTTGAAGGAGTTGGTTTTATTAGCGGAGAAGAAGCTGTAAATTGGGGCTTATCGAGACCAATATTACGAGCTTCTGGAATACAATGGGATCTTCGTAAAATTGATCCTTATGAGTCTTACAATCAATTCGACTGGAAAGTCAAATGGAAAAAAGGATATTCATTAGCTTGGTATTTAGTACGAATCGGTGAAATGAAGGAATCCATAAAAAATATTCAATATTCTAGACTCACATTAGTCAGATATCAAGAAACCTAAGATTTATAACAGACATTCTTTTTGCAGGAGTGAAATCTACAATAATTGGAATGAAGCAAATCTACTAATGTACTCCCTCTGTTTTTTGTATTTGTCGCATTTTATTTAAAAATTGCCGGCGACAAATATCTAAAAACAGAGGTAGTAGATGGTAGGTTTAAGAGATCAGCTCATAAATTCTTTTATTTAACTAGCAAAGGTCCAGAAATTGTTGTAGTTCAGGCAGCCATTGATGTTTTACTTGCAATATAAGCATCCATAATCAACAACAATGTATGGCATACCTCTGGAAGGTATGGCAATATATATGCCTCCGTTTCAACAAATCTATCATCTTGCTGAGATGATGCACCTCTACGTTTATCTTCTGAAGCAATAAATCCTTCTGCAACACATGATGCAAGGTTATAAATAAGAACAAGGATAATAACAAAAAAGTTCACACAGGAATCCAATTCAGTTACAACACAAATATTTATGCCACAGGAATCCAATTCAGTTACAACACAAATATTTATGCAGAACAATGCAATCTCTCTTCAATCTTCTCCAATAAATGGATGTAGAAGGTAGAGGCTGTCAAGGCAGTGAGATTGATATCCCTGCCACGTTCACGGCTGCGATTGAGTGGATACTGGCATACTGCTATCTCGTCTGGAGTCTAGAATTTTAATAGACTGTATAAACATTACCTTAAACGAACCGGCCTATTATATTAAAAGTATAAACATTATTTGATTACTGGAAACTGACAACTTGTGTTTCTCTTGAAATTTCGTCCGCCGCGAATTCAATCTTGATATCCACCAAAATATACCTTTAAAGATATTGGCTAGCCAGGCTTATATCAATCGAAAGGACTTGTATGATTGTATCCCGAAAGTAAGAGAAAAGAAACAAGCCACATAACCACCAGAGACAAAAAAACAAGTTTTTCAAAAAAAACAAAGAAAAAGGAAAACAAGCCTTGTTACGCAGTACTAATCTCAACAAGCTACGAGAGAGGGAGAGTTTCTTACTACGGGCTTGGATTTTGCACCGCCGCCGTCTACGAAGCCGATCCATGGACATGAGCCGCCTTAGTAGCAGCCCCATGGCGCGACGAGAAATCTGAGTGCCAACCTGAGCCGGAATCTGCCAGTTAAGTCCTGCTGCGAAGGAGGAAGATCGGCCACCAATCTAGTTTCTGATAAGCGACGGATATGGGGATCGATTGGACCTGGGTGGGAATGAATTTATATCCCCTCTGTTCGGTTGTAAATTGCACTCCTACACGAACTCTCCCCGCCCCGCGTACGAGAAAGGGAAAACGCTCCAGCCTGGCCGTCTCGGACGCTGAGATCCGAAACAAGAATTCATTCCACATTGACAGCTTTTGGCGTCCGGTGACCGTAAAAAAAAATCGGTAGATCCTGTATGCACCTCTATATGCCATGCATACACGATGTTGATTCACGCCGCGTGTATACCCATGCGAGCTAGCTCATGAGCACTTTGACTTTGGTTATATAAACGAGAAATGACTGAAATCTCCGCATAAGTAAAATGCATATATGACAAACTACGAATTTCGCTAAATAGGACTCCTGGCGAATTGTCATACAAATCATCCTTGAGTGCAGCTGCTAAACACTGAGAATCTGTTTCCGCGATGACTCTACTCACCCCTTGATCAAGAGCAGCCATCACTCCTGCAAGACATGCTTCAGCTTCTGCACATGACGCATGATGTACAGCCAAAAAGCTTTCCGGCTCCTGCTACAATCGTCCCTCCTTCATGGTCCCGAATAACGAACCCCTATGCACCACACTTACTGTTCTTTAAGAAAGCACCGTCCAGATTGATTTTCAGGATGTCAATCGGTGTTTTTTGCCATTTGTTTTGTCACTGCAGCGGCTGCCCTGGCACCATTCTTCCTCCTCTCTAGATTTTTCAACCACACTTCTTGCTCTGTATATTGTTTCCCCTACAGATCTTAACTACTCCCCTGCATTCACTTTGTTCCTGCTATCCCAACATGCCCATAGCAAGCCAACAACAGCTAAACACTGCTGCTATCCCACCATGCCATTTGCCATACCAATCCAACAACAGCTAAACACTTCTGTTCCCCCATCTATAAGATTGAGGTAATCACCATCCTTGCTGATTTGAGAGCCACAAGCTGTAAGCGTACCTCTTCCAAATTTATTTCCCTCCGGCATTTCTTCACATATTTGCATCGGAGAAAGCAATGTCCTCCATCCTCATCCAGGCGGCGACACAGTGGACAGAGGGTATGAATTCTCACCCCCTTCGTTTGATGTTTTGTCTCACAGGGAGACTATTATGTGCTAACCTCCAAATAAATGAAGTGTTTTACCTTTGTTGCGCAATTCAGCTTCCACGAATCTTTCCATTTCAAACTGTCAGTGTCTCTCCTACCTTAGCTTGTCTCTCCACCCTAGCGCTGGCCATTTGGTTGCATGGTTGATGGCTTGCAGCTCGAACTGGCTCCTGCGCGTTTGGTCGCCTGATCAACAGCTCGAACCAGGCTCCAACGGACTCCGAAGCACAGGCCCGGTAGCCGGTAGAAACGTGATTTTGGCTGACTATGCGCAAACACGTTAACCCATGCTCCTATCATTTTATTTTCGTGTCTCAAATTAAAATATTTATTAATCAATGAAGTAAATTTATATAAATGTTCTTGTTAATTTTAATTTATATAAACAAAATAGACCATATTTACTATATATTCTCTCCGTATTTCTGCACTACCTATTAAGGGGTGTTTGGATGCGGAGGCTAAAATTTAGCCCACGTCACGTCAGATATTTATACACTAGTTAGAAATATTAAATATGGTTTAATTAGAAAACTAATTACACGGACGAGGAGTAAATGACGAGATAAATTTATTAAGCCTAATTAATGTATGATTAACGAATCGTTACTATAGCATCACATTCGCTAATTATGGATTAATTAGGCTTAATAAATTCGTCTCACTGTTTACTCTTCGTCTATGTAAGCTTTATAATTAGATTATATTTAATACTTCTAAACGTTCAAACATCCGATGTGACGGGACTAAAATTTAGCCCCCCATCCAAACACCCGTAATTGACTGCCTTAGGCTGTGTCCAAAGGAGCTCTCATCTCCATCACTATTCCAACTATTCCTCGCTCTATTTACAGTGTAGAATAATATTGCAACAGCAGTTGTCGACGGGATCGACGCTAGGGTACCGTATAGGTATACCCGTGAGGGCAGGGATGTATAGGGACGTGGGCACTTCTGCTTTGCTCGACGGAGCTCGCTTGGACCAGAGAGATTTAGAGAGATTCGGACCACCAAGTACGGTGTAATACCCTACGTCCTCTCGGAGATCTTACTCACTACGATGGAGATGGAATTACAAGCCAAGTCTACCCTTGGTCAGTATAGCTCTGCTTGGGTTCTATCCTTTGCTCCGGAGCACTACTCCTCCTTTTTATAGGTCAAGGGAGGGTCCTAGTACAATATTGGTCACCCTGTTCTGCTACAAAAGTGGCCCGATTGGGCTACATTACACGGTATGGTCTTGTCCTCAGTGGGTGAGGCTTGTCGTGTCTACTACCTGCCTGTACAGTTCGTTTGCCCTGTTGAACGGAGTGGAGAACCGTCCGCAACGTGCACGGCTCATGCGTGGTTACATCTGTGCGCCCTGGGAGGCACGTGGCGGGTTCATGACTGGCCCGCATGCGCATGCCTCCAGAGGGGGCCCTGCGTGCCCACGGACCGCAGGGGGCGGCCATGCCCCCATCTTGTCTGCTTTGCCGGACAGCGATGGCACCCGCTCGTCGTGCGCGACGTGCGCGGACCCCCTTTTGGCCCAGCCGCCTGTCACATTTAATGTAGTTGGCATGGGGTTCCTTCCAGGGGAAGGGAGTTCTCCTGCCCCCGCCGTTCGCCTAACCCCGGAGGCTCCCCAGGGTTAGTTGTGCCTCGGTCGAGCGTGGCGACCTATTGTTGCCACGGGCACGACCCCGGGCGGGGTCCTTCTGTGGGGCCCAGCCGCCAGGGGTCTTATGGGCCCGCGTAGGGATTTATCCCTGGACAACAAAGCATTGTGTATGCATCTCGGAGGTACCCGGCCCCCGTGGCGCTAACAGGAGCCCCCGGGTCCATCGTGCAGTTGTGGAAGCCAGGGTGACACGCCCCTGTGGGTCAGAAACCCCAATGCAAACACGACTCCATCATTAGCGGGCCGCGCGTGGGCGGCGCGCCGCTTCACCTTCTCCACGCGCCCATTAAGGGCACGGGTGGACTTATTTCTAACACAGACTCTCCCATGAGAAGTCCGCATCGGTGCTAACAAGGGGACGGATGGCACGGATGGTCTCCGAGTCAAACTCTACCAGTGTTATATCCCATCATTTCTTTTATTCCCCCTTCACATGTATGCCAGGCCTCCTCGACTATATAAGGAGAGGTCGACGCCATGCAAAGGCATCGACTCTCCCACCTTGCAGAGTTCAAGCACCCAGTAGTTCTAGGCATGCAAGCACGAGAGCTTCATACTCCGACTTGTAACACTGAGAACTCGATCAAGCAATACAAACTCAGCACATGTAATGGATGTAGGGATTCATTCCGAACCATTCTAAATCGCTCTCTCGTCCGCTATAAAGCCTCTGAGGTTAGGGCATTCGAAACGGTAGTTCGCGAAGCCTCCAACCTACTCAAAATCTACTTATCATGGCCACGAAACCACGACAAGAGGACAAACACAATCTTTTTTTTTCTAATTGCCATGGTTTGAATATAACTTTTTGAATAAGATGAATGGTCAGACTTTGTGTAAGAGCTAGTTTGGTAACCTCATTTTTCCTAGGGAGTGGAGGAGGATGGAGGGGAAATTAGTTTATTATTCCTTCAATTCCTTCCAATCACTAGAAAAAAAAAAGATTGGCAAACTAGCCCTAAAATAGGGAAACAACCTATAAATTTGAACCGATGGATTACTTTTTAAAAAACAGAGGCTCGTAAGGAATAAGAATATACACCGGTTAATTAAATAATTAAAGATCACAAGATGATAATAGACATTGATAAGGGCATGCAAGAAAATTTTGATGTTGCCTGATCTGCTCGTCATCAGAAGACGGGTAATCATATTTCGTTTAAGGAAGATTGGTGTTTATACCCCTGCTAGCAATTCTAATTGTGTTTTTATCCTCACTTTTAAAATTTTGTGATTTTACCATTACGTTTTTGAAACGAAGACTCCATTTACCTTTATTTCTAACCCTGTTAGATGCAACTGGACTAAATCATTTAAAACAAATAGAAAAAACTTTTGATACAGGGAGGATAGACTTGAATGCCACTTATCTTTTCACCCACGACCTACTGGAGTTCCACCGGTAAAAACCTAGGCACAATGTGGCCTGAGTGCGGAGCGGCATAGGGAGACCTGGCAGCGGCAACACAGTTGTCTAGGTGCGAGCCGCCGCTAATGGCGCGGATAGGGGTATTACTACAATCCATTAAAAAAATAGGGGCAAAATTATCGATAGTTTTTTAGCATCAAAATTGATATTGTTAAAAAAATAAAGGTAAACTCTATTTTTTATTTGAAAATATAGAGGTAAATTCAAAAAGTTTAAAAAATAAAGGCAAAATCACCATTAGATTTCAAAGCGAGGGTATAAAAGTCAAAACCCTTTTTTAATTAGAGGGGAATTGTACCGGAGCGAGGTTAAAACTTAAAACTAACCGGAGAAAAATACAGGGGCGAATCTGAGATTTAACTCGAACGGTCCAGCAGCTTGGAGAGTTGGACATGGTTTTCACTCTCTGTTTACCGAACGCGAGTCGGCTTCCCATTCTATTCTACCAACAAGCAAGAGCACTGATCAAAAAAAGAAGCAAGCGCAGCCTATAAAGCTCCCCAGCCCCCGTCCGTCCACTCGTCCCGTCTACATCTCCCACTCCCACGCGCCGCCTTTGTTGCATTGGTCTCCATCATCGATCTCGCCGTCTTCTGATCCAGCAGCATCAGCTTCTTGTTAGGTTTGCGCTGCCCTCTCCATCCAATCACCATGTCGAGCAGGGCCTCAGAGATGCTAGGGCTTCCGCCAGGCGTCACCTTCCACCCCGACGACGCCGAGCTCGTCGAGCTGTTCCTGCTGCCGAGAGCCCGCGGCGAGCGAGACCGGTTCCCCCACACGATAATCGACGATGACAGCGCCACCAACACGCCGCCCTGGGAGCTCCTGGAGCGCCATGGCCTGGGAGACGACGTCGAGGCCTACTTCTTCGTGCGCAGCAGCGACGCTGCCAACGAAGGCGGCCGCAAGGCGGTGGTGCGCTCCTGCGGCGGCGGGACGTGGGTGTCGCAGAAGCGCCTCTCGTTCAAGAACCAGTGCGTCGGCGGGGAGACGATCGAGTGGAGCCGGCACAACCTCAACCTGCACATGGGCCGCGGCAAGCGTGGCGGCGGCAGCACGGGGTGGGTGATGCACGAGTACACCGTCACCGATCCGCCATGCCCATTCCTCACGATCTGCCACATCGTCTTCTCCGGGCATGGCCAGAAGCGCAAGCGCACGCCGGACGACTGCGGGGCCGCCGGTGAACACGCGTCCCAGATCGCACGCGTGGAGACGTGGACACCTACACGGCTGCCGCCGCCCCCGCCGCCGCCTCCAACAGATAGCGATTCGTCATCGTCAACGTGTGTTTATGGATCGTCGATGGCGCCGGCGGTCGAACAGGATCACTCCGGCGGCGCGGCACACGCTTCATCTGCTGGGTACCAGCAAGAACCCTCGCTGCCCGTTTCGCTCGACGAAGCCATCTCGGAGAGGGTTCATAAGCATCTTGACGTCGGCACGGACATGATGCCAGACGCCACAGAGCCGCCGGCGACGTACATGGACGAGCAAGTTCTAGCTACAGATCAAGGGATTCATCAAGATACAGATGAAGAGGAAATCTGGTTCAGCATCGAAGACTTTCTGGGCTCGCCTTACCCAGAATCATCCGACGCAGATCAGCTGCTCTACATGGAGCAAGTGCCTACGACGACAGCTACGATCGAGCAGCATCAACCGACGATGGTGCAATAAGAAGCTGGCACCGATCGAGGAGCCGGAGCAGCAGTGTGGACTGTGGAGTAGCAGGAGATGACGACTACCAGGAGCATGCAGCGGGAGTTGTATTCTGAGCTGTTTTGTTCTGTGATCTGGTCGAGGATAGATGTAACCTGTAAAGCAACCAAATTTTGTACCTAGCTAGCACAGTTCCCTTATGATGTGAACTATGTTATTGTTCTTTCGATGTTAGTTGTGACGATAGAAGCACCCGTGAACCAAGGTGCTATATTCTTATATATTGTAGTATTATACATCAGTAAAGCTGTTCGTTTGCTCTAGTCATGCATCATGCATGTAGCATGAATGCTTGCCGACATGCAAAGTTCTATACTTCTATATGTTGATTGCTTCGTGTGTATGGCACGCACCTGATGCATTCTTTTGTTAACTCTCTGTTTGTTGAAGAATTAACTAATGAATTAGTTAACTACCTTATTGGAATCATAATAGAAAAGAACGGAGCAGAGTGGAGCAATCTCGTTTCGAGATCCTGTTTAATTTATTTTTCATATATCCAAATGACGCACCCACAATACCTTATACAATATTTTCTAAGAAATTTTGAATGCCCAATGCCTTGTATTGCGAGCGGAGCAGCAGGTCTCCGAAGAGAGGGGAGGGAGGAAGAAGAGGTAGTCAGGTAGAAGTAGAAGTGGGACCCACATGTCGATGAGATAAGTAAAAGCATGGCCCACATGTCAAGAGAAAACCACCTTGTGAAACCTGTAAGTGCAACAAGACTACTTAGTGGTTTTGGTTTATTGAGTGACAACGCGATTAAAGGTCTAATATCTTTGTGAGATGACTTGACAGGTTTTCACAGATTTATAAATTGTAATCAAACAAGAATAAATAAATTGTTAAGGATACATTTCATGATCAAGCATGAATGTTCTCATGTGTTGAGAATTAAAGGCTTTTCATTGAATACTATTCTCGTATGGACACTAATGGCTCTATATTGGATATCTATCCTTAAGGAAGGATATTTGGCCAAAGATCAACCCATTGTTGGATATATTTATGAATCATCACATTGGCCTTATCATTATTGCATTTGTTCAATATGGCTTGGACACTCACTTTGTTAGCTATCTTATACATGTGTCTTGGTAAAAGTGGCTATATCAATTGAATGCGTTGTCTTAGTGCTGGTTACCATGGATTCTCTATTCTTGATGCACTTTGAGGCTCTTGGTTATCATATTGAATAAAGTGACAAAAGCTATATCTTCCATTTGGACGTCACTATAGTGATTGGATTGTTCAACAATGACAAGTGGCTGATCATGGAGTCTTTATTGCATATCAAAGCCAAATCATATGAAGATCAAGTATATTAAATGGTCAATGAGCAAATGCGCTCCATTACCTATTGAAGAGGTTTTCCAAAATTAAGTCCAACTTATTCAGGTCAAAGAAGATTGCTCAAAGGAAGAAGCTCAGCTTGGCTATCTCTCTCTATTGGAATTGATCAAGACGGCATTATTCATCAAATCAAGACTCAAATGGATTTCATCTAGATTTATATTTTATCTTGAGTATAGGTATGTCAGTACTATCAAGAGGGAAGCTAAGCTTGAAAAGTCACTAGTCAACATGTGCTCTAGCTAGTTTAAAGAGTATCTAGCCATAACACTTCTTGTGAGTGTTTTTGTGCTAAGTGTGGGTACACCGGACTGTCCGGTAGGCCCCACTGGACTATCCGGTATTAGCAAAGCCTAGTGCCCAGAGTGATTTCTCTCTGACTCTTTTTTTGTGCTATAATTCCTAGCTTGGTGTATCTCTTGCAAAGACAAACACCAGCATCTTTCTCACCTAGTGACTGAGGCTTTGTGCCTTAGACCTCTAGTTAAGGAACCCCTCACCGGACCATCCGGTGAGCTCTACCAGACTGTCCGGTAGAGGGGGTTTGAATCTCAACGGCTAGTTGCCCTTTACCGGACTGTCCGGTGGGGCTCTGACATATGGCCAACGGCTAGTTTTGGGGGGGTAGGGTATTTATACACTTTCCTCTCCACTTGTTGAGGTTGCTGCTTCCCTCCAACGTCCATATTCATTTAGAAGGCAGAAACACACTCTCCAACCACTCTTTTTGTGAGATTGAGCTAAACTTGTGATATTCTTGAGTTGGGAGAGATCTTGTGGGTTAGTGTGAGCTACCTAGCTTTTGAGTACAAGTTGGCACAGCATTTCCGGCAAACGCTTTTGTTATTTTTGGAGGTCTCCTAGACGGCTAGAGTGTCCCGAAGGGTACTCGACTTGTCTAGTGCCACATTTCTTGTAAGGTGATTATCCCGCTCTTTGGAGCATTACAATGAGCACCTTCTCAGCCTTGGTGGTCGAGAAGGGGAGGCCGTGAGTTGAAAAAGATTCAAGCTCTTAGTGGGCGCCTCAAAGAGGACGTACAGACACCTGCGGGTGTGCCCGAATCTCAGAAATTAAATTCTTGTGTCTTGTGTGCTGTGCTTCTGCTGGAAGACCCAAGCTTTGTGCTTGTGGTTTGTTTTTTTTTTTTTGCATTTATATTTATTTGCTTCCGCTACTTCTCTTTTGGAAGTTGATTGTTGTGCGTGCAGGGACTCAGGACAGACTGAGCTCAACATCAACAGAGAAATTTTTGGAACTAAGCTGCAAAGCTCAATAAGTATTCTTGTTCATATTCACTTGTTCGAGTTAGTTCACTATGTGTTACCGGACTATTCGGTGAGCTGTACCGGACTGTCCGGTGGATCCGAACTGTCCGACAGTCAGCACCGGACTATCCGGTGTAGAGCTGACAATTTGGTTTTAAGTGGTTAAATTTTACCTCTCTTCTAGGCGACATCAAGATCCTTTCAAAACCGCTTTAGGTGTGTGATTTGACCGGTTTTAAAAGTTTAGTGGGACGGTTTGACTGGTATTCGAGTTGAGGGGGGGCTTTTCAGATTCTGTGACAAGTTCAACGACTTCACTCAGAAAAAACCGTTGTGCAATCTCTGCCATGAATTAATCTCCCGAGCTTGGACTCTCATCTCGCTCCCCAGAGAGCGGGCGGCAGGTACGGTGGTCAGTGGACGGACTTCACGGAAAGAACATGCTGGCAGGGGCTGACCGCAGATCCAGTACAGAACATGGATGTACAAATGTACTCCTGATAAAGTGATAAGTGATAACTTTTGCCAGAAAATTGAAGTTAGCAGGCATAATACATGTATATACACTTCTAGCTAGATGAGATCCGAACTGAAACAACCGAATAGATTAAGTTAGGTTTTGGGTGCTGAAATTATGTAGCAGAGTGAGTGCTGCAAAGGCGAGGCGGTGTATCATTATTTAGAGAAAACCTAAACTTTCAAGACCAATATCTGACCACTACAGATGAATATTTTGAAGATATAGAACATATATTAATCGACTCGATGATCTAGCTCTGCCCTTCAATTAAGCAGGAAAAGAGAGTTAACAGTTAACACAAACATTCCCCGAAGGGAAAGCATAGACACCATCCACACCAATTGACACAGTGGCCACCATTTGCATTTTCCTCTTCCTTCGGAAGGACCTTCAGATCCTGTCTATCTGTTTTCTGGCCCAACAGAAACAGGGAAGATGGTGAAGTGATAAGTCGTCATGGGAGAGAGCACCAAAGTGACCAATGTCAGCCTTCCAGCTTTATTTAGCAAGCATCCTTTCCCTCCCAGCAGACACTAGCCTTGGACATTGATTTTTTTTTTTTACAAGGATCGCTGTGACATTGCACACTGAGGTAACGGCATGGAAAACTTTCATAAGTTCCGAAGAAGGGTTGCAGCACATGATTAAGGTCCACACCCTCACAACGATTTGGGTTAAGGTAGAGAATTTGGAAGTTCTTTTTTTTTCAGAGTGCATGAAATTAGAAGCATGAACTACTGAAAAGCTCCACACTACATACATACAAGAATTACACTACACCGCATTAGAAACTAGATTTAGTATCCAAAATGGTTAAATTCCAGCAAAAAGTGTTGCACTAGTTGTCATTCCTGATTCCTGCTTTGGAGGCAACTAAATGAACCATCACCAGCAGCACAGATTATAGAGGACTGACGGGTGCAGGGGGTGCAGCTCACACAGAGTGATAGGTGTGAAAATGAATTCTTTCTGAAGATCACAGTTCACTCCATGGCTGTGGTTCCTATTAAGATATGAGAAGCTTGGTTACCAACTAATAAGTTCGTGATCAGATGAAAGAAAAGGAAATGAAAAGGAACGGGCCATACCAGCTCGTTTGAGCCAATCCTGGGCACATACAAGCTCTTCAATGCAGATGTTTTTACCAAACTGAGACATTGCTATTCTTGCAGTCGCAGCTGCTACCTTGCAGTCAGTACAGCACGGTAGAGTCAAAATATCACGTGCCATCTGAGCAATTCTAGGATATGTCTGGTTATTTTCCTTCCACCATTGGAGAACACTGGATGCACCCATTGTCAGGCATGGATCTTTCAGGTATTGATCAAGTTCAGTCAATGGTCGGCTACCATATGGATATTCAGTTTCAAGATAATATTTCACAAGCATATCTCCAGCCACAACAGTTCCTTCCCTAGGTTTAGACCCAGAAGTGCAGTTAGAGTCATCCACCTGATTTGAATATTCATAGAAGAGGTTGACCAATGCATCATGCACGTAGTGGATATAATGTTTTATTTCCTTACGAAATCTTTTAAAATCAAACGACCGCATGCGTGATTTGATGCGTCCCAGGCGGTATTTAGGATCCATGACCATAGGCATGCAGAGATGGAAGAAACAAAGTTCCCACCGTTCCTTGAACTTTTGTTCCATCTTCATCCATTTCGCTCAAAGCACATTTACGATAGAAATCAACTTCACAGTGTATTTCATCCTTCAAATCCCACAGCTTTTCATAGAGATCAATTGGACTAGAACTGTGCATTGAGTCCACGTCCATATGAAAATGTCCCAACATGTCCTCTGCTGTTATCCAGTCTTGCCTTGGTGCATATCTGGGGTTGGGGTAATGTACTACAGAAGAGGTGGGACCCATTGTATACTTGGAACATTTTGATGACTTCTCCATAAATTTGTCAAGTTCATCCAGTCCCAACTGTATAACCCGATCAAGTAAATGAGTTGCGTAACGTACTATGAACAAACTCCGATTGACAGAAAGTCTGCTCCATTCCTGGAGTCTGTCTTTGACATTTGAAGCTACTGAATCGTCAGCGAATGCATCATCCAGTAAAATGCAGAAAACTTTGCCATCAAGACCCCATTCTGCAATAGCTCGAATTATGATGTTACTCAATTCGTTTGAATTGCATGTGGGGTCCACAGGACAAAATTTTATGATCTTTTGCTGCTTCTCCCACTCGTCATCAATGTAGTGAATAGTCAAGCACAGGAATGCCGAGACCAAATCATAGTGCCACATATATGCACTCAAGCAAACCCGGCTGTGTAAAGCTGCTAACTTCTCCTTCAGCTTGGATTTTTCTTGCTCAAACAGACACCAAGTGTTCCCAATCAAATCGTAGAGGGATGGCATCTTAACCATAGGATTCAACCAAGCGACTAGCTTCTTGAATCTATCTTCCTTCATCATACTTGGCGATTGCCCATGCATTAGCAATATCTTGACAAATTCCTGAGAAGAACAGTTCTGATCAACCTTCTGATTCTTCTGGCTTGTATCAATAGGCTCCTGCCCAGGTGATGGAACTTCCGCATGACATTTATTATTTTCAGTGGAGACAATGGGCGAAGCAACAATTTCTTCAGGTACTACAAGTTCCTCATGAGACCCATTCTGATCGACCTCCTGATTCTTCCTTTTTGTGTCGGTGTAAGTGTCAGGCAAGGCAAGCTGCTTCTGCTCAGGTGATGCATCTGCTGTGCTCAAGCATTTCTTTTGGCTGGATGGCAAGAAAGAGAGCTTCTTCTGTTTTGGATCAGATCCAGATGCTACTAAGCTGTTCTGGATACATGGCAAGGACGTAAGCTCCTGATGCCTAGGCCTCTTCGGAGTCCAGGATTTGCAAGTGGCATGGTGCCTTAGCAGGCTGCTAGTGCCATTGGTGCTGCTGCAGTTGAAGACACGGTGGCATAGCATGCACTCAGCCCGCGCGACCTTCCCGTCAACAAAGGTGGGTATGAATACATCCCAGACCTTGGAACGGAGCCTTTTATTCAGATTTGTGCCTGATGACAGTGGGCTGGGGACGTTGCCAACGCTCTCCTCTTCATCTATGCCATTGTTGGCATTCTCGTCCACGTCGTCCATGCCTAAGTATTAAAAGAACTAATTAAGAATGTGGAACAAGTTCTGCAGAGGTTCGAAACATTTATATGAACGAACTTTGACTAGATAAATCATCTGAGCAGGCTTTATTCATGTGAACACAGAGGCTATCTAAAGAAAGTTTTACTTTATTTTGAGCACGAGCTTAGGAAAAAAATTATTCTGAGAGATTACCTGAACTAACTTTCATTCGACAGATAACTGAAAACGTATAGCAGTTGGATATGGAGCCCCATGAGCAGAAGTTACATATTAATCTGAACAATGCGTTCGTATTGCAAGTGGGCAAACTTGGCAGATAATCTTGGCTGTTTTTTTTTTTGGGGTGAAAGTGAAACGTTGGACACACCTAGTGGGCGGGAAGACTGAATGGGTCATGGTGACAGCTCACCAAAAAAAATCGAGCGAACAAGGAAAATAATAATTTCTGGAGAATAAAGATAAACTCATTTGCCGACGCAGCCGGGACCCTCACACTCTTCCACCACATCTACGCACTAAGAGGACCGAATCCATCGTCTGAAGTTCCACACACTCGACTCGAGTTCGAAATACCGCTAAGAACAGGTCAGCATTGTCTCATTGTCAACCAACCAAAATGTATCAAGAACCAGGAAAGCACATACCGATTTTCACAGCTCCACAGCACGACCGCACGAGAGGGACCAGTCAGGAATGTCGGACGGGAGGGATCGACAGGGTTCGATTCCGCGTGGGCGGGCGGATACGGGGACAGGGGAGATTAGAGGGAACCAAGAGCAATGGAGGGAACAGCGGAATTGGGGGATTGCTTTCCCGCCGTCGTCGCTAGTAGAGGACGGCGGCGGCCACCCGTGGCAAAGAGTGCGCTTCGTGGGCCTTTTTCTAATGTGATGCTTGTTGGGCCAACAGCTCATTTGTCTTTTTGATTTTTTTTCGTTTGCCTTATTTTATGTACTCCTATTTTTTTATTTAAAAAGTCTACATAAATATACGTAGCATCAACAATTATTTTGACTCCCCTCAAAACAAATTAACAATGATTTTGACCTTACTATGACACAAATATGATTTTGCGGACATCAAATATTTTTTTCAAAAAAGTAATTCGTAAAATTATAAAAAGCACTTTCCGAAAGGAAATATGCACGTGATTTATAATGTCCATTAAAAAAATGTTCATTTGTTCTTGGGCCCAAGGTGCTTTGGAAGACATTCGGCACCTAAGGCTGCCCTCACCGGTATGCCCATTGGAGGCTTTCAAAACAATTTTTTGCACTGTAGCGCAATGTATACATAGAAGAGTTTAAAATATGAACGGTTAGATGAGCAGACCACTTAGAATAGCCTAACAACCGTTGTGTGTTTGTTTGGCTCGCTCTGCTTGGCGTGCACACCATGCACCAAGGAGAGAGACGTGTTTCTGTTACTTGTGGAGTTATGGTTTGTTTGGCCGACAGCATGCACTACGCTCCTTCACGTGAAAATATCCTTTCACCTGCTGAGGGCGATAGTCGGAAGAGGGTGGATCAGCGTTTTTAGAAAAAAGGTTGGGACTCGCCGGTCGTGCGTCTTCTAGGCCATTTGGAAGGACTGTAATAACCGTGTTTTCCATAGGCGATCGTGGATATGGGCATGTGGCAGTGCTTCGGGAGTTCTCTAGGTTCAAGTTCAAGTGTGGCAACGGGGTGGGTCAGGACCGAGGAGGTGGCCCCAGTCCTCACCCGATCCTCGACATGAGTTCCCCGTCCTGGCCCCGAAATGTTTGATAGGGCACAAATCTCCCCTAGCCCTGACCTCGCACAATCTCGATCCCCAATGGGGCCCCGACAGGTGAGGACGTTGGAGTTGGAGGGTGGTGAGCACGGGGAGGCGGGAGGCGAGAAGGCAGAGGGTGGAGGCAGGAGGCCAATCACCAAAGTCCCCTGCTGAGCAGCGGCGTCGCGGGCCGGCTGCCGCATCACCGGAGCTCCCAGGCGAGTTGTGGAGGTAGGAGGCCAAAGAAGATGCCGACATGCCAAGCGAGCGGCGCGGTGTGGCAAGCGTTGCCTCTCTTCTCTCCAGTCCAGCCGGGAGAGGTGGGAGCAGGGTTCCCCATTCCATTTGCACTGTTCCGGATTTCGTTTTGTTGACTAAAATTTGACTTGTATAACTTTGAATTCTAAACCGAAATATACAAGAAAACGGACCGAAATTCCCTTCGCGTATAGCCGCGAAAACGGGAAAAAGTACCGAAATTTCGGTAATCCCGAACGAAATTGGGAACCCTGGGTGGGAGTAGGAAATGTACATAGGATTAGCTTGATGAGATGCATATTGGGCCACGTGAGTGACTCTTAGGATAGCGGTCCCTGTGGACCCTCATGGGTTAAAATCCTTCATCACCCCGTTAAAATTTCAGGGACTCACCCCATTCCCCATATATCCACCAATTTTGGGGTAGGTCTCTACAGGTCCCTATCCTGAGCGGAGATTTTGCCGCCTAAGTTCAAAGTCCCTTTTGGCTTTGTTTGTGGGTGGCATTTTTTCTCGAACACGTATGAGAGTTGTGTTATTGTAGTAATAGATAGAGAATCCGAACCGATCGCAAGTCGGTTCCGCAAAATAGTGTTAGTTTTTTTAAACGCATGCACGCCGTTGAGACCAAAAGAACAACTCAAGCACTACCTCCTATTCTAACCCAGTAGGGGCGCCAAGTGCATTAGCATCGGCCCGTGTGGATGGCCTTAGTCCGTCAAGACCATTGTTACAATGCTTTAGGCCATCTGAGCAACAAGGATTAGCAAAGAGTTGAAACATTTTCCTCACCACATCCACCTAAAAGCTCGTCTCCACTAGACCCAGAAGCATCCTGGTGAAAACAGCCAACCTAAACCTTTGCAGCACAATGAACTAAATCCGCCTTGTGAAGACACATGACGTGAGGCACTAGATTGATTATTCCTCTCGGTCATCACATAGGAGGCACCGTGGCGCCCTGGTTGGTGGTGCGGTCCGTGATGGGCTGGCCAATCGTCCATCCAATGCAACATCTATTATGAGAAGCCTACCAAAGGAAGAATTTGAATTTCAACAGGGCCCATATCTTCCAAATGCGCTTGCATGGTTCGAAGGAGGTTGCGCCGACAAAGAATCTCATGTAGACTGAGCCTTCGGAGTACACTCCGGAGGTGTCAACAATCCTTATAAGACGATCTGGCACGCCCTCATGTAGTTGAACCTGTTCCAAGGTGTCCCAGAGAAGCAGGTACATACTTGATAATTGCTATCATGAACAATCCTTATCCAATGTCTCTAACCCACACCTAGTCTAGCGGCCTTAGAATATGTGTTGAATAATAACGGGACTTTGTGTTGCATTAGCGGTATAAGTGGAGTTTATTGCAAATTCTCTAACTCGAACCTCATAAATATGAGCCGAGAATTGCAGTTGTAACCATGATAACTTAGGTGGCTGGTTTGGGCACGCAGCGTGGCCGTTGTGTGCCCAGGTGCCGGCATAACCACTGTTAAGGAGAGGAACACTCATAGTTATGCTCCAGTGATGTGTAGGGTTCAGTTTTTTTTTGAACGAACAGCACGAGATTGTGCCCAATCCTATTAATAAAGAAGAGGGTCAAGTAGAGGCCCTTGGGAAGCCCCTACTACAAAAGCACAAAAAAATTAAGAGATTACAGAGGGCGGCAAAAGCGCAAAAAGGTGCTTAGCACCAGCAAGACCCCAGAGTCTTACCTCCGCTCTGGTAGCTGCTAGAAGGTCTGGCACTGACCTCTCTCTTCTTTGGAAGGTGTGGGCATTTCTCTCAAGCCAAATATACCAAACGACCAAAAGAATAAGGGAGCGCATGCCTCTCTTCGGACCGGTGGAGAAGCCAACCGTAAACCACCATTGCTTAACTGAGTCGGAGGCTAGCCAGGTAGATGGAGCTAGGGGGCCAATGGAGAGCCAAGACGCTAGGGCCTCCCAAATTCTCCTCGAGTAGCGACAGCCAATTATTAGGTAGTGAGCTATCTCAGGGTGTTGCCTACACAGCAGGCAAACTAGGCTATGCGGCCAGCCACGAGCCGCAAGCCTATCGGAGGTCCAAACTCGGTTACGGATGATGAGCCAAGCGAAAACTTTGCACTTGGATGGCCCCCAGGGTTTCCAAATAAGCGCTTTAAGGTTGAAACATGAATGACCCGTGAATTGTAATCGGTAAGCTGAGGCCGCCGAATAAACATTGTGGGCCCTGTAGGACCAGGTGATGTGGTCTTCAGCGCTCTGCTCCAAGGAAACGGATTGAGTGAAGGACCAAAGCTACACGAATTGTTTTAACTGATCAGCCGTGTGGAGTGCTTGGAGGTCGATACGGCACACCCAGGTCTGATTAGACAAGGCCTCCCGAACAGACAGCAACCGGCCACGTGAGGTGGCGAAAATGTCAGGCGCGATGTCTTTGGGGCATCGGCCCTCAACCCAGGCGCAATGCCAGAAGGAGGTTTTAGCTCCATCGCCAATTGCGATTTTTGTGGCTGCCGCAAAAAGGAGTTTGTCGATGTCGTTGCACAGGGTTTCTAGGCCTGCCCAAGGCGCGCTCAGATCCTCCCATTGTCGCCATAGCCATTGAAGCCGCAGCGCCCTTGCAAACCGGTGAATGTCGAGGACGCCTAACCCCCCGAGATCCAGCGGTCTCGCCACCGTCGGCCAATTAACCTTGCACTTGCCCCAGTGAGGTTTTCATTTCCTACCCAAAGAAATTGCTTCCTGACTTTGTCAAAATCTTCAAGCACCTCTTTAGGGACATTGACAGCTGTGAGAGTGTGTACAGGTTGTGAAGACAGCACGGACTTGACTAGGACCAATCTTCCTGCAAGGGTGAGGTTGCGTCCTTACCAGCACGCTAACTTGCTATTGACCTTATCCAGGAGATACTGAAAGTCTACTCTTTTGAGCCTCGACACCGTCAAAGGGATGCCAAGCTACTTAATAGGGAAGCTCGTTCTTGAAGCAGGGAAGTCAGCAAGGATTTCATCTAAGTTAAGGCCAGCGCATTTGATGGGCACTATTGAGGATTTCTTAATATTAGTGCGCAAGCCAGTCAGCTTCCCCAAAGAGGTGCAGCAAGGTTGCAAGGGCATCCATCTCTTTCTTATCTGGCTTGACAAAAATAATGGCGCCATCCGCATACATGGAGGTCCGGAGCCGCGTTCTTGCCTTTGCAACTCTAGACAAAATGTCGGCCTCAGTGGCCAGATGGAGGAGGCGTTGCAGAGGATCAATGGACGAGCACAAACAGAAGGAGAGACAGAGGGTCTCCTTGCCTAATACCTCTAACCTCGTTAGCAAATATGGTGTCTCCGTTATCGTTTGTTATGCATGTTCGTCTTGATAGATCCAATCATCGCTGCTATTTGTGGAGATTAACATATAACGTCAGGTTAGACTGCAAATCCTCCTAACGAATGACAGGAGTGTAGGTGTAATGTCCTCAATCAATTTCCAATGCAACCACCTGTTCGACCAGAAACAGGTGTTTTTGTCGTTACTGATGTGTACTTCCTCTGTTTCAAAATACTAGTCGTTTTTGTTTGCCTTTTGTTTTTGTGCCCAATGCTTGATTGTTTGTTTTATTGAAAAATCTAATACAATTATTAAAAAAATGCAAGCTATGTTAATGTAAAAAATGTACCGCACGCACACATTCTAACCGTTTGGTACACAAAAATTTTATGGGAATCATACAAGAATTTTACATGAATTAGTTCAATTTAGCAGAAAAACATAGAGATATGAATTTTTTTCCTACATTCTTAACAGAGCTTAAAAATTATAAGACTCAGAATTCCATAGGAATTATGCAGTATCCCACGTAAAGGGCCCTGAACGTTTCCAAAGTTTTGGATTTTTATGCCCAGAGTCATTCCGGTATTTGCAACAACTGACCAAAGAAGAGTTACGGAAATTTCATGCAACCTCTGCAGTGCACGCACAAGATCCCTGTGTCCTCTTTGAGCGCCTAAAGAACACGTTTGCTTGCTTTCGTTTTGATTCAGTACGTGGCTGAAGCCTGAGCAGCAGTGTGCTTGCGTGAGTGCTGCAGGCAGCCTGCCTGCAGCGCGTTATTGTTCAGAGGAAACCTCAACTTTTGAGCAATAAATGGAATCGATGTACAATTAGCAATGCATGTGCGCACTCTTAGCAAAAGGACGCCATATTTCGACTGGAGAGAGGAGAACAATGAACTCAAAACTCCACAGAAGCAGCGATCAAACATTGAACGTGACCAACGACCAAGGTATAAGTATCTTAAACTTAAACTTTAAGAAGGAACTTCCCACAAGTTGCACGCTACTGCTACACATAAAACCTAATACAGCTCTATCAGTAACTAAACGTAGTACCCCAAAATGGCTTGAAGTTCTCCACAAAAGCGTCGCACGATTTCTGTCTTCAAATCCTGCATTAAGAGGCAACAGGTTGAGCTACTGTCAGTGGCACAGATCATAGAGGGTAACATGAGGAAAGCAGCATAAATGGAAAATTAGCAAGGAGAGACCTTTTTTCTAGATGTCATCCGTTGGCTCCACACTTCTAGTGGCTGCAAAGACATGAGAAGATCAGCTGTACAAGAACGAGATCAGATAAAAACAGGAGATGCAAGAGCACAGATCGTACCAGCTGGTGTGAGCCAATCTTGAGTACAGACAAGCATTTCAATGCAGCTCTCACCAGCCAACTCACACATTGCGAATCCTGCGGTCCTTTTTGCTACCTTGTAGTCAGTATTGCACGGTAGTGCCAGTATATCGCGTGCCATACGGGCAATGGTAGGATAGTTCAGGCTATGCTCCTTCCACCACTGGAGAACACTGGCCTTATCAAAAGTGGGACGAGTCTCTTGCAGGTACTGGCCAAGTTCAGTCATCGGTCGCTCACAAGATTGATGCTTAGAGTCATGATAATACTTTGATTGATGCTTGGAGTCATGATAATACTTTGACAGTGTATCCGCATCCTCAACAGTTCCCTTTCTCGCTTTTGACCCAGAAGTGCAGTTAGCATCGTCCACCTGATCTGAATACTCCTTGAAGAGGTTGACAAATGTATCACCTACTTCATGCATATAGTCATATTTTTTGTTGTCTTGAACAAAAAACTTGATGCCTTTCAGACTGCATTTAGGATCCATGACCATAGGCATACAGACATGCAAGAAACAGAATTTCCAGCGTTCCTTGAACTTCCTTTTTATCTTTTCCAGTACTTCAGAAAATGCTTCATCTCTCACATATCGACTCTCTGAATCAGCCTCACGATACACTCTTTTCACAGTGTCAAAGAGATCAGTTGCACTAGGAAAGTTTGGCATCCAGTCAATGTATTCATGAAATTGTTTCAGAATCTCACAAATTTTATTTGCTGTTCTCCAGTCTTTCGATGATGGTGCATACCTGCCGTTGGGATATTGTACAGCTAACTGGTTGGAACCCTTTGCATATCTGGGGCACTTTGCTGATTTCTCCATGATTCTGTCAAGCTCATCCAGTCCCACCTGGATAACCTGATCAAGTAAATGAGTTGCAGAACGTACGACAAACAAGTTCCGAGTTGCATCGATTTTGTTACATTTCTGTAGACTGGCTTTGACATTTGAAGCTACTGAATCATCAATGAAAGCATCATCCATCATAATGCTGAAAACCTTGTCGTGAATATTCCATTCTCTAATAGCTCCCAATATGATATCGCTGGATTTTTTTGCATCGCAAGAGGGGTCCACGGGAGAAAATGTGATGATCTTTTGCTGCTTCTCCCATTCATCATCGATGTAGTGAACACTCAAGCACAAGAAGGCCAACTGCGGATCGTAATGCCACATATAAGCACTCAAGCAAATCCCGCTGCGTAAACCAGCTAACTTCTCCTTTAGCTTGGACTTTTCTTGCTGAAACAAGTCACGTATGTTTCCTATGAAGTCAGAGTGGGATGGCATATTGATTATAGGATTCAAGCAAGCAACTGCCTTTCTGAATCCACCTTGCTCTGTCATCCTTGGTAGGTACCCGTGTATGACCAATATCCTGACAAGTTCTTCAGGAGAACAGTTCTGGTCGACTTTCTGATTCTTCTGAGTTGAGTTATCAGGACAGTACTGCTCAGGCAATGTGATTCCCCCATGAGACTGGTTCTTCTGCTGGTCGATGGAAAGCTCAGGTGCTGCAAGTATGTCAGGAGAGCCACAACCATTCTGATCAACTTCCTGATTTTTCGCATTCTTGTCAGTGTGTGTGTCAGGGAAGGCAAGCTCCTGCACAGGTACTTCATCCGCTGTGCCCATACATTTGTTTTGGCTGGATAGCAGGATCTGGAGTTTCTTCTGTTTTGGCTCAGAGCTGTCGACTGCTGTTCCCTTTGGTGGAGATGGCAGGCGTGTATGCTCCTGCTGCCTTGGCCTCTTCTTAGTCCTAGGGATGCACTTGGCTAGGTGGTTGCGCAGGCCAGTAGTGCCATTGGTGCTGCCGTAGCTGAAGACCCGGTGGCAGTGCATGCATTCAGCCAGCTCAACTCTCCCGTCGATGAAGGTGGGTATGAAGTCCTCCCACACCTTTGACCGAAGCCTTTTAGTCGGCCTTGTTCTGGAGACCAGTGGGCTGGGGATGCTGCCAGTGCTCTCTTCTCGTTCACCTATGTCATTGTTGGCACCGTCCACCTCCACCACATCTTCCATGCCTATGCACCAAGCCACCAAGAGGTACAGTTTGTGAATATGGATGAGCATGCCAATATTCCATTTTAACATTATCCAAAATGCAATTGAGCAAGTTTTTATTCGAGAAGTTAACTGAACAAAGCCACCCCACTCGCGTGGGAGCTACCAGCACTGGGTCTGTCCTTTTTTAAGTTAACTGAACAAAGCCATTTTACACATAAATAACTTGCTATAATTCGCGGAGTGCAGGACTAAATTTCGGATACAACATGGCAGCTAAGCTTTGTTCCGTAAAACAGCGTTGGCAGTAGTAGAAGAAGATAAAACTACACGAGTAACAACCGATGGAACAATCATGAGCGAAAGCTATTAGATTACACAGGTCTCTGTTGCATAGCCTGAAACAAACTTGACTAAAGAAAATACTGTAAGAACGGGTACCTGCTGCTTGTTAGAAAGAAAAAAACGTACCGTTCACCATTCTCTCGTCCTCTTCGCCGATGCAGTTGGGGTGACCATTACAATCTTGATCCGTAACATTCACCGTCTTCTTCTCGTCCTCTTCACCGATGTGGTTAGGGGATCCATCACAATCTTGACCCATACCTACACAACGACAAGGCCAAACCATCCAGCCGTCAAACATCCTATTTCCGAAACGACGATCGAACATCAAAAGAAAAATCTACCGCAGCGAATGATTGAGCAAGTAGCAGTGCATTATATACCAGAAACCGTCTAGAACTTGAGAAAGGAAACTCCAATATGTACAGTACCACATGAGGAGAGAAGGATCACTAGGATTGGATTCTCCTGGATCAGGAGGGGAGATAGAGAGGGGAGCTCCGCATTCGTACCTTGGGCTCGGAAGAGACGAGGCCACACGCTGCAATGGAGGGAAAGGGGGCCTTTTCCCGCCGCTTTTCCCGCCGGCAGGTTTAGGCGCGCCAACTGCAGGGTGCAGGGGCTGGCTGGGTAGTGGATAGCGCGGCCCACTCCGGCGAGACGGCAGGCCGGATAGCACGGCCCATCTGCACTTTCCTTTTGTTTCCATGTTATTAATCTATTTGTATGTCAATGTTTTTATTTAGTTAAAATATAGATTTATTTTTTATGATCGAGCTACCATCCAAGATTGATTTTGGCTGTTGAAATTCAAAACTAGATATCATTACCACTGAATTATGGAAATCGAACAATTTTGGCTCTCTAGAATAACAAAATAAAATATGTTTTGATTTCTAAAATTTCATAAGTAATTTCTAAGTAGAGCAATATATATCTTTGGAAAATTAATCTTGCCTATTTGATATATTTTTATTTAAAATGAATTGGTTAATATCAAAGCATTCATCTTAGTACGCATTCTACCTTTGTGTTGTCCATTTGGTAAACCATTACATACTTCACACATTTCTATCTATTGTGATAAACTAATATATTAGTGTCTATGCTTTTACATCTATTTATAGTTCCCCATTTACATTGCACTTCCATATATCTTTGACGTGTGTTTAGCTGAAACCTTAGCTTAAATATGTAAGTTCTTTTTAGTAAACGTGTTATATGTATGAGTCCATATTTTAGTTTTCAAATTTTAAACTCATTTAGCTTGCAAAATTCTATCCACATGATAAGTTCAAACTCTAATGATTATTGTATCTCTTATGAAATGAACCGGTCCTTTTTTTTCTTTATACAATAGAGTATAGACATTTAGTTTTTTATAAACAATGGATTCTAGGTTGACATGTCTACAATCTTTGTCATAATGGCACAAGTATTTATTTTATTTTGCACAATCAAAATATTGATTTTTCTTTTGCAAAGGGTTACATGTGCAAATTGCAATACCTTTTTTTAATAATTAATGCTAACAATCAAACTATTGGTATGTTTAAATTTATCTAAATTCAGGTTTCAAATGATTTGCTATCGGCATTAGTACGTGATTCATTGCATAAACATTTGTCATAATTACCAAACTATAGAAAAACACACACACACGCAATGTTGTAAGGAAAATGGCCTCGTGTGCCATATTTCCATAGTTGTGTGTTTGGTGATTGACCATTCTCAAGTGTTTAGGTCCAAGAGATAAAGAAGAGGAAAAACCGAAGGCACAGTCCAAAGGGCCGCCCCAACAGGGTTTCCGCTGCTCGGTTTTTGTGTGGACCGGACAATATGATCTGCGTGACAGAACATACCTCCGGACCAATTTTTTGAAGGGGCAGAATATTTGAAAGCCTGGCTAGATGTGAAGACCGGATGGTCCGAACCCCCAGAGAAATAATGGACCGGACAACTTCAGAGGAGGTAGCAGTGGAAGCGACAAAGTTCAACGGACCGGACAGTACAGTCTAAAAGACCAGACAAATGGTCAGATAAAGATGGCTGAGGGTATAAAGATGAAAGCTGCAAGGGATTACAACGGACCGGACAGTACGGTCTAGAAGACCGGACAATACGTCGGACTAAGTTTCCTGAGGGTATGCAGTTTGAAGCCGTGGAGGATTAAAACAGAGCGGATGGTACAGTCTGTGAGACCGGACAAACCATCGGACATTACAATGGCTACAACGGACCGGATAGTCAGTCCGAAGTATGCATTTTCCTAGCCAACGGCCAGTTCATGTTTGGAGGCTATATAAGCTAACCCCATCCGGCCATTTGAATGGGGTTGGAGCTACTGAAGAGCACAATAAATGTAGAGAAGTATTCCAAACATATCATCTACTCCAATCACCATATGAGAGTTTACTGCATAATCCAAACTAGCTATAGCTCAGAGAAGGTGAGCTTACGAGCTCTTTTTGAGTTTAGCTCCCGTGCGAGCTATTGGAGAAGCCTTGGCTATACACAAGCCACTTGTGCTCGTTGCTAACCCTCCTTTTGGTGTGGAGCGGCAACGACAACTTGTGCGGGGACGAGGAGACCCTACAAACTCCGCAGTGAAAACTTGTGCGGGGACGAGGAGACCCTACAAACTCCGCAGTGAAGCATTCGGCACCTTGTGACCGAGAGATGCGGTGGCGGTAGCTAAGCCTTGGTGTCACTTAGCCTTTTCTTGCCATGAGCTTTTGGTGGTGAGCGCAAAACGTGATCGGAAGAGACTTAATGTCTGGCTCGGATTTTTCCTTTGGTAGCGGGCCCGTGGACGTAGGCCTTAGTGGTGAATCACGTTAAATCTCCGTGTCTCCTCGGGAGTTTGCATTCCCTTGCTTATTTTCTTTACTTACCGTATTTACCTTTTTGTGTGCCTTTAGTTTTCCTAGTTTGTTGTTTAGGCTTGGCTCTAGGTTTCAAGTCTTTTTGTTAGGTCAGAAAGCGTATAGATAAACCTTAGACTTAACTACCATATGTAGAATGCGATATGTTTATTTTATGCACTAGATAGTCCTAGGTTTTAGGAGAATGATTAGCGATCCAATTCACCTCTCCCCTTCTCGGGTCAGATACCCTGGTAGGTTCCTTAATGCATGCATATATGTTTGGTTTGCATGGAGGCACACAAAATATACTCCCTCAAATAATGCAATTCTAGCATTTAATTTTATCTCACAGGAATGGGATTATGTTTTATTAACAGCATTTTCAAGGTGCATGTGCCATTTTAATTCCATGTCTTTTCTTTTCAATGTGCATTCACACCTAAGGCCATTCTCAGCGGAGGTTTCATTCTCATTAAGTGAGGCGCCATGTCAGCAATTCTAATGATGTGGCAGTGAGTTAATGAAGAGATAGGTGAAATGAGTTTATCTGGATGAAACTATGTTTACACTATTACCTAGACATGTTGTTTTGTATGTTGCCTATGAAACTACACCAAATAAATGTATTCCCAACAGTTGTTTTAATCATGATTTCAATCTTCTCTAGCTTATGTGAAATTCTAGAAACACAAATATGAAACCAACCAAAACCATCTACTAAGAATGACTTTAATGGCCTGTGTTTTTTTCTCCTTTTCCAAGGCGTACATACATTTAATTGCCTAGAATTTCCCTTTTCAAGGTGCATACACATGGTTCTCAATCACAATTAGTATGATTAAGTAGGAGCTTTCAAGTTATTTTCCATGAATACTAATCTCTTAAAAATGTTATGTTTGCATTCTTTGCAGGATGGAGATAGTATTAGCTTTTGAGTTAATTTTTTATATACTATTATTTGTAAGTGGGTAGTTTACAAGCAAACAACGCATGCACTTGTTGTTATCAATTTTTTTTATGACAATAGATGCTGGAATTGAGAAATAGATTTGAGGGCATATCTTTTATTTTTAATTATACAAGAGGTGGGTAATTACATGCAAACTTAATGAGTAACCTAGATTAGTTATTATAATTGCAAATGTGAGTAACTTAAACTTGAAAGGGGATTACATTGTATTATATTTCATAAAAATAATTAATATTTAGAAGGTGAGGTTACTTTAAATAATATTTTGTAATGACATAGGTGGATAACTTAAATGTAAATTTAGGTGGTTATTTTAAATTATATTTCGTAATGGTAGAGTGAGTGTCCTTTTTAGAATATAGTAGATCAGGTAGATATTATTTTTATGTTACCTAATGAATGACTAGATGTTTCTTATTTTTTATAAGAATTTAGAATGTATTTTACCTAGCAGAACTAATTAGAATTATCAGTTAGAGCCTCTAAATAATAAGACAGATGGACTTTTTAATTTTCTAAAATTGTTTAATTGAGCAAAGGCTAATAAAATTATTCAAATATGACATTTAGATGTCTTTTAGACAATGAGAAATATGGTTGGGACATGACATCAACATATTTCTTTAACAGCCTACAAGAAAGCTTCTTAATAAACATAAAAAAAAAGCAAAGTGGTATCATTGGTCAGAGTCTGAATTTCTTTACCAATACATCAAACTGATGCAGCAGGAGTTACCACATAAACAGACCAAACAAGCACCGGAGAGATCTCAAAGCTCCAAAAGTAAGATGCAGGTAGAAAGTTAATATCTGAACATATACTTATCAAGGATAAGCAGATAGAGCGCCAAGAAGGCAAGCATCTGAAACTAGAGGTAGAAACTATTGACAAGCTCCTCTACTCTTAATCTCTCATATGAAGATTCGTTACAACTCCACCAGTAACTTAATCTAGTATCCAGAAATTGGCTAGAATTCCACCCAAAGTGCCTCGTGGTTTTCCATCTTCAAATCCTGCACCAGAAAGGTAACAGAGTGAGCCATTGCTAGTCACATCAATTACAACGGGCAGATTAGGAAAGTGGCCTACATGGAATATTAGATTTAGAAGACCAACAGTTCACTCCACGCTTGTAGTACCTATAAAGACATGATAACTTCATTTATTAAAGACTGATCACAGATAAAACCAAGAGATGCAAGAAGCAAGAGCACAGGTCATACCTGCTGCTGTGAGCCAATCCTGGATACAAACAAGCGACTGAACCCGGCTTGCATTACCTGACACAGACATCACGAGTCGTGCAGTTCTTGTTGCTGCCTTGCAGTCAGTACTGCTTGGTAGCGCCAATATATTGCGTGCCATCCGACCAATTGTTGGATAGGTCAGGCTCTCTTCCTTCCACCATTGGAGAACACTGGACTCACCTGTTGCAATTCGTGCCTCTTGCAAGTAGTGATCAAGTTCAGTCAGTGGTCGCTGGCCATATGGATATTCAGTATGTAGATATAACTCATGTAGAATATCTCTGCCTATGAAGTCTCCAGTGCTAATTTTAGAGCCCGAAGTGCAGTCAGGTTCTTGCATCCGATTTGAATACTCGCTGTAGAGGCCAAGCAATGTATCATGCACTGTCGCCAATATAATCATCTATGTCGCTGTCCACGGTATAAGCAGACTGCACAGTAAATTGCTGTATGCGTGCCTTGATGTCTTCCAGACGGCATTTAGGATCCATGACCATAGGCATACAAAAATGCAAGAAACTGACTTTCCAGCATTCCTTGAACCTTTTTTCCATCTCCCACCTCATAAGGTAAAGCCCTTCCTCCTCCTTGTCACGCAAATAGACTTCCCAGTGTGTCTTGAACCTATCAATTTCAGTGTTGCGGTGCACCTTTTCCTTCACATTCCAAACCTTATCAAACAAATTATCTGGCCTAGGAAATTTGTGCATGGACTCCTTGTACATATGAAAATCTTCCAACATATCACAAATTTTCTGTGCTTTTCTCCAATTATCCACTGACGGTGCATATCTGCTGTTGGGACAATGTGCTAGGGAAGGGATGGGAACCATTTTATACCTGGAAGACTTCGTGGACCGCTCCATGATTGTGTCAAGTTCATTCAGCCCCACCTTAATAACTTCATCAAGCAAATGAGTTGCATAACGTGCTACAAACAAGCTGCACTTTGCAGCATCTTTGTTCCTTTTCTGAAGACCAGTTTTGACATTTAAAGCCACTGAATCATCAATGAACGCATCATCTAGTATAATGCTGAAAATCTTGTCATCAAGACCCCAATCTCCAATAGCCCACAATATAGTACGAGTAAGTTCTTCTGCACTGCAAGAGGGATCCTTGGAGCAAAATTCAATAATTTTCTGCTGCTTCCCCCATTCATCATCGATGTAGTGAACAGTCAAGCACAAGAATGCCAGCAGCGGATCGTAGTGCCACATACATGCACTCAGGCAAACCTGACAAGATAAAGCTGTTAACTTCTCCTTCAGCTTGGACTTTTCTTGCTTAAACAAGTTCAAAAGTCTTCCACCTCAGGTCATAGTGGGATGGAGGCTTCGCTATAGGATTCAAGTGAGCAACAAGCTTCCCGAAGTCGTCTTGTTCCACCATCCTTGTCGCATGCCCGTCCATGGCTAATATCCTGACGAGTTTCATGAGAAATGTTTTGATCAACTCCTTGGTTCTTGTTCTTACCAGTGGAGATAACTGGCAAAACTAGATTGTTCTGCTCGCGTGTTGCAAATTCCTTGTGAGACTCATTCTGATCTACAGCATGGTTCTTCCTGTTTGTGTTTATGGGACTGTCAGGTAAGGCAAGATCCTTGTCAGGTGTTGCATCTAGTGTGCCTGAGTCTTTCTTGTAGCTGGATAGCAGGAACGGGAGCTTCTTCTGTTTCGGATCAGAAACGTCTGCTGCTGCCAGTGCTGTGCTCTTCTTTGTAGATGGCAAGGATGTATGCTCGTGCAGCTTTGGCCTCTTCTGAATCCCAGAGTTGCACCTGGCCTGGTGATTCCAAAGGCTGGTAGTGCCAGTGCTGCCCCTGCAGTTAAAGACCCGGTGGCAGTGCAAGCATTCCGCCGACGCAAGCTTCCCGTCGATGATGGTAGGCATGAACTCATCCCAAACCTTGGAAATGAGCCTTTTCTTTGGTTTTGCGCCCAAGAATAGTGGGATAGGGATGCTGCCGCTGCTCTCCTCTTGTTCAGCTATGTCATTTTTGGTATTGCCTATTGCATCTTCCACACCTAGACATAAAAAAAATACAGTATTTGAATATGAAAAAAAAGAAAAGTAATGCTACGATCTGAACATTGTCCTCCTAGTGCAATAAAAAGATGTTAATTGAACAGATTTTGAGTTGACAGGTAAACTGAAAAGGCACATTATCTGGACATGTTGAGCAAAGATATGCCGCTGATCCAACATTGTTGTAATGCAATTGAACTTACTTTCACACCAGAGGTTGACCGAGGATTTTTTTTCATATATCAGTAATCAAATAAACTAAGTGAATGTGCTGTGTTTGTGTAACAACCAAGCAAAGTAGACTAATAAGATTTTAGGGATAAACATGAAGCAACATGAGCTGTCAGATTAATTCCAGATGGCAGTAGCATCTAGCTAACAAATCATCCAAGACACCTTTTCCCTCTCACTGGACCCTACGCTGTCCAAGTATTTTTTTTCGCAGGTCTTTTATACAACATCAAAAGACGGTTTAAACCGTTAACAGCATAGGGATGAACTTCCACCCATAAACCGTTAAGGGCTCAAACCAAAACCACCGAACAGAACCAACTACAGAACAAAGTTTCAAACCATTCGGCCCTCCTACAACTCCACACTAAGTCAGCGAATCTATTGATTTAACAAATGTAAAGCACCGAGCTCCAGCAAGCACTAGATCAACACAGATCCAGACTTGAGATTCTGAGAAAGCGGTTGCTCTAGCCACCAAGTTTTTTCTTCCGTGTAGCCAATCAGAACGGGCGTGTGCCCAGGTCGCGAAATTGAAAACCAGAACCATAAGATTACGCAACAGCCTTAAAAGGAACTTACAGTCCACCATTCTCTCGTCTTCTTTGCCGCCGCGGTCGGGATTGGGACTGTCACACTCATCCATACCTAAGTACACATAAAGGAAACTGGAATTATTCCGAAATCGATGGTCAACCGAATGAACCAGAAACAAAATACGCAGAGGAAACCAAGCAGTACTGCATTTCGTACCAAAGATCATCAAGAACAAGGGTAACAGTACAGGTAGAAGCGCGTACCGATCGGCACGAGGGAGGTTGAGACCTATCGGACAAGATGGATGAGCAGAGCTGGGTTGTCGATCTCGCAGACTTCGTGCGGGCTGCGGGGCCTCTCCGAGTCGGGGGATATGGAGGGAGGGGAGGGGGAGACGTGACGGCGTCCTTGCCTCCGCATGCGGAAGAAACGAGAAGACAGTGGTGGGAATCGGGACGGCCTTTCCCGCCGCTTTTCCCCCTCCTCCCGCCAGCAGGCGTTTTCCCGTGATGGGTTTCGTGAACAAAATTCTGAAGAATGGGATGGGTCAGCCCAGCAGCCCAATACTTTGAGCCCACTATGGTCCACAGCCCACAACTTATCGTTTTCCTTCTTCCTTTCTCATCTCAACAAAGAAAAATAGCTATTCCCTCCGCCCCAATTTACAAGTCACTGCTAATTTTAAAATTTAATGTTTGATCATCCATTTTATTTAAAAAAACAAGAGTATTAGTTTTTTTCTATGGTTTGATTTATCGTTAGAAGCAGGCTAAGTGTGTGGAGAAACTTTTTTCTGCCAAGTCATATATAGAATACGGCTCAACGATACTGACACATATTTTTGTCGATCCCTGAATGACGAAAACACATTAACATGGCCAAGTGGGCCCATTTCCTGCCCTACTATTCATTGGTTCCTACGAAAATAACACAATTTTCTTGGAAAGAACACATTTTTTTGAACACAAAAGCCAATGAAAAGTGTCATTTTTCATCGGGGAAAAGCCCTTTTCGTCAGGTTTTGGTCGACAAAAATTATATACTAGATGAATTCCCCGCACGTTGTTGCGGGAATTATGAGATAATTTAGAATGAGTCTGAGTAAAAACATTAATATAACCTTGAGACAAAATATTCATGAATGGTAGCAAAATAGAATGATGGAATATTACAATTTAATGAGTATGTGTGGCTAAATGATTGTCCATAAAAGTTGCCATGACAAAAAAAAAATACAGTATATGAAATTTCAGTTTCTTTGTTCAGCCAACGGAGTGATAATGCTCCATAACATGCGACACCAAGAAGCTGTATGGAACAGTATGCAATTAAACCATAAAAATAAAGTGCAAATGTGAGGCCATAGTCACCAAGTTAGATAAGCACAGAAGATAGTCACCAATGCTGCAGTTTAATTCTGTCGAGCAGGTTTTGCTCAACATTATTTTGTCTGAGATGGCGTGACATGTGGAGAAAGAGGAACGAATCAAACTCCACGGAGGCGTGGTTGTTTTTCTAAGAAAGACAAATGAGCAGAGTATGCTTCAATCAAATATAAGAAATACCATAATATGTAAATAAGCATATTTCTGGATCAAATCATTAGGAGTCCTTGCTGTAGTGTTGCGTCTTGCATAGAAACACAGGAGTCACCAGATCGCTTTATCAGGGTCCCTGCAGTAGCCTCTGTAGCCGCCCTTACGTAGGAAAATAGATTGGCCTTCCAAGTAGGTATGGTGAGAGATGCAAGTTGGTGCCAGAGGGCACCGCTTGGCCCTCCTTGCAGCAATCAGCACCTCCCGTCTCAGCCTCCGAATACGCACTCATCCTCGCCGCCGAGGGGAAGTTGGCTACGACTAAGGGTCACCTCACCTCCACGGCACCATTCACAGTGCCTTCCGCGCGCTGGTCACCGACCTCCTGGCGCTTCCCATGCCCATGGTCACAGCTGTGACAGGGCACACGGCGACTGCAGGGTGCGTGTTGGCCGTTGCGCGAGATGCCGTCGAGTGCCCGTGGATTCATCTATATGAACACGAGCGAGGTTGCCGAGCTGGTCCTTGAGAATGTCCCTGACGCCACAGCAAGGAGGGACATGGTTCTCCACAGGGACAGGATGACGGACACCAAGGCTGTTCATGGAGGCTGGGCGCCTATTCGCGAGTGGGTGGGATGGACAGGTTGTGGTGGCAGTGTGGGATCCTAAAATTCTTCTTATAATTAGCTGGTAATGAAGGAACCAAGGCTAGTGGGAATCAATTTTATAATGTGGAGAGCTAAAAGGCAAAGAGATGAAGTGGGGGAATTAACTCGGCTGCCTGGCTAGCTGCTGGCGGGCTAGGCTGGACGGACGGCTGTTGGGCTGTGCGAAGACTAAGAGGGACCTCACGTACGTTCAGTTGGTATCATTAAGTACAGAAGCAAAAGGAACTTCATGCGTTACGTCTCAAAAAACACATAGGAGAATAGATGATGATATGGATAAGCTGAACATCGAGAGAATGGAGTTAATGAATTACAGTGGACTTCACTTATATAGAGTTTATAGATTCCTCGTGTCTATCTAAATTTTTTTATTGATGGTATTGAATTTAAAAAGATGGTACGTGATGATGCACTTTCGAAGCTGCTTCAATGGATATGGTGTAAAATAGAAAATTTCATTCCGGTCATTAAGATAGAATTGGGTTAATTATTCACCAAGCAGAGAGTTAACATAAGAATAACATCACGTGCGTGCCCTACACGCAGGGGCGGATCCAGCGAGGGGCTAGGGGTGCTAGAGCACCCCTACTTCCGCGCAGATAATGGAAGCCCCTAAGTATCCCCAACAATTTGTATACCTGAACACACATTAGGAAGATGAAAATGTGAAGAATTAGAAGAGTAAGATGATAAAAAAGAGGAGGAAGAAGAAAATGAGATCTCCTAAATCTTAATCCTAGATCCGCCGCTGCCTACACGAAGCAATGGGCATGCATGTTTATAGAACTTTGCTTGTCGACATACATTATTCATGCTACATGACTAGAGCAAACGAATGGTTTGTACTGATGTATACTACAAGTCTACAACAAGAATACATCGTCGCAGCTGGCATCGCTAGGACGAGACCATGGCTCACATCATGACGGAACTGCTAGCTAGCTAACTACTGTAGTACGTAACACAAAATTAAATTTGGTTGTTATACAGGTTACATGTATCCCCGACAAGATCACCGAAGTACCGAACAAAACGGCTCAGACAATACAACTCGATCCTACTGCATGCTCCAGGTGGTCATCGTACCGTACGTCTTCTCCATACTGCTGCTCCGGCTCCTCGATCTCGGTGCCAGCTTCTTACTGCACCATCATATCGTCGGCTGATGCTGCTCGATCGTAGCCGTCGTCGTAGGCACTTCTTGCTCCCTGTCGAGCAGCTAGCAGCTGATCTGCACCAGCTGATGATTCTGGGTAAGGCGAGCCCAGGAAGTCTTCGATGCTGAACCAGATTTCCTCTTCATCCGTAAGAAGAAGCTGAGGGTCTTGATGAACAATCCCTTGATCTGTAGTTGGAACTTGCTCCTGGAACTCCATGTACGGCACCGGCGGCTCTGCGGCGTCTGGCAAGTCCGCGCCGAAATTGTCAAGATGAACCCTCTCGTCCGAGATGCCTTCGTCGAGCAAAAGGGGCGGCGAGGGTTCTTGCTGGTACGCAGCAGAAGCGGCATCCGCTGCGCCAGATGAGTCTGGAATCCCATTATTTCCATGAACTGTGGTTGCTGCTGACGCTTGCTCGTCCGTGTCCATGTACAAGTAGGGCACCCGCTCTGCGGCGTCTGTCAGTGTCAAGTCGGCGCCGTACGGATCCTGATGCGCCCTCTCCGAGATGTTGCCTTCGTCGATCGGAAAAGGCGGCGAGGGTTCTTTCTGGTGGTATGCAGCCGCAGAAGCGTGCGCCGCTCTGGAATGATCTTTTTCGATCGCTGGCGTCGTCGACGATCCGTAAACACACTCGCTATCTGTTGGAGGCGGCGTCGTCGTCGTCGTCGGCAGTGCATTTTTCTAGTAGCTTATAAAAGGAAGTACTTTAGGCAGGCCAAAAGGATATGGTATAAAATACAAAAAAATCATTCCAGTCATTAAGATGGAATTGTATTAGCTCAAACGGTGACGGCCGATTGTACAATTTAATTATGTGTTAAAATAAATCCTACTTGGCAATAATGTCTACTCCTTCTGCCCTTAAATACAAGGCATTGGGCATTCAAAATTTCTTAGAAAAAATATTGTACAAGGTATTGTGGGTGTGTTATTTGGATATTTGAAAAACAAATTAAACAGGATCTTAAAACAAGATTGCTCCACTCTGCTCCGTTCTTTCCTTTTATGATTCGGATAAGGTAGTTAATTAATTCATTAGTTAATTATTCAGCAAACAGAGAGTTAACAAAAGAATGCATCAGGTGCGTGCCATACACACCAAGCAATCAACATATAGAACTTTGTATGTCGACAAGCATTCATGCTACACTACTACATATTTGTTAATATGAAACGGTTCACTTTTGTTTTTTAAGACGGTTATGAAATGCCCAGATAGATAGGGGTAGCAAAAGACATAGCTCTTTAAAAAGCCAAAAATATAAGACGTTTTTTTATTCAACCATCTTAACTAAACCTGTATTTAAGACGTTTTATCCGATGAGCCGTCTTATATTGCCTTTTTGTTTAAGACGCTTATACTAAACAACCGTCGAAAAATTAAACCTTTACAAGTCACTTGTGCATTTGGAACCGTCTAAAATTTACAATAGCAAAATACGTTTGTAGTGCAAAACCGTCTTATTGGAGGAAATGTTACAAACCAAACATTATACGTGATATTTTTTATTTCATAACCGCTTTTCACATTCCATAGCAATTATTTGAAATCAAACACACACATTCATATATATAATAATTTAGTATTATTGACAATTGCATAAGTATCATTTGTCATCTCATACATAAACCTCATCTAAATCCAAAACATGATAAATGCTAACACTTGGCTAAAAACTGTTTGCCAACATTAATTTAGCCCTAAATTATGACATTTGATTACAAATTTTCAACCACACTTGCATAATGAACCTTATGCATAGAGCATCAAAATTTTAAACCATCAAATGAAGGTAGCAACAATTCTTTCACATAATGGTAGTATGTATCCTTCATCGACTTGTTCTTTCACACTTGCACGTCCACTTGAATTTGAATTGTAATCCATGTTTCCTATAGCAAAAAGATGAAAAGACAAAGTCAATATAGATAGCCAAACATGTTGCGTGCTCACTCACAATTTTTACTTTTAGACAAACACCTATCTCTTTATATTGCTTGTAGCAGGAGGTGGTCTCAAAACCCCTTAAAATTTAGGAAAAAAGCTACATTGACTTTTTAAAACATGTAAATATTTTCTTTAGAAAAGTATCAACAATATCTCTGAATATCCAATGCTAAAAATACTCAAAATGAACCAAACATGTTGCAAGGTTCGAAGGAGTGCACATTGCAGGAACCTCTTAGTTGTGTGGCAATAAACTAGTGTTTGAAAAACGGCTAGACCAAGCATGTTGTATCTTCAGCAATTATAGAGCATTCAAGGGAAGTTGTTTTTACTATGTTGACTGATTAAGTATATAACAGTCCTAACCAGCTTAAATTTACAACAATGCTTCAAATATAGGCTACATTCTAAAGTTTGTTTATTGGATGACTAAAGATTAGTAAAATGATAAGCGGTTTTTATACTTAACATATGTGTTTACCAGTAATAAACATGAACTTGTTGCATACAGCAGCAATGTACAGTAAAAGTAATTGTTCAAATAACCACCACTCCCACCTCCAAGAAGAGATCCAATAAGAATATGTTATTATAACATGTACTAGTAAGGGAGCAAAATTGAAACAAATGATAAAATTATCACCACATAGGTCTTATGGTTGTACCATCTTACCTCGACATTCATGTTAGATTTAGTTGTATGAAGCGCCCTCAGCCCTACATGAACCAATAATGTCTACCACCTCCGTAATGAAGAAGTCGAGCAATCGTTCTCGCACATTCGCTATCTCCTCAGGCAATAATGGACTGGTAGCAAAACCAATGTGACCCTTAAAGACAAAATGGATAAAGATTTATAACATCATATTATGTAGCCTAAGTGACTTGAAAGATTAATTAAATATTCCCCTTTGTTGAGCAAAAATAAATATTAAATTTTGGGGCATAAACAAAGACATCCTGGAAGCACACTAGCACTATAGCAATGTAGGACACCTGCTTGCATGGCAATGAGTATGGCTGCTCACTTTTATTTTACAGCTTAAGTCATTGCCAAACGAAAAGAAATAACAATTAAAAAGTCAAGTAGCTTATAGTTTACAATAACTACACTAGACATCACTCGTCAAGGAAGCTTAACATGATTGATTTTTGCAAACACGGCAATGACAGAAAGAAATTTAGCAAGGGCTGAACATATGAAAATGTACAAAGACTACCAATATCTGAATACATTAATAGAAAATGCATCTGAACTTATGTGATGATTAGTATGTTCAGGAAACTTACACGCACAAGTACGAATTCGTTTGAATAAGATTAACACGAACAGTAAACTCTCAGTAGATTACAATATTGCTCTTCAGTCACCAGTAGCACTCGTGAGTCTTAGCCTAGTCCAGAACTCCAAATTATTGGCACTCATTGGACCTCAACACTGCCATCGTACAACACAATTCGGTTAGATTTAATTCAACTGGATCAAGCCTGAACTAGAACAGGGGTGGCGTGGGGGTGCACCTGAAACAAGAGGTCGACCTGGGGAGGAGATCATGGAGCACGTTGATCCCGCACATTTGGACCAGCTTCCTAAAATCGCTCTTTTGTTGCCCAAATCAAAAAGAAATTGTGGGGGAGAGAAGAGCAGAAACCTTAGAGCGGGGCAGGCATATACAGGCAGAGGAGAGACAACCTGCGAAGGAGACGACAACGGAGATGTAGCACACCAGTGCCAGTGGCGTAGGGAGATCTTCGCAGGCGGCAGAGGGGTCCGTGGAGGCGGCGCGAGACGTCGTGAGGGAGCCGCTTGGAGAAGCAGTGGAGCGGGCGGCAGATCACACAGGTTCACGAGGGAGACGAGATAGTTCGGGTAGGGAGGGCCAGGGGCAGGGGCGGTGACCCTTTATGGGCCGAAAGGCCATTTGTCTAGGATGAGGGAGGCCCCACACGTCATTGAGGAGAAAAAGAATCAACGGAATTTAATTACTCCCACCTTCTTTTATTTGACATTTTTTATTAAAAAAAACTAGCTAGTGAGAAATTTTTCGGGAATGGAAGTAGTAATTATTAGTAACTAAAATAGCTATGATATTGAGAAAAAACCCATCTATTTTTAGGAAAAGATCATTAAAGCAAAGTTGTCATTATAAATTTCTTTACAACTTTGATGTTTAAAGTTTTCTTCAAATTCCTTTTGGTATGAAATTTAAAAGCAAAATTTGAGCTAGGTCTATTTAAATTTAATGAAAAATCTTTGCCAAATTTTGTTCAAATGTTATTGATCACAAGAAAGATACTTCAAAATGTATGATTTAGTAATGATGCATATGACTTGCCACCAGAGGTATCACATTTACTACACTTTATTTTACAAGGCGTCTTATACGAACAATCAAATTGCGACGGTTTTATGTATAAAAGTGTCTCTTGTACTCGAAAACATCTAAGACGGTTCTTACACAGTAGATGACTCAAATAGTTAGAGTAAAAGCGATGGTTTTATATAATAAACCGTCTAAAATTAATATGAGACATTTATTATTATGCAACCGTCTCAAAACACCTTTGTATTTAAGACTGTTGTCCAAAATACCGTATTACCATACTCAGCACCACGCAATACAAGACGCTTTTATAAATTGTATTGGTATCCATCTTAAAAGGTGCGTTTTATATTAGCAGATCTATGTAGTGCTATATGCATGACTGGAGCAAGAACATAGCCCCTTGGTTCACGTGTGCTTCTATCATCACAGCTAACATCGAAAGAAGAACAAGAACACAGTTCACATCATAAGGGAACTGCTAGCTAGGAACAAAATTTGGTTGCTTTACAGGTTACGTCTATCCTCGACCAGATTACTGAACAAAACAGCTCGGAGTACAACTCCCGCAGCATGCTCCTGGTATAGTCGTCATCTCCTGCTACTCCACACTGCTGGTCTGGCTCCTCTGCGTGCCAGCTTCTTATTGCACCATCGTCGGCTGATGCTGCTCGATCGTAGCGTTAGTCGTAGGCACTTGCTCCATGTAGAGCAGCTGATCTGCGTCGGATGATTCTGGGTAAGGCGAGCCCAGAAAGTCTTCGATGCTGAACCAGATTTCCTCTTCATCTGTATCTTGATGAATCCCTTGATCTGTAGCTAGAACTTGCTCGTCCATGTACGTCGCCGGCGGCTCTGTGGCGTCTGGCATCATGTCCGTGCCGACGTCAAGATGCTTATGAACCCTCTCCGAGATGGCTTCGTCGAGCGAAACGGGCGGCGAGGGTTCTTCCTGGTACCCAGCAGATGAAGCGTGTGCCGCGCCGCCGGAGTGATCTTGTTTGACCGCAGGCGCCATCGACGATCCATAAACACACGTTGACGATGACGAATCGCTATCAGTTGGAGGCGGCGGCGGCGGCGGCGGCAGCCTTGTAGGTGTCGACGTCTCGACGTGAGTGATCCGGGGCGCGGGTTCACCGGCGGCCCGGCAGTCGTCCGGCGTGCGCTTCCGCTTCTGGCCATGCCCGGAGAAGACGATGTGGCAGATCCTGAGGAATGGGCATGGCGGATCGGTGACGGTGTATTCGTGCATCACCCACCCCGTGCTGCCACCGCCGCGCTTGCCGCGGCCCATGTGCAGGTTGAGGTTGTGGCGGCTCCACTCGATCGTCTCTCCGCCGACGCACTGGTGCTTGAACGAGAGGCGCCTCTGCGACACCCACGTCCCGCCGCCGCAGGAGCGCACCGCCGCCTTGCGGCCGCCTTCGTTGGCGGCGTCGCTGCCGCGGACGAAGAAGTAGACCTCGACGTCGTCTCCCAGGCCATGGCGCTCCAGGAGCTCCCAGGGCGGCGTGCTGGTGGCGCTGTCATCGTCGATTATCGTGTGGGGGAACCGGTCTCGCTCTTCGCGGGCTCTCGGCAGCAGGAACAGCTCGACGAGCTCGGCGTCGTCGGGGTGGAAGGTGACGCCTGGCGGAAGCCCTAGCATCTCTGCGGCCCTGCTCGACATGGTGATTGGATGGAGAGGGCAGCGCAAACCTAACAAGAAGCTGATGCTGCTGGATCAGAAGACGGCGAGATCGATGATGGAGACCAATGCAACAAAGGCGGCGCGTGGGAGTGGGAGATGTAGACGGGACGAGTGGACGGACGAGGGGCTGGGGCGGAGCTTTATAGGCTGATGATCAGTGCTCTTGCTTGTTGGTAGAATGGGAAGTCGACTCGCGTTCGGTAAATACAGAGAGTGAAAACCATGTCCAACTCTCCAAGCCCTTACCCCGACGCCGCTTTGCTTAGCTGGCCAGTTCGAGTTAAATCACAGACTCGCCCCTATATGTTTTTCTCCGGTGCAGTTCCTCTCTAAACAAAATATGATTATCAAAATAGTCCAAATAATAATAGGATTCATACGGTCCTACTCCTCTTCTGATGACGAGCAGATCAGGTAACATCAAATTTTGCTTGCATGCCCTTATCGACATAAAAAAAATCTCGCGATCTTTAACTCTTTGAACCTAAATTTACGTCGTATGAGGTTATTCCGATCAACCTTGAACTTCTGTGAGCTGCACGAAATACACCTCCAGAATCGAAAATTCACTTGGAGTAATGAGCGTCGCCGGCCTACTTTGGTCAGATTGGACAGAGTCTTCTGTAATGAGAGCTGGGACCTCTCTTTTGACTCCACGGTCTGCAAGCGCCAGCAACTTCAATTTCAGACCACTGTCCGCTACTCCTATCTAGCATGGCAGGCCCGCGTCGCCCGCGATCGTTCCGGTTCGAGAACTTCTAGACCATATTGCCGGGGTTCCAAGATGAGGTCAAGAAAGCTTGGGCTACGCCTACAACCAGCGCACATCCGGTGCAAGCACTTCATTTCAAGCTTGCTGCTACCGCTAGGCACCTAAGAAACTGGAGCCGCTCGATAATCTCTGATGTGAGGCTTAAATTTCTAATGGCGCTGGATGTGATCCAACGTCTGGATATTGCACAAGAGAACAGGGAGCTTTCTGATGCTGAGCGCCATTTGAGATCGGGACTCAAACGACGGGTGATCGCGTTAGCCATCATTGAGAGGGCTCGGAAAAGGCAGGCTTCTAGAGTCACAAACCTTAAGGCCGGGGATGCGAACACAAATTTTTTTCATTCCAAGATAAATGGACGAAAGAGGAAAAATTTCATCCATAAGCTAAACCGGGACGGCATCTGGGCTACCTCACACGAGGACAAGGAGAAGATGACCCGTGATTATTTTGGTGAGGTGTTAGGCGACCCTGGCCCTAGAAGGTCTGACCTAAACTGGAATTCCCTGGGCATCTCGACTCTCGAGCTAACCCACCTGGAAGCACCGTTCACTGAAGGCGAGCTACTTGAGGCTATTAAGCAAATTCCACCTGATAAGGCACCTGGTCCAGATGGGTTCACGGGCTCCTTTTACAGGTCCTGCTGGCCAATAATTAAAGCAGACATCCTGGCGGTCATGAACTCTCTACATCGCCAACGCTTCCTCAATTTCGACCTCCTCAATAGGGCTAACATCATTCTGCTGCCTAAGAATCATGGCACCGATAGTATCACAAGCTACAGGCCCATCAGCCTTATTCATAGCGTTGCGAAGCTTTTTACAAAGCTGTTGTCTTTAAGACTCGTGCCGTGCACGAGGGACATAATCTCCAGAAGCCAAATAGCTTTCATCAAGGGCCGAAGCATCCATGACAATTTCCTCTATGTCCGCAGCATGGCCAGGAAATACCACCGCAACAGGACACCCATGTTATGTCAAGCTTGACATCTCGAAGGCTTTCGACTCAGTTAGGTGGGACTACCTCCTTACCCTTTTGGGGCACCTGGGTTTTCCAGCCAGATGGCGTAACTGGATTGTGGCTTTGCTAGCTACCTCCACTGTCGCAAGTGCTTCTTAATGGAATCCCCAGACAACCAATCACCCATGGGAGAGGTCTGCGGCAAGGAGACCCCCTCTCGCCACTGCTTTTTGTTCTCGCCATTGACCCATTGCAACGCCTCCTAACCAGGCAACTGAAGCTGGAATCCTGTCAAGAGTGGCGAAAGATAGATCGCGCCTCCGAACCGCTATGTACGCAGATGATGCTGTCATCTTCATCAGACCTGAAAAGAAAGAAATGGATGCCCTTTAGCTCTCCTTCATCGCTTCGGGGAAGCAACCGGTCTGCGTACTAATATCAATAAATCCTCAATTGTGCCAATTAGCTGCAGCGGCCTAAATTTAGAAGAAGTACTAGCTGGTTTCCCTGCGCCAAGAACAAGCTTCCCTATCAGATACTTAGGGATCCCGTTGACAGTTACGAGGCTCAAAAAGGTGGACTTCCAATACCTTTTAGACAAGATTAGATGCAAGTTGACAAGTTGGCATGGTCGCAACCTGACGCACGCCGGAAGACTCGTTCTAGTAAAATCAGTGATATCCGCACAGCCTGTGCACACGCTGATGGTCGCTAGCGTGCCAAGAGAGGTGCGTGAAGAATTCGACAGGCTAAGGAAACGCTTTGTGTGGGCAGGGAGTGAGAACCTCACTGGGGGTAAATGCAACGTGGCAAGACCCTTAGACCTTGGAGGGCTAGGGGTGCTTGATCTGTGCCGGTTTGCACGGGCGTTGCGGGTCCGTTGGTTATGGCAACACTGGGAGGCCCCGAACGCACCATGGGCCGGCTTGGAAATCCCTTGCAACGACGCGGACAAACTCCTCTTTGCTGCCGCCACGACGATTGTAGTTGGTGACGGTGCTAGGACCTCATCCTGGCATTGTACGTGGGCCAACAGATGACGACCTAAGGACATCGCGCCCAATATTTATGCTGCTTCCCAACACCGCAAGCTGTCGTTGTGTGAGGCCTTGAATGAGCAGACTTGGGTCCGACACAGTGACCTCCGTGCGATACACTCAGCAGACCACCTAAAACAGTTTGTGGAGCTCTGGTCAGTTGCCCAGTCAGTCGCTCTTGTTCAGGACGTTGAAGATCGCATCATTTGGAAATTTAACGCTTCTGGAGCATACTCAACAACCTCAGCCTACCGACTGCAATTCATGGGTCACACGAATTTTGATCTTAAGGCTCTAATTTGGAAGCCTTGGGGGCCCTCCAAATGCAAGTTCTTCGCGTGGCTGATCATTCGCAACCGAGTCTGGACGACGGACAGGCTGGCGACCCCGGTTGGCCTCACAACCCAACTTGCCCGCTCTGTAGAAGACAGCTTGAGTCAGCTCTTCATTTAATCATCGAGTGCCGCTACTCCAGAAGGATCTAGGAGGCCATGGCATCTTGGCTTTCAATCGCCCCCCTTGCCCCGGCTTCTTGGCCTACTTCTGACTTAGTCAAGCAGTGGTGGTTCACAATTGGCTGTTGTAGTGTGCCAAAGAAAGGGACGCGCTCCCTCCTCCTCTTGGTCGTGTGGCAACTATGGTTGGAGAGAAATGCCCACATTTTTCAGAGAAAAGATAGGTCAGCGCCGGACCTGATTGTAGCTATTAAAGAGGAGGCGAGATTGTGGGGCCTGGCTGGTGCTAAGCACCTTGCGGAGCTTTTTTCACCTCTGGTAACTTCTTGATTGTTGTACTATGTGGTGGGGGCCTCCCAGGGTCTCCATCGAACACTCCTGTTTTTTTAATAGAAACTGGCACATCCTCGTGCCGTTTGTTCAAAAAAAACCCGGTCTATATTCTTATTTCTTACAAGCCTATTTTTTTCTAAAAAAAGCATCCATCTAGGTTGTTTGATACTTTTACACAAAGCTTGACAATTCATCTTATTCAAAAAATTGTATTCAGGCCATGACAAGTAGGAAAAAAGATTGTGTTCGTCCTCTTTTCATGGTTTCGTGCCTGATAAGTACATTTTTAGTAGGTTTGGAGGCTTTGCGAGCTACCGTCTCGAATAGCCTAAACTCGGACGCTTTAGAGTGGGTGAGGGAGCTGGTTCGGGATAAATACTTACGTCCAATATGTGTGTTGAGCTTGTATTATATGAATTCTCGGTGTTACAAGGTCAGAGCAGAGAGCTCTCGTATTTGTGTGCCTAGAACTACTGGGGGCTTGAACTCTACAAGGTGTGAGAGTCGATGCCTTTGCATGGCGCCGGCCTCCCCTTGTATAGTCGAGGAGGCCCGACTTACATGTGAGGGACACTTGTAGGGGTTTGACTCGTAGACCTTCTATGCCATCTGTCCCATGTCAGCGCCAATGTGGACTTCTCATGGAAGAGTCTGATGGCCCCGCCTAGGATCCTTTCTCGCAAGGATGGTCCAGCGGACCTCCGGGCGGGAACTTGACGTGTTTGTGTCTTTGCAGTGACCGGGGCTGCCCTTGCCTTGCCGAAGTCGGTCAGGGGCAGCTCGGTCGATCCGTGCCATAGCCTTAAATGCTAGGCCACGTCGTTCTGTGCAGGGACACGACGAGAGCTTCCCACGCCTAAGCGCAGTGGCATGATTACAAGAGGCGTGTAACAGGTTCACCGGTTGTTAGGCGGCCGACGAGTCGGGTAGAGTCAGCCTGGCAGGTGCACGCGTGGAGGGACTAGATCCTCATAAATGTATCTGCCGAGTAGTTGCTTCTTGTCAGGCGCATCTGTGGGGGAGGAGATCCTCATAAAATGCACCTGCCGTCGTGACGACCCTAGGACGTGCACTCGGTCACTTGGGCAGCGCACAAGCCGTTTGGCCGGCTTCTCGAGCGGCTGTTCGCCCGACCGGAGGGTCTCCTGGCTGCCCAAGCAGCGGCCTCCGCGGTTCGGCCCAACGTGGTTATTGGACGTTTGAGGTATCCATAGTATAAGTACACGTCACCTCTACGTGATAAAAAATATATGACTCCTAAATATATTTGATGATTTTAAAATAATAAATAGTGGTGTTTGTCAATACATGGTCTCATACAATGTTGGTATAAACTTTTAGAAAAATAATTGCATACACAATTAATTACTTTACCATGGGTGAAATGTTATTTTATACTATGTTAGTCATTTTGGTCAATTCACATTTATTTTATATAAAGTTAGTCATCTTAATCTATGCACGGTCGTTTTAGCATTGGATTAATTTTAAGAATGCACATCTTTTTTGGAAGTTAGTCACTTTTTAGCCAATTGAAGCTCGTTTTACGAAGTCCAATTTTTTACTGATTTATGGTCATTTTATGAAAAAACTAGTCATTTTAACTGCGCTTATTTTATCCAAAGTTAGTTATTCTTTTATAATATGTGTGTGATCGCTTTGTCCAAAGCTAGTCATTTTAGGCAAGTTAATCTTTTGATCTAAGTTAGTCATTATGGCCTATATTACACTCTTTTTTGTTAAGACGTCTTGCAAACCAAAACTAATAAGGCACGACCTCCGCAAGATTTGGTCTTGCGGTTCAGGGCCTTGTCCTAATATGGATTCAAAGCTCCCCTACAACTGCAACACCCTAGAGCCTTAAATGCAGCGAATGTGGAGTTTACCAGATGAACATGTTAGAGTTTGAATAATGTTGAGTTCGTATGTTTGATATGATTTATGTGATGTCTGATATGTGACTTGCATGTTTGTATATTAAATATGTGGATATACTAAATCTCTTCTGTTGAATATGAATAGACTAAACTATCCCTTGCGATTATTTATTTGAAAATTAGATAATATTGTGCCTAATTGTTTCTTAACCATCCTCACCATATTTTTATCAATGATTAATTAGTAGATAGAGTGTTCATAAAGTAGGCATGTGAAACTAGAGGTAGAACTATTGGCAACCTCTTCTCTGCATGCATACAAAATCTTCAGTACAACTCCATAACCATAAGTAACTTAATCTGGTATCAAGAAATTGGCTAGAATTCCATCCGAATGGCTCTAAAGGTTTTTTTTTGTCTTAGAATCCTGTAGCAGAAAAAGTAACTAAATTAGCCATTCGTAGTTGCAGATATTTCAGCGGTGCAAGGTGGAGAAAAAGTAACCTCCTCTTGAAAAATGTGATACAGTTGCTTGTAGATATCAGCTTTACGGTGCACCTATTCCTTCACATTTCACATTTTATCAAACAAACCACCTGGTGTGATGTGGGGCCATACCGCCTACAAACATTGTGCATGAAGTCTTTGTGTTTATGAAAATATTCCAATATATCACAAATCTTCTCTACTTTTCCCAAGCTTCCATTGATGGTGCAAATCTGCAGTTGGGATAATGTGCTATTGAAGGCGTCTGGCCCATTTTATACCTAGAACACTTCGTGGACTTCTACATGATTTTGTTGAGTTCATCCAATCACACCTGAATAACCTCATCAATTAAAAGAGTTGCATAACGTACAACAAACAATCTCTGATTTGCAGCGATTTGGTTACTTTTCCAGAGACTGGTTTTGACTTTTGAAGGTACTAAATCATCAAGGATAGCATCATCCGGTATAATGCTGAAAATTTGTCATCAAGGCCTCCATTATCCAATAGCTCGCAATATGGTAAAACTCAGTTCTTTTAGGGTGTGATAGGTTGCTCAGGAGCAGGCCCAGCTCAGCCAAGCTCTACAGCTGCAGGCCTCCATGATTAGTAGGCTGAATTGGCTATGTATAGGCTAAGGGTTTGTTTGGTTGGCTGGGTCAGCTGTTTTGGGGCTGCCGAGGGAGGACAAGATTTTGATTGGTAGAGTGCATATACTGTGGTGTTGTAACCTCCTCCCAACGTTGGTATGGTTACCACCAGGGTTTGCTCAATTTGTTGAAAACGGCTAAGTTTGATTGTGCACCGTTGAGTTTCCTTATGTATTCAGGCTTGACTTAAAAATTTGATTGCATTGAAATTATGAGTTCCATGTCCACAGTAAAGTTAACTGAGTTAATACAAGAAATTAACACCCTAAATTACATGCACTCTATCTTCCATAGGAGACACAGAATGATGATAAATTGGCCTATTATGATTGCATCCCTACACGCCATTACTCTGCCTTTTTCTTTCTTGGCAATGCACCGCTTGTCTTCGTCATGCTGTGTGCCCAAGCTTCTACAGAATTGACTGTATGCTTGGACAGCTTCATCTTGATCATCAGATCACTTGTAGCAAGCATTCGAATAGCCAGTCACTTGTTCATGGCAAGCAGACCAGTCCGAATATATCCCTGGTTTTCTTCCTCGGAAGGCAACATAGCAAGGCGCATTCAACCTTAGAATGACATAGAAGCATGTAAGAACAATATCAAGTTACAGAAACAAAGACAAGCATGAAACTGAAATATCAAGTCTGCATTAAGATCAAGTCTGCATGCATAGACAAGCATGTCCTCAACAGAGTCAGGTGCAACCCACACATCATCATCATAACTGTCAACTTATGCTATACAAAAATAGTACACCCATGTTAGAGTTCTTGGTGTAGTTAGATTAATCTGTGAAGTATATGCACAATCATCTAGGCTGTCAACAGTTAACAGCTAGATAGCATAGGTTAGAAGACAGAATCAGGGTACAGACCACCCACTTCACATGACTCACAGCCACACAAAAAAATATTGTGATGTTAGATGGTTTCCACCATGAGGAAACTAATCAGAGTAGTGCTTGGCTAGGAAAGTCCTGAGCCAAAGGATTATGTGTGGTTCAGTCATATGGACAAAGCAGAGGCCTTGTGCCTTGTTGTCCAGGAGATGCTCCAGAGCAAACATAAGTGCCTCCTCAGTAAACCCTGCAACGAGCATGATAGCTTCGTACAGGCCTAGATGAACCTCATTGTGCACTGGTGCAGTGAAGGCAGTTGCAACTTCTTTCATAGCCTCTATCATCCCACTCATGTGTGCTGCTTCCTCTCCTATTAAGGTAGTGTTTGGTTGGTAGGATGGGGTGGAATGGAACCATCCCATCCCACCGATTCCATCGTTTGGTTGAAAAGCTGAAGAATGGATCGGTTTCAGAAAAGAGAATATTCTCTCCAGATTTGGGACGGGCACGTTTCGAAAAAATTATAGAACACTTAGAATGTGAGACTGACAATGGGCCCAAGCTGAACCATTCTATCCCTGGAATCTGGGACAGAGCCATTCCATCCCAGGAGTCTAGGACGGAACCATTCCATTCCACCCCGCTCTCCAACCAAACGCTACCTAACCCTCTTCCTCTTTCCATGGCTGCTTCCCCCATCCTTGGATCTGTCATCAGGTTTTGGGTCGTATACAGACTTGGCACTATCTTTAGTGGTTGTTGTGTGGTTGAACTCTTCAGTGAGGTTGATGTGTTCTTTTTTGTTCTCATGCTCAACCTGGCTTTGGTCAGTTGGAACTCCCAATGGCTCATTAGATCCCTTAGGAAACTTGCCAATGGCCTGCCCACTCCCAAAGATGATTTGCATAGGCATGTAGTTCTCAATTGGGGTATCAAGGAACTCAGCATCCTTAGGGTGATCCTATTTCCAAAAGAGAAAAGGTATAATCAAGAAAACTCAGTCATATGTCAAGTTATGGGCTCTATAGAGGGTAAAGTCATGTGTAAGCAAAAGGTATAAATGGCTACAGGTGCTAACCTTAGTGTGACCCAATAGGTGCTCGTCATCAAGGACAATCATGTAGTTCTCATCATCCCACAAGGCGCTAGTAAGGTCCTTAAGCTTACACACTTTAATCCATCTCTGGCGCCATTTGCGCAGATGGTTGTAGACCTAGTGTGCCAGTGACTTCCTGTCCAGCAAACTCAATAGGTTGCCTAGCAACAAAGTTGACATGGACCTCCTTGAACCCCCTATTTGTCTTCACAACTTGTCCCACTAGGTCAACAAAGCACCTAAGCACAATCCCAGACATCATTGATGTCCAACGCATGGACTGCCTCCCATTTCTACCTTGTGCCCCATTCCTAGCCTCTAGGATCTCAACCACATCATGGGGTCCATCACCACCTAGGTGAGCCATAGCCTACTAGACACAATACATATGCATGCATGAAAACCAGTACATAGCAATATCCAAGGAAAAGGTTGAAACATAGCAAATAAACCAGATGAGAACATCAAATAATATCATCAGTACATAGCTTAATCATCATTGCAAAGTACCATAGTATCAGCAATACATAGCTTAATCATCAAAGTGCAAATTCATTGGAGTACAGAACCATGAGTACATAAATAGGAAGTCTACACCCTAGAAGAACCCCTATTCTGCCACATTTGTACAGCCCATGTGTCCCTCTACTGGGACCAAGTCCCATTATTAGGGACAACATCATTGGGAGCTGTCTCATCATTGATATTAGGAGCCCAAGTTTCCTCAGATGGTACATGCTCATCAACACCATGCCTGAGTATCCAATTATGTAGGATACAACAGGCAAGGACCAGCTTTACTTGGATTTTGTAAGGATGGAATGGCTTGGTATACAAAATCTTGAATCTATTTTTAAGTGCACCAAAAGCCTTTCTACTGTCACCCTAAGAGAAGAATGCGTCAGGTTGAAAAGTTTCCTTTGATCTCTCGGCTTGTTACTCCCAAATTCCCTAAGATGGTATCTTGTAGCATGGTAAGGTGGAAGAAATCTAGGTCTCACAGCATACCCAGCATCCGCAAGGTAGAATTTGCCTAACAAACAAAAGAGAGACCCCAGAAAGCAAAATTAGAAGGCGCAACTACCAAGCAATGCTGGACATGCTATATAATTACTTCTAGGTACCTGGAGGGACACTTAAGCCATCATTCCTCTCAAGAGCATCTGATAAGATGAGTGCATCATGTGCTGACCCCTCCCATCCAGCAAGTACATATGTAAACCTTAGATCAAAGTCCACTGCAGCAAGCACATTCTGTGTGGTAGTGCCCTCTCTACCCATAAAGGGTGGCTACATCTTCAAAGGAACTCTAGTGAGAACATGTGTACCATCAATGTCACCTATGCAGTCCTAGGTCACAAACAATAGTACATGTCAACAAAAGGTTCCCGGAGTCCATAACTATGACGTACTTACCATATGACTGTTGCTAACCTTAAAGTAGGGGTACCATCTTCTGCTGTTTAGGATTCTAGGATGGACATTGGTTGCAGGAGGGACTATCATCTCATTGCGCAGCTCACCAATAGCATAGAGGACTTTTTGAAAGTACCTGCTGATGGTCTCAACAGACCTCCTAGAGGATAGGCTAATCACCCTAAAACGTTGGTTGTGACCAATGACATGTAGAAACATTGCAACTTGTTCTTCAATTGTGCTATGGATACTATCCATAATATCCATAAGTAGTGTTCTTGTGCGGAATAAGTCACAGAGTTGAAAGAAAGGAGCTCTTTTCATTCTCAGCAAGTTAACACAGTGGGTGCCGTCTGATTCATATATGAACCTTAGATTGGCAATTCTTTCCATGTCCCTTTGAACCATGGGGCCATATGTGACAGATTGGGCATCTTGATGGCGCCGGTGAAACCAAACAAAGAATCAGGCAGCAACAGCAACGACAAAAGCTACAGCTGGACGATGCCTAGTAGTGAAATCCATTTCTAGCACAGCAATGAAGGACACATGTTTGGTTAAACAGGACTAAACATGGTTCGTTAGCTCCAAAAGGATGCACAGATTCGCGTTCATGTATGGTTGTGTCATGGCTGCCACATCACAAGGATGCTCCTCCTACGACACAAGCTAGACATCATCGGCCATGGTACTTTGCTCAGATCCACAAATGCCCAAATATGACTGATAGGGCCTACGATGCCCAGATCTACCGTTCCACAATGAACAAATGCTTATAACAAACACACAGTTCTAGAAAAGTACAAGGAATGAGTACCAAATCGCAAATCTAGATGAAAATGAAAGCATGGTGTGCAAGAGATAGGAGAGATAGGGATTAGGGATGACCAGATATACCGTTCCAAGGGCACCGGAGAGTACCAGCACCGACGGATGAGCTCGGCGATGAAGAGCTCAGAGGAACTGTGGGTGAGAGCGGTGAGAGGAAAGAAGAGCTGCTGCGATGCAAATGGATGAGGAGGTAACCCTAGGGCAGCCAGGGTGCATGCAGCGTATTATATATGGCGCACGCGAGGGTGCATCGGCCCAGCCTAGCTCGATAGCGAAGACCAAATCCCACGTTTCCGTCGGGCCTGCCTGCGGGGGCCTAGTCGCATGAGTTGGGCCTAGCTCCCAAGGCCGTCCAGCCTACCAAACTTGAGTAGCATGCACCTGCGGGGCTTGACCGAGGGCTGGGTCCGGGTACCAATCATGCCCTTACTCTACAAGAGGGATTGGCATCAGTACATCAGAGAATCTGAAGATATTTTGCTGGTTCTCCCATTCATCATCAATGTAGTGAACAGTCAAGCACAAGAATGCCAAGAGTGGATCATAGTGGCACATATATGCACTCAAGCAAACCCTACAGCGTTAGTCTATAAACTTCTCCTTTATCTTCAACTTTTCTTGCTGAAACAAGTCCCGACTTTTGCTATAAACCACAGGGTTCAAGTAACCAACAAGCTTCATGAAATCAGCCTGCTCTATCATCCTTTGTTGTCTGCCCATGCATGGCCAATGCCCTTAGATCTTTTATGTGAGACGTTCTGATCAACTTCTTTATTCCTGATCGATCTCCTGGATCTCCCTACTATCTCTATATTTAAATATAAGTCACGGTTGAATTTTTTTAAAACTTCAATCATATGTTTGTATCCGACGAGGATCTTCATACAAACATGGATTGCCTGCACTATCTTATGCCATTTGGAAACTATCTTGTATTGTATTAGACTATTATGTGATTCAAACCTTGCCATTGTATTCGAACTATTGTGTTGGACTATTATATGATCTGAACTTATTGTTATATTATCATGATCTATGGTCTCTGCAATGCTCGTGTTTAATTGTCTTATGCATGAACTAAATTGCAGTGAATCTCTACCTAATATTAAAGCAAATAAAGTTTCTTGGTCCATCCTGACAAGTGGGCCCCACATGTCAATCACATATGGCCTCCTCTCCGTGTGTTTTGGTCAGCCTCCTCCTGCGTCCTTGTTTTCTTTCCGTACGCAAATCACAATCAATACAGTACACATCCTAGAACGACCAGATAATCCTATTCCTGATATAAACGGCCCAATAATCCTATTGCCAATATTATAGGGCCCAACATCATTGCAAATCACATCTAAAAATACAACAAAACATACAACAAATACATTTGTAATACCAAATCGTTTTTTCAGCTTTGTACAATCCTACATATTAGTCAAGACATTGGACAAAGAGCAAGCCAAAACAAACGGATCAGAGAGAGAGAACAGAGAGGACGAGCCAATCCTACATATTAGTCAAGACATTAGACAAAGAGCGAGCCAAAATAGACGGATCAGAGCGCGAGAATAGAGGGGGACAAGCCATTGTTGGCTACCACATTGATGGATCTACGCATCAAGCAAAAACCTTCAAAAAGAAGTGATGGATCTGCTAGAAATTTGCAAAGCAGAGACAAGCGGTGCAGAGGTCAGCGCAGGAACGGCCAGGCCGGCAGGTGGAGGAGTCAGGCCAGTGCAGGAACAGGCGCAGAGGCCGCGCCGGCTTGGGTGCGGAGGCCAGCGCGGGGACGGCCGGGCCGGCGGGTGGAGGAGTCGCAGAGGCAGTGCCGCCAGCGAGCCGCGATGGCCTCGTGGCGCCCGGGGAGCGGATGGAGATGCGGAGGACAGTGCGGTTGTCGCGCTGACAGTGGAGTGACAGTAGGGTACGGGGAGCGGCGGATGGAGCTGTACGGGGCTTAGGGTTTGAAGGGGTTGGCGCCGCGCTTTGTCTCACACACGCGGCGAACGCGAACCATCCGATCAAACTGGATGAATGAGATGAACGCGGGGGAGCAAGGCGCGCGGCCACTGGGCCGGTTTGGCAGCCTGAGCCTACAGTTGCCCCGCGGGCCGTGAAGAAGGTTGGGCATGTTCTATCTTTTTTCTGGCATGAATCATATGATCCAATTAAATTTTAGTTCAGTTTGACAAATTAATAGAAAATTTGTATTTTTAGTGAAATCACAACATATAAATTATATATTTATGGTCTTTTTAGGGCAAAAAACCAATAATATACACAAAATATATCAATAACATCCGGGTGCAATGCACGAGTATTTTTTCTAGTGATAAACAATTCATGCACTATCCGACAAATATTCGATGTCCATATGTATCCAGCCAAATAATATTTATATCCATCGTTTATCTGTCCGAACAAATATACGTTTCTGTTTCCGATTAAAATACATTAGCTTAGTACTAGTAGGATACCGGATGACCTGGATCCATGCTGTTTTCAACCCTACACCTTGCCGTCGTCGCTCTTCTTCACGCGGGGTGCGGCGTCGACAGGGGCTAGGGGCAAGCTCCGATTCGGCGAGACGGCAACGGCGGTTGGCGTGGGCGAGCAGTCATGTACGTACAGCCCCCGCCCTGCCTTCAGATGCGACCCAATTAATATTCTTCGAAAATCATCAAATCTCATATTCATGTTCTTCTTTGGTGGCGCTGTCTAGGACAACTCGACAAGACGGCGGCTTGAAATCGCCTATGGATCCATCAATTTGCACTACCGTAAGCTCCTTAATATCTCTCGGCGGCGGCGGCGGCTACGGGCAGATGGACAACTCGAACAAAGAAAAGAAACAGGTCGATACGGAGACCGACGGTGGAAACCAGTTGTTCTTTTTTTTTCAATCTTCATCACACGTACGTTTTACTGGATACCAACACATACAAACCAAAACCTTTTCTTTCAGCCTATGTTTGCAGTGATGCTGCAGAACACACGAGTAGAGAGCGGTGGTAGCAGTAAGATTGTTGACTTGACGAATCAGCTGGGCAGTGGCATCAAGCATGATGATTTGGCTGTTGAGGAGATGCAGCCCTTGACTCCGGCCCTTCAGTACAGCAGCAACCTGCATATGAGGTTTCTAATGGATTGCGAGTACGATTCCCTTGTTCAGCTGTTCCGCACATGGGAGGAGAAGGTGGTGGCCGTTCTTCACGTTGTACGCTGCCGAGAATTAACTGTATATGACCCCAAGATACGCTTTTGGGCGCCTACCCGCTTTTGTGAATTCAACATAGCCATGTTTGACCACGACAAAGAGTGTTCGTATATGCTCAGCCTATGCTTCTTTCATTTATTTTTCTTTCTTTCAAAATTATATTGCGTTACACATTATATATTTATTATATATATATAGGCAATAGTTCAACACATGTGTCATTAGTTTAATATTATTATTAGTTTGATTTGGTCTCTTCTGGTATTTCAGCTGAGGTTGTGCATGGTCCGCTGTTTCGTAAAGTCCATCCTTCCCAATATTATAGATTGGAACATTCCGGCAATATTATTTCAATCAAGGTTGCCAAGTCTGATGCTCTTTACCCCATCAATATATATGGTACCATATTGGTAACTGGTAAGGGATCAGAGTGATTATAGATCTGTATATTTATTCAAGCGTGGAAGGGATAATCCCCAACTCATTACTAGGAAGGTATGTATTTATTAAATCCTTCTACTGCCAGATTATAGTCGATGTTGCCACGATTGAGATCATTGCTGATGGGCAGCACATCCTGTGCAATCGGTGGTTGTGGTGTGCAATACTTGTTTCATGGGCATTCGGATCACATCAAGCGGCAGCAGATAGATGTGGGCAATTTTGTTGTTAACATCCTGCAATTGAAACATTGTTTTATGAGTTAAATGCACGAGAGACCCTTAAACTTGTTGTGGTGTACTAGATAGGTCCACGAACTCTCAAAATGCATTTTCAGTACCCTAAACTTGTTATGGTGTACCAGATAGGTCCACAAACTCTCAAAACGCATTTTCAGCACCCTAACTTGTTAAGTGATGCACTGCAGGTCCATACCCCTTCATATTATGTTTATTTTTTTCAATTTGGCCCCTGAAATACATGGGTTCTTATTTCACGGTATTTGATTTTTTATTATTGTGATGATAGTCTTAGATCTTGATGTGGTATTTAAGTGAACCCAATTTTTGTTAGCTCATCTTTGTGTGGTATCTTCCGAAATTTCTCGTGATATTACCTTTGATATGGTCTGAAAGCTTAACTCCTTTTTTGTGCTACTAATCTTACATTTCCCTCCTTGAATCCCTACGCAGAATCGTATGCTCGCTTTAACGGGTCCATATTGAGCACTATGTGCCACCGGTAATTTGTTTTTTGAGTTTCATCTGAAGATTATTAAGGGTGAGGGGGTTGTTGACCAAGATTTCAGCAGAGGTTTTGTTGGTTGCCATGGCTTGAATGATACTCCTCGTAGACCCTGCATTATTTCATTAGAAAGACACCTAAGTAAAATGGATATGGTGTGTATGCCTGTTTTATATGCATTGGAAGCTTCTATTGGAGTCAGCATCAACTTCTGGAAATGATACATGCAAAATGGTCCTGTATGACAGTGAAGTAGCTGGCACAAAGAGAGAATTTGGAAGCGGTGGATCTGTTCCATTAAGTCGTCATGTGGTAGCTGTCCCATTTGGTGAAGACCTATTGCTATATTTTTCTGTTCTTGATAGCTACAATAAATCTAGACGCCTTAAGTTCGTTTTATAAGGAACGATGTGGATAAACGTACATGCAACCTAGGCACTTACGAGCTGCATATGAATATCATATGGAAGGGTGTCTTCAGACAGTCATGCGCCAAGTGGCAGGTTATTGGTGATCATTTACTGTTATGTTGACATAGTATTGAAATGCTATTGTGTTAACAAGTTAAAAGTGCTGTCACGTAGAGCTGGAGTATATTATTGAAAACTAGGCTGCAGAATAGTCTACTCTATATGCACGGGGAATTGGCCTCCATCTAGGCTCTTTTTTTGTAAAGTATTTTCGTTTAGTCGTGTCCTTTTTTGCAAAGTTTTTGTGTTTTCCTTTTTCTCACTAACAGGAAACTAATTTTAGTTATATGTGCCTGTACAACACACAAATGATGTCCTTACCAAGAAAAAAACACAAAAATGATGATAGAAGACTGTGCAGCAATATGATGTATGGAATTTATATTTATATCTATGCAAATTAACCAAAGCTTAACGAACAACTCTGATTGTGGTGCAGTACTGCACATGATATTGTGTACACTTCTTTTCACCCTTTTTCAGCATACAGAATTTGATCTTCTGAAGAGACAACAGAAACAATGTTGTCCATGATTGTCACGAATCACATTTACATTCAAGAGCCGTGGAGCATATTTTAATCCATGCAATATTGTTTCTTTTTCTTAATTTCAATCTATAACGAGACATGTCTGCCGGCAATGAAGAACATGCACGCAGAGGAGCAACTAAAATTCCAGACAGCATCTGACAATTTCGAGGTAGAAGCCAAGTCATACTGCTACAGGAGTAAAATCTTACACGTCTCATGCAATGAGCACACAAGGGATGCGGGGTTTTGAGTTGAGTTTATTCTTCTGTTGGCTTGACCACAGCTTCAACCTCTGTGATTGTACTCTCAGCTTCTCCAATCTCAGCACCTTGTTCATTTGACTCCTTCAGTTCAGCCTGCAATGAAACAATCATTAAAACCGATGAAGAAAAGAAGCCAATTTTTCTCAGATATGGGCACATTTTTTTATGCCATACCAGTGTTGCTTTCAAATCTGCTAGTGCAGTTTCAAGTCGCTTGTGGCAGTCTGGAACCATCATCCTTGACTCAGCTAAAACATTCTCCTGTAAAGGCGAAGTTCAGGTTTCAATAACTTGGGAGTTCCGAGATCAGAAAGTTTAAACAATGACCGTTCACAATCTCAGTTACATGAAAAAGGGGGAAAACACTTCAGTGGCTTCATGTACCTTGACAAATGCAATGCATCTGAGAAAAGGGAGTTCAGTTTAATCATTAATGCAAGATTTCAACTCTAGGAGACAAAAATATAAACTAGGAAGGAAACAGAACGTCAATTTAACTTCTAACCACCCAAGAGAGAAAACAAAAATGTGTCTCCACAGCCAATTACGTCTATCCTTACAGCGTCAAGGGATCAGATGCACATATACTTTGACCAAAAAAATCAGTGACACTCCATTCTAATTAAACCAAGCATCATCTCTCAATGGAAAAGACAAACCTCTGCTTCACCTCCCTTCCCATTTTTCCAAGGCTAGAATTAACTGGTTATTGCACAGCAATCTGGAAGAACTAACATAACTAGGTGCTCATTCAAAGACAAGTGAATAATGCTACTGCAAAAGATTACAACCAGTCACAAGTATTGTAAGTCTTCAGTAACACAACGAATCATGATCTCAGTGAGAAAAAAAAAAGAGTGCTCCTAGCACTAGGGCAGGGAGGCATTGGCAGAGCCAAGGTCCAACCAGGGTGGGTACGTGCCCAGGCTGTGGCATGCTAATCCTTCATGGTTAATGCAATTTGATGTTAAACAATAGTATCATTTGAGTAAATAATTGTGTCTAAAAAATGATGTGTTATTATGTGTATGCCCAGGCTGTTCATCCTAGCTGGCTCCACCACTGCAGGGAGGTCAATAACTGCGTCAAGAAAAAGGAAGAAAGCCTTGAGAACCAGAAGGCTCATCACCTGCTGCTTGAGATCGTAAGGATCGGCGCCCTTCTCCTTCATGTCAGCAGTCTTGGCCGCTTCCTTCTCCACCTCCTTCTCGTAAGAGCGCAGCTCCTTCACGATCCTCTTGCAAGTTGACGTCTTGATCTTCAGGTTCCTCAGGGTCGCCATACTGGACTGCAGAAAATGGAAACACAGTAAATCAAACAGGAACTTCAAACCACTATAACAGATGATGAGGACGGTCCTAGGAAAGATAATCTTGAGGTCTTCTTTGGAAACATGGGAGAACCCATGGAAGGAAATCCATTGAGGCCTTGTTCAGCTTCAATGGATCCAAACCCCGAGCTGATCCCCCCCCCCCCCCCTCCAGGAATGGGCGGATCCCTGCCTGTCAATCAATCCCTGTAGGGGTAATTTCTAATCCCAGGCTGCCATAAGGCTAAGTTCGGTAGCCAGGGATAAGTACAGGCAGCCATAGCCCATAATACAGTGCAATCAGTACTTCTACAGATTATACTCAATAGCCTATCCTAGATTCAAATTCAGCTGAATAATAACCTTTATTCTAAAAAAATACAGAACCATTCAAGCAAGCTCGTGGTCTATTTAAACAGCCATGAAAAATTAATTCATGGTGTGACTTGGTGACTTGACAGCCAGACAATTGATTCCATACATCCAACACAAGAGGACCTTGCCTCCATGTATCGTACTATATCATTCGCCATCTGATCTAAAAGCTCTACATGAAAAAATATGTCATTCAGCATCTGATCTAAAAGTTGTAAATAAGAAAAACAAACTGCTGACAGGTTACAGATAACAGTGCAACAGATATGTTTTTGCACCACAAGCTATGGCACTCCCGCAAGCATGATGAAATTGGAGAATCATAATCATACATCTCAAACCAGACATCTACAAGTCTCATATTCAGTAAAAGGAAATCACGCAATAGTAAAGTAGCTTCTTCTTTGTTACGACAACTGATGAGCACTTGAAGCATTGGAAAATAAAGTTGATCTCTGTTGAGTAATTAAAGACAAATGCAGCAGTAGAGCATTGAAATGGTGACAAACATTTATAATCATCAATTTGTTCTAAAGAATGAGAACCGAAGATTGTAAAAATAAATCATTTTGATTTTATATCCGATCCGAGCCCGCAAACTCTCCTGTTATTGGATCACTAGTGCAGAGCACCATCCCAAGGTATACACGATTCATAACCAGGAGCACTAGGTTGGGAGTGGCATATTTGCAAATCTTTAGACACGCGTCGCATAATCTTGGTCAGCAGTATACACGTCCTCAAACTACCCTATAAGAAGCTGGGGAAGACTTGACAAAGGGGACAGTGTAAACCCGACAAATTTTGCATCGGTAGGCATAACACATGTACATATGTAATTAGATCAGATCCGAATACAAATAGCCAAATAGCTTAAGGTTCGGGTGCTCAGTTTTGCACAGAAGGAAGGGAAGAGAAGAGGTGGTCATACCTGGTCTCGTCGTCGGTAAAGAGCCCGACGAAGACCTGCGTACGGCGGCGGCGGCGGCGGTTCCGGTGTTCAAGCGTCGCCACGAGAGAGGTAGGGAGCGCACGCCGGTTGAACGGGGAGGAAAAGCGAAAAGGGCCCAATTTCACGTATACCTTTCTTTTGGCCCGTTTCATTTTCCGTGGAACAATTTATTTCTAAGGCCTCCACCTCAAAAAAAAAATTTATTTCTAAGGCCCAACTATATTGCACTAAGAAAATAAAATTTATAAAATAAAATTTAAGTTCAAATGACACTCTATACTTAAGATAAAAATATCGTAACTTCACTAGCAAAATACTACTCCCTCCATCCATGAATAAGACCTATAGGTTTTTGAAAATATCAACATGTTAGATCTTTGACTAACAATTCACTCAAATCCCTATATTTTTAGTCTAGTGTATGTATGATATAGAATTGGATTCATATTCAAAACTACATTAATATGATTATAGTTGTTGATTGCATATTTAAAAAAAAGGATGGTCAAAGTTTTTTTTTTGTTTTAAGGACAATATCAAAAATCTATATGCCTTATTTTTTGAATGAGGGGAATATTATCCTAATTCTATAGGAACAATATTCTATATTTATAGAAAAATATTCCAAATGTAGAATACAATATTCTACATTCACAAAGAAAACACACCTTCATAAATGAAATATCCAAGGTTCACAAGAAGAATATTTGGCCTTCGTAACTAAATGTTCTATGTTGAAACTAATAATGTTCATATAAAAACATAAATAAGAAAATAAAAATAGATTTTAAAATAAACAAACAAAATGATAGGAAAATAAAAAATAATTAAAGAAAATCACATCATGTTTACGGCGACATGAATCGGATATGCAAATGGTGTGTCTCTAGGAATTACTGCCTTTGTCATATTAACTTTGTTTTAACCTAAATTTATCTAATCTGGACTTAGAGAAAAATATATTAATACCTACAATAGTTGAAAGGTACTGCGGGTACTTGTAGGTACCTTTCCCATCGATTTTTGCCGGTCATTGATTTGAGATGGAAATTTTTAGGTATAGTTGGTACCATATCCACCTCTTTTGGTATCTTTCAATTTCCTTTGTACCTCATTTTTGAACCATTACATTTTCTTCGATGGACTCACTTTTTTTCCAACTAAGATGAAGCGTGTATCCTAAATAATCTTTGGTCGTTCTCTAAACTCCCCTTATTCGTGCCACGGCCTTGAACCTTGAAGACAATGCTACTAGATATATATGCTCCTATATGAGTTAGAAGCATTCTATCCTGTGTAGAAGCACACCTTGATATAGCGGTCAATATAATTTAAAGCAATTGACATTGGTATACAAAGCGTTCCGGTTTCCATAATGAAACTAAAATACGGTTTATTACTATTCTAAGGTTTGGTAATCACATCCATGATATAGATCTGTCCTAACGAGTCGGACAACAATAGGCACAGCTCTGAAAATCTAAGCAGCGGAGAATAAAATGTATGCCCAAACTTCCACACGTTGCAGTTATGAAACAGGTCGTAACCCTTACTGGTAACTGTATCATCTTCACTGAAAAAATATCAACAAAGGATGCGTACATACGTAATCAGCAGCCCACCTTCCTCCATACGGAGTAGGGATATGGCTACATCTACATGCAGGATATATCTAGAGCTCAGGGAGAGTTTTGCATAAAAATATTCCGTATGCAGGGTTCGAACTGGGTACCAGGTTTTATTCTTTCTAAAAGCAGAGTTTTTCTCAAAAAGAGATTGCAACTGGATTTGCCGATCCATATGGCTTAAGGCGCAATCGCCTAACACATTTTCCACACCGCTACTGGATTTTACACATTGCTGATCCCGACCGGTAGGCCGTCTGCCGGGGTTTTTCCCCATTTTATTTTAAAACACACCCACACATCTATATTCCACAACCCATCAAATTCCACAATCATAATCCAACTCACGTCAAGGTTATGATAGATATAATTATATGAACGAACCCACCTATACGCGCTATATCTAGATAGACTTAGGTGGCTATATTTTACTGGGTTACTTTAGCGGGCAAAACATGCAGGTTTAATTGTGATTATCAGACTAAGGATTGTATTTGCAAAACATAGGAAATTTATGCATCAAGTGGGGATTCCAGTGGACTTTGTGATGCCCCCGGTATCTCAAAAGCCTTAACACGCGATTAGATTAGCGATAATCAGGGATTTGACTTAATCATGCTTAGAGAAGAGCAACAACTAGGCTAGTAAACAACTAAGTTAAAAATTTTCAAGTTGGATATGCCAAACTCCTCGTAGTTTGGTTGAGTAGTTGAACACTTACACATTTTCGTGCAAGACATCCAATACGAAAGTTTTAGTTCAAGATGTTGCCTTCAAATATGCTATTTTGACCATTTTAAAAATCAGATGTCAAGGGCTCAAAAGTTTAAACCAGCCCAGGTAACCTACACTCAGGAAATTTTGCTAAGTCTAGGATTGACACTCTTTCCCAAATTTCATTCTGAAATTACTTTCGATTTGACTATACAACTTCAAAACCTTCCTTTGTATGAAATGAAATTAAACTTATTACCTTTCAAATGCACTAGACCTTGATCTAATTGGACTTCATTTGGTAATTCAAAAGTTGGAAAAGTAAATACTCCACATAAATTGAAACTACACTTTCATCAAACCCTTGAATACAATTGTGCTCATAGTTTAAAAATGTAATGTGATCTAGCTCAAACTTTCCATACCAAACTTGAAGACAATTTGATGAGTAACAATTTTGGTATTTGGTATGTTGACATGCATAAAGGTTTGCCTGGTGTTTTAGCTCATTTTCTGTCTTCTAGTGAAATCTGTCAAACTAGGCCTGAGTGGAAAATTCAAATTTTGAGCAACCAAAAAACATGATCATAAAAAACCTTGTATATGAAAGTGGGAGGGAATGAAATTATGACCAACATTGGTATATAAATCTTTATGTGAAAGTGCACCTAAAATGGACTTATGGAATTTTCAAATTGGAAGGTGTTGTTGGTCAAACTGGAGTCAGCAGGTTAAATTCAAATTTAATCATATTTAAACTTGGAATCTGGTATTAGTCCTTTTGACAAAGTTGTAGATCTCAAAAGGTAAAACATTTCATTAAATTGGGTCCTTTTCAAATTCGGACTCTAGAATACTCAAAAACTCAAGTTTCAAACAGGTCTTCCTGCAGTCAACAGGGGTTTTTCTCTTTTTCGAATTTTGTTTTCTCCATGAGTCGCTGACAGCCGGGCCCCACCTGGCGGGCATTGGATCCGAGCGGGAACGGCGTCAGCTGTGGGCCCCACTTAGTCTACCCCTTCGTACACCCGGTTCACCGGTCCACCGCACCCCGGTCCCACCTGTCATTGACTCCGGTCCATGGACTGGGTCCACCCGCGTGCCCTCTCTCTTCTCCTCCCCTCCCTCGCGCCCACGCGGCAGGAACTCCGTGCCGGGGGAGCGCCATGGCCGCCACGCCACTCTGATGGCTGAACCGGCGTCGCCCTCCTCTATACCTGGACGCGAGCGCGGCTCCCTTCAAGGCGAAGCACAACTCCATTTCCTGCCCCGTCTGCTCCGCTCTCCGCCTCTCCCTGCCCTGGTGCCCCAGCGCCCACAACATCAGAACACCGGCCGCCATTAGCGAGCTCCGTCCGAGCTCACAGCGCCGGCCAACTGAGCCATCTCTCCTCCATCCGCGACGCGCACCGGCACCGCGGGAGCCTTCCCTTTCGGCCCCCTCTGTCGTTGAAGCCCGAGGCCTCGTCCTCCACCCCTCCCCGCGTGCGCCGCTCGAGCGCACCAAGGCCGCCACTGAGCTCGCCGTGGAGAGCCACCACCGGACCATCCCCGTGCCCCTCGACTCCACCGCCGGACTCCCCTCATCCGCGCGCACCTTGCATGCCCAACCCCGGCCTCTCTCACCGGAGCGGTCGGATTGAGCCATGCCACGGGCCTCTGTGCGCCGCCGTGGACGCCCCGGTTCACCGCCTCCGCGGCGGCCTTCCCGCCCTCCTCGCGCGACGCGACCATGGGGGAATGAAAGCCCGTCGCCGGGAACACACTGCCGGAGCGGCTCGGCTTCAACCCCACGCCTCCACGCGCCGGTACACGCGAGCGACCGCGCCCCTGCGCCGTCCTCACCCTCGCCCAAGGTTGAAGAAGATCGGCATTTTTTTTAGATCCGGTCCTCGAAATCTCTGGTATTTACGTTTTAGTCCTGAGCGCTATTCTATGAGTCTTGGTTATTTCACAAGTTACCCCCTGCAATTTTCAGTTAAATACGTATAGGTCCCTAGATATGTGGTTTTTCATCTAAATAATTATTAATTCGGCTGAAACTTTGAAAATTCATAATAAACCAAATAAAAATCAGAAAAATACAAACCTTGTTGCATTGTACTCCTCTTAGGTAGATCTACAGAATGGATATGATGGTCGGGCATGAAAAGACATTTTTGCCCCTGATATTGTGCATGTAGGAAAAATTAATAAATAGGAAATGTGGGTTAAATGAGCTTCAAAAATTATGAAATTTGGGCAGAGGCATTGATAGCATGTGTAGGCTCTGTATAAATTCTGTTAGCCCTAGCATTAACTGATTAATTACTATTTTGCCCTTGTCTTGTATTTAAGCATGTATTTAATTTAAGAAAAGGTTGCTATAGTGAAAAATGCTCCAGGTGACTTCAGGGGCTTGATATGAGCTCTAGGTTATGAACATGAGTCACTGGTAGAGTAGGAGGTGGTGCGTGTAAGGTTTTGGCTCTGATTTGAAAATGGTAGAAATAATGCATTTTTACGTAAATAATAGAAAATGTGAGACTAGTATATCCAATAAATGCCACAATGGACCCTATTTGAAACATAAGAATATGTAAGTCTTAGCCACTGATTCTGGAATGCAATATAGGTCTTCACTACTGTTGAGAAATGCACGCTAGGAATGCTAAGTTGGCTATGTGAAAATGGATGTTTAAGTAAGCTTTGGTCGCTTCACATGAAGCGATGCTACCTCGCCACACACCCCCACGTTGTTATATGTGATAGGCTAAGTTACCGTAGGCAATGGCTTGCACGATTTCTTAATGCTAAACAAGTTTTATCACAAAAATGCATAACTTTATTCCCTAAATCATGATTCCTTGCATCGCACTCGCATCATGAAGCAAGCATTGCACTAATACATGCTCCAATTGCACCATGTCATGCATATAAATCCCGCGAGCAAAGGACACCCGCCGGAGTAACCGATCGTAGAGGAGCCCGAGGAGGAGCTGCATCAAGAGCCGGAAGACCAGCAGCAGGGGCCCGACCTCGCTCAGGAGTCAGCTGCTGACCCTAGCGAGGAAGGTAGGCAGGACCATGATTTCTCCCAGCTAATATGATAATTGATTGTTTCATTACGCATCCGCATTAGGAGTTGATCGAAAACAATTGCATTAAATCTCCTGGCCGCCCTGGCCCTAGCACCTATATATAGAGTTCGTAGGATGAGTTGGCTAGAATTGCTAGGTGCGAGTAGACACGAGTGAAAGGAGTCACTCGTCGCGTAGGTGATTTCAAAGATTACAAAACTTTTACTATTGGGAAACTAATATTATGCTCATGATTTAAATGGAGACCGGGCGGAGAATAATTTTATTTGGTGGTGTGCGTTGTTGTATCATTTGGCTCCGCCCGAGTCGTTGAAGGTCCGTCCGCTGTTCGTCTGCTGTTCGGCATAACATTGCTAGAGTGCTTAACCGGGAAATGGGACCGGTAAAGTCTTTCCTGGGCTCGTCCGGAGCACAGAGACACATTCCTACCCGCTGGTTGAGAGGAAGGTGGCCCGGGGGAGCTTGGTACTCATGGCAGGGAGACCGAGATGTCGGCAGGCTTGTCATGGGGGCACAACCCGGGGCTAGGTGGGAGTGAATCGAACTTGGGACGAGACAGGTTAAGATTGGGGCTATATGTGGGAACACGATGGCTAGTAAGCATATACCCCTGGCATGATAGTTATTCCCGAGAATTAAAATCGATCGTCGACATCTAGCGACATCTGGACAAGTGTTTGGAGGAGGGTAGTACCGGTGGGCTCGGTGCTGCTCGCCTCGATCGTCGTTGCATGAAGACTACTAAAGTATTTTGTTTTCGGGGTGAGATCTTTTCGAATTCGCTTCCGCTATCTGATTCAAACCTGCCTATTGTATGGCATTATGTTGAAACCTATATCTTTATTTCGAACTGGTTTGTAAAATAAGTTTATATATGCTATATTCAACTGCCTGAGATGATGTATCTGTTGTGGCTCCATCATGGGCTGGATGTGTATAATATCGGTTCCTCTGGGAAAAGGTAATATCGGGAGCCGAATGACTCTCGACGGACGACCGGGTTTAGTTCGGTCGAATCGCACTGCAAGCCATAGGTGGCAGGTGTGCTTAGCCCAGATTAAATCGGCGGTTCCGCCACAGGCTTGCCTATCGTTTTGTTGATATAGACGATGCATCAGTCGATGGTGACGAGGGTGTATCATCTGCCGAATGCATTGGTGTACCATCATCTGCCAAGCACGTGGTATACCAAATGCTGGGTGCGATGGTGTGACATGCACTGCGTATGCTGATACAGCATCTGCTGCAAGCGCCGGTTGCTTTCTTCGAGCATCGCGAAGGTTCTCGCAAGGTGCATACCGATCAGAATCTCCGGTATAACCTACGTGGACAAACAAAGAAAAACACAAACATCGAGATATAACATGAGCTCAACAATGGTTTTGAGTGTGGTGGGATAAAAGAGAGCTTTGGCGGGGGATATAGATTATCTAAGGATCAGGTTTTGCTTACCAGAGAGGTTGGCTTTAGTGAGCAGCGGGGTGTAGGGGATCGCGTCGTGATTGGCCAGGCACTTTGGCAGGCACAGTAATGGTCATTGCGGAGGTGCCATGGTAGTGAGTAGCAACGGTTGGAGTGAAAACAGAAACGATGAGGTGGCGGTCGCATGATGACGCCACGGTGGTGATTTTCTGTAAGAGGAAGCGATGAAAGAGTAGGGCTCGATGGAATACGATCAGTAGTGATGATTTTAGAGATCCGAATTATTTAGAATGGGGTTTGGAGAGACCAAGATAGGAAACTTTAGTATTTATAGAGAACAGGAGGGCAACCGCATCAAGCACCAAGCTCCCAATATTTGTGCGACCAGTGCAAAGCACTGACTGGGGGTAGGACGGCGTCATGGTGGCATGACGGTGGCTTCCGGCTAGAGAAAAGACTATGTGGTGTGTACAAATACATATGGCTTGATTTTATATGAATTTAGGCTCAAGAATCACCTAAATCGGGGTTCAAACAGAGAAGATATGGAGTATTTGGTGTGGCGGGGGTAGCAATAGACTTTTTTGGGAAATTGAGATGGGTAGATATGGACTTTTGGCAAGCGAACTCTTTGGACTTGGCCCGCTGGCGATGTAAGATGGGCCGGGGTGTGGCATTCGGCCTGCTCGGCCCAAACGTGTGGTGCTCGCGTAGCGCGCCCAAGAGGGCCGATGGGCCGGGCCACACGCGCAGGTCGGGTGGATGGCAGGGTTGACGGCCGTCGTTGTGGGGGGTCCACCTGGCAACGAGAGAGGGTGGCGTGACGATGTCACTGGGGCGACAATGCGTGGACCGGTGGTTTGGTTGAACCGGGCAGTGGCAGCCTAAGGGAGTTCGTCGCCGATTCTTGCTGTCGGCGGTGGTTCCGGCAATGAGGCCTCGATTGCGAGCACCGGGATGGAGACAGGAGTCGCGTGATGGGGTTGGGCGCTCGAGAGGGTGACCGGAGGTGGGCTCGCCATGGGGCGGCGGCGCAGGTGCGCACGACGGTGAGGATGACATGCCGTGGCAGCTGTCATAGGGGTCGAGAGGAGGCGGCGGGAAGCTAGGAGGGTGGTAGAGTAAGGGGCAGTGCTGGCCCTGGCTGGAATTGGCTGGAGTGGCGGTGGTGGCATTAGAATTTGGTGGCGGGGAGCTCACTGCGGGAATGGCGCACCGGAGCAGTGGGGGGAGTGGACAGCCGGTGTCCGCGGTGGGCAACGCTCGAGTGAGTCGGGGGCTGGTCACGGTGGGGAGTGGAGGGAGGAGGTGCCGGTGGGGAGCGATGAGTGGCGTGAGAAGCAATTCATAGCTGGCAGTGGTGGCGGCGTGGCGCGGCGATAGGAGGTCCAGATGGCAGCACGATGCCGAGGTAGGGCGGGGTCAGGTGTCGGTGCGGTGGGGTTGGGTAGAGCGGCCGGGCCTGGGACTCGGTGTCGTCTTGCGCGGTTGCATCGGCGCATCCCGCGCCGCGTCCGTCGTGCACGCACGGCTTGTGTCTGGCCCCAAGTAGGGGATGGGGGCGCTGGCAATTGGGGCCTAGGTGGCAAAGGAGGAAAGGGCGCAGGCCTAGTCGGCTAGGAGAGAGAGGCGAAGGAAGGAGTTAGGCCATGGAGGCATTGGCCTAGGGGGAGAGGGACGGAGCAGGCCGGCCTGGGATGGGCTATTGGGATGGGGAGAGGACAAAGGATTTTCCTTTTTCTGGTTTTGTTATTGGGATTTGTGGAAGGATTTTGAGGGGAATTTTGGGGAGACTTTTATAGAGGATTTTGTGGAGAAATATATTTTGGAATATTTTGAGCTATCAAGAGATTTTTGTTGAGCTCATATTAGCACACTCACAACAAACAAGCAAGATCTTTAAAAATTGATTTTGAATTAGGAAAAGATTAGAAGAAATTTTCCGATCCTAAATTTCGGGATGTAACAAACCTAGATTCGGCTTTGAGGATTACAGAGATAGCCTTACTTCCGCTAACTACTCCTAATCTCAACAGTAGCTTGATTCTTCGCACGGAATGGTAGGTGGAATTTTTAACAACAACTACTTGTACAACTTGACTCCTTTTTCCCTTTATTTCTTTTTTCTTTTCTCTTAGAGCTGTTTGTATAGGTCTTCCACATACGACGTAGATCTTCCACTTCATGAACTTGGAAGGTTGATCCATTGCCTGGCAACTTCAGTCGAGGTTTTCTAGTGAGTGACGGAAATTTAGCAAGGCACTTTCTGCTCTCTAGATGGTGGTATAATCCGGGCAATTCGTCCAAAGGGATGGATCCGTTGGTGGTATAATCTGGGCGATTCGTCCAAAGGATGGATCCGTCAACATATGGGATCCGGATTATCCTGCACCAGTGCTAACAGAAGCGAGGCTACCCCACTTAAATAGAGCAGATACCCCTACTTGAGTAGATTAGGCACTCCTCTGGAAGCGAGGAGCTGCTTTGTTTTCCAACTGTTCTTGTTGCATCTGCAAATAGAAGGCAGGCTGGAGAAGAAACAATTATCTAGAATAGCCTTCTTCTCGTTACACTTCTTTTTGCCCCAAGAACTTCTTCTTCTATCTTCTTGCCTGTATTCTACCCTGCTTTGGGCTTCTTGACCTTAGCACAGCTTTGCTAGTAAGAAGCTTATTCTTTCTTCTGCTCGGCCTGAGGGAGGGTCGCTAACCGGAGAAGGATTCGGAGGCATATGAGTAGGATTTCGGCGAAAAGGATGTAGCAAAGTGGGGTGCAAACTTTGGTCTCTGGGTTCATACCTCGGGTGGAATCTAGGATGGTTACTGGTCTCTTTAGTTTGGTCTGTGGATCTCACAGACGACTCCTTGTTTTAGAAGCCGAATAAGGAGCTTTAGGATCTTGGAGCGGAATACGCACTCGACATGAAGAAAGAGGAGGATGGCTAGGTTTATTCATCTGACGGTGGAGTTGGCGGATGGTTTAGGGCAATTTTCTTCCCAAGGAAGAGGACGATGGATTGCCTAGAGGAAGAGGAGACATAGAGGGAGAGTGATGGCAGCGATAGTGTAGTAGCATAGGAGGAACTGTCCCACCCAGGAGTTGTCGACCATGAGAGGAGATTGTACTGTCTTTATTTGGTGGAAAGGGAGCGGTGGTGGGTTTGCTCTGCGGGACGGGTGAGGGTCTGAGCTCTAGGGATGGGGGGCTTTTATTGACGCGTGCAAAGTGGTGGTCGCGTTGCGGCCTGCTGTGCACTGAGGTAACATGAGCTATGCAGGTGGAGCGGGTGCACGCGGTGTGATACCCTGTATTTTAAGCTCTATCTAAGCATGTCATCATATGCATTATTCAATCAAAACAATGGAAAGGAAAATGTGTCATTTACCATTTTTAAATAATCTTCCATATATGAAAAGAATTTCTTTTCTCCAACCTTTCCAAAAAGGATCTTAGTAAAAAAGTTCTACTCAATATTCCTTCTTTTTAAACCCTGAGGTAAATACTTTTAATTGGGGGCTTGATTTGAATATATTCATATATATTTAAAAAAAAGGAAAAGAAAGAAGAAGAAATATAAAACCAGGGGTGAAACCGGCAGCCCAAAAACCACAGCGGCCCACCCCTGTTTCCTCTGCCCACAGAGCCCACCGCCCTCATCTTCAACATCGGGCGGAGAAGGGATGAACTCCCACCGCCCGCTACCTCCCCGCGGCCCCTGCTTCACCTCACACCGCCGCCGTACCCACTGCTCGGCAAGCTTCGAATCAGTGTTGATCGTATCTCACTTCGCCACCTAGATCTCGTCCCACAGATGCTTCGCCCTCACCATCGTCTCTTTCCGCGGCGCCAAAGAACTCATCGCCGCCGTATTCTGCCGCCCCATCCATCCTCATCCCGGCTCCTATCTTCTCTTTGCGCTCTATAAATACATCCCCGAGCTCTTTCTGTTCGACTACACCACCACCCTCACCGGTTATCGCCACTCCCCTCTCATTCCCTGCTCTGCTCAACTCCGGTGAGTCATGCCGCCGCCCAAATTTGCCGCCTCCTCTACCTCCCCTTCTAATTCCTGTAAGTACCGGCTTCGTTAAGCCCTTCTCTATTTCCTGCGAGCTTGTTTCTCCTCTTTTTCCACACCGGAACCATGTTTCCCTCGAGCTTCCCTTGTCCGGCCATGGTGCCCCAACCCTGACCACCGTGGAGAGCCTCCTTCCGGCCGTCGAATTACAGCACCAACCCCACCATCGTGTTCGTCGTGATGATGTAGTCGTCGTGCCCCTGACCTGGTCACCGGAACCGGCCCGGCGATGGAGAACCGTCGTCGACCAGTCGCCGACGGTCCGGTTTATTATTTCCAATCCGACCGAACCAAACCGCCGTTACCGTCCCCTAACACCGTCACCCTTAGAGTCAATGACAGGTGGACCGGCGAGCAACGGCGTCAGCCACGCCGTCCCTCCAAGCAGGCCGAGTTCGTGGGCCGAAAGGAAGAGAGGAAATAGGCCCGATGGCGATTTGGGCCAGGCCGTTGGGCCAAAATAAAAAGGGTTTCTGGGTTAAATGTGAACAAGGATAGAAACTAAACCGATTTAGTTATTCAAGGGGTAAAATAGAACTTTAGTAAAAATAACTTTCTGGGCCTTGGGCTTTTTCGAATTTCTGAATTTAATTCTTTCCTATTCTAAATTCTTTAATTCAGATTTATTTAAATTATGTTTACCTTTAATTAATTTAATTAAACAAATTTTATTGTTTTCCATCCTTTCAAATAAATGATAAAATTATCTTTATTTTTGAAATTTTTATATTCTTAATAAAATCTTTTAAATTCTTCTAATTAAATTAAATATTAATAATTAATTTTCTAATATTTTAAAATCTCAACTTTTATTAATAATAATAACAAAATTCTTTTAAAATCATAGAAAATATATTTAAACCTAAAAATCATATTTTAATTTTAAAATAAATAATAATAATTTTTAAATTAAGAAAGGATCTAAAAAAATAAAATTTCACCAACCTTTCCTTTCAGAAATTTTTAAATTTCTTAAATTCACAGGTTGATTATCCTCATATTTAAAAATCATGCATATTATGCATCTAGGTGCGATAAATCCTTCGTCTTTCACCGAAGAACTTCCAGAAGCCCCCACATCCGAAGTCTTTGAAGCAGAAGCCCAGGAAATCACTCCAGCCTCAGAAGAAGAATCTTTTGAAGTCTCTTTTGATTCAAATACTTTAAATCCAGGCAAGCCCCGGTGCATTTACCTTTTTATTTTTGAATCTTAGCTAATGAGATATGAGTAAGTTAGGAATTATTTGAAACTCTAGTGCATATTGAATTCCTGGTTCAAGCGTAATAAATCCTATGTGTAGTTAGATTAGATGCTTAGTTAAGCTCAATGATAGGTTACGCTTTCTTTGAAAAGAATATGTCTTAATCTTTCTTACTTTGAGACGAATCCAAGACGATTTCCTGAGTTATTTAATTGAACAAAATGGACGAGATCGGTTATGCTTTTGAGAAACAGTAATAAAGAAGGTTAATGAATGAACATGGTTGAGATCCTGATCCTGTCTATGTCATATAAGGCCGTCCGATGTTTGGCCATGTTTTTGGCTTTCGAACGCGCCTCTTTTACTTGTCATCCTCGTCACGGGCTCCGATAAGCCTCTCATCCTTTGTACTTAGGGTTGAACTGTGGTGAGACCAACTGGATGGAGGGAGACAGGCGAGTGTCAGAGTACACTCGGGTTCGGTGAGGGCAGTTCAGACTAGGTGGCAACGAGGATGTTGGGTTGTCATATGTAAGGTCGTCGTACATGCATATGACTGGTGATTGGGTACTATTCTCGGGAGTAATAAATCGATTCGAATCGCTGGGCTTACCAGGTGTAAGAGCTGAATCATCACCAACATCGTAGTTAAGACAGAGCATTGTTTTATTTAAAATCAATCTTATTAGTGTTTACCTTGTTCGATAATAAAATAAGTTAAACTTAGATTTAAGTGAAATTTAAAAGAATTAACACTCTAAAAGCTAAGCATCTACTTCTAGGCTTTTACATGTGTTTGAGCTCATCAAACCAACCTTACGATAGCAACTAAATTAAGTTTAGTGGACGGATAAGACTTGCTAAGTAAATTTTACTTAATGGTTTCTTTTTTAATTTATTCAGGTTCAGAATACATTCTCTTCAAATGTGATCCTTCTTTTTCGGCTCCTTAGTGAATTAACATCTTGGGCATGATGCAACTTACTTTTAAGAATATTTTGTTAAAAAGTAGACTACCCTTGATGTATGAGGAAATAATAGGGTCTGCTCTAATTGTATAAACAAGGGTATTGTATTAAACTTATGAAGTTATGTAAATATGGTTTAAAAGTATTGTAATCTAAAGACTCCTTTGTGAGTTGCCTTGAAGTTCGATTTTCTGGGAAGGCTTGTCAAGATTGGTAAATCTTGACAATCCACCGAAATTAACTCAAGATTGATACTTAGGTATTAAACTTGTGTTAAATTCTGGCGGTTCTGCCACACGTGGCAGCACGCGAGCGAGGGTGGAGTGGGGGACTAGGCGTCCCTGGATAGTAGGTGTGAGGACATGTGGCGGCCGGAGGAGGACGGTGGTGTAAAGGCCAGCTTTGGCCAACAGCGGCACGTGGGTGCGCTGCCAAAGGCGGCAGGCGGTGGTAGGTGTGATGCCCCCGGCATCTCGAAAGTCTTAACACGTGATTAGATTAGCGGTAGTCAAAGATTTGGCTTAATGATGTTTAGAGAAGAGCAACAACTAGGCTAGTAAATCACAAAGTCAAAAATTTTCCAGTAAAAAAAATGCAAAACCCCTGAGTGCACTTGTGACCTTAGTTCAAAATAAAATGTGATTTGGACCAAACTCTCTATAACAAACTTGTAGATAATTTTATGTAGATCAACTTTGTTATTGTGGTAACATGCACAAATGTTTAGGTGGAATTTTGAGTCGATTAATGAAAAAGACAGAAATCTGCCTAAAATTGATCGGTAAGGAAAATTCAAATTTCAAAGGAACAAAAGTCCCTATAATGCAAAACATCATATAAGAAAGTTGTAGATAATTAAAAACTACACAACATTAGTATAATACTCTTTCTCTGAAAATGAGCATAAAATAGACTTTAGGAATTTCTAAGTTTGCATTAAACCTTGGTCAAACTGGAGTCAGCAGGTTAAATTCAAATTTAATCATATTTAAACTTGGAATCTGACGTTACTCATTTTGACAAAGTGGTAGATCCTAAAAGGTACAACAATTCATTAAATTGGGTCCTTTTCAAATTCGGACTCTAGAATACCCAAAAATTCAAAATTCAAACAGGTCTTCCTGCAGTCAACAGGGGATTTCCTTTTTTTTCGAATTTTGTTTTCTCCATGAGTCGCTGACGAGCGGGCCCCACCTGTCGGGTCGCCTGCGCCGGTACTCGGGTGGGCCCCACTGCCTTCCTCACCCCATGCACCCGGTCCGTAGACCCCTCAGCCTCCTCCTCACCCCGACCCCACCTGTCGGCCTCGCCCGGCCCCTGGACCGAGTCCACCGCGCGCCTTCTCTCTTCCCCTCTCCTCCCGCTCGCCCACGCGGCGGGCGAAGGGCGCCAGCACACCGACGCCATGGGCGCCAGCGTGCCACGCGCCCGCCCCCGGCCTGCCCTCCCCCTCGCCCCGGCTTCCTTGAGGTCGAAGCCACCTCCCTCTCATTCCCTGCTCGTCTCCCTACCACTCCTCTCCGCTGCCCCGAGCTGCGAGCTCGTCGCCCGCCATGGCCGACGACAGAGCTCGAGCTCGCGTGCTGGCACCCTTGCAGCCTCCCGCGTCCACCCAACGCGCGTGCCGCGTTCGCCACGTCGTCCTCCACCGGTCCCCCACCTCAGTGGCCGCTTCCATAGCCCCTGGACCCTCCCTACCGTGCCGCCCGCCATGGCCACCATGGCGAGCTCGAACACACCGTGGACAGCCCCTTCGGGCCATCCCCGCATCTCCCTTCTTCTTCCCCCATGCTCCCCATGCTCCGGCGCTGCTCTAGGGCCCGACCATGTCCTTCCCCTTCGCCCGCACCAACAGATCGAGCGCGCCACCGATGGGGGCTGCGTGTACGGTTCACCTCCGGTTCGCGCGCGTTCCCCGTCGATTCGGGCCTCTCCAAGCGACGAAATCAAGGGGGAACGGTAGCACATCATCGGGAACATCTTCCTGGGGCAACACGGCTCCAAGTCCATGCCCCTACACGCGGATCCGAGCCCACGAAGCCGCCGGCCGCGCGCAGCCTTCCCCTGGCTGGAGGTAGAAGAAGGGGATGCGCGTTGTTTCGATTTAGCCCCTGATCTTTTGTGTTTTTCCGTATTCATCTCAAGTGCTGTGTGATGTGTCTTTTATATCTTGCGAGCTAGACCCTAGGATCTATGTTTAATTTCGTTTAGATCCCTGGCAGTGAGGAATTTCGATTTTTGGCAATACCTAGATCTGAAAACTTTAAAAATTCATAAAAAATAGAATAAAAATGCTAAAAATATAAACTTTGTTGCGTTGTGATCCTTATGAGTAAATCTACAGAATGAAAAAGAAAGTGATCCATGAAATGACATGTTTGCCCCCAGTTTCATGCATGCCTTGTCTTAGTAAATAAATATCAAATGTAGGTTAAATTGATTCCAAAATTTATGAAACTTGGAATGTGTGCTATTTATGTAATGTATTGGGCACTAGTATTTTTGTTGCCCCTAGCCCTTGCTGCAATTGACAGATCTACCCCTAATATGTTTTAGTGTATTTTATGCATATATAAATGCATGCTTCATAACACTGGTCTAGAAAAATCCGTAGAAATTATATTGTGCTCAATTGGTCCAGTGCAGCTTAGAAATAAAGTTTCATGTGTTTTGCTTACTGTTTACTATGTGCTACATTGGTATAAACTCTACTCGGGTTATTTAATTTTTGATATGTCAAGAGGAGACCTTGAGTATAGTTCACATGTATGATATATTGACTAGCTGAACTGGAAATAATGCAACAAGTTATGCATGTATTTTAGTAAACTAAGGGACCAAATAACTATTGCTTGTCTTTCTAGGATCAAAACATTAACATGTCCTCCTTCGGATTAGCAATGTGCTAGATTTTCACAATAGCACTTCTTTCTAATAGTTTATCAATCACCTTTCCGTCTGTCCCTGAAATAGTTGTTCATACGTGTGCTTGACATTCGGCATCTCATTCGCTGCATCATGCATATCATTCATATAGCGACGCTCACTGCAGATACGTGATCGAGAAGCAAGTGCGTGGAGCTACTTCGAGCAACGGTGTCCAGAAGACCAACTAAGACCCAAATACCACCTGGAGGCCCCTGAAGTGGTATTTGGAAGGAGGAGCTGTCCAAGTGATCAAGGGGTTGCCTGGGGCAGAGCCTCACAACCCGGCAAACTAACTTTAGTTTAGTTTGTTCAAGTTATCAACAACAAAGGTAGGCCCCTTAGGCATATACACCTACCTAGGGAATCTCACCACCCTTTATTTGATTGTGCATTTACGTTCAGGAGTTGTTTGAAACCCCACCTGCATAAATACCTGATATCCTAATTAGAATGGATAGGCCGAAGTCTATGCTTAGCCATGCTTAGACGGTAGAAGTCGAGTGAAGATATTCACTCGCGAGATGATAGGACTCAAAATGTTTGACAAAAAATGAATACGAGAGAAATATGATATGATATGATGTGATGAAAAGATGAGACCGGGCGGAGATATGGGCATATTACGATGAAAAATAATGAGAATGGTTTGGTGGACTCCGCCCAAGTCGTTTAAGGCCCGATTCGCTGTTCGCCTGCTGGTCGGCATAACATTGCTAGAGTGCTTAACCGGGAAATGGGACCGGTGAAGTCTTACCTGGGTTTGTCCGAAGTTTTCGAGGCTCCGCTCATCCACTTGCTGGAGGCCGATGGGCCCGGGGGCGCTTGTACTCGAGGGAGGGCTGACCCGGTGCGACCGTGGTATCGCTCCTAAGGGAGGGCTGACCCGGTGCGGCCGTGGTATCGCTCCTGAGGGGGCACAACCCGGGGGTTAGGTGAGGGCGCTTTGAATCTTGGGACAAGACAGGTGGAGATGGGGGCTATATGTGGGAACGCGATGGCTAGTAAGCATATACCCCTGGCATGATAGTTATTCCCGGGAATTAAAAATCGATTCGAATCGCTGATGCTCACCAGGTGTGAGAATGCCAGTATCGCACACGGGCAACATAGTAATAACTTTAATATCTTGTTCATTTAATCATGCTTTTTATATTACATGTTTGTACTTGTATGTTACATTTCCGCAAGCTCCTTTATGATGACATATGTGTTGGGATGATGATATATATGAGCTATGGATGATGATAATAACTATAATGAACCAAATGAGGCTTATACTTTAGAAATAAATGATACTTGAAAGTAAGGACTCACTTCTAGTAAGCTTGCGCGGGTTAGAGTCCAGACCACAAAAAGCCTTGCATACTCTCGAATGTGTCGGGTTGAAACCGCCCACGGGTAAGTCCTACGAGTACCTCACGTACTCACCCCTACGTTGTTGATGTTTTTATTTCAGGAGTATCATGATCGAGAATGACAATGGTGGGCTCAATGTCATGGCTCGATGTTTTATTTTCCGCTGCAAGAGTATATCAGGATTACGTTACGGTTTCCGCTGCGAGGTTAATTTGGAATTCTATTTCAGTATGATTGTACCCCATTTTGAGTAAATATTCTTAAACAAATCAATCTATGTTTGTACGAAATGATGGGTTGTTGTAATTGTTGTGGCTCTTTCGAGAGCTTAACGTGTGTGATGTCGGTATCCCTGGGTGATGGTTGCATCGAGTGCCCTTTTGGGTAGCTCGACGGACGACCGGGTTTAGTTTCGGCCTAACCACACTGCAAGTCAGAGGTGGCAGGTGTGCTTAGTTCGAATTAAATCGGCGGTTCCGCCACAGTAGGCGGCGTGCGCATGTGGCGGCATGGGTGAGTGAGGGGGTGGGGGCTGGGGTATCGGATGCGATGGGTGCAGGGAAAAGGCGGGGGCGGTGGAGAGATATGTGTGAAGAGGGACTGTGGTGGATACGGTTTGTAGGGCAATTTGTGGTACGGGATGTGTTTCCTCCGATCTTAACCATTTTTTGTGGTACGGGCAGCTGCTAACCGTCGTTTTTTACTAGAGCTTTTTTTGTTGGCCTCTTTCGAAAGTCGCGTCTTCTTCAACCAATGTGTTTTGAGATAAGCAAGAGATAGTAGGGACGAGAGCTAGTTCTAATGGCGATGTTATTAGCACAAAAACAAGGCAACGCTTGCTTTTGTTGACTTAGCAAAAGACAAACTACAGACAACAAACATGAGAAAGAAAAACAAACACACAAAATCTATGACATAGAAATGAACACACTAGCGTAGCTACTCGAATAGGACCAACTTCATTTTCTGGCTGTCAAAGGCTTCATTCTGTGATGGTGACTGAGAACTGGATCCTTCTTCTGGAAGTGAGAGCGTCAGTAGGGTGCTCAATTTTTCTCTATCTTCCTCATTCAAGAAGTTTACTGGGCTCTCTTCCTAATTCTATCGTTGCTCAAGTAGGGAATACTGGAAACTGGCTTGGTGAATTGGCTCTGGTTGTCTAGGAGGGTTTGATATTCCTCCTAGCAGGGGGTACTGCATTCCCATTGGTGACTGGTAGCGAAGGTCAAACAAGCTCTGGATTAGGGTTGGTTTCTTGCCTCTGGCGCAGCAGTCTGACTCTGTACTGGGACAGGAGGTCTTCTGTTATTCGATTGCGAGCTACCAACCTATCGTGCATAAGGTTCAGTTTGTTGTATTCATCATCCAGGGCTTGTAGATGAAAAACAAGGTAGGCTATGATAGGATCCTCAGTTTCCTTCATCTCCTTCAAGACTTTAATTCTTCTCAGGCTCGGGGAAGATAATTGGTATGCCTTCCAACACTGGGATTTCCACTAAGAGATCTATGTGTTTCCTCTTTTTAAGGGGCACCGGGCGGCCGAGGAGGATTGGAGTTTTTTCTGCCATGGCCCATTACTCCGGGAAATCAAGGGTCCTCTGGGTGAGCTTTTTATGCAGGTAGCTGGCATAATCCTATAGCTCTTTTAGGGTTCCTACTGCAGTGCCTGGCGTCCTTGGTGCTAGATGGCGTTGTGTTGCTGAGGCATTGTCCCAAGGGGGGGCCTCTTTGCAGCTGTGTTGTACCACTTGGCCAATTTAAGCGAGACAGCAGGGTCATATCCTTTCTTTCCTTATTTTATGCTACACACTGGCTATCCATTGGGTCATGCGCTTGACCAAGGTGGTCCATATCATGAGATTGAGCTATGTGTCCTTGTGATGGTGATGTGTCTTATGGCGGGTACTGGTTCCTTTAACATTGATCCATCACATCCGTTCAGCCTATCTTGTTCTAGCTCTTATGGTGTGTTATACAAGGTACCGGCTTCCTTCTTCTAGAAGCTTGACTAGTTGCTGAAGGCCATTGGGGTAAGGGAGGGCCAAAATACAGTAAGGTGAGGAGCAAAAAGGTTTTTCGAAATGGTTTTGGGTCTAAAAATGTCTCTCCATCCTAGGGTTACATCCTACGGCCAACCTACGGCTCTGATACCACCTGAAGCGCCCCAGTTTCCATAATGTGACTAAAATGTGCTTTATTACCATCCCAGGGTTTGGTAATCACATTCATACATCAGAGTGATACAGATCCGCCCTAACGGGTCGGATAACAAAGGGGCGCAGCCCTGAAAATCTAAGCAATGGAGAATAAAATGTAGACCCAAACTTCCACACGTCGCAGCTGGGAAGCAGGTCGTAACCCTTAATCGTCCGAATATTTGGTAACTGTATCATCTTCACAGGAAAAATATCAATAAAGCAAGGGTGAGTACATACGTACTCAGCAACCCACCTTCGTCCATACGGAGTAGGGGCATGGCTACATCTACATGCAGGATATATTTGGAGCTCAGTGATAGTTTTGCATAAAAATATTCTGTATGCAGGGTTGGAGCTAGGTGCCAGGTTTTATTCTTTTTAAAAGCAGGGTTTTTCTCAAAAAGGGGTTGCCACTGGACTTATCGGTCCACATGGCTCAAGGCTCAATCGACAACACATTGTCCACACCGCTACTGGGTTTTACCCCCATAGCTCCAACATCAAACCATTTTGTTCCATGCCAAACCAACCATTTTAGTTTATGAAAACCTGCTAATTGATGAATAAGCCGTAACTCATCTATACCAGTGGACTCAAACTATTCGAATAGGTTTTACTCTGATAAGAGGTTGTACTAATTCCCACAGGTTAGACTCAGCGACTGCTTACGGCCAAATAAGCGTCCGAATTCCAAACCAAGCCTTTGCCATTACTTCATGGTCTAGAAGTGCTTTAAGGATCAGGGCCACCGAGCCGCACCCTGGTGTCCCTCGACACCCCCTCGGCACACAACCCATTCCCTTCACCCATATGCGCCAACACAGCTGCCGCTAGACTATCTATTCTAGCTCGGGCCTAGCCAATGCCTCATACAGAGCGAGTGGTTGTACTAAAGAGTTAGGCAAGATAAAAATCAACGTGGTCCTTACAGGACACAAGTAGAACCATTCCACCTTTCCATTGCTCGACACCGCGAGCATCCACATATTCGGTCTTCTCCACAAAGTCCAGGACAGGGGTAACCGCGAGCTGCTAAGTTACCCGTTCAAACCCTGCCCTTTAAAATGGCTGATCCCGGCCCGTGGGCCGTTTGCCGGGGGTTCTTCCCCATTTTATTTCAAAACACACCCACACATCCATATTCCACAACCCATCAAGTTCCACAACCATAATCCAACTCACGTTAAGATTATGATAGATATAATTATATGAGCGATCCCACCTATGCGCGCGCTATATCTAGATAGGCTTAGGTGGCTATATTTCACTAGGTTACCTTGCAAAACATGCAGGTTTAATTGTGATTATCAGGCCAATGGTTGTGTTTGCAAAACATAGAAAATTTATAGCATCAAGTGGGGATTCCAGTGGGCTTGCCTACCATTTTGTTGATACAGATGATGGATCAGTCGATGCTGACGACTGACGAGGGTGTATCATCTGCCGAATGCGTTGGCGTACCATCATCTGCCGAGCACGTTGGTATACCAACTGTTAGGCGCGATGGTATGCCATCCACTGCGCAGGCTGATACAGCATCTGCTGCAAGCTTCAGTTGCTTTCTTCGAGCATCGCGAAGGTTCTCGCGAGGGGCATACCGATCAGAATCTCTGGTATAACCTACGCACACAAACAAATAAAAACACACACATCGAGGTATAACATGAGCTCAACAATGGTTTTGAGTGTGGTGGGATAAAAGAGAGCTTTGGCGGGGGATATAGATTATCTGAGGATCGGGTTTTGCTTACCAAAGAGGTTGGCTCTAGAGAGTAGCAGGGTCTAGGGGATCGTGTCGTGATTGGTCAGGCACTTTGGCGGGCACGGTAGCGGTCATTGCGAAGGTGCCATGGTAGTGAGTAGCGACGGTTGGAGTGAAAACAGAAACGACGAGATGGCGGTCGCATGATGACGCCAGGGTGGGGGTTTTCTGTAGGAGGAAGCGATGAAAGAGTAGGGCTCGATGGAATATGATTGGTGGGGAAGATTTCAGAGATCGGAATCATTTAGAACAGGGTTTGGAGAGACCAAGACAGGAACCTTTAGTATTTATGGAGAATAGGAGGGCAACGGCATCAAGCACCAGGCTCACAATATTTGTGCGATCAGTGCGAAGCATTGACCGGCCGTAGGAGGCGTCATGGGTGGCATGGCGGTGGCTTCCGGCTAGAGAAAAGACTATGTGGTCCATACAAATAGATATGGCTTGATTTTAGATGAATTTAGGAGCAAGAATCACCTGATCGGGGTTCAAACGGAGAAGATATGGAGTATTTGGTGTGAATGGGTAGCAATGGACTTTTTGGAAAGTTGCAGGGGTAGATATGGACTTTTGGCTGGCGAACTCTTTGGATTTGGCCCGCTGGCGATGTAACTTGGGCCGGGGTGTGGAATTCGGCCTGCTTTGCCCAAACGTGTGGTGCGCACATAGCGCGCTCAAGTGGGCCGATGGGCCGGCCCACAGGCACAGGCCGGGTGGATAGCAGGGTTGACAGCCGTTGTCGTGGGGGGTCCACCTGATAGCGAGAGAAGGCAGGGTGACGGTGTCACTGGGGCGACGGTGCGCGAACCGGTGGTTCGGTCGAACCAAGCGGGGGCGGCCTAAGGGAGTTCCTCGCCGGTTCTTGCCACCGGCGGTGGTTCCGGCGACGAGGCCTCAGTTGCGAGCACTGTGATGGAGGCATGAGTCACATGATGGGGTTTGGCGCTCGATAGGGGGGCAGGAGGTGGGCTCTCTACGCGGCGGTGGCACAAGTGCGCGCGACAGCGAGGATGATGCCCCGCGGCAACTGTGGTGGGGGTCTAGAGGAGGCGGCGGGAAGCTAGGAGGGTGGCGGAGTTAGGGGCAGAGCTACCCTGGCTGGAATTGGCCGGAGTGGCGGTGGTGGCAACAGAATTTGGTTACGGGGAGCTCACGGCGGGAATGGCGCACCGGAGAAGTGGTAGGGGGTGGGCAGCCGGTGTCCGCGGCAGGCAACGCTCGGTTGAGCCGCGGGCTGGTCACGGCGGGGAGGGAAGGGAGGAGGTGGCGGTGGGCAGCAAGGAGTGGCATGAGGAGCTATTTATAGCCAGAGTGGTAGCGGCATGGCTCGAAGATGGGAGGTCCAGATGGCGGCGCGATGCCGAGGTGGGGCGGGGCCAAGTGGCGGTGCCATGGGGTTTGGGCAAAGCGACTGGGGCCGGGACTCGGTGGCGTCTTGCGCGGTGGCACCGGCGTATCCCGAGGCGCTCCTGTCGTGCACGCGTGACGTGTGTCCGGCCCTAGGTAGGAGAAGGGGGCGCTAGCAGTTGGGGCCCAGGTGGCAAAGGGGGGAAAGGGTGCGGGCCCATTCAGCTGGGAGTGAGAGGCGGGGAGGGAGTTGGGCCATGGAGGCGTCAACCCAGGGGGAGAGGGAGCAGGCCGGCCTGGGGTGGGCTGTTGGGCCGGGGAGAGGGGAAAGGATTTTCCTTTTTCTGGTTTTGGTATTGGGATTTGTGGAAAGATTTTGAGGGGAATTTTGGGGAGACTTTTATAGAGGATTTTGTGGAGAAATATATTTTAGAATATTTTGGGCTATCAAGAAATTTTTGTTGAGCTCATATTAGTACATTCACAACAAACAAGCAAGATCTTCGAAAATTGATTTTAAATTAGGGAAAGATTAGAAGAATTTCGGGACGTTACGGTATATAGTTCATGAAGCAATCATTTTTCATCACCCCTAAAACATAAAAATGTATGCATGTCACTCATGCATGTATGTACACTTGGCATGCATGGTATGGTGTCGACAAATATTTATTTATGTTTAATTTGAGCTAATTCTTTATATCAAGAATTGCATATGTTACTAATTTAGAAATAAATACATGCATAAATTTCTTTTTTATTTCATCATAATAGCATATATTAGTAATTTGTATGGAGATTTGAAGGTTGCTTAGCTTCTTTCATATAAGAGAGAACTACTTTTTTTTTTGCCCTAAAAAATTTGCGTTTGCTTCTTTGGCCTCAAAATTATAAATCTTCTCTGTTTGGTCACAATTTTTCTTTTGCCTTCCATGGACATCTGGTCGTGCCGAGGTAGGACCGAGCCAAAATATAGTGCCAGGCTTCGGACCACCGGGTTAGCCCACACGGTTTGGACATCTATAGGCCTTAGGAAAAAAAACAGACAAAAGAAAACAAGTGCAATGGCGCGGCAGCAGTGGCGCTGCACGGTGCAGGCGGATGGGGGCACCGCTGCCTCCCCACGCCGCACAAAGGAAACCACCGCCCCCGCTCCAAATATTCTCCCCCATATCATGCAACCTTTTGACCATTCCAATCGGTCCCTAGCTCGTGCGATCGCTCGCTCGTGAGCACAGCAGCCAGCCGAGGCGAAAGGGACGAAAAGGCAGGCAGGGCAGGCGGCACGAGCGAGCGCACGTATGCGGGGCCAAACGGAGCGAGCCCGCACACGCACAGCACCTCACCTCTTTTGATCCATCTTTGGCGCAGTGGCAGGTGCGGCCCAAGTGCCTGGGTGTCCGCCTCTGCCCTGCCTGGATTCTCGTTTCTCTGAAAGCAAAATGTGGTGCACCATCTTCTGCAGAGCTGCTGGCTGTACTGCTCTTCTAGCACCAGCAGCCTCTCCGATTTCTCCCCTCATGTCATGTCCCAGTCCCAGAGCTGCTGCAGATATCTATCTATCTATCTGAGCATCTGCAAGACTGCAAGCAACTTGCGCTCTCAACCTGTCCTCTGACGAAATACGAGGAGAATGTGTGGAACCTGAAGCATCCGTTTCCATTGGCCCTGTTGCATGCTGTGGGAACTGGGAAAGGGAGGTTACTAGTTGCTACATGTACGTACATATGAATGTATATGATCAGGGGTCAGGGCCTCCTAGATAGACACTGCACACATGTATGTATGATGTATCTGCAGCAACCTGAGGCCGAGGCTTTCGTCGTCCGTCTTTTGGGGGGGGGGGGGGGGGGGGGGTGGGGGGGTTTCCGTCCTGGGATTCCAAAGCTACCTGCATGACACCACGGCCTTTTCTTCCGGGTGCGTGACCAAAGTGCGAGGTTGAATCAGCAAAGCTGTGTGCTCTGAAAGCTAGCTGGGGCTCCTCAACATTGGATTCAGCTCTCGGCGCCATCTCTGCCGTCCTGTTCCTCCCGGAGCCCGCAGTCCTGCATCTTGATCGCCCAGCGTTTAATTTTAACAGGTTAAAAGAAGAAGTTTTTCCCCTCTAAAAGTTAGTGAAATGACCCATTTCCAAGCCCCCAAAGTAGCTTTCCCCCCTCTCTCCCTCTTTTGAGAAAAAGAAAAGATGAATTTTTTTTCACCCCTCCTAGAAAGTGAAGGACACCGTACCTCAAGATCTACCCCTGACAAAAGAGCAGCTCCGAAAACTGCAGCCATGGCGAGTATCTGTACTAGTATGTACCACTGACCACTCCAGTTGTTGTCGGGCTGGTACACATGACTTTTCTCCGTCCATTCATTCATCAGCATTCAGCAATATAACAAAAACAAAGGAAATTTGCGGATGGATGAGTGAGTGCATCACATTCACAGATTCACAGCTGCAGATCGATTGCAAAAAAAGGTTGGGTGGGGCTCCGAGGTCATGGCCTCATTTGTACATTAGGGCAAGGCATAGCATGCCTGCTGCCACAGATCACCAAACATTGGTGGCATGTGCAGCCCCTCCATCTCCATGCCCATGGCCATATGTGTGCCTGCCTGCCTGCCTGCCTCGGCAGGTCATGTCATTTCACCCAGCTTGCACATTGGTTGCTTTGCTAGCTGTGCTGGGGTGGGTAACTCCCTTCCAGAAACACTGAAAAGAAGGATCAAAAGATATGACAAACTGCCCCTGTTAATGGGCACCTCCAATGATTCCCATTAGCCACTACTGTTGACCACTATTGTAAATGCGTTTCAACAGCTATGATGAGGATTGCTTTATATATACTGTATTATTATTCCTAGGGGGCATGGAGTTTGCAACTTTGCTTGCATGGAGTTGTGCCATGCATATATATTTATTATCTGCTTCTAGATATTGTAATCTATAGATACAAATCAGTTCAAATGCTAATTCCCTCGTCTTAAAATGAAAGCAGCATGAGAGAGCCTAACCATGCACCTAGCTACCAGGAGATTCATAATAACCTAATATACAATTGTATATCGTCCAAATCAAGCTTATGATGAGAGCTGCTACGGATGCCATGTTGAATAGTATTAGATAGTTTTTTTCCTTATCTTACAAGGAAAAAATATAAGATGTTTTTTTAGATCTTAATAAGGAGAAAGCTAGATGCTAGGGTACGCAAATGATCACTCAGTTCTTCTTGGGGATGAAAAGGAATATGCAGAGTCATGTCATTCCTTGCAGAGTTGCAGTGCATGCCTACTTCCTACTGTGCTTTTTATGCATGTAGGGAGCGCCTAACCTACTCTGTTATAGACTTTCAACAATCATGGATGAGGTACAGTTTTTTGTTTGACATTGTGGTTTCATTCATTGGCAAGTGAATTTTCAAAGTGTCAGACTGTATATATACACCTTGCTGTCTGTGAGGCACTTTTTTCTGTTATACAGTGAGTGAAAGTGATCATATATGTATGCAAGCTCATGTAGTAACCCAAAAAAAAAAAAACTGTCAGTCTATCTGACTAGCTGCATCCTGTGGTCTGAAACACAGTCCGAAATCATGTAGTAGTAGTATATTAATTCCAGTAGCAACACATAGAGACTCTCTTTTTTACTCTCTTCTCAAGCCAATTGAAATGGCAATAAAATCCTTATTGATGCACAAATAAGAAAGAAAAGATAGGAATAAATAGCAAGGGGCCCCCAAAAGCCTCATGCTTGGACACTGTTAGACCTGGAGATGGACAAATATTTCCCTCCAGAGCACCACCACACTAGCTAGGGCATATGCAAGCATGCATCCATGTGCCTCCCATCACAGGCAGCAAAGCATGCCCACCTCTCTCTGACGCTCTCTGCAGTAGCATCAACAAAATACAAACAAACCACTCGGAAACAAACAATTTTTGGCCTCATGAATATGAACAGCAACTTTGCAGGCAGGACCGCATCTTGGCAGGATCCCTGACCGCTCTTTGACCACCTCATTTAACATTACCGCCATGCATCATCCATCCACTTCCACTGCATCTCCTCTTTTTTACTCGTCTCCAGTCCATCTGCTGCCGCCATGGCTTCCCCACTGACCAATGAATGGTTCCTCTGCAGCTCTGCTGGCTGCGCCGGGGTTGAAGAAGACCCACACACACAGAGATCGAGCGTTACACAGAGCGCCGGGTGTCTGCTCTGCTGCATGCAGCTGCTTCTCCACACCTTCACAGACTGGCTGGCCTGGCGGTGCAGAGGCCAGAGGCCGCCATGATGGCTGGCTGGGCCGATCGAGCAGGCAGTGCCCCCACGGGCGTCTAAAGATCCAACCACAAAAGAAGAGAACAAATGGAAAAGGAGAAAAGAAAGGAAAGAAAGAATCCAAAAAACACAACAACAAACTGCAAATAAAGAAATCGACCAAACCCTGTTAATCTGCCAAAAAACCCCTCAATGTAAACAATTCTATCTACTTGCGTTCTTCCACTTTCACGTGGCCGGCGCCTGCGACCTCTTCCTCCTCTTGGCCGGGGGAGGCGAGGACGACGACGAGGACAGCACCTCATCGGAGCACCACAGGTTCGCGGCCGATGCCGTGGCGCTGCTGATGCTGCCTGCCGCCCTTGTCTGGACGACGTTGCCAATCGCCAGCTGCTGCATCAGTCTGTAGCAGCTGCTGATCTCTTCCTATAGGCAAAAAAACAAAAAAAAAAATGCTACGTACATGTACCTCCATACTTATAAAGTTGCAAGATGACAGCATGTCGTGTAACACTAATACCGGTTCTTATTAATTGTGTTACCTCTGCAAGGCCGATGCACCAGCTGACGGCGGCCCCGGGGCTGACGGACTCCAGCGACGGCGTCTCGCCGGTGGCGCAGAGCACGGCGGCTGCCGCCATGGACGACGGGCAGTGGTCCAAGAACTCAATGTCTGTGTCAGATCACATTTTTTTTTCACAGCTACATTAGATCGATCGATCTGCACAGCGCAGCACGTACTAGCCGCCACCATGCAGTGTCGGCAGTTCGTGGCAGACGTACGGACGTACACCCCCAGCCACAGCCAGTACATTACCATGTATTGCAGCCAGAATCACTCGCGTGGCCCGGGCGATGAGGCACCTCGCGTGCCGCCCTCCCGGATCCACCTTGCACGCGAAGAAGTCGATGAAGGTGAAGGGCGTCACCGAGCGGAGCCGCCAGTTGAGACCCGTCAGGACGATGAGCTCCATCCGGCCGACCGTCCCCGGCTCGAAGACGTACCTGCTGGTGCCCTCAACCTGGCAATGTTCATCGATATTATTGTCTGATGATGAAGAGCTCACGTAGGGGATTCATCAGGACGATCGATTAAGAGCACATAATAATCACAGTCGGCAGCGGCATGCATGCATGGCAAGTGGTGTGTCGTAAGTAATTGCCTGTAGGTCCAGGAGGGAGGGCACGAGCGTCTCCTCCATCTTGGAGGCCAGGGAGAGGCAGGTCACGGCCAGCAGCTGCATCGCCCACCCGTCCTCCTGCTGCGTCGTGCATTCATGGGCAAACGCACAAAAAAAAAAAAACACCGCAATAAGTATGCTGGGCAGCTGGAGCAAAGGATCCATCCACCAAGCCAAAGGACAGATCATGTAGTACTATGTTCTTGCATCTCTAGGTTGTTCTTTTGTTATGCATGAGCGAAACATGATAATAAATCTCAAACTTTAGTTTGAACTATATGTGTGTATCGAAATTAACTTCTTGTTCACAGGCAGCAAGGAGCCAAGGACCCCCCAGCCAGGTCATGCATGTAGGACCATGCATATCAAGATTTTGATGATAAGGATCTTCACATGGCAACCACACAAAAGTGCTGGTCATTCCTTCTAGGTATATATACACATGGGAAAGTTACACAACAAACACTGTTACATCAGCACTCCAATTAATATTCTGTTGAGAACAAACACCTGTACGGATTTTAAAAGGGTATATTACTTCCAACAAAGGTTGGTGAGGTCTTCAGTTTTTTCAGTCGTCAGAGCAAGACTCTGGATAACCCTATTATATTATCTTAGTGTTAATCCATCCCTGAAGTTTCAGAGGATGACCTCAGCGTGCCATATGGCCCATGCCTGCTTTTACAGTGGAGTCCTAGCCTAGTGTATATTCTATGGTTGATTGTTTCAGCCAAACATAGATAATCCAAGAGCATGTGCTCAGGAAAACAAGTGCAGCACAGGGCAACACAAGTCAGAAAAATAATGCTGCAGTTTCAACCAAGGCAGGTTCTCTGCATAAGACTTGGTGGTGCCTGCTGCAGAGAGAGATGCGTGAGTGAGGCCACACTTTGCAGTGCTTACAGCTAGCTTGGCCCAGCTTAATTGTGTTCTTTTTCTTTGGTTCAGAATTCAGATAAGCTTTCTTTCAAAAAAAGAATTCAGATCACTGCCCCCACACCGCACAAAAGCAGATATGTAGATGCCACCACTGCAGCTGCAGTCAAGCACTAGCTCACTGCAGGCCGGCCATGGCATGAAAAAAAAAAATGTGATGGAGGAGCCAAGGTGATAGCGAGGCACAATGATAAGGTGTTCCCACACATGATGATAAAAGCGTCAGCTGCTCTCGCACTAAAGCATGGCAGCAAAGGCGAAAGACCCCTCTGTCTTGAGTGCATAAACAAATCCCATGTCCCCCGGCAGCTGCCCCCCTCATTCCGTTCAGGGGCAGGACGGTAATTGTGCAGCCGATTAATTGATTAATTAATCCACCCGGACACGCTCTTCCAAATCCTTTCTTTTTTTTTTCCACACCAACATCAGCACTACTCCGCTTTGAGCATGAACTTCCCACTGACAGCTACCATACACACACTGTATGTGCTTGCATGGCCACCACACCGTACCGTGCTCATATATATGAAAAAAGAAAGAATTATTATGGAGAGAGCATAACTATAATCCAACCAACACACACACATGGTGCTCATGTGTTTTTGATATGCATGTGTATGGATGGATGTAATCTATTAGCAGCACGTAGTATGTGTATACTGTATAGCAAATTGATAAAGCAGCAACATGGCTGGTGCGATGGCGGCGGAGCGGAGGAGGTGAGCTTACCGGCAGATGGTGGAGGGAGAGGAACCGGTCCATGTAGTTGACGGCGAGGTAGGCTGTCAAGGGAAGAAATCCATAGTATTCTTGCACCTGATGATGGCCCGTGATGAAGGAGGCGAGAGAGAGAGAGAGAGAGATAACAAAATATGTAAGATCGATGATAAGATCACAGCAAGAACAGCATGCGAAAGCTATTAGCATGCATGCTGTTGAGTCTATCTAGGTAGAGGATATCATCCTCAAGCGACAAGCATCAGGTGTGTGTGGCGATTGCGTTGCGTCACCTACCTTGAGAATCCATGCAACCGCCTCGGCCCGGGCGGCCGGGTCGATGGACCTGGAGCGGAGGCGATCGGGGTAGTCCGGCCTCGGCGAGTACTCGGCCTCGCCGCCGATGAGCTCGGCGATGGAGCTGGCCGCCGGCTCGTCGTCGGCCACGGAGGAGCAGCACCCGTCGTCGTCGTCGTCGACGGCGTCCCTGGCGGTGCAGAAGGTACTGCCGCCAGCGGCCGCCGCGGCGTCGAAGAAGGTGGCCGCGGCGTCCTCGGCGCAGAGGAGGTAGGCGGCGTCGTCCGGCATGCCTTCGCCGGGTCTAGCTGGCGGTTGGGCCCGTCAGTCACTGCAGCTGCGCGGCCATTTGCAGTCGTCGTGCTCGTGCCCGAACGAGAGGAGTGGGCGGCGTAGTGGGCGCAGAAACTGGCAGGCGAGGCGAGATCGAGGAGGTGGTCGTAGTGGGACAAGTGATGAGACGGCGTAGTGTGTGTGAGCGATCCATGTGAGAGCACTAGAGGATATATATTTATAATACTAGCACGCCTAGCTGCTGTTGTTACACACTAGTCCTATACTAGTACCAGCTATCCTATCCTCTGCGTGAGAGCAAGTGCTCACCATGAGCATGAGGGTACTGTGGAGTATGCGATGAATGGACTTTGTACGAATCATCTTTGTGTGTTGTGTGGTAAAAGGGAATCGGTTCCATGGCTGATAAGTAGGGAATGATTGGTAAAAGGAACCGTCTCTCATCCCCTTCTTTTATACGTACACAACGTGGACCTGACCCTGCCTTCAAGGAATGCCTGACAAAGGACCCGCATGTCAGTGGCAACACTAGAGTAGGGACCCACCTGCCAGTGACAATCCACTGACAGTCCTGAAAAAAAAACTGACAGTCCTGGAAAAAAAAAAGAAATGGCAAGGGACCCAGTGCCAAATTGCAACTTAACTGTCGATACAAAGTGCTAATTAATGGCTTCCCAGCAGACGGTGCTATTACTTAGTAGCTCTCGCGACTGACAATCAGAGAACAGCATTCTCTTCTCAGGCGAAACGAAACGGGCTTAGGGTTCCTCCCGATGCAATTTCCTAATAAAGAACGTGACACGTGGGGGCCAGAGGCGTAAGTGACTAGGGTTGTTGGTCGTGCCACGCCTGCAGCCCCGGCCATGATTGGAGCACGGATGGTCAAGATCTACTCGAGCCAGGGGGGAGATCCGATCCGATCCGTCGTCTGCTGAGCCTGTCGATTCGGCGTACTGCTGCTGGCGAAGAGAGGGTAGGACACGGAGGAGTTATATGCTGTGCTGGCGCGCCGTGTGGCGCCTGTCGCCTACATGGCGGCATGGCGACGGAGGCACGGCTGCCTTTTTTTTGCTTGCACAACAGCTCCTCACCCCACGTACGGTACGGACCTCACACGGGCAGCTACTGTAGCAGCTACACCTCATGCGTCAGGTAAACCGTGTGCACACAGCTACTGTAGAACCGCACGAAGGAAGTGGCCACCGTATATACGGATAATAAAGGTATCTGTGGAGATTCAGGTATGCTTGCGAATTTATGCCTCTATCTACAATGAACCGATCCTAGTCCAGCCAAGCCACGCACTATATATAGGAAATATATAGGAGCCTGTATAGAAATTAATTCATGTTCCCCGCACACCAAGAACAAATGCTGGGGCATAGTAAGTAGTATTTAACAGCATATCCACGGGCCGAGCATATATAGAAGAAACATCAAAATATACCGTCCATACTCGAGAATGCCAAGAAGGTGTCTCCACCCAGCAGTGACAGAAAATAGGAAAAAAGAGAAAGGGGAGGACCATATACACATAAACATACACTGGACAGGTATCTTTTACATACCGTCACGTACGTCGTACATGGACCCGAGCCGCCGTTAATTAGAACCGCTCACGGGCCGCATCGTCCCGCCATCGCTGGAGCCACTGCACGCACCATAATAAACTCGATGGATCCTCCGGCCAACGCACGGCCGATCCGTCAGAGACTCAGAGCAGCCATCTCAAACTAGACACCTCCTCCTGTTGCTTCGCTTACCTCGCATGGTCCATTCAGCTTCAGAGGTCAGAGCCATTTCAATGGCGTGGACCCAGCAGCGGCCGCCCCCACCCTGCATCAGCACGCCCTGCGTGGCGCCATCGCCATGGTCCAACGCCATGGTCCATTCAATGAACTTTGTGAACACTACCAAGGGTGGCGGAGACCAGAGCCAGTTAGTGAAGGACGGAAGGACCTGTGGAGGATGTCATCCGGGGACACCGGTGCTTACGTTAACGTTGCAGCAACGAGTGGTTTCAATCGGGGTTGGTGGTGGCGCCATCTGCACGACTGTGAATTTTGACCTGCAAACATATCAGGCGGCAAACGATCGAGTGGCTCACAGTCACAGTGGCCGTGAGTAGTGACTGGTAAGGTTGCCTGCCACATTATTAGTAAATACTACTACTACCATAGCGTATGCAACTAGTTGCTGAAAGAGTCTCGGTCATCAGAGAATGGCGATGGTACGAATTAATTGCTCTTTCAGATAAAAGAAAGACCGTATCACACCTTCATCAGAATGAGAAGACCAAAATTCTGTGTTGCAACAGCTCAGGCGATGTGATGACGGCACTAATCTAGAGCTCTAGCTTTTAAGTCTACACTGATAGGGGGAGAGGCGAGAACTACACATACAGCAGCCGGTACAACAAACAAGAACTACTAATAAAAAAAAAGGAAACAAGAACAAGAACTAGCGCTAGTATTCTCCGGTCCACGCCTTCCAGTCCTTGTCGATATTCTTTTCAGCCCATGCGATCGCCGCTCGTGCAGCTTGAGGTGCACCAGGGAGCCCCCTCTCTTTGATCTCACCCTTCATGTCCAGGAATGGGTGAACCAGGAGCGTCCCCGGTCCACAGTAATCGTTTTCCAAGAATGTCCCTAAGATCTGGCAGTGAGGGCAGCCATATGTTAGTGCTTTTCCATACTTCAACTCTTGTACAAGTACAATGTTAGCATATGTAATGCAACACCAAGTTGTTTTGATGCCTACATGAAAAATCCAGGAACATGTGAACACACAGGAACAGTTCAATGTTCTAATCTAAATTAGGCTGCAGCTGGTGCTGAGAGCCTCGTCATTCTCAGTTTCACACCGGAATATCATAGTTGCTATATGACACATCAACTGACTAAGAGTTGCCTGAAAACACCTTATAATTAACATGCTTCACACTAGAAATCCCTGCTATGTAAAGATGTTTTGTACAGTCCTAGACTACGGTCTAGCACAGGAACACAAACATATGACAAATTCCGAATTCTGAACCATCATGGAGAAACATTCTGCATCATTCAGAGACGAGACACAAACTCCTCGTCCATCATTCATCAACAATTGATAAAGGTGTTCCTCTCAATTAAGTTGGTACCTCACTACCTTCCGGAACACTTTCTTTTAATTCAAAAATGCTGATTCGTTCAACGCACCTTTTGTACCATCATCAAACCAAACTACACGATTCCAACTCCAAACTGAATATGTATACACCAAGAACTGTGAAATGCCATGCCAGCACTACGAATTAATATAAGCAAACTAATGCGATTGGATACATGCCTCGGTGCAAATGTCGACGATCTCCTCGACGTGTTCGCCGAAGTAGTCCTCCTTCTTCTGCTCCAGCCGCCACGCCATGTGCTCCCTGAACTTGCTCGTCTCCTGAAACACCCCCAAAACCAAAAGAATGCTAGGCAACATCAGTCTTCGTCCAACTCAGTCAAGAGGAATGGAGGGAGAGTCCGACCTGCTCGGCGAACTCCGGGATGGGGTCCGGGAACTTGTAGTCCTCGTACCCCGCGTTCTTGGCGCGGCGGCACACGAACTTCGCCGGCCGCGGCCGGCGGCTGCGCAGCCGGAGCCCCATCGCCGCCCGGCGCCGCGCGGGGGAGACCGAATGCGTGGGCGAGCAGGAGCGGAGGGGCAGGAGCTGAGGGTTCAAGGCCGCGGCCGGCGCCACCCATGCCCTCGTCGCCATCGCCGGTGAGCGCTCGTGCTCGCCTTCCTTGAGGCTGGACAAAGACTCTCTAGTCTGTAGTACTCCTTATCTGTTCGGGGGGCGACCAAGTTCCGAGATGCCGTATGCGCTTTGCCGTCCGATCCCAAAAGGAAAGTCTGCGATTGGGCTATGTAAACCTAGACGGCTGCGATGGCCGGACACATCCTTCTTGTGTGTGCAGGGCTTTACGATCATATACCCACTTTTATGGGACCTACGAAGAAAAACAGGCAATGCTCATTCATCACGATTCACCTTGGAATGCTTGGGCCACTTTGTTTACAAGTAACACCGGGCCATCAAGTTATCAGAAAACTTGAAAACACCAGGCCATCAAAACAGAAATGTTATTCGCCAATCAAGGTTAATCTAATTTATTTTATTTTACATGGTACGAGTGAGTGATCAACAAACGAGGCTAGAAACACGAAGTGATAGAATGCCAGTTTATGCTGATGAATCACTTTCTGGGACAACTGTGCCGCCACATTGTGCTTTCCTTCATTTTGTGCTTACTGCCAACACAGCGATCTCGTAGCTGCAGGCTGCACGATAAAGAAGCAATCATCTGTCAGCAAACTGTAAAATACGGTGGAATCAAATGATACAGCTTCTCAGCATGGTGGAATGAAGTACGCAGTTCATATTTGCTCATTCCAGAAAATAGTTCTGATAAGCATCATGCGAGAAACTGATTCTTTGCAAAATTCAGCTTTCTGCTCACCATCCAAGTAACATAAAGGACAATGCGGAAATCTACTGCTTACAGTCTAGAACCTGCTGCGAGCATTATGTCCGCTTCAGTGAGTATTGTAAAAGAAAACTTACTCTTCAAAAACTCCTTACATTTAAGGATCTAGCCCTAAAAGGGACAGGTTAAATGTGTATGTTGATGAGCCAAAAATTGATTTAGGTTAAGTTGGATAGCAAAAGATCAATAGGACCATGGCCTGTACACATCACTATGGCAGGCAGCTGATAGCGAGATGGATACTCAAGGTAGGGAATATGCCTTATGAAATAGATATTGTATCTCAATGTCTGTAAATGCAACTGGGTGATAACCACTGGTCATACACAAGAAACAACTTTGGAAACTACCAGGTGGTAACTAATCATGCATACCAGAGCCTGACAAGTTAAATGCCAACACACCCAATGAACAGTAGAATCTACCAAAAAGAAGCTCTAGCCTCAAGGTAGTGGAAATCCCGATACAGAATAAGAGAAGCAAGATAAATTAAAGCTTTAATTTTATCAAGAGAATGGAATTTGACAAGTTGAGCATAGATATAGAAAGTAAGCATACAATCATTCCTACAAAAATCAGTTTCCAACTACATTTTTTTTCCTTTCAACTTTCATGGTTGATATATCGCTAGGTTGTCTAGGCACAACTTTAACTGTATCATTGTATCTCCGTCACTAAAAGAAAACACAGATAAACAAGTAGGAACAGTCAGCGTGAATTCACAAGGTGCGTCAATAACTGTACAAGTACAATATGGTCCCAAAGGTTTACGAAGCTGAAACCAAAAGGTAAGGACAATCAACTACAAAGACATACCAAGTACAACAGCAAGAGTGAGAACATTCCCAATCTTGGAGACCTGTTTCACGCTGTTCTTGTATGATTTGAACCTCTTCAAAGCAACATCCTCCTCTAAAAGCTGTAAAAATAGCAATGCAATGTGAAAAGCTAAAAAGGGGAAATACCATGGTTCCAGAGAGTTAAAAGGGGTATATAATCAGTCGAAAATATGCCAAGGAAACGCCAGTGTAGTGTATTAATAAACTAAACACTCAATGTCAGGTAGTGCAATATGAATACTCTATCTAGTAGCAGTAACAACAGTATTATACAGCTTGGATCTGGACCTTTTATATATGAATGGTTGATTTCTAACATAATGCGAAAGCCAAATACATGAAGATGTAGAAAGCGATCGAAAGCCACATTGAAATATGATTTCCACAAAAGATCCACGGTACAAGACTAAGTACTGAGGCCTGCACTCCATCGTATTTTACATACTGGTTTGTCTATTGATTGAGAGGCAAATTTTGACACGATAAAAAACACTGTAGTTAGGCAGTAAGATAGCAAGTACACAGCATCTGAATAGACAATATCAGCACGTATTAAGATACAACCAATACCGTGCAAGAGATTAATCACTACATCTATTCCTCAAATCCATTTCAATGATTCATAGGGGATCAGAGCACCAGATGGTATCTGATGCATTTGCTATTGCGAATCGCTTGCCTCAGTCCAAAAGGGGGCACATTTGGACGATCAATGGCAGGGATGGCATTTGTACAGCTCAAAGGACGAGGGCTAATTAACAGCGCCAACAGGTGGCAACCCTAGAAAGCAGCAACCATGAGCAAAGCAACGCAAAGCACCTCGAGGTCAGCCATCCTGGCCCAGAGCCAAGCCGCGACTTCTATACGCGATACTCCCGTCCCCAAAACGACCATCATCACCCACCCCGCGCTTACAGGGAAACCTCCCAATCAGAGACATACGCCCGCCCGTTCCACCCAGATCGGCCCGACGAAGGCTCGCGACCCCGCGGGCGCAGACCAAACCTAGAGGCGCGATCTGACTGCACATACCCACAAGTCGCAACGGGAATCCCCTATTCCCCGCACACGACCCCGCGATCGAAGCACCCCAAATCGATCGAGGAGGAGATGGTGAGAGAGTCGGGGAAGTGCTTACCGCTTTCTCGCGAGCGCCGAGCTCGACGTGGTAGCCCCGGCAGGGCTGGAGGCGATGGTGCGGCGGCGGCGGCGCAGAGCGGAGGCGGGATCGGAGGGAGGAGAGCAAGCCGGGCTGGGCCATGGCGGAAGCGGAGATGGTGGAATCAGGTATGGGATGGCAAAGGCGGCGGAGGAAGTCTGGGGAGTTGGAAAGGGTGCGCGGGGTCCCGGTGCGACTAGTCCAGCGGGGGGCAGCCGGGCAGGGCTCTGTGCCTCTCTGGTCCATGCTCGTTCGGTAAACTGTTGCATGTGCGAAACCGAGCGATCCGGCCTTGCCCTATCTCATTTTTGTACTACATACAATCGAAAGTATCATCCGTGATTCGGAAGAAAAAAAAACAGTATCAACTAGATCTCCAAACCTTCTGAAGAAACCAAGAATTTCGTTCGGCTTTTTTTAACTAAACGTGGTTATTATGAGCTCAATCTAGCCAACACAGAAGCACATTCAATTCATATGCGAGGTTTCCTTACATAAGGGTAACATGAAATCAAGTTAAAATCTTAAACTTTTTTTTCCAAGAGATTGAAAAACCTTAGCATGAACAGAATGATTAAAGGATACAATCTACACGACTACTAGACCGAAGCCATAGCAACATCAGCAGCCTAGGTCAGACGGTCAGGCATAAAGGATTCACGATTTGATTGCAAATGTTAACAGCAGACTCACAGTTGCAGCCTTCAGGAAAAGCTCGGATCCATCCAGCAAGCAGAATGTCCCATAATCTGAATCACTGGCTTATTACACGCTTTCAGATACAAGCTCCATGCAAAACCAAGCCCTGCGCCAATCTGGCTTACAATCACAAAATTTATACAACACTATGTTCTCAATATAAACTATAGCTAACCAAAGCCACGTGTATACACCGATATAAGAATGAAAAGTGTGGCCTTAACTGTCAGCACAATGTCGTCCAGGCAAGCAGCAACAATGATCCTGATCATGAGACGTGACGAGCACCCCCTGCCTGTCCACTTTCTGCTCCTTCCACAAATGGTTCTGCAGCCATAGGCCCCCGTTCATAATGCGAATGACAAGGCACTGTAGGCTATGCTGCTATTGCCGCCAATCTCTGGCATTCTGTAGTTACCGTCAGTTGCTCTGTCTTCTGTGGGATGAAATAAAGAAACGAGGAATGCTGCTGTCTGTTCAATGGTCAGCATGGTGCTCTCGTTTCACACTGGGACCTCTATTTGGAGATGGTGTTTTGCCACAGCCAGCTAATCTCATCACTGTAGGAAAATTCATGGATAAAAATCACCACTGGAATTGATTATCCATAGTGCATAGGTATGAAAACTTCCGTTTACCTCTTTCTCTCTCAAGCTCCTGGTCCAACTCTTCCTTCCACTTCCTCTGCCTTTCGGCGAAGCTGATGCTGTTAATAGAAATACACCCAATTAGATCACGCACTGTTCATAGCACCAAACAAATGAGTCTGCAAGTGCTTCAGCATGGTCAGGGTTTTGCAGAATATAATTTCAGTTCCAGAACATGGCATGGCGTATTGTAACAAACCTTGGGCTATCTTGGGCGTCAGGATGGATTTTATCCCCAAACTCGTTCAGTTGTGGAGAAGCTATTTCTCTCAAAATTCGGCTGCTCTCCACCACACTGCTTCTTGGGAATTGCTTGCTACAGCTTTCGGGACTTGTACTGTTCAAATTATCACACGTCGGTGATACACCTCCTGCCGTCTTACTTGGAGGTGACTTCCCTCGAGGGGGCAATTTTGGACTAAATGTAACTTTTCCCTTGGGAGTTTGATCAGCTGCCTGACAACTCCCTGCATTCACTGTGTTGTAAAACTCCTCATATAAAGGTGTTTGTAGCTTTTTCAGGTCAAGAGCCTGCCAAGAAAACCAGCAAACAGCATAAAGCACTAACAGTAAAAAAACTGAACTTATTCAATATAATAGGTACCTTCTCTTCAAGAAATGCCTTTATTTTTGACTCTGTAAGTACATCATCATCTTCACAACTTCCCTCGACAGGGAAAGTGAAATCATTCTCAGTTATGCTGCTTTCAGCATGTTTGGCTAATCCACGAAATTCCATTGATTGATGAGAATTTTGCTCTGGGCTTATGTCAAACTTGTTTTCCCAGTTATCAAATGGTTCAGACATAGGATTATAGCTCTGGAAACAACAGAGGGGAAAGTTAGCACAAGGGCGTAACATTTGATTCACAGCACCATTTTTTATAGAAAAAATGCAAAGGCAACCCCATATGCCATTTGGATTGAGATATCACTTCATAAGACGTTCTGTTGCAAGTGCACCCTTGTATGCTTTGTCGAGAAAACCAGCCCTGACCCCACTATACATGAGCCTAGCGCTGAATTTGCCTGTTTTTGCCAATGTGGAGCCCGCGATGCTAGCCGAGCCAAGTTTGTTCCAGTGCTTAGATATGCTTATTCATCATGTTGATGTGAAGAGATTGTGCAAGTAGCAAAAACAGATGTGACCACGCTTAATCTTTTCTTTGGTGATTCTATTGGTGGAAGCTCTAAAAATATGCAGGCTTTTCATCAGTTTTGTTCTTTTACTCTTTTAGAAGCATCTAACTTTGACAAAAATCACATTGGCCTCCACGTTGGCAAAATCAAGCCAATTGGTCACACATCATAGGGGTGGTAAAGGGCCCTCAAATTTTAGCTAGAAAATTTAAGGATCAGGCCTAAAATGGATCAGATCATATTACTATTCATTTTTGAACTAAAAATCATTAAGGGCTCATTTGGATTGTGAAGAAACATTTGGGTCATGACCCACTACCACCCCTACGCACATGTATGGTGGAGTTTTTTTTTTTTTTTTTTTGCAACAAAACATGTAGGAGGTTACCCCAACTTGCTTGGGATTAAAAGACTATGTTGTTGTTGTTGTTGTTGTTACAAAACATGTAGGAGGTGGGATCTTTTGACAAAATGTTACGGGGTGGTTTTTTGCAATTTTTCCTTTTTTAAATGCTCATTGCCAATGTGGAAGCGATACTTAGAAAAGTCAGTGTCTCAATCAAAATTCTTACAGATCCAACTGCTGGATAGTCATCCTTGTCAGCAAACTCACACATGTCATCATCATCACAGGTACCCTCCCATAATGGCTTGGTTTTTGATGATTTATTGGAGTTCATAGTCGACCAGTTGGAAGAATGATTCAAATCCCTGGAAGCAGTTAAATAGTTCTCAAAACCATAAATAGAAAAAGGAATTGACAATGAACAATCAGCTGAGCACAGGAATTGTAGAATTTACATACAAGCCATTTGGCGTATCATGTCCAGGAATCTCATTTAAAGTGTCCTGCATCATTGTTGACATTTTATTAAGTTAAAAATGTGGATGAAGGTCCCCCCAAAAAAGTGTATGAAGCAACATCAGACTATGCTAGTAATCGAACCTTGTGTGTTGCATTATTGAGCGCCTGCAGGTCATCCGATTCTCCAGTGACAAAAGGATGCTGCAAGAAATTGTTTCAAGAAGTCAAAATAACAATGCAGTATGAGCATACCTTGGAACCACAGGAACAGCACTAGCTATGTTAAGAATTAGTGGACATATACCTTTAGTAAGTCTGATGCAGTAGACCTCAGCTCTGGTTCCCTAAAAAGAAGAATAAATAATCAAGGCACCAGACAAAATATCTGAAAAATTGAAGTTTCAGTTGCAGGAAGTTTCCAAATTCATTCGGGGGATTATTGGTTAAGTAGAACAAACAATCAAGGCACCAGGCAAAACATCTGAATTTAATGTTTTCATCTGCACGAAGTTCCCAAACACATTTGGGGGAAATGTTAAATGTAAGGTATAACAGTAATAGGCATACTTCTGCAGACATTTCAGCAGAAAATCCTTGGCCTCTGGCGAGAGATGTTCAGGTATAGGTGGGTGTGACTTTGTAGTTCCAACATGAAATAGAAGAGCAACCTGAAAAGATTTTCTTAGCGCATGAAATAATATTTTTTTACAACTTCCTAGCATAATGGTGATAAATACGTACCTCTTGATACTGCTGGCTCCATGGTGGTTTGCCCGTTGCCATTTCAATGACTGTGCACCCTACACTCCATATATCCGCAGAGCTGAAAGAATGGAATGGTAAGGATTGGTTTGCTAAATAGATAAAAAATAAAAAATATACATGGTTCTGGAATAGTCTTCTATATCGGGACTGGGACAATAGATGTAGTTCAGAGAGAACATCGAACTTGTATGATCCTTACCGAGCAATGTTTTTTCTGTCCTAGAAAACTATAGATTGCACAAAGTGTATTATAGTTTGAAAGCAGGTCCACAATTTTATTTACAAAATGTATCATGTTAAAAGATAGATGAAGCCTAAATGTGTTTATTTGTAAACAGTATTCCTGATATATTATCATAGCAAAAGAAAAGGATGCCTTAATTAAATACGGGAAAGCATGAAACAAGGTGGTGGAAGAGCTTCTAGACATACAAGCTATGCCCACTCCCAACAATGACTTCGGGTGCCATCCAATACGGTGTACCTTTCATCGTTTTGGCTGCTGTCACAGTAGCCTGACAAAGCATGACATACTGTTGTAAGCGCATTGACATAGAAAATTAGGAACAACTTGAACAAAGAAAAAACATCATATCTTCAGATGAGAAAGATACAGTCAGTCATGTTAGTACACCAATGATAAAAAAAGGGAAAAAATTCCTTATCTGCCATTGAAAGAAAACTAAATGCCCTTTGTGCCACTGAAAACTTTTTCATGCCCTATCTACCACTATCGCTAGTTCAAGAGGATAAGTGCGGCACATGCTAACTGTCGTGACACTACTATACCAGATTACCAGTGTACCATGTGCCAGAAGACAAGAAGAAAATGATGATAAGATGGGTATCATTATCACTTGCCATTTCTATTGAAAGTATCAGCAACATACCAGATTGTTTACTTTATGTAATTTAATATTGCCACTAATAAAGATGACAACAGAAACAACAACAAAAGCCCAGTCCCAGGTCACCAACCAAGTTGGGATAGACATTGCCACTACTAGAATAGAAATTATGAGCATCAAGTCTTGGTTGGGATTGTCATATGATTCCATGAGATTATCATGACCAACAGTATTCTAGGATCTTTACGCTTGCTTTGACTTTCCCCTGTTTTTTAGCTCCACTATATAAATTGCAAGTAGTTCAGCAATAGGATGAAAAAAATGGCAATTTAGATCCATGCCACTCCCATTTTTCAAAGTTGGATTTCATGTTGCAAATCATGACACTTAATGGCATTTCAAACAACATGGAATCCAATTTTGAGGAATCGGACTGGCATGGGTATTCCTCATTAAAAAAAATATGTGACTTCCTGAATCTAAGCCAGAATGGGACTTATTCATTATTGATTAAAAGGAAGACTCTCAAGTTTCTCTTGTGACTAACCCAGTCTTATTGTCCAAGTTTGATAAGTTCCCTCGATTAAAAATTAAAATTCGGCCTCAGGAGCACACTGATCATTTTGTTTTGATCTTACCAACTTTGCCACTTGCTTAGAGGCCCCAAAATCAGCAAGTTTGATGCACCCTTTGTTATCCACAAGAATGTTTGCACCCTGAAATTTAGCAAAATTCCAGGTTCAGCAGAAGAAGCATAATAACAGGACAAGCAAGGACAAAGATCTGTGATTATATCTTAAGACTTCAGAGTTTATACCTTTATATCTCTATGTATTATTGCATTGCTATGCAAGTACTCCAATCCTTGCAAAATTTGCTTGGTGTATTTCTTAATGACCTGATCAACATACATAATGAATAAGTTCCTCTTCCGATATGAACTTACCAGGATTGCAAGACACACGGATTGCTGATTACTTACAGGCTCTGGGAATGAACCGAGCTTCCCCAGAAGTGACTGAATGGACCCTCCAGGGACAAATTCCAGCAAAATATTTAGCGTGTCTTCCTCTCGAACAGTCCCAAGATACCTCTTTCAGACCAAACAGAGTAAATCAAACAACAACTAAGCAAACACCTAACGGAAGTTTTAAAAACAAATTCTAATCCATGTTGCATCCACTCACGACAATGTTGGGGTGCGACAGGTTCTTGAGCAGCTTCACTTCTTCTTCGAGCTCTTTAATATGTGCCTAACCACCAAAACCGAAATCAACACCTTGTATCAGACAAAAGCCTCAAAACTCTGATCCCGTAGCAACACAACAGGTGGTTGGAATAAATGCTACTCACTTGGGCCTTCTCCCGCGTGGCGTTGCTAGTGCCGATCAAAACCTGCCAACGATCACAGGAAAGAGAAAGTCATTACTCGGAATGACTCCAAAACTTCAAACGGCAAGGACATAATAATAAATCCCGCGAGCCGACCACCTTCACCTGCTTGACGGCGAGGAGCTCGCCGGAGTCTAGGTTCATCCCGAGGTAGACCTGCCCGAATGCTCCAGCCCCGATCAGCTCCCCCTTCCGCCACCGGATCGGCGGGTTCTCATCTCCACCTCCGCCCGACTCGTCGGGCATCGGCGGCAGCATCCGGCGCGGCGGCGAGGGGCTCTTGGTGATGAGGCCGAGAAGCCCCATCCCGCGAGACTTGCGGAGGCAGGAGCTGATCCGTACGCCGATGCCTCCGGGCCCCGCGCCAAACGGGCCCGTGGGGGCCTCCGGGCCGCCGCCGGCGGCGGCAGGGCGGAAGGAGATGGAACGGCGCACGGAGTCAAATAAGTCGTGGAACCCGGCGCCGCCGCCGGCGTCGTCCCGTCGCATATCTAGGTTCTAGCGCTTGGCACGCGCCCTCGTCGGCGGCGGGCGGCGTGAGGCTGGATCGAATCGAGGAGGAAGTGTCGAATGGGGAATGGAGAGGACGCTCTCGAGTGCGGGGTTTTGAAATTTTGGGGGTTTGCGGGGCGGCCCAAGGACGGAAATGCCCCTCGCGACCGTTAAGCAAGGGAGCATTCGGGAGTGGACAGTGGAGTGGTTCGGCTTTAGCGCAGGGCGCCGTGTGGACGCGTTGATCAGGGAGCAGGAGACTCTGGATCGCGTGGCAAATGGTTTCCAGGTAATCAATACGGTACCACTTTAATAGTTCATCTGATTTTTTTTTATGTAACAGGTTCATCTGAATTTACAAAGAATAGCACGGAAGGCGCGTGTTGCCGCGCCCGTGTATGGTTTTTTTTTTTTCAAAAAAAATCACCAATGTTAAACACAAGGACGGAATTGCCTGCCAATTTGAATATCGTTCATTGCAAGGATCATTGTTATTGGCAGTATTGAAGGAAAACATATAAATAATTAACATATAGATTGGATAACATTGTTCACATCTCCACACGAGGCACATTTGTTTTGGGTGATCAGTGGTAGTTATATCATCACTGAGCGCCATCATTAGGTCTGGCATCACGCAAACATGCGGGTACATATTATTGGTCATACCAACGATTTAATGTACATATGCCTCGGATGTGTTTTCTGAGCCCGGCATTTAGGTCTGTGTTAAAATTTAGCACACATCACATCGTATGTTCGGACGGTAATTAGAAATATTAAATGTAGTCTAATTATAAAACTAATTACACAGATGGAGGCTAAATGGCGAGGCGAATTTATTAAGCCTAATTAATCTATGATTAGCAAATGTAATACTACAGTAAACATTCGTTAATTATGGATTGATTTGGTTTAATAAATTCGTCTCGTCATTTAGTCCCGTCTATGTAATTAGTTTTTTAATTAAACCATATTTAATATTTCTAACCAGCGTCCGAACATCCGATGTGACACGTGCTAAAATTTAGTCACCGGATCCAAACACCCCCTTAAACCATCCAAAATATAATACCTTGGAAGTATACATGTCCAAATGGACGTGCCGGCACGGGCATGCCTGGGCACGGCACGATGAGCTCACGTGCCGTGCCGGCCGGCGCTGCCCAGGCACGGCACGGCACGGCTCACCTTACATGGGCCGTGCCGTGCCGAAGGCACGGTGATCCCGACGGTGCCGTGCCGTGCCCGTGCCCGGCAGGGAGGAAGAGTCGCGCCTCGCGCTAGATCTGGCTCCATGGCGACGGCTCCAAGAACAACAAAGATCAGAGAGGAAGAGAGACATAGCGGAGGCAGCCTCCAGCGCGGAGACGAGCGGCGGAGGGCGAAGCAGCCGCCGGAGCGGAGGCGGCCTTCGGCGCAGAGAAGGGCGGCGCAGGGCGAGGCGAGGCGAGGCGGCTCGGCCTTCGGCGCGGAGACAAGCGGCGTGGGGCGAGGCGGTTCGGCCTCCGGCGTGGAGATGGGCGGCGCGGGGCGAAGGCCGCCGCCGGCGCTGGGCGAGGCGACTCGGCCTCCCGCGTCGAGATGGGCGAGGCCGGGACGGGAGCGGACTCAGCGGAGACGAGCAAGGGACGAGAGGACGGAGGAGTCGGGGTCACGCGAATTGCGGCGGGCGGCGGCTGAGGTTGGGAGAGGAGTGATTAGGGTAACGGGAGGGGGCAGTGGGCTGAGGTTATATCGGGCCGTTGTCGGGCCGAGGCCTTTACCGGGCCGTGCCCGTGCCTGCACCACGGGCCAGCCTCACGGCCCAAGTACGGCACGGGCCTCGTGCCGGGCCGGCAAGGGCACGGCGGCCTCCGTGCCAGGCTGGGCTTGGGCCGGACTGTGTTGTGCCAGGCCACGGGCAGTCCGGCGGGCCGGCTGTTTTGGACATGTATACTTGGAAGTTATGCCAGTACGGAACCTCAGTTTGATTAGGATCTGTATCGAATAAAATGTTGTCGTTGTAAAAACAGGCGTTTGATCTTGCTATATTTGCCAATAAAACATATCTTTAATGTTTGACATTTAAGTATTGATTCTATATATTATCTTTTAAATAAGATAAAAATATTTTGTGGTAATTGAAAATTAAATAACTGTACCTTCTTTCTCTTTTTTATCAATCATTAGTGTCGAGACGCCGTCGAATAGGGCGTTTGGCCTCCGATTGTGTATATTCACTGGTGGGAAATAGAAAAATAATATGTATTAGGTTGATCGATGAATACAATATCTCATTTGTTAATGGTTGATTTTTTTTTTTGCTTAGTCTGATACTGAATCAATAAAATTTCATAATGCAGATTTGGCTACTGAGTTCCTGTACAGTTGTAGTACCTTTGTTCTTCTTTGTCAGATTCTTCATGAGGTGTTTCTACAGAACCCTTTTGATCACCGGTCTTTGCTAAAACAATCCGAACACAATGAGGAAAAATGTTCAAATATTGAAATCCAAGTATGATTAAAGAACCCTGTAGTTTATACACAATGATTATTGAGCGAGAAAGCCTGGCCTCAGGAGGTGGAATATACATGTCTTGAGCATGTGGAGTTTCTGACACGGCAACCTAAAGAGAAAATGACTTTAGGGGGTGTTTGGATCCATGCATTAAATTTTAGCACCCGTCACATCGGATGTTTGGACGCTGGTTAGAAGTATTAAATATAGTCTAATTACAAAACTAATTACACAGATGAGAACTAAACGGCGAGACGAATTTATTAAGCCCAATCAATCCATGATTAGCAAATGCGATGCTACAGTAACTATCATTAATTATGAATTATTTAGGCTTATAAATTCGTCTCGTCATTTAGTCTTCGCCTATGTAATTAGTTTTTTAATTAAATCATATTTAATACTTCTAACTATCGTCCGAACATCCGATGTGACACGTGCTAAAATTTAGTCACCGAATCCAAACACCCTCTTAGTATCCAAATGATGTGACTTCTGCATGAATCAATCTAAAATGAGTCAGTATGGACACCAATGATGTAGGAGGTACAGAAGGGCTTGCGGCTCTTGTATACGTAGGACAATCAATGGTAGATCCTGAGGCAACGTCCTGTTATAATATTAATGTATATATTAGATGATGTGACAGTGTTAGCTGTTATTTTGTGTCTACAAGGATTTATAAGATGTAAACCTTGGTAGTAGTAAACACAATATCTTGAGGATTTGGTTCGTCAGTAAGATGATGTGCCTCTGTTGTTAATTCAAAAGTGCCACGTTGATGTGTGGGTACATAACATTTATGGTAGAGAAAAAGTTAGTTTATACATATCAATAAGGATAGAACGGTAAACACAATATAACTAATTCTAAAGCGATGATAAATTTGATATAGAGCAATATGGCGTACCTTGGACAATGGCCTCCAATTCCGGATTGATAGGTGTGCGTTCTGTCAATGTATCATGCACTGCACCTAAAACAGTATCAACCTGATAGGTGATATTCTCCTGTTGGAATGAGTAAGGTGAGACACTAACCCGTAGCTCAAATTGTCTGCTATATATTGCTGTTGCTGTTATTTGTTTTGGTAAGAATGTTCCCATCCCACTATTTGATTCGATGAGTTGCCCAATAGGGATCCCGATAATTTCCTCTGCTGTTGGACCGAAAAATGTTAATTCCACCGTGGGCGCATCTTTGCTAGAAGAGGGTGCTTTAGGATCCATTGCTGTAACCGGGAGGAGGTACCTAATATTTGAATAGTTAGTTATGTTCTGGGTTTTATTTTTGATATAGCAATAATTCATAATATTAATATATATTAAATTTTTGGAAACTTACCACGGGTTTCCATCTTTGCCGAGGCAATTTGGGCGGGTGCATTTTAGGATGCCATTGTTTTCTTTCAACCTTTTGTTGCATAGCTCTCACGCCAAGTACCACCAGGACTTATTAGGCACAACACATTTAACCTTTGCACAGATGATATATCTGTTATTCTGTTTTACGGGGAAAAAGGGTCATATTAAACACCTGTGAGTAGTATTCAAGGTAATATGTTATAAAGAAAGGGATCTCACATAAATAATATGAGGATTTGTGAATTTTGATAGTTCTGCAATACTGATATTTTGAGGGGTGGTTTCTCTTACACTTGGTCCGTGTCAAACAGGTGGAGTGATTACTCCAATACAACTGCATGGGTATATAATTTGACATGGTTATCTATAAATTGTTGAGAGCGATATTAGTATGCCATGGTATGCTTAACATATGAATCGAAGACACACGATATGCACCTATTGCGTAGTGCAGTAGCCTCGGGGAGATCAGGATTGGCATAGCATTTGCATAGTAAGGATCCTGTAGTACCAACCTAGCTGCAGGACAGGAAAAAATGGTTAGGAGGGAGTTGATTTATGCACTGTGCGGGTAGAGAATAAACCCTCTTTACTTTAGAGTGGGACTACAAAAAATAAGTGTACACTCATATTTGGCAGACGTGACGGCAACCAACAGAAGAACATTGACCGCATCGAATTGTGCAGCCACATCTCCCCACAGTGTGACACAGATATCTTCTCTGAAGTAAAAAAAAGATTCGCTTTGGTGCATCAGATGTCAAACATTATAGGCTGTCGCTCTATGGTGAGACATATGAAATAGCAAAAAAGTGTCCAATAGATACCGGCCATTAGTTATGTATACATTTCGCATAGATTTTGGCCCCTTTCCTTGTGTTCTATGATTTAACTTGAGAACAACCTCTGAAGATATCAATAGTATATGTGTATGCATGATAATTACTGCAGTGATGATTTACTACTCTTTGATGCTAACAATATTCAACGTACCTGAACAGTAGTCAGTGATACCCTCTCTTGCATGGAGTTCTTCATACAGCACAATTGCACAGGCATACCGCGGGAAAGTTTCGGGCACAAGATTGATCTGGTATAGTTCTGTGTGCGTTGTGAACCTTGCCATGTAGTCATGATCAACCGGCTTGTACCTGCTGTGAGCATTCATTACCTGAAAATACCTAATATAGTATATCGTATCCTCTTTAAGTTTACTTGAAAATTTATTTATACAGTTTTTCCAGAATATGGGACTCCATAGTTGTACCTTGAAACATGGATTTTCTATATCAATTTGTTATAAATGTATCTTGGAAGGAGGAGCTATGATTTGGGTAAACAATGATGTAATAAAATAATGTGCTATATATTATTTACCTCAGCATCAAGAAGGATAAAATCAAGTCTCCCAAGCTTTGATGGGTCCTGGCTATTGCGGGACTGCACAAATCTAACAACACGCACACGTACTGTCCATTACTGGGATTCCGAGTTCACGCCCCTTAACATAGAGTGATTCACGATGTATCCTGCAAGGGAAAAAAGAACAAACATCTATAAGTGAAAGCAATAAAGGAGAATCATGAATCTAAAACTTATAGGCACTGCACAATGTATTACAATATATGGATAAGCGTATATCAATCATCCTCATCGTTTAGGAACAGTGGCCACACATAAATGTATGTGTAGAGGAACTCATAATTTTTTGCGAACACATTAACACATGAGAGTTGTTACGTAAATACAATATTTAGTACATCTGAAAACAACATAAGATTTGATGGAAAACTAAAGTAAGGATAAAATTGTAATAGTTACACATAATCTAACACTTCATTATAGACAATTTTCGTAGTTATGTCAGTGGGATCTCCGTTTGTATCTTCGATAAGCATCTTTAGTCCATGTTTTGAGCTAACTCTGGATACTGCAACATACAATTGGCTATGTGTGAACACAGGCTAACATAGGTAGACACCAACAGTAGGTAACTTTTGTCCTTGGCACTTATTGATTGACATTGCATAGCAAATTTTAATCGGGAATTGATGGCGCTGAAGAATAAAAGGCCACTTTGTACTTTTTCCATTCAGAACAATTCTTGGTATGCAAATCATGGTCCCCAAGGCGTTCGATTAAAATACGCGTGCCTTTGCATAATCCGATAGACTGATTAATGTTTTTGAGAAGCACAACAGGTGTACCAACTTTCAAAGCAAGTCGGTGTTGAGGAAAATTATTGATAACTATTGAGTTCAGAACTTCCGGTGGATACAACATTTCAAAATCCGAAGGTTGTTCTTTTGCATTGGCAATAGCATCAAAACTAAGGTATTCTCTAACACCTCCTGGTACTTTGTCAACCATGAAACTATTTATTTCAACAACAACAGTGTTGACTGAGCAGACTATGCACCGTTCAGCAAGGTAAGAGATGTTGTGATAACAAAAATGAAAATTGGGGTATATTGCATCGCAGATTACAGGTAATTTTAGTCCCTTAGAAAAAAGCAACAAATCTAAAGGATCTTTGTTAATACCATCATAGTTAGGAGGGCCTTTGGCATGACCCTCTCCTATGGCCAACACTCGATCAGCAAAGGTTTGCATGGAGAGTTGATCCTGCACAGGTAGGTTTGCATTGGCCAATCTCATATCGCTATGCAAACACTTAACTGTAATGTGTTTCCATAGGTAAGAGCCTAACAAAGAGGCCTTCACTGTTTCTGTACGAACTCCACCCTCGATAACAGGTAATACCTGCCTGAAATCTCCTCCAAGCAACATTGGTTTCCCACCAAACGGGATGGAAGCATTTCGTGGTTCATCAATTGATAAAATGTCTATGTACCAACGATCCAAAGCTTTAAAACAGTGCCTCATCCCATATAATCAGCGAGGCTCTTTTGATGAGTCCAGCGAGATCGGTACCACGGCCTATACCACATAAGTTTTGTTCATGGATGTCAAGATGCTACACCACAAGACGCCACTGCCAACACGATGTGGTCTTAGGATCTGAGAGCGGCAAGGATTGTGTTCCATAACAACGTCTTCCCTGTACCACCATGACCATATATGAAGAACAGAAATGGTTGACGTGCGACAATGGATTAAACGACACAATCATATATGGATCTCTGTTCACTATTAAGTGCAGCAGCCATACGTGTGGCGTCAGCAAGCAAAGTGGTTCTATCATATGATAATTCTTCCAGTATCAACCTATTTGCGGAGGTATCACATCACCTATAGGCAAACCAAGTGCAGGCCATTGTTAGAAAACATGTGGTCTAACTCTCTCATTAATGCAGACTGTAGAGAACTTTCTGAAATTGTGTAACAGGGACTATCAACCACCTGACGTAGCTGGTATAATATATCATCAGCCATGTACTTCCAATATCTATCAAACAGTGCCCTTACATTACCTACATTACAGTAAACCAACACAGTCATGAAAAGATTCCTCAATTGGCACGTAGATGCCCAGACAACAGCCTCGTCAAAAAGAGAAGACCACTCTGTATCATCTCCGATTAAACCTCGAGCCTGTCATGCATCCCGAAAAGTAGGATATATCTCTCCATTGTATATTCTAACCTCTTCATAGTTCTTGTCACCACGAACAACCATCAGAAACATTCTGAGGTAGAACGTTTCTCCAGTGGTTGGGTGCACATATCTAAGCCTGCCTAATTTAACTCTGTGCTTGCGAAAGTTCCATATCTTTTTTTTAGTGTCCCAGGTATATCTGGAAGGGAACCGTGGATATGTAAGATCATGGCCTACAGTGGATACTCTGTTTGCGGTGAATCACTCCTGCCAGGATTATCGATGACCTCGGTTAAATCCCCATCTTCATTGACAGTGACAAAATTGAGGCCAAGCAAATGCACAAACAAACGCTCCATAGGAGGGAACTTGTCATGTATTTTGAATCAAAACAATCGCTAATTTGCCTCACAGCAAGACAGATATCTAAACTTTTTTATCCAGCAATTTCATCAATACCCTCGTCGTCAACGACGTCATTAGTAGAAGGGCCCGCCTGATCAGGTATATTCGAACTTTCTGTATGTTTGGTCTTATAAAATTTAATCTTTGCACAATCAAATCCTTTGTTAATTAATTAGGGATTTATAAATATTAAAAAATATTTTATTATTTTTGAAAATAGAAAACGATCATCCGCTACCGCTTTAATAGGGTTTGAGAGGGTATTTTGTCTGGTTTAGTTAATTCGAAGGCTTAAATTATCTGGTTTTGTAGTTGAAGATTGAAAAACGAACAATTATGGCAGTTTAAGGTTGTCCAATAGACTTTTTTTTTCTAAATTTTAATGAGGTCGAATTTTCGTAGGACATCCAATCCAACGACTCAGGCACTCAGCTCAGCTCTAGCGGTCTAGCACCCTAGCCGAATAGCACGCCTCGAACCCGTCCCCACCTTTCACGACACGGCACGCCCATGCCATCGCTATGGCGCTGCACCACCTTCGCCTCACGCCGCTCGCACTCCTTCGCGCCACGAGTCTCCTGCCTCGCACCGCGCACTATCGCCACCACGTTCTGCTCTTCACGCCCCAGGCGCGGTCGTGGAGGCTCCTATCAGCCGCCGCTGGGCCGCGAGGGCTCGCCACCGCCACGGCTGAGACCGACGATGCCGACGCGGACTCTGGTAACGGCTTCTTCGCTGATGAGAGCACGTCGTGGAGGTCTCTTGGCGTATCTGATCGCCTCGGATCCGCCCTGCGCGGCGCCGGGCTCGCGAGGCCTTCCCTTGTCCAGGTAAGGCTCGCTGTGCTTCACTTCTGCTGGCAGCTGCAACGCACGCCTTGTGCTCGATGAATTGTCCGCGCTCGTGTCATTGTCTTATGCCTGTTTAACATCAACGATTCATTTTGTAGATGTCCATTCTGTACTATAGGCTCGAAATTTACTGGCTCAGATATGATTTGGCCGTGCCTATGTTCATGTGAATTGGCTGAGCTTGTCGAGCTCGGCTATTGTTGGGGGTGGGAAGTTAAACACCTTTTCGACTAGTTTGCCTCTTCGGGTGAACAAGTGTCTATTCTAATTCATGTATTTTGTTATGAGTTAAGATGAACATTCTTGTATCATAAAACTAAAACTGCAACCACTTTATTATTTAGATAAGTGATTCGGCACTAGAGGATTCAGGGTGGCATGCTTCCTCTCTGTTTTTACCTTTATGGGATTATTAGTTCAGTCAGTTGTGTTGTCAATGACCATGTCTTTGCCTTTTGCAAACTATTACTCCCTCCATTCCAAATTGTAAGGGTTATAGCTTTTGATTAGGTCCACGCAATATTGGAATATATTCCACGCAATATTGGAATATATGTGTCTGGTTTTATCAACATCAATGTGAACATGGACAATGAAAATGAGGTCCAAAACCCGTTACAGTTTGGAACGGAGGGAGAAGAACTTAGATCCTTGTGCTCCAAATTTGCTGGTCCTGTCATCCCTTCATGACACTTATTTTTATTAATTTTTGATCCATCAGTGTGCTTGGATTCAGTATTTCACTGAGGCTTGTACTAGTAAATTTTTAAATACATATTTCCCTAACTTCCTTGTTCGGTGTCTACTGTTGCAAGAATTATACTTACATAAAGTTTCTGATGTTATGCAGGCAGCCTGTGTACCACATGTTCTCACAGCGAACGATGTAATTGTTGCAGCAGAGACTGGCAGTGGCAAAACCCATGGCTATCTGGTACCTTTGATTGAAAAGCTGTGCTCAAAGTCTTCTACCACTGAAGATGATAATTCTCAGGACACTGCCCAAATGGCACATGACATTGCTCTGGTCCTTTGTCCTAATGTCATGCTGTGTGAGCAAGTTGTTCGCATGGCTAATTCATTGCTTGACGAGTCTGGTGAACCACTTAAAAGTGCTGCCGCTGTTTGTGGGCCAAAGGTTTGCTCTATCTGAACAACTTTTTTGCTAATTAATAATATGCTAAACTCATTTTTCCTCTGTACGACTTATAGATAGCCATACAGTTATCCACGTCACATTTCACAGCTAAATGCCCATTTTTATAATTTCAAATTTTCTGCAATGGAAGCCGTTTTCTAAAGTCTTGTTTATGTGGTCAACATGGCACTTTGTTTTAGGCTTTTAGCTTCCTATTCGCAGCTTTACTCTTACAAGTAGAACACTTCATGATCCTCATGCTGTGATGTAACAACTTATTCTGGTGTAACGTGTGTCCATTTAATGTTTTTATGAATTTGTATTGTATGGAAGGGTTGGCCAGCCGTTCATCCAGATATTTTTGTAGCCACTCCAGCTTCTCTCTTAAATTACCTATTTGACTATGACCCAGAGCAGAGGCGAAGGGAGAGATTCCTGCGTAATGTAAAATTCATAGTAAGTACTATCACCTCTCTCTCTCTCTCTCTCTCCCCCTCTCTCTCTTTTGTATTGGATTACTAAATCTGCTTGGTGAAGCTATAATGTATCTTTTTTTCATTTCCTACCACCTGGATAAGAAATATCTGGAACAGTTTTGATTTAAGATGTGAATACTATGAGTTAGCAACTTAGCATGTTTGGTAGAATGTCTTGAATTTCCCTTTTCTGTATCTGATTGTCTGTTCTGTTTAAAAGCAAGTATTCGAACTGCAGTACTTTGATCTTTACCGCTAGGAGAAAGTCCTGATAGTGGTATATATTTAAAATAGGTGTTTGATGAGGCAGACATGCTACTTTGTGGAAGTTTTGAGAACCAGGTCATTCGTCTCATCCATATGTTAAGATTTGATGAAAAGCTACTTTCTAGAGCACAAGATTCTGGAAAGGAAGTACCACTGGAGAGTGTTGGTGAATATAATGAGGATTCAAGCTTTGAAAATGCTCAATTTAGCAGTTCTGATGAGGACAATGTAGACAGTATTGCTCAAGATAGATCAGTCAAGTTGGAGAATAGTCATGTTGGAGCACGCAGGGACTGGAGGAGGGTTAGAAAAATATATAGACGCAGCAAGCAGTATGTCTTTGTTGCTGCCACCCTTCCTCAGAGTGGCAAAAAGACTGCAGGAGGTGTGCTAAAATGTATGTTTCCTGATGCTGTATGGGTTAGTGGCACTTATCTGCACCGTCACAATCCCAGGTATGCACTTTGTTTCACTATAAGCTTTTGAATTCCCTCTGTTGTTGGGGATTCTTCTTCTTTTTGCCTGATCATTTTCAAAACGAGCAGTATGGGGTTTCTCACTGGAATTACGATTAAATGTTGTTGTTCCTCTTATAATCCCAGTTTTTTCTTCTTTACTTCATATTCCTGCCTCAATTTTCACATATTTGACATGTATTGGACCTCAAGTGCAGGTTGGAGCGAAGATGGATAGAGGTTACTAGTGATACACAAGTTGAAGCTCTTCTGGACGCAGTAAAATATGGCCTGAAGAGTGAGGTCCATGATGCAAACGATTTTCCAAGACGCACTATGGTGTTCACAAACACTGTTGAAGCTGCCAATTCAGTCTCTGAAATATTGCGGCGAGTTGGTATTCCATGTATTTTGTACCATCGTGAGAGTTCCTTGGAGGAAAGAGCTAACAACTTGCAGTCTTTTCGGGAAAATGGTGGTGTGCTTGTATGCACTGATGCTGCTGCCCGTGGGCTTGATGTCCCAAATGTTTATCATGTCATTCAGGTATCATCTACCTCTGGTGGCAATACTTAAACAGAACAGCTGATTTTTTTTTCAAAATATTATAAGAAGTTTAGGCATTTATGCATACAGACTTGTTATTTTTACATATTGCTTGGGTAATCCGGCTGGACTTTTAATTTATTTTCGGTGGTGTCATCTCATCATAATATGCTTATCTATTGCTCTTCTCTTCTGTAGGCAGAATTTGCTGCCTGCGCTGTTGATTTTTTGCACAGGGTGGGTCGCACAGCCAGAGCTGGCCGATCTGGTATAGTGACCAGCCTATACACAGAGGCAAACCGTGATCTTGTACGAGCAGTTCGTCAAGCAGAGGAGTTGGCCCAACCAGTGGTTAGACTCTTCTTGTCCCTTTTCACCATTTTGGAATGTTACAATATTTCCTCCCTGAAAATGCTTACATACTAACTAAAATTTTTATGTTTTAACAACAGGAGAGAGCATTCAGTAGGAAAAGAAGCTTTCGCAACAAACTGAAGAAGCAGGCGTTACAGAAACGCGAAGCATCGTTATCTTGATAGCATGGCATACTTTTTCTAGAGAGGAGAGACGTGCGTGTAGTTTTTTCTCCATAATCTATTGTTAGTGACCAGTGATGAATGCTTTTGTAGTGCAGTACTTGTAGAGAGCTATTCCTACGGGCATGTTTGGAAGGTTGGTATTAAACCCAAAACCAGTGTAAAATGCAGGTCCATATATTTTTTACAGGCCAGATAAAAAAATGCTGCTTCGATCACATGCGAGCCGAATAATTATACATCTTGAGTGAGCCAAAAGCTGTGGGGGAAAAAACAACATCGCCTGTGCACTCCTGGAAAAGAAAACGAGAAATATCAGGCGCTTTGCTCGTCGCCTCTTCCGAGTCCTGACGGTGGCGGCCTCGGTGTTCCACTAGCCAACGACGGTCTGCAACCTCTTGCCAGTCCTGAACACGTACGATTGGCTGGTGGAGCTTGCCGAGGTCCTTGCGATGGTAGGCAGAGCGACATCTTGTGGGACTCGGCGATGCCGGCGGCGAGGATCAGCTTGCGTCATTGCGTGCTAGTCTTCAACTCGTCGCCATACAGCCTCTGGATGACGAGATCCATTGCAGACTGCAGTGTGCTGGTGAGTTCAGACTTCAGACTAGTGGCCGAGGTATTATACAAATGAAAAAAAATTACGGTTGATTTCTTGTGCACAAAAGATTATACTCGGGAGAAGATTGCAGGTGGATAAAAATTACAGAGCGTCCAAACAGGGGACGTGGGTTTCAGATTGATTGCGCTTATAAAGTGCGACATGCGGACTTAGCCCGTCCGTACGTGGGATGGGAAGCAAACGGCGGATTTAAGTCTCTCGATCGAGCCGATCAGCTTTGGACTCGGACACCACATACAACGGGCGTGTTGTACTCGTTATCGTGTCAGCGTCGGAAATCATTGGTTGATGGATTTGCTTCCATTAAAGCCGGACGGTAGCCGGCCTTTTCATCATCATCTAATTCTATTCTAAACAAAGCGTCGGAGGGCACCGCTCTGCCTTGCCATCGAATCCCACCAGCGCGTATATATGATGGAAAACCAAGACTCGCCTCCGCTACATCCTAGCCTCGCTCCGCTTCTGCTGTTCCAACCCGGCCATGGTGGCTGTGCTGATCAAGCGGAGGAGGAGACGACCGACGACAACGGCGGCACCAGGTTCCTGTACAGCATACCCAAGCGCCAGCTCTTTGTGGTCAGCGGGTTCGACTACCTCAACATCGCCACCAGGTGGATCACGCCACAGGGCTGGGTGCTGGTGTTGGATCCCAGCACACACGACGTTTCCCTGCGTGACCCTTGTACCTCCTCCCAACCAGCAACCGGGACACAAGGTGCCTCCTGTCCACGCCCCAGCCGGACGACGACCGTGGCTGCGTTGTGCTACTGATCCACCTCAGGGACCCGGTGCTGTGGTACTGCGGCCTCGACGACCACGGCCGGCGCCGGTGGTGCAGACACGAGTACTCGCCGGAGACGATCTCAACTGACAACCCTAGCTATGTCACGTACGCAATGCGCAGGCTTGTTGCGATGAGGGCCAAGTTCTACACCATCTTTCAAGCTGAGAAGCTCGTGGCGCTTGAGTTCTCGCCAGGGCCTGTTTTCTCGACCACTCGCGCCGTCATTACGCCGTGGCTGTCGGGCTTCTATCGAACCGGCCTCGTCGAATCTCGCGGGGACCTGTTTGCCGTGCTGCTGAACTTGGAGCCGTCTCGTCGCATCGGCATCATCGATATATTTGTCTACAAGCTGGTCTCCTCCAAGAACGCCTGGGTGAAGGTGGCTGGACTCGGTGACAATAGGGTGTTCTTCTTTGGTAGGGACATGGACCAGTTTGGGGTCTCCATGGCAGCAGATGAGCTCGGCTTCAAGGGGAACTGTATCTATTTCACGCGTTACAAGGACAAGGGGCTGTATGTGTATGACTTGGAGCAAGGAGCGACCACCGTACACAATCCTGGACCGGACGTTCCAGATTCAACAGGTGGTCTACTTCTGATGCGTGTGGCTTAGTTTGATTTGAATGCATGCATGTCATGCTTTGTCTTCTAGTTGTAGGCAAACTATCAGATGGATCGTAGCATACACTTTATGTACCATGTGTGTGGGACACATGAATATTTATCTTTTCTATGAGTGTCTAGATGACATTCCTGAGTACATCCGCCGGTTATCATCGAATTGCGCTTGAATTAGCAACAGATAGAATCTAGTTAAACCATTGAGAGACCATAAACAGAACCTAAATTCTGTAAGAATAATAAAAAGAGCTTTGTCATTTATACCCTCACTTTGGAGTCTAACTGTGATTTTACCCTCATTTTTTAAACTTTGTGAATTTACCTCTGCGTTTTCAAATCGAAGATAGAGTTTACCCTTGTTATGTCAACGCTTCTTGACAATATCAATTCTGGCGCCAAAACACCATCATACCCATATGATTTTGCCCTAATTTTTTTGCAATGTATTGTTATAATACCTCTATTCGCGCCGGCGCCGGCGGGTCACGCCTGGGCAGCTGTGCCATCGCCGCCGGGTCTCCCCATGCCGTGCCGCCGCAGGCCACGTCGCACCTAGGTTTCCCCAGTATAACTCCAGTTGGTTGTGGGTAAAAGGATACGGGACATTCTAGCATATTTTCCTATTTCGAAAGGTTTTTCTATTTGTTTTAAACTGTTTAGTCCAGCTGCATCTAACAGGGTTAGAAATAGGGGTATGCGGAGTCTTCGTTTTGAAAAACATTGGGGTAAAATCGCAAAGTTTTGAAAACAAGGATAAAAACACTATTGGAGTTGCTAGTAGGGGCATAAACATCAATCTCCCTAAATAAAAACTCTATATATATTCCTACAATTAAAAGTTTTATGAGAAGCACAAAGGTTCTTTTCAAAAAAAATTACCATACACAATTACAATCCAAATAAAAGACAACATGTTTACACGATACAAAGATAATTTATGTGATAATAGGAAATCTGTTAACTAAGATTTGATTGAGAAGCAGAAATTACCAAGGAGCTCTGTTGCTTATTTTCTTCTAATTCTTCTTTTTCTCCCTCTTGTTATTTTGTAAAAACAATAGTAAACTGTCGGGGTTTAGTATCGGCAGTGCACCACGAGATGTATCACGTAATGCTTTTGTGGTTTGCGAGATCGACCATAGCTTGATGGTTCGCGTGAAACGTGACGGGAGACGAGAACACACGATTTATATAGGTTCGAGCCGCGATATGCGTAATACCCTACGTCCTGTTTGTGGCTGATTGTATTGATCGGAGCACTTGAGATTACAATGAGGGCGTGACTAGCTAGGGTTTTGATGCGCGGTGATGAGATCTAGAAGGCCAGTTGAGTTCTGATCTTAGGTGGAGAGATCTGTCTTGGAGGAGCCCCTAGCCCGCCTCATATAGTCCGGCGTGGCTTGGGTTAGAAGTTGACTTAGTCCTAATAGGATTGGTTACATCTTCTATTAGGATTCTTCTTAGATCTTCCTTGTACACGTCGAGTCCCTGTCTTGCGCGCCACGGTGTTCAGCACCTCGAATCCGTCCCATGAGGACCCAGGGGATATCCAAGCCCCACAAGCCCCCGAGCTTCAAATTGATTTGAGAAACAATCAGCTTGAAGGTTCAATAAAATCTACAACTCCTTTCGAGTTAAACTGTTCATGGGTTGCACCGACTAGGTGCACCCCATGGGGTAGCCCTCGAGTTTCAAGTTAACTTGAATAACAATTAGCTCGAAGATCCAAAAATTCTGCTTTCTGAATATCTTGCTTTATAGTCTTCCGAGTAAAAAATTCTGATGGTATTCTCTATGCATCCCCAAGCCTTCAAGCTGATTAGCATAGTCAGGTTGAGGATGAAGCAACTTATTCCTTCGAGTGATTTTAGTGGAGCGGGGACGGTGACGTTGCCTCCTGAGTCAACGAGTACGGTGGCGTAGCCTCCCGAGTCGGCGAGTACAATGGCATAGCCTCTCGAGTCGATGAAGTAATGAGTTGGCAAAAAGGGCAGCAGCCCAGCCCCCGAGTCAACGAAGCAGTGGGTCGGTGAGGCGCGCGGCAGCGCAGCCCCCGAGTCGACGAAGTAGCGAGTCGGCGAAGGATTCAGCAAAGCGGACAGAAGCCCAGCTCCCCGAGTTGACAAAGTGAGTCTGCGAGGCGGACAACAGCCCAGCCCTGAGTCGACGAAGCAGTGGGACGCCCCCATGTCGATAGTGCATCATGAAGTGAACTTCCGAGTTGATAGTATCATAAAGTGAACTCTCTATTTGAATTCCGAGTACAGCGAAAGCATTAAGTGTAGGTGGGCCAGACCGACTGCCCCGTACGAAGGGTAAGAGACATCCCTTAATTGAGGACGCGAAGGCATGTAACACCAGCTGTCGGTCTACGACATAGGCTGATTGCCCCGTAAGGAGGGCCAGATTGCACCCTTTTATGATGATGTGAAGGCATATAACACCAGCTGTCGGTCTACGACCTAAGCTGATTGCCCCGTATGGAGGGTCAGATTGCACCCTTTTATGAGGACTCAAAGGCATGTAGCACCGGTAGGCCAGACAGATTGCCCCGTATAAAGGGTCTAGAGTTACCCTGCCGTTGCACACACAGATTTTGCCGGAAAACACTAAAACTTGTCAAAGCACGAGATGCGATAGAAAATATTTGACTCGGTGAAACACGAGATGCGATAGAAAAGATTTGTCTCGGAAAAACACGAGATGCGACTAAAAAGAATAGATTCAGCGAAACACAAGATGCAACTTAAAACAATTAACTAGATGAAACACGAGATGCGATAGAAAAATAAGGTACGTAAAGCACGGTTTGAGTGACTTAGAAATAATTTGAGAGATCCAATACTCGAGTGATCCATGAGTAATATGAATAATGCATTGCCTAAGTGATTCAATAATAGTATGAATAATCCATAGCCGGCTGATTCAGAAATAATATGAATAATCCATAACCCAAGTGATAAGAGATAATCCGAGTGATCAAAAGACAGAGAGAGCCAAAATTAATCTGAGTGATCTGAAATATCACGACGTATTCAGATGCTAAAACAATATGAGTAGTCAAGTGATTCATGAGTAAGATAATTTGATAATTCATTAGTAATATAGATATTCTGAGTGATTAATAAATAATCCAATTGAATCAATAGCTCGAATATTCTAGAAATAATTCAATTGTGATCCGACATCCCAAAAATAACACAAGTGATCTAAAAACAATCTGACTGGATATAATCTGAACGTTCCAAAAATAATCTGTCCAAATATCGGCAGCCCCCGAGCGTAAGCTGTGAGCTTATGAGATGCCGAAATAATTTTCTCTGAAACAATAATCTGGGAATAATGCCAGTAGTATTGTTTGCAGAAAAAAAATACTCAAATATAAATAATATCGGTCGAAGTGATCGAACGAGATGGTCGAATGGACAGAAAATAATTAGCATAATTAAATGCATAATAAAATGTCTTAGCTGTTTAAGGTATGCTGACTGATCTCCAGGCGAGTGAATCTTCAATCTGCATGCTCTGGTTGGATTTGGCCTCCACTCCGACTCCGTGTTTAAGCCGGCCTAGGCGGCCTACGAATCGATTACCTTTGTTTTCTGTCTCGATATGCTGCTTGCTTTGGCATAGTCCCGATCGGACACGAGGTGATCAAAATATGGCAGGATTGGAGCGGCTTGTATTGACTCCATGTTGTATACGAGGAGGATATATGTGTCTGATCGGACTTGTCTTGAATAATCAATGCATCTTTTTCTTACTTGTACGTGCTCCAGCCGAGTGCCGAGCCGCAAACATGTCAACGATCAGATCGCTAGGTATTTTGCTTTCAGTAAATCTGGTGGCAGAAATTGATCTTGTCTAAGAATTTGGTGGTGGCTGGTGGCGACGCTGGTTGTTGATTTCTTCCGTTGGACTTGCTAGTCGATCTTGAGACCATGATCAGATTTGATACATGCCATCAACCTTGCACGACGTTGACCAACCTCAGTTTTTTCGTACTTAATCTTGAACTTGTTGAAGATGATGGCCATGGAGCTAGCGGTGATGTCAATGTCGTCCCTCTACCTGGCACGCCAACTGTCAGGGTTTAGTACCAGCAGTGCACCATGAGATGTATCACGTAGTGTTTTTATGGTTGGCGAGATCGACCGTAACTCGATGGTTCACGTGAAACGCGACGGGAGACAAGAACACACGATTTATATAGGTTCGGGGCGCGAGATGCGTAATACCCTACGTTCTGTTTGTGGCTGATTGTATTGATCGGAGCACTTGAGATTACAATGAGGGCGTGGCTAGCTAGGGTTTTGATGTGCGGTGATGAAATCTGGAAGGTCAGCTAAGTTCTGATCTTGAGGTGGAGAGATCTGTTTGAGAGGAGCTCCTAGCCCACCCTTATATAGTCCGATGTGGCTTGGGTTAAAAGTTGACTATAGTGCTACTAGGATTGGTTACATGTGCTGTTAGGATTCTTCTTAGATCTTCCTCGTACACGTCGAGTTCCTGTCTTGCACGCCATGGTGTTCCGCACCTCGAATCCGTCCCGTGAGGACTCAGGGGATATCCATCTCCCACATAGACTCTACGCTACACGCATCATTATCTTAATACTCTATTTTCTTTTATTATATCATCACATGTTAGGACATAATCCATTAGTTCAAAATGAACTAAATATTTTGTCCTAACATTAAACAAAAAGAAATGGAGGTATTACATTATTAGTAATGAGTTTATCTTCTTTCAATGTTAACATGATACAAATTAAACTCCCTGAGGAAATCTACGAAGATTTCTAGCTGAGATAGGAAGCACTAAGTCCTTTCAGGTTTATATTATAATGTTATGAGGATGTCCCCGTTCCTAATTTTTTTTCCCCGAGAAAGATTAAACAAGCACACGTAGATATATCTAAATAAAAAAATATTACTACAGCAGGGTATAAAAAGTAGGCAGAGAAACGTACTTAGGTTGAAACTCTAGAGAAGTACTAAAGCATTTATCTATTACAGATAGCAACAATGGTTGCACGTTTACAACTTTTAAGCCTTGTTCAGTTAATCCTCTACGTAAGAGGATTGGAGGGGATTAGGTGGTATTTTAATTTGCAAAAGATTTAATATCCATCAATACCATCCAATCCCTTTAAAATTTATGGGAACCGAACGAGCCCTCGAGCACACGTTCGGTCCAGGGAAAATCCCTTCCAATCCTCCTCCAACGAACAAGTCCTAAGCGGGGAAGCAGTAGCCCAGTAGCAGAGCGAGGTGTAGCTAGCATGACGAGTGATGACGTTGGTCTTGTACTCTTTTATATGACTATGACCAAATTTCTATTACTTATCACTCAGAAAAGGTAACAAGTTCAGATAATGATGAATAACATGAGTAGGCAAATACCATGGTTATTTCGATTTCCTAGTGATGACCAGCAGGGACATGTAAAGTCCGGTACCCCATATTTAGAGGATGGAGGGCCTGGCGTGGCTGGAGGCAGAGGTGTAGATATTTTTTAAAGAATATGAAATAATAAATGTTAAATAGTGGGGATATAGAAGATGTGGTACAAGGAATATTGTTAGGGAAGATTTTGATATGGAAAAAGTCTGTATAACCCTCTGACGTTTACAAGTTAGTCTATATCACTCCCTTACCTTCAAAACCGAATATGTTACACCCCCAAAGTTTGCAAATCCAGACAAATAACCCTCTATGGTGGTTTTAGTGGGTGGTTTTGCCACGTTGGACTGCAACATAGGCACTGGGTGCCACGGTGTCTGTGGCTCCTCGACGCTCCGCTCGCGCCACCGTCTGTCCTAGATCCTCGACGCGCTCGCCTGCACTCGCTGCCGCCCCCGCTCGTCGGCTCCTCGACGCTCTGCTCGCGCCGCCATCCCAGCTCGTCGGCGCCGGCTCGCACGCGCCGTCGTCTAAGCTCATCAGTCCCTCCCCGCACGCACCGTCGTTTAAGCTCGCCGGCTCCTCAACATGCTCGTCGCTGCCCCAGCTCATCAAGACCTCACCGCACATGCCTCCGCCTGCCCAGGCTGCTCGCCGGCTCCTCCACGCACTCGCCCGCACATCCACGCCTCTCGATCGCACGGAGGCGGAGCCACAGTGCGGCGACCTCGGCGACCAATGCCTCGTGCTCCTCCTAGGATGACGAGGTGGACGAGGGCCCGATGGCATGGGCCGGGAGGACTGCCGCTAGCGCGGCGCGGGAAGGGACGGAGGCGCGAACGGTGGAAGGAGGAGACAAGCGGGAACACGGAGGCCATGCCTGTGGCATTGATCTCCTCGTGTAGCCATACAGCTCGTCGGTGCCTCCACACACTCCTCGTACAGGGCGGATCTGGAGAAGAGAGAGGGCACAGCGGAGGAGCCCGGGCCAGCGGCTAGTGCGCAGCGAGGGGAGAGAGCGTCGGCGGCTGCTGTAGTTACCGGTGCTAGAGAGGATATCGAGGCAAGTGAGGACCAGCGGCGCCGGTGCTCCGGCTCAGAGAGGAACACGAGGAGGAAGAGAGCAGCGACGTCGTCCGGAGCTGGAGAAGAGAGGGGTCATGGCAAGTGGAGGAGGAGGGGACCTGCGGCGGGGGACCTCCGGCACACGGCGGAAAGCCGGGCAGGGAGGAAGAGAGAGAAATAGGGGGAAAAGGAAAAAAACCCTGATATGTGGGCCCTCCTGCCACGTTGGCATGACATATCATCAAAACCGTCCACAAAACCACCCGAGAGGTTTATTTGTCCGGTTTTTGCAAACTTTGGGGTGTAAAATATCCAGTTTTGAAGGATGAAGGGGTAACGTAGACTGCCTTATAAACGTCAAGGGGTTATGTAGACGTTTACCTTTTGATATGGAGGATGGAATTTTTAGTGAGCCGTAAAATATTCCTACCTTTGAGGAGAGGGGGTTGAACTTTAGAGTCTGCTGCTGTAGATAGTCTTATGACTCTTTGATTGAAGATGCGACCAACTAACCTCCAATGGGACTCATGGATCACAATTCAAGAGGAAGAATTAAAAGGAAATAAGATATGTGATAACGTTGAAGGAGCAGGCAGTAGCCTGAATCTGTTAAATTTTCCATAGTGGAACTGTCTTGTACAATGTACAATCGGAACTAAATGAGGCAAAAAAAAAAAAAAAGAAGCCAAACCCGAAACATATGTGCTGGTACGCAAAAACGTGGATGAAGTGGAAAAAACAGAGCAGGTTCTGCTAGCAAGAACAAAAATAAGCCGCAACACAACAGAAGAGGAAAGTACTAGTAAAACAAATAGAGTAAAAAGAAAAGGAAAAGGAGCAAAAGAGTAACCTGGTACCTGTCAACCATCCCGAATCACTATTGTGGTATGTAGTGAGATCACTATCGAGCTGAAATAAAGGTGCAGAACATTAGAACATTATACGTGCACTTTACGCAAAGAGAAGTTTAAAATATAAATAGTAGATTAGACGGGTTGATGAGCTCAGCTTGGGTGGGTGGGTGAGGGGGGGAGTGTAGATCCATTTCGAGGCACCATCTTTTTTTCCTCACGTTAGACAAAGGTTATTAGAAATGCATATCTCTGATAGACGAATCCTGCACCAAGTTTCTCGGTCTGTCATCGTGCCACGTCATTCATGTAAATGAGCACATGACCATCTTCACCGGAGCCACGGGCAAGTGTGTGGCGATAGACATGCAGCAGCAAATCAGACCGCTAGCCCCATCGCGGAGGAGGCCCCCCCGCCCACTGATTCCTACACGTGCGCAAGCCGGCGGCTCTAGCCTATGCGATCTTTGCCGAGGCCTGTGCGGTCCTCGGCTCCTCGCTATCATACATCTCCGCCTCGTCCGGTGCGCCATGGTTGTTCCAAACTGCTGCTGCTTGCGGCCCCGGCGTCCTCCCAGCGTCAAGCAAGGCACGCGCGTGAAAGCAGGTGAGCAGGCCGAGCCATTCGTAGCTCCCCCGTCCCCGTGCCTGCTCCCGTTTCGCAGAGCGCCCCAGCAGATGGAGAGGCCAGCGACATGGACAACACACAATAGCTGCTCGAGGAAATGCCTCCAAGGAAAAGGTGCTCATTGAACCGATGCTAAGGCCAATGGACAGCTGGGCAGATATCCTCGGTCCTAGAGCAAGATGACAACAACAATCACGCATGCCTTGATTAATTGTTTACCTCAAATATCTATAGTCGGTGCAAAAGACTGACATCTTCACAAGATCGTGTAGCAACCAGCCAACCACAGATCCACATTGTGAAATCCAACATGTACATCATGTGGGAACAACAAGAAATCAATGGCCCTAGCAAATGCCAAAGATGAAGAGCTCACCATTCACCAACAAGAGCAATACCAAAAATGCAGTTCAAGAGTGTAAAGTGGAGCAACAGTAGCTATACATGGGTTCAGGAGCCAGAACAAACTCAAAGTAAAAGCACTGGAATCATCAGACTCATGATGTTATCTCTACTAGTGACCTATCTCAGGAAGATGCTACAGCAACAAGTGAAGCCACAAGTGACTGAATTGAAAAATAGATGGACATTGAAGCCACTGAAACTCAATAAATCAGTTGATCATGACCACACTACTGCTTCCAAAGAACTAATTCTGTTATTTCCAATGACCAACGCCACGCTCCTTCTTTATCTTTCCTGATCCCCTCACCAGTTGCAAACCACCATAGTAGTATAGTACTCATTTCCTCAACCACTCAGTACTCCTATTTATTTTCTTTTGCAAACAGAATCTCTCAGTTTTCTGCTGTACTATTGCAGTGAAAATTGCATGTATCGAAAGATTGCATCTGCTCATAAGGAAGCTAGTCCTTTCCCAACCTCGTCAGAGAGATAGCGTAGCTTCACATATTATGACCACACTTCACCTTATCATATTTTCTTCATCCATGGGCTCTAAATATTTCATTTCATATATTACTATAAAATAATATATAATATGATACAGAGTTCACGTCATTCTCTGCAAACTGGCAGGCTCATGGCAGGGCGCGGCAACGCCACGCCACGCATCGGTTTCTAGTTACTAGCAACGAACACTCTCACATTTCTAAAAATCATTTTTTTTCCTCTGGTGGCTGGCGGCGTAGTGGCCTGCCCGAGCAGAGTCTACAGGAGTCTAACTTGCAACCTCATGTCTCACGTGATCTTTCCACCACCATACTACACAAGCACTTGTGCCTAGATAAGGAATGTTTTATTTTCTATATACTTTGCCAAATGTTATATTAAATATTTGAACCCCTAAAATATTTCAAACAAAAACTTGCCTACTAAAAAGTTAGAGATTGTCAAACACTACAGCGTTTATACAGATCATGTGTCCATATTCGGTCATCTTCTATCTCTAAATAGGTGCACTACATGCATGAAGCCACGTCATCAAAGAGGCTCACTAAGAGGCATGCCACGTCACCATCCATTAAGGCCATCTATTTATAACTTCCATCAATTTTCTATGGTTACATGTATACAATACTATTACGTGGCATAGGCATGGGTAGCACTCAAATTCCCATAGCAATGTGCAGGAAATTCATCTAGTTTGAAAAGGCATTCAAATTTGTATTTATAAACTTGAAAAGAAATATTGAATATTTGGGCCATAAAGTGGTCTCAAATAGAAATGATGTCAATTACAAAGTTGTAGATGTTGTCTAGTTGTATGATTTTGCTATCACATTTGTTTTAATCAAGTTTATATGAAAATATTGTGATTTTTATACTGAAAACTAGCTCTTTGTAGAGGTGAGCCACATGCCAATCCAATTTGGCTACCCTATTAACCGTGTCTGAAATTTGATCAAGATGGAAAGACTTTAGTTTCTTAGAGACGGCTGCAGCCTGATTCCGCACCCACTTTAGATTTTGAGAGGGCCACAGCCTGCAATTTTATTTCGTAGGTAAAAATAAAATACCTAAATCGTTTCTGTGCTACAGTTCATAGTGACAACTAGGTGAAAACCCCGCGTGGTGCTCCAGGATTTGTAGAAGGTATTTGTTAAAAGAAATAGTGTAGACCATGCTTTAGATTCAAAATCTAAAGCCATTATAGGATTATTTTTGTGCTGGTGTACTCATGAGTTTAGGATGCATCAACTTGGATGTAGGGCAAAGCGTTCTCGGAAGATAATAATATAATTACAGGAACATAGGAGCCTGCCAGTTGAAATAACATGACAAAATCACACGGCCATTAAGTACATATATTAGAAATTCATCCCATCAACTACTGAAGAAATGTCAGACATGAAGCAAATACTAATTTCTACTTACCTACATTAGTTTGACAATAGGGTGGACCAAAAGAAACAATTGTTGCAATATTTGAATGCACAACCTGAGGATGAGAGAAAGCAAGAGGCCCATCTCGGTTCTCATTGAGATGCTTCCTGAAAATAATAGGACTACATTAGGTGGCGATTGTGTTGATGAGTGAGAATTGAGAGAAAGATTACCTTTCCAATTAAGAGAGTCTACAATCATAGTGCGACTGCCATGGGATGACAGGAAAGGAGTTGTTGCTTCCTGAGAGCAAATAAAAGGGCAGAACAAAGGGACGATGGGCTAGGCACCTCTTCATTTTTATTTTGCGGAACCTTAATGTAAGTGAGAGATGATTCTTCCTGGCCTCTTGACTACATGGTAGTGGAAGCAGTTTCCACGCAAGGGAAGAAGAATAAGTTTCCACGCAAGAGAAGAAGGATAAACAGATTAAGAATTAGAAGAGAAGTTGTGCCATTAGTGAAGGAATATTAATTGCTATTCAGTGTGGGCAGGAATATTGATTGCTCTTCAGTGTGGTGGCTGCAGTTTTTGCATGGATTAATGCCATGCATGGACTGTGACTAATATCCAATGGTGGGTAAAGATGGCCGGTGAAGATCGGACGGCTTAGACAATCTAGGTGACGTGGACCTGCATGCATGTTGAGAGAAATAATAATTAATAATCATTAGTGGGTTGCACTTATATAGTTTCGTTAAATCAACGTGTTACTTTAACCAAACACAAGCACACAATGTCAGAAAGAACAATGAGAATATATTGCAACCTTTACAGGGCCATAAACAACAGGCAGCGTACTATTACAATTACACTAGCAATTATTATTTCAATCTCTATATACAAGCTAACATCACCTCAGTATTTGCAAAAGCTATCCATACCATCCCCACCATGTGGGATTAGTATTTCAATGTGTGAACACAACCTATTCAAGGCATGTCATTTGTTTAGATATGCCATCCTTTTTTTTTTTTGCGAAGGGGAATATATTAAAATGCTGGAACAGTAGCATTACACATCACCCCCGGCTCTTTTCAAAGAGCACCCTGGAGAAAATTAAAATTACAACACCGAACAACCATCCAACCAGGGTGAAGTACATCGCCGGAGCACTAGACCGCCGTCGCTGACCGCTGGAGCCCGAGCTTGTGGGATTGTCCGCCTTCCATGCCACGACGAGGCGCCAAACTTTGGATGAGCCACAAGAATCATTGCCCACCCGGCACAGCACGACGAATCATGACCTTTGAACGTACATCGGCCGTCATCGCCTGCAGAAATGGAAGAGGAAGAAAAGATCCACCACCGTCGCCTGCGAGGCCGACGAGGGGAAGAGCAATCTGCCGCTGCCGACGTCGCCAGCAGCCCGGAAGAAGCAGCACTGCAGCAGACACCGGAGGTGCCATCTACCAGTAAAATGTTGGCAAAACACAATGCTATGAGTGGGCCCGGTATATGGAATTGTGGATTGGAACCACAATAGCCGTCCGAGTTTTGGGAGACAGTAAAACTCGATTATAGTGTATGAATTGATTTTAGAAATTGACATTGATTATAGGCATGTCACCGATTTTTTTTGCTCCCTAGAGTATTACTTATAGTTATTGATGAAAAAGTCATATATATACTGTTACAAGAGACGGTAAATTGGCATGGCAACGAAATCACTATCTATTTATACTACCAAACAAAGCGCACATTGTGCACCCTACCAGCCCGGCCATTTGGCATGTGTGGTTGTATGAAAATAATAATATATGTCAGCATAAATAGTGAAGTTATACTTTCGTTGCTGTTTCGGGAGGGGTAGGGTGCAATGTACAAGAGTCAGGAGATACCCAACTGATCAGATCCATGCTGAAAGGACCATATATGAGGAGTCAGGAGATACCAAACTGATCAGATCCATGCTGAAAGGACCATATGATCTCTCATTGGTGAGTCAATTTGATTTCTTTTCTTTGAATTTCTAATATTTTTTCCAAATTATCTTTTTCAGTCGGTGAATTTCTCAAACCATTGCAAAAACAAAATGTTAAGGGTGGTATGGAGACTAACCAGGATAAGAATGACCTAACTGCACAGGTGCACCTAGTAGTGATTGCACAGAATATGGTGACATTTGTCTATCTTAAATTATAGATACTGACCTTTAGATATGTGTTTGATCATTCATTTTATTAAAAAAAATCTTTTATTTTATTATAGTTTTATTTGTCATTATATCAAGTCTTCTCCAACTCAAATTTGAGTGCCTATTTCTTCTTAATGAAAAACCACATAGCTGCTCCTAAGTTGGTCACATTTTATTTATCAGTATAAGTGTTTAAAGTATGAGTTATTCTCCTTCCCGTCTGAATAACTTGATGTCCTGATAGCAAAATTTGACTGATTTTAGTTGTTGGCAGCGTCAACTAGTTGTGAGTGGAGATAATATATTGAATAAGACAATTTTAAACAATGTGTCTAAAAATTATCAATGGTCTATAAATTTATAATTTAAAACAGAGAGAAGACGAAATATAGCCTGCTACGCAAAATATTTTTCCAAAAGAGAGGACCCGCCTTGGCTCTTGATTAAAAAATAGAACGCTTCCCCGGTCTCATTCAAAACGCCCGCACGAACTGGTTTCTGGAGTACTAGTATGAATCTTTGTAAATTGAGATGAACCTTATTAAAATTTAAATGGTACTGTATTGATTACCTGGAAACTATTTGCCACGCGATCCAGAGTCTACTACTCCTTAATCAACGCGTCCACACGGCGCCCTGTGCTAAAGCCATACTAGGGGCTGTTTGGATTCCGGACTAAATTTTTGTCCCATCATATCGGATGTTTGACGCTAGTTAGAAGTATTAAATATAGTCTAATTATAAAACTACTAATTACACAGATAAAGACTAAACAGCGAGGCGAACTTATTAAGTCCAATTAATTAATCTATAATTAGCGAATGTGATGCTACAGTAACTAGTCGTTAATTATGCATTAATTAGGCTTGATAAATTCATCTCACTGTTTAGTCCTTCGTCTATGCTAATTAGTTTTTTAATTAAACCGTGTTTAATACTACTAAGTAGCGTCCGAATATCCGATATGACACGGGCCAGAGTTTAGTCCCTGTATCCGCTCCACTGTCCACTCCCAAAAGCTCCCTTACTTAACGGTCGCAAGGGGCATTTTCATCCTTGGGCCGCCCCGCAAACCCCTAAAATTTCAAAACCCCGCACTCGAGAGCGGCCTCTAAGGAGCTGTTTGGCAGGGTGGCCAGCCCCCTAGCCAAGGCCACAGTAGGCCAAGTTGTGGTGTTTGGTTACTTGGACTATCTCCATAGCCAGGCCCAAGTTATGCAAAACCCCTTCTCTCTCCTGGCTCCAGGAGAACCCCAAAATTGGGTGTTCTTTTCTGGCCAGGCTCACGAGAGCTCGCGGTGGCTCCCGTTGGCCACCCTTCCTTTCCCCGCTGTTGCACCCCCACTGCCACTGCATTCTCGCCGCTAGCTGTCCTCATCTCTTCCTCGCCACCGGACGTCCTCCTTCCTCCCCTGCCGCTGGCCATCCTCCCCCCTCCCCCGCCAGGCGTCCTGTCCCTTCTCCCCTCCCTCCCCCCCCGCCGTCGTGCCCCTATGGAGCTCTGGCTGCATGGATCTGCCCTGTGGAGCTCCGGCCGCCATGGATCCGCCCGCCGCCGCCGCCGCCTAGTCGCGCGCGCGGGACCATCGCCTTGAGCTCATCCTCGCCGTCACCAAGACTCCCCTCCTCCTCCTCCATCTCCGGCCACCGTGCAGGAACACCGCCTCGAGCTCCACCTCATTGTCGCTTCCTCCTCCTTCGTCTCCGGCCGCCATGGATCCTTCTTCGTCGTTGTGCTCCCGCCGGCTCCATGGATCTCCTTTGCCCATTCCCGCTGCTTGCCGCGTTGCCGCTAGTCCCCGCTGCTCCTCCTCTGACGCGCAGAGAAGGCAGCCGGCGGCGCCGTGGAGGACGAGACGAGGAGGCAGCTTCCCCATGGAGGAGCACCGTCTTGAGGAGCGCATGCCATGGAGGAGGGACGAGGAGGCGATCTTCGGCGGCGGCATCTGCCGCGTGGGCGCGACGAGGAGGCGACCTCCGGTGGTGGAGTCTCCCATGGAGGGGTGAGGAGGCGGCCTTCACCCTCTGCCTCGAAGTCCTTGCCGCCCTAGACCTCGCCGTCCGCTTCTGAAGCTGCTTGTCGCCGCCACCCTCCTCCTCTCTCCCGTGCCTGGTGGTGGACATGAAAACCAAACAGGAACCAGATGTGACCAGACTACTCAAGTCAACCAACCAAACAGACCCTTCTATTCCAGCCAGGCCAAGGGTGGCCTGACTATAGATGTCCGAATGGTGTGGGTCGCCCTGTTTGGCCCGGTCCAAACACGGCCCAGCACGTGGGACATACAGGGCCGTGCTGGCCCGGCCCGTTGGGCATGCCGTGTTTGTGCAAGGGTGGCGGACCGCCGTGCCTGGCCCAATCCTGGCACACTCCAACGGGAGGCACGACGGCGGCCCGGTGCCTTGGGAGCCATATAACCCCGGCCCCACGGTGCACCCACCCCGTTCGCAACCCGAGCTCATTCGTCTCCCACCCCACCGCCTCGCATCTGGATCTCGACCTCCTCTTCTCGCCTCTCGCCTCCTCTCTCATCTCCCCTCTCCCCCAACGACGACGATGACCTAACGGCCGGCGGCTCACCGTTGTCGTCGTGTGCCGGCGGTCGGTCTGCTTAGACATCTATAGCCCCTTCTCTCTCGCATCCTCTCTCGTCTCCCTACTCTCCCCGTCCGCCGTCCCCAACCCTAACCCTAATCTCCTTTAGTGGTCCTCGCTCCTCGGCTCCGGCCGGCGTCTCTGGTGCTCCGGCTGCGCAAGGTTCGTTCTTTTCCTTTATTTGGTCATCTTCACACCCTCTTCCTCCTGCAAATCTGTAGATCTAGGTTAACCTCTAATCCTTTTGTTGTTTCTTCCCAGGTATCGGTGAAATGCTAGGTGCCGCGTAGCCGTTGAGGAGCCGAAGGCAGTCGTCAGGGAGAGGGCGAGGAGCAGGCCGAGCTCCTCAGGCTCGTGGTTGAGGTCATGGAGCTTGACTCGACTGCAGAGGAGGAGGAGCGGCGGCTTGAGGACCACAACGAGGCGGAGGATGCCAGGGCCTTCATGGGTTTCGGATCTACCCATGGAGATCCTATCGAGCTCGATGGTGTGCCGTGCTCTGGCACTAGCACTGGTATAGGCTCCACGAGCCCACCAGAAGCAAGCACTGCCGCCGCCGGGTCTGGCGACTCTAAGAAGAGATCCGCCGCTTGGAATGATTTCAACGAGTTAGACTAAGGTGGTGAATGGCAAGAAGGTCAGGTATGGTGCTGTTTGCAAGTACTATAAGCATCATTTGAGTGCTAAGTCTAGTTCTGGTACTGGCCATTTGTTCCGACACAATTGCGCTGCTAAGAAAGCACATGAACGATCTGGCCAAGTCCAGTCCGTGCTAAAGTACAATGCGGATGGTACATTGCAGCATTGGGAGTACTCTCCTTCAGTTGCATGGAATGAACTGTGTCGTTTGATTGCTAGAGATGATCTGCCTCTATGGCATGGCTCTACTGATGCTTTTCAAGATTACATTAATCGTGCCCATAACCCTAGTTAGTTTTTAGTCCTTCCTATTTAGTCACCTAGATCAAACAGACCCTTGGTCGAAAATTGCCCCCTCGAGGGAAGTCACCTCCAAGTAAGACGCCAGGAGGTGTATCGCTGACATGTGATAATTTGAATAGTACCCCGAGTCCAAGCTGATCTGCTCGAGAGACCTAGGTCAATCGAGAGTCGTACTCCGAATGGATGGACGTTTGCTTCCCATCCCATGTGGCATGTACGGACGGACTCCGGCATGATTATATATAGGATCTGAATACGAACACGAACACGCCAAGTTGACGAATACGAACCGAATTCTCAAATCGATCTGAATAAGGGACGCGCCCAAAGCGAACTCGGCAACTGCCTACGTGGCAACGACTCCACCACAGCCACGACGTGAGAAGACGTACTAGTACATAATTAGGATCTGAATCCAAACTAAAACTATCAGGGCGACGCAAGAAAAAACTGCAGCCGGCCCCAAGCTGCCTCTCGCCCTCGTATCTGTTGTGAAGACTTGTGAGGAATCGAAGATCGATGCAGGAACCGGGCTGGTCGTCCCTCCCTGCCGACCTACTCGAAACCATCCTGGAGCTGCTGCCATGGTCTAGCCACCTAAGGTTCGCCGCCGTGTGCAAGCACTGGCGCTCCGTCGTGTCGCCCTTCTACCCAGCATGGATTATGCCGGTGCTCCTCAATGCCGCCGACATACCAATCTGCGGTACTACAGTCCCTACTACCACAAAATTTTCGAGCTCAGCCGCAGGTTGGAAACCCCAAATGCTAAGATCTGTTGCACCTGGGGACTGACAACTCACATTGTGCCAACGTGAGGATAATGAAATCACGGTGGTTCACACTGACCTCGTGACGGGAGTCATCTATGACTTGTACCCGCTGGAGCACACCAGCTTTGAGTTTGTCGTCTACAATGGCCAGCGTAGAAGGATGTACGGCATCGAAGTGATTGGCCTACTCTATGTCGGCCGCGCTATGCAGAGCGACAGTGGCAGATGGTATGATGTGGATTTGGAATTCTCAGAGCTAAGCACCGACAAGCCCATGATGAAAGCAGCACTGATGACAAACGCAGTCCGTCATCGTGGCTTGCTCTACCTGTTGGGTGTTGATGGGAGGTTGGCAGTGCACGATGACCGCCGGCACGAGGAAGTCCCAGTGGTTCTTGACAATCCCAAAGGATTTGGTTTTGGTTGTGATGATTGCTACCTATTTGAGTTTGACGAAGGTGAGCTTAGGGACAGTGCTCATAGGCCGCCGTGGGACACCAGTGCACATCCTCAGGCTCAATGAGAAGCAGATGGAGTGGGAAGAAGGTGGAAAGCCTAGAAGGACGGGCATTGTTCACGGGCACAGGCGCTACGATGACGGTTAAGACCAATGTCAAGTGGATGCAGAACAATATCTTTGTCCCAAGACTATATGATTGGCCTGAGTCACTTCAAGTCCACCTTGTTGAGAGGGAAGGCGAATTGGCCTTTGTACTAACATCTGCTAGTAAAAATTTGGCACAACACAGTGCTATGAGTGGGATCAGGCATATGGAGTTGTGGATTGGAACCACAAGAGTCGTCTGAGTATTGGGAGACCGTAAAACTCGATTATAGTGTATGGATTGATTTTAGAAATTGACATATATAGGCATGTGATGTATTTTTATATTATTATTATGTGATATTTGCTCTCTACAGTATTACTTATAGTTATTGAAATTATATACAGTTGGGACTGGGAAATTGGCATGGCAATGTGATCACTATTTATTTATAGTAGAAATACAAAGCGCACATTATTGTGCACCCTACCGGCCAATTCACAAATATATTTAGGTGTCAGCGTGGCATGTGATTGTATGAAAGCAATATGTCGGCATAAATTGTGAAGTTTTAAATTCGTTGCTGTAATTTGTTTAGAGAGGTAGGTGCAATGTTCAAGAGTCATCGCTGCTGTTTCATTGCCGTTTGCCCCGGCTTGCTTCAAGCCCCGTGCTCCACATATTGGGTTGCTATGCTCTGCTCTTCCCCTCCCTTCTCTTCTCCCCCATGCCCTGTTGAACCAATTTTTGTTGCAGGCCCATACCCTCTTCACCCGGTCACTTACTCAAACTACAACCATGTCCTCAGCACCGCCACCGACGAGATTCCCCATTGCTGCTTCTCGGGCCAAGCACCGTACCTGCGTCATCTCGGTGCCACCGCCATCAAGCTTACTCATGGCTGTTGCTTGGACTGAGATGGAGATGGTCCCGGTCAGTGGCAGACTGGTGAGAGATAAGGGAGCGGTGAGGGTTAGCATATACCTATTTACATAACAAATCAATCCTATGGTAGGTCGCAAATGAAAAAGAAGGAATGAATCATTGATGTGCTTTACCAATTGAAAACAAGAAATGCTTGTGCTTTCACTTCCTCTATGTAGCTTTGATAGCTTAGGCTTTTCCATCCTCATTCCGCAACCAATCTATCATCCATTACCTTGCTTACTTACAAATGAACTACTCCTACCATTCCAAATTACATGTCATTTTCGAAATGACAAGTCGTTTTGCTTTTTTTACACCAAGCTTGAAATTATAATTATCATTTATTTTCAATATGATTTACTTTGCCATATAACATGTTTTAAGTATGACCGAAATTTTTGTATATTTTTACAAAAATTTTAAATAAGATGGAAAATTCAAACTTAGTGTCAAAAAAGTCAAACGAGCTATAATTTGAAACGTAGAGGGAGCTATATATTCAAACATCCCCTATCTCTATAACTACAATGTGTTATGTCACTGTTACGAATATTGGTTAGGACTTCGTTCTTAAATATTTGCCTTGGTTGTATTTTTTCATTACTTTAATCCTTCTTCCTATCCATAAAATTCATGCAATTATGAAATAATGTAAGTCATGCTCTAACTTTCTTTAACACTAAAACAATTCACACAGAAATTGTGATACATTCTGGTATCTCAAAGGAATTGCAGTGCATTGTAAATGTTTGAAATTTACAAAATATGCAAAGATATGCTTGAATTTTGAATGGTTAAAATTCAGAAACATGTGAATGCTGAAACTTAAACATTGTGTAGTTCAAATCCAAAAGGTTTCATGAAAAACTTTGTATATAGGCCTTGCAGAGAATGAAATGTGCGACAACTTTTCTATATAATATTTTTTGAATGTGCTTATTCTCTAAATTACAACCAAAACAAGCTCAGGGTCAAAATTTGGATAATTTCAACTTTTCAACACTTTAAAAATTGCAATGTGATAATAACATTTTTTTGTAAAAACTTGATATACAAAGTTGTAGGTGTTTATATGGTGCACAACAATTTTATTTTGACCTTTGCATGAAAGTGATTATATTGTGAACTATAGGTGAAAGGAATAGCAGCCTAGGTTTTCATGCAACTAAGCTTAGTTTAGAAATTTTAAAATTCAAATCATTTGCAAGCTGATCTATCAAGAACTCTGCATACCAAAACTCCAAAATCTTAGGTCTTCGAAAAGTTTGACAACTTTATTATTGGGACCATCTCATGAAAATGCCAGAATTTTTTGAATTGTAGAATTTGCAAACAAGCAATATATTTTGGTCACAGCAGACATCAGTTTCTATAATTTGAATTTTTAACCAAATTTGTAATAGGCAAAACATTATATACCAATATTGCAGAGAATACAATTTTAAACAACTTTCCCATCCTATATCAAACAAGTGCTATTTCTCTGCCCAACCTACGGTATATTCCTTTCTTGTTTTCTTTTCCACTCCAACAAATGGCCTCCTTTCTCTGATTCACTATCAACTGGGCCCTAAGAGGGCCTTCGGTTGCAAGTGGGTTCTAACTTGGATGGCTAGTTCAATTTAGAGTGGAGCTACTAACTCCGATTCGACTCCCCACTTGCACAATGGAGAATATTAAGCCTTCTTATAAGGTCAGGGGACTACTCCACCTCTTTTTTGAAAGAAAAAAACAGGTCTTTCGGTTCTTCCTCCTCTCTCGCTCTGCCTAAAGCGCCGACACCCACTCCTGATTTGCCTTGCAACCCATTGATGCTGCCACGCCACGTCGTCTCACGCACTGCGACACCCTGTGCCGCGTGTGCCACGTCCCTGCCACGTTACTGATGACGCGGGCCTAGCTCACCTCACCTCTATCAGGAGCACCACAAATGGCCTGGAAGCTGCCACCTCCTCCTTGGGTCTCTCTCCTGTCCATGTTCATCGCTCCTCGCCACTCTCCCCTCTGCTCATTTGTAACACTCCAAAAATCAGCCATGAAAATTTCTCCAAACCTTTCTTTGATACAAAATCAATTTTCAAAATTGAGTTTCTTCGAGAGTGCTAAAATGAGCTCAACCGAAATCCTTATAAAATCTGCTCCACCACCTCTAAGCATTCCCCGAGAACTCTCTCAAGAAGTCCACACAAATTCTCTCTCAAAAGTTCCCCTCAAACTCCTCCCAAAAATTCAGATTCAAATCCCAATTCAAAATCAGAAAAAGGAAAATAAAACACTTACTACTGCTTATCCGAAGTAGACCCCTTACATGGACCTCCCATTTCGGCCCACTAGAAAACCCCACCGGCTGGCCGGACCCCCCAAAACCTGGCGTGTCGTCCAGCCCTCCCCCGACGTCGTCCCACTCCTCACTCATTGTCCAGTGGCGTAGCCCCAATGACGCCAACCCTGTCGTACCCATTCTTCCCACCTAACGTGCTTGCGCCTCCCTTTGGATGACAAGTAGGCCCTCCTGACGCCGTTTCCCCGAGTCACCTCGCTTGGCCTGTGTTGAAGTGGTATAGCATGGACAAAAGTTCAGAGGAAAAAATGGCAGGGTGGTGAGGCAAAGCCGATGCTCACCGGAGTTTGGGCAGAGAGGCGGTCAGGAATGTGAGAAAACATGACCCTTAGAGGTAATGGTTTTGGTGATTAATGACAGCCCTGATCATGTTACTAATGAGTTCACGACATGAAAGTTTCATTTATTATAATTGTGCTCATTGGTTGACCAAAGAAGACCCCTCAACTTCAAAATTCTTGAAGGACGGCTATGGATTGGCTCATCTAGCAAGAAGATCAAGGATTGTTAGCTCTAAGTGTCGCAAAGTCGAAAGAAAGACTCTTAGGAATTGCTTTGCTAGTTTCTAGATAAGCCAGTACAATCAAGGGGGTCGAGATGAGTTGCTTGATAGATCTCGCTCAAAGTTATACTCAATTTCAAGTGCATCTTAGTCCTAAAGCTAATGCACCTAAAGAGTGCTAAAAGATACTCACCAATGCTTGTTTAAACTAAAGAAACTCCCACAAAAAAATTATGTTTCGTTTCGCTTCAAAAACAATGAAAAGCCTAAGTTTTTGTACGCACCAGGACCGTCCAGTGTGCAAGCACCAGACCGTCCCCTGCATTATTATTGTTGTAGGCCTTCTCGTCTGCATCAGTGCGCAGTTAGTGCGCACCGGACTGTCCCGTGGTATTCCACCTGGACCGTCCGGTGTTTCACCGGACGTTTTGGGCAGTGGGAGTTTTCTGGGGCGTCCCTATGCGAGTTGTGTGCACCGGACTGTCCTGGTGGTTCAGCCTAGACCGGGAGTGCGCTTTGTGCTTGATCTTTGGCAGCTGAACTCACTGGACCGTCCACTGGTCATGCAGTTTGCGCGGATCATTCACTACATTTGCGACCAGGAAGAACAGATACACACACAAAGTTCACTTGAGCACCACATTCCACACTTTCATTGAGCTTTGGGGCAGGAGACTTGAGAGAGAGATAACTCCTTGAGTGGAGTTGAATCAAGTGAAGACCAAGGCTTGTTACTCTTGGTGATCGCGATCACCTAGATGGCTTGCGAGTAGTGCATTCCGCGAGCTTCCCGGAGATTGTGGAAGAAATGGGAGAAGGTCCTTGCGAGGGCATTGTGCATGGTTCAGAGTCCACCACTCCGGAGAGGGGAAGGACGTCCAAGGAGAGAGCACTTGATCTTTGCAAAGGTCAATGGGGTAGCTTGACTCTTGCGAGAGTCAACTTGCCATCCCCGATTCTTGCGAGAACAGGGCCTTAGTCATTGCGAGGGCTAAGCGTGAGTGGGGCCTTGTGAGGGGCACCAAATGAGGACTAGGGGGAGTCACGACTCCTCGATACCTCAGGACAAAGATCATCGTGTCATCTCTTCTCATTTACATTTTGCATTATTTTCATGTAATTTACTTTCCGCACTTTACTTTCTTAGAATTGCATGCTTGGCTCTAGGTTGCAAAACTTTTGTTATCGTGTAGCAACTCTAGTCACACTAGTTTAGGCACTGGGTGAATTGGGATTTGATCGATAGGATTTAATTTCAAGTTTTGAAATTAGAAGTCCAATTCACTCCCCCCCCTCTTAGATATCTTGATCCTTTCAGAGAAGGGGAATTTGGTGTTTAGCAGAGGCGCGTCGCGATGGTAGGAGTGTAGCACACTTCAGGTGGGCAATGCCGCCAGCAACGCCCACGGAGAGGGGAGGTGAGTGTGTGAGCGAGAGAGGGAGTGACTTGAGTTGTTGGGGTCAGGAGCAATGGAGGGGAGGACACCTTTTATGGGCAGCGGAGGCACGGCGTTGGCGTTAAGGCGAGGAACTTGGGGCCAAGGCCAGTGAAGGAAGTCGCACAACGATACAGCGAGCCAAGGAAGACAACGAAAGACGGTTGAGTGAGGCTGACATGTGGGGTAGGGCTGTCAGTAAGAGATGGAGAGGAGAGACGACGCTTTTGAGGGAGAAGGAGAGACTGACGGAGCAAGGCGCGTCTGTCAAGGATATAGGGTGGATGAATCGGCTGGGCCACGAGAATGGGAGGAAAGGGAAGGGGGTTTCCCTTTTTCTTTTTGGATTTTTTGTGTTGGGGATTTTGGAGGGAGTGATAATTTTGAAAATAATTTTGGAAACCGATTCCAATTTTGGAAGTGGTTTTCCATGTTTAATTTTCGGGGTGTTACACGGTGGCATCGTCCATGACAGAAGATGCAGAGAGGCCTGCGGTGAGTAGAAGCAAGCTACGCATGCAGGCAGGGGAGGTGGTGTAGAGCGAGCAGGAGAGGAGGCAGCAATGATGGATCCATGGAGGGCTAAAAGTAAGACGCCAGGCGTGTGTGCAGGAGATGGGGAAGAGACAAGGAGAGAATGTAGAGAATAAAGATAAAAGGTAAATAGAAAGAAGTGATTGTTGACATAGATAAGTGTGGAGGAAATTGGTATAAGGAAAAGAATCTTCATGACTATGATAAAGTAATTGTTTTAAGTAGAAACATTGAGTAAAACCAGGACAGATACATACGGATATGTGCGGATACAAATACATATAATTGTTGGACAATTATTTTTCTCTCAGGTTGGATTGAGGCACGGATAGTCCGGATATTGCTATACATTTCATCACCATAATAATGTCTAATCTTGAATCTGCAGATACAAATACGGTTCGAATATTAATTATTTGGTTCAGATATCGGAAGTCACATTTAGTCTCCGAACCCGTCGGCCGAACAGGATAGTCAGGAAAATATACGTCCCAGTTTCATCCCAATGACATGTATTGAAGAAAGGACCAGGCGCCAGGATCTCTCCATAGTGCTCACTAGAGGGAATATTTAACATTTTCCCCATTTAGCGACAAATTTGCCATGCCATGGCTCATATGTGGACACATTGTCTTGCGTAACTGACAAAATATTAGATATCCCCGGAAGCAATTTGTGATAAGAGCTTCTACAATGAAGCTGGGATGTCTGCGATGCATCATGCATGCAGATAACAGCTTGCTCCATCAGGTGGCCTTAAGACTAAATTTAACCTGCTTAGTTTGTGCAGAGATCATTTAAGAAGACCGTATCTCTTTTCTTTTCTCACTGATGCTATATCATGTGCTGAGAACTCGACGTTTTAATTCCAATTTTCCTTACCTTACACTAGCACCTAAAACTTGTTTAAGAATGTGGTTGTATCGGCCACAGATTATAGAACTTTAGAGTTTAGTATATTGAGATTTTTCCCTTTTGTTCAGTTTCAACCATTGCACAATTAAGAATAGTTTCAAGTGCATTTCAAAATACCTTCTTACTGCTACAACAGATGTTCATCTGTATTTGACTGTATCTGAACATATATGCCCTCACGTTAAATGAACTGATTAGAAAAAAGTAGATAAATTGATCATGATTAATCATTTTCATATGCTCTGACAATAACTCTGTCGCATGGTCTTTTCAGTTTTTTCATCAGTAGTCATAGGAAAATAAGTTTACGTTGATTAATTAATTATTAGTCCTCACATGCATGGATATAGTACGATATTATGATGCACTGCACATTTTGAAGATTTCCACACTTTTGCATTTAGGAAGTGTGTAAATTTAATTCTGCACTTGGTTCTTGGGATTGCAACTCCTAATATTCTAGATTTAATTGGTCAGAATTGAGCTACAGCTTTTTTTTGTTAAGTTCCAAACTTTGTTGAAACATTTAGAGCAAAATTTGCTCCTACCTTTTTGTGCATGCTCAGTCATTATTGTCTGCACATGTTCCTATTTGATGCTTCCATGATTTCAAAAGTGTGATTTAACAATGTACTGTAGGTGCAATGACTTGAACCTAAAATGTCACAACCTATTACAAAAACTTAAACCCGTGGAGCACTTTCTCTAAAGGGCAATGTTAGTTCTGAGTTGTGTTTACTTACAGAAGCTTTGCTATATATCTCTGTCCTTAAGAATTTAGTTTTATCAAACAATGCCTTGTTCCATTAAGATTGCTTTACTAAACATTTCTTCTCATGCTTGCTAAATAAATCCAGTGGTTCATTTTCTATATATTTCTTTTCATTGCTTCTCATCATGTTCTTTTCAGTTCACGAATTGGCACATAGTTCCTGGTTCAGCTTCCCATCCGCGATTAATTCATCCTAAGGAATGTAAGCGGCAGAGGGAACGGGAAAGATATGTCGTGATGTCCGTTGAACAGAGGAATGAGAGAAACAGGAAGTGTCGTGAAGAGCGTCAACGAAATCACATTTATTTTTTCTGGATTTAAATGATTCTCTCAATGTTGAATGGAAAATTAATTATGGAGCTGAAGGCCAGATCATGTTGTTTGTGTATGCTCAGGGAGCTGATACATCAGACTCTAGGGCCATGGTGAGCATATTCCTTCTCTTTTTATATTTCTCTCCTGTGCATACAACCTATTATAATTAACCGTGTACTAGCCAACGAGGAATACATTCCGGCAGGTTGTTAGAAATAAACGCGCCATTGGCGCGGTGTGCGTGTGTGTGTGCGCGCCATGAGCGCGGGTCATGTCGAGTCGTGTTCGAGTCATAGGGCCGCGCGTGTGTGCAGTGGCCGTGTCAGGGAGGTGTAGGTCATCGTGGTGAGTCCGGTGCGCGCGGACCGGAGGTGAGAAGACGAGCCAGTGCACGGGATCGCGTCGAGCTCGGTCAGCGGCGTCGCGGCCATGGCGGAGCGACTGACGCGGAGGGCGTTGCACGGGACCGTTGGGGCCGTTGGAGGAGGGACTGGTGGCGCAGCTCAAGCAGCAGGGAATCGCGGAAGACGAGGCCACGACCAACGGGAACGCGATTGAGTCGCGCGGGCGCGGTGGCCGGAGGACGCGGATCGTGGCGAGCTGAGTGCGTGCGTGTGGGGCTATAAGAGCCCGTGTATCCCCCTCCATTGGTGGCGTCCTGAAGCTAATCGAGTGCCGAGATACAAGGCCAAGCCATTGGCCGCGGCGTTCGCCGGAATTGAGCTCCTCTACTGTTCATCTTCTTCCTCGCGACGGCGAGCGAGCCGGCGAGTCCGGGCGTGCGCGAGCGGGTGCGTGAGCTAGAGAGAGAGCTAGGGGCCCAACACAGGTTTCCATTACAATCCATTTTCCTGCTACCAATGACATTGCTATAGACTATAGTCATGTAGATATAATCTGAATAGATGTAACTCAAACATATAATCATTGAAGAGAACTGGACTTTCCCCTCTTTGAATTTGTTGTGACGAGAATGCTTTTGGTGTTAAGGGAAATAGCTTCATGTTTTCAAGGAAAAAAATGAACTTCTTAATTCTCAATTGAACTGCAATGTGTCTAGAGGGGAAAGGCAAATTGCTGGCAGTTCTCATGTCTGAACGTGTTGTGGGTGAGATTGAGATCAGGCATGTGGTTTTGGCCTTTGCATTGTGGTATTGTTGTTTTCAAGTCCGTATAACTTTTCTCTAAAAATATCTCTCTACTCACTGAATAGTGAATACAGTAATGCTAATCCATTAGATGGAGGCTTTTAGCTATAAACTGTAAAATGCAGTGGTTCAGAGTTCATAGACATTCAGATTGGCAGTGATAAGGATTGTCTGGTTTGCTGCCAATATTTTTAGTTTGAAAGTAAATAGCTTTACATTTTTTGACAGAAAAGTAAAAGATAAGGACTTTAACGGCCGCTTTAGTATTGTGCTTTCCATTTTTACTTTGAATGCTGATTTCCATGATTACACAATAGCTAACAGTCCTTTTGCCAATTTGTAATGTGGTTTCCATTTTTTACAACATAGAGAATCAAATTCCTCTCTTCATTCTGGTGTTCAGTTTGGAAGAGGAGAAACCGGAGAGATCAATTAGAGCTACAGCTTCTTCGTTGCGTACAAGAGGAACAAAGACAGTGAGTGGTGTCAGGGTGCTATTGTGGTTCTGCATCTCCTGGGAAGGGAGAGAAGAGATGGTGTGTCTAAGGTGATGTGATGCGAAACTTGATTTTGGCACCGTTGAAGCGGTGTGTCTAAGGTGATGTGATGCGAAACTTGATTTTGGCACCATTGAAGTCTGCTTTTGTAAGTGTTGATGTTGGTTGTATTCTTGATGTTTCCGACCACTTTACTGTATGGTAAATATTGAAACAAAATGGGAATTCCCTTAGCTAGAAATAAGATGATGTGATTCATGTCTGAAGGATTACAACAAACACTGCTACGTAACATTGTTTGAGAAAAGTTTAAGTGAATTTGTCTTATTTTGTTCTTGACAAAATAGTGGTGTTAAAAATTCGTAATGTTTAGACATTGTTCTATGTTATCTCTAAGAATGTATTACATTGAAATTGTATCGCGGCCGTTCCATAACAATGCATGCGCATATATCTGTCGCTCCACTTTGTTTGGTTTGCGGTACCAAATGTGTAGGAATTGCATGTTATAGATTAGTTTACATACATATAAACTCAAAAGCATCCATTCATCGCCCAACTGACGGGGATCGGATCGGGGTTGCCGGAGGAGAACGCTGTAAAATCAGAAGTCGGCGGTGTTGCCACAGGACGAGGCGCCGAGCTCGCGCTGCCGTCGCCGGAACGACATGAGACCGTCCGAGACGATGCTCCCGCCGCAGTCCTCGCCCTCGCCGCCGCACTCCTCGTCGTCGAGGTCGCCCCGCATGGCGCGGAGCGTCTTCCGGCGGACGCCGGCGCATCCCTCGTCGGCCACCACGCCAGGCCGCGGAATCGGAGGCTGCCGCGGCTCATGGTGAACATGAGCGACACGCACCACTCCTCCAGGCCGCCGGCGCCGTCGTCGGAGAGGAGGATGCCGGAGACGGAGGCCACGGCGCCGGCGTCCATGGGCGCGGCGCGGCCCTCGGCGCAGGCGGCCACGTTGCAGGCCACCATGAGCGCGAGCCTGCGCAGGGCCACCGGCTCGCCCGCCTTGGAAGCCGCGGCGCAGGCGAGCAGCGCCCGGGAGGCGCGCGAGCCGGAAAGCATCAATCATTGTCTGTATTGTTGTATTGTTTCATGGGAACACAATCTTCACTTTTAATTCATACTTGTGAAATCTAGATATGTGAACTGTGATGGTCTATGGACGAATGTTTTGGACTTTTTCTTGATTTCCTTTGAACCAAAACGGTGTGATAAATCAATGAATTTGTAAGTCCTCTGTACATGATGCAATGTAATTTTATTGGTTTTCTACATAAAACATAATACATCTAGTTAGGCCATAAAGTCGAAACAAAGGGCGGATAAATCTACTAGCGGCACGGAACGGACGGCTCCAGAAACCTCCCCACGGCTCTGCGCTGCTCCAACGGAGCGCGGCCGCGGCAGCCACGTCACGGCCGACGCGAACGCTGCCGAAAACCAAAGTCAAAGTCAAACGGAAACCGCCTCCAGAGAGGAGCGCCAGCACAACGCGTCGCGCCTTCTTCTTGCCGCAGAAGAAAGAAAGCCCCAACTGTTCCGCGTCGGCATCGGCAACTGCAACCCCGCCAGAGAACCTATAAATCCACGGCCGTTGCCTCGCCTGCCGATCACTCGCAGCCTCTCTCATCTCATCACGCAACCAATCGCGGACGCAGCAAGAAACCAACGACTCGATCCATTATCTTCCGGCCGAGGAAAAGACCGGAAGAAAGAAACAGGGAGAGGCGGCGGCATCCGCCGATGGCGCGGCGGGGCACGGAGGCGTTCCCGAACCTGGGCGCGCACTGCGACGAGCCCGACTGCAACCAGCTCGACTTCCTGCCCTTCGACTGCGACGGCTGCGGCGGGGCCTTCTGCGCCGCGCACCGGACGTACCGGGACCACGCCTGCGCCAAGGCGGCGGACCCGGGCCGCACCGTCGTCCTCTGCCCGGACTGCGGCGACGCCGTCGAGCGGGCGGCGCCGGGCCAGCAGGGCGACCGCGAGGCCCTCGAGGCGCACGCGCGCTCGCGCCGAGGGTGCGACCCCGCCAGGAAGCGCAAGCCGCGGTGCCCCGTGCCGCGCTGCAAGGAGGCGCTCACCTTCTCCGGCGCCACCCAGTGCAAGGCCTGCGGCACCAAGGTGTGCCTCAGGCACCGGTTCCCCGCCGACCACGACTGCGCCGCGGCCGCACGGGCTGCGCCTGGAGCCGGCGGCGGCGGCGAGGAGGGCAGGCGGGGAGTGCGCCCGCGACGCGCACAAGACGGGGGACGCCGGCGGCTGGGTGCTGCCGGCCTCCGTTCGGAACCTCAAGATCTTCTGAGGGCAGGAACCGGTGTGGCGTATCAAGCCGTCCGTAGTTTACGAAAAAAAAAAAGGGTCCGATTTGTTGTAATTCGAAAAAAAAAATACTGCATGGCTATTTGAATCGATTATGGTGAACTACTCCGATTTGTAGTAAAAGTATTCATCCATTCATTCTTCGGTTTCAGTTAATCTGTCTGCAACACAGTGGCTCGTATATTGTTGACGAAATGACGACCTCTGCCAACTGGAGTCTAGTGTTGATATTTTTTTCTTTGGGCTGATGAATGCACGATTTGGCCCAACAAAAACAACGAATAAGATGAAATTAAAATTGGGCCATCCCATTTTAATTGGATGCATCTAGCCTCTAGACTATGTGATAGCATATTTCCTATCCGACTTTGGTACTGCCATGCGCAGTATTATTAGAAACTAAAAAAATACTACTCTCTCAAACGAGTCCTTCCACGCCAACCGATGTTTGAGATTGATGCAGCCGATCAGATTTGCCGGTTGCCACTGCCTGGGTTCACGGTTTTTTTTTTTTTTTTTTTTGAGAGCCACTGCCTGGGTTCACGTGACGATGCAAAAGGCCCACAGGCCGCCTGCATTCTTGGGCTGGGTTTGACACGCCGGGTGCAGCCCAACTCCATGTTGTTTTCTTGTGCATCCACGCTTGGAAGAACAAAAGTGACCGGACTACCTGTACCGAACAGTTAGGAAGTGGCAGGTGGGTATACGTGTGTCAAGTATATTTTAGTCTGAGTCTCCGCGCCAACATTTTATATATACCATCTCAACATTGCCTAAAAAAAATGTCGAATTAGTTTACCCGGGGCAGATTGTTGAGTCAAGTTAAAAAAGAACGGTGAAGCGCATATAACATTAAAGAATCATAGTAAATGAAGAATCGCTAGTTTTATTTGTTGCAATAAGAATAAGAATAGAACAAGTAAAATAAAAACAACAGTTTCGCCATAACCATGGGTTAGAACTTAGAAGATACCTAAGCTAACCATCTTCCACAATGGATTTGGATTGGGAGTCCCCTGTGCTAGAGCATATATACTGTCACCAGGAGACAAAAGACAAAAACGGCGTTTGTCCTCGAAATCCGTATCCCGCACTGAAACAAAATTTTTTTGCAGCTACTGTAGGACCGAAAAAAATGGCTGGCTTGAGACGCCGTTCGGCGTCGACGCAGCCTTTCGGCGTTTCAGTGCAGCCGCGCAGGGCTTCGGGGCTCGGTGGCGCCGACCGAGGCCGATCGACGGATCACCTGCCGATGCCGAACCGAAGAGCGTCTCCATGCCGAATTGAACTGAGCGCATGCGCGATGATTACCGTACCGAGCCGACCCGACACGACCGTCTCAGTGGAACCGCTGAGCTACGCAGCAACCAAGCTTGCATGCCAAGAAGACGACTAGACGAGAGGTGCGGTGCAGTACATGGTGAAGAAGCTGCTGCGCGTGCATGGATGGTGACGACGCGCCAACGGCAGGAGGAGGAGGAGGGCAACGCCCCTGGGTCCTGGAGTGACGCATGCGCTGGCCAGTACTAGTAGGCAGGCCAGGCAGAGGCAGCAGAGAGCCTCGGCACGCGCGCGCTCGTGCACGGCAAAGCGCCTTTGCTTGGGAGCGACCGGCGCCGGCACGCCCGCGCCCTACCTCCGACGGGTGGGTGATGTACTGATGTCGAGTCGAGTCGAGTCGAGTCTCGAGGCTCGCTCAAAGCCAGGGTACCTTTTTATTACGTTCTCCGTTGGTCAAATACTGCGTACCAGCATCTGCCATGCCGGATGCCCGTGCGAAAGGCCAAAGGCGTTGTCGTCGTGGTCGTGGATGATGCTGTGTGCTGACGTGGTCCAGAGCAGAGGCAGGAGGGCCCAGCCAGGGTCACCGAAACTCTACTCCACCGTATGATGAACCAAGTCAAGCCCCGCGACCACGTCCAAGGCATGTGGTTATTACGCAATCGAGCGAAATGCATGCCCCGGGTCCGGGTGTGCGCCAAGTGAAGCGACACTCTGCTTGGATTCGAAACAAAGCATCGCAACGAACGGGTCCGTCCAACCCCAGACCCAGAGCGACCCCGCGAGTTTGGTCAGGTCAGCGAGCTAGCGTCTTCTCTTCTGTCGGCAGCCAGGCAGGGCAGGCCGCCTTCTCCTTCCTCCGCCGCCGGGTCCGCCCGGCCGCCTGCTCTGACCTGACCTGACCTGACCCACCCCTCGCTCGCATAGTCGCATGGCATTGGCGGCAACGCATCTACCGACCGTTGACATCGCCCAACTACCCAAAAGCCATTAACCAACAGTGCCGCCATGGCTTTTCGCTTCCTCCTCCTGTGCACGATCGAAAAGAATCTGTTTGTTTCATTTCATGCCAAGGTTAGGTGCGAGTGTGATCGACTACAACCGTAGTATACGGAACCTAATTAAGCTTCAGGTGCTAGATCCCTATCCATCCATCCTTTTGCCGAGGTTTGGTTGCATAGAATAAGACGAAAAATTATACTTATAGAGAAAAAAAAACACTGAATACGGCAAATATTTAACAACCTAGGAAGAATACGAACTAAGCAATTGTTGTTATATTGGTTTTAGTTCCAAGAAAGTCTCGTTGGGCTAAGATATTCAAAACAGACAAGTCAATATTCTTACGATGACTAGAACACACTATTATGGATATAAATACGGCGATATTTGGATATGATAAAGTTTAGCTATCCATTTCTATCCAAGCAGGCTACCTAATGCATTGCTAAACTTTGGCTATCTCTTGTGCTAAACTTTAATTCATTTTCATTAGAGTTTTGTAGGAATTGGGGGAAAAAATCAAATACGCCTCTCCCCTTCACAACAATATATCATCAAACCCCCGACGCACAACACCATTTAAATGGCGGTTACTCTTAAAAATGTGCATCCATATTTATCTATTAGCCTTAGTATACGAACAGTCTCTAACTAAACTTTAGCTCTAGCCTATCCAATTAATCACCCCTATTCTCGTACTCATTTCAAACTCGACCCCTATTATACTATTACTAGTCCATCAACCAACGCTCTCGCACATGTTAGAGTTTTATGAGATATAGATTTAATCTTAATAGTATTATAGTTTATTATTTTAATTCATATTTTGTAATTGCTTTATGGATAATTTATATGCAAAAATAGAAATTATTTAAATATATCTTTCATGACGGCATATTGGGTAATTTTTTTAAGGATTTGGGGCTTATTTTAATTTCATATTTATAATGGCATGACGGATATTTTTTTATGCAAATTTAGGGGGTTATTTTAAATTATATTTATAATAGCATGGTGGGTAATTTTTATGTAAATTTAGCGGGTTATTTTATCTCATCTTTTATAATGGTATGATAGGTAATTTTTTTAAAAAAATATAATAGATCTAGTGGCTATTATTTTTAGAGCTACACGATGGACGGCCGGATGGTTCTGATTTTTGTGAGAATTTTTAGTATTTATCTTTTTTCCTAGCGCGTCTGGTGATGATTAATGTGGAGGCTCCAATTAGTAATATTAAGATTAGATAGTGTATATTCTGCAAAGACACGGGTTGTTAGCCTAAGAAGATCTATCAAGAAGCGATGAGCAAATGGAAATGATAATAGAAATTGGGTCACCTGCATGCTATCAGTATAAAAGGCATACTAGGCAACATCTATGAATCACGCAAGAGATGCCACGGAGACAACGCAGAGAAGGGAGATGCTGCATGGCACGAGGGGATGACCTACAATTCTTTACAAAAGGCAGGCCACCGTGACTGACACAAAAAGACAGTGGACAGCCATGGCCTCTGTGGCTCTATCTATGCTCATCTCAGGATTAAGGAAAAGAGGGTGTATTCCATTGCATGTCCGGGATCTGGATCCGTGGACGAGCAGCCAAGATGAACGACATCGCCAGCCCGGAATCAGTCAGGACGCAAAAAAAGGCCATGCATAATTTTTAAATTTGGACCAGATGACGGGGTCACGGAATGCAAATTCCTATTGCGAAAGGAGGTCTCTCTCGACCGAACTGTTCCAGCGACATGACTACATGAGTGAGTGATTCAGCTCCAGCTCCAGATTAGGGCCAGATCAAAGATAGATTTTCAGTAGATATTAAAAAGAGCAGAAAGGATGTTTTATTTACAGACGGAGGGTGACACATGCGTGCGGTCTCTGTCACTCTAAACAATGGCCCGTCAAGGACACGAGTACGGATGGAACAAAGACTTGATCTGACTTGCAAGCAACACCAAGCCCAAGCCCTCATCCTCCCCCGGGGCGTGTCCGTCCGGCACGCGAGCCGCCGGTAGCCGCTCCGCTCCGTACAGCAGCTGATGAGCACGAGCACACGCAGCTGGGTTTCACTCTCACTCATCACAGTCACACATCAGAGAGCATCCGATTTGCTACCGTTCCAAAAACCATGGACGTTCGATCATCACCCCCCTCGCAGAGGCACGCTGGCGTAGCACAAATGTAATGCAAACCTAAGCAAGCAATTTACATATACATCCATAAACTCAAAAGCATTCATTCATCGCCCCAACCCCAACGGACGGGGGGGATCGGGGTCGCCGGAGAAGAGAAGAGAGCGCTGTCGGATCAGAACTCGGCCGTGTTGCCACAGGACGAGGCGCCGAGCTCGCGCTGCCGTCGCCGGAACGACATGAGCCCGTCCGACACGATGCTCCCGCCGCAGTCCTCGCCCTCGCCGCCGCACTCCACGCTGCTGCCGGTCAGGTCGCCGCCCTCCTCGTCGTCGAGGTCGCCGCGCATGGCGCGGAGCGTCTTCCGCGCCATCTCGCGGCGGACGCCGGCGCACCCCTCGTCGGCCACCACTCGCCGGAGCGCGCGGTCGGCGCCGGCGGCGCGCGCCAGGCTGCGGAACCGGAGGCTGCCGCGGCTCACGGCGTACATGAGCGACACGCACCACTCCTCCAGGCCGCCGGCGCCGGCGGCCGTCGTCGGAGAGGAGGACGGCGGAGACGGAGGCCACGGCGCCGGCGTCCATGAGCGCGGCGCGGCCCTCGGCGCAGGCGGCCACGTTGCAGGCCACCATGAGCGCGAGCCTGCGCAGGGCCACCGGCTCGCCCGCCTTGGAAGAAGCCGCGGCGCAGGCGAGCAGCGCCTTGGCGGCGCCCGGGAGGCGCGCGAGCTTGGACTGGTTGACGGCGGCGAGGGAGAGGTGGTAGAGCGCCATGCCCGCGTCGCGGCGCGCGCGGGGCGGGTGCGCCGGGGACGCGAGCAGGTCCAGCAGCGGCGGCACGGCGCCCAGCACGCCGATGGCGGCGCGGTTGTCCTCGTGCAGCGCCAGCCCGAAGAGCGCCCCCGCCGCGTGCTCGCGGGCCTCGGGGCTCCCCGGCGACGGCGACCGCAGCAGCTCCACGAGCGCCGGCACCGCGCCCGCGCGCACGATGCGCACCTTGTTGCCCGGCTCCAGGGACAGGTTCACCAGCGCCGCCGCCGCGTCCGCGCGCGCGCCCGCGTGCCGCGGCAGCAGCAGCACCCGGCGCAGCGCGCCCAGCAGCCGCGGCGTGCACAGCGCGCGCCGCCGCTCCGCGCTCTCCCGCGTGGCCTCGCGCAGCGCCGCCGCCGCGCGCGCCGCCGCGCCCTCCTCGTCCGCGCGCATCACCGCGCCCACCACCTCGTCCTCCAGCGGGTCCTTCGCTGCCGGCTCCGGCTCCTTGGCTCCGTCCTCCGCCGCGGTGACCTCGGACGCCGAGCCGTACGACGACGACGACGACGACGTGGACGCCGTGTAGGACGAGTTGGACGTGCTCGCCGCCGCGGGGTGCCTGGCGGCCGGCGGAGGCATGGCGCGGCGCACGTCCCGGCGCGCCGCCTCGGGCTCCGGCGGCTCCGGCGCCTCCCGGCCGGCGCGCGCGCACCAGGTGCCGATGGCCGCCTTGAGCGCGGAGTTGGGGATGAGCGCGTCCTCGGCCACGGAGTCGGCGCCGGGGGGCAGGAACGCGAGCGCCGCGCAGGCCTGGAGGCAGGCGCGCTCGTACGTCCTCCCCGACGGCAGTATGACGGGGTCCGCCATCAGCGCGCGGGAGATCGGGCACAGGAACTCCTCCGGCACCGCCTCGGACCGCGCCGGCGACGCGGACGGCCTGGACGAGGGCGAGGGGTGGTGGAACGGCAGCTTCCAGCGCCGCGGTCGCGCCGCACCCATGGACCGGCGCGCGGCCCGCGAGGAGAGGGGTGTTTGTAGCGCAGCTACAGCCTAGCTGGCTAGCCTAGCAGCGGGCGGGGGAGGGAAGATGGATGTGCTTTTGGTTTGGCGCATGCGGCGGCCCGCGGCCATGTGTATTTTTTTTTCTCCCCCTTGTTGGGGTGGGGTGCTTTTGGGGGTTCGGGTGCTTTGTTCCTCGGCAGGAGCAGGAGCAGGAGCGGAATGGAGTGCGCTTGGTTTTATGCGCCGGGAGAGAGAGAGAGAGAGAGAGAGACTTCGCCTGCAAGGGATCGCTCGCTGCGCTGGGTCCCGCGTCGCGTCGCGTGGCCGTCGCGGTCGGCATCGGCTGGGGGCACGGCACGGTGGCCGTGTCCGGCGCCCGGCTCTCTCTGGGTCATGCATCCATGTCCGGACTCCGGGCGGGTGGTTGTGCTTGTACGTACACGGTTCATCGGCTGCCGTTGGCTACTACTCTACCAAGCTATAAATGCGTATAGGAAAGTGGACTTGCAACTTCCTCCGTCGATTCTTCGAGAGCGAAACAATCGGCTGCCTGATTCGTGGAGAGGAGAGGAGAGGAGAGCAGCGACAAACAACCGCTGTTTGTTTGTTTGGTTAGTTCCGTTCTCGGGACCCCGACCGATTAGTTAGGGCGATCGCAAGGATCTCGCTCCACACCGTAACCCTGCTCGGCAATTCAATCCAGCGGCTGCCTGCAGCGCGGGGTTGGTTGATACCATACGACCAAGAACAGTACATGCCCATGCTTCAGCTTGATCGCTCTGCCTGCGGCCCCAGCGTGGAAGCTCGCTCGCCTTCCCATCGCCTCCACAGTACCGCTGACGCTGGGATACAGCAGAGCAGCGCTAGCTCCTGGACAAGCGTCCCTGCGCTGTCGTTTTCATCTCCAACGCTCCGTGTAGGAGCAGAGTACTCGCCTGCCGCTTGCAGTTGCAGACGACGGGACACCCAGGGCTGGAAACGAACGAAAAACAGGCGTCCGCTTGCAGTTCGATGCAACGTGTGAACCCAAGCGGATGGAGGGAGCGCCCGCCGACCCATGTCAAAACCGTTTCGGCGACGTCAGGGATTCCCCGGCCCCGCCCCGGCATCCCTCTATTCGAGTACGGGCTTTATTTTTTTTCCGTTAGATTAAAATTTAGTCTCCGTCGCACTAGAGATATTTGATGTTAATTAGAAATATTAAATATAATTTAATTATAAAACTAATTACATAGATAAAGACTAAACGATGAGACTAATTTATTAAGTCTAACCTAATATATTTAGCAAATGTGATGCTACAAGTATCATTCAGTTAATTATGGATTAATTAGGATTTAACAAATTTATATCGTTGGTCAGTCCTCGTCTGTAGTCAGTTTTATAATTATATTATATTAATATTTTTAAATAGTATTATAAACATTCGATGTGTGAGTTAAAAGTTTAGCCCGCTAGATCAAACAGCCCCCTCGCTCCATCCAAATACCTCTTCTTCTCGTATACTGTAGGAGTAGTAAATCGATACCCCCGTATCTGTCTCTGTCTGTCCGCTGTTGACGATGTGAGGGCGAGGCCCGCAGCGAGAAGCGATTCGTTCTCCGCCTGCGTGACCGGTGCACGTCGCCGTCGCCTAGCCGGGTCAATGCAGCGACACGTCACTGATTTCTCGTTTTCTTTGGCAGCTAGCCAGCCACCCCTACTCCCTTGTCTATCAGACAGCTCGGCAGATTGGCGGCGACACTCAGCTTGTGCATGCAAGTTGTGCTTATGCTGATTCCTTCCTGGCACTAAAATGCGCGCGGTCGCCGTGGGTTATTAGGGCTAGTTCACCATTACGCGTCACCATCGGGTTCATTCCTTGCTTGGCAGTTCGGTGGCACAGCCACAAGCACACCAAATAAATAGTAATACAGTAAACCACATTTTCCTACGTGAAACGTACATTCGGAGTCTCCAGGCGATCGACAGCTCCACTTCAACAGTGAACTCCGGCCCGGTGGTCAACGATGGGACTGAGATTGGATTTTTCATCGGGACGATAAAGACTGATGTGTCGCCTGAAAAATAGACTGAACTCAGGCATCAGTTACATTACATAGCACATCCCTGAATAAACACCAAGTCAGAGGCGCTTTCAATCAGCTTATCTTGCGGTCACAACCGTGGTTGACAACAGCTTCCGGTGTTGCCTTTTTTTTATATAAATAAAATAAAAACGACTTTGAGCCAGAGCCAGAGTGCCAGACCAAGGTTCAAGTATTCAAGCTCATCTGCTGTGAATAGTTTACTCCATCCTAGCCATCAGCCCTGTGTTAAACAACAACCAACAACTAGAGTAGTATACTACTACCGGCCGCGGTAGGTACGGTACCCCAGTATTGTCGTCATACTTGGGTGCTAATGAGTACCCCCCACAATTAGTTGCAAAAAGTAGGCTCTCGTCTGCATTATTATTTTCCCAGCTAGCTCTTGTCTCTCTCTGTGGATACCATGCATCGTGTTATACATACCATCTTCTAATAATGAAATGGCAACCCATGTCATAGTTAATCCTCGTGGAGCTGTGGTCACTGAACATGTGCGTTTAATTTGTACACTGGCACGGTGCCACCAGCACTAAGAAAGGGCCTTTTGGAGTTTTGGTCGATCTCGCGCTGATTAAGGGTGGTGTCCATGCAACGTGTGAGGGTCATACTAGGTCCTAGCCATAAGTTTAATAATTTTGATTACATAACCAATAGATGATAGAAAATGTCCACCATGCATGCCTGCAACAATTAGTTTCTTAGTGTTGGGTTTGTTACACTTACACCCCTTTTCCCTAGCGATTTGAAATGGGTTAGTATAGAACGAACTTGGAGAAGCTGTGGGAAACATTTCCACACACACCACATGTGCACAGTGCACATGTGTTAGCATCTGGGGCATCAGTGCAATGAACAGTAGTTCCTCTACAATCCACTCTGCCTCTTCTTTTTACTTTTAACACTTTAATAAGTGCTACCCGCCCATGGTGTTATGTGACAGTCTCCAATCAGAGCAATCATCATCAAGTAATGAGACTGTACATCCTTTCTTCTATTAATAGTTAAAATACTTGCTCCATTCTTCTTCATCTTCATCTGACATTTCGACAAACGATATTGGCCTATGACTGGTTCAAAAATCATGTAATCGCGCCATATATTCAGGAATACAATTGAGGGTAACACTATTTAGCTAGGGACACTTGTAACGTAGCTCCTGGAGCTCTGAGCATCTCCCAAGCTCGTGACTTCCATGGTGTACTTAAAATCTCACTTCCTAAAGAAAATTTTACTAGTTCGCTAAAACAATTTCATCATTCGTATCAAAATGCTCTATAACAATATAACTCTATGGGCGTGTATGGATCTAGGTAAATTATGGAATCCAAATTTTAGAATCTGGATTTGGATCCAAACGGTTTGCAGCTTCTCCTAGATTCTAGAATTTTGGAGGCTAGATTTTGGAATCTTACAATCTACATTCTACTAGCTTCTAGCAGATTAGATTGTGGCTGAATAAATTACAAAAACACTCCTGCCAAATCCAATTAGTGTGCAATAGCTGAGGGCAAAAATGGAAATCAGAGAGGACGTGTGCTTCTGGACATGTTGGACACCCAAACGGCCATGCCCTATAATCTTTCCGGTGTAGATTTTGGTACAGGTGAATTTTGGAATCCGGATTTTATAATCTCGCTGCTTCCATACACGGCCTATACCATATTCTCTATGACCCCACAATCTAATATTATATTATTTTACTCCATCCTCCGCGCCGGCCACCACCCAACTCTTTCTTTCTCTCTCTCCTTTTGCTCTCTCCATTCACTGCTGCGCCTTGCCATCGTGCCTCATCTCCGTGTGCGCGTCGGGGGCACTCCTCTCCTCCAGGCAGCGCGGAGCCCCTCATCCTCTCTTCTCTGGCCGGACCCATCACCGCTCTAGCCTGATCGAAGGCTGTGGCAACTGGCAACACCTGCGCTCACCTCTTCCCACGTAGGAGTCTTCCTGCGCCAACCTCCTCCGCTTCCGCCGGCCTGCGTTCCTGGGCCTTCGCACATCCGCATCACCAAGTCTCCTCTACGCTGCGCCGTCCTCGCCGGAGCTCGCCGATGCCGGCTCTCCCTCCTCCTCCGTCACGCCTCCGCCGCCGCACCGAGACAGGGGTCGGGCTTTGCCGCGGCCGCTTATGTGGCGATGCACGAAGCGGCTAGCGGTTGGCACCGGCACCCCGCCAAGCCCATCCCTGCCCGTAGGGTGGGGGCGGTCATACACTCCCCCTCCAACGGATGGGGCTTATCTGTCCTTACCACCAAAGCAGAGGATGGTTTACGACGAACCGTTGGAGGGGGTAGGGGATGGAACCATCCCTATGCCTAGGTAGGCGGAGGTTTGGGAGGCACTTTTGAAGCCAGCCTCAGCTCATCGCCTAGCACTAGCATGCCATCTGACAGTCTATATAGATGAGTCAACAAGAGGTTTCTTCACTCACGTCACGTGTTGCGCAATATATCTTGACATGCATGACTCGGTACATTCTGCGGTGAAATCACGATCGAATCGACCACAGCGTTAGTATATCGTAGGGCGTAGGGGGTCTCTCTCCTGATGCACACCCATCATCCGACCTTCTTCGCGCCAACGCAAAGCACCCGTGTCGATGGACCGATCGAGATGCTCACCATCAAGGTTCACACAGAGAGAAGGAGAAGAAGATGGCATCGTGTCGAACCGATCGAGATTCCCATCATGGCCATGCTCCGCCATGCGGAGTCGCTGGCTGGTGCAGGGGATCCATCAGATTCCATCCAGCAGCAGCTGGTGCCTGGTGGTGCTTCACCACGCAAACGCAGCTAGCTCTTTCAACGTCCGCATGCAAATCATTCACGGCAGTGGTGATAATGGCATGTGTTGAACACTTGAACCTGATGACCCGGCCGGCGGCAGGAGCCGTGGGCAGCAAAGGCAGCGCAGCAGCAGCGGCCAGAAAAAAAGGGCAACCGAAAAGGTAGGCAGAGCTTTATGGCAGGCCAGGCCGGAAGATGCATGCAGGCCGCACGCTGAATGATAGATACACTGGGAAAGTTTCAGATGGACACATCCTCTCGTCCTTTTCTCCTTCCATTTCACACAGCCCACAGCATTACCCCAATGCACCAAGAGCATATGCAAGTGCAGTTTTGTTTGACATCTACTACTAGAACTTATCTCACTAATACACATTTATTGCCACCTCTACTCTAGCGAAAACAATGCAAGAATCTAACAGGGTATATGTATGCATATAGCAAATGGTCCTTTACTTTAAATTTGGACAGGAATCTTGGCAAAGACTAGTATGTACTAGTGGTGGGCTTTGCAAAGCGAGGATCGTGAAAGCTATTCGTGGACATGGACACAAATGCTTTTCCTTTTTTTGCCCATTCTTCCAAATGAACTCCAAAGCTAGCCGGCCCCAAAATACGGTCTGCCGTCTCTCGTGTTAAATGTACTTAAGCTTGTATACGCTCGTGCTTGGAAAAAGGTCTAGCTAGAGCTACGACACCATGTACGCTTTAATCATTCGCCTTATTATAGTGGTCTCGCTTTCGCAATGATCGATTCATACTCATGAGGGCAAATGTTACGGTAAAGAAGAAGGAGCTTTGGTGGATGGAAAAGGCGATGCTACCATACATACATACATACATACGCCGTACGAGAGTAAACAACTCAACTTGGGCACGAAACATCCTCCTCTGATGCAAAGACGATGTGACGGTCACATTGCATGTCTGCTGGTAATACCCATGATACATTCTTCGGCATGGATCGGAACGTGCTACTATACGTACCAACACTGTAAAAACCACGTGAAAAAGTTTTAAAAAGATGCTTTTGACATTTGCGATTTACTTATATATTTCTTCATCTTTAGTACTCCGTGCTGTGCACGCATTGTGCCAGTATCAGGCTACTGGGTCGGATTAGCTGTGATTTGGATGCAATTAATAATATTCAGGATTGTGGTGGGTATTTGAGGCGGAAAAAAGTAAGGTCACCCACCCCTATGAACAACACAGATGACGAAAAGGCCGAGGTGAAGCACCACGGAAACAGTCGTGACGACCGAAACGAAACAGCTGATTTCTTAATTTGTCGGTCCCCATTCTTCTTTATCGGAAAAAAAAAAGAACACACATGCATGTCATGGCTAGCTGTTTTGTGTTGAGATATTTTAATTTGTTTAGCAGAGCCCTGTTTTGTCGTTGGACAAAGGAGTTGTATATATGGAGATTAGGAAGGAACTAATTAAAGCCAGCGTTTAAGGAGCTTGATCCGGGCTATGCTAATAAGCTGCATGCCTAGGAAGTAGCGACAGGTCAGAAATTAGCCAGAAACATTGATCTGTTTGAATTTGAATCGACAAATAAATATGGCAGACGGCATCGCGCTGCACCGCACAAAACCCTGGGCTGACACTCTGGCTTTCTAGTCAGCTTTTCATCAGCTAGTGGCTCGATTTGTGTATTCTCATTTTTATATTAATTAAGCAACATGTATGAAGTACAAAAATCCATAGCAGATGTCGTTCCAGTTTCTTGAACGTCTCTCTGTGTCTGTCCCTCTCTCTTTCTTATTCTATTCTGCTTCCAGGGTCCGGTTGTGTTTTACAGGCGGCAAGAATAATGCAAAAAATGGCAGAAAATAGCAAGGGGATTTGACAATGACACGCGGCAACTTTTGTTTCTTCAGATCGGAACGGAAGTGTCGCGTCGATCTCCACTGGGATTGGGTATAGCCGTATAGAGGTGGAAAAGGTTTGCCACACTTGGTGGTGAAACCAGATGCTGCTAAAACCTTACCTGAGTTGTTAAATAAGATCCATTAGTAAGCTGCTAAATAAGCGTAGCACCTGCACCATTAGTATCTTTGCGATGAATCAAGGAGACAGGAAGTATATAATTGAACAGTGTGGGGCCGTGGGGGGAAAGGATCATGCTCCTAAAAACTTTAACGTGACCATGCTATGAATTATGCTTGTCCATCCATGCTAAGGAGTCACAACAATATTTTCGATCGCACGTAAGGGCGGAATATTATTTCCAATGACACACAGGGAATTCTCTCTAGTTTCATTCAGAGTGGTTTCGTATGCAACATGTAAAACACAACATGTCTAAGTAATAACATAGATGGAGTTTCATCCATATAAAACTCATTTCATCTCTTTTACCATTAATATCTTGCCACATTATTAAAATCACGGACACAACACATCATTTAATGAAAATAAAACTTCAGCTGAGAACAGTCTAATAAATTATAGTTACAGCAAGAGGTGTCTATCCATTGTTCGGATAAAGTTTGTCATCACGGCCTCGCGGGTGAGGCTAGAGATGCAATAATAGCCGATTGATGATATCCAATCCAAGAAACCCGGTCCGTGCATTATCCACCCTGATTGATCAGTACGGTCCGTGCATTATCGTGGTCCAGGGTATTTATTAACGAAATGCAAGAAACGGCCCGGCCTCCCGTTTCGTGGTAGTATTGGCCAAGAGTACCCCAGCGAGTAGTGATGCACTCTCTTCACCTAGCTAGCATCCGCGTGGCGGCTGCTATCCTGTGGTACTGGCTACGGTAGATGAGCGATGGCCAATGAACATATGTACGTCGCATAGGCCGTAGGCGTAGGGCACACAAGGTGTACCGAGTATTCCGTATACGGGCACCAATTAAGCTCGTGCACACTGGTACGAAGCCGGCAACCAACTGCATCGTCCAGTAGTGGCTTGTTTGTAACGGAACTGCAGAAGTGATGTGGGCGCTTTTGCGTCCTTATTATCCCCTTCTGAAAAGTAAATTTGTGCCTGTAAAAGGAATATTTGAAAATAAACCTCGTTGATGAAAATGGTAGCTCACAAGTCAGAACCTCTATCGTGCACTGCAGCTATGGACCTTTCGGGATTTTGTTTTTAAGTGCACTAGCCTGGGAAGCCAGAGACCAGGATGGGAACAAATGAACGAATGCACACCGACTTACTTTAAAGCCAGACCTAATTTTGACCTCTTCAGGTCGTTTTATAGACCCCTGGCCACTGGACCAAAATTCTCTTCTAAACCTGACAGAAAAATAAAAACCAACCCAGTGTCCATTGAAGCAGACATTTTCTATTGCAAGGTAACCATCATACTGATAAACATCACGTAAAGAGCTAGAGGCCAGTAATGACAGATTGATACAGGATGCAGGTTACATCCAAGGGGTGCTTAAATACAAATGCCCTTGTCAGGCAGACGTTTCAGCAACTACAGAAACAATCTCTGTATCAGAACATAGAACTATGTGAAAGTTCATCCGATTACAAGATTGTCAGTATCGATTCTGTAACTAGACGGGCTTCCCGTTCAACCTGGGGAAGGGGTCTTGTTTGCTGAGGACAAGGACCTTGCTTTTGTGAGCAAAGTAACCTTTTATGAGATTCTTGTAGATAAGGCAGGCCATGATACACTCCACCTGATAAGCAACGTGAAAACCAAGGTTTAAAATGCCCTCTCAAATATAAGATGCAAAATAAATATAAATTGAGCGCACTCGCAAAGCACCTCATCCACATCCATGTCGATTTCAAGCCATTTCAACGCTTTTACTACCACGTCTAGCTTAATTTGGTGTGCCTTGGCTGGTTCCTTCAGCCTCTGAATGATATGACTGAAAGAAAAGAAAAGCCAACAGAAGTTTGGTCAGAAAGCAAAGTTAAGCATGACAGCAACAACTTCAACTTTGCACTCACATTTTCTTAACTAATCTCTGATAGACCTGAAGCTCAAGTTTCTCCAATACGAGGTAGACACCAGATTTCAAAAATCTTGCAAAAGATTAAGTTATCATAGACACTGAAAGGATTGAAACTTTGATAGCAGAGCAACTAGTGGACTTACTGGTCTTCATGTCTGTCTAGAGCTTGCCTGAGAAGCCTTAGATCTCCTCTCTTAAGTGAGGTCACAACGTCTGCATACTGAAAGGTTATATCACAACTTTTGCAAATCTCAAAGAAAAATTAGAGTAAATATCTGTAGAAGCGAAAGCATAGATAACTAACGGTATAGTAAAAAAAAGACCTCAAACATCTATATGGCACCAAATAAAAATGACAATGGAAGAAACATTTTTAGCAAAATCAATGAGAACAAGAAAATAACTCAAGCACTGGAGCATAAGACATTAGCAAGAAAAAGAAGCAGTCACTAAGCAGCTTCCATCCTGAGGTTTCACATTCAAACAATAAATTGCCCCCTACTCCCCTTCACAATTTGGTTTGTTTATCGCAGAAGTCCATTAACAGATCTAGCGATGATCTAAGTCTGTATGGCAATACAAAAGGATAAAGCTTCATCTACGAAAATGATTAACTAGAGAAAGCATATTCATCATATTCATAACCACACCACTCAGCAACCATGGTTCTCAGGAATGTTGAGATTTGTGAATAAGGTTAAGCAATCAGGGCATAAAGATTGACAGTAGATATAGTAGAGGGAATGGTGGGGATGCCTGTTCTGAAATGTATGTAGCAGGTATCACTATGCTCATGATATTAGGTATAGCAAAGAATTATGTCTTCACAAGCCTTCTTTTAAACACTCCAATGTAGAACTTAAGATAAAACTATAAAGAAAAGTTACACCTTTAGATTATCTTGTATACTATCTCAAGGAACAAATAAAAATGTAGGTTTCTTAAATGTAACCAAAATACAGCTAAACTATTCTGCCATGTATCAACATGTGGCTAAGCTATTTTGTCATTTGTCAATTAGAAAATTTCACAATCCGCAATAAATCCTCTTAGATGTTGCTTCTTGAGAAATTCAACAAAACACTACCAAATTGAAGCCTTTGTGGTAAACCAATTTAATATGTTGTCACACATACATCTCTTCAAATGCAACAATAAAGACTTGTGGTTATGGAAGCAACAAAGATGAAGAAGGTGGACAGCTCAGTGATACTGCATTGCGTACAACTTTTTCCTCCATGTTGAAACAGGAATATATGATCACGGATAATCATACCTCAGGCAGATTGTACTTTTCCAGGAGGGTCCTTTTCGGCAATACACCTATTGATAGCTTTACTGGGATAAGAAACTTCAAAATTTTCCTAGAAAATACAACACAAGTTAAGAGTCTCAGCACATAGGCACCTCATTTATCACATGCTACAAAAGCCCATGCAGTATAAGTACCTCAAATTTGACTCGCTTTGAGGATTGCAATGCATCAAAGCATAAGTTAGCTTCTGATCAGCCTGATTAATTAAACAAAAATCTGGTGTAAGCGGTTTCGCATTTAATCATTCTAGTTCCTAACCATGAGAATGTCACGTGCGTGAGAGATAGATAGCTTACGACAAGAAAGTTCTCATTGAACACCTCCAAACGCCCAGTGTAGTACATATAGGTGACCTGTACCATCACAAGTTTAAGTCTCCAAGAGGGAAACATATCCATAAATTATGCCCATCTCACCTTGTCTTTCACTGGAAAATCTTCAAAATCAAAATTTCTGGCAGTTTCGATACTCCTTATGACACTACGACAGAGGTTTACTGTTCCAAGCTGCATAGTTTTATCATCAACTCCAAGACATTGTTAGCTTAAAATAAAGAACCGATGTGCTAGTGTACACACTACAGTTTACTACTTAAAACACTATGTATTGCCTTATATTCAATTAACGAATCCAATTAAACAAGTTACGGATAGCTTCACAAAACTTTAGAAGGAAAAAGACCCTACCCTGAAGTAAATTTTGAATAGCTGGCAGGTAACATAGAGTGCTCCAATACGCTTAGGTCCTTTCACCTGAAACATTGGGCAGAAAATAGTTATCAGACACAAAATATGGTGTTGAGGATGCCTTTGTGGGTAGAATCTATGCTAGGTGCAAGATACAGAAGCAGGCACCCACAACATAGGATATTTGTTAGCAGTTTAGTTTATCTGGATATTGTTTGTTAGCCTAAGCTTCGGAGGATTAGTTAGGGTCGGCTCTTTATAATGAGACCAACAGATTGGAGGAGGTTTAGGCAGAAGCAGAGCTCAGAGGAGGGCGAGCTAATCTGTATCTACCAAAGCAATTATGAATAAACTAGCCATATCAGATGGTGACAGTAAATAGGTGCATCAAAGAACGGGCTAAACAGTTAGACACAAAACTCCAGAAAGAATTCTGTGCAATACAACCACCTCGATGCCATTCCTCATACTTTAATGAATCAGAAAAGGATAAGACACTGCATCAAACCAGAGTTTCTCCTCTAATTCTAACATCAACTGTTCAAGCCTAGCTGTTTAGCAAAGCAACCAACAAATGCAGTTCACAGCTGTCATAGTAATTCATTCGATGCTTAACATTCCAAACTTCTATTCAGGTAAGGAGACTGAAGAAATCATTTGAACAATGCCATACCGCTAGTGCGCCAAAAACCTTCATCAAGAAGGACCCAGCAGCCTGAAGCTTATCGGGGTTCTTTCCGGTCGTTGCAAGCTCCCTGTCTGCCTACACCAAGATAACGAAGCAGCATTCATGAGCTCAAAAAAAAAAAAAAAATCAGTTTTTCACGCACCCAGATCAGCTCCCGCTAACCTTCTCGGCGAGTAGCCTGATCTCGAGCGCCACCGTGTGCATCGCCTCCATCGCCCACGGCGTCTCCCAGTTCCGGAACTCCTGCAGGAACGCGCTGAAACCACAGCCACGGCAAATCTTAGCGAACTGCAGTCAAACCGAACCGAATTTGGGAGGAAGCACGACGAACCTGGCAGCCTTCTCAAACGAGGAGTAGGCGTCGGCGAAGCGCTGGATGGAGTGGGAGTGGATGGCGCGGAGCAGCGGGACGAGGAGGTCGGCGAGGTGCGGGAAACGGTCGCCGGCGAGGCGCGGGAAGTCCGGGAAGGCGGCGAGCGCGTCGGAGAGCGGGGAGGCCGGCGCGGAGGAGACGGCGAGGAGGGAGGAGAGCGCGGCGCCGTCGGAGGAGGAGATGGAGTTTGTCACGCGGGAGAGGTAGTCGCCGATGCGGCGGTGCGCCTCGCCCATGCTCAGGTACGCCGCCATCTCCGGCGGCGTTGGCCGTTGGGGTTCAGAGTTCGGCGGCGGCGGCAGCGGCAGCTGGAGGAAGCCGGTACGGGTCTACGGGACTACGGATTCGGGCGAGTGGCGAGTTTGCGATTTCTGAAGGAGTGAAGGATACTGAAGATCAGCGATCCTCGCCGTCGAGTCGGACATCGATGGTTAATTAATGTCGGAGGCCTGTTTTGGCTAGGAGAACAATACTGGGCTCGCGTGGAGAGCAAAACTGAAACTTTCTGGATTTTGCTTCCTTAAATAAATTAAATTTCGCCATATTATTGGTGCTTCGAAATATATATCCATAGCTTCGTAACAAAGTTACTCCTTGGTATCGTTTCGTTTGATTTTTTTTATACTAAATTTGACCTAACTTGTTTTATTGAAAAAAATTTACGAAATGTGAAAAAAATTCTAAATCATAGTTAAAATATATTATATGTTAAACTAAATCACAATGAAAATAAATGGTAACTATGAAATTTTTGAATAAGATAGGGTGAGTCAAGTCCAAAAAAAAAAGTGAGACAACCTAATTTATCCATACTTACCATAGCCTCCTCAGTAAATGAACTCATTTCCAAGACTAGACAAACAGGATCCAAATTGGATCGCGCTTTGGGGATCTCTCCCAATTTTAACATCCAGGGACAACTCTCTCAACGAAAAACCGCGGGGCTGTGTGTAGACGCCTAATTAACCCCTGGTCGCTGATGATCTTTCGTCTACCACTCTACCCGTGTGCGCTCATGCACAGCACAGCCAATTCTGCCGGCACTGTTCTATCGCCTTTCTCCTACCCCTATCAATGCAAATAAAATCTACGAACAAGTCCCAATCGCATTCCTCGTAACAAATGCAGAACCACGACGGTCGAAGCAAACAAACACTGCAGAAAGAGTAGAACGAAAGAGATCAGGTACGGTGCATCATACCTTGACGCCTTGCCCCGCCGTGCCGGCAGACAGCCAGCCGACATTCCCGGCGCCGTCCGTCAGCCGCAGCTGGCCGTCCTCCGTGAGCTCGAGCCGGCACAGGGCGTGCGCCACGAACTTGCCGAGATGGTCGGACGGAGGCCCAGACCTTGACGCCGCCGAGGAGGACGACCAGCGAGTCAGCGGCGAAGGCAGCCTGCCGTTGGCCCTGGGCATCGAGCACCACCGCCCTCGCGGCGAAGCCCGGCTGGTAGGCAGCCGCACGGTGGCCTGGCCTGCCCGCCGAGAGGGAAGTCTGCCGATGAGAGGGCGGCTTGCTCTAGAAGCACAACCACGGGCAGCAGACCTTCACTGTTTTCAGATTTCAGAAAATTACTGCACTTTTTTGCATGCAGGTTCGTTCGAATTCGATATGGGGAGCGGGCGGGGAGATGGTGTCAATGGTTTTTTATTTCAGCTCGATTTATTCTGCCCCCAAGTGCCTTTGTGTTTACATTGCGAGTTGAATTTTTTCAGTGATTAATCATCGTGCCAGATGGCTAAGGTTGGCAGGATTGGCGTTTTGGCCTGGAAGAAATAACGGGCATATAATTTTCTGCAAGGCCCGGGGGTTTCTCTTGAAAAAATCGAATGAAACTTTGTCATTGATACTTGGAGATATTTGCACATTCACAACATTGCAACGTGTACGTGCTGACGTTGCAACAGCCGCTTTCTATTTGAATCAGCATGCAGATGTGAGGATTCAAAGAAACGGAAAAACACGGTTGTGCTCGTGCCAACGGTAGTCTCTGCTCTTTGCCTGCGCAGCTACGTAAGTATGTAGATAAAAAGAAGGGAAAAGATAGAGGACCATAAAGAGAATGCATAGATGGACAAGGATAAATATCGCACTAAATGGAAAGATATGCTTAGTTTTCCCGTTGTTGATGGATGCCGAGGAAGTTGCATTTAGCTGTGTGTAAAGACCTAGATGATTCTGCATATCACACCTAATACAAACCAACACTTCCTCGTGAAACTTAGGCACATGATTCACCTTTTAACATGAATGCCATGAACTTTGCCTTTCAATTAAGATAGAATAAAAGGGGAAGAGTCCAAATTATTCCCCCACATATGGGCGATGTTCAGATAGCCTCCCTAAGTAATTTGTTCTTCGATTTACCCTTCCACCTATTTCAATTGGTTCAAATTACCACTTAAAAAATTATCTTCTTTTCCTCCATGTACAAATTGAGTTTTAAGTTCAAATTTCGCATGCTGGTAGCTAATGTCATAAATTAGACTACAAAGCTATTATAATTTTCATGATTATTTTTCATAGGTTCGGCATCTAATAAAAAGTAACAATGATAATACAAAATTGTATGTAAAGCAATGCTAATATTTTTTAATGTATTTCTCCAATATAAGTTATGATGTCCTATATCACCCTACACAATATGAAGTTGACATTCAACATGCACCTAGAAGGGGAAAAAAAAAGACAAATCTTATTGAGGGGTTGATTGGACAACCGAAATAATCAAAGGGGTAAGTTGAATTAAAAATACTTTAGGAGATTATCTGGACATTGTCTATAAGTTGAGGGAGTAGTATGGACTTTTTATCTTAGAATAATAGAGCTTTAACCCAAACAAAGTACACCCCGGGTTCAGATGGCCAACACAAACAAAGCACCGCGGGAGAAAAATGCCCTATTGAATAATGTTTTTAACGTACTCCGTACCATTCTTTGGCAAGACTCCTGGTTTCGTTTCCTCTTTGCTCATGCCATGATTAGTAAAATTTGCCAGCTAAGGCTGTTACAGGTTCAAAGTTTCTTCCTCAAATGAAATGCAGGTATAATGATCACTTAGTATAGACGAGAGTGACCAATTTTAGCCCATTGAGCAGCCATGACTAACACTTGCGAAGTCCTGGCTCTTCCGTCTGAAGTCCGAACCCTCATGTAGATATATCGTGAGAGCCTCCGTATCTAGTATTTCACTACAATCACCAGTCAACCCTGTGATAAACGGGAATCTGCTCACAAACAGGATTTTACCTTCCGGTGCATCAGTGCATGCAAGCAGTTCGAGAGATGGAGAATTCAGATAGCAGCAGATTTTCTCACAACCATCCATCTCAGAGGAGCAATGCTATTAATCATTTATGTACATCAGCAATCGTCTAATCTCTGTTGTAACAGTAGCACCCACGAATCAACCAATGAAACCAAACCTGTCATGTCAAACGAGGCGACGGTGATATATAGAAAATGAGCATCGAACCAACCAAGTAATAATAAACTAAGATCATCTCTAATAGAATGCTTATCCAACTTGTCTACCACTATTCTCACGCTATTCCCACTCTTTATATATTAAGCGCTACAGTATTATTTTGTACTGTATCAGATTTTTTTTGGGTCCATTATGCTGGAGATAGGTCTAAATAAGAAAGGCTGCTACTGGTCACCACAGGCCGTATAGACAAACAACCCTATTTCTTTCCACCAATCATTGGTTGACTACCATTTGAGCTGCCCATTGTAGTGGGCCCGGCCATCTTACTTCCAACACCAAAATTCTTCGCTATCGATCAAATCACTAAATAGATTGTCAGGAATGTAGTATGGTCCTGCTAGATGCTGTCGAAGAATCTTTTGTTTGTTGATTCACATTCATTTGAGCCTTGAGTTGCTGTCAGTCCATTGTTTGGAGGAGAGCCCACAGAAATGTTATTCTAAATTGACTGGGGGGTTGCAAATGGAGCCTAAGACATGGAAGAAGGGGGAAATGAAGCTGGGAGAGGTGCATATGGGGCTGCTTGAGCAACAGGAGCTGCAGCAGGGCGTGGGTCTTGGTAACTAGCTGAAAGGAAAGGATTAGAATCAACAGTTGGATGTGTAGGTGCAGCCCATGGCGGTGCCAGATAGCCATATCCCGATGCATATGCCGGAGGCTGAGGTGGATATGCTCCGGTTTGGGCCCAAGGTGTAACATAATTGTTCTGTGGAACATATCCCTGGTTTGTTGTGTGAGGCTGGTAGTTTGTAGGATATTGTGGCGAATCAGAAGGATATTGTTGCCCATTTGTAGGTTGCTGAGGCCCATTTTGGTTCTGTATAACTGCAGGTTGCTGATGCCCATTTTGATTGTGTGCTGAAGAATCTGCTGAAGTTTCAGGAGCAAGGCTGCACAAGGTGAGGCTTAGGAGGTTGATCATGTCCAGTTCTTTTGATTAAGTGCTACTGCTGGGAGCTGGGTCTAGAGGAACTAATGCGTTGCTAGCAATAGAAGATGATGGTTCTGAAACTTCTTGATCAATGGGTACAAGGGCAAGGTCCCCAGTGCTTGATAATGCATCATCGTTATTTACTACAGATTTGTTTTTCCTGCCGATGCATAAAACGCGCAGCTGTTAACATATTGTGTAGGAAAGCAAGTTGGCACTCTACATGCTATTCAAACTTACCTTTGGGCTAGCTGGGTAAACTCATCTTCCTCCTCATCAGCAATGTCATTATGTTCAGTGGATGGCTTTACTGCAGGAGCCTCCCTAGGTGCTTCAATTGTCTCTCCGACAGGTGCTTCAACTGCTAAAGGAGCACCAGAGGCTACAGCATCATACTTTGAAAGTACATTTTGTAAGAGATCATTTATCTCTAGTCCCCTTGCTTTAGTAACTGCTCGTTCCTAGACAACATTAAAGATCTCAAAAGTCGCATGCCTACTATACAATAGAGAAAGCAATGCCATGATTGCAAAGGGAACCATGCAAAACTATTCAAGATCAAAGAGAAAGGAGGAGCATTTACAAAACAAAATATTTACCCAGTTGAACTGACAAACCTGCAAAAGTTTTTGTTGATTTGTGCGGCATTGGGTCACAAGATCTGTGATAATTTCATCGTCAACAGCCTGGGTCCAAATAAATTTAAGAGCTTAGTCACCCACATCAATTAGAGTAATGTGATGCCAGTAATAACAGATGGTCATAAGTAAAAAACTTTTAGAGAAGATGACTCTTTTATACCGTACGATCAGATGGGTTTAAAACATGCACCATATCATTCAGTAGGTCTGTCACATTTCGAATCTTATTCAAGTCCCCTAAACCAGTAATATCCAAAGAAAGGCACTTTTAGAATCATGAGGCAGATTAACAGGTGAGAAAAGGCTAAATTTAAAATCATGATGCAATATTAACTGGGTGAGAAAATGCTAAATCAGTCCAATGCGTTAAGGAAAGGGGGGTAACCTTAGAGTCTCAACATCGGAGGACATTCTGTCACTCAGACTTCCCAGCAGCATATCTAGGTGAACCATAGGTCTGAGAATTATGTGTAGCAGGAGTAAATATAGGTGGGGCATCTATAGGATGTCTTGAGAACACAATACATGTCGTCTGTAACAATATGACAGTTAGCAAAGATAGTTGCAGCCAAAAGGATTAGAGGCAGAGATAGATCTGTGCCACCTCAAAAAAAATGGAGAGAAAAATGCTACACAATGCAGTTGGGAAGATGCTACTCAAGTTCTATGTTGCTTTAAAATATCTCATTTTCCATCTTTCTCGCCTAGAAACAAGAGAAAAGGACAAGGATGATAGGGGCAGTGGAAAAAATGGTATGTCTGGAAGCAATAAGAAACTTAAGTGACATTCCAAATAAAGAAAACCAAGTGACATTTTCCTTTTCAAAAGTCATGTTATGGAGTACCCTAATAAATTTACAATAAAGAAGAGGGTGCTTTGCCATGACCACAATATTGATATGTGTTGTACGCAAGACATGGTTCTGAAACCATGCAGTGGAAACAGTATATTGGTGACGACATATAACATAAATAATACTCCCTCCGTTTCTTTTTATTTAACGTTGTAGTTCAAATGAGAATGAGTGTTAATACATGATGCTGCAGTACAAACAGTATTTCTCCCTGACATCTTTGCACCCAACCCGAGCTCACAGAAGGCAACACTGACATGTCTGACACCTAGCCGAGGCGCAGCGAATGGAGATTCGGTCCAATACGATTACAACGAATGAATTGAAGGGCCGACAAGTCATTCCATGCATTCCTTAATTGTATCAAACTGATTGAAACATCATATAGGGGAGTATTTCCAATCCTAGGGAATAAAGATGGACCGATTGCATACCTTTACTTCAAGATATGCCCAATGGTATTGTGGGTATTTACTTCCAGGGTCCACCAAATGCCTCTTGCCAGGAGTCTAGGAGTAATAATATCTTATCCCTTACTTGCATATCATTATGAAAGCAAGTTCCCAAAAAAAGATTGTTAAGAATCCTAGCACAGATGTCAGGTAATTAAAGGTAGTGGAACAACATACATAAATAAATTAAAATGGATCTTTCCAGAAAAAAAACTATGGCATGTTAAATTATTCGAAGGACCATAGATAATACTGTGTTAATTAGAGAGAAGCTGCTTTAAGTTTCTAACAATGATGGTTCGCCTCAAATCACTCAACTAAAACAATGATTAATTGAAATTGGGGAATGGGATTATGGTTTATCATTGCAAAGGGACTGAAAACAAGAGTACTCACAAAAGAAAAGATCTCTTCTGCTAACCGAAGAATATGGAATTGCAAGCATCTAAGCATGAAAAAACTCTGCACACCACTTCAATACTCTGATACTAACAGTGACTCATTTGTCTAGCATTTAACTAAAACTATGCACACAAAATGACAGCACAGCTACCGAGATGATGGGCAAGGTCCACATCTGTATGGATTTATTAGATTTTTGGGAGTGAAGAGGATTCTGAACAATCAGTTAAAAATGATACAAACAACCACCTAAACACATTTAAGACCAGTTTATTGATGGTGTTATCACCCATTAGAATCTTAAAAAAAACATTCCAGGAGATTATGGTGCCCTCCTAGTTATGCACGGAACGACTTCAATGCGGGCTAGTTTGGTTGCTGCCCTGGCCAAACTGCCTGGCACATGCATCATCCTTAGGCGTCCGATTTCCGGCGCCTAGGGACGGATGCTGCTGCCTGGACGTGAGCCCGCAGGCGAGGGTGCAAACCAAACAACCCCTGTACCACTGAAAAGGAATGATAAAAATAAATAAGGAGATTATTAAATTATATACTTTCTTCTGAATAATTTTAACCATTTCCTGAAGAACATGCTGCTCAGCAACTTCAAACTGAACATATTCACCACAGTTCTTCATCATCGTCTCCAAAAGCTGCACCAATTCATAATCGATATATTAAAAAAACTTGAATCCTTATTGCATAGTAAAGTATTAAACAATTCTCACATATTTCATCATTGCCACAACGAAAGTACATACCGTTAAAGCAAAAAACTAAACCTTTGGGTCCTTGTTCTGCAATCTCATTTTTCACTGCCTTCACCACATCCTTTGTTTGCCTGTTCCAGATGTTCAAAATCAATGTGATAAGCCGATAGGTACCACCGTACCAGAACCAACAGTTCTTAATTTCTTTAATCATGGTAATGTATGCAGATTGCAGAACTATACCATCCACTTATATTAGTGAAGTAGCACAAACAAAATATTTTTTCTTCCATAAAAGAAATCCTAAAATCTAGTTAAGTAGCGCAAACAAAAAATATTTCCTTGCATAAAAAATAAAATCTAGTCCAGATTCCTCCAAGTGGGAAGGCTGAATGGAATGCTATGTATAAGACCTAAAACCTATGCACCATGCAGCTACAAACAAACCTGCAATTTCAAACTGCGTTCTGTCCACATGCTAACAGCATGGGGCCACGGTTTTGTCCTTATCATGAATAATCATTACGATGCAAAGTTGCATGATTCATTCCACTCAGTTCATAGAATTGTAATAGAATAAGTAAAATGTTTCACAAACTCATTTGATCATTCCAATTTTCATCATAGGTAATGCAGTACTGGAAGTTTCATTAAAAATCATATAATGGTCTTATCCTATCCTAGAAAATCACTTGCATCCCATTGCGAATTTTGTCACTTTGATTGCCTTTTCCACACATGAGTCACGAAATCATCCCATTTCTCCCGTGTATGCATGCAGCTAAAGTTCGTGATACGAAAGGGTATCGCCTACCAGAACAACCATGTGAGAGGGCAAACGCCAATGCTAAAGCTATTCTTTTCCCTAAGGCCACGCCAGAGATTAGAGTGCAGAGCAGTATATTCACCATAAACAGCATCTGATTCAACACCACTACATCAGTGTGTCTAGATCATATTTTGTTGTGCTTCAAATATCAAATATGCATGACTGGAGTGATCTCCTCTCATCCCACTGTCAAGGCCCACCAAAATTCTAGTCCAAAACACAACGGCGACTGCACCGGCCAATAACCACTAAAGCCTAAGCGAGGACCGAAATCCCCCAACAAATTCCCCATGCCAGCACGACGAGCAGTGGGAGGCAGCACGCTCACCAGACGTCGGCGTTGAGGATGTCGCGGATTTCGAGGTTGACGCCCAGTTCGGCCCCTATGAGCAGGTGGCTCGTGGCCTTCTCCACCCGCGACGCTACGCTCGGCGCCGCGGCAGGCGCCGCCCCCACCATGGCTCCAGTGGCGGAGCCAGAATTTAAGCATAGGGGAACCGTTGTCGATAAAATGATCACGAACAACAGATACAAAGAAAAAAAACTCTATCATAAATGTACACAAAGAACTTAGCTATTATTAGGATATGATAATGCAAAAGCATGTTATATATTTGTATTATCGAAATTAGCTCTTACGAGTGCCAAGTAGAACAAACGACTTAATAATGTTGTAGGAATTTAATTTTATGTCTCCAAATATATCAAGTTTGGAAGTAATATAAGTATTGGGAAATTATCGTTACACATTCACATCACATCAACAAAGAAAAAAATACTACATATTCACAAATATATGATACAGTTGACTTTTTTTTACAACTTAAATCATTCGTCCTATTATAAAATTTGTTAAAACATGAAATAGAAGTCATACTCAAACTACATTTAGTAATAAACCAAATTATCTCTATCGCTTGCTGGTTTGGCAATACGTGAAATATCGCCGATGCCTAGAGAAGCCGAAACACATTACCGTAATTACCTCCTCTACGGTAGTTGGATTTGAGAAAGCAAAGCTGGGCCAGTAGTGGGTTGTTGGCTAGACGTATGTGGTAGCTCTCGTTGGGCTTTCAGCTTTGTTTTTTGGGATTAATGGAAGAAATTAGGGGGGACAAATGCACATAATTACGAAGATATGATGGAAAATTAGAGGAGTTGATGTGTGATTACAGCAGTATTAGGGGGTGCTTGGCCCCACCTAGCCCCCATTGTCTCCGCCTCTGCATGGCTCCCGAGGGGTACATAGCCAACCGCCGCTGGCGGAAAGGGCTAGGGTTCCGGCCGCCTCGACGAGGAAGGAGGAAGACGGGCGATAGTTGCCGGCTCCGCCCAAGGCGCCGTTTGGCAGCGGCGCGGAGGCAGAGCCTTTTTCCGGCTCCGGGGAAGAAGCGCAGAGAAGTGGTGCTTAGCTGTCAAGCTCTCGTGACATGTTTGCCTCATGACAAGTGGGCCCTAATGCCGAAAACGAGGCTTTTAGACTCGTTATTAGGAACCTGAAATTCCATATAAATCGTGTAGAAATTTTATAAGAAACAGTTTAATTTTACAGAAAAAATATATATTTTTTTTAAATCCCGCATTCCAAACAGTGTTTTAGTTGGTCAAACTAGGTGCATTTCCAAGCAATAAATGTGCATCTTTAAGTGAATTCAGTGTTAAATTTTGTCTCTTTTTACCTCTCTGTCCCAATTTACAGATCATTTAATCTTTTTGAGACCAAGTTTGACCAACTCATCTTATTTAAAAGAATTAAAAAATTAAAGAGAAATTAAAGTCATAGTAAAATTATCTTACATGCTAACTAAATCACAATAGAATTAAACGGTAATTATGAAATTTTTTGAATAAAATGAAAAAGTTAATTTTGGTGTTAAAAAAGTCAAAACAACCAGTAAATTGGGACGAAGGGAGTACTATTTTATATATGTTCCAAATGGTGAAAACAAAAAGCTTGAGCATAAAAGTATCTAGCTGTTTTAAGATTGCCTATGGGTGTGTCAATTTGTCAAGTTTATGATATTTTGAGTTTTCATTACCAATCATATTGGTCATTAGATCTACATTCAATGATTGAGATCCTCTTTATCCACTCCCTTCTTCTCCTCTCTTCTTTCTCTCCTCCCCCCGAGCACGTCGGCTGGTCGCCCCCTCCTTTTGCCTGAGCCCCGCGTCGTCTCCGAGCTCCCCTACCGCCACCGCCACCCCCGGCTCCGGTGTCCCCGCCTCCGCCGCCAGCTAATCTGGCTTCGTTGAAGCGGCATTGTGCCGCCCTCGGCTCTGGCGTCCCACCTCCACCACCGCCCTCCACCATTGCTAGCTAGTCCGGCTTCGTGCAGAGCGGCACCGTGACACCCCCTCCGCCAGCCCTCCCCGACCACCTTCCTACACTGCCCGACTGGCGGCACCCTCGTCGCCGGTCTCAGTCGCCCCAGTCAATCCGCCTACAGCCCACAGCTGTGGCGGAACCGCCGATTTAATCTGGACTAAGCACATTTGCCTCCTCTGGCTTGTAATGTGATTAGGCCAAACTAAACCCGGTCGTCCGTCGAGAGTCATTTGACTCCCGATATTACCTTTTCCCAGAGGAACCGACATCATACACATCTGACCCACGATGGAGCCACAACAGATACATCATCACAGGCAGTTGAATAGCATAATACTAGATTTTAGTTACAAACCAGTTATTACATAAAATACAAGTCCAACATAAAGTTATAAGGTAGCAAGTTCGAAAGTTTCTCGCAGCGGAATTTTAAGTTTCAGAGGTCATTATGATATCACCAAAAGATTTGCATTAGAGGTTACAACATCGAGCCCACCGATGTTGCCCTTGTGCCACTCATGTCGTTTCATCCTAAATGAGGGCATGCTCCGCCTCCAACACAAGTGCAGACCATGAATTCCATACCTGCGCTCAAAATATGGGGGCAAACCTTGAGTACTAATTACTCAGTAGGTCTTAATGGATTTGGCTTACGGCTGACGCGAAGCGGCTTACTAGCAAGTGGATCCTTAGCCTTTAGTTTTAAACAGTAACATGTGTAACATAAATAGCAAGTTTTCATCATTTGTATAACCTTCAACACAACTGTAACTTGCAGTAGGGTAAACAGTTCAATTCAATCATGTATAGGTGCTAGGGCCAGGGCGGCCAGGGAGTCTAATGCAATTGGTTCCAAGCAACTCCTAATGCATATGCGTAATCATCAAGTATAATTTGTTTGCTGGGTTGAGTATGGTCCTGCCTACCTTCCTCGTTAGGATCAGTAGCTGCCTCCTGAGCGGAGTCGGGCCCTTGCTGTTGGTCCTCTGGCTCTTGGTGCAGCTCCTCTTCGGGCTCCTCCGCGACGGTCTGGTCCGGCGGTGGTTCTTCGTTCGCGGAATCTATATGCATGACATGATGCAATTGGAGCATGTATTAGTGCAATGCTTGCTTCAGGATGCGAGTGCAATGCAAGGAATCATGGTTTATGGGATATCATTATGCATTTTTCGTGATGGAACTTGTTTAACGTTAAGAAATCGTACAAGCCATCACCTATGATAATTTAGCTTGTCACATATAACAATGTGGGGGCGTGACGGGGTAGCATCGATCCACATGAAACGGCCGAAGCTACTTGAACCCTACTTAATCCTAGCTAGCTTAGCGTTACTATCCTGTATTTCTAAACTGTAGTGAAAACCTACATTTTTTATTTATAAATTTAAACATGCATGAACTTATCAATTTCAAAATACTAACTAATCTTGACATGCATAGAATCCCATTTCAACAATGAGCTCTTTATACTACAGGGAGCACAAATAAAATATGTAAAACTATTTAGAGCCTAATTCCTATATAAATATCATTTCCTCATTTATTTCCATGCTAAAATCACATATAGGGGCAAAATGGTAATTAACAGTGCACATTTGAGCTACCAAAAATCATAGTGAGCCTACATATCCTAACAACACTGCTGTTCAAATTTGGCAATTTTTGGAGATCATTTAGTCCTTATTTCTTATTTATTAGGGTTTTTCATACTTGCATAAAATCAGGGGCAATTTGGTACTTTTCTACTCAACCATCATATTCACTAGACATATCTATTCAAAAGGATTTCAATGCAACTGATTTGGTATTTTTCTAATTTTTATTGAATTTTCTAGGATTTTTCAAAGGTTTCTGCCGAAATAATTAATTTAAAAGGAAAATCATTAGATCCAGGGGCTAGATTGTGATTATTTCGGAACCCCAGGGGCTAGTACGCAAGATTTACAAGACTCAGCGTACAGCGCGGTGGGCCAATTCGCAAATATGGGAAAAAGCAGGGGCCGGATCTAAAATTTGCCCGGCCCCCTTCTTCTTCCTCGCGACGGGACCTAGAGTCCTATGTGTACGGCCGTCACATGGTTGTGCTACTAGGTTCGCGCTGGCATTAGGACATGCGAAGGCATGACATCGCTTCAATCGTGGAACATTCATAATCGGTTTCTATCTTTAATTGATCTCGCTACTCTTGATTCGTGGGGATGATCGATTTCATTTTCCACTATCCTGTATATATCATCTCATTGCCTTGTTTCGCCTTACCTCCTTGACCAGTGGGGATGATCCGCCTCAACCCCACGGCTTGTTCATAATAATTCATATCCATGTTTGACCTTGCCTCCGAAGGTTGGTGGGGATAGTCAACTTCGTTCTCACCGTCTTCGTCAGTACTTTCTATCCATTTGTTGAACCTTAATTCCCGATGGTGTACTTTACGAACATCCTCCACACTAGCTTTTGTCCTCGGCTAGTGCTCTTGTCTTATCGTCATTTATCTATGAGTAGTTTTGTTCCTCTTAGAAGGGAGCTTACTAGCATTTGTTTCGCTAATAAGAACACATCACCTTGTTTAGGCGAATACGGCCTATCTTCTCCCTCTTGTGCCTTTCTTGTCCTAATGAGTAGAATGTGCTACGTTTCACCACATCTTACTCTTTGAAAACATGTTAACTTGGAATTTTATATGTGGACACAGTCCCTGTCTAATAAAATGAATGTGTCTCTCAAAAACGCATCCGATGATACTCCTTTCAATCAAAAGACCCTGCCTTATTCAATTTCCGACTGTGTACACTTTGCTTTCATTATTTGGATAAATCAGGTATTTACCATGTTTCAAATATTAGTATCAAAGTCAGGAAATGACTCCATTCCTTTGCTTCAATCACAGTCACTTGCTCGCTGATCACATTCTCTTCATGGTTTGTTCATTCGCTCTCTCATATGGCACGACTCGTCGAGTATCTTAGAGAGACCACCCTAGCCTAATAGATGACGCTTCGTGACTACTTGTGTTAAAGAGGTACTAACCATTCACAAGCTAGTTGACAAAGCCAACGAGTGAAAAATTGGGATATTACCATGTGCATTCGAAAAGGGCACGAACCACGATGCCATACTCCTTACAATACGCGATAGGTAACACACCCGTACCTCACAAATCTCGGGACGAGATGTCTTTAAGGGGGGTGGGTTGTGATGCCCCCGGCATCTCGAAAGTCTTAACACGCGATTAGATTTGCGGTAGTCAAGGATTTGGCTTAATAATGTTTAGAGAAGAGCAACAACTAGGCTAGTAAATCACGAAGTCAAAAATTTTCTAGTGGAATATGCAAAACCCCTGAGTGCACTTGTGACTATAGTTCAAAATATAATGTGATTGGGACCAAACTCTTTATAACAAACTTGTAGAAAATTTTATGTAGATCAACTTTGTTATTGAGTGTGGTAACATGCACAAAGGTTTAGGTGGAGTTTTGAGTCGATTAATGAAAAAGCAGAAATCTGCCTAAACTTGATCGGTAAGGAAAATTCAAATTTCAAAGGAACAAAAGTCCCTATCATGCAAAACATCATATAAGAAAGTTGTAGATAATTAAAAACTACACAACATTGGTATAATACTCTTTCTCTGAAAATGAGCATAAAATAGACTTTAGGAATTTCTAAGTTTACATTAAACCTTGGTCAAACTGGGGTCAGCAGGTTAAATTCAAATTTGATCATATTTAAACTTGGAATCTGATATTACTCCTTTTTACAAAGTTGTATATCCTAAAAGGTACAACGTTTCATTCAATTGGGTCCTTTTCAAATTCGGACTCTAGAATACTCAAAAACTCAAGTTTCAAACAGGTCTTCCTGCAGTCAACAAGGGATTTCCTATTTTTCGAATTTTGTTTTCTCCATGAGTCGTTGACGAGCGGGCCCCACCTGTCGGGTCGCCTGCACCGGTACTCGGGTGGGCCCCATTGCCCTCCTCACCTCATGCACCCGGTCCGTAGACCCCTCACCCTCCTCCTCACCCCGACCCCACCTGTCGGCCTCGCCCAGTCCATGGACTGCGTCCACCCACGCGACGCTCGCTTCCTCCTTCCCTCCCCTGCGCCCACGCGGCGGGTGAAGGGCGCCAGCGCGCCACGCCATGGGCGCCAGCGCGCCACGCCGTGGCCACGCGCCGCCCTCCCCCGCCCTGCCGTGCCCCTGGTGCTCCTTCGGGTGGAACCGAGCCCGCGCCTCCCTCACCTCACTCGCTCCCTCCCTGTCTCTCTCCCTCTCGTGAGCGCGGCAGAGCGCATCCGCCATGGCTGCCAGTCGAGCTCCGGCGGCGAGCTCACGAAACTGCCGCCCCGAGCCTTCCCCGGTCGCGATAGCTCGAGCACCCGCCGCGCTGCTCCCTTCCCTTTTGTTTCCCCAAGGGGCCAAGACCCGTAGCCGCTCTGAGCGCCACCCCACACGCAGCGCTGCTCGCCACCCCCATGGCTGCCGACGGCCACCGTGAAGAACCCCCTCCGGGCCATCCCCTTACCCCCATGGCTCCACCATCAGAACCGCCACCACCCCGCGCAGCTCAGGCGATCTTCACTTCCTCGATCCGCCTCCCCTCCGGCCGGAATCGCCCCGCGCCGCCCGAGCGCCGTGCGCCACCGCCGCCCAATTCACCGGCGTTCCTCGGCCACTGTCGCGACCTCGCGCGACACCGTCTTGGGGGAAAGAAGCCCCGTCGCCAGGAACACCTTCCCGGACCCGCTCAGCTCCAAGCGCGCGCCCCTACGCGACACGCCATACGCGGGAATCCGGCCCGCCGCGCGCCCCCTGCCCTGTCTGGAGGAAGAAGATGGAGATTTTGTAGAAAACCCCCTGTTCTTTCATGTATTTCTGTCTCGATTGTAGAACTGTGCACTGAGTCTTAGACATATTTCACGCAGGACCCTGGAAGCTACGGATATTTCCGATCTAGTCCCCACCAGTGGGCTTTTCTATTTAAATTCATTTCTCAAGGTTTAAACTTTGGAAATTCGTAATAAATCAAATAAAAATCAGAAAAATACAAACTAAGTTGCATTTTTATCCTTTTTAAAAGATCTATCTGCTAGGTATGATGGTTGAGTAGGAAAAGACATTTTTGCCCCTGATTTTGTATATGCATATTAAACCAACATAAATGGAAAATATGGGTAAAATGAGCTTCAAAAACTATGAAATTTGGGCAGAGGCCATATTCACATGTGTAGGCTCTGTATAAATTTTAGTAGCCCTAGCATTGGCTGTTTAATTACTATTTTGCCCTTGTCTTATATTTAAGCATATATTTAATTTAAGAAAAGTTTGCTATGGTGAAAAATGTTCCATGTGACTTTAGGGGCTTGAAATGAGCTCTAGGTTATGAACATGGCTCACTGCTAGAGTAGGAGGTGGTGCATGTAAGGCTTTGGCTCTGATTTGAAAATGATAGAAATAATGCAAATTTACGTAAATAATAGAAAATGTGAGACTAGTATATCCAATAAATGCCACAATGAACCATATTTGAAATGTAAGACTTAGCCACTGTTTCTGGAATGCAATATAGGTCTTCACTACTGTTGAGATATGCACGCTAGGAATTCTAAGTTAGCTATGTGAAATATGGTTATTCATACGAATGCTTGACATTCAGGCATCTCATTTGCTGTATCATGCATATCATTCATATAGCGACGCTCACTGCAGAAACGTGATCGAGAAGCAAGTGCGTGGAGGTACTTCGAGCAACGGTGTCCAAAAGACCAACTAAGGCCCAAATACCACCTGGAGGCCCCTGAAGTGGTATTTGGAAGGAGGAGCTGTCCAAGTGATCAAGGGGTTGCCTGGGGCAGAGCCTCACAACCCGGCAAACTAACTTTAGTTTAGTTTGTTCAAGTTATCAACAACAAAGGTAGGCCCCTTAGGCATATACACCTACCTAGGGAATCTCACCACCCTTTATTTGGTTGTGCATTTACGTTCAGGAGTTGTTTGAAACCCCACCTGCATAAATACCTGATATCCTAGTTAGAATGGATAGGTCGAAGTCTATGCTTAGCCATGCTTAGACGGTAGAAGTCGAGTGAAGATATTCACTCGCGAGATGATAGGACTCAAAATGTTTTACAAAAAGTGAATACGAGAGAAATATGATATGATGTGATGAAAAGATGAGACCGGGCGGAGATATGGGCATATTACGATGAAAAATGATGAGGATGGTTTGGTGGACTCCGCCCGAGTCGTTTAAGGCCTGATTCGCTGTTCGCCTGCTGATCGGCATAATATTGCTAGAGTGCTTATCCGGGATAATGGACCGGTGAAAGTCTTACTCGTGCCATCCGAAGAACAGAGACAGGTTCCTACCATTCTTGTTGGAGGGAGTTAGGCCTGGGGGAGCTTGTACTCGAGGGAGGGCTGACCCGGTGCGGCCGTGGTATCGCTCCTGAGAGGGCAAAACCCGGGGGAATGGCGGGATTGAATCGAACTTGGGATGGGACGAGTGGAGATGGGGGCTATATGTGGGAACGCGATGGCTAGTAAGCATATACCCCTGGCATGATAGTTATTCCCGGGAATTAAAAATCGATTCGAATCGCTGATGCTCACCAGGTGTGAGAATGCCAGTATCGCACACGGGCAACGTAGTAATAACTTTAATATCTTGTTCATTTAATCATGCTTTTTATATTACATGTTTGTACTTGTATGTTACGTTTCCGCAAGCTCCTTTATGATGACATATGTGTTGGGATGATGATATATATGAGCTATGGATGATGATAATAACTATAATGAATCAAATGAGGCTTATACTTTAGAAATAAATGATACTTGAAATTAAGGACTCACTTCTAGTAAGCTTGCGCGGGTTAGAGTCCAGTCCACAAAAAGCCTTGCATACTCTCAAATGTGTCGGGTTGAAATCGCCCACGGGTAAGTCCTACGAGTACCTCACGTACTCACCCCTACGTTGTTGATGTTTTTTTTCAGGAGCTTCATGATCGAGAATGACAATGGTGGGCTCAATGTCATGGCTCGATGTTTTATTTTTCCGCTGCAAGAGTATATCAGTATTACGTTACGGTTTCCGCTGTGAGGTTATTTTGGAACTCTATTTCAGTATGATTGTATCCCATTTTGAGTAAATATTCTTAAACAAATCAATCTATGTTTGTATGAAATGATGGGTTGTTGTAATTGTTGTGGCTCTTTCGAGGGCTTAACGTGTGTGATGTCGGCATCCCTGGGTGATGGTTGCATTGAGTGCCCTTTTGGGTAGCTCGACGGACGACCGGGTTTAGTTCGGCCTAACCACACTGCAAGTCAGAGGTGGCAGGTGTGTTTAGTTCGGATTAAATCGGCGGTTCCGCCACAGTTGTGATGCCCTAGGCATCTCCTGAGCTTTATCAAGTGCATACTTTGTTTAATTACTTCTCATAAGCATCATCTCATCTCATGCTAATGTGCATTTGAGTCATATGAACAAACATGGTGAAAATAGCTAAGTGATGCACTCAGTTTTGCAAAAATGACGCTATAAATGTGAGCATAACTTAAATCCTATGGAGATTTAGGTGAAACTTTTTATACAAAACTTGTAGGTATTAAGGTGGTAAACAACTTTGTCAATTATAGCTTGGTTGGAAAATGGGCATAACTTAGTGTAAAAGGTCCCTTGGTGTTACCCAATAAACACACTCCAAATCTGATATATTTAGAATTCTTCATTTTACTATATCCTAGAGTCCTTTTCATGCAAAGGTCCAATAGGGAAAGTTTTAGGCCATGAAATCTTGAACAACTTTGTCAAAAATACTTTTGGGAGAAAATAGCTAGAAATAGGACATTTGAATTATCTAAGGAAAACAGTTCTCAGTCCAAACTGAGGGCTGACAGATAAATTCAAATTTAAATCAAATTTAGATCCAGAATTTGAACTTGGTGCTTTTGACAAAGTTGTATATCTCAAAGGGTAAAACATTTCATTCAATTGGGTCCTTTTCAAATTCGGCTCGTAATTTGGTCAAATTTGCGAAATTCAGAAACCTGGTTAGTGGTTAAATCCTTTTTTTTTCATTTTTCGGGATTTTCTTTTCTCACGAGCCTATGACAGATGGGCCCCACTTGTCAGGGCTGCGGGTTTCCGCCCGACACCCGCCGTGGTGGGCCCCACCGGCTCCCTCGCTCCGTGCACCCGGTCCATGCACCTTGTTCTTTATCCCCGGCCTCGGCCCCACCTGTCAGCCTCACCGGTCCATGGACCCAGCTCACCCGCGCGCCTCTCTCCTTCCTCCCCGCCCGGGCGCGCCCACGCGGCGCTGGCCGCTGAGCGCCGTGGCCACGCGGACAGTGCGTACGGCGTGCCTCCAAGGCGAGGGCGAGGCCCCGGCCTCTTTCCCCGACCCCATTCGCGCGCCCGTCCCTGGACTCCCTCCGCTCGGCCCTCTCTGCTTCTCCCCGCCCGCGCCAGTTCACGCCGCCATTGACGGCGAGCTCCGAGCTCGAGCTCGCGCCCCTCCCTCTGCCGCTCCCCAAGCCTCCCCACCTCCACCGTTGCATTCGCCTTGACCCCGTGCACCTCGCGCTCGAGTCCCCGTCGTCATTCCCCGCCCAGACGCCGAGATTCGACCTCGCCTTGACGTCGCGCCGCGCCGGTTCACCCTCGGTTCATCTCCGCCGCCCGCCTCATCCACGCTGTCTCCGCCGTCACCGCCACCCCGAGGTAGAAGCCCCGCACGGGGAACACCCTCCCCAACCCGTGTCGCGGCCGCGGCGAGCTCCGGCTCGCCGGCGCGCGCACGTCCTCCCGCGCGGCCGCGGCCGTCGCGAGGAAGAAGAAGGGGGCCGGGCAAATTTTAGATCCGGCCCCTGCTTTTTCCCATATTTGCGAATCGGTCCACCGCGCTGTACGCTGAGTCTTGTAAATCTTGCGTACTAGCCCCTGGGGTTCCGAAATAATCACAATCTAGCCCCTGGATCTAATGATTTCCTTTTAAATTAATTATTTCGGCAGAAACCTTTGAAAAATCCTAGAAAATTCAATAAAAATCAGAAAAATACCAAATCAGTTGCATTGAAGTCCTTTTGAATAGATCTGTCTAGTGAATATGATGGTTGAGTAGAAAAGTACCAAATTGCCCCTGATTTATGCAAGTATGAAAAACCCTAATAAATAAGAAATAAGGACTAAATGATCTCCAAAAATTGCCAAATTTGAACAGCAGTGTTGTTAGGATATGTAGGCTCACTATGATTTTTGGTAGCTCAAATGTACTCTGTTAATTACCATTTTGCCCCTATATGTGATTTTAGCATGGAAATAAATGAGGAAATGATATTTATATAGGAATTAGGCTCTAAATAGTTTTACATATTTTATTTGTGCTCCCTGTAGTATAAAGAGCTCATTGTTGAAATGGGATTCTATGCATTTCAAGATTAGTTCATGCATGTTTAAATTTATAAATAAAAAATGTAGGTTTTCACTACAGTTTAGAAATACAGGATAGTAACGCTAAGCTAGCTAGGATTAAGTAGGGTTCAAGTAGCTTCGGCCGTTTCATGTGGATCGATGCTGCCCCGTCACGCCCCCACATTGTTATATGTGACAAGCTAAGTTATCATAGGTAATGGCTTGTACGATATCTTAAAGCTAAACAAGTTCATCACGAAAATACATAATGTTATTCCATAAACCCTGATTCCTTGCATTGCAATCGCATCCTGAAGCAAGCATTGCACTAATACATGCTCCAATTGCACCCTGTCATGCATATAGATTCCGCGAACGAAGAACCACCGCCGAACCAACCCGTCGCGGAGGAGCCCGAAGAGGAGCTGCACCCAGAGCCAGAGGACCAACAACAAGGGCCTGACTTCGCTCAGGAGGCAGCTACTGACTCTAACAAGGAAGGTAGGCACCATACTCAACCCAGCAAACAAATTATACTTGATGATTACGCATATGCATTAGGAGTTGCTTGGAACCAATTGCATTAGACTCCCTGGCCGCCCTGTCCCTAGCACCTATACATAGAGTTCGTAGGACGAGTATGCCTAGAAATTGCTAGGTACGAGTAGACACGAGTGTGTGGACTCGTTACGTAGGTGTTTTCCAAGTTACAAAAGCTTACAGTTATATCATTTATTATTGTTACTCATGAATTAAATGGAGACCGGGCGGAGATTTATTTGAGTATATGCTTTTCATAAGGTTGCACCTTGGACTCCGCCCGAGTCGTTTAAGGCCCGTCCGCTGTTCGTCTGCTGATCGGCATAACATTGCTAGAGTGCTTATCCGGGATATGGGACCGGAAAAGTCTTTCCTGGGCTCGTCTGAAGCACAGAGACACGTTCCTACCCGCTGGTTGAGAGGAAGGTGGCCCGGGGGAGCTTGGTACTCATGACGGGGAGACCGAGATGTCGGCAGGCTCGTCATGGGGGCACAACCCGGGGGCTAGGCGGGAGTGAATCGAACTTGGGACGAGGCAGGTTGAGATTGGGGCTATATGTGGGAACGCGATGACTAGTAAGCTTATACCCCTGGCATGATAGTTATTCCCGGGAATTAAAAATCGATTCGAATCGCTGATGCCCACCAGCGGACGACCGGGTTTAGTTTGGCCTAATCACATTACAAGCCAGAGGAGGCTAATGTGCTTAGTCCGGATTAAATCGGCGGTTCCGCCACAGCTGGTATCAGAGCCGATCATACACAGACAACAGACATATCATCCAGTTTTGATTTGCAAACCTATTTTCGAAAACCCTTTTCGAAGTATTTGAAAAAATGAGAGTATCGATATGCCCATATTAAGGATGTTAGTGAAATACCAGGTGACATCGCTAACATTCTGACCTAGATAGAACTCATATGCATGTTCGGCGCTTTGGGAAGCAACATTTCGGCCATAGCTATCCCCAGTACTGGCGGAGCGCTATTGGGATTTGCGGACTGTTGCGAACCCTGCATTCATGCTGATAGGGCAGAACTCTTTAAGGGGGGTGGTCACGCCATTGGAGTGTTTCGTGACCACTTCTCCTTCAACCAAAATTATAGCTAGATCTTGTTGGCCACCGTTTCTCTCCCCAGCAATTCCCCAGTATTGGAGGAACGTTGGGTGTGTTGAGAGAAATGGCGCCACTACGTCGTCCACCAGACGTAGCTTAAAGAAATTCGTGGATACCACTTTTAGGGTTAGAGTGGTAATGGATGAGGAGGGTGATGATATTGGTATGAGCATGCATTTTTCTGCAGGTACACTAACTACGCGCGAAATTAAGGTCGAGTAGTAACGACTAGTTGCATTAGGGAGTGCCGTGCATATATGTCACCGGATACTCGCTAGATATATAAATTATACATAAGGTGTGTAATGTGAGATCGAATAGGACGAGTCATGCATCATGTTTACTTTCATTGTTCCTACTTGAGGGATTATTAGTAAAAGTCAAATAAGTAAAATGAAAGTTCAAAGATATCTTCTGCACACATCACCCTCTTAACCGTTGAAATTATATGTGACTAATGCCTATCACTGATTAAAAGTCTCTTATTTAAAAACAGATGGCCAGGACCAAGCAAACCGTCCGCAAGGCCACCAGTGCGAGGGGACTCCGCTTACAGGAGGGAAGGGCCGCTCCTCTTCCACCAGTGACCCACACCCCTCCTCAGCTTGAGAACGGGATGGTCCACACCCGTTGCCGTGAGGAGAACGGCCTCGCGCAGATCCTTTGTCGGGCTCTGCGTGAGATGAGACGCAGACCGTGCCCCTTCTTCTCCGTGCGGACTGTGCACGCGGAGGGACACTGCATGGCCAGTGTTGTCCTCCCCTCGAGCCACACCGCGGTCCGGCAGACGATCACCGTCTACGGGGCCAATGAGGAGGACGCTTACGACAAGGTCACCTTGGCAGCCATCACCTCACTCAGCTCCTCAGGTGCAGCAGGGATGTCAGTGCTGCGCTACCTCCCCACCGACGGCTACGACGACGAGTGGCTCCGTCGTCACAACATGCTGGAGGAGCGGATTGACACCAGGCCCTATGCTGCGACCATGCAGTTTGCTCACAGCGTACACGGGATGTACCTCCGTGCCGAGGACCGTGTCTCCCACTACCGCGACCGGCACATGTATGCACAGGACCGTATTAAGGAGCTGGAGGCAGAGTTGGCCGAGGCACAGCAGCACCTAGCGCAGTACGAGCAGGACCCTTCAGTTGCCCCTGTGGTGGAGGATGAGGACAGCATGGTGTCTGACGCGCGTAACGGGCGTTAGAGAGTCTAATGGTAGCAACGTATGATGAAGCTTTTTGTAAATGGTGCACGTTATGAGCGATGTTTTGTATTATGCCACTCCGTGCAGTTTGCCATGACTGTACTAAACATTGGTGAGGTCGAGAGAACTCATTTATGTACGTCATGTAACCGATGTTAGAACCTTAGGTTGGTGTTTCGATGTGACGGACGAGATGGCCCCACGTGTGTACTAAGTAAACCCTTAGTTTGTTAAGACCCTATAAGTATGGTTGTAGTAATTGCTGGACGCGCATGGACAATGTGGAATGATGCAATGCCTTTAAGCTTGGAAAATGGCACCCGAATCTCAACTTGGTTGCGATTTGGAACTCGGAGTCCAGCAGCTTCTATTGTGCATAGCATAAGAATTTAGGACAACTTTTCTAATGATGATGAGAACCAGCCGGTCGTTTTGGTAATCAAATTGTTAAAAGTCAGAAGTTACTACTTACACACGCGAAACTGCACGACCCGGTGACAACGTGCTATTGCTTGGCCTTGCGAGATAGAAGCTAACTGTTTTGTTACAAGTTTACATGTACTCACAAATTGCCTACAGTCCTATGACCTTTCTATAACCATATCTTTGCGCAAGGGCTATTGGACTGAACCTATATGGCTCCATTTTGCAGATGGTGAACACTCGCAATGGTCAATCATCGGGGCAGTCAGCGCAAGGCGCTCCACCCCCGCCGGAGTTGGCCACTCTGGTGGTCCAGCAGGCTGAACTAATTCGCCTATTAGCACAAGACCGCCAGGCCCGTGGGCAACAGCAGCCACGGGAGTACCGGCCACGTGGCATCACCTACCAGGATTTCGAGGGGCTGCGACCCCCAGTTTTCACCAACTGCCCCGAGCCACTGGCGGCGGACGACTGGCTTCGCACCGTCCAGTCCAAGTTCACTCTTCTGCCAGGGATCACCGAGCAAGAGAAGGCTCGATTTGCTGCTCAGCTCCTTCATGGACCTGCGGGGGCATGGTACGCCACTTTCCTCGCCATGCAGGAGGAGGGCCACGAGCCCACATGGGAGGAATTCCGTCAGGCTTTCCGGGCCCACTACATCCCGGCAAGTCTGATGGAACAAAAGCCTCGTGAGTTCCGAGACCTCAGGCAGGGTAACAGGACCGTCATGCAATATGTGCAGACCTTTATCCACCTCTCTCAGTATGCTCCGAGAGATGTTGCTACTGAGCCGGAGCGGGCCGAGAGACTCCTAGAGGGCCTTGACCCTACCCTCCGGACTCACCTGGCACGGCGCTACCAGAGCTTCACTGAGCTGGTAGACACTGCTCCCGACATGGAGAATCGTCTCCGTGCCGCTAACGAGGATCAGAAGCGCAAAAGGTTAGTCAATACATCAGCGACTGGCCCTTCACAGAAGCAAAAGACCGCTTACAAGCCTCAACAGCAAAACTATCAGCAGCCTCGCTATGTGGTCCGACCCAACCAACCAAGGTGGATCCATCGGGCGGCACCGCAGCAACAGTACCCCATCTATCGAGCACCCGCACAGCTGCCAGTTCCCCGTGCTCCTATTGTTCCGGGGCCGGGTGCTCCGTGCTTCAACTGCAGCAAGGTAGGTCACTTCAGTCGTGACTGTAGGGCACCCCGCAAGATACAGGGTCCTACCCCAGCAGGTGGAAGTCAGCAATGCAAGCCGAAGGGACCCATGCCCAAGATGGGTCGTGTGCACTATGTGCACATGGAGCAGATTTCCGCCGGAGAACCGGTGCTTGCTGGTACGTTCATGATCAACGGTCAACCGACCATCGTGTTATTTGATTCTGGGGCCACCCACACTTTTATCAGTAAAACATATGCATTGAGGCATGGGATAAAAATGTACAAGTTGAAAGAAAACTATCAAATTACAGCACCTGGATCACCTATTGAAACCAGTTTGGGGGTTAGACAACTTAAGCTGAGCATTGGCATAGAAAATTTTATCATCAACCCCGTGGTACTGCCACACCAGGGGATTGATATTATTTTAGGTATGAATTGGATGAAAGAGCACGATGCAGTCCTGGACGTTGGCAGCAGGACAATACAATTAAAGTCAGGTGTGAGTGGCAAGGCTATGCAGATACACATGCCAAATCAAAAACACATGACCCCCACGGTTAATGCAACTGAACTACAAGAGGTTAAGAAGATACCGGTAGTGTGTGAATTCCCGGATGTGTTTCCGGAAGAACTTCCTGGACTACCACCAAAACGAGATGTAGAATTTGCCATTGAACTCGTTCCAGGCACGGCACCTGTGTCAAAAAGACCATACAGAATGCCACCTGATGATTTGAAGGAATTGAAAACACAGCTACAAGAACAATTAGACAAAGGGTTCATTAGGCCTAGTTCATCACCGTGGGGTTGTCCAGCTCTTTTTGTTGAGAAAAAGGATCATGGTGGGAAAAGGCTGTGTGTTGACTATCGGCCACTGAATGCAGTGACCGTCAAAAACAAATACCCACTGCCACACATCGATATTCTATTTGTTCAGTTAACTGGGGCTAAGGTCTTTTCTAAGATTGACCTAAGGTCTGGCTACTATCAGATAAAGATTAGAGAAGAGGATATACCGAAGACAGCATTCTCTACCAGATACGGCTTGTATGAGTATTTGGTCATGTCGTTTGGGCTAACCAACGCACCGGCTTTCTTCATGTATATGATGAACTCGGTGTTCATGAATGAACTTGATAAGTTCGTAGTGGTATTCATAGATGACATACTGATCTACTCCAGAAATGAAAAAGAACATGAAGAGCACTTAAGGATCGTACTCACTCGGCTTAGAGAGCATAAGCTTTATGCCAAGTTTAGCAAGTGTGCGTTCTGGCTGAAAGAAGTGGGTTTCTTGGGTCACATACTATCTGAGAAAGGAGTCGCAGTTGACCCTAACAAAGTAGAAGATGTGCTAAATTGGAAGCAACCAGAGACCGTGACTGAAATCCGGAGTTTTCTTGGTTTAGCGGGCTACTACCGCCGCTTTATCAAAGATTTCTCCAAAATTGCAAAACCCATGACCTCATTGACCAAGAAAAATGCAAAGTTCATTTGGAATCCGAATTGTGAAGAAGCTTTCCAAACATTGAAGAAATTGTTAACCACAGCACCAGTGCTAGCTCAACCGGACATTACCAAGCCATTTGAGGTGTACTGTGATGCCTCCGGCAATGGGCTTGGCTGTGTCCTAATGCAAGAAGGAAGAGTAATTGCTTATGCCTCCCGTCAATTGAGAAAACATGAAGCGAATTATCCGACACATGACCTTGAGTTAGCCGCAGTCGTTCATGCACTGAAAATATGGAGACACTATCTGTTAGGCAACACATGTCATATCTACACTGATCATAAGAGTCTCAAATACATTTTCACACAACCCGAGATCAATATGAGGCAGAGACGATGGTTAGAGTTGATAAAAGACTATGATCTGGAGATACACTACCATCCAGGCAAGGCCAATGTGGTAGCAGATGCACTAAGCCGAAAAGCCCATTGCAATGTGATAGAAGCCCGACCTACAGCAAGAGTGATCTGCTGTGAGATGAATGACATTGAAACACCTCCGGAACAGCATGCAGAACTTTATAATATCATTATTGAGCCCACAATCAAAGCACAAATCATAGAAGCGCAGAAGCAAGATAAAGGCATGGAATATATTCGTGAGGGCATTGGTGAAGAGAAGAGGGCATGTTTCACGCTTGATGAACAAGGTGTTCTGTGGTTCAAGAATCGTCTAGTGGTACCTAAGGACATGGAGTTGAGGAAGAGAATACTGGATGAAGCGCACACCTCAATGCTCACGATACATCCGGGCAGCAATAAGATGTATCAAGACTTAAAACAGAAATTTTGGTGGACCCGCATGAAGCGGGAGATCGCCAGGTACGTATCTGAGTGCGACGTGTGTAAGAAAGTAAAAGCCGATCACCTAAGGCCCGCTGGAATGCTTCAACCGCTTGATGTTCCAGCGTGGAAATGGGAGGATATACACATGGATTTTGTTGTAGGTTTACCTCATACCCAAAAAGGATATGACTCCATATGGGTAATTATCGATAGGCTCACGAAATCTGCTCATTTCGTTCCAGTCAAGACCACCTATCGAGCAAAGCAGTACGCTGAGTTGTACCTTTCCAAGATCCTGTCCTTGCATGGGGTCCCGCGAACTATCACTTCAGATACGGGTTCTCTGTTCGTTTCCCGTTTCTGGGAGCAACTGCAGACTGCCTTGGACACTACTCTTGTACGCAGTTCCGCTTACCATCCTCAAACCAGTGGTCAAGTAGAAAGAGTAAATCAAATCCTAGAAGACATGTTAAGGGCCTGTGCACTAACTTACTCCACCAAGTGGGATGACTGTCTACCCTTGGCAGAGTTTGCTTATAACAATAGTTACCAAAAGAGCTTGGAAATGGCTCCTTTCGAAGCTCTCTATGGTAAAAGATGCAGAACACCACTAAATTGGTCCGAACCTGGAGAGCGTGTTACGTTTGGCCCTGATTTAGTGACCAAAGCTGAAGAACAAGTGAAACTCATACACCACCATCTCAAAAGAGCACAGTCCAGACAGAAAAGTTACTCGGATAAAAGGAGGAGGCCCCTAGTCTTTGATGAGGGGGATCATGTGTATCTCAAAGTATCTCCGATGAAAGGGGTACAACGGTTTGGGGTGAAAGGGAAGTTAGCACCAAGGTACGTCGGTCCATTCAAAATCATTGAGAAATGCGGAGCCGTCGCTTACCGGTTAGAACTACCACCACATCTGGCTGCGGTTCACGATGTGTTTCACGTCTCACAACTAAAGAAGTGCTTAAGAGTGCCGGAGAAAGTGGTAGATACCTCTCAAATTCAGATTGAACCAGATCTCACATACGAAGAACATCCCATAAAAATCCTCGATCAAAAGCAAAGATCCACCCGTCGAAAAACAATCAACTTTTACAAAGTTCAATGGAGTAATCACTCCGAAGAAGAAGCCACTTGGGAGCAAGAAGAATACCTACACACTAAGTATCCTGGTTTTCTACCGTCCACCTCAACTCGGTATGTTACAACAGCTTAGCTTCAGGATCTAAACTCAATACATGCACACAACACTAACTACAACCAACTTAACCACCCACGTCACATCAAAAATCTCGGGACGAGATTTCTTTAAGGGGGGTGGGTTGTGATGCCCTAGGCATCTCCCGAGCTTTATCAAGTGCATACTTTGTTTAATTACTTCTCATAAGCATCATCTCATCTCATGCTAATGTGCATTTGAGTCATATGAACAAACATGGTGAAAATAGCTAAGTGATGCACTCGGTTTTGCAAAAATGACGCTATAAATGTGAGCATAACTTAAATCCTATGGAGATTTAGGTGAAACTTTTTATACAAAACTTGTAGGTCTTAAGGTGGTAAACAACTTTGTCAATTATAGCTTGGTTGGAAAATGGGCATAACTTAGTGTAAAAGGTCCCTTGGTGTTACCCAATAAACACACTCCAAATCTGATATATTTAGAATTCTTCATTTTACTATATCCTAGAGTCCTTTTCATGCAAAGGTCCAATTGGGAAAGTTTTAGGCCATGAAATCTTGAACAACTTTGTCAAAAAGACTTTTGGGAGAAAATGGCTAGAAATAGGACATTTGAATTATCTAAGGAAAGGTCGGAGGTGGAGAAGAAGCTGTTGGATACCAACCCCCAACCCTGAACAGAAGATGGTGGCGCTCTTCCCAGCGAGATGGCAGAGGAGGAGGAGCACGCGGCCTTCTTCCTACACCATTGCCACGCGATCGGACAGCCAGGAGCGTCGAGTGACGGGAAGGTAAGAAATCAGTCGCCTGATGGCAAACACTTCTGATTAACTATTTCTAGAGTTGTGAATGTTTGGAATTTAGGCATTTTCATATTAAATTTAATCCACATAAACCATGCAAAATTTGTGACTACAATTATGTGCACATGTGTGAGGTTACCAATCATAACAGTAACGCACAACGTACCTATCCCGAGCAGGATATCTACAGCGACGATGATTCCGGAGGCCCGCTTGCTCTGCATCTTGTGTGCGCAAGGAACAAAGCCGGGAATGTTTGAAAGCAACGCAATAGTGGAAGAAGCAAGAGCTATTGACAAGAGCGGTTCATTTTTCATATATAGAAAACAAGGAATCAAGAGAGAGACATCATAAATTTTGCCATAAGACCGGTCATTAAAATAACCGTTACTAGTAATTTATCAGCCATGAAATAGTCGTTGCCTACTTATATGCACAGGAGGATTGGCGCTCCCTCATCACACACGTGCATCCTACGCTGTTGTCACCGACTGACCGATTCACCCTGCCTCCACGGTCCACCTCCTGTAGTCACCGCCGCTATTCCCAGTCCCACCCATCCATCCGGCCATCAACCTCTCTGATGTCGCGGTTTTGCAAGGAGTGCCAGCGGTTTAGAAACGTGGCAGCGGACTCACTCACCGACACGCTTCCGGAGCACAAGAGGCATGCAGGCGGAGATTTGCGGCGGCTGCCACTAGCACCGCCTCCCCGTACCAATGTTGCCCAAACCACTCCTGCAGCCCCCTCCGACCCTCGTGCTCGTCCCCGCCGCTCGCCGCACCGGACATCACATCCCCGATGATGTTGAGTTAGACGGTGATGAGGGTCCCGAGCGTGTTGGAGGCAATGAACACGTCCAGCAACGCAACGCAGCCCCCGCGCGGCCGAACGTGTCGCCCATCAGCGCAGGGGGTGTACCTACCAGAGCATGAAGGTATTGAATGTTTGAATGCTAGTTAAAATTATTAAATATGATTTAATTAGAAAACTAATTACACGGACGAGGAGTAAACGGCGAGACGAATTTATTAAGCATAATTAATCCATAATTAATGAATGGTTGTTGTAGCATCACATTTGCTAATAATAGATTAATTAGGTTTAATAAATTTATCTCGCTGTTTACTCGTCATTTGTGTAATAGTTTTATAATTAAATTATATTTAATACTTCTGACTAGTGTCCAAACATCCGATGTGTCGGAGACTAAAATTTTAGCTAGAGATCCAAGCACCCCCTCAATGTTCAACCTTCAAGGGAGCACAACAATAAGGCCGTGTATGGAACCATCTGGATTTCAGAATCCAGAAGCTTTTGAACCAAACATAAGGAGTGTTTGGATCTGAGGGTTAAAATTTAGTCCACGTCACATCAAATGTTTGGATACTGGTTAGAATTATTAAATATGGTTTAATTAGAAAACTAATTACATGAACGACTAGTAAACGACGAGATAAATTTATTAAGCCTAATTAATCCTTATTAATGAATGGTACTGTAGCATTTGTGTAATTAGTTTTATAATTAGACTATATTTAATACTTCTAAATAACGTCCAAACATTCGATGTGACGGAGAATAAATTTTAACCAGGGAATCCAAACACCCCATAGTATGCATCTATGCTCTGTTCCATCGTAGCTTCTAACTTCCAAAATCTAGATCCTATAATCTGGACGCTTTAATACGCTTTCATACAGTACCTACGAGTACTAGCACACTACACTGGAGGGTTGTTTGGATCTCCGGACTAAAATCTAGCTTTCGTCACATCGGATATTGGGACGCTAGTTAGAAGTATTAAATATAGTATAATTATAAAACTAATTACATAAATAAAAAATTAAACGACGAGAAGAATTTATTAAGCTTAATTAATCCATAATTACCGAATAGTTACTGTAGCACCACATTTGCTAATTATGGATTAATTAGACTTAATAAATTCATCTCGACGTTTACTCCACGACCGCATAATTAGTTCTCTAATTAACTATATTTAACATTTCTAATTAGCATCAAATATTTGGTGTGATCCGAGTTAAATTTTAGTCCACGCAAACACATAGATCGTCAATTTGAGGGACCTGTCACCTCACGTCCTCCCCTCGTCCTCCACAGAAGTCAACGAAATTAATATTCACCGACATTTAAGCGCGGAAAAAAAGGGTGCCGACAATCAATCAAATTCTTGAAACTCACGACCAAGCGATTAAAAAGAAAACAACTTGATGGGTTCACACTCACAGCCCCCCGACACCGAACATTCTGGGCCCTCGTGGCGTCAACGGCACAGCGACCCCATCAGATCCGCCGTCCAAAGGCAGCAGGCGCGGGGCCACCCGTCCATCGGACGGCGGAGAGCGGCTGTTCGCCACTTGGATTCAAACGCCTCGTCACTCACTACTCACCCACTGTAGAATTTACGAGAGTGCCCCTGCCCGCTCCTCAGCCCTCCTGCTCCGTCGGAACGGGCAGCCGCGGCCATTCCCCCTCTCCGGCCTCGCAGCTAGGGTTTGCCTCCCAATCCAACCCCTCCGCCATGGCCAAGACGAAGCAAGGGAAGCGTGACGTCGACGCCTACACCATCAAGGGCACCAACAAGGTGGTCCGAGGTAAGCGCCCGCCCCGCCCGTGCGCTTGATCGACGCCGTCGCGCGCTCGCGAGTCGTGTCTGAGATTTGAGCCCTGGTTGTGATTTCTGTGCATCAAGTGGGGGACTGCGTGCTGATGCGGTCGGCGGACACGGACAATCAGCCGTACGTGGCGCGCGTGGAGCGGCTGGAGTCGGACGGCCGCGGCGGCGTGCGTGTAAGGGTGCGCTGGTACTACCGCCCCGAGGAGGCCAAGGGCGGCCGCCGCCCTTTCCACGGCGCCAAGGAGCTCTTCCTCTCCGACCACTTCGACACGCAGAGCGCGCACACCATTGAGGGCAAGTGCGTCGTCCACTCCTTCAAGAACTACACCAAGCTCGACAACGTCGGCCCCGAGGACTTCTATTGCCGATTTGACTACAAGGCCGCCACTGGCGCGTTCACCCCTGACCGTGTCGCCGTGTATTGTGCCTTTCCTTTATTTCCTTTTTTTAAACTTTTAGTAATGGTGCGACCATCAGTTCGTATACATATTATGTAATGTAGGATTGCTTGTCTTATGGCATTGTCGTTTGTATGTGAAGGTATTGCAAGTGCGAGATGCCATACAACCCGGATGACCTCATGGTGCAGTGCGAAGGATGCAAGGACTGGTAAAATCCCTCTGAAAAACTCCATAGAAAACACATGTCTTCAAATGGTGTTTATGAAGATCTTACATTTTTCTGCTTTGTGGCCCTATTTCTACTTCTTGGTGTTTATGTGGTACTTTGTCTTCAGTTTCCTCTTTACTGAGGGACAAAGTTTAAATCATTTGGAATATCTACTTTGGTCGGGACTAAAGGCTGAACTTTGATTGAAGTACAATTGATGAACATGGGGTTTCTTAGAGCCTTATGCTCCTGTGTTTGCTTGGTCTTGATGTAAGATACATATTGTATTCACTATCCACTGGTGTTAGTCTTTTGTAGATATATATAGTTTCAAGAACAGTTTATCATGATATCATAAAAGAAAGGACCGTTTTTCTGCGAAATTTTGTATCATTTTTCTATTATCTGAGTAGCTCTGTTTTATTATAAATGTTGAGCAATGGCTTTTCTTGTTTGATGAGCAGATATCTTAACTGTATGGGACCTGATTGTGGTGCTTGCCGTGCCCCCTGGGATACTACAAAAGTAACATAGGATTTGAATGAATTTAGAACAAAAGATGCCATGTAATGTTTTTAGGATTTGCACGATCTGACATTTTCATTTTTTATATAAAGAAGATGGATGTTTGATCTACATGATAGATTGCTTGTGAGAACATTTAGACATCATGGTCATGTGTGCTCTCTCTGTAGCAAGAAGCTCCTAACCTACATAGTATGATTAAAGGAACAGTTATAATGTATGGTGTGCATTCTACATAAAGACTAAGGGGCTGCCAGCTGCATGCTGGTTAGTTATGATATTTGTCCTTTTTGTTGGTTTTCTTCTGAAAGGTGCCTTTATACTTTTTTCCCATATGTACATAATAGTGTTTGTTACTATTAATCTTGCATTGAAATATCGTCTTATTTAGCTATTTTCACCAATCATTATTTCCTCTGGATATGACATGTACATACAATCTTGGTTGTCAGGGCATGCCTTATGGGCATGCCTTCGTGGTGTCACTGCTGCTGTCGTTTTGTTGTAGTTCTGCTCAGTCTGGGCTCAAGTTCTTTATCAATACTATAGGCACATTCCTCCCTGTTTCTTTAAAATCCTGTTTATTTTCTATAATTTGTTGGAAATGTTTATCTAACTTGTTAACGATTCATGCTGTTTCTATTATTTGCATGCTGTTATTGTTCTTCTTTATTTTTATTAATTATCCAACTTTTAACTTGTGTAGGTTCCATCCATCTTGTATGGGAATGACCATTGAGCAGGCCAAAAAGCTAGACCATTACATGTGCTCAGATTGTGCTAAAGAAAATGGTGCAAAGAGGCCCTTGAATTCATACCCAGTTTCACCAAACTCTGATTCCAAGGTACTTCATTTTCACTTTATCACATGACTGCTTAGATTGTTTATCGGCCTTCTGTTTGCATATAGTTACTCATTCTAGTTTGAGACCAAACTTTTGGCTAAACCCTACAACAGGATCTGGTTTTGCAAGTAGCATGTTTCCAAAACTTGTGGTTGATGCCTGCTTTCCCCCATTATTTCATGATCCTTTCTTAGTGTTGAGTTGTTGCTTATGCAATGCTCATACTCGGTGGTGTTTGCTGCCATGAACTCTTGAAGCCATGTTTGTGCATTGCATTGAATTTTCTTGTGCCTTACACTGAGCAATACTAGCTTATGATTATTTGATGCAACATCTTTATTAGCCTTCATTCCATGTGATGTTTTTAACATATTTGAAAGCTGCACTTGTTCAATTTTTTATATTTTCTAACTATGGATTTTTGCATTCTCAAGATTATTATGCTGCCCCTGTATAATGTTAGTTGCATTGCTGTCTAGAATCTCACGCATTCTGTTCTTGGTCATTAGGCTTTGATTGGCAAAGCAAGTCATAAGCCTTGATTGCCAATCTTCTCCTCAGATGCCTGAAGCATGCTTTCCTTGATCGACAGTCAGGATATTTTTCTGGCTGAAAGTACCTTCTGAGCACTGCAAAGCATGTCAAAGAGGGATTGAAACCTTGCCATATGAATCATAAGGAAACATGTTTTTTGAGGCGATGCCTAGGCGTCCAATCGCAAAAAAATCCTGGGCGTCACCTGTTGCCTTGCCATAAAACGAAGCAAAATGAGAGAGGTGAAAGAGAGGAAGAGCAGGGGGTGGATCAGGGAGAAGTTGTTGTCCCTGTTGGCTCCGCTGCGAGTGGCTGCAGCAGAACTTTCTCTGGCCGCTGGTGGTTGCAAGGGGCAGTAGCAGCAAGTTGATCTGAGGGTGCAAAGCTGCAAGGAAGGAGAGGAGAAGAGGCGGGAGAACCTGCAGGCAGTTGCAGAGCATCTGAAGAACGAGAGAGGAGAGGGAAGCGAGATTGTGGGCCACCTAGGAGGGACCGAGGGAGGGAGGCACATGGTGCTGTTATCTTCTCGGTGGAGTGGGGTCAGGAAATCCCTTTTTGGTTGGGCTTTGCAGGGGGTGGTTCAGGGAGAAGTTGCTGTCCCTGTTGGCTCCGCTGCCGGTGGCTGCAGCAGAACTTTCTCTGGCCGCCGGTGGTTGCAAGGGGCAGTAGCAGCAAGTTGATCTGAGGGCGCAAAGCTGCAAGGAAGGAGAGGGGAAGAGGCAGGAGAACCTGCAGGCAGTTGCAGAGCATCTGAAGAACCAGAGAGGAGAGGGAAGCGAGATTGCGAGCCACCACACGGTGCTGTTCTCGGTGGAGTGGGGTCAGGGAACCCCTTTTTGGTTGGGCTTTGCAGTGGGCTGGGCCAGGCCTTCTTCCTTCCCTTCATCCTCTTTTTCCTTTTTCTACCTTCCCCTTCCTCCTCTTTTTTTTTCTTTTTCTCCATCATGCTGCCATTTTCTTGCTGCACATGTCAGTAAAGGCATTGCCTAGGTGTCCGGAAGGTGGTGGAACGCCACACCTCACCGTATCGCCTTAAGAAACACGAAGGAAATTACAACTAATCTGTGACATTCTAGAAAATGTAAGCTAGAATCACACGACAAATCAGTGGCCTAGTCATATTTGCTTCAGTATGAGGCCTAGAAATAGTTTTACCATTTTAACCTCAATTAGCATTTTCACTCTGCATTTGTTGGTGCATTTAAGTGCAGCAAAATAACATGTTCTTTTTGCACATGAATTTAACATGATTGTATAAGCTTTTTGTTCTCTCTCTTCATCATGCGCAGATTGAATCAAAGAGGCGTAAGAGATAAATGCTGTGATAGAAACATCCCTGATGTGCTGCTTATGGCGCCAGCTCTTCGCTGCTGGTGCATATTTAACTGTGGAGGTGTACACTGCGAGAGAAGAGCCAAGTGGATTGTAGGGCAAAACCTTGTATGACTTATCATTCTGCTGTGTATTCTGGGGGCGTTTCCTGCGTTTTAGACATTAGTGTGATGAGTAGGTTGATTCCCCACCATTATGTGCACATGATCAGCTGCTTGAGGAGGGGAAAAGAAGTCGGAAATGCTAGGATGCTGCTGTCTCTGTCAATGTAACCGTATCAGTGTGTGTGTTAACATATTCCTCAGCTGGAAACGCCCCCCTTGTGTGAATGGATGATGTTGATGATAGGTTGACTGTTATTTGATACATTTTATTAGATGCTGCGAAGACTTTATGAACTGACTATCTGGTGCCTTCTCGAAAGTTGAAATGCTACAGAGTTTGATGTTGAAATTTGTATGTGCAGTACGGTTATGTGGAAAGTTTGGCGTTGCTGGAGTTTGTTTGAGGAAAATTTAGAAGAGCATTCCACGCTTTAGTTCTCCGTGCGCTTCTGCAATCGATTCATTTAGCTTCTACCTGCTATGGCTTTTAAATTCTCGATCTTAATGTGTGGGTTTAACGCAACGATTCTAATCTGTAGGATGATTCGACTTGCAATGTAGTACGGTTTTAACGACCTTGCTACTCCATGATAGACCTGGTACTTTTGTTTTTGTTAGCTGTAAAAACACTGCATCGACTTGCAGTTGTTACACTTGGCTAACAGATCTTTTATCTCGATTAGAAATGTAGTATTTACGTGCCAGTTTGGAACATAGGAAATTCCAAAGAGGCCCTGAATCAGTAAGAGTGGTGTGGCTGTGGTCCGGGAGCGACGCATCGCGACAGGCTGCAGGCACCTTCAGTTGAGCTGCATCTTAGCCATACAGGTGATCAAGCGGCGCTATGGAGAACACGGAGAAAAACAGAATTTTGCAAGTGGGTTTTGACAGAATGACATCCTACAATTTCGACGGATGAACTGCCCATTCTACACCCTGCCTTCTCTCCTCTCATCCGCTCGGCCTGGGGACCGACGAGACCAGGAGCTCGGCGCTTTCGCCGACGGCCACCCGCATCGCTGCCGCTCCACCCCGCCGTCACCGGTGTCCAACCCCGCCGCCGCCAACCGCTCCGCCACCACCGGCGTTGACCGCAGCGCCGCTCCAACTGAGCGGCTTCCCCTCCCGAGCGGGCTCTCCCTCGCGCCGCGCCTCAAGCTTCTGCTGACCTTCTTCCGCGCGGACCTCACCGTCCGCCCCCTCGATGAGTGGCACCTCAAGTCCGCCCTCCTCACCTTCCTCCGCCATTTGAACCTCTCTCCCCCGCTCCTCCCCGACTCCGACCTCTCCGTGCGCCGCCTCCCCGACCTCCAGAAACGCCCCGGGAGGAGGCCGTCGCCTCCGGCGTCCTCCATGTCCGCGACCTCTCCTCCTCCGGCCACACAAGGGCGACGGCGAGACCAAGGAGATGACTCGGGAGCAGGAGGAGGAGCGGCACTGCGGGCGACGCGGGTGGTGGCGGCGGGGTTGGACGTCGGCGACGGCGGGGTGGAGCGGCAGTGGGGTGGGTGCTCGTCAGCGGAGCTAGCGCCGAGCTCCCGGTCTCGTCAGTCCCAAGCCGAGCGGACGAGAGGAGAGGAGAAGGCAGGGGTAAAATGGGCAATCCATCTATCAAAATATTTTTTATCTCTTATTTTACCCCAAAAGACATTCTATTAATTGAACACCGTTTCATAATCGCTAAATGGCGAAATCCATTTGCGGGATGGCATTTCACCGGCAAAATTCCTCTCCGAACTCGAGATGAGAGCAAGAACGAAGCTGCACGCGGACGAGACCAGAGCAGCATCAGTCGGACAGTCGCCAATACGAGAGTCCGAGTCCTACGGGTATCTCGTCGAGTCCGACAAGGCGATACGCCGGCCGGCCGATTTCTCCCATCTCCGACCGACACGGAACGGGGTGGCGTTGGAGGGGCGACTGATGATATATTATAACCAGAACTACTAAGAAGAAGAGGAAGAAGACGTGCACTACGCGATGTCGCCGCTCGGAGGATCGTCTGGGACGAGCTCATCGGCCTGCCGGTGGTCGACGACGGCGACGACCTCGAGCTCGACATCTCGCCGAGCAACTGGGACACGTTCAGGCCCGACACCGTAGCCAAAAGCATCCTCGACGTCGTGAGAACTAGGCAACGACAGCCGGGGGCTCTTCGGAGGCCACTACCGCTTTGCTGTGTGCATGCATGGACGTGCGGGTGACGCTTGTGTTCTGCGATCCCAAGGCGCTGCTCCGCTACTGCAGTGAGCAGCAGCAGATGCAAGACCACGCTGCAGCAGCAGTCGGCAGCGACGATCGATGCGGGATCTGCTTGGCCGGCCTCGTCAGCCCGGGCAAGACGCTGCCGGTGAACCTGCCGTGCACCCACGCCTTCCACGCGACGTGCATCATCTGGTGGTTTTTCAACGGGGCAACCTGCCCGTTGTGCCGACACGACCTTAGGGGCCTTGTCGCCACGCCATGGAATTAGAATATTTAGGATAAAACCATTTGTTTTAATATTCTATAAATTCTAAGGCTCGTGTTTAAGTTAGGAGTTATGTATGACTAAGAGCGTAAATTATGGCTGCTAACTTATGGCTCGGTAAATGACTAGTAACAGCCATTTTGATCGTGGGAGTTACTAGTAACGGTCATTTTGATGACCATGATGGTGGGAGTTACTAGTAAAGATCATTATGATGACCATGATGACTAGTGATGACTGTCTAAGCTATTTGATAGCGTATCTTCATCTGCTCTCTCGCGTCTATATAAGAGCACACAATTCTTTGAATGCGCGGCGTGAGAAAATATACTCTCGCTGGTTTTTGCTCTTTTCACGGTTGATTTGCCTCCAAAGTCTTCCTGTCTCGAAACTCTGCGCGCACACAGAGTTGGGAGAGCAGGCCTCTGGAACCGCCGTCCGCTCGAGACATCTGCCGAGTGCGCGGGCAATCATGTTTTTTGGGAGCGTCACCGCGACGCGACTGCTCGCTTCTGCCATCGACGTCCGTCTTCTTCTTGGTGGTCGTCCACAGGATCGTTCCTATTCTTTTTCCCGGTGACCGTTTGAGGGATTGCACTGCGATCCTCATCCTGCAATGACCCTTGATCGACTACTTCGAGTAACTCATCATATCGACAGATGAGAATGGAGCTTCCAGTGCCTTGAGCATGGGAGTCTCCGCGGGGTATAATCCTATACTCCTCTCGTTAATGTTTTTGTCTATGATCAGTATGTTCTGCATTAGTGTTGCGCTTGATACCCTTACACACGTGCACATAATTGTCGTCACAAATTTAGCATGGTTCATGTGGATTAAATTTAACATGAAAATGCCTAAATTCCTAACACAAGCCGTGTAAATAATACTAGTAAGTACTAACTTAAAAGTAGAATTATTTATTAATAGATACGGTTGATGAACTGGTAAAGCTAAGTAGTACAGTAGTATTTTGTAATTTTTGAGATTCAACAAAATTCACAAAGATATATATGGCCACTATGTATCATCGTCTCATCTTATGCTAGGCCGTGTTACGAAAACGGTTAACACTTTTCCATAGCCTTTCAGCTCATCCCTTGTGGTTGAACTCTTGAAGTCATGTGTGTTCATTGTGTTGACTTTTCATGTTCCTTACACTGAGCAATACTAGCTAATGATTATTTGGTGAAACATCTGTATTAGCCTTCACTCTGCATGATGTTTTTGGCATATTTCAAAGTTGCACCTGTTCAGGTTGTTATCTTTTTTAACTATGGATTTTTGCATTCTCAAGAGTCAAGATTATTATGCTCTCTTTTAAATGTTAGTTCAATTGCTGCCTATCATATCATGTCACACATTCTGTTCTTGGTCTTTTTTGTTCAATTGCTGCCTATCATATCATGTCACACATTCTGTTCTTGGTCTTTTTTTTTTCCTTCAAAACGTCATTCTGTTCTTGGTCATTAGTCTTCGAATGGCAAAGCAAGCCATAAACCTTGATTGCCAATCTTCTCTTCAGATGCCTGAAGCATGCTTTGCTTGATCGACAGACGACAGTCAGTGTATTTTCTGGATGAAAGTACCTTCTGACTGTAAAACACATCAAAGAAGGATATGAAACCTTACAGTTTGAATCATAAGGAACATAATGCAAAAATATGGTGCAGATATGATGACGCCTACGCGTCCAAGCGCAGAAAAAAAAAACGAAGTGTCCCCTGTTGCCTTGCAATATTCTGTCAGTGAAGTTACAATATACTACTATTTTTCTGGCACACGTCGGACATCGCTCTGGTATACAATCAAAAACTTTCTGCAAACTGCAGCATGCAAGCCTGGACAGCAGGCAGTGATACAAATTAACACCCTGGGATGCTGATTCATCAACGTAGCAACGAGAAACAACCTAAACGCTAATAAGACAGATCATGTGAACGATGGACGCTAGCTGTAACGCCCAAAGAAGAAAACATGCATAGCGCAGTTAACTTTTTATATATAATTTAGCACATAGGAATAGTAGGCATCAAGAGCATAGCAGAAGAACGATCCTCAATACAGGTGCCAGGGTTTCGCATGGACGTCGTCCCACGTTTCATGTCATAAACTTGGAGTGCTTTGTCCCCGGACATGCAGTAATAGATGCAGTCTCCTGTTAAGCCGACTTGCTGAGGATCATCGCGGGATGCTCCAAACTGGGGATGAACGAGGAACGCCCTGCCGTCGAGCGACTCTACTTCCACCCAGGCTCGTGCTGAAAAATCAAGCCTGGAAACCTGAACGCGGACGATAAAACCGCGGTTGTTGTACTGATAGCCTGAGCTCGTGAAGTGGATGCAGAACAGGTATCCGTGTGATTCTACAAATTTAGTTGTAGATCCGCCGTTGCATGGCGGCACGCTGGTGCTGTGAGCACGGCGAACAGGAATCACGGTGAAGAGGGGTTCCGGTGAAAACTCGAGCGTCACGACCAGCTTTTGGAAGAGCTCCATGAAGAACTTGTCACCCACGGACGTCAAAGTCCGGATGCAGTACGGCAACTCAGGAAAGGGTCGCGGCGCCGACCGTGGCGAGATCATACTCGTGCTTCATCCACCGTTCATCTCCTCCCCCAAGAGGGCAGTACCAAAGTACCGTTTGCAAGAGGTCGACGGCCAAGACGACGAGGTGGCGGCGCCGCCCGAACTCATGCTGGGCAGGCTTGCACGACAAAAGGCATCTGATGTGGCCGCCGCCGGCTCTGAGGAAACCCTCGCAGTCGGGGGGCAGGCTGATCCTTGCGCCGTTGAACGGGTCCCACAGGAACGTCGCCGGCGAGCTGCGGGCGGCCATGACGAGCCAGCCCTGCGGCGTGGTCCAGTATCGGAGATCCTTCATCTCATCCACCCTCCTGTGCAGCCCTTGCTTGCTGGGGATGCTGTAGAAGAAGAAGAAGGTGCCGTCGCTTGCTGCTTGGTGGTGCCTCCCGTCGTCGTCTGTCTCCTCCTTGCCGTCGTGGTCGAACAGGAGCAGCGGAGCGTGCCGAAGATCCAGTGGAGACGATGCGTCTGCTGCTTCCTCTCCCGCCGCCGCCATCGTTCTTTGGGTGATGCACTATCCAACTTGATCGAACGGGCTGTCCCTTCCGTATAAAAATACTCCCGGCCTCCAACCAATAGCTGCTTGACGTGTCCGGCCTCTGCTTGTGGTCGTGGGGCCGCTGGAGTTAACCCTGCGTATCTCTTCAGAACTCTGGCTACATACACTTCCGGATATCTCATCAGAGATTAGGACTTCTGTTCTCTTTGTATAGTTGGTTTCTTGGTAAAGATTGGTCCACTACTTCTATGCGACGAGAGTCAGCATATTTGAGCATAGGAACTAGGAAGGCAGTATATAATCTATATCTATACCTATACCTGTACAGCGCTGGAAGAGCAGCCCCGTTACGGCGTCGTGAAGGTCGAGGAGTCCGAATGGGAGGAGGTGACCGGCGTGGGCTCCGGAAGAGCAGCCCCAGTAAGAGAGAGAGGTCGAGACGGGGGCTGCCTGGGCCCGTCCGAGCGGCGCTAGACCGGTGCCCTGCACCACTCGAGTCCTGCACGGCCGGCAGCGCTTGCCCGTGGATCTGCAAGTGCTTAAAGAAAAAAGCTTGCTGACGTGCTCAGATCAAGAGACGAGTTCGCTGGTGGACGAACGGCGGCGGCATCTGCAAGAAGGCTCATCTGTCAACCATGAGGCTAGGCACCGCAGTTGTGTGTGTGGTAAGCTGGTGCTCGATACTATTATGATGGGCTGGGCCACAACGATGGCCCGTCAGACCGAGTTTGGTCACAACCCACTGTGGGCTGGCTGGGTCACTTTTTTTTTTCAAAATATACCTCTGTACAGAACGACTAATTCCATTGGATAAATTTCTGACATGTGTTAATTTTGCACATTGATTTAACATTTAGTTATTATATTGAGTAATTTAAGTATACAGTGAGAGTATTTTGGCTAAGTTTATTTATATTGTGAGCTATTTATTTTATGTTATTATTTTTAAATGTAATAGATGATTTATGTATTGTTGAATAATAAGTTTATTTGCTTTATAATTTTTTACCATATGTTCCCTCAAATCATTTGACATTAATTTTTAATAGTTTAGTGTAAGTTTATGTACTCTACTACCATCGCTAAATGCAGTCCAAAAGGAGTAAAGGAACATTCACGATGTTTGACGAACTATATATGCGTGCGTGTGGAAAAGAAGCCGTGGCTAGAAAGATGTCGAGTGACTGGGCAAGGATAATCATGCCAATTTTCAAAGGGTTAACGAATAGCTAACAAACTTGACAGATCTACCAAGAAAGATATTGGAAATAAAATCTGATGACAAATAATTTTTTTAAAATAAGCTAATGTAGAAAGTGAATTGGCACAACTCTTTTCATACTACTCATTTGTTTGTCAATAAGCATGTATTTTAATTTGTTAAAACCATATTTTTTTTACCCATCACGTGCGTCAGTATATAATAGTTGGTATAGAGTATCAGTTACTATATGGGGTCTTGTAAGATTATGATATAGTATTTTATAAATAGAAATTTAGAGTACAATGAGGAGTGTGGATAGCGTTAGTTGACATATCAGTTTCCAAATTGCATGCCCATGTAACCATGCCAAACTATCTTTTTTTTTTCGTTGCAACGCACGGACATTTTTGCTAATATAATATTAAAACAAGACAGTCGACCCCACCTGTCACGCACCTACCCTCTCTTCATGCCGGTTGCCGCACGCAGAAACTTCTCGTCAAGCCTAACACCGACGAGGGATCAATCAATCAACGTGAATACAAATCCAAATCAACAACAAAAGCGAGTATAAGTCCAAATCCGCAAAGGTCATGAATCAACACATATACAAGGAATCACGCAAAATAAAAAACGGACGCAAACACAAGGCACCGCCGCTACCGGACGAGAGGGCCACCGGCGCGCCGTTGCTGCTAGCGGATCTGGCTGCGGCGGAGGCGAAGAGAGGAGAGGGTGGAGGCGTGGGTGGATCCGAGCCGGCGTCGGGAGAGGGCGACCGCCGGTGGAGAAGGGGGCGCCCACAACTGTCAGTACCATGGGGCGACGGTGCTTGGTGGCGTCCGGGCAAAAGGAGGTTGCCGGCGGGGAGAGAAGAGCCGGTGTGGAAGAGGGGAGGCCGCGCTGGGCGGATTTGGCGGAGGCGGTGCGGTTCAGCAAGGGCGACGAGCTTCGACGGGGGCGGCGCGAGAGGAGAGCGAGGTAGAAGACCGAGAGGAGGCGGCATGGGAAAAAGGGGCAGCTCGAGACTGCGATCTTCTGGCCTAGGGCGTGGGGGAAAGCGGCCATGGGCCCATATGGTTAGGCAAGGAATGGAGCCGGCGATGCATCTGGTATAACACCGGTAGGGAAGCGTTGGCCAGGATGGTTTACTGGTTTACGAACGGGCATGGTAGGACCTTACCAAAGGCCGTCTTGGCTAGAAATCACCACACATGGTAAAAGTACCCGCGTTTATAATTTCTTTTTTGGCCTTTTTCGCAGCAGACCAAATGTCACGTGACTTGATTGATTTATCCGGTGATGAAGTTTCACCCTGATCTTTTTATTATCCCTGTTTTCTTTTTTGAACTGTCAAGTTATGAGCGAGGAGCCTTATATGCTTCCATGGCAATTTGGTATTATACTATATACAAACCAATTGGATTTGCTGGATGAATCTATGTTTTCACGATGATAAAAAACATCTTCACTTTATTATTAAATAAATATAGATTAAGTATATTTGTTTATCTGCTTATTTAATTAACAAAACATTCACTACATGTTAATTTGGACATTTGTGTTAGATTGCATTCTCAAATATACGTGCAACTTAATTTATTATTTGGTATCGGGTATTTTTCTAGTATATATATATTAAAGTAGGTAAAGATTCTTGGTCCACATAAATTTTTGATCCGCCGTAACAGGTGGACCGCACCTATCAGTGACCTAGCCCCCGTACGCTCTCCGCGTCTATCGCCCGCACCGTCTCCGGTCTGCTCCTGGCCTCCGCCCGCGTCAAATCCGGTCGTCCCCTAGCCTCCACCCGCGCGGCGACGGTCTTCTCCTGCCGTGGCCGGATCGATGGGCGGCTTCCTGTCCGCTCACGCTTCTCCTTGCCCGCACAGATCCTTCCCAAGCGGAATTGGAATCGGAATCTGAATACGATAAAAAAACAGACCTTCCCAATAATCCTCAGCCCAACAGTAAACACTCATGAAACCATCGTCATACAATAGTACCAAATCGTTTATAGAAAACGAAATTATCCTACTCATAAATCATCATCAAAACGCATGCCACACCAAGATGCGGAGAAAGGGAATCAAAATCAGAGGGCAATCGAACCAATGGACATTGTACCGACCAACAGAACACGAGAACAGAGGGAAGGCATTGATTCGCCCAGACTAAATCCCCAAGACGGATTAGAGTAAAAAAATCCCAAGAAAAAATCGCAAAGATACTCTTCTCCGGACAGGCAGCCGCGGGGCTCCGGCGTCAAGCGGGCGAGGGAGCAGGACGCGACCGTTCTTCTCCGGACAGGCAGCCGCGCGGCTCCTCGCCAGCGGGGCTCCGGCGTCGAGCGGGCGAGGGAGCGTCCGCAGGCAGAACCACGGGGCGCGGACGTCGGGCGAGCGAGCGAAGGCGGCGCGAGGGGAAAATGACTGCGTGCTTAGGGCACCAGACCATCGGGACGGTGCCTTGTGGCCGGTTCTGCTGGGCCAATATGGCCCAATTAAAATGACTCGTGGGGATGCACTGATATAATAAAATGAGCCCAAGATATTGCCCTTTTTCACCAGACCAAGGTTTGAGCAATGAATTTTTGGCACACGCATGCAAGGAGGACACAACTAGAAAGAGTTGCAAATATGTATTGTAAATAGTGTAATAAAAGGTATTATAGTTAAAATCATTTTCTAAACCCTTAAAAAATAGAATTATTTGCATGTTTTACTGTGGTGACACAAGTGTTTATGCAAAACAAAGGATGTGGAGCCGTAAAGAAGAAAGTAGAAAGAAAAGTTTAAATCTAGGGTTTGAGGGGACTTAGCCGCCAAATCACGATATTATCTGATAGAGTGATGCAATATGATCTGACAGTGAGCATTAATTGTGCCTTAAGTGGGTTTGAGGGACCTAGCAGCTTTTGGGCCAAACAAATGCAGCTTGATTCAATCTTAAAATGCTAAAACTTCTTTATTTAGTCATAATTTTTTACATTAATCCATTGTTTATCCTTTAGAATATTTTCAATTACTCTCTCTGTCCCAATTTATAAGTCGTTTGACTTTTTTGGCATTCGGTCAAACCAAGTCGTCTTATTCAAAATATTTCACAATTACCATTCGTTCAAATTGGGACGGAGGGAGTAACAAAATTTAAAGAATAAATTCTTGCCACGTGATTGCGCAACTCCGGAAGTCTCTCGAAGCTCTTTGCGACTCACTTCTGACACCACGGGAAGGAAAGAGAGAAAATGGCGATAAATATTTTAATTTAAAGGAGAGAGAGAGAGAGAGAAAATGAGGGCAACAGATTTTTTACGGTGGAGATAAAATTTATTTAGTGATTTTGTTAGGGTTAGGGTGCCCCTGATTTCGTGCATAAGGCCAAGCAGGCTACCTAGGTCCACGTTTAGTCAAGTATAAAATATAATATAATGATGTATTGCATTCTCCCGTTACAACGTACTGGCACTTTTGCTAGTTAATATAAAATTCTGAAACTGCATCTTTGTTCATGCTGAAGCACCAACTGGATGAATCATCATCTATCTCTGATGGCGTCATGCAATTTTCTTGTTATGAATTGGGTTTGTCATCGCTGTATAAGTATAAGATAGCCATTGTTCTCATGTGTGTCATAGCAACAGGATAACACAGCAATGCCCATGTTAATTACCACCGATTCGCTGGTATTCAATTTCTGCAACCAGTAATGCACTTGTGCAAATCATTAACATCTGCATGAATGACCATAAGCTTTTTTAATAGAAAAGGAAGCTTTATTATCATTTCACGAACAATACATCAAGATGATATAAGCTTTGTATTATTTAATTATTGTAAACTCAAATAAACTAAAGCACTGTGATCGAATTTCTGACAATGAGTGAAAATATGTAACACAAATATATCTAATATAATCAACCAAAGCACTAGCAGCATTTGTTGTAGCATTGATTCAGCACGTATTAAGATCAACCCAAATACTATACTCGACCCTTTCTGTGTCCCAGAATTCAGTTGGTTGTCCTGATCCTATTTCATGAGACCACATGCAGGCGCCTTCATGGTTGGCCGGCTTCGTGTATTCCGTTCCACCGGACGTCGGTACGAAAGCCAGCTCGCCGTGACGATCAACAATGTCAACATGGACAGTCTCTGGCCACTCGTAGAGTCTAGGGAAGAAGACCCTGTTCTGCATCCACTCGACGCTAGTCTTCCTCATCAACGTGGTGAGCGTGCCGGTGAACAACGTGCGGCCGCCCAGGCTGTCCGCCTCCTGCCACTCCATCTCTTGCTCGTGCAGCTTGACGATGCGGACCGGCGTCCCGCGGAGGCCGACGAGGATGGCCATGAGCTCGCCGTCGTCAGACTCGAACAAATACTTGTCTGTGAATTCTTCACATTGTTGGAAGCCGAAGCCCTTGGGCCTGTCAAGAATTTCGGAATACCCGTCGTGGTGGTGCCTCGCCTCGTGGTCGTACACTGCCAACTTCCCGTCGTCGTACAGCACGTAGAGCAACCCACCATGGAGGACCGGGTTCGTGTTTGGTAATGATTCCATCCACTGCGCGTCAGGGTTGAGCAAGGCCGCGTAGTCCCAGTCATCCAACTCGCCGTCAGCGTCCTTGATAGCGACAGCGGTTCGGGGCGGGCCCATTACTGTGTGGACGCCAAACATCCTCTCGGCGCCGTCGTAGACGACGAAGTGGAACCATGCATATTTCATCGGGGGTAGCTCGTAGACCTCACCGGTCACGAGGTCGGCTTCCAGTGCCGTCGAGCGCTGACACAGCGTCAGGTGGCGCCCGACGGCGCAGCAGAACTTGGCGCCGGGTGCCTCTAGGGTTCTGGAGACCTCGAAACTCTTGCGGTAGTAAGGGCTGTAGAAGCGGAGGTTGGTGGAGCCGACGTTGGCGGCGCTGAGAAGCAGCGGAGTCAGCCAGGCCGGGTAGAAGGGCGTCACGACGGAGCGCCAATGCCGGCACGCGGCACCGAAGCTCGGGTGGGTCGACCACGGCAGCCGCTCCAGGACAAGGCGCAGCAGATCCGTTGGGAGAGACGACCAGTCTCGTTCTTGCGCCATTATATTACTTGTCGCCGCCAGCAACTGCGCGGAGCAGCAGCGAGATGGTGATGATGCCCCCACCCCGGCAGCAGGCGGCGGCGTTTTATGCGAACGAGTTCGCTTCGATTCCTCGCGTCGTGTGGTCGTGGAGCAGCAGGGGAGGCGGCGTTTTATGCATGCAGCCATGCAGGTTCCCTCGCGTACGTCGTGCGTCCGATCCCCGTGCGTCGTGAGGAGAGGACTCCTGCGGTCCTGCCAGAGTCCTGAGCGTGGACACGTGGATCGGACCTGCTGCATTTCAGATGTTCAGCCCAACAAGAAGTAACGGTGCATCAAAAAATATACTACCGCTCCATTCAGCTAGATATGATGCCGACGTCTCCTTAAAGTACCAGTATTCTCGAAGTCCTGCGGTTTAACTTTGGAATCAAACCTATATGACACATTATGTGAGCTCAGCTCCCAGATTGGTCTGGTCCAAGGTTCTTGAAGCACATTGGTCTCAAAGGACTCACCGAATCCGGAACGGTGAGGAGAGGAGGAAAGCGATGGGCGCGGCGTGGTCAGGACGCGACGCCGGCCGGCCGGCCGGGTATGCCGAGTCCGACACGGAATGGGGTTAGGTCGTTGGAGGGCGACTCATTTAATTATTAACGTCAAGATCGCGCGCGCACTAGTAGAAGCAATCAAGAAGGCATCACATCACTTGGAGGCATCACATCACTTGGACACATGGTGGTGGAGACCAGGATCCGTTCCCGACATTGCATCACTTGGACGCATGGCCACGAAGCGCGCGCACCGCTGGAGGAAGGCCCCTCCTACGTGCGCTTCGGCTGCATGGTCACCGTGGCACGCGGTGTCGCGGCTCGGGGGGAGGGGCCTCGCCGCCGACGTCCACCGCGCCGCGCCCGTCCAGAACTGCCTAGCCATGCACGTCGTCCACGACCCCTCGGCCTTCCTCGAGTACGACGCGATACGGAAGATGATCTGGCACATGCTCGTCGGGCTGCCGGCCCTCCGCCGCCGCCGCGACATCGATCTCTCGCCCAGCAACTGGGTCGTGTTCAGGCCCGACACCGTCGCCACCAGCATCCTTGAGATCGTGCGAGGCAACGACAGCCGGGGGCTCTGCGGAGGCCACTACCACTTTACTGTGGCCATGGACATGAAGGTCACGCTCGTCTTCAACGAGCCCAAGGCGCTGCTCAGCTACTGCACCCATGAAAAACTCAAATACACAGATCGATAAATAATGCAAGCGCCTACAACCATGTAAAATTTGAGGTGCAATAATTTGTGCAAGGAGAAAAAACAGCATATGATCTGGCCTCAGAGTACTGTTCGTCCAAAATTGTAGACCCACAACCCGCTAATTCTGCTTTTCTTGCTCACACTGCTCAATCTCAAATTTTGCAACGATTTAGATATTTGCATTATATATTCACTCATATTTTTGGTTGATATTTTTTTATGCATTTTGATGCATCTTTTGAAGTGGAAGTATGGGAGCACCAAAGAGTATGGAAGCACAAGATACAAACTCATTGATAGTCTGCACCAAATGACATTCAGCAGATGACAATTGACAAACATACAACAGGCACATGTAAGAAGCTAATTACAAGCCAAACCCAAAAAGGAAAGGAGAGAAGCTTATAAACTACAACGGCACAAAGCTATCGAGCAGATAGAAGATATCTTGGCGCCAAGCCGAACTGACCACAGAGCATTGAAAGAATCAAGCCACTGGGCTTGCAGCTGCTTGCGTTTCAGTCGTCGCCTACCGAAGATATGGCAAGGGTCCGTCTGGAGATTTCCATGTGGAGTTGCTTCACGAGATTGATCCAGGCGCCAACGCTCTGCCCATCTATCGTTACCCAGTCCACAATTGTTGCTGCCGGCTGCTCGTACCACTCATCAACCTGGAAATTACAAAAACACATGGTCATGAGTTCACCGCATAGCAGTACAATTCACTGTTCACGGATCAGGCAGGTTTGTCATAGCAAGACGGCAACAGATCATCTAACCAATGATGGATCAGTCGCCAAGTAACAAACAAGTTGACACGATGATCAGGTGAACAACCAAAGGCACAACCAGAGATTTTAACGAAAACTAATAGTCACTTACCAGGCCCCTGATACGCTGGCAATCTTCGAAACACCTTCGAGCTTCTTGAACTGCATTTCTCAGTTCCGGCAGCCATTTTTCGCTGACCACCTTGTCTTGTTCGCCAGCTAATTTAAGACAGTAGTTGGCCACCCTACACAAAAAAATGACATATTAGTACATGTCCTGGAAAATGCATTCATTTGTCCAGATACAGTAAAGCGTCGAGTGTACAGCTCCCATAACTATTTCAGGATTCTCATCCAATCCAACTATATGAAATTGCAGAGTCCTTCCCTCCCTCAGTAAAGCGTCGAGTGTAAAGCTCACTAAACTATTTCAGGATTCTCATCCAATCCAACTATATGAAATTGCAGAGAGTGCCTGATGGCATTGTGCAGGAGGCCAACAAGGCAGACAGGGATACAAAGCCCATCGAAGATGGCGGTGGACATGGCGGCAAGGTAGGCATCCTGGCGAGCATTGACAGCCTTGCAGTAACAGTAGAGGCCGCAGAGGAGCTGAGTCCAAAACCAAGTGAAAGGCCCTTGGTGAGGTGGACGAAGGTGGCGTGGGAGAGGACACCGAGGGCATGGAGCAGCAGATGGAGGCGATGCTGGGTGCAGTAGCGAAGACGGTCCTTACTCCTTAGAGAGGCGCCCAGTGCGGTGGGGACGAGATGGGTAGTTGACGGGGGGGGGGGGGGGGGGGCATCAGTGACTGTGCATCCAAGATGTTGCAGCCTACGCCAAGGTGGCAAGCGCAGTGGAAGGAGGGGTTGGGGTCGATGGTGGTGTGGTGTTGACATCCGCTCTAGCGTGGAGAGCCATTGTTCGACCCTCCCTCCCTCTGTGGACCCACGCGTTTGGTTCCACGCTGGGGTGCTACAGCAGCTCTAAGACTAGTGTCACCAGACAGTGAAAATGGGCATGGACAATACTGTTTGCGTACTGTACACAGAGTGGAAAAACACTGTTTACATACTGTACACAGTACGGGTGCACGCTCTGGTGACACCAGTCTAAAGAGTGGTGTGGCTGCTCTAGACTGGAATTGAGGTATTTAAATAGATTATGGACCTAGATCTGCAATTTCATAGTATGGAGACCTAGATGTGTAATTTACTCTAGAATGAAACATTCAGAATGAGACAATTAGAGTACAAAATGAAATAGACAATCAGTATTCATTGGATTTAAACTGATTGGATTCAGTAAATAGCTACTGCTAAGTAACATAAAAGGGACGTACCTTTCGTATTCTTGTTGAGCACGATGTGCACGATTCAGCAAAACACGGTCATTCTCAACAAGATTTCGCCGTGTATGCACCAAGTTGATAGATTTTGATAAATCTTCTAATATGCTAGCTTCAGATCCGCAAGGTTTTAGGCAGAACTCCAGTGAATTTAATACAGAAGCCAAGCCAGAATCTGTGCTTTCTGTGCCTGGTGAAACTGTCAGGATAAAAGAAAATATGAGTATACTCTGTGCAATTCAAGGGGAGAAATGACAAAATAGTCAATAAATCAAGTTGCACAGTGAGTCATAGGTAGAATGTACGATCGGACAAGAAAAATATTAAAATTCTGTTTCTCATTTAGTTGCTGTGAACAATACCAACACAAGGATGGTTACATTTGTGATTTCTTGTTTGCATCATCATTCATTATACAACAACAATTGCGTACAATTTCATCACGAGTATGCCTTTTAATTTATGGCATTCAGTAAACAAATGATGGCACATCCATGCCTAATAGGTTAAAACGGTTGTTATGTGGGGACTTACGTATGAGAGGAAGAAGGATAGAAAGGTGGCAAAGTCTTAGATAAGTTGTTTACTTGGTTTAGTTATTTGGTTTGTTAGTACATTCAGGAGTTGGTTTGTTAGAGCTATCAGGATGCCCTATCTGTTAGTTTCTATTTTGTTAGTCGGGCTGTCCAAGTCTGTACCTGAAAACCTAAGCAATAGATTGATTTGTTTCTCCTCTATCTCTACTGTGCTGCCTTGCCGGTGCAGGGGCTACCATCTCTAGTGCCTAAACCACACACTAGGGGTCCGGGCCATGGACATCCCACCGCGCCCATCTCAACAGTTTATGACAAAAGACTAACTTATGCATTTCTGAACCAAAAGTCCAAAAACATATAACACGAGTAGCACTAAGCATACCAGAATTATACTGAAGAGCAGCAGAGATGCGGCATATAGATGGCACAGCAGATGGATCTCTGGCACCAGCTCTTGCAGTCAACAAAGCTGCATGTTTTTCTGCAGCTGCAAATGCTTCTGATCCTGTCACACCGTTAGAACCCACAGCCTCCAAAAGGGCCTACAATAGGGAAACGTCAGCAGGAACTTATACCAACAGTTGAAAATAACATAGATGCATAGAAGTAGTCATTCCAATAAGAGATATAATCTTTAAAAAATGAGAATGCTAAACATGTTTCAGCAGTGATAACAGCAACATAACAAAGATAACACAAGTAGAGCTGGAAACTGCCTAGTATCATATTTGTAGCAGCTCTTGCTTACCCAGTTTGTTCAGGTAAAAGCGTATATAAACAAGAACTGACAGGAATATAGCACAGAGATGATTTTGGAAAGAAGCAATCAATTTAAACATATAGCATAACCAACCTGAGGAGTCGCTGGCAACCTGCACAAGCTATTATCCAAGCTCTGGCTAAATGCAGCTAATTCTCGCTCTATGAGGTCCCTTGAGCCAGTAGACATGTCTACCACGGCATTACACGCAGGGATGATTGTACTTGATGCATATCCTCTAGCTGATAATGGTTGTTGCTCCCAAAATGCCGATGCATCCTATATCATCAAGAGTTGATGTCAATATAGCAAGTGACTAATTGTCTTTGATGATAAAATACTGACAGTAAGATCAAATCCCATGAGTCCTCACTACCATTAGCATATTTATGCATAGTTCCTACAACTTATAAGCTGCAGACATTACAATCACAAATCAAATACCTAAATCTTAGGAACAAGCAAATGTTGGGTTGAAGTTCACAACCAATCCATACTCAGTGTTATCTTGCTGACAAGAATAAACAACAGCGATTGACTCCCATTCTCAAGTTCAAGCCCATACCAAACGGATTCTAGAGTTGATAGATAAATTCACAATATTGCAAACTAACCATATTGGCACGTCGAAGAGCACTGTAAATGCACTCCAGTTCTGATCGACGAGCATCGAATTCTTCAATTTTCTTCCACTTCTTCTTTAGTGAATCTTCTGCTTCCTTCCACTCAGCACATAACTTATACAGACGCTGTACCTCAGATGTAAGTGTATTCAAGCTTGCCTTTAGTCCCGCAACTTCTCTTTCCTTGGCCCAAACGTCCAGCTAAAATGAGGTAGACCAATGCTATCAGCAAAAAGCTATTGATTATCAAAAGTTGCTTTTTTATATGCTAAAATTGAAAAGGATGACTGCAAAACTAAGGAGCTTAGAAGCAGAGCAAGCACATGCAGCTTTAAACTTTGTCTCCATGTGTCGACTTAAACGCAGCTGCCTTTGCACATGCATTTAGCTACATATTATTATATGTGCTATACAAGAAAGGTGCTTACAATGAAATTGGATTTTTACACTGCTCAAGACAAGTAAATAGGTATGTGTTTTCTGTAATCTGGAAAAAACAAATTTCTAGACAGTGAAACTGGAGTGAACTATATATCTCAGAGAACATGTGCACATGTTACTCTTGTTCCTATCTAACTAGCGGCATTATAAATACCCTTTTATTTATCAAGGAGCACACAAATTGATTTCATTGTAGGATGGAGACTTCCAAAAAAGTACCTCTAAATGCCTACTGTTGGTCACATTCTGTGAGGTGTTTCCAGTAGGAAGCTTCTTACTTCCTGCCATGTCAATGGTGCCATGTAGGCGTTGCAATAGCTTCTGACTTAGAGCTTTTGCTTCTGCAGCTTTATTCAAAGCATCTTCCGTTGCTAAGAATTGCTGGACATGCTCTTTCTGAAAGGCAAAAGTTTGATAAATAAGTACACATGAAAACTCCTCATAAACATCGCAACAGAAGAGAACACCTCATAAGCAACTACCTGTCTTTCTAGTAGCTGATCATATGTTCCTCGAGTTGACAACTGAGATCCAGTCTTCCCATTGCCATACACCTGATACGGTAAGGGTGAGCTTGCATCAGTTGAAGCAGCATCAATAACCTGTTCATTTTCATATTTATACCTAGGAAAAGAATGTATATCTGGTTAACATCTAACCTGAAAAATATAAGCAGTTCACTTGGCATATGTAGCAACTCAGTTCAGAACACATTAATTGACGAAAATCATCATACATTATATGAGACGTTTCAATTAAAAAGTTCCATGTTAATATTAATACAATAATCCACTTCCAAACAAGCAAATGACACATATTAAAAAGCCTAAAAAGAAAATAAATTCCCAAATAAAACAATATCATTACATGTATATAACGTGACCTATGATATCACTCATGGTCACATAACTAGACCATAAGAATTATACTGCAAAATCAACGCTATGTGTGACAAAAAGTAAAATTACATAACCCGTTTTCATGTCTGTTATTGAGATACAGTAAGAAAATCAAAGATAAATACGGCATGTAGTACCTCAGCAGTTCTGCATCCGCGCGTATGTCAATCTTGTCTGTTTCTTTGTGTATGAGTGTTTTCATGCGTGATGTGTAGGTAATGATTGACTGCAAAAGCAAGGACGGATTCTTTAGGGAATCCAATGCGACAGCTTTAACATCTGCTGGTATTTCGCCATCTAAGTCAATACCCAGCTTTGCTGCATCTAATTGGCAACTTGAATTAATGCCACTCCCTTCAAATGCTGGGAAGGAATTCCGAATCGTTTCAGTCATATCTGCAGCAAGAGTTTCACATGCCTTCCGAATGCTCCTTTCACCTGTAGTTTCTACAAGATCCTCGGGCAACCTATTGTTTTTTATAGTGGATGAGTAAAGGTCCTCCCTATCGCTCTGCAATTGCATATCCTCAACGGCACCTGCAGCTCCAGACACGCCTATACTTGACCTTCGCACGTCCCTTGCTTGGTTAACGAACTGATGGAGCCGGCGCTGGTATTCAGCAAATATTTTGCATGCTTCGTCACATTGCTGTTCATATGCTTCAAGCATAACTTGCTTGTGCCTATTTAAAATTTTTAAAAAAAACTTGTCATTTATTCTAGATCTGATAAAATTACACCATCAGTCCATCACACTCGCCAGTCGCCACAATTTATGATAAACAGATAGATGAAACTGCTAGGAATGAACGAATAAATGCAAACGTGATACCACGTATGGTTTACGAACACATCATGTTAATGCTGATCATAAAACAACCCTACCGCAAAAATTGATGCCAGCCACCTCTATGTGCCAGAATTGAAATGTCAAGTGTTTTTTTACATGCTAAAAGTTACATAAAGCTTTTCAGGTATTCCAGCCAGCAGGCTTACTGGCTTACTACCATGAATTTCTTGGCCTGTTAGTGCAACATGAAAGAAATATGAATTTACAATTTAGCACTTAAAACCACCAAAGAGATTGTCATCAAATATTGGTATATGCACAAATGGTGATTCCAGATTTAGACGATTGATAGGAATATATAAGACACTGTGTTTTTATTTTACTAATGAAAGAACATCTAGTGACATCTAGGATTCTAGGTTGGTGATAAACTGAACGGATCATGTAGAGTGGCATTTTGTTATGTGGCAGCCTTCTGGATTTCATATACCTGAGAGCTCTTTTGTTTCACAGCAAAATCTATTCCTACCAGACTACAATTAGGAACGAAATTTTCAGCTTCCGAGCAATCATATCAGTACATTGAGCAGCATGCAGCATTGCTATTAGTGGAATAGTTGCAGTCAGGAGGTCCTACGTTTTGTATGCCATTTGTACCAGAAGATTTGGCAGGCTTGCAAAACTGAATACGGAGTAGTATGTAGAACGAAATGAATCGCCTACAGGTAGTCACCCGGTCGTACCCAGTAATTCCGCTATGATTTTAGTTACCTGGCATTGGAGCGTTCGCCGAGGACGCGCTTGCGCTCGGCCTCCTCCCTGGCGACCTCCGCGATGCGCGCGCGGAGCTCCTTGCGCTGCCTCCTGACGACCCCGCGCAGGCGCTCGGCCTCCTCGGCGGCGAGGTCCCGCTCCCTCGCCTCGGCCTCCCTGGCGGCGGCGTCGCCCGCGCCCGCGCCCGCCGCCCCGCCCTCCCGCGCCCGCCGGGCCGCGACGCCGTGGACGAGGATGTTGCGGCGCGCGGTGGCGACGGTGCGCTCGGAGCGGACGCGGCGGAGCAGGAAGGACCAGACGGGGATCATGTTGCCCCGGCAGATCTTGCGGAGCTGCTCCGGGGCCGGCGGGGCCGAGGGGTACCCCATCTCGTCCTGCAGCCACTCGATGATGGCGTCCGGGGAGACGCCGCCGGGGCCGCTGCCCCCCGAGACGGAGGACGGCGGCATCGCTGCCGGCGTGGGGGCAAAACCCTAGGCAGGCGGCGCTCGATCTGGTGAATGTGCAAGGGGGTGGGTAGTGGAGGCCGGAGGGAGGGAGTGGGAATGGTTTTTTGAAACTTTTTTTCTATAGGTTTGCCTTCGTTTGGATTGGATCTGTCTGCTTCGACAGGACAGGGCAACGGAACAGCATCGGAGCAGGCCGGCAGTTTGGTAGTCTGGGACGGCTGGACCTGGACGGCGACTTGCGGGGGAGGCCTCCTTGATTCCAAAAATCAAAGAGAGCAACTCAATAAACATTAGGTAGTAGTACTGTAGTAGAGATCTATCCACGTACACGTTTGTTAAATGTGGATTTCAAAATGTTTACCCAAGATGGCCGCTAATAGTAGTTAAGACTCAGCACAGCAGATCGTCTACCTCATTATTTATATTTAAACTTCACCATGCGTATAGTGTAGTTACGGTGTCATTTTCGTACTATAGACGATTATATACACGGTCTGCTGGACTTGGTCTAAGCAAACTAGATTTATTAAAAATAGAAGAGTGAAGTCCACTTTATCTTCCGAACTTGTCTTTGAATTTAGAGCATGTTTGTTTGAGGCAAAAGTCGGTCAATCCAAAAATGGATCATATCTAACCATGTTTGATTCAAGAGAAATATTTAGTCAAATAATAAATTTTTTGTTTTTATGTTTTGTTTAGGCGTCAAATACCGAAGAATATAGACATTACCGGCAAATTTCCACCCTTACCTGCTCAAAGTGGTTTGGTAGGGCGTCTTTTTACCGACGTGTGGCGGCCTCGCCTTTGCGCTTTGCCCATTTTGTCGCTTACTCGTGGACTACTCAATTTACTTGCTCGCTCTTGTTCACGTCTTTTTTTCCTCGTCTCTGAGCAGACCTCCACTCTTGAACCAGGGGCACCGCCACCATGGGCACTGCCCTGTCTGCCCAGTCATCAGGTGGCACTGGGAGCACCAACAGCAGGAGCAAAAGCCGAAATCAGGGCGTGCGCGGCGCGATGAAGAGCCGGAGGTCCCCGCGGGCCGTGGCACCGACGCACCGTCGCCCGTCGCCTCTTAAACCTCCTGTGCCTCTGTGCTCCCCACCATCCTCGGCCCTGGAATCTTTCCATCGATTCGAACCCCGGCAGCCGCGCGATCTCCTCAAGCACTTTCTTCGTCCCCTCGACGACTTCCGAGCCTCCGCTTGAATCCGTGGTCGTTGCCCGCGCCGCAGGGCACAAGCACCAACGCGGGCAGGCAGCTCGGAGCTAAGGCGGCATGGATCGATGGAGGCATTAGAGCAGGGCGTCGGCCGCAGCGGGGAGCCGGGCGCGGGGCACGGCGGCCGGCGGGGAAGCTGCCGCAGGTGCTGCAGAGGAGCTTCGGCGAGGTGCAGGGGATCCTGGAGCACAACCGCGTGCTGATCCAGGAGATCGGCCAGAACCAGGAGGCCCGCGACGCGGACGGGCTCACCCGCAACGTGGCGCTCATCCGGGAGCTCAACGCCAACGTCGCCCGCGTCGTCGACCTCTACGGCGACGTGTCCGGCTCCTTCGCGCGCGCCGTCGCCGCCAAGATGAGCGGCGGGCGACAGGTCAGCAGAGCGCTTGCGGCAGCCGGCAGGACAGCCGATCATGAACGGCTGAAGAAAGAAATAGACGTGCCCTGTTCGTTGCGTTGCGTGATCTCTGCCGGCCCTGCCGTGCCTTTGTCTCAATGCGAGGATGCGGTTCCGTCAGCTTTCGATTGACGGGTACAACCGGATCACGAATCCTTCCCGCAATCAAACCAGTTGGGCAAGGCTGCTCATCGCTTTCCTTCAGAGTCCAAAGTTGCTTTGCCGTCTCAAGGAGCAAATCTATGTTAACAGCTGCTCTCTCTAGATCCGAATTAATTGTCGTTTTAGAAAAAATAGAAATCAAAATTTTAAAACTTTAACTGCATATAACTTTATATTATTTAGTTTTGAATTTTGAAAATCATATATATAGATAGTACTTTCATAAAAGTATACATTTTTTATTATATTTTAATAAAAAATATTGTTCAAACTTATGTTTTGGAGACCATGTCGATGTCCAAAACAACTACTAATTCAGACCTAGAGGGAGTACTATTCAGACTCACCTTTCTGCCGCCTCGCAATTCAATTCTACTTCGCGATATCGATATGTGGCACCTTTAAAGCATCGCCAACAGATTACCTATACATGCTCTCTCAAAAATGCATACAAAGGCTATTCCTAGTGCTAGTATCATTTAAGATTCAATCTCACGAAATAGCATGCAATAAGTAAAAACAATGGCATGGCAAGAATTTGATGAGGTGAAAGGTGAGAAAAGGTTTCATCTAATGAAAACCTAACATACACTATTACCTATATAAAGACGACGTGACACTCTTTGGAAACTAGATGGAAACTAGAGATTAAAATTGTGCACGATCGTACAAATCGAACCGTGGGGAGAGAGAAATGGTTGTATGGTTCAATGATACGCTGCAGGGACCGAACCAAGGGGAAAAGATTCTTTGTTCTTATCTTCAATTCGGTTCGGACACAGGGCGATGGAAAAAAAATAAAGTAGAGTAACCAATGCCACGCATATCAAAGATACAAAATCAGAGCATTTCAACTTTTTTTTAACTCTCACCTTCTCTCCTACTACCAAACTCTGCACAGACTACACTGCAGAGTTGCAAAATCGATTTAGCTGTGGTCGCAATGGTCCCACCACTGCAGCCTTGGTTCGACGTACACTGGAGATGCCCTAAGAGATCTTTTATCTACCGCCCGTGCTATTTTTTTTCAAACTTCAATAGGTCCGTTCTATTTCGAGAGACGGAAAGCTTTTGTTTGCTCTGTAGATTATACAAACAAATAGCTTAACTTAAATAAAACCTGTTAGAATTATCGTATCTTAATCTATAATACTCTATGCAAGTTTATTTTAGCTTATCTCTAACCAATCTATCACAACCACTCTAAAAGTTAGAGATATTTATCATATATATAGCTTATTATTAGAGGCTAGCTTAGACTAGTGTCACTAGATAGTGGAATAGTACGAATGCACAATATTAACATAATTTCTATTTATCCACCGAAAGCCAATATTAATGCCCTTTCTATTTGAAAATTACGGCGTATTTTGCAATGCATATACAACTCAAAACAGCTTTTGATTCGGACCACGTTTTGCAATGCACAAGGCCTCATTGCAAAACTAACGGTGTGGCCGGGTGGGCCCGTGTCTCCGTTACCTCGTGGGCCTCGTCCCCGCGACCGCGAGTAGGATCCGGATCCCGACTCCAAACCCAACCGGAATCCCCCCAAACAAACCCATAAGCCACAAAAGGCGACCAGCGACTCCGTCCGCCCACGGCACCTACCCCAGCCCAGTCCCGAGCACCAGCGGAGCGGAGCCCCCAATCCACCACCGCGCAAGTCTCCTCGCCGTCTCGCCGTGCCAGGCCGCCAGAAAAATCAAGGCGAACCGGCGGGAGGCGGGGCAACCAAACCAACCGCCGCGCGATGGCGGCGCCGGCGTGGGCGGCGTCCCCGCCGCGGAGGCGCCGCCGGCTCCCCGCCGCGCGCCTCCTCCTCGTCCTCCTCCTGGCGATGTCCGCCGTGCTGCCGCGGGGCGCCGGGGCGGTGGACCTGGGGCTGCTGAAGATGCCCTTCAGCCCCGGGGACGTGCTCCCCGTGCTGCCGCGGCAGGTGGCCTGGCCCGTCATGAACACGCTCCACAGCGCCGTCGACCTGCTCCCGTCCTTCGTCGCCGCCGTGTCGCCCGGGGCGGCCGCGCCCGCGGCATGGAGCGGCGCGTGCTTCGCGGAGAACGAGGCCGCCATCGAGCTCACGCCCGGGGACCGCAACGGAACCGACGTCGGTGGCGCCATCCTGCGCCTCAAGGTCCCCCCACCTCCCTCCCCGAGTTTTCATCCTTGATTACTCGTTCTGGAAACCGCGTCGCAATAGCTGGATTGGGCGGAAGTGCTGGGCTGGGCGTGCTGTTTCGATCTGGTGAAGTTTAAGGGTAGGTAGCGCTGCGCTGCTGTCAACCGTTGACTTGAGGTGCTGGTGTGGGCAACCACTTCATACGAGTTGGTTCTGTTGACAGAACTATTTAGTTGAGATCGGGACGTGGGTAATCACTCAAATCTCTATGTATGCGGCTCCATTGGATGTCAAAATCGTGAGTGTTGGGAAACTGACCTTGGTCAAGACTCAAGAGCGACTAGGTATGAGGGAATATTTCATAACTGAAGATTTTTATTGAGTTCTTTGTAGTGCCGCATGCATGTCTGGATGGATATGCTTGATTGGTACTGATGAAACAAAGATGTTGGGTTGCTTTTGATGTAAGCGTTAGTTCTCTTCCCAGTTGCGTTAGAGAATATTCTGCTTGGCAAATTCTTGCCTCATTATTAGGTCATTATAAGGGTATATGTTGACAATAGATCCTGCAATTTGTGTATGATGTTTCCTTTAGACAGATTTCTCTTGTTGGGCCCACATATTCTTATTAGCTTTATAATGAACCTCCAAGATTAGCTCATTTCATGAGGAGTCCTCCTATTTTATTGAATGTAGACATTGCGTTCATTTTGTTGTTTCTTAGCAGTTATATGAAACTGTGGGCCTGTTTGGTTCCGCTTATTCCTTGATTCCAGCCAACAGAAGCAAAAATCCCACCCAAACGGTTCGATTATCTCCGTCGCCGCTTCTCCCCCGATCGGCATTTACACAGGGGCCTCGCTTCTCCCGTACGCGGCTCCCCCGTCCCCTTTCACAGAACGCGGCTCGATTACGCCCCCTCCGCCTCCGGCCTGGCCGCTGCCCTCCCTCCCGCCGGCCCTCCCGCTCATCTCCTACGCCCGCCGCCGCTACCCGCCCTCCCGCGCGGCCCGGTGTCCCCGCTTCTCTCGCCCCGCCGTCCGCTGCCGGCTTGCGCTCCGCCTCGGGCCGCACCGACCTCCGCCGCCGGCTCGCCCTCCGCCTCCGCACGCCCCGACCTGCGCCGCCGGGTTGCCCTCTGCCTCCGCCCGCCTCGTCCCGTGCCGCCACCTTGGCCTCGGCCTCCGCCCGCCCTGTCCTCCGCCGGCTCGCACTTCACTGCCGCCCGCCCTCCCGCCGGCGTCCCCGTGAGGCCGCAGCACCCTCCCGCCGGTGTCCCTGCCTGGCCACAGCACCCCCGCGGTGCCCTCCCTCGTCGTCCACCACCTTCCAATAATCAGGTTCCCAAACACTTCGATTTTCTCCATCTTGCTTACCAGAGAATGTTGCTTTCCCCATAATCTTGCTCACCAGAGAATCGAGATGGAGAAAATCGGAACCAAACAGGGCCTGGTACTACCACAAATGATGAAACAGTCTACGAGTTCTGCTATCCCAAATCTCAACTGGCACACGCTATGGTGCAACTGGTCTCATGAATGAGCCCGAATCCCTTGCTGACCTAATCTGCACTGGACCAGTTCATGAAGATTTGTTGTTTTACATGATCAGGGCCATTTATTATTCATTGTCTTTCCATAACGAGCTTGTTTTTTTCCTTTGGTTATGCAGACTGCTTCAGCTCATAGCTGGACATGCATGGATCTCTATGTTTTTGCAACACCGTATAGGATAACATGGGACTATTATTTTTCTGCTCGGGAGCACACGCTGGAGATTGAATCATGGGAGGAAGAAGCGGAATTGCAATATGTGTGTTTCCTTTCTGAAATTCCTTTTTGGTTTTCACGATTTGCTACCCCATCAAATTCATCTCAGCAGTCTAATACTTCATGTCTGTGATCAGGTGAAGGAGCATGGGATTTCTGTTTTTCTCATGCCATCTGGAATGCTTGGAACTTTGCTATCGTTGATTGATGTCCTGCCTTTGTTTTCAAACACTGCCTGGGGCCAACATTCCAACTTGGCCTTTTTAGAGAAGCATATGGGGGCCTCATTTGAGAAACGTTCCCAACCTTGGGTTGCTAATATTAGAAAGGAGGATATACAATCTGGTGACTTTCTGGCTCTATCAAAGATTCGAGGTCGATGGGGTGGGTTTGAGACATTAGAGAAGTGGGTGACTGGTGCATTTGCTGGGCATACCTCAGTTTGCTTAAAAGATGAAAACGGTGAGCTATGGGTTGCAGAGTCAGGCTATGAAAATGACAAGGTAATTGGCAGATTGTGAGCCATGGTTGATTAAATTTCCTATTACCAGTATCGTTTGTGTTGTCCTGGTCGCTTTCATGTTTTTATTATTCTTTGTTTTAATCATGTTTCATCAATAATATAATCAGTTCCACTGGTCATCAATCATTCCTTCTGAATATATTACATAGACTAAGGTGTAACACAGTTGGACATTTTTTTACTCATCCCTTTGGATTTAATATTGGGTTGAGCTGAGGCGACTCAAAGGTTCAAACTCATTCTCTAGGAAGCACCTTCTGGTAGCTGCCTGTGTTTATTGGGTTAGTTTTACAATAGACAATGCACATGCTACTTTTTTGCTCTTATTCAAGGGATTTTTATTGTTTTTTAGTCATTTTCAGTCTCTTGTTCAATATTAGAGTCCTTGTCTGATTGTCTCAGGGATTGCAAGGTAGCATTGGCCAGTGGAATAGTTATCTTTCGTACAAAGCATTTTTATTTTAGTACAGACACTTTGAGTTGTGGAATTCCTTGACAATAATCAATTTTGCAAAATAACAGGGAGAAGAAATTATTGCTATAGTTCCTTGGGATGAATGGTGGGCCATGGCACTGAAGGATGAATCAAATCCTCAGATAGCCCTGCTTCCTTTGCACCCTGATGTACGTGCCAGATTCAACGAAAGTGCTGCATGGGAATATGCCCGGAGCATGGTTGGAAAGCCATATGGCTATCATAACATGATATTTAGTTGGATCGACACAATAGGCGATAATTATCCACCACCTCTTGATGCTAACCTGGTAATTCTCGTTGATCTTTGGAAAGCTTAAATTTGGTTTTATGCATGCTTTTATCTTATGTGCCCCAATTTTGGCAAACAACATTTTCAGGTAATGGCTGTTATGTCAATGTGGACTAGATTGCAGCCAGTTTATGCTGCAAACATGTGGAATGAAGCCCTTAACAAACGACTTGGCACTGAGGTTTGTATATATTTACTCACAAGATTATTTTGATTCAAGCTTGCTTAAGGTGAAAATTATGCTGTATTTCTGTTAAAAATCCGTGGTTTTTATTGGGCACTCTTGTCAGTTATGGTTGTACATATTTACATGCTGTTACCGCAACTAACTTCTAGATGTGATAATGGCTTGGCATCTGGTTGGTGGGTGTTGATTACCTTTTTGTTGGGTGCGCAGTAGATTTGAGTCAAGTACTTTTTGTCTGAATGGAGTTATGCCCAGCAATCAAATTCATAGCATATGTACTTTTTTTGGTGTAGGGTTTAGACCTTCAGGGGATCATTATGGAGACTGAAAGACGTGGAATGTCTTTCGATCAGCTGCTCACTATACCTGAGCAAGACGAATGGGTGTACAGTGATGGTAAATCAACCACCTGTGTTGCCTTCATTCTTGCAATGTACAAGGAGGCTGGAATATTCGCTCCGTTCACAGAGTCGATCCAGGTCACCGAGTTCACTGTAAGTATTCAAGTTGAAAACATGTCCGCGCATTTCATGCTCCCCCTCCCCCCTCTTGTCATCATTCTTCTGGTTGGTTGACGTTGGATTACTAAGTCTCACCTGCATCATTTGACACTGCATCTTCTGCCTCAGATTCGTGATGCATACATGCTCAAGATTTTTGAAGACAACCAGACCAGGCTTCCAAGCTGGTGCAACACAGACACAGACAAGCTCCCCTTCTGCCAGATTCTCGGAGAGTACAGGATGGAGCTGCCGGAGTACAACACGATAGAACCTTATGCGAAAATGAACGAGAACTGCCCATCCTTACCCCCAACCTACAAGCGACCGGCACTCTGCTGACCTTGAGGTTGTCTGGTAGACTGGTAGCCTGCGGCAGCTGCTGTGTTTGCACACTGGAAGTAGAGTGTTGTTGTTAAGTTATGCTGTAAATAAAAGACGCTGTATATATGGGCATCGGGTAGATGATAGTTGTTGCAAGTAAACTTAGCTGCGCAGTGATGTGTTCAGATTCCCGGCTTTCAGCTGAGCAGTTCTGTAGCCCCGGCAGGTTGGCGTCTAATATTAAGGTTAGGCTTTGGCCGCTCGGGTAAGTTGCTTATATAGACAATGTTCTTGGTTAGAAATTGTGTCCGTCAAGAAATAAATCTGTAATACAATTTCTGATGATTCTGCTATGTGATACTACTGTTGTCGAATTGGTTAGCAAATATTACTGCTAACCTATTTCACAATAATTGGCAACATTGATTTACTAATATCAATACTTGGTCTTGCATATTTTCTGTAAATATTTGTTCAAGTAGCAAGAAAACGTGCTTTTAAGTACTTTTCATAACAAATCTGCTGCTACTTTTCTCGGAGGTTATCGTCTCACAAAAGGTGCTCTTCTTGCACTCTTGCTCTGGTACACATGCAGAAGGCACTCCAGTACCCCACGACAATGGCCCAAACAGAATATTATCGTATAGTGCTGCAGTCATAATGCATTGAAGAACTGCAAAAATGAATGGTCCAGGTCCAGACTCCAGAGGCTTTTTTTCCCAATGTGTGCTTAGACTACTTTATTTTAAGGGAAAATAAAAGAAACGAGTTTTCACAATGTCATTTTTCCACTTAATAAAAACATTTGCATTCCTCACATTAGCCCACCGCACAGGTTAGAAAAGATTGGAAATAGACTAAAACTAATAGAATGAAAATGTTTTCATCATTTAGTCTTTTATTTTCTCAACTTATTTTGTACATATACGCACCAGGTAGTTTCCTTTATCTTAATTAATAAAAAAGGTGGGACATAATTTTCCATTCTTTTAGTTCTTTATTTTTCTTTCCCCTTTCTCCTTTCTTTCGGTCGACGATTTAGATCCACCACGTGTATGTACAAGTAATTTCTTTATTATTTGGGCCGAAGGTGGGGCCATGGAAATCCAGATTATCAAAAAAACGACATGACTAATTTCTTTCTTTTTCTTGAAACGGTCGTGAAGGCAGTTACGCGTGAGAGCATACACATATAGTATGGTGTATGATGTTTGTGGAAAATGTGCATGAAACGTTTGCTAACAGTACAAGTGATATCCAATTGTTGAATGACGTTTGGCCGCCGATAGTGGATGCCATCTCTTCTATAATAAGAAAAAAAAACATGCACCGTAAGGGCCAAAATTTACGCCGCACCTCACGCGCTAATAACGGGGATGTCGCGGCTGCGTGTGGCTCTCAATCGCTGCCTTTATTATAACCGATCCAGGGTACTTGGTATTTTCCTTCCATTGTTGCAGATCCGCTTTCACATCGAAAGGGTAGCCTTGGGCCTATATAAACTGCCGTCTTGCACCCCGGTCTTGCACAAACCCTGTCGCTTCATCTTGGGTTTTGGGATCTGGAACATGGCTACCCTCCAACTCGGATATGAAAGGTAACGCCTCTCCTCCTCTTGCAAGAAACATAGATCTATTTGGCGGTGGTGTTTTGTTGTTGGATTGGAGAATATCTTCTCTTGTTGAGTCTCTTCCCTTTGGATTTCTTTTTTTGTTATTGTCTCTTTCCACTTTGTGTTGTTTTTCCTATATGGTTAAGGTCTTGTTTGTAATTAAAGATTTCACAAGAATCGTCAGCGATTTCACCAAAAACAATTAAATTTCATGGAAAAGAGACGCACTATTCTTGAGAAAAATATGCGTTTCAAACCGGACCTAATTGGAAAGACAAATATTCATGTTGATATAGATCAATTTATATTAAGATGGTTTAGGGTGTTTTGGTTTCTATCACATCATGTTTGGTTCGTGGGGTCGATCTGCATTCGAGCCTGTGTTGCCGTTTGGTTTGGTCTGGTTTACATCGCGGAAGGACATTGCCTATGACAAGCCCTATTCGGATTGCAGGCCAACATGTGTGATCAACTCATTCTACGAAAAAATCTCTGGATAGTTGAGTCTGGGATAAAGCCATGCCCGATGAGTCTAACCACTGAACCAAACACCCTATTAAATTTCGATTGATGGCCAAAGCTTTCAGGTGGCCAAAGGATAAGGCTATTAGGTCAAATTTCAACATTTAACCAAATACTCTTTCCATCATGGAAGACAATGTTTTCTAGGTTTGTCTAAAGTCAAACTATTTTAAGTTTAACCAAGTTTACAAAATGATAATAAATATTTTTATATCTAATGACTTATCATTAGATCTAATATGAACTATTTTTTATTTATTGTTAGCCAAATTTTGGTTTGGCTAATTGAGCACCACTAAACTCACCAAGGGCATGGGTGGATCTCCATCTTGAAATATGAGAGAACAAAGTGTTCATAATTTGTCCTAACTATAGGGATCAAAATTGTTGTAGGTCATAGTTTCACTCGTCAATTGAATTCTCCAGTCTCCAATTTCCCTCTAGACTTATATTTACCCCCATCCCATAATATAAGGCATGCATGCTTTTAAAAAAGTCAAATATTTAAATCTTTTACTAATAACTCAGTCAAAAACATGTATTTCTAGTATATGCATGTTATATACTCTATCTGTCCATAAAAAAAATGAAATTCTGGTTTTGTCCTAAGTGCAAGCCTTCGTGATTTTAACCAAATTTATATGAGAATATATTTAAAGTTATGCTACCAAATTAGTGTCATTAGGTTCATGTCAAAATATCAATGTACAAAATAGCGCGCTATTGAATTTAGCATCAGGCTTCCAAAAACGCTATTAGCGCACAATAGCGCGCTATTTTGTACTACAATAGTGTTAGCGTCAAGTCTGTAGAAACGCTATAACAGCGCTATAGCGCACTATTTCGTACCATGCAAAATATATTTTCATACTATGCATATTTGATATCATAAATGTCGTTACATTTCTATATAAATTTGGTCAAACTTACGATGATTTAACTTAGGACAAAACTAGAATTTCATTTTTTTAGACGGAGGGAGTACTTGGATTCAGTATTCAAAAATATTCTAATATGACAATAGTTTTTTATTTGTTGGTGACATATTTTGAAAAAAAAAACATTAATGGTCAAAGTTCCGTTTTACAAACCGTGTCTAAATTTTTTATATGCCTTATATTAGGGAATGGAGGGAGTAATTGACATACTAGTCTAGCGGGGTGGTGATGTTGTGTACTACTATTTAAGATTTAAGGCTTGACAAAGAATCGAAAACCTAACCAACAATCACAGAAACCTACACAACCTTCCAATGTTTGAGCTAGGGTACATGTGTCATTTGTAAGGCTATGTTCACCAAAGAGCCCATCCAATCGCCCAAATTTCAAACTCCTCTCTATCTACAACGGTGCGTGTACAATGCAAAACAGTGTTTTGGACGCTCACTTTAGGCCCTCTAGGTGAGTATGGCCTAACCACTTTTAACCTATCCTAAAATCTCTTCATTCCGCAATCACTAATATATCCTATAATTTCTTTATCACCTTATGTTCAGGATAGAGAGAGTAAGATTTATGATTCTTTAAGCTGTAGTGGATATATGATATAATTTTTTAAAGTGTTTTATATCCTCTCTTTCAACAAATACATTTGTTTATACAACAGTTACAATGTTTATATTGGAACAATAGTTATATATATATATATATATATATATATATATGTCGTTTTTTTGTAAATTTTATAAAGTTGGTATAGTAAAAAAGAGCGCTAGCTCTTTCCATAAGACCATCCCCAACCCATTGTCAAAAAGGACTTGCCTATTCACTATTTCTCTACTGTTCTAACTATGATCCTCTCTGTTTACAGTAGCACTACAGTGTATAAGCAATTTTTTACCCAACTCCGTTGGGGATAGCCTAACACCTGTTTTTTTTTTCAGTTTGTGCATATACAGTGGGGTGTAGATCTCAAAGTCGTATATATTTTTGCGTTTACGCAGCATGCTAGGGAACATGTCACTGTAAGCTGATGCATTCTCGGATGCCAAGAAAGAAAATTTTAGTAAAATGAGTGCATAAAAATTTGAGAACATATAATTGTTGTTTTAGTTTTCTTGCACATTTTGCGATGGCCAACACGAATGCATGACGAGAGCATGCAACTTGCACGTAACTGCTATATCTTCTTCCTTGCCGTTGGCATCCACCCCTGCCCACCGCTAGCACGTACACCCCTGCCCCACCCTCATCCATGTCCCCTTCTTGCACCGATGACCTGCAGCTCCCACCACCTTAAGACCATCTGCACTCGCTCCTGAATGGCACCGTTGTAGTGTAATGTTTTACCGTATAGCCGGTTCCTCCACCCTCTCCTCCAAAACACCGAGCATTTCGCCATATCGAGCGGAAGTATGGAGGCTTCGACATGCTCTCTATTCGCATCTCACACATCAACTACTGTGGTGCACCCTTGCATGGACTGGATTGGAGCAGCAACGGCATTGCCGTTGATCCCCACCCTCTCTGTCGACGGGCAAGGATGAGCGCTGCGACGAGGCAAACAACAGAGGAGGAGAGGGCATACGGAGATGAGAGGGTCGTGGTTGGGAGAGAAGAGGGAGGCTGCGGCCGGCAACAGGGGAGGTGGAGGAGTCTATTGGCGTGAAGGAGGTGAGGGAGGCGGCGATCCGATGTGGAGGTAGGTGACACGATGGCTAAGGGCGGCGGAGGTGGACGATGCAGCGGCCGGTAATTAATGGGCGGAGAGCCGGAGACAAAGAGAGAGCGGGATGGGGAGAGGGACATAAGGCTATCTACAAGCATACTATTTTATTTTTCTACTTAAAAGGAAATATTTTATCTTATTCATCAAGATTTTAAAATACCTTATACAATCCTCCGCGTCCATGTTACTCTATGTCTCATACCCTATACTAACTACCACCTATTTTATTATTTTATCTCTCTTTCCATTGGCCCATACCGTAATGCTCCTCACACTGCACCAGCACAAACGCCACCCACCTTGCCCGCCCAGTCGCCTCCTCTGCCGCCCCGCTGCCTCTTCTACCCCGTGTCGCTGCCACCGCCTTCCTCTTCCTACTTTTTGCCGCTGGCCTCTAGATCTGCCCCATTGCCACCTTTCTCGTTCTACTCCACGTCGCCCGCCCCGCCGCCACCCCTCCTTCCTCCGCACCTAGCAAGAGCATGTGCTGCTCGCCTCCTCGACTCCCCGCATGAGGGACTTAGCTCGCATTGATGCCACGAGATCTAGGCTTCTCTTGCTTAGCTGCCACTAGATCCAACATCTCCTTCATTGCTGCAACCGCCGTCTTCTCTTCCTGTACCAGCACCTCCTGGGCCCTCAGCTTGTGCGGATGCGCTGACATCGATGCATCCGGCTGACACCTTCTCTTCCACCTCGTCACGGCCTTCTCCAGCACCAGCGCCACTGGCTGGCTGGTAGCTCCTCTTCTTCCTCAACGCTGATCGCTCTTCTTCCTCCCCCTCCAAATCTAGTGCAGAGGCTCTTCCTCTCTCTTCCTCCACAATGCACGAGCAAGAGGTGGTTGCCCACATGGAGGAGAAAGAAATTGGTGTATGAATGGCAAGGGCACTGCATTTGGCATATGAGCGCTTGCACGGGATGGACGCGCATGGCATAGTGTACCCCACTGGGCTTTACCATGCCCCAGTGCAGGCAACCTAAGGTTTGGGAAGATTTTTTAGTTGTCTGTATTTTTTCAACAACAAGTATTTGCAATTTTTAAATACTCATAATATTTTCTAGTGCTATGATATGATTTTATTAGTATTATGGATATTAATTTAGTGTATAGGTGAAAGGAGAGGATAGTTGGAGGTGGTTAAATAAAATATTCCTTTATCGAGTAACATAATTATCGGAGAAGTTAACATGGAGGAAAGAATCTTACTGACTAGGCTGAAATGAAATATTTCTTTTACTCTAGAGTCTAGAATATTGGGCAACATGAGTTCTAAGGCTATATACACCGGGACACCCTAAAGGCAACGCTATGGCATATACATGGTAAGGGAGTGCTGCAGCAGGGTATGCAATGGGCTACGGAAAAATACTGTGAGGCTTCTGACACACCATATCTAGAGTAGTATGGATCCATACCGCATCCCCTCTCTCTCATCCACGTAGGCAATAGAAATCGCACACGTCGTGGTGCAGACAAGGAGATGGTGGCGCGGGCAGAGGGGTAGTGCCGGTGGAGGACAGACGGGGTGGGCGGAGGGCTTGCGCCGGCAGAGTAGGATGCAGGGCGATGATGACCAATACCATAGAGGAAGAGCGCTCCCCTCGCCAGAGGAGACGCTCGGAGTTGGAGAGAAAGTGGCGCGGTCCTCGCTCAAGCAGCGCAGCAGAGGAAGCAGCACGTGGAGTAGTACTAGACACCATGGCGGCGACAACCTCTTGCTCCCTCACAGCCCCCCATGCCTGGCACATAGCGCCCTCGCGAAGCCGTGGCCCGCAAGGCGCAGTTCTCTACTCCCAAGGCAATGGCGGCCTCCCATGGTGTGGATCTTGCCGACGACGTCCATGATAGAACCTGCGGGGACAAGGAGGAAGAGGAAGAGGAAGAGGAAGAGGAAGAGGAAGAGGAAGAGGAAGAGGAAGAGGTGGAGGAGGCCGGGCCCGGGAAGGAGGCCTCCTATGCGATTGGTGGGGCTGAGGAGGAGGCCGACACAGGTGAGGCCGACAGGGAGGAGGTGGTAGGCATAGGGAGGATAAGGAGAAAGAATGGAGGGGGAAGGGGTAGAAATAATTAAAAACATAGTAGTTGGTATGAAATATGATGTATAGAGTAACATGAGCGCGGAAGATTGACAACATAATATTCCTTTTAGAGTAGGAATTTGGAGTAGTATGAGTATGGATAGCCACCACCAACATCCACTCTTCGTCATCCTCTACTAGCCTGGCCGAGATGCTGCCCATGCCACAGCTCCAATAGCTGCTTCGCGGCCCCACCTACCCTCTCCTGAGACAACCCCCTATCAAGGGATGGAGGTCAGGAGGAGAGAGCACTTGTTTTTCGGTGCTAGCATCACACAATGACAAGTGGCACGCTCTGGGTCACTCATGGCTCTAGCAAGTAATCCTGCATTGTTTCCATTTTGCTATAGAATAAGGAATAAGGTATAACTTCTCACCCACAAATCAGCGATATCTGGATATCCCCAATGTAATAGTTGCTTCAATCTACTCCCTTCGTCCCAAATTGTAAGGGGTTCTAGCTCTCTTTTTATCCATCAATACTCGTGTATATGTTGATGAATCTAAACACATATTGAATACATTTACATAGAGTAATGGATGAATTTAGTAGATGCCTAGAACCCCTTACAATTTAGGACGGATGGAGTATCTCTGATCTATATAGTTTCTTTTTTCTCCATGAAGTTGAATTTATGTTCAAATTTTGTGGGGGTGGTGACTTATGCTAGAATGGAAAGTTCACAATGTATTTTCTAGCCTAAGTCAAGGAATCTGAACTTAAACTAAATTTGTACTTAGAGAAAAATGACAAATCTTGTTAAATGGTAGATTGGACTAATTAAAACACATGCAGGGCATAGATTGAACTCAAAATTACTTTAGAATGTTATTCAGACATCATTCATAGGTAGAGGGAGTAATTTGGATTTTCTCACTTATACCATATGATACCGCATTACCACTACTAATCCGATGGACCACGCTTCTCCAGTGCTATAGCATGGTATCATCACGATAGAGTTTATGTTTGACTATGCAAATGCAAAAAGATCTCTCTCTCCCTCTCCCTCTCGTATCAAAAAGATTTTGCTGCGTAGTTGGCATGGCCCAAGAAAGTAGTGTTGTGTCACAATTTTATGTCAACTTTATCGCATCTTTTTCAGATTTGCCTTTGTTTGGTTAAGTGCGTGCAGCAGGAAAGCAAAAGAATTAAATTCTGATGACAAATAATATGCGTCATAAAGGAAAACATTTATTATTTTTCTGTCATGCCCAGCTCTCCAAGGAATACATTGCGATTGTGTGAAACCTACTTTTATTTTTCTTGATTATTTATGCCAATGAGCAGAAACAATATTTTACATCCAGGCATCCACCGCCGCTAAACAATTGCGCTCTGTTTATTTGAGCTATTTTCAATTTTTTTCAGTTTTTTTATAGCCATAAAACAATATTTTTTTTTCACAATTATTCAGTCGGAACAGTATTTTCAGCTGAAAACAGCTGGAGCTCCGCACAGCGAACAGGGCCAATAGTTTTCTTGGCTGCGTCGCAGGAACCTTTGGCCAGCTCGGTCGAGGAGATCTACAGTGTCAGGGACTCAGGCGGTCTCGGGGGATGTGCAAGGCTCTTTCAGAATCGCCAAAGCGTTCTCAATGGCATAGACGATCATCTTCTTCACCTGCAAACATACAAAGAGGTACAAACAAAACTGTCAGTAGCAGCTCACGATTCTCGATGCAACCAAACCTTCTGCAGGTAAAGTACAAGACTGAAGGGCCCTACGTAGCATGCGACGGGACTTGTAATTCGGCAGCTACGCAAGCGACAACTAAACGTTAGTGCCGAGTTAACTTGGCATCCTCGATCCACGTATTTAGGGGACAATTGTCCGCTTTCCCTGTAGAGCAGCCATTTTCTTTAGTGGCCGCCTTGTTAGACCGTTAGACTAATGTCTGCAGGATGTATATATATATAGACGTGCCAAATACTATTTGCGCATATAGAGTTAAGTTTAAAACAAACACAGTAGCACATAAGCCTTTAGTGATACCAACTTTATAGCAAAGTACTATTTTTCAATGGTCACAGCACAGTAATGGTCGTTTTAATAAACCAGCGTATATACTTTCCAGAGACGAAGCGTGCGAGTAGGAAAAAGGCTTTGTGCAAATACATTTTGCACCTCCTCTATTTCCATGCCAATTGTATGCAGCAAAGCTCCCTCTGTATGCGAGATTTGCTGTCTTGTCAAATCGACCGTCCATAGCAGGAGTGCAAAAATAGTTATTGGAACCAGATCGGTCATTGGACTGGTGAAGGTATCGGTTCATTGGTTGAACAGTTAAGGACTGGTTGAACCGCCGGTCCAACGTTTTGAACTGGTTATAGGGGTAGAGGGGTTTCTGCAACCCTCTCTCTCTTTTTTACTATTTGCACGGCCCCTCTTTGAAAAAGCATATGCATGTTATGTTGCCTTGTCAAATCGACCGTCCAAAATACACATACACATCTATGTGCGCGCTCTGCTACATAACACTAACACTAGTGTAAAATTGGCTTTGACACGTGGACATGCAGACAAGGCTACAACATGGCAACTATTAAGCAAATAAACATAAAAAATTATGAAAACATCGGTGTTACCTTCTTCCTTCTTAGGCTTTCTTCCATATCACCTTCATCTCTTCTGTCGTCGCTGCTCCAATCCCTAATCACAGCCTTTGGTCGCTCATCTTCATCTCCCCCTTCATCGTGGGTGGCGGCACCATTGTGTAGGTGATGATGTTTTATTGAGCTCATGATAGGTGGCTCATTGCCTTGGATGAACCCTACGGAGTAGGCCTTGATCCAGCTTGCTGCTATCGAGGACCATTTTCATGGTACACCTACCCTTGTACTTCACCATCGACTTGCCCTAGTTCGCTGCTATAACACTTGTGTGGGTTTTAGCAGAAAACAACACAAGAGTTTAGTTGACACTTGTGTGGGTTTGAGCGACCACAATCGCCTCACCACCGCAAACATCACGTCTAAAGAGGAACCTGCTCATGGCCCTTGCAATGGAAACGAAACAAGTAATCAAAACTACCACCAAAACCAAACCCGTTGCAATCTGAAAGATGTAGAACCCAAGCTTAGTCACTCACCTACGGGGCACAATGACATGGGCACCACCGATGACACACCCCCGCACTCTGTCCCTTGGCCGTCATTGTTCCACAATGGGCCAAATAACAAGTGGGTGGGGGTGGAGGAGCTTGCCGCAACAAAGGATTTAGATGAAGCGGGAGGCGGCCACCTAGATAGGGGAAGGAAAGAAAGCAGGGAATGGCCGAATTTGAGGATATAGTATGGGAGAAACCACCAAGAATAGGAGCTTTTCTTGGCTCTAGGCGGCAAAAGGGGAGATGAGACATTGAACATGTGTTGGGTGTAGCTGGCAGATCAAGCAAGTGACGAAGAGACAAATGGCAACAAGCGCGTCGAAGGTCCGGCTAGGCATGGAGAGGAGGGCAATGAGTGCAAAGAGGTGGTAGAGTGATAGGGTGACGGTGCGACAATTACAGGGATAACGGAGTTTAGCAACACAGGCTGATGTGGCCATGTGGGGCGCACTACAATTGATGACATGGCACCACATTAGATTTTATTTTCTTGTGGCAAATCTACTGTGGCAACACCATATTGAGACAAAACCACCTTTGGATGGGTTAGGATGGTAATTTGCATGGTTTTAATACTTAGGGGAAGATAAGTTGATTTTGTGGTTCAAGTAGGAAACACAAACTGGGACGCATAACTGGATTTTTCGCTTTTCCAGTATAGAACACTTCATATATAGGAGGTAAAGCCAATAAGGTCGTTAAGCTCCTTGGGCTTTGTTCGACCAGCCATAATCATCCGTCCAAGTCCAAATGGCTCACATTTTAATGCATTCAAAAGTGACCTTGATTGTATATCTATATATCTGGAGTTCTGTGTACTGCTATGATATGACCGTCATCCTTCCAAAAAGCAAGACTCCTTGTGGAGTAGCTGATCCTTCGTGACATGGTCCGGCAAGATAAGCACGTGCCTTATAGCACCCAATCCTTCCTTGACTTGGTCGGTTGCAATAAGCGTGACTATGCGGAGCAGCTGATCGTCCACGACTGTCCGGTGATGAGACCACATGCTCCACTACGACGAAACCACTAGTGCAGAACTTCGGCTCTCAGGCCAGTGTCATCAGAGAGTGAAAATAGATGTTAAAAACATTGTTTACGCACTATACACAGTACGGATACACTACCTGATGACACTAGCTTTACCTTTGTTCAGAGAAGCTCAAGCAGAGAAGTGCGGAACAGAGTCTTAGGCTATCATCATTAGTCCGCCCATCCAGCCACCCATTAGTACCGTACGGTGTTTTGGACACCCATGTGGACGGTGCTGGTGAGCATAGCCTTATCTTCATCTTGGCATGCAGGTTTTGCACTAAACATAATTGACTTCGGACAGTTCATTTAAAATACATTATTCTTCTTTTTCATGCAAGATTGTTGTTTAATCTTTAAAGATAGAACTGTTATGGATAGCACTCGATTTCATTACGAGCCTATACGCCGAAAATATACACAAAGGAAATACAAAGATATAAAAATATATCTAACACCCCCCTCAAACAAACTCAAGCGGATCAGACACACTGGGTTTGGAGAGAGAAAACGCGCTGAGCTCTGGTCCGTGCCTTCGTGAAAAAATCAGCCAACTGAAACTTTGTAAGCACATAACGAAGAGTAATCACGTCATCCAGAACCTGTGCACGTGTAATATACATCAACACCAATATGCTTAACAAGCTCATGCTTCACCAGATCACGAGCAATACAATACTAATAGCACCTGTCTGTCATTCAAAACGGAAATGGTACGAAAGAGGCACCAGAATCAAGAATCCATGAATGGGAAGAAGCAACATAACCTGGTGAGCCAGCAGGTAGTCACAACACTAGCAGCCCCGGATGGTGAAGAGGCAACAAGGAGACGAAGAAGCATCAAGACCTCTTAGGCAACTGGATCTATAGAATTCCTCCGAGACACTCCAGCACTAGCACTCCTAGAATGTTGTGAAGACCAACGAGCCTAAGATTGCTGCTCCTTCTTCCTGTAACAGAAGATCTCGATCAGTGGTGGAGGACCCGTTATGGCTGAGTATGGCGGCCGCCATACCTAGATTTTGACTATCATATATCTCCCACCTATACACAATAGCAACTGTGGGGTGGTGGTAGTCATGCAACCATCTATTGCTTGCGTCGTGTGTTCAAATCCTGGTCTCTGCACCATTCTTTTTGTTTTTCTTTCTTTTTTTTATTAGCCATACCTCTATTTTAGGTTGTCCTCCACCACTGATCTCGACGTGTCTGTCCTTCCCACAATGATCACAATGAAGACCACCATCACCTTCTCCACGTGTGGAAGGAGAGGGCACAGGCGCTGACAAAGGCAAAGTCGGTGGAGGAACAACCGGCCGAGAAGGCGAAGAACAAGCAGCCAAAGCAGCCGTAGATGGTAACAAACCAAGGGTATGAAGCCGAGTCTCCTCATTACAAACATTAGCAAGAGCATCCATTAAGGAGACACATGGATAACGAGCAAGAAGCTGAGCACGAAGAGGCTTATGCTCGTCACGGAGATGGGTCAGAAAAGCATGTGTGCTAGAGCTCAATGTCAAACTGCTGGTCCTGGTAAAACTCACAAGTACTAGGTGACAATGGATGATGCAGGGAATCAATCTAATGCCAAATAGTGGATAGTTGGGTGTACAACTCATCAATAGTAGGGTCGTCACCACGACAAAACAACTGCTCCTGACGAATGACAGCATAATAAGTAGTGACCAGTGGGCTCAAGCGATCACGAGGAAAAACACACATATAATGAGAGCGATCAAAGTGAACAATCTCTGCAGCAAACTGATCCGGCATACTGGTACCAAGTCCTAGTGGCTGAGACTCACATGACGCCATAAGATCATCAAAATCTACAAGATGCTCCTTTTCTTCATCAGTTTCCTTCTCTGGAATCGTAGAGCGCGATGGAGCCACGGGACAAGGCGGATATGGAACCTCCCCATTAAGAAACTCCTAGAGACGCATACCTACGCATGTGCCAACAGCATACGAGAAACCCAGGCACGGTAGGTGGTCCCATCAAAGAGCAGCAGACAACGAAGGAGGGGGACACCACCGTTGGAATGAGGCGAAGGTGCCATCTCAGGACAAATAGCAACCAGAAGTCTCTTTATTTTCTTTTTACTTTTTTTACTATTATAAAGGATCAAAATGACCCTTGACTCAGACAGTGCCAACTAGCGAATGGCAAGTCGGCAGGCAAGTGGCCAGCAGCGAGCCATCAAAAGGCGGCTGACGACAGGCCAACGGATGAGCGGTGACGAATCCGCAGGCGAGCGACGGCGATCCCGCGGGCGGGTAGGCAACTACGATTCCACGGGCGAGTGGGCATACCAATCCGCGGGCGGGCGGCAACAGTTCGATGGCGAACCGACGAATAGGATGACGGACACCCGGTGGAGATCCGACGGGAGACGAGCCGTCGATCGAAGAAGCTGGCGGAGGCGGGGTCCCCTGCTCCGCGCAGGACAAGATCTGCCGGGAGTGAGTCCATACAAGACACCTCTACGTTACGGGCAGGACTGGGATCCGCCACGAGCGAGCACGATTCGACAGATGAGCTGCCAGCGAAATCGACGCGAGGATGACGAAAAATCATCGTGAGGATGAACACGTGTTGGGCAACGAGTGCTTCGAATCGACGCCAATCTTCAAAACAAAGAAGATGGCCAGAGAACTTTGTGGATATCGTGTTATGAATAGCACTTATAATGAATTCATTATGAGGCCCTTAGGCCGAAAAATATACACGAGCAGGGGATATATGCACATAACCCCCTATAATACAAAGGAAATACAAAGATAAACACATATATCTAACAAGAAAAAATTGGTATAAAACTAAGCTTAGTTAAATTTGTCCACAAGACATTTAAAAAGAGTGGATTTGTCTCTTACACACCCTCATGCTCGGTTTTGTAATAGAAATAGGTAGCATGTGATTGTCTTTAGGGATGTCCAATGAATAAGTTAATTTATTTAATTTTAAGATCTCTTATTATAGGCTCAATTCAATATTGGTTTGCTTAGCACGTCTAATAATGGTGGTTAAGTACCGACAGACGTACCATATTCCTTTCTTTACAAGAGACGCCTGTAAATTGCGAAGGCAAGGTAGGCAATAGCCTCACTGGATGAATTCGTTGACCAACCAACTATGAGAGCAAAACGAAAATATAGAGAACATACGCCTATTAGCTTGGAGATATAAAGTAGACTGGCGCCACCATAGACTTGCAGTTCTTTGATATGATTGACCAGAATATTACACTCGCTCCTTAGGGTTAGGCGCCTTTAACAACCACATGAAAGTTAGGAAAATGTGCAAAACCTCCCAACGCCACGCCCTTTCGCTCCATGGGCACTTGATACCAGGATTGGCTCGCCTCTAATATGAGATGAGCCTATCCTACAGTTTTTTCCTTGTTTCAGGAAAAAAGGATCAACCTGACGATGTAATATGTTGGGATTAAAGGGGATTGTAAGCTAGTTAAAACCCCATCTAGGTTATATGTTATCAAGATGAGATTTCATCTTACAACAATGGATTCCTTGGATCACAAGGATGGACACCAAAAATGTTCACGGATGGATCAAGATATTGATTGGTAACGGGAGAATCTTTTGTGAATTTGGATATGTTGCAAGCTTGCACCTCACAATAGCGTTCATATTGATTGGTGAAGGGGGAATCTTTTGTGAATTTGGATATGTTGCAAGCTTGCACCTTTTTTTTCTCGAACTATGGCGGAGTACTGCGCGTCATTTCATTTAAGGTAAAAAACAAGTACATCAGGTAGGTTGAAGGGTGCCCAACCCGAACACAGCACATACACAACACACTAGGGACTTCTCAAAGAAGAAGAAACATGACCCGGACCGCCAGACCTACCCGGCTAGCGCTTGCGACCTTCCAAAAAGCTCTTGGAGATTAGCAGCTCCAGCCCTACACCAAAGCAAGCCTTCATCTCCAATTAATTAGAGGACCCGCCGAAACACTCGGTTGACAGCCACACACATGAGTTTCTGAACTTCTAAATCTCCCAAGCCACTAGGATGAACAGAGTGTTAAGCCACTTCCATACTTCCTTGGGCGCCAGCTTGATGGAGTGTGCCCACCAAGAAAAGAAGCGAGTATCTGTAGCCAAAGGGGTGAAGAGGCAAAGTTCAAGGAGTGAAGGATCCTAGCCCAGATTTGCTGCGAGAAAACACAACCAACCAAGATGTGCTGAATAGTCTCCTCTGCCTGGTCACAGAAAGGGACAAACCATAGGATGTGGAAGACCCCGCTTAGCGAGACGGTCCGCCGTCCAACAGCGGATATTTTTTGCAAGCCACAAGAACTTGCACTTTAAGGGTGCCCAGCTCTTCCAAATTCTCTTCCAGGAACTAAAACTCACAGACCCCAAAAAGAACGCAGAGTAGGCTGACTTGCTGCTATAACACCCAGATTGGGTGAGCTTCGAGTGGTTTTGATCCGGCACATTGTGTTGGAGAATCACGTCTTCCATCAAGTCCCAGACCAGCAGATACTCAATCAGCACTTGCACGGTTAGAGCATCACTGATATCAGAAAACCAAGTTCTGTTGTGAAGGGCCTGAGCCACAGTCCTACTTTTAATCGCCCTCTTTAGAATCGCTGAGATTAGAGATGGCGCCAAATCAGCTATGTTCTTTCCATCGAGCCACCTATCCGTCCAGAATTTTGTTAATTCTTTATCTCCAACAGTAGTGATTAGAGCCATATCAAACATGGCCCTTGCCTTTGACGGGACAGAAATAGGAAGGCCGCCCAAAGTCTATCAGGGTCAGTTCTTTGAGCCCAAAGCCAGTGAATTATTAAAGCTCAACCAAGGACGTCAAGGTTGTGTATGCCTAGACCCCCCCCCCCAACCCCAAGGGCCATTGTACCCGTTCCCAAGGTACCAAGCAATTTCATCCGTCCTCACAATAGCATTTGTCAAGAGAATGACGAAGGGGAATGAAATAAATGCCTTCTCTTGAACTTGGTTAGGTGCAATAGAGAGGAAACAACGTGTTGGAAGGAACCTATCATTAGCGCCTCTCATTAAAGTTGATTTCGTCTCTGCTTATGGTATTCATCTCTAGTAGATAGAAGGTGGATGAAACACATGCCTCCTCTTGCGCTAGGTTGGGTGCAATAGACTCTTCCAAACGACGTATTGGAAGGAGCCTCTCATTAGCACCATCATTGGATATAGAGTTAATGCCATTGCTTCTTGTAGGTGTTCCCCCTCTAGTAGATATAAGAGGCCATGGAGCACTAGAACGTGAGTTTAATTGAAGAATCCAGCCTATGTGGCAACTTTTGAAATAGGCATTCCCCTTTCAGTCAGATGGCCAATGCCATCTTGCCAAGGAGCGATGATAGCATTCTAATGGGCCGCTACCGCTACCACCAAACTAGACTTCAGCTGTCACCATTGCAACCAACACCATTATTGCAATGGTACCGTGTAGGAGCAGCATAGAGTGCTCCCCTATCCAAGAAGGGTCAAGCCATCGAGGAAGCAAGCACCACACCATGCCACCTAACCCAAGTACACAACCAGAAGGTGATCACCAATGGAGGAAGCACACATCACAACCATTACTGTAGGAGAGGGAAAATCCATGGAATATTCAAGGGTGTGGCATCATTGCTGAGCTCGTAAGAACATATCCTAGACCTCATTTCTATTTTCACATAGTGCCCTAAAAGAATAAATTAACCAGCTGAGCCAAAGCACAGTGGGTGGCTCCAGCCTTGAGTTTAGTGGACCGACAGACCTCTATCTGAGCTCAAATGCTATACTTCTATCATAAACGTATGTTGTTTTGCAATCCAAAAAAAAAAAAATGGTGCATTTGTGTTGGGTGGTGCATTTGTTTTGGGTGGCAGGTCAGTGGACCGACACACTCCTGTTTGGGCTCAAATGTTAAACTTCTACCCAAACCATATGTTGTTTTACAAATCCATAACAGATGATATATTTGTATTTAGTATTAAATGCACAGTGTGCATGTATGCTGCAATATGAATTTGTATCATTTTTGTTTTCCAGATTATACATTGAGCTGAAGTAATGATAGACCATGTGGGAGCTTATCTGCATGTATGTCCTATGATGGTCTGTGGCTCCTACTAATGAGATAATAAGAAGGTAGGTTCAAGACGGGTGTGCATTTAAAAGTTCATACCTCTAGTTTATCTTCTTTTGCCCTGTGATTCACTGGAAGTCTACGGAAATCCTCGGTTAAGTTGAGACACTGCTGAGCATTCTCCGGTGATACAAAATCCAGAGCAATCTTGGTGCAAGACTGCAGTGATATAATCACATATTACATATGCAGCTACAAAACATGTCAAACTTGAGTAATATCTCCCAGTCATTGCATTTGAAACTGCAGTGTTGTAAGAGCACATTGGAAACTTTACCTTCAGATTCCGTACTTGATGAGGACAACCTGCAGGTATGAAAACCGCCTCTCCAAGTCTTTGCACAAAGGTCCATGGCTCGATTCCTACAACAGCACATCGATTTTTTTAGTACTTAACACTCAACCATTCACATCAAAGGATTTTGTAAATACAAATAGATAGGGCAAGCAACTGACCATACTCCTCTTTGAGCTTCCTCTTGTGTTTGTGGGTTAGATAAAATGTTTCATCATGTACAGGGTTAAATATCTGCATTAAAACAAGTGTCACAAAGAGATAAACAACTATGGTTTGTACAGGCTCATTTGGAGATAAGACTAACGCTAACCTTTTCAACTGGAGAACAGTACATATGGCGAAATTCTTTGGAATGTTTTACTAGGTACTCTTTTAGTTTTTCAACATCCTCCCTCCTGAAAATGTCCCATAATGCACCTACTTCATCATCGCAGGAAACTGATGGTATATGTGCATGCTCCATGTCTGTATCATTTCCATCCATTGCTGAGTTATCAAGGCATTCCTTTTTATCCTGTTCTGCATGTCTTATTTTCAAGTTTCTTATCCCCTGTTCTTGTCCTTCAGAAGGTTGAACTTTGAAAGTATGCATCAAAACATTAACCTGACAATGCCAAAATTATATTAGAGAATCAAAGAACGCAAGGTTACTGCAAGATGCTAAGCATTCTCTATGGAGGGCATAAGATCATGCTGAAATTCTCTTTGAGTGCTTGTATAATCAATCAGTGGTAACAAGATCCATAAAATCCTTCAATGAAAGTCACCACAGAAAGGTAAACTGTTGCAAGGTAGACAAGGATGAGGGTTTCTTCATTTACGATGATAAAGACGTTCTTTTGTTTCAACAGAGAAGAAAAAATCTTTCAAGGCTTGATGGATACAGTTTAGTATGATATAATATACTTGTCTACTAGATGAGCCAATTGTTCTCAACAAATTACTTACCGCATCAGACAGATCAGAATGAAGCTTTGTAACAGAATCTCCTCTGCCTAGTTCCTGTGCGTAGCCATAAGCTATATATGATTTTGGGCCCATGTCAGGCTTTAAGATATCACCAGGAAGCAATGCAAAGACATTCAGCAATCCAGATTTCAAGTTTGTGTATGGTTGAAAAGGCAAGGAATTGATAAATGCCTTTCCATGGGAAGGCAAAATATTTTCAAAATGGTTCGAAGTAGGCCAGTCTTTCAATTTAAGCATCTCAGGCCAAAGATTGCGATACATCCGACCTCCATAATACCCGTCGAAGAAGTCCTGGGTGCATATCTCAACCTGCATAAACAGATAAGATTAGGTTTCTAACTACAAAGAAAATAAAATAGATCCACTGGTAGGAGCCTATCAATCCATTAATTCAACCTCCATATGAAGAATCAAACTGCATATAAACATAGCATAGATTTGCGGTTGTAAAGCAAGTATTCACACTAACCTCACAGGAAGACATACAGTCGATGGCTTTAATCTTTTCCATCTCAGAGCTAGTATTGGCCCCATGTAATTCAGCCCACATTTCTGGTGGCTGCCATTTGAAATGAGACATTTTCTTTAATACCCCTTGCACTATTACAGGCTCTCCTTTCACCCAGTGCTTCTGGAAGTGCTTGAGATCATCTGGCTTACCATTATCTGATATTGGACAGTATATGCAATTGTCTGTGGAACTCCCTCTGGAGGCAGCTTTCCTTGAACTTCCATGATTAGCTGAACACGAGCATTCACATATATCTGTTCTTATAATATCAGAAGGTTCTAGCTGCTTGCTCAGTCGCAACGCTTCCATTTCGAGCTCAATTAACTTATCTTTTTCAAAAATTTGACGCAACTCAAGAACATGGTTACCACACCCACCAAGTTCAGATGGAGGGCAATGAATGGTCCCATCAGGATCAGGTTCCCACTTGATAGACTCAGACTGGTAACTTGACAAATCTGTTTCTTTATCAGTTGATAACTCCGATGGATCTCCGCCGTGCATGTATTCAGTTCCTCTCTTAGTAGGAGTTATCGATGCCTTTTGACAATTGCCCTTAAGACAGTGTTCACGAAGCTCCTTACAACAGACGATGCATAACTCGTACAAGCAGTTCGGACAGCTTCTGTGTAGATCGAATATTGACGTCTTGCAATTGTCACTGGTTCACATGAAAAAAGATATCACAGTTTAAAGACTTGTAACACCAAAAACCATAAGCAGGAAAAACAACATTACTCATAACCAAGAGTGTCCAGTACCAGAAAACCCTCTCGTCAGTCCAAGAGACAGCTTTCTCAACGCTCAAATCCGACAACTCCAATCCTGTTTGGAGAAAAAGGATGGGTGTAATATTAAAAAACAGTTGAAAGCCACAAGTAACTGGCAAGTAATTTCATAAGAATCTGTTTTACCTCGAATGTTGGCCTCCGCTTCTCTTTCTTCCATCTGGTCCTTGTTGAGTTGTGTCAAACATGGCAACAGGTAGTGCAACAGGTAGCTGGCATATTTTCGTTTTGTTTCAGGGTCAACCTCATCAGTGCTAACATCTGATGTATCCACCTCGGCAGACATGGCAGATACTTTGTTTGTCCCATTTGTCCTCCCAAAGGAGTGGCCAATTCCTTTAGTCTGCCCTAACCCATTACAAGCCCTGGGTGACTTCACACCTGCGGAAGCAGGCCTCCTTCTCCTTGTAGGTGATCCATTGCTATTGCATTTCCTCAGAACCAAGTTCTGCAAGGGGAGAAAGTAAAACATTCTCAGAACTCAGTAAACTATGATATGTTTTCAGCATATATTTGCATATCATGTAGATATAAAATAAGAGGCAGTGACTGGGAAATTTGATCCTTTTTGTTCTCAACGACATACTTATGATTTGGCCAGATTCTCTGGATGATTTCACCCGCTACCAGTGAAAGAAATACAGAAATATAACTGCTTCGAATAATGCTGAATCGCAGATGTATATATCCATATGTACTAGGACGGTGAAGTCAGAAACCACATGGCCATCACCTTGGGCTCAAGCTGCTTATCCTTGGGAAGGCACCGCGTACAGATGCAGACTCCACGGCAGAAAGGGCACTGCTCCCTGACCTCAGCAATGGACATCTCTGGGTACCTGCACAATCAATGACAAGGTTCACTGACGAGATTCCTAGAAAGAACAGGGCAGGGAGCGAGGTGTGGGGGGCGCGGCATTGTGCATTACTTGTTCTTGACGCAGGTGGCGCAGTAGATCCTCTCGTCGCAGCGCTGGCACCTGATCATCTCCTTGGGGCCGTCCTTGGACCTCTTGCACTGGTGGCACGACCTCCTGCCCTTCCCGCCGCCCCGCCTCCTCCCGCCTCCGGCCCTGCCGCCGGTGCTCGGAGCCACGCTGTCGCCCTCGCCCTTCCCCACCCCGTCTTCCGCCTCCGCAGCAGCAGCATTGGCACCCTCCTCCGTCGAAGGCTCGGCCGTCTCCGCGCACGGCGCGCCCTGCTCCGGCGGAGGCTGCCCTGAGGACGGCGGCTCGGGCGCCACCGCCTTAGCGGCGCGCCGCCGCTTGGGCCCCGGGCGCCTCCCCGGCGCCGTCCGCTTCCGCTTGCCCCTCCCTTTCCTCTCCAGCTCGACGGCCCAGTCCTCGTCCTTGCCGTCCTCGTCCGCCACCCCGGTCCTCCCCTCCTCCTCCTCCACCTCGCTCATGGCCCAGCGCACCGGCCCGATCCGGAGCTCCACCGCCGTCATAGCCAGGGCGCGCGTCGCGGCCAATCGGGGAAGCGGTCAGAGACGAGAAGATTGCAGGCCCAGAATTCCGAGCAAACGGGACCGATCGGAGCGGACGGGATCGGGCGGACGCGATTTGTAGTATCGAATCGAAGAGGAATAAAAAAGATTTGGTCTTGAGGTCCTTATTTATCTGCAGCGGCGTTGGCGTTGGGAGCTGTGCGCGCCGCGGAGCGTGGGGAGACGCTCGCGGACGCGGACTGGACGGCGGGGTGGAGCGCGCGCGCAGGCGGGAGGGAGACCGGTGAAACCCACGGGCTCGAACTCGAACCCGAACCCGAACCCGTCACGTCCCTTCCAGCGGGCGGCTGGGAACCGGGACCCTGGGCCCGGGTGGTTTGGTTTGTCGCTGCCTTGCTGGGTACGAATAGCTTTCCGCTTTTCTCACTCGTGTGCCCCTGTGGATCGACATGGTGGGGTGTACTACTGTACTCCCTTTCGACAAGAGGTCAGTTGGCATTTTTATTGACATTTATTGAGCATTGCAATGTTTTGCCAACAATAGTTTAGCGGCACCAAAAGTCTGTGCTACAAAAAAAGTGGTTAGATTAGATTTGTATCTACAGCTGCTTTTAATTACTAAACTTTTGTTCCTAACCGAGTGATTTATTATTAGAGAAACCACTCGTCAAAGCCAAATCGAGCCTTATATTTTTAGGACAGATAATGAAAGATTGTTTTGATTTAAAAAGATCCGTAGTCTCATTGTACTAGCTTGCTATCCCTTTTATAGTGGTATATATATAGTCATATAGAACTAAGAAAAGGTGAATACTAATGTGGTGTGGAAGCCACAACAACTAAGTGGTGCACTGCGAGTTTACTGCTATTGCGTGGCGGTAGCCAGCCACTAGAAAGGTGTGCGTTTTGAAAAAATATGCCCTATTTGGCATAGCTCAAGTTCCGAGCTCTATCTTAGATCTTAGAATTTGTGTGATAGAATCAAGAATCTTGAAACTATTTTTTAATCTGGAATAAAAAAGCTAAAGTAACGACATGTTTGCACTTCTCAACTCCATTCCACCAACTCCATCCCAAACATCTCAAATCCACAACTCTATCCAACAAAATTATGAAACTAGGCTGCAGTTAGTTGTGGCAGGAGTCGCCGCCCAGCTGCTCGGCTGCATGGAGTGCCCAACTGCTCGGCTGCATATGGCCTCGGCATTCGATTAGTGCGGTTAAATCAGTTCGGTTAATTCGGTTTTGAAATATTTCGGTTATGGCAAACTCTTAACAAAATTATAGATAGAAATCTTTTAACCACGTAAATTCAGTTGCAGTTAAATTGGTTTGGTTTTGTGGTTAACCATAATATATGTGATATATCAACAACAAGCAAATTAGAATGATATTATGACATCAACTAGGAGCTACTAGCCACTAAAACAAGCTTCGAAAGCTAGAAAAACAATAAACATAGGTCCACATGTTAAGTATGAAAACTTGGAATTTTTAATATCTCACACAATTACACATATGCTTAACACACAAAATACATAAATAGTACACTTACCTTGCTAATTCGGTTAAACGGTTAATGCCACATCAAAACCGAAATAATGTGTGGTTAAAGAATGTCACAAGAATTTTAACCGCAGAATTAACTGTTAACCAATTTAACCGACTTTTTTGGTTAATTTGGTTCAGTTAATCGGATATATTTTGCCCACCCCTTAGCTGCATGAGGTGCCAAGCTGTTCGGAAGTGCCATGCATAAACTCCAAAGCGCAGTTATTTGTGACTGTTCATGTTTTCTGCAGTTGCTGCAGCGCAACCACAACCAACGGTTTACAGCCAAACGAACAGGCACGCAATCATCCGTGATTTTGTTATCTATTTTAGATACTCTAGGCACGCCCAAGTTACACATTGGCTATGCTTGTCAAAGTTCTATATCCATAAAATTCATGAATTTTTTTAAGGCGGTCTTTGCAGATCCAAGAAATCCAAAATCTAGAGCTATATGTATCACCAACAGAATTTAGATAAACCATTTTATCGATAAAATATATACTCGCTCTATCCAGAAAACAAGACATCCTAGATTTGTCTCAAGTCAAAAAATAATAATAAAATTTGACAAAGTTTATAGATGAAAATATCAACATTCATGATGCCAAATAGATATATTATGAAAATGTATGACATGACGAATCTAACTATACTTATTTGGTTTCATACGATAAATTTTGTCAAATTTTAGAAAGCTTAATTTAGGACAAAATCAGAATGCTTTTTTTTGGACAGATTTTTTGGGCGGAGGGAGCAGTAGTTTACAAACCGTATGTGTCAAATCTTGAGCTCTACCAAACAGTCACCATCCCAGCATATAGAATATCCTGTTAAACATGATCTGTTTGGTGTATGCACCGACGAAATAGGTTGAACGAACTGTGTGTCTATGTCGATGTGCTTATTGTGGAAAATACATACAGGGCAGCATATTTACATAGTTCTCGGACAATACAATATACGGTTCTAGCTGTGCACAAAGATCTGGAACAGCTAGTTCCTTAGCCAAAATCTCTTAGGCCTAATTTGGTAGTTTGAGTACTCTTGGATTATGGAGATTTGAGTGGATTAGGAGAGATTGAGGAGGATTTTAATCTATCGTGGATTTAAATTAACTCCAATCTCTCCAAAACACTCCAATCCAAGTGTACCTAACTAGGCCTTACAGAGTCACAGGGATATAAGTTTCGCAATGCATGACACTGACCTGTGCTGCTCCGGGAGCTTCGTCCTCCACCACTCTACGAAAGAGGAGCTCCCTAGAAACACGTCCTTGCCCAAACTTCCAGAATTATACCATCCTTGCGCATCTTTCTCAAGTTTAACCACCCGGTCTTTCAGATCATCGAACGCTCTGCCGTCAACCATCTCAGCCTGGAGCTCCTCGACCATCGCCCAGAAGCAGGACTCGAGGCTGGAGCCCACCGGGGCGCGCTGCAGTTGCTCATGCCACTTCTGTGTGTACTTGTACCGCCTCGGCCGCCCCTTGGAGAGGTAGGAGCCGGTGTCCTCATTCTTGGAGTGCCGGTAGTAGTTTGCGATGTCCAGTGGCTCAACAAGGCGGCGGAACAAGGTCCCCAGGCTCACCCACTCCTCCCGGGCCTCAAAGCCATCAGGCAGTTCACGCCTTCGCAGCATCTCCACAATCTCATCCCAGAGGCCAGCTAGCTCCAGCCTCCGCACGTTTGCGTTGAAGTCATGCACTTCTCGTTGGAGCTTGAAGGAATCATAGTAGCTTACACCGCGTAGGTCGCATGTTCTTTTGTACTCGTTTAGGGACCTGAGGGCCTCCTGAATCTTTTTGCAGCTTTCATCAATCTTTCTTTGGTTTCTCTCTCTTTGCTTCTCCCATTGCGCAGCTGCAGAAAGGTGCAGTATAGCTTCCTTGCTCTGTGATTTTTTTTAACATTAGAAGAATAAATGTTGGGGCACTAGAAATGGTGAGTGAAGACCGTTTATTTGAATGAAGATAACTACCAAAATAAACTTTAGACAATTACATTTAAGCTAGGGTAGAAAATGTTTTTGTGTTAGGCTGCAACAGAGCAGATGGTGAAAGATGACTTTAGTTGTTTGAATTTATGTATCAAGATTGACTTCATTGAGAGTGAACACATTTTTCACTATTGTGAAGGAAATGCCAACTACTTACAGTGAAGATATGTGCATGGAGAAGGGAAAAAAGGATGTGGTGGCTTACCAGTTCAATGGTTCCAATTGCCGCTCTGTATGGCTGCCTACCAGGAACAGTAGATGTGATTGTTCCCAGGTAATCCACACAAACTATATCCGACATGCACTGTTTAATTGGTTCATACTGCCAGTGAGAACTTAAACTTCTAGCAGCAGCATCAAGCACTTGTTGTTGGGGATCCAACTGAAGGCAGTAAAATAACAACTGAAGTACAGCGTCCGAATTTGTGAGAACAATCAGTTGTTCACTACTTGTCAAGAAATGGTAAGTCCCACAGGGTCTGTAAGGGGAGAGATCAATGAAGGAAGTCAATGTCCCGAGGATGGAGCTCGTACATCCCATGAAAGAACAGGCTTCATAGCTGGCAATAGATAGTGTGCTTCTCAATAAAGTTTCATAATACTCAGGTATGACAAGAGACCTCCCAGCAGGTGAGTTGTTTGGTGTCTGAGGAGATATCCAATCCAGAACAGATTGAATTTCTTCTCTGAAGGATGCAAGTGGAGTCAGTGGTATGCGTGGGACAATGTCTAGTGGAAGAAGGAAATGCAAAATACACCGTGACCAGCCCTCTCTTCTAACAGCATGGTTGAAGATATTGTCTCCAATAAGAGGAGCCCCAAAGGTCACACAAAATGGGTGTGCTTGATTAACACTTCCCTGTCTGGTGCATTTCTCAAGAAACCATATGGCAGCAAGAGTGGCTATTGCACCTCCTGATGAATGGCCTGTGAATACTACACGTTTCTCATCCGCCACAGCTTTCGATACCTGTATTTCAAGGGGAATAATTATGCTTTATGTACAGTTTGGTGAAAACATAGTGAAACCAAAATCTACATCTAATTTATCATTCCAAGAATATCCATTTAAAACAGCGTTTAACCCATGCAACAAAGACAGTGAAAGGCCTGTGGTGATCACCCAAAAGAAAGGAGGAAGGAAACACAGATTGAGACTTTTTTTTGTGTGAAATAATGCAATATCGTTGATCATGAAAAGCGACTCATAAGGATGAGCACCTGGAAGGCTGGAGCTGGAGCATTGAAGTGGATATGTTACGAATATGCTATAGAAGTTACCTGTCTAAATTTTTACTAATTCCTGGAATCCAATCAACTCTTCTTCTCTGCTTTATACGTTCAAGTGAAACACAATGAACAGAAAGCAAAGATAAAATGAATATTTGCTAAAAAAAGGTATGTTCTCCAGCTATGTCAGTGTTTGTTTCATACGTACTCTATAAGCCTAGTTGCAAACCTGCTGCGTCACCCTTTTAAGAGAAAAAAAAATCACTCAGACTTGTGATCTCTCCTTTATTTACAGTGCCTGAGCCTGACTTTATTTATGGGTTCCGCAATCCTGCCTCCTTCAAGAGATCTGGGTTATGTAATGTAAGCAAAACTGTTTTGTTTCTTTCTCCAACGAAAATAGGTAAAATGGAAATTTTTGGCAAAGAAATATCATGTCAGCAACTAGCCAGAAAGGACACTCTTAGTGACATTCACTAGAGCAGAGAAAACACACGAGTTGAGATAATGCATTCCCTCTACATTTCGGAGCTCTGCCTCCAACATTCAGCTGACTGACTAGCACAACCGATACACACATGAACGCACATATAAACGACAGCCACCGGATCTTCGTTGCAGCTGGCACGCCCGTATTTTTCATATTTGGGCAATTTGGATCATGTCACTCTAGTCTTTTAACATGTTGCAAATCATGTCACTCAATGGCATTCCAAACAAGAAGGGATCTAATTTCAAGGAATTGGAGTGGCATGCGTACAATTTGTCCTTGATATTTTGAAAGCAGGTAGTAAGCTTTAGAATTAACCCACGTGACCAGCAGCTCTTGGTCTCAGGAATCGTACTACAGCTAGTATCATTTCGTTTTTAGCTGCAACAATCAGGGTAAGCTACCTCGGACTGGAGCGGCGATCCGTCGAGCAGCCCTCGGAAGGCCGCGAGGAAGGCTGCGTTGGCGCGCGCGAGGACGCCGCTCCCGATGGCGCGGAGCGACGGGAACAGGGCCGGGTCCACCTCGGCGTCCCCGAACGGCGGGCGGCCGGCGTCACCTCCCATCCAGTCTGCGGCGGACCAGGAGGGCGGGAAGGCGAAGGCGGCGCAGGGGTAAGGGTGGGACGCGTGGTGCACCTCGAAGGAGGCGGAGGGGGAGGGGGAGGCGGCGGAGGGGAGCTGGAAGGGAAAGAGAGCGCTGCGCAGTGGGCGACGAGCAGGCGGTCGTCGTCGGACAGCGACGCCACGCGCCGCGGCGGCGGGGAGTCCGTCGGCATCGGGACAGGTGGGGCCAGGAGTAGTGGAGCGCTTGGGAGGTGGACTGGGGGCCTGCAATCGGAGACCCGGAGGGACGAGGGAGGAAGAGCTGCGGCGCTGGGTTGACTTGTGGCCGCGCTGAGGAGCAAGAGCACAGCTAGTCGGCGAAGCAAGAAATGCTTTGGATGGCTTTCGGCTTGTGAAGCCGTGCGTGGGTGCAGGGCTGCAGCCTGCAGGACATGACATAGCAGCAGTACGATGCACTCGCATTCGGATTTCTTTGAACTTGACACGATTTCAAACCTCATACAACACGCTGGACACAACTGATGGAGTGAACCAAACTAACTGGAACGCTGAGCTCAATCTTCTCACATACCGCGGTGCAGTCACGAGACCAAAAACACTGCAAGGCACTGTCAACAGAACAGCGTGCAGGTAAATTTCTGGAGATCACTGAACCCAACTACCTCAGAAATATTTCCCCTTTTTTCTCATTTATGATCCTGTGTAGGATATACACATGTGTATTTTCTGCAACACGTTCCAAAAGAAAAGAAATAATAAAGACCAAGTTGCCCTCAATTTGTCCCCCTTTTACAAATTACACGAGGACCAACTCAGAAAAAGAACCTCATGTTCACAATGAACAGGGGAAGAGTACAATATCCTATCCATGAAAATCATCTTGTTCCAAAGCATCCAATGACAAATATATACCTCCCTGGAAGTAAAGTTCGTCCTGGGAGTATAATTTGTCTCACGTATCCTTCGGCTGCCACATAATTCTCAGTGAGATACCAAAGCAGGAGGGCCAAAATATCAGTAACAAATGGTGCAGGTCACGTAAAATAAGTATAAATCACAAGGTAATGACACTTGCCTCAAGATACTGGGACAGGCTAGATGAAGAATGGATAAGCCCTGTACCCAAATATGACAGTGCATACTCTTCTATATTCTCTAACCTGAATGTCAACATAGTTAGAACAATCTATGCATGGGCTATAATCTACGAGATACAAAAGCATTAAAAATCCGTAGAAAAATTTAGTCCTTCACAACTCATCAGAATTACCTCCCTCTCCCTCCCTCTGTTCAATTTCTAACATCATATCCATACAGATATACCGTGTAATTTCTATCCAGTTGTGAAAACTTACCAATTACTCTACATTTATCCAGATCATAGCCCCCCTCTCACCCCTTCCCTTTATATCACACCTCCGTGTGCCTTCAAAGGATGCTTAGTTAGTGCCTTAGCTTATGTCAGCTCTTCTTGCAGCCCATATGTCATGAATCATGATGCCATAGATCTAGAGTTTGACTTTTAAATTTAATCTTATTTGTTGCTGCAGTTTTTTACCTGCATATTAGGTTGACCCTAGTAATTATTATAGCTTTTATTCAAAACTCTAATGTCGTATTTTATTAAATTAAAAATATGAAATCTAGGTTTCGAGTTTAGACTACGCTCTTAATTATTACTTATTACAATGGCATAAACAGTCGCTTCAACTGCACCATGACATTCAATATGTCGAATTTTCTCTATCAAAGATTTATATGTGGACTAGTAATACATTTTTTGGGTAGAAAGTAGATGAAGCAATCTTTGTAGATATGTTACAATATTATGGTCAAAATACAAATATATCTAAATTTATTAATCCTACATAATTATTGCCGTGGAGTCTTCATAACTTCAAAATTGATTTTTAGTGCCATTAGTATGTCATTCAAGAAACATTTTCCCTGGTTGCTAAACCATATGAATATATATATGTATCACTCATGCATGTTTGAATACTTGGCCTAGATAGTGGCACATATCATGTATATTTATTTGAGATAATTATATACATATAGTGGTCTAGGTTGGTAATTTAGAAACATTGATAGGCGTGCTTTATGATTATTCATTTTTTTCAATGATAGGATATGTTGGTAATTTAGATGCATATTTGAAGGTTACTGTTATTTACTTTAATAATGGAAAATATGGGTAATTTAACTGCAAATTTAAAGGGTTACTTTGGATTATTTATTATAATGGAGAGATGTGTAATTTAGATGCAAATCTAGGGATTATTTCATATTAAAACATAGATGCAAATTTGTTGTTGGATGCATCCGATGTTTATGAGAATTTCTAGGATGTACCTTTATTTCTAATATGTATCATGTCCAATTAGTAAGAGTAAGATTGGTAGATTGCCCATGAAACCAATCCAAAGGTATTCAGATCACTACCAGATGAATAGAAGTTACCTGTAAAGATAATTTACCATGACACCCCCACTTTGTTGAATGCCCTTCTCAGATTGATCGGCCATCCAGTTTATTCTCTCAATCATCTGCCAAAATAGCATGCGTTGTTATGTGAAGCCATTAAACTGTGTTAAATAGCTAGTTCTCTGATATGATTAGGCCCAAAATTGACACATACAAAATATCATATAACAACTTAAATACATGGTTTTACAAAATTATTCATTTTTAAAATTTTCTGGTACAGGTAAGCCAAGCATAATTTCTGTTTCCAAACATGGCAAAACCACATCTTCAACTCAGCAGCACATTTAAAACTGATTTTGAAATAGTGGTTAACTTACCGCTCCATTTTGCAAATGAAAATTTGCAACAGCATCTAGAGCTTTTCCTCGCTTCTTCTCTCTGGTAAGATACCTAGACATAATAGGCAATAGCACAAACTATGAACTAATTCGTATTTTGAAATGTGCACATAAAGTGGAAATAGAATTGTTGCATACCTTGCACACAAACGCATAAGAGGCGATTTCAATGCTGCAGATAATTTCTCAGACTTCACCCACTGTCTTGATTTCAGTATATCTTGCAATAGTTCAATTCCTTGGTTTCCATCAGCTTGTTCACTGCAGCAACAGTAGCAACAAAGATGATCAAAGATCAATAAGCAACTTTTAGGTCTTTACTTCTTCATTATTCGCTGAACAGAAAGATATTCAGTTGATGGGTTGCAGAACAAATGCATGTTTTCCAAAGTTAAAAACATCCAAACTATCAGAAAATCGAATTACGAGGAGTTAATAGGTAGTTCCTCCGGTCACAAATACAAGTTCTTCTAAATTTGTCCAAAGTCAAACTTTCTAAATTTTGACTAGAAATAACCATAAAAATATATTATTTCAAATACATAGAATTATATATTATGTAAGTCTTTTCAATAATGAATGAGTAATGTTAACCTTGTGCTGTTCTGAACAAAAAGTTCTATACTGATTTAAAAAGTTTGACTTACTACAAGCCTAGATATACTTCTATCTGCAATCCGAGGAAGTACTTGCTTCCAAAAAAAGAAAGAAAATAACTTCGAAAAGTAAAGGTATAGGACAAGAACAGTGCTGGTTACAGATGAAGCTCAATGTCAGACATTTTCTCAGAATGGAACATACATGGCGTCATGAATCATTCTCTCTTCGTCAGGAAGAAGGATTGATTCTCTGAAAGTAGAACAAGCTCCTCCTAATGAATTCCTCTCTTCTGACTCCGTCTCTGATAATTTTATTTGGGAGGCCAGCTTAGCAAGAAGCCATTGCATGAAACCAGGGATTGGGCTAAGTGTTGCAAAAGTCTGCATGAAGTAACAAGAAGGATGCAATATTTGATGTATAATAAAGCAATAAACACAATGAGCATCTTAACACAAGCTTCGTAAGCCTGATAAATTATTTGCTATGTTAGTATTAAGTATTAACGCAAAACCAATCTGAAGGAAACAGCAAGTACTATGCTTTTATGCTTTTAAGAGAAACAATTAATGGGCACTCAAAGAAGAACAAAGCTATTGCTATCCAGTGATTTAGAATAGGAATAGAATGAAAATAAAAATGAAGATGTATGTGTTATGGCAGTAGTACTGGGCGGGTACTGTTCATGCGTGAACAGTACCACGGTTAGATTAGATTGAATATGATTAGTTAGGTAGGGAAGAGATAAGATAGATGCGGTTAGATATTTCTTATGGGTCAAGTAAGGGTCAAGTCAGTCCTCTCTGTAAAAGAGGGATTATTGTATCAGTTTAGAATCAAACAGAAAATAGATCATAAAGCACAGCTCAAAGCCTCCCGAGGGAGGGCAAGTCACTGATCTATCTGCTATTCATCTATCAATACTACCTCGCCAATCTAGCCATAACATCTTTGGTATCAGAACCTTCGATCATCTGACCTCATATTCAGAGCCATTTTTTCAACCCATCTACTGTTCACCCGCGGGTACTGTTCGCGCGTGAACAGTGCCGCGCCCATCCTAGAAACCCTAGCCGCCCCTCTCCAATCCCTTGCCAGATCAACAACCACCGCCGCGCTCCTTGCGCATCGCCACCACGCTGTCGTCACCTTCACTGCAGCCATGGACGACCAGCCTCTCTCCACCGCCGCCTTCCAGGCTGGTGTGGATAAGCTCCTCACTACCTTTGCGAAGTTCGACTCTATCTTCGTGGTGCTGCCATCCAGCACGCCGGCACCAGCGGCCTGCCTGTTGGATCCTTGTGCTGAGCTCCGGGCGTCCATCAACGAGATCCATGCGAGGCGCTATTCCATCGTCGTGCCTCTACCCGCGGCCTGCTCCTCGCCATCCGCGCCTCTGCTTGCAGTACCAGTGGCCCGTCGTATGGCCGCACCCGTCATGCGCCGCCGCCCATCGTGTGTGCCCGCGTGCGCCGGCGACCTTCGTTGTTTTCCGCTGCGGCACCCCGCCCGCTGGTCGCGATGCCGTCGCCGGGGCCGCGCCTCTGGCCTCCGCCCATCGGCACGCCGCCGCCAGCTGCCTGCTCGTCGCCGGCCGCGACCGCCTAGCCGTCGTCACACGCGGCCTCCAGATCGTCGACGTCGCACATCACAGGGGCATGGGATCCGCGGACGCCGTCCGCTCCCCGCTTTTTAGATCCGCCTGCCCCGCCAGCTTGCTCCGCCGGATCCGCGAGCGCCCACCGGCTAGCCGCACGCCAGCCCTTGGTTAGCCGCCAGCCTGTGGGCTCCCTGCCAAGTCGTCCTTGTTCGCCCTTGCGGACGCGAGGGGTACTGCAATGGGCCAAGTTATGGGCTAGCCTGGTCAGTCAAGCGGCCTGCTACGTCTTCCCACGTACAGTCCAAGTGAAGCTTCCTATGGGACTGTATCCATGGGACCCAGATGGCGCACGCCGTGTCCTCCCATGCCGAGAACCACCATGGTCTTCTGTTCTGCTCGGGTCAAGTTTTGGTGCCTTCTCCAACGGTGTTGCACGGTGCTACTACAACAAAATTCAGGGCCTCAAGCTTTGAGCACTACCAGCTTGAGGACGAGCTGTCTTCGAGGGGTGGTGAAGTGTTATGGCAGTAGTACTGGGCGGGTAGTGTTCACAGATCTATCTGCTATTCATCTATCAATACTACCTCGCCAATCTAGCCATAACAGTATGTTTAACAGTGATGATTAATGTTGGATACTATAAGTGGTACCTGTACTGATGGCATATCTCTTCTCAACATGTCAATCACACGCTTGAGAAGAAACTTCCCCAGATTAATACCTGATAAGCCAGGCTGACAATATCAATAGATGATTAGTCCTAGGCACCAGTTTGTTGGTCATCTAGTGCTTGTAACAGAACTGTACTTGTTATTAATCTTTAGCAACTTTGTTTACCTGGGTTGATGATATTGAGTAAAACAATGCACAGGTGGCTTCAGATTCAGGAGTCGGGGGATCATCCCACAAGACCTCCTAGCATGAAAAAAGAAGAGCATAAGGTGTCGCAGAGTAGAATACCCATTTAATCTATATGACAACCTTTAATAACCTGTATAGATGCGGCCATGTCTTTGAGTAAAGCAACTTCAATGAAAATCAGGGGCTCCCCTAAGGATACAAAAAGATGCCAAAAAAGAATGTAAGAGCAGTCAAAGAGTCAACTGCAGGAACTAGCGCAGACAGCTTGAGTGCTGTAATTTACATTTTAACCACTAACTGTACAGATATTGACATACATTGATTCCGTCCTTATGGAAACTTAATGCATTTTTAGGTGATGAAAAAATTTTCATGTAAAGAAAATGGTGACTTATAAAGCTAGATATCTGCATCAGGTTCGGCACATTAGCAGAGTTACTTAGAAGACTATATTCATTTGTAGCATCACCAGTAGCTGTAGGCAGTAATACTCTTGAAGTGCAGAAACCCACAATTAGCGATCAAAGCACTCAATCCTACCTGGTATTGCTGGATGGAAGTACCCAAAGCAGCGGCGGCCAACACCCAATCTTCTCTTCAAGTCTATCAGATTCCTGATTGGATGCACTGCCTAAATAATGAGCTCAAAAACATCAGCTGGAAGAACGCCACAATAACAATTCAAGCTGCACCAAATCAGATAAGCAGGGAGCCGGCCACAAACTTCATATGCCACAATCTTCTCTAGCAAGGAGGCAGGATCATCCCAGGTTATCTGGTGGAGCGTCAGTGCCGCAGGACTGAGCCAAGTCACCAGCTTCTCCTTCAAGTACGAGTCCAGAGCTCGCAGCGCTGGGGCGTTCTCGTCCCTGCATTGCAAAATTGGAATAGCCCAGGCACATTAAATCCCCAAGTTTCTCGTACCGGAAACAGCAAACCATGGCAATGGCAACGTTAATTGTAATCAATCTCACCCCAGCAAGGCGAGGAGGTCGGCACGGAGCACGGCGAGGAGCTTCAGCCCGCCTGGCTGCGCGTTCATGGCCTCGAGGAACCCGGCGTACCGGGGCCGGAGGGCGTCCCGGAGGCCCCGCTCCATGCGGTACAACGCCGAAGCGGCGCCCTCCTTCACCTCCTCCGCCTCCGCGTGACCCCCGCCCGACGCCGCGGCGGAGGCGACGCTCATATACTGCCTCATGAGGTCCCGGACACGTGCGCGGGGCACGTCGTACTCGGTGGCGAGGGAGCAGAGAATCTCGCGGCGCCCGACGCGGTCGAGGGAGCGGTACCCATCGGAGAAGCTGTCGAGCGCCGCGGGGGCCGGGGAAGCGGTGGAGGCGGACGCGTGGAGCCAGTGGCGGACGGTAGCCGCGGGCGTGGCGGCGGGGTCGGGGTCGGGGCCGGTGCGCGGAGGTGGAGGGGACGGGTGCGGCGGCGGGGTGGGGATGGGGTCGGACTGCATGCGGGCGCGGAGGAGGACGGCGAGCGTCTTGGGGGTGTGGTTCCTGGTCATGTGACGCGGTCGTTGTCGCCACCGGCGAGGCGGCCGAAGGCGGACTGGCGGAGGCAGGGAGGGACGGAGGGTGGGCAGTTGCGGCCACGCGGCCGGTGGCGCGGTGGCGGTGCCAACTCTGCGGTTGCGTTCGGTCGGTGAAGCGTCACCGCGTCCTTGAGTCAACAGTAATTGGATCGGAGGGTTTTGAAATATGATTATAGCTCAACGGCGTAAAAGTACCGAATTTAATTTTGAGTGATAGGTACAGGAACCTTTAGGTTCGGCCTAATTTGGTATAGATTAAAACCAAACCACTAATATTTCGTTTGGGTTTGAGATATACCATTGTCTACGAGAGACCACCTGCGGTGTACGTAGCTCTGTATTCATAAAACCGCCACTCTCTAACTCTCTATGACACGTGGGCCCACCTGTCATACTTTTCTTCTTTCTCCCGCCACCGCCAGCCCCACCCCTGCCTTCCCTGCGCGAGTCCGCTGCCACTGCCCTACCTTTCACACGGCCCATGTCATCTCTTTCTTCTTCCTCCCGCCGTCGCCAGCTCCACCCCTCCCGTCCATCTTCGGCGGCGTCGCGGAGGGGGGCAGCGGCCAGCGACAGCGCGGAGAGGAGGCGGGCAGCGGCCAGCGGCCAGCGACAACGTGTGTGGGAGGCGAAATAGCGGCAAACGGGCATGCGGGGGAGGGAGGCAAGGCGGCGCGCGCGGGGCGCGTGCGCGAGAGGAGGCAAGGGGTGGAGCTGGCGGCGACGGAAGGAAGAAGAAAAGTATGACATGTGGGGCCCACACATCATAGAGAGATAGAGAGTGGCAGTTTTGTGAATATGGAGCTACGTACACTGCAGGTGGGGCTAAACGGGTCAAATAGGTAGACAATGGCATATCTCAAACCCAGGCGAAATACCAGTGGTCTGGTTCATGTATTCCAAATTGTAATAGTATACTTCAAAACCAAAAAAATTATAATAGATTCAATCTAATTAACCCTAAAAAACAGTCATTAGTAGTCGATCGATTTTTTTTTATAAAATGCACTCGAAGTTAGCATGCTGTGTCACTTAGATCCTCGATGTTTGAAAATCTTGAGTGCAGGTATAGCAAGTTGGCATACTGTATCACCTAGGTCTCCAAAGTTGGTTGTTGCATCATCTAGAGCTAAACAGATACAATCCCGACCCATTAAACCTACGCGGCAATGCCACGCGGTTCGTGGTAGGCTCCACTGCTGCCTGGGTCCACGTGTCAGCCCTTTCCCTCTCTCCCTTTCCGCTCCTGCCCTTGCTCCGCCCCACCGCCTCGGCCACCGACAACCCCGCCTCCTACCCGGTCACCGCGCCTTGCGCCACATGAGTCGCTAGTCGCCGCACCCCGCTCCGAGCCCGCCACCCGGCGATGCGGCGTGCCACGCTCCCGTATGTCTTCATCGGCGGCCGTCACCTCGGCAGTGTCGATGAGGTATGACTCTTCCATGAGACCATCACATACCACGGCGCCGGCACCCTGTCTCCGTCCGCTCCAAGGGTGGTGCTCCTGAGCGGCGAGATGAGGCGGTAGTCCAGCTCGCATCGCTCGCACCGGGGCTGTTGAGGATGGCCAAGTTCGGTGCTGCCGGACGGAGGAAAGTGCAGTGATGCTACTTCGGCACACGGAGACTGGGGACGAGATGGCGACGTAGGCGCTCCTGGTAGCGGTGTTGCTCTGGCACATCGTGATTGGGACGAGGCGGCGCGGGGGACGCTCCTGCTCCTTAGCCTGGACAGTGATGACACGCACGTCGAGCTTGTGACGGACAACTGCTGTGAGAAGAAACGAGTGTAAAGTGTCTATTCATCTGTGTTTGTGAGCGAAATGGAGAGTGTGCCTCAAAACAAAGAAGTTCACGTGCACGGTGTTAAAAATCAAAAGACTTGTCAATTGACTGGCTTGCGTGATAAATATTGAAATCTCTCGTGTTTAGGTTACATGGGATACTAATAATCTAGATAACGCACATTAAAGAAAGATAGAAGTAAATAGTAGTATATTGTCTCTTCAAACACAAAATCCAAAAGTTAGAATGGGGTGGTGTTTGGTGTTTTATGAGATAACGTTATGCGATTTCTTATTATTATTATCTCTACGAAACCAAACACAAATATCCCCAATTTTCTCTCGCCCGACCGCGCGCGCCGCCGGACTAATCTCCGACGAGGTCGTCACCGCTGCAAGAGCACAGGTACTCCTCCCTCCCGATCTGCTGCCTCCTCCTCAAATCCCCTTCTCTTCTCGTGCTATCCAGATCGAGATCGAGAGGGACGCGTGCGTCCTCGCCCGACCCCGCACCAATCTCCGCCGCCTCGTTCCGCACTGACGCCCGCCGTCTCGATCCGCGCCGGCGCCCGCCCGTGGCCCGTCTCGACCCGCGCCGTCGCTCGCCGCTCGCCACCTCAGTCCGCGGCGCCGCCCGTTGCCGTACCGTTCCACTCCGCCGCTCGCCGCCTGAGCCCGCGTCGACGCCCACCACATCTTTCCCCTCGCCACCGGCCCTTGAGGTCAAGCCGCTTCGTCGCCCGCCGCCGTCAGCCCCATTCACAAGAAGACGAGGTAGTGGATGACACGTGGGGCCCACGCGTCATAGACTTGAGAGAAAGAAGAATCAGGGGCAAAATGGGGAATTCACTGGATCTGGTATTTAAGAGGAAAAGGAAAATATGAAAAAGGGTGAGAATTCCTCTAAAAACGGAAGAATTCACATCCCCGGTATCAAATATTGAAAGGCCAACGAATTAGAATTAGATGCCAAACTTGCGAACTCGGTGGCAAATTTTCTCAACGCGGCTCGCCTTTTCTTCCTCCCGCTTCCCTCTGCCGTTCCCCGCCCCGCTCTCGCCACCCCCACCCTGCCTCGCCCTTGCCGGTTGCGCGCACGGCCGGCCTCTCCCTCACCGGCGGACGCGGCGCGGCGGCCGAATATAGAGACGGGGACGGGCTCGCTGTTTCTTCTTCTTCCCCAGCTCCGTCGTGGCTCGTCGTCCTGGGGGGGAAACAAATATATCGCCAAGGCAAGCAACGCAGCCGACTAATCGAATCCCCAGCACTGCAGATCCATCCATCCCGCAAGGATGCTAGGAAAGGGAGACCATCACCAGCCCCAGGAGGAGGAGGAGGATACCGGAGGCGTCGTCAAGCTCATCAGCGCCGAGGGCTTCGAATTCGTCGTCGACAAGAAGGCCGCCATGGTCTCCAACACACTGCGCAACATGCTCACATCGCCAGGTAGTCTGGACTCTTTGTTTTTTTTTAATTCGATTTGCTTCCTCCCCCATCACGTATCCATGTCACGTCCATGATGGATATGGCCCGATCGATGCAGGTGGCTTCTCCGAGGCTCGCCAGGGCGAGGTCCGCTTCCCGGAGATCCCCACCCACATCCTCGAGAAGATCTGCCAGTACTTCTACTGGTCGCTCCATTACTCCAGGTTGCTTCCTCGCTTACTAGAATTGATATATAGTGCATCCGCTTTGCCTCACCCAGCTTTCAACCAGCCGCTTTTCCGATCGACAGTTTTCTTAACAAAGATACAATCTGTGCCAATGTTCTTTTTACCATCTGTGCTATGCAGTATTCTGTGTTTCAGCTTTTCCATTTGTATGCACCACGTTATTTTTGCAAACTGTGTTCCTGCTCTCCACAGTTGGGTTTAGGGTCAAACAAGCTTTTGCATCTGATCTAGTGAGAAGCAGCAACTTGTATCATTCTCTGGCTCCTAAACCTGCCGATGTGGAGGGTTTGGACAAACCCAAGCTTGCCCACACCTGAACCCATATATCACTTGCCCATTCTTCACCCTCACCAATTTCACCCATGCCCATTTGCCCAAATCCACTGGATAAATGGTGAAGTAATGGATAAAGGGGAAGCTTTGGACAAGTATGCAGGGCTGAGGAGAGGTTTGGGCATGAACCACTGCAGGGAGCTGCACTTTACGACGACTCGATTAGCCCGCCACTGTTGGCCTCCACACTGAAGCGTCAGGATCTTCCTATGTCCCTTGTCTGCGTGAAGCTTTACAGTCCGCACCAAACTGCAGGAAACACAACCTCCTTGATTTATTGACATTTCATCGAGAAGCAGTTGTGCTCTCCGAAAGCAAACAAGAACCTCCTTGATGGATTCGCTCCAAAAGCAGATGAGAAGATGAGAACCTCCTTGATTGATTCGCTCCAAAAGCAGATGAGAAGATGAGAACCTCGTCGATTGGGGGAGCTGTGGCGATGGGAGATCAGGTACATCTCGTGCTGGCAGGGGAGCCAGTTCCCTCGGTGGCTCCGGCCCAGAGAAGAGGGTAGTGGTGGAATCAAACTGCAAAGGGTAGGAGGCTGATGGGAGGGACTGACGGAGTCTATTCCCGCCATCACTTGCTCGCTGCTTCGTCGAGCACAGCTGAGCAGCCGGCGATGCTAGTTCAGGCCTCATGAAGAATAGGAGGGTTTGGATAGCATGTATCCCTGATCACTGTAATAGTTATCTCCTTTATGCCATTGTTCAGTGATCAAAAGTCAAAACACAGGAAGAACCAGAATTTGAACTTTTTCCTTCTAACTATCACAACACAGTACTTATATTTGGCTTTTAGAATATTATTCTATATTGCTGGCTAATGGTGCAAGAAGTGCTTAGTGTTTACATCCAATTTACAATTTTACATTGATTAGCAAGCTCAGTATACTAGTATTTGGCCATGATTTAGGCTACCAACCAAACACGCCCTGCATGACACTGAGAATGCAATCTTGGTGTGTCCTGTCTGGTGGACCTCTTCAGTCAAGAGTCGCAAGGGTGACCTAAGTTGCATTTGAAAAGATCCTCTAGCTTAAGGGAATTTGTGCTTCCTTCGGATCACTTGGCACTTTAGTTTTTCTATATGAAAAGGAGGTGTATGGTCCAGGTGTTGCTAGTTAGTTTTGGTGCCAGGGAGTCAGACATGGACAATAGGTGTGGCACTAGATTGCATGCAACACTTGCGAAAAAGGAAAAACCAAAACTAAAGCTTGAGGTTGCATATTGAGATAACATGTACGCACTATGTATTTTAATTGTTCCCTGGGTGGTTGGTGGTGGTGTAAGGAATCAGACGGCTCACTACCCTGAACTCAATTGGTGGGCCGGCCATATATTATTATGACAGTCGAAGTAAAAATTCCTTGTTGTAATTCTGGCGTGCATGTTGTTTTTGTGTTTCCCTCCAATTAGCAGAGCAGACATTAGTTAATGGTCTGACAGTGCGTTGCCTTGTACAGAAAACTTTGAAGGGAACAGTAGACGTTCATATGCCATGCCTAGTCCTTGTTACCATTGAAATGCTAACCAAAACTTTGAAAGTTATTATTAGAATGTTGCAGCTGATGATGGGAGGGCAGTACGCTTGGGTTGTTGGTTAGCTGACTGAATCTGTGAATCTGGTTTGGTTGTGCAGTGGGAAGGAGACGACGGAGTTTCCGATCGAACCTGAGATAACCCTGGAGCTGATGATGGCCGCAAACTACCTGGACACTTGACGACCTTGTGCGAGCGTTTTATGAAAGGATGAAGCAATGGACACTACTGAATCCTTGTGCGAGCGTTTTATGAAAGAATGAAGCAGTGGACACTACTGAATCCGTGTCTCTCTCTCCCTCCGCCCATTGCTTATACGGAGTATTATATGTATCCAGCATCATGATCCACCGTCTGGGGACGTTTGACGCTTGTTTTTGGTAGATCTGATCCGGTGTAGCCTAGTGGGCACCCATTACAGATTAAACTACTCCAAATGCGGGAGCTCGCAGCAAAAACAAAGCGTGTCTAGAAGATTATCATACAGGTACAGAAGTACAGAACTGACATCGCATTCACAGAAATATGCTGCCGCATTATCAAGCCACATGCTATCTAGAGTCTTTAATAGTTCGGGAGGGAGACACAATGAGGTGCACAAAGTGTGTTCACGACGAAAACGAGGACAAACTTTACAGGCATGTCATCTGTGAATTGGTGCGCTGAATTTTTGGAGCCTTGAACGTTTCTGGATGATCAACATCAGTACAAAACCATCCAAGGAACTAACCTGACCAGCCCCTAATGGCACTAGTGTTGGATGCAATTACTTGGTGCAAGAATCTGAATGATTTATTAAGCAACGTGCGAGACAACTCCTTGCAGGCTAGCACCATGCAAGTTGCATAAATCCTAATTTCCTACGAGAACAGCCTACGAGGACGTGGAGATATCTACCTAGTCGTCAAGGACACCTCGTTTATCATTGGAAGGGCATTAAATCCTATAATACTCCATTCGTTCTTTTGTATTTGATGTGTTTGATTTTTTAACTTTAATCATTTATCTTAATAAAAAATTTAAGCAAATATATAAAAACTCAAGTCATATTCAAATTATACTTAATGATAAAATAATGACAACAAAATAAATGATAAGTAATGAAAAATTTGAATAAGCCGAAGTATCAAAGTTTGTAAAAAAAACAACCACGTCAAATAAAAAAGAACGGAAGGGAGTATAATATATCTAAAAAAACATAATCACTTGAGCCACGTTGATACCAAATCACAAGTAATATGACCTACTGTAGCTATTAAGGGGCACGCCATTTGGTACTAAAGGCCATTAAATCCTGTAAAACAGTCGTGCCAAGTCGATAACAAATCACAATTAACATGACCAATTGAACTATGAGTGGTTTGCAAAAGTTCAAAATAGTACTGAAACATTCTTCGTGTTCATAGGTCATAAATACATAAAGCTTTTGATTTGTTGTGCTTTTTTAGTTTTATGAGCTATGATCACTATTTATATGTATGCCCAAAATCAAATTGCTTCAAGCTAACCAAATTTATATGAAAAATATATCGATATATTTTTGCAGCAAGTTAGTATTATCAGACCGATCATGAAATATATTATATATTGTATTTATTTGTTGACCTAGATGTGAATACTTTTTGGTCAAGACATCAAGAATTGGCTGAAGATTAGAAGGAAAAAGATCAAAAGAAGGAAAAAATTGTAAAGACTAGGTAGTCCTCTTAGTTTGGAATCCAACAAAACATACAATTTTCTCAAGATGGACTAAGAGGCATGAGAAAAAATCTCAGCCAGAACTTAGAGGTGGGCAAAATATAACCGAAATCGATTGACCGAACCGACGGTTAAATTGGTTAACGGTTAATTCCGCGGTTAAAATTTTTTTCATATCGTTTAACCGCTCATTATTTTTTGTTTTGATGTGGCATTAACCGATTTAACTGAACTAGCAAGTTATGTGTAATATCTATGTATTTTATGTGTTAAATATAAGTGTAATTACGTGAGATATCAAGACTTCCAAGTCTTCATACTTAACATATCTAAATGAGACTATATTTATTGTTTTTTCTAGCTTTCGAAGCTTGTTTTAGTAGCTAGTAGCTTATAGCTAATGTCATAATGTTATTCTAATTTGCTTGCTGTTGATGTATAATACATATTTTGGTTAACCACAAAACCGAATCGATTTAACCGCAACCGAATTTATGCGGTTAAAAGATTTCTAGCTATAATTTTGGTTAAGAGTTTCTTATAATCGAAATACTTCAAAACCGAATTAACCGAACCGTTTTAACCCCACTAACCGAACACCCAGCCCTACCAAAACTATCCGCTAAGGCCATCAGACAAGCAACGAACAACTAGGATGGGTGTGTTCAATAGCTAGGAGCCTAGGAGGACGTAGACATCGTCGAAACAGACCTCAAAGATATCCCCTCAGGTCTTGTTCGGTTAACATAGAATCCAAGAGAATTGGGAGGTATTTGATGATATTTTAATTTACAAGTGATTCAATCCCCCTCAATACCACTCAATTCTCTTGGATTTTTCCCTAACCGAACAACGTGTGGAGGCACAATGGGACAGCGACGTATCCCGTCGCCTACGAAGGATGACTCTGGTGATCTCTGGAAGAACGCGGTCTTCTAGTCTGAGTGTAGTTGTAGATCTATTAGTGTACTCGTGGTGTAAGTGAGGTGTGCATGTGTAGTGGTGGTGTGTGTTCTGTACATGAGCAGATACTAATTAACCGAACCAGGCCTAAATAATTTTAAGTTTGGAAAAACGAAAAGCTCATAATCATGATAGTAGAGGAAGACAATATCATTTTTTTTATTTAAGGGGATGTGGGACTTGCTTGTTGGGCCGTGGGCCTGTTCGGCCAGCGGGCTGCCGTTGGCTGTGGCGGCAGCTGCGATGGAGTTCAGCTTTTTCTACAGTAGATCATAATGGCCAGATGCTGCAGCAACAGCAGAAGCAAGCCGTAATAAGCCAACAAGCCTAGCTGAAAAGCTATTCCAGCCCAGTGAAATATATAGTAGGCCCAGCCCAAATGAAAGGAATCCGAAGCCATATATGGTATATGGGCATGACGAGCTAGTGCGGACCAACCGCGATTGATTTATGAACGGGATTTCTATTTATCGAAGGCGTCTAGAATAATCATGCAAAATTCATTTCTTCAGATCATACATGGGCACAATGAACAAAGTGACATTCCGAAACGACCGGGAAGATAATAAAAGATACGATCAGCTCACGAACAAAAAGACAAAGAAACACAAAACAAATGTAATTGTCTATATGTATTTACTGTTGTCCAGTAAACCAATATATGTTACATTTTTTCAGTTCTGAGACTCCTAGATTAAACACACAGGTCCTCCTTATTGTTCGACTATATATGATTCCTGTTCCTTGTTTCACTAGTCAAAACTCTCTCTTTCTTTATCTTTCTCTCATATTAACATTTCAAAAAAATTAATAACTATATGGAAGCAAGTAATAATAATCAAGCTTTCGTCGAGAAAGAAAAAAGAATTCCCCCCACCACAAGTGCGCGCCGCCACCGCCTTTTTTTTTTATCTACAGTCCGCCGCCTCGTCAGCCGTGCCCCTCCGGCACCCGCCGTCCGCCGCCTCCGTGGCCAGTCGGTGCAGCCTGGCGAAGACGCCGACCATGGGCGCGGTGTTGTAGGTGCATGCCTCGGTCTGCATGTAGTTCCCGCGGTCGTCCCGGAACTCGTCCCTGCCGTTGGGCCCGCCGACGATGGCGCCGGCGAGGACGTTGGGGTTGGCCCGGCCCCGGCCGAACCAGTCGTCGAACCCCTGCATGCAGCCGATGAAGCGGCTGTTGGCCTTGTGCGCGACGATGGAGGCGCCGCGGTGGTGCACGCGGACGGGGTACCGGCGCCCGTAGCCGACCATGTAGCTGAGCCGCAGCGGGTTGCGGCCGAGGATGTAGTCGGCCTGCGAGCGCGCGAGCGCCTGAAGGTCGGACGGCGCGGCGGCGCCGGCGGGGCAGCGGAGGAGGCCGGAGGCGGAGGAGAGGTAGCGGGAGTAGGCGGTGAGGAGGAAGGCGGCGCTGGAGACGTACTGGAGGTTGTTCCACTGGCGCACGTACAGCATCCCGCCGGGGCTCCGCTCCACGTCCACGTTGCCGCTGCCGTTGCCGCCGTTCCGGCCCAGGCACGCGCACAGGTAGTGCTCCGCCTTCGCCTTGTACTGCTCCAGCACCGCGCGGTGCCGCAGGGCCCCCGGATCGCCCTCCAGCAGCAGCTGCAATCGTCAATTAGAGATGATGATGATGCAGCAAAGATGTCATCATGTCAAAGTTTTTTTCTTGCCATGCAGCAAAAAAAAAGAAAGTAGGTCATCACCGTTGTCAGGGGGGAGCATGCAGCAAGACACTGCTGCTGCCCATACTACTGTACGTGCGAACAGTATTAGGGGACATGATGAATGGCACATCAATGGGCTGGCTAGCTAGCTAGAGCACCTGAGCTAGGGACACCCACCGACAGCGTAATCCCCGACAAGCGACCGATCTTTAGTTTATGATGCAGGAAGGAATTAATCGTGATATATGGAGGCATTGATTGATCTTGTTAAAGGACCGAATCGAAACACATCAAATTCTTGCAGTAGTGCCTCATCAGACTGCTGCTGCGTAAACTTGAATTTTGAAATGGCAGATCGATCGAGAAGAGGTACAGCAGCAGTAGCATGAGCAATCAAACAACAAGATTGCGATCCAGCTCTACAAATTAATTCCGGTCGAACAGGCGAACCGAGATCCACGCATGCACGACACGAGACGATCTCTCAACTACGGCGCGCGGCGGGGCTCACTGGTCACTGCTGTCGGTGCGCGGCCACGTGCACGGTGGAGTCACCAGCTGGTCCGCTGCCGTCGCTTTCCGCGCATAAAGGAATGCTGTATGCCGGGCAGCGAGTCACCGAGAAGACGACTTCACTGACTCGTGCAATCCACAGAATGCCCCGAATAAGGGCGACGCACGCTGCTCACTGCCCGACGGGCAACGGGCGGCAGCGGCCACGTCGCTAGCCCGACCTTAATCGCGATCCCAGCAGCTGTTGCCCCAAATTAAATGAATGCAAGCTTGGGATACTAAATGCGAGATGCACAGATTTTTAATCTTTTAGCACAGTAATACTCATCGGAAGATCACATTTGTGAATGTAAATCTTAAGAAAATTAAAACAAATCTTTCGTTCAAAGGGAAAAAAAAATGCTGCTGTCAGTTAGTAAACTTTTGTGAGCGTTATACGCTCCTCGGAAAATGTTTTCCCGGTTGAATTTATTTAGACAAATCACTAGTACAGGTCAATAGACATACTATATGATACGAAACCCTACATCGATCCAACAAACCCTGGATCCCTGACTGATAGCCGATAGGGCTACGGAAGCTTCTTTCTTTGCCAGAAAAAATATAGTGCCTATTGGGCACACGTACGTCAAGACTCTCCGCAGATAAATGTGGACGTCACTACCAGCTGAACGCGCGAAAATAAAGGCGCATGCATGGTTGACAGGGAGATCATCAGCCATCTGCCTAGCTGTATGCCATGATCTGCAACTCACTTTCAGAAACAACTGGATATTTTGTTTCGTTTCTTGCCCTTCTGGACACCACCGGTTTGTATGTGTACATGTGGGAGTTGACACGCACGGAAGCAGGAAAACCTACGCTAAAGCCTTAAAGGATGCTGTTTTAGCCCAACAACCACTTCGATTGCGACGTTTGCTTGGACCCTTCTATTCCGATCCATGCGTGCATCATGGCGGATAATTTGTGATCAATGAGTGCTACCCGCCGGGGAATGAGGCGTTCTGCTTGCAAATGAATCCTAGAGTAAGAGTACTATTCCTCACGCCTCTTGAGTTGTTTCTTCACGGCATTTAACAGGTACCGAACATTTCAGCTATATACGGGCAGCTGTCGTCAGAGCAGATGTGCAAGAACTGGTTCTTATGATGAGCGTCCAGTTTCACACACTATCGCTCAAGACCTCAAGTTAAGACGGGGGAAACACGGAGTAGGTATTTATTGCTTTTCTTGCATATTATTGGTCAAGTCTAGGCTAAAACGTCAACATCTGGTCTTGTCAGTTCTTTTTTTGAAACGTCAATATCTAGAGCACAAGTTGGTCACAATGATAGCATGCCAAGAAATGCTAAGCATATATATAAAATAGTGCATATGACTAGTTCACTATAGACATACACGTCTCTGTGGTTTGTAGTTCAGTGGATGTACCAACTCATTGCTCCCACCATGAATCCTAGGTTAAACCCTCCGTAGGAGCAAATTTAAACATGGTTGTTGAGAATGGGGTGGTCTGTTCCCCACAAGTCAAGAGTTTGTATTTTAAAGGATATGTATAAATCAATTTACTACTACCAAATTGGCACCAGATGCCTGGTCGCAGTACTTTGCCACGCAACACCTTCCAGTTTCATTGTTCGACAGTACGCAGATGAGGTAATTGAATCTTGCATGTTCCGTACGTAAGATGAGACACGGTATTACTGTAGGTTTTTCTTCTCTTGACCAGAAGCGCTACGTAACGTACGTTGGGATCTTCGAAATTAAAGCTTCAACTTGTGGCGCATGCAGTATATGCGTATGACGTGCTCCTAGCCGGTATCGAGAAGCACTAGTAGACGGATGATCACTACAGTACTGATGGGCTGCATGCTAGCTGCACCGCTAGCTGTACGGCCGTACGTGAAGACGATCGAAGCTGTGCGTACGGTGACCGCAAAGGAAACAAACAAACAAACAAACAAGCGCACAGGGACGTAGCACTGTACGCAGTAGCCTATCATCAGCACCCACCAGCACCAGTTTATTCCCCGGTCCCGGCCTCGTCACGACAGTGAAACAGAAAAGGCGACACGAGGCCAGCCGTCCAAGTCGGACGATCGACATGGACCCGTCGCGACATGTGGAATTCCTTGGGCCGGCGTGTAGACCCCTCGGCCGCGTCGGCCTCGGCCATGCCCGTGCCCTCGTTGTCCCGCCGGGCGGGCCGCCGCCCATCGCGCAGGATCGGCCACGGCGTGATCGTCTCGGCCGCCGGCACGCCGAGACGCGCAGATATATAAATGGGCAGGCGGCACGCCGAGGATCGGAGAGCAGACGACCGTGTCTGGTCTAAGCAACGTATCGTCAGCTTCCGTCCGGCCGGATCCGGACTAGGCGAGCGTCGAGCATTGGACTTCGAGCCCCCACCCCCACCCAGCACCCAACCACCCCGGCCGGACGTGCCATTTTTGGCGGCGTGATCCCGGGAGTGTCTGCGGTCGTCTATTCTGGCCTCGACCGGCAGACACCCAACAGCAGGCTGGCGCTACCTGCCACAAGAGGAGCAACGTACCACGCACTACTCTGTCCCGTCCGCGCCCCTGGACCTGGAGTGGAGACTGGAGCGGAGGAAAACACGCGACGTACGCATGCCGCTCCGACGCGGTGACCTGGCCACCTGGGTCAGCCGGCGCCGGCGGCAGCTAGCGCGGCGGGCACGTCAACGGCGCGGAGGCCACGTGCCGGTGCATGCGACAGGCGAGACCTTACACTGTACTGGTAGTGCTTGACAGCTGGCTTAGAGGTTCTGAGGTGACTGACTGTGTCCCGGTGACACTGTGACAGCGAGTGATGAGCCCGGCCGGCCGGTCCCGTGGCTCTTGGGGCGGCGTCGTCCCCGACCGACCCTGGTGACGACCCAGCAGAAGAATGCGCGCGCAGATGGCATGGCCGCGTGGGCAGGTGCAAGGAAAGCCCTCTAGATCGCGACTTCTCTGCGTGCGTATACTTGTGGTCCATTGGAATGGTTGCATAACGGGATCCGCGCGCGCACGGCACCACCTGGGATGGGAGCTCCCTCGCTCGTAGGATGTCTGGGGGCACATGCCATGTTGCTGCTGCCGTGCGCATCGAGGGAAAGAGCCGAGATTCGTTTCCCCGGTTGGCTTTAATTTGCACCCCCTCCAAAAGAGGATTTATATTCTGTCCTTTGACGGGGTACTCTGATAATAAGTACATTATTACAGTATATTTTTTTTTACAGCTGGAGGACTTTGTCAAGAGCCGGGTGGTGATGATGATGGTGTCATGCTCATGCATGCCTTGGAAGCGAAGTCTGCACCTCCCCTCTCCGCCCTCTACCCGATCGAGTTTAAGCTTATCGATTGCTTGACGGGGTACCGCGACGACCGTTTTAGTCAGCTCATTAGCCCGCCCCGCCCCGGCCGGGAGGGAGGGAAGGGACCCCTACCCTACGCAGCGAGCAGGCGAACCCCGACGCGGACACATCTGGAAAAACACAAGCACACGGCCGCCGCAGCTTTCAGCACCAGCAAAGCCCCCCCGTCATCTCCCGATCAGCAGCAGCAGGTGCCATGCCCAGCCATGTGGCCGGCCGGATCAGCTACGCAGGAGGCCCCCCGGAAAAGCGGGCTGGCTTGGCGGAGGTGTTCCGGCTTCGTTTGGAGCCGTGTTCCCTAATCCCTGGTCCGCGCGCGCGTCGCCGTCGCCGTCACAGCGCCCCCGACCCAGCAACAGTCCCGTGGACGGGCACGGTTTGGTTTTCTCCGCTGATTTTTCGGGGTCGGTACGCGGTTCTCGGCTTCTCCTACCTGGGCACGAAATTGTAGGCGGCTCAACGCAGCCGGGGCGCGTGGATCCTTTCCCTACGACGGCACTGCCTACGGCTATTACGGGGGGGTGTTTCTTTTCTTTCGGGGGACAGGAAAGTATAGCGCCATGTGGTGGCATTAACATCGCCTTATTGCCACCCACGAACCGAGCCATCGTGTCGTCGTCGACCCTGCTGAAATCGAAAAGGGACGGCCCCAGGTCAGGTGAAAACCACCTACCAGTGGTGGCAGCGGCAGTGGCAGGTTAATCTACAGTACGATCTACTAGGCGTGGTGTGTGGTCGTCGCTAGCGCAGTAAATATATACATAGATAGGTTTTGTGCTCCGCCGTGCGTGATCCGTGGGGGAGGGATTGCACGGCTTTGCTAGCCAGGACGAGGTAAGAGGGCATTTGCAGCACTTGGTTGCACGGCTCACCCACCGGGACCCAACTCAATTTAGAACCTGCACTATACGCATCCGCCGGGGGGGGGTGGGTGGTGACCAGCTATTAAGCCACCAGGGCGGTTTATTAATAGTTTGCAGGGGGTCTTTGTGCCCTGCTGCTCTCTAGGGATTCGTTCATCGGAGCATGTACTGCGCTTCACGTAAGTAATAAGAATCGTTCCAAGCAAGGGGTGGACACGAAACGTACGTACGTAGACTTGTAATTTTTTAGGAGTACAGAAAAAAAAAGGAAATGATTTTGAAACATGAAAGGTAACAACAGAGGGTCGAAATTCTCTAGTCTTTTGAGGGCACCCAAGGTAATTAACAATTGGGAAAGCAAGCAGAGAGGTTGACGTGAGGGGGTAGGATAGGAGAGCCTTGGCCTTTCCGAGCCCCACCTTTCTACTGTACGTATTCCTAACAGGGTGAAAAAAAAGCGGGGGGCGACAGTACGTTACGTACCCAGTCGGAGCGGACATCAACCGTTTTAATTTTTAGTTTCACGCGATGACAGAAATTCTACCGTCCGTTTGCGTCTTCACCTCACCAGTTTTTTTTTTTAAAGAAAAAGAAACGACAGTGGCAGCAGAGAGGGAGGGGAAATAAACGCTCGTTGACAGAGGATCGGATTCATCGTCACGGAATCGATCGATTCCAAAACACCCAACCAAGTGGCGTGGCGTGGCGATTAGGGGAGAGGAGGCGAGTAGTGCTGTACGTACCTTGGCCGCGAGCACCTGCACGCCGGCGTACTTGACGTCCCAGCTGAACTCCGTCATGGCCCATCCGACGCCGCCGAAGTCCTCGGCCCTGTCGACGGCGTAGCGGAGGTAGTCGGGGCGGCCCGTGGCGCGGTGCAGCCAGAGCGCCGCCCACAGCAGCTCGTCGCGGTACCCGCTGACGGACGCGTAGTAGCTGCGCACCTCCGCGATGCTGCTGTCGTACGTGCCGCGGTACCGGTCGCCGAACTCGAACATCTGGATCGATAGGATAGGATACGATGAGCAGCGGTGGCGGAGATCGTCAGTCGGTCGGTCGTATGGATCGGTCATGGTCTCATGGCAACATGGCATGGGTCGTCACCACCGCACACACTGATCGATGAGCATGCAGATGGTTTATTGATTACCTGCTGGGCGTGGTGCAGGAGGAGGTGCGAGTAATGCGGGTTGGAGCGGCGGAAGACGATGGAGGCCGCGGCGAGCGCGGCGGCGGTCTCGCCGGCGAGGTCGGAGCCCGGGTTGTCCTTGTCGATGCGGTACGCCTGCCGCGACGTCGTCATGTCCTCGGGCCGCTGCCAGCAGTAGTGGTCCGTGTCGCCGTCCCCCACCTGGCGTGCGGTGCGTCAATCATCAGCCATATGTAGCTCCAGTTATTAATGGACGATCGATCGATATACGATGGGATGGATCGCAGAGGAGCTAGCTAGCAGTAAATAAAGTTTCAGCAATCACTGCCCAATGACTGCACATGCATACTACTACCGTATATAGTAGCATATAGTATAGCAGTATGATCCATGCTGGATCGTGCGTCCAGGTGGCAGCGGCCACGCACATACTACTCCGTAGTCCGTACTAGCAGCAGCAGCCAGCAGGTACATACAAGGAAGAGATCGAAGGTGTTCTACTTCTATCTGTGGTAGCCAGCCTAGGCACCGACAGAGGTCAGAGGCAGACACGTCGATAGTAGTTTTACCTCTGCCCAGTAGACGAAAGGCTCGGTGTGCGCCTTGACGAAGTAGTCGGTGCCCCACTTGATGGCCTCGAGCGCGTGGCCCCACTCGCCGGCGGCCCTGACGTCGTCGGCGAAGTCGATGGCGCCCCAGGCGAGCATGGTGACGGTGAAGGCCATGGGCAGGCCGAACTTGACGTGGTCGCCGGCGTCGTAGTAGCCGCCGACGAGGTCCACCCCCTGCTGCAGGCCGTCGGTGAGGCCCGAGTGGCCGCGCCACGGCACGCGCTGGCTGTGCGGCAGCCGCCCCGACCGCTGCGCCTCGAAGTAGAGCAGGCTCTTGGACAGCGCCGCGCCGTAGTCCACGCCCTCCTCCTCGGGCTCCGGCACGGCGGCGGCATCGGCGTCGCGGCCGAGGGGCGCCACCAGGAGCAGGAGCAGGAGCAGGAGCGCCGCCGCGGGGGTAGCGGCTGTCCGCCCGGCGCGGCCACGGCTCATGGCCTGCGCCGGCGCCGCTCCTCCGCTCGTTCCACTGCTTCCACCAGTGCCAGCGCCAGCGCTAGCGCCCGCGCGTACAAGTGTTTGTGTTTGGGAGGGAGAGGGGAGGGGGCTCGCCGACTCGGTCTCCTCTCTCTCGCTCGCTCGCTGTGTCTGGGTTTCGGGACTCTTTCCCCTTTATCCTTGCGCCGTCTCGTCTGCGTACTTGCGTTGCGTCTCTAGCAGGACGGGGATGGGTACCTGGCGGGCGGGGTCTGCTGCTGCCCGCTTTCCAGTTTCCAGGTGTGCGAGAAACGATCAGTGGAGGGGAGGGGTCCCGGCCCCGCGCACGGCCGCAGCTAGCCGCGCATGCACCCCCTGCCCCGCGACACGTAAGCGTGCGCGTGAGCCGGTGACAGCCGAGCCCCCGAACCCAAACCGCGTCCCGTCCCACCCCGCGCCGGGCGACGGCTGGGGGACGGGCCGAGGGCGTCGGCTTGTTGGTGGCGGCATTAATGCGAGTGGGCGAGGACGGAATCGGCGAGGGGGTGTGCGTGGTGCGTTGCAGTGGGTTTGACCGCACCGGCCCACCGTGCAAGCAAATGCTTCTGATCCAGCACACGCGGCCGGGCCGGCGGGACGGCCGTCCAGCCGGCGGCCACCTCGCTGCTGCTGCTGCTGCTGCTGTGATATTCTCGGGGGACCAGTGCAAACTGGAATAAATTTCCCGTGTCGGGTGGGGTGGCCGCGAGGCCGGGCGGGGTACGCGCGCCGCGGCTGCCGCTGTAGGAGTGTGTTAGATACGTGAAATGTCCATTGACTGGCCTCCTGGCCGGTCTGCTGGTGGGCGCGGCGCGTTTAGTTGCTGAGACCACCGCGAGGCACCTGCATGCACGAGCGCGAGACGCTCCTCAGCGCCGCCGAGCTAGAGCGCCCGTGCGTGCCTGGGACACGTACTGCTACGTGCACGGCCAATATAATCGGCTCGGCGATCACGTCCCGATCCGGCTCCACTCACGCTAGCTACTCCATCGTGGTAGTCGATCGCTGGCTCGCTGCTGCGTTACCACCGGTCCACGCGGCATCACCGCACACCCGATCCAGCATGCATGCGTGTACATGTTTCGCGCGCGAACGGCGACCACCGGCCGGCCGCCGGCCGCTAGTAGTGCTGCGCACGGCCGCCGCCGTTCTGAGCTCCGGCCGTTACGTGTCCTCGCTCTCCTCGCGCGCGGCGAGTGCGCGCGCGCGTCCGTCCCTCCCTCTGGAAGAAGACGACGGCTCCACGCGCCGCGTCGACCGATCGATCGATTCGCTTCCCATTCCATTTGCGGCCGCCGGCCGGCCGCGGCACACGGGTTCATTTTGTGTGTCCAGCTTAATTAGTAGTGCCGCACGGCGTCCAGTCACGACCACGCTTCGGGTTTCATTTGCCCGGCCTGGCTCGATCGCCTGACACGTACTTGCCGCGGGGCTAATCATGCGTGCCTGGTAAATGCGCGCGATGGGGACAGGCGTGCAAACCAACCAGGGGTACGGTGGTAGTGCAGGTTACCACATGGCTGGAACCGATTAGTTTCCAACGTTAACCGTGCTGACAACCGTGTCCCTCCTTTAATTTGACTGCCTACATGCATACACCAGCTGTTGTTGAACCTAATTAACCTGACAGCAGCGGCGGCCGAGCAATCATGCGGAGGGTTAGCATCGCTAACAAGCAGACGTCATCATTTGCAATGGCACGCATGCATGGACCATCCGATCCGATCAACCCGCTCTAACTCTGGGTGATCGAGCTCGAGCCATATGATTTTCAGTCCACAACAGCTGTATGTATATCGGGGTCAGACCCTGTATATATGCATGTGTACTGACGACGCGGTACCTGTACCTTACGTATAGCTCCAGCCTCCACCTCTTTAGGGGAGGACACATGCATGCGTGTATGTCCATTGCGTATACTCTATCTATATGTAGAAAGGACACCACGACATATAGGTTCCATAATACTGTATCATGCATGCCCCTTGTTTGAGGATGAGGACAACTAGCTGCTAGCGGATATGGTTGGAACCGATCAAACAACTTAACATGGCTGAGAGCTCGACCTGACACCGAGCTAGCCTGCATGCCACGACACTGTGTGCTAGACCACCGATACACTAGAACGTAGGCTAGTAGCAATACTATATAGGAGTATCTGTATAAGGACCGCATTCATGTGTGAGCCAGCTAGTGTCATAGCTCAGAATGCAAGTAGGAAAATGAGGAGAACGATGTGAAATGCAAAGGAGATACCATTAAATGTTATTAAATACCCATTAATCCAAATTCAAATAGGAGATACCATTATCCTGAAAATCTTACGCCATCATGGGATCATTCTCTCCAAAGCCCGTGCTTCAGGCATCTCGAATATTCGTCGCTAGTTCGTTTTTGAACTAAAATACGATAAATAAAAAAGAACGGAGGGAATACTTTTCTAGCGTGCTTGTCATCTCCATCATTGCCGGCGTCTTCTAGGGTATGGTTTGGGTTAGGTATTAAATGTTTTTTTTGGGGGGTGGGTGGGGTAAAATTAGGGTTTTGGTTAGGAACTCCCATGTTTAGGAGGAAATTCAATGAAGGAAGCGACCCCAATGGCGTGAGAAGCAACTAGTGTGATGACAGCATAGGCCAGGGCGCCGTTAACAATAATGATGTTGGACGATGATAACAAGTGGCTAGAGTTAGCTAGCGATGAGGAGGCAACACAACATCCAATCGAACAAAAGTGATCAATGAATGGTGAGACAATATGGTTAGGGATTCGATTGGAAGTCGTCGGAGATATAGTTGGAGTGGAAGAAGAGGCAATGCGCTTGGAAATTCGACAGGGGAGGAGCAAAGCCAACAATGACCGAAATGGGACTTGGGCGAGCCTTGACCACGGGAAGGGTGGTTTTACATGACATAACATTTGATCAATTTTTATTTGGAATCGGTATAAATACCATTTTATTTTACAGTGATTTGTTTTTATTACTAGGCGTAGTACTTTAAGTATAGTTTATATTTTTCTATATACTTGTATTAATTTTTTAAACAAGAAGGATTATCAGACATGCTGTCTACGACGGTTTCAAAATATTTTAAAAATAGAGGGAGTACTAAATGAAAAAGAATGAGTATGCCAGTAGAAAAGAATCTCTCTTTAACTGATCACGTTGCCGCTAGGCAGACTCGTCAGTGCTTTTGCCCAAAGCGCATGTACGTAGCGCGTGCTTATGCATGTCCGGCATATGTTTCAGCGTTCCAGCTAGCCCCTGTAAAGTTACCAAACACACGGATCCGTATGGCATGCATGCATTCTCATCTATGTGACTATAATCATGTACTGTATGCCTTGTATATATAGTACTAGCTCCTACATGCTTGCATAGTGTATACTGCCATACTTGATCCATATTTTTATGATTGGATGGCCCATATATACATGCGTGCGCCCCTTCATTATAATGTTTGTATATAATTCAGCGGATCGGCTATTGATACCTACAGTAAGTACTACATCAGATCAGAGAGTGCATCTCATCACTCAGGTCATATATATATATTTTTTACTACGACAATAAAGGGGCGTCGGAAAAGCTATAATTCCATAATCCATAGACAGCATTTATGCTGTGAACGTGGGATCGATCTGGATACATTTCATCGTTTGCAGCCGCGATACAATGTACTTCCTCATGATCGATTCTGTGTCACTCCAGTTGTGTCTAGCAATCCAGTTCATTGCTCTGTGTCAAGCAATTGAATTTGAACTGGTATTTCCCCTATAAAACAGTGTTATATATTACGTAGTGTGTGCGCTTCCATCCGAGTTTGGTGCTGTGTGGAGAGACTGATGTCTACCGTAGCACTACTCCAAAAAGCAAAATGCGTCTCCGATAAACTAATAATCAGAGCACCATGGATATATATGTGAGAAAAGAAAATCTAGTTTATTGCCTCTGCTTTGCCCCTTTATATGACAACAATTGTATATACGGTCCACGATACTTTGATGTGCTGTCAGTATAAACAATGCCTCACTGTTCTGAAGGTTGTCTTCACGTACAGTCAGATCCAAAT